>CM037836.1:25318768-26628768 GCA_021234535.1 Stichopus chloronotus
TAGACTTCAAGATGTGTTTTAGAAAGGAGACCACTGAAACTCTGTGAGTAAACCATCAAGATAAGCAGCCTAACAAGGCAAGGATTTCAAAACAATTCATGCCATGAAATGACCCCCCTTAGAGAAATGCACACTTCTAACTGCCCAATGTATGGGCCTTTGATCGGGTTCTTGAATGGCAGACAGGAAATAAGAACAATTAGTCAGAAAATAAACAATTACATGCATGACCGTCAAAATCTCCGAGGGGAATTCCCTGACGAGCACAGGTTGAAGTTAGAATGATGATAATACACTTACTAGTGTGGTTAATCTATTCCTTTTAAGAAAAAGCTTTTCAACTCTCTCAAAGGATTTACTTAGTAGTGCAGGAGGTAGCTGTTGTAAACCTTTGTAATTGAGATGCAGTATTGTGTGGCCATCTTTCAATGCTTCTCTCAGTATATCAGAGGCATCACTGGCTTCATGATCTTCCACTGTGAGAGAATTAGGGCGAGTCGTTCCCTGCATGATCGCACATCGTATGACCACAAGTTTACTGTAAAAAAAAGAAAAAAAAGAGGTACAGAAGAATCAAGTGTATGCAATAGTCAAGTTAACCTTCCTAGCAGGTGTTGGTACGTACCAATTTCTAACTACATACCATAACACCTGCAAAAAAATTGCAGATTTGTCTCAGCATGGAGCTATAACAGATGATTTGAAAGCAGATAAAGTTCCTTTGAAGGAACTTTATTTAACTGTGAATACTCTAAGGGATTTATCTACACTTGACAACAAATAGTTTCACAATGGAGCTATTACCTGAACCAAGGATTAGAAAGTGACAACAGTAGTTCTTGCCATCTGCTAGATCTCAAACACCTCTTAGCTTGATTTCACACATTGCTATGATATTACCAGTCATCATAGAAAACAAAATTTGTTCTTTCATTGTACGCCAATGCTCATTTTTGGAAGTTTTCAGTGCAGTTCAATTTAACTTATTGAATATGAACACATGTTTTGTTATTTAAGGAACAATTTGGAATCTTCACAAACTTCATATGCAAAAGTTAGACTTACATTTATTGCTGAAAGAAGATGTTACTAGCTAAGGGAAGAAATTAGAATTATAAGGGAATCTGACCCCATAAAAGTGCATTTCCAGTCTTTTAGACCAGAAGACTAACAAAAGGTTTCACATTTGTAGGCATCCATGATCACCTTAAACCATTGTTACCATCAAGTCTTTGTTTGAGGAATTACATAATAGTCTGAAAGGATCAAATCCTCATAAGGAGAGTTAAGCCCAACAAATTTAGACGATTAACTAAAGGACTAATCAATCAAAGTCTCTTCCCACAAAAAGGTTAAAGTTCTTTCAATACATCTTGTCCAAAAGATTAAACTGGATTAGGTGCTTTTAACTGAATTCCATAGTAGCTCTATGGTCTAAGATACAAGGTATATATATATATATATTATATATTGATGAGTCGAACTAGAAATACATCGAAAACACTACAAATTTGTTTCGTGCAGACCTATGTGGTGCACTCTTCAGGTGTTGTGTAGCGACTGGTCGGTGTTTGAGTTACTTGTATTTGTTGAGCAGGAATTTGCTGGCATGTCGGCATGTGGATATGAATTCGGTTTTTTTGTTTAAGGTGCACTGTTGTGGGCTGAATATAAGGAAAAACTTTTCAAAAAGGCAGAGATTGCATTTCTTCGTTTTGTTGTTGTATGGTTGAGTTCGTTTGAGAATTTGCCGTTTGATTTGGAATTCAATGTCCTTTTTCTTTAGCGACCAAATATACTTACTGAGCTCGGTATCGTTCTTTTTGTGTTCGTTGTTGAAAGAGCTTTTATGATTGTTGTAGCGGGCTTTGAATTCTGTCGCACAGATTCCGATGTATGTTTCTGATTTGGCGTTTTTATTTTCCGTGACTATCGCTTGGTAGACGATGGACTTGCTTCTACAATGTCCATTAAGCGGGCATTGTTCTTTGTTCCGGCAGTTGCATTGCTTTTGTTCTTCCCTTGGTGCGCTGGTGATGCTTTTGTTGTGGGAGTCGATTATGTTTTTAACGTTAGGCATACAGCTGTAACTAAGTTTGACATTGTTTCTATTAATTATTTTATGTAATTTGTGCGTTGCTGGGAATTCCTCATCGATGATTTTGAAAAAAGCTTTTCCAAGGTTGGTTTGAACATGCTTACTGAAGGGGGGATTGAACCAAATAATATTTCTGCTTCTCTTTTTCTTTTCGGGTGTGTTTTGGACGTATTGGGCATGTTCTAATTTGAAGTTATGGCCACTTGTGTTGAGCGCTTCCTGGTATTCTTTAGCTGCATTGTGAAATACCTCTGCTGGATGAAATTTCGCTTAATCTTTTGTTGATGGCCTGGGGGATGTTCTTAATGATATTTGGTGGGTGGTTTGACTTCACATGTATGTATTGCAGTGTGTTGTTTGGTTTAGTAAATGGCTGGTAAGTCCCTGTGGATAGGTTAAAAGTTACATCTAAGAAATCAACTACTTTTTTGTTTGCTTCGATAGTCACTTTTAAACCATGCTTGTGGAAAATCTTGCTAATTTCTTGTTTCATTTTCTCTATGTTCCTTGGTGAGTCTTTTATCGCAGCCAAACCGTCGTCTCTGTACAGGCCGATGTCTGGTCCTACGATTTCGGTCAGTTGTTCCAGGAGGAATGCACCAACTACCTCACATGTCTCAGCTCCGTCGAAAGATCCCATTGTGACGTCGAAAAGGTTTTCTGACGATTTCTTTGACCATGGGATGCCTTGGTGGTACAGTAGAGATTTCTTTGTGTGCAATATTATTTGTCTGTCTTCGGGTGAGATATTGGTGTGCTTTGATGCACTGTCTAGGGCGTCGTGTAGTAGCTTCTCGCTTATGGATGGATAAAAATCCACGACATCGAACAAGATGAAAGTGCGGGTTTCCTTTTCCGGTAGGTTTTTGAACCATTGTAGGACAGATGTTGTGTTTTTCCACTGGTTCACATGGGTTGATTTTACTACAGCGCTGTTTATTTTCTCAAGTACTTTCTTGCTTATGACTCTGATTTCTGATTTTGCCGGGTTCATCAGGCGGCATGTGGGGTTGTTCTTAAAATTTGGTTTATGGTCCTTTATAGTTATAAATGCTTCCTTCTCAGCCATACCTTCCATGCGGTCGTCTAATTCAAAATTTGCCGCAATTGCTCTTGCTTCTTTGTTAACTGATGCTGCGCTGGTTTCGTTTGCCTTTTTGTACTCTTTCCTTACGGATTTTCGTAGCAGGTCATTATAATTTTCCAAGTCTAGCTGGTAGAAGTTTGTGGTTTTGTCCGCTTTCACAAAGATTTTGGTGCTTTTCTTGATCCTTTTTACATCTTGTTTTAGGTTGTCCACCCACCAAATATCATTAAGAACATCCCCCAGGCCATCAACAAAAGATTAAGCGAAATTTCATCCAGCAGAGGTATTTCACAATGCAGCTAAAGAATACCAGGAAGCGCTCAACACAAGTGGCCATAACTTCAAATTAGAACATGCCCAATACGTCCAAAACACACCCGAAAAGAAAAAGAGAAGCAGAAATATTATTTGGTTCAATCCCCCCTTCAGTAAGCATGTTCAAACCAACCTTGGAAAAGCTTTTTTCAAAATCATCGATGAGGAATTCCCAGCAACGCACAAATTACATAAAATAATTAATAGAAACAATGTCAAACTTAGTTACAGCTGTATGCCTAACGTTAAAAACATAATCGACTCCCACAACAAAAGCATCACCAGCGCACCAAGGGAAGAACAAAAGCAATGCAACTGCCGGAACAAAGAACAATGCCCGCTTAATGGACATTGTAGAAGCAAGTCCATCGTCTACCAAGCGATAGTCACGGAAAATAAAAGCGCCAAATCAGAAACATACATCGGAATCTGTGCGACAGAATTCAAAGCCCGCTACAACAATCATAAAAGCTCTTTCAACAACGAACACAAAAAGAACGATACCGAGCTCAGTAAGTATATTTGGTCGCTAAAGAAAAAGGACATTGAATTCCAAATCAAATGGCAAATTCTCAAACGAACTCAACCATACAACAACAAAACGAAGAAATGCAATCTCTGCCTTTTTGAAAAGTTTTTCCTTATATTCAGCCCACAACAGTGCACCTTAAACAAAAAAACCGAATTCATATCCACATGCCGACATGCCAGCAAATTCCTGCTCAACAAATACAAGTAACTCAAACACCGACCAGTCGCTACACAACACCTGAAGAGTGCACCACATAGGTCTGCACGAAACAAATTTGTAGTGTTTTCGATGTATTTCTAGTTCGACTCATCAATATATAATATTATGCTCTTTATAAAATTGAGCACTTTTCTTTGGATCATATTCCCTATAATCTTATATATATATATATATATATATATATATATATATATATATATATATATATATATATATATATATATATATATATATATATATATATATATATATATATATGTCACTCACTACCATGTTAAACATGTAGATCTTGTTGATACTGAAACATGTAGGATGACTGAAATTAACATCACAATTTGTTTTTAAGAGGACAAAGCAAGCTAAAAGTAACACACAATCAAATCAAGTCACTTCAACATGAGCATGTGACGGATCAATTACCGTGCAAAGGGATGCGTTTTTCAACTGCACACAAAACTATGCAAGATCAATAAAATTCAGTAAAGGCTGAAAAACAAAAGAGTGTCATTTATTGCTTACAAAAAATGAACAGCTCATACCATATCATCATACTAATACAGTTCAACAGCTCATGAATGACTTCAAATACAAGTACATGCGGTGCCACATACTGTCAGATGAACGTTTGGCACACTAGGCAGGCTATTTAGTTCATACTGCAGTTATAGCAATCCTATACCTAGAGAAGATTTCATGATCGTGTCCATTTACAAATGAGAAAGAAAAAGGTAAGGCACTTACACAAGGCACAATATCTATAAATTTCTGTATGTATTTTTAGTTCTCAGATCATAATGATTTCACAAAAAATAGATTATGTTACATTGACATATATCCTCCCGTAACAACCTTGACTAACAAGACTGAACTTAAGACAAATTTATTCATTTCCTTGAGGGGTAAAGTTATTCAGATGCAAAGTTCAGTTTGTTGCATGAAGAAGCTCAGAGAATAGATTTAGTTGGGAAATAAATAGAAGAAGAAAAAAAAAAAGGAACTAGTGTTTTATGATGAATACTGTATGTACTAACACAACCACAAGCTGCAAAGAATGGACAAGATAATGTGGATGTGAACTGTAACTAGACTTCAATTAAAGCATGCCCTCATTACCAAATTCTGGAGGTCCACATTTTCTCATGCTATGTGTGAAAGATTGAATGTACCTAGTAGGTATAATATGTACGGAGTACATACAGAATTCGAAGTGAGATATCAGCAGGGGTGTTATTAAGGGTAAACTTACACAGAGCAGTGGAGAGGAGCCTCATACACTTCATGTATTTCAACATTGGAGATCTGTTATCATTTTAGACACAAACTTTCATTCCGGGTGAATAATATGGGAAACAGCGAAGTATCACACTGGACACGAGTAGTGGAAATTAACACTGCATCAGAGCAGCACACAACATCTCCTGAGTTCCTCTGTTATGTAAAAAAATTCAAGCAAGCATCAGCATCCTTCAGAATCTCACGGACGATGGAATCACCTACGGTATGGCAAGAGGGTTCTCCTCCGATAAAATTTCTAAGCAGTTTACAAAATTGACAGAAAGGAAGGTGGATGCCTTTAACATGGCTTTTGACCCAGACAGTGTACTGTAGATTTAGTTTTTTCCCATTAAAAGTGAGAGTTAGTTATCAAGCAATCTCTGCAGGACTGTAAATTCCTTATTTAGATTAGTACTGACGTTGCTAACATCTTTGCCCAAAAGATGTAATTACCAGCAAGTCCACTTTGTGTGATCGAGCTTCAAATTTACAGCCCTTTTCATGAAATGTTCTACTGAGTCAAACCAGAGAGCAGGCATTGTGCTTTTGATTATTCAATTACGAGCATTTTGAATCTGGCACATTGCATAAGGTAAAGATACTGTACATTAACTCCAAATGACCTTTGACCATGACCAAAAATAATAGGCTTCTTGTACTCAATAGGGTACATCTACATACCAGATATGAGCTTCCCTTCTTTAGATACCTTCTTGAGATAGAAGAAGCTTCACTTTTTGAGATAACATTTTTATAAGGTAGACATCGTAAAGTATAAACACCCACATACACACACACACACACATACACACACCAGTATGAATGTAATGGTTATGATCATCATCAAAACCAAAAAGCTGAAAGGAGCATCAGGTGAAACACTCATGTGCCAGGTAGCATCACCCATCTCCACCTGGCGTTGGCACATCCCTGGACCCAGGTATGAATGTCCATTGCATGTATACCAAAATTCAGCTTGCAACTAAAACGCCTCATTGTGATGCTTGTATGTAACATACTGTGTTAGAGTGCAAAGTAAAATGTGGTACAGTACTATGATTTAACACTGAACAAGTAGACTGACGGAAGTTACTGTATACTTCTCAGGTACACGACCGGCTATGGACGTGTGAATTTCGGACCCAGTGCAAACACTGCACATTACTATTGAAAAATCCAAAACTGAGGATGAGAATGGTATGATTCACAAAATTATCAAACGCCTTCTGAAGGTTTACAAAGAACATTCCTATGTCACATTGACAGCAATTAACTAAGGATGAAGTAACTTAATGAATGAGACAGGTAGGCTACTGTATAATAATCATTGGAAAACAAACCCTCCAAAAGGACTGCAAACCATAAGAAATGCTATTTTCCTTCAAACAATTCTCTGTCTGAGTAAAAATAGCTTTTTCGATTAGTTTTGAGGCAGCACAAAGAATACCAATAGGCTATATTGCCAATATCCAACTACTTACTCCTTGAAAAGGAACTTTACACAGGCTACAGGGAAACAGCACTGGCCTTGGCCAAGTTTCAAGTGACACATGCAGTACCATGCGATTAGCGTAATTAGGGAATCTGCAGTATTACTGTGAGTTTAAATGTCCCAAAAGAGTCATTATTTAGGAGGAACACAGGTCTACTCATGAACAAGTAGGAACATATACTGGACATGAGTTGTAATCATAAAATACATAACTGTAGTAAGGTTCGGAAAGGTTTGGCTCACTTTGGTATTACTGCCACAGTGGTAGCGAGTAATTTCTGAATGAAATGCCAAGATGTGAATATCTTCGAGAAGAGCACCAACTTTTCCCTGGCACACTGTAGTAGCGTCAAAACAGCTACCTCAGCATGCTGATGTAAATTAACAAAAACGGCAGCCTTGGCACGCACCTTGGAGCTACAAGTCAAAACTGATGTTGCATGTTTCCACTTCCTTCACATACAGTACGGCCATTACAAAATATGATTATTTCCTGTCAAATACAAAATGTGTGTAACTTTATCCTTCAAGTGCAAAGCACAGTCATAGTGCAGTGGGTTTTATGTCATATGTTATATTATGAGGTATACATATTCATAATACCTGTGTTTTGTTGGAGTACAATCACTAATACATCAGAGTAACTTTGCAATTTTTCCACACTACCGTACATGGAGTGTGTCCTGGCATTACACTTTCACCCGATTACAATACAATTGTCCTACTGCCATCCCACTTATGTATTTTCAATATAGCATTACAGGGAGTGATTAGACCTACACCATGTGATAGAAAAAATAAAATGTACTTCTTCTCTTTGTATTATAAACAATCATCTAAAACCAAAGCTGTCCGTGGCCTGCGATCTACCAGCGGGGAGATTATAAAGCAGTAATCGCTTCATGATGGACTCTGACTAATAACAGAGATGGACAAAACTTCGCAAATCTAACGTACATTAAAAACCTTGGAATTTCTAGCTGCTGAAAATGCAAATTTTCTATGAATCTAATAATCTTATTTAGCAATATATATACTGTACTGTACTCTTATGTGAATTTGGTAGGTTCTGCACCTTGAAATCTGTTATTTTAACCTTATTTAGCTTGACCTAATGATGCAATGTAAGCCTGCCAAATTTTGCACACCTCGTAGCGTTTGCATGGCAATCATTGCATGAAGCGTTTCCTTGCAAACAAATCCTGTATGTAAACCTACACAGTACAGCAACTGCCTGTGAATAGGTTAATAGCAACATTGTACTAAACGAGCCCATTTTAGGGCAAAATCATGAATTTGAAATCTGTAACATTAGTGACAACTGCACATAGGGCGTTCTTCCTCTTCTGTGCGAATGCAGTAATAAGGTTAACTAATCAGCAGCGGTGTCACTAAGGGGGGCATGGGGAGTTTTTCCCCAGTCAGATCCTTCTCCCTCGGTTGCACCGCCCCACTCAGCTGAAGTGACCTGAAAATACATGCATGTATATGCCTACTGTACTCCCTGTCTACATTCATAATTTTGCATTCACCTTTCTCTTTAGAAAGTCTATGAGCCTTAATTTTTCACCAATCCCAAAATCAGTTGCAACCCACCATTCAACTACATGCTACCTGTTTGTTTGGTTAAAGTTAAAATGCAGTGAGTGACAATTACTGCTCTTTGAAACTGGCAAAATCAAAGTTGTGCAACTAAACTGTACAGTGAAACATTGATATCACACACACAAAACAGTGGTGGATGGGAACTATAACAAATAACGCAGCGATACATTGCAGCTACATGGTAGAGGTTTTCTTTGTACTTCAACCTGGTTCACAGAAAATCTGTGATGCTCGAAGGAAATTCAGTGTTGGACACAAAAAATATTGTAATAAAATGGAAAAAATAAAAGTCAGAAAAAGGAAGAAATTACAAGAAAAAATTGTAACTAAAGAGGGAAACAAAAAAAAAAAAAAAAAGGAAATGAAAAAGCTGTAAACTAGCAAGATCAATTACTTTGATTCCATACCAAACTGTGACATTTTTAGGGTAATGCCCAATATTTTATTTCATATTACTTATATTAATGCCTAATATTTTATTTCACATTTACTTATGTTCATGCCCAATATTTTATTTCATATTACTCATGTTAATGCCTAATATTTAATTTCATATTACTTATGTTAATGCCTAATATTTAATTTCATATCACTTATGTTAATGCCTCATATTTAATTTCTCATTACTTATGTTAATGCCCAATATTTTATTTCATATTACTTATGTTAATGCCCAATATTTCATTTCATATTACTTACGCCAAAGCCTAATATTTAATTTCATACTACCTACGTTAATGCCCAATATTTTATTTCATATTACTTATATTAATGCCTAATATTTTATTTCACATTTACTTATGTTCATGCCCAATATTTTATTTCATATTACTCATGTTAATGCCTAATATTTAATTTCATATTACTTATGTTAATGCCTAATATTTAATTTCATATCACTTATGTTAATGCCTCATATTTAATTTCTCATTACTTATGTTAATGCCCAATATTTTATTTCATATTACTAAAGTTACCATCTTGGACCTCCGCTGATGTTGCAGCTGCTGTATGAAAATTCAAATGCAATGCTTTATGCACTGGTAACTTAAAGACCATTATCGAATTGAATGTTCTGGACTAAAATGTGGACTTTCTGGAAGGAACTGGAACTTTGTTCTCTTCTAAATTTAGTATCATGTTATTGAGCAGGTGCTCTACAGAAGATTCCTGTGTGAAAGGTTCTAGCAAGTGATTTTCGTATACCTTCGTCAAGTGAGACATTAGGAAGAACACTTTCACTCACCCTGAGAATCATTCATCATTTTAGCCCAATCAGACTTGACATTGTAATCTGAATCCGTCTGTCGAGTAAGTAATCTAATTGAAACTAAAAGCAACACTCTCATTCCATCTGTCATCTGATTACAGTGTTGTAAACGAGTCACTAAAGTTTGTGTCTCGAGTTGAGTCTCCCACTAGTCATATCAGAACTGAGTCAAAGTCTTTCAGTAGTCATGTCGAGTCGAGTCATCAACTGAACTCGAGTCCCCAACCACACTAGAGTTGAGTCACTCTGTCTATTCCAGTCATCTTGAGTCACTGGAGCATACAGTATTGACCTACAATTGACATGTAATACTAGATCAGACAAGCAATTTAAGTACACCATTGTTAAACATGCTGACTTGAACCCAAAATCCCGAAACCGTTGCTGGAGCAAGAATTGTGCCTCCTGCTTTCATCCATTCGTCAACGAGTATCACAATAAGAATCCAACCATAACAGATTTTTTAACCTTTTTACCTTGCACAGCTCACTGATTGACATTAAGCATTGAAAATGTTAACAACAGGCACAAATTCCATCAAATCTGTTGAAGATTGACCAATTTACAGCAAAATTAGTGTCTCAAAGCTGTATCATGAATTAACACTGGCTAAGTATGCAAATTTATGACGTCAAGAGATGGACTCCTATGAGACATCCTATGTTAATCCTTTGTTTATGAAACATTCATTTCAAGGACTTTTGAGAATTTTCTAGGCCTGGCAGATTATATTTTGGAGGCATGTATTTTCTTCTTCAAAAATATCGATATCACTTAGCAACGAGAAACTCAGTAATTAAGTAATAAAAAGGCAAAATATATAGGTTTAAAAAAAGAAATGCAGACACTGTGTAACACTCAATGTCAACTATTTTGCAATTTTCTCAAACTTCAAAAAGTCATATCTTGAAAATGGTAAAATGTATGAACAAAATTCAAATGAATTTCAACTGAGGGTTTTACTTTGCAACTTCAGAACAAAGAGTGCTCTTCTCTACGAGCATGTCACACAACCTTTAAACTGTACAACAAACTACTTAAAATATTACGATCTTTGAAATGTCAAGATACAGTATCTGGGCACTGTGTGCAAATATGAAAGTAATGCACGCAAGGCCTGGTCTCACCATGACAGATATCTGTGGTTGCTTACCCCACCCATTTTTTTTTTTTTTAATAACGACCAATCACACCTTGCAATCATCCCTACAGTGTATATATTCACTTACAATGTTCTTCAACTTACTTAGGAAACCCAGCTCAGGTTATGGCAAAAAGTTCCACAAACAAATGTCTACACAACATTCAAAGAGCATCAAGCATTGCGTCTTGGTCACAGTCACTTGCACAATGCATGGAGGGAAAAAAAGGGCAACTACCCGGTGCAGGTGCATGGTTGGCTGTTAACAGTCCTGTTTTACAAAATTCCTGCTGTCCCATCTTGAACAGCTCTGAAATGTACCATACTGTGTGGTTGCAGTCACAAGTTACAGTAGTTTGATGTCTCAAGTCTTTTTACCATTGCTGTATTCACCTGGCACCAAGTAACCGAGCTGTTGAAATTACTAGGTCTACACTGTAAATGTTTTTGACATACAGTAAATGCTGCTGATCACAGAGAGAAAGTCAACAAAGCAGGTTCAGCTGTATTTCATTCACATAGTATCTAGTGTTTTGCGATTCATGCATTTGTGTACTGTAGGCTGCAACTTTAAAAGCTATCTTTAGAATCTTGGCAATCAGTTTATTTTGTTTAGTAGACCTGGCCTATGTAATACTACAGTTTCTGGAATTAATTGAATTATTCAATTTTCCACCACCCAATACAAAAGGTACTGTACATTGTATTTTGATATTCACCAACGCTTTCACATGGTCTTGAAGTTCAATGAGGGAAGAGACGCTAGGCTATTCGAAACTCACGATACTCTCTCACAAACCACTGTTCCTTGGCCTTGCTGTAGTGAGCCTGGGCTTCGTACTTTTTTTTTCTGACACTACAAAACATCAGCAAAACGTACAGGGAAGGAGGGGACAATATGCACAAATTTTTGTTTTTTCGTGACGAATGCAAATAGAGGACTAAAATTCCAGTTAGGGCTAGTCTAATTGTATTGTACCTATGCAACTGTTCCTCTTTGATATGAATGTTCCTGCGAGTATGTATTTCGATTATAGCTGGGTTGCTGATCGTCTGTCAATCGCGCACTGCTAGCATGATCGGAAGTTTAAACAGAAAACAATTATTGCTATAGAATGTAAAGTTATAGATTTTTCCTACGTTGTGTTGGATATTGTGGACAGTTATGAACTGGATTTTTCCTGTCTCTATAATTATGACCAACAACTTTACAGTCAATGATCCATCGACAATGAGGATATTTATCAATAAGGATATTATCAGAAAAAAAAGTTTTGGTCGGAAATGCTGCTTTGGCAGGTTATGGCAGTCGGAAATTGCGTCCTGCTTGGCCTGACTGGCATCAACTGGCAGTGGCAGAACACCTGCCGTGATGATTTGAAATGACTTGCATTTGAATTGTGAACCTTATTTTGGCCAAGGCTTGCAGAAACTTATTAAAACGTTTGGCCTATACGTATCACTCAGTTAACCTCATACTTTCTTTGGTTATCCTACAGTAGCACTAGCCTACATAGTAGCATGGTTTCACCTAGAATGACTCACCTAAGGATTTGATCAATGATTATGAAGTTGGTGAATGTAATGATATGAAAAGATTTTCTGTGCTGTTCCTTTTCATTTTAATATCGAGCCCAATGTGAACCCAAGATTTTTGCTGTTAGATGTACCTTTATGTACCTAACCTGACACATTGTGAATTGAGTGGAGTCACACTGTAGTGTACATATAAGAAAGTCTAATGGCAGCGTAGCAATACCCACAAGGTATATGTAGCATAATGATGAAAACTTACGTCCAGCTGGCGGATCATCATTTTTGAGACAAGGTAGTATTTTGAGGTGTTTTCTGGGCTGTTCTGTTGAAGTGACATTTCACATTAGGATACGAAGCCTAAGTAAGCCTCTGGGCGAGGGTGGAAGAAATTTTACCAAAGAGCCAGAACTTGAGTGATAGTGATACTGTTGTTATGTCATTCTGATTTTAATAAAATACTAGGTTAGTTGTCTGAAGTAATACAATTTCGCCAATGGCTAGAGCCTGTAGAGGTTCGTCATTCTAGGGGATGTGCCTTTCTAACTTAGGTGTTAAGGTACTCACTAATATTTACTATTATAGTAACTTAACTTGTATCGTTGTAAGCCTACAGTACAACTACAAGGCCTGTAGCCTATAAGTAACGTTAGTACCTAAAAGGCTAAAGTTAGGCTTTTCTCTATCACAAGCACAGAATGATGCAACTGATTTTAACCGTCATAGTACGAAAAAGAGCTCCATTAAGAGTAAACACATATTTCCGATAGCATACATTCTTTTCCAATACAGTCGTGACAACAATAGCATCATACCAATTTTATTTCTAAATTTTGATTGCGTCTCGTCTCGGTAGTCCACATGACACAGTTTACCGAACATTGCAGAAAGTACATACGTTACCAGTTTCACGAAATCAGCTGAAAGCTCTCTGACCCGGAGCACGGTTCAGATCTGTTCGATCTGATCGCTACATTACAGGTCATTGCTTGAAATCAAACGCGAACACTGATCTATAATATGCGGTATATGAGTCGATGGACAGGCCCTACTGTGATGACATACAGGCGTGCTGGCACTGTGCTGAAGAAAGTACAAAATTTGGCTGTATAAGTTACGGTGTCGGCTTTGTCGGTAGTGAGCACCATTGTGTATATTGGCTTTAAATATGAAGATAATTAACTGTGCGTCTTAAAATAAATAAACCAAATTCCATATTATGTAGACTTGATATTCCTGGATTATTTTTTAAACGATTTTGATTAAATGTAATAAGTCATTCATGAATCCAACTCGTTGGTTGTAAATAAAAACTGGAGGCAATAACTGTAAGACATTTAACTATCTCACATATCAAGCTCTGTTCCCTTTACCCAACTGTGCAGAAACCGTTAGCCTCAAATGTGAAGACAATTGTGCGTCTCAGCGTAAACCAGGAAAAGGTCTGTTTGATTGATCTCTATAGTAACTATCGTAGAATGTAATCAGAAAAGAAAGACCTTGGACGACTCAAAGTACCTTCAAGAACTTATTTTTGAGGTATAACACTTCCTTAATAGTAGTGAGCACCATTGTGCATAGTTTCTCCAAATATGAAGACAATTAACTTTGCATCTTAAAATAAATAAACCAGATTCCATATTTTGCAGCATTGATATTCCTGGATTAATTTTTAAACGACTCTGATAAATGCAAACAGTCATTTATGAGTCCGATTAAAATAAACAGTCCGATTAAACTGGACGTTGAAACTGTACACATCACAGGCTTGTGACCTGAACCATTCTGTACCGGATTACCTGAACAAGTTTTCCTATTTCAAGTTTTATCCAACCTCCTGTTACCCTCACAAAATATTTGGAAGCTTGTTTATTTCGTTTCATCTGGTCAGGAAAACCAGACAAAATAAAAGATCTACTTTGATTAGCCCCTCGAACCAAGGGGGTCTGGGAGTCACCCACATTATTTCCTTTATTATTGGTCTAAAATGCACCTCGGTAAAAAGATATACTGACAATACCACTTCTACCTGGAAACTGTTCTTTGACTTTCATTTGCAAAACTATGGAATGCAACTTCTTTTTTCCTGTAACTACCAGGCGAAAGATTTAACCATTGATAATAATTTTATAAGCGATGTGTGTAAGGCTGGGTCGTTTTCGTTATCCAGTAGGAAATTTCGAAAATGAAATTGTTTGGAATCATTCACTGATGAGAACTAATGATGAAATTTGTATTTTACGATTATATGTATGCAAAAGGTATTTCAAGGGTAAAGACTTTAATGATAATAACCAAAGACCTTTGAGTTTTGAATCCTTTAAGCAGCTGTATTCACTAGATGTTTTCCCTTTCACTATCTTATATGGTATTTTATCTGCTATTGCTAGAGAATGGGTAGGGAATTGGAATTTTCGTGACATTGAAAATATAAATGACGGTATAGAAGACAATCATCAAGATACGCCATATTTATCTCATAAAATCTACAAGCATGTAATTAAAACTGTCGCTATCCCCCTGATGCACTTTCAAAGTGGGACGAAGTTTTTCAGTTTAGCCAATCTCAATGGCAAACCATTTGTAGAATTCCTTTCACCTCTTGCAAAGAAAGTGTAAGATTCGTTATTTTCAATTCCACTTTATTCACCATATCCTCGGCACAAATTCCCGTCTTTGTCGCATGAACATTGTTGCCAACCCACTCTGTACCTTTTGTAATGAGCAGGTTGAATCTACATCAACATCTGTTTTGGGATTGCAGCATTACATCAAATTTTATTTTGGACGCAGAGCAAAGAATATTAGGCAGAAAGTTTGCATTCTCTAAAGTCGGCTTATTTTTTGGATAAAAATTCTATTTAAGACACCCTTATAATTTCCTCATCTTTCATTTAAAATGTTACTTGTTTACAAGAAATTGAATTTTCAACTGCCCAACGTAAATGAATTTTATACAAATTCAAATTTGCCTTACAAGTTGAAAATTTTGCGATGAAAATTACACATTATGTCCTTTAAAAATAAAGTATGTTAAAAGACTGAAAGCTTATAATTTAATCTAGTAGGAAAATTTGGGGAATGCGCCTCTCATATTTATGAGAATTCATGATTTCTGAATAATTGATATGCAGATATTTTGTAAATAATTTCGATTTTCTTTACTGTACCATATACAATACTCATACTGAATAAAAGAGGATGAAAAAAAAAAGAGGATTACCTGAACAAGGTCCACATGTCAATATTGTTTCTTGTGATTGTTAACTTACACCTAAAGAATGTCTTCAGGCTGTCCTGTCCTTGGTAAATGATTTATTTCCTGATTGTGACGGTCATTCAGTCAGTTTCTATAAACTTGTTTGGTCCATATTAGGCCCTTTGGTTGTTGACTTATTGAATTTTGGCTTTAGGAGAGGTTCATTATTTTGTTAGAATTCCATGTACCTCTGTACGTGAAAGTATAGTTTAATACTTCCAGTTTAGATTTTACTTAAGATCTTAGGTACTTATTCCATGTCTACCGCATGACCTTAAAAGGCAATCCTTCTTGTACGTTTTGTGGGAATCACGAAGAAATTGATGACTATTTATGTTGGGATTACGCAGTTACTTCTGAGTTTATTCTGGATATTTAAGAGAAAATGTTAGGCAGACAATTTTTCTTTACTAAACGAAACTTTTTTCTTGGTTTACAAAATTTTACTAAAGCATCCTTATAATTATCTGATTTTTTTTACATCAGATATCATACTTTCGTGAAAAATATTAATCCAAGTATACCACTCGCTGATGAATTCTTACATACATCCACATTTTATTTCGGAGTCGACAAGCATATTTAAAATATATAATAATATATAGAATAAATATATATATATATAGGAGATATAATGAATATAATATAGATATATACATACATAGAGATATAAATATATAGAGATAGATAATATATAGGATCATAATATAACCTGGAGATAGACATAGAGAGACATAGAGTCAACAACAGACATCTACATCTAAGAGATGATCCTTATATCTCCTACTATAGGGATATCATACTACCTAATACAACATATAATCTATCTCATAATAGACAGATATATATTTATAGTCCATATAAATCTACAATATAACATAATATACATTATATATATATCTCTATATATATTATATACTATATATAATATCTACGATGACTATACACTGTATTTGGACTTGTGGCTGCAACTCAGAGTTTCATGCTTTCCTCGCAATCTTCAGGCTTGCTGGCTCTGTGCCTAGCATATAGAGCACTTTGTAACCTACCTTAGATAAATTCATCTCATATATATATATATATATATATATATAGATATATATAGATATATATATATATATAGATATATATATATATATATATATATATATATATATATATATATATATATATATATATATATATATATATATCTATATATATATATATATATATATATATATATATATATATATATAAGATTATAGGGAATATGATCCAAAGAAAAGTGCTCAATTTTATAAAGAGCATAATATTATATATTGATGAGTCGAACTAGAAATACATCGAAAACACTACAAATTTGTTTCGTGCAGACCTATGTGGTGCACTCTTCAGGTGTTGTGTAGCGACTGGTCGGTGTTTGAGTTACTTGTATTTGTTGAGCAGGAATTTGCTGGCATGTCGGCATGTGGATATGAATTCGGTTTTTTTGTTTAAGGTGCACTGTTGTGGGCTGAATATAAGGAAAAACTTTTCAAAAAGGCAGAGATTGCATTTCTTCGTTTTGTTGTTGTATGGTTGAGTTCGTTTGAGAATTTGCCATTTGATTTGGAATTCAATGTCCTTTTTCTTTAGCGACCAAATATACTTACTGAGCTCGGTATCGTTCTTTTTGTGTTCGTTGTTGAAAGAGCTTTTATGATTGTTGTAGCGCGCTTTAAATTCTGTCGCACAGATTCCGATGTATGTTTCTGATTTGGCGTTTTTATTTTCCGTGACTATCGCTTGGTAGACGATGGACTTACTTCTACAATGTCCATTAAGCGGGCATTGTTCTTTGTTCCGGCAGTTGCATTGCTTTTGTTCTTCCCTTGGTGCGCTGGTGATGCTTTTGTTGTGGGAGTCGATTATGTTTTTAATGTTAGGCATACAGCTGTAACTAAGTTTGACATTGTTTCTATTAATTATTTTATGTAATTTGTGCGTTGCTGGGAATTCCTCATCGATGATTTTGAAAAAAGCTTTTCCAAGGTTGGTTTGAACATGCTTACTGAAGGGGGGATTGAACCAAATAATATTTCTGCTTCTCTTTTTCTTTTCGGGTGTGTTTTGGACGTATTGGGCATGTTCTAATTTGAAGTTATGGCCACTTGTGTTGAGCGCTTCCTGGTATTCTTTAGCTGCGTTGTGAAATACCTCTGTGCTGGATGAAATTTCGCTTAATCTTTTGTTGATGGCCTGGGGGATGTTCTTAATGATATTTGGTGGGTGGTTTGACTTCACATGTATGTATTGCAGTGTGTTGTTTGGTTTAGTAAATGGCTGGTAAGTCCCTGTGGATAGGTTAAAAGTTACATCTAAGAAATCAACTACTTTTTTGTTTGCTTCGATAGTCACTTTTAAACCATGCTTGTGGAAAATCTTGCTAATTTCTTGTTTCATTTTCTCTATGTTCCTTGGTTCCTATGTTCCTTGGTTTTTTCAAAATCATCGATGAGGAATTCCCAGCAACGCACAAATTACATAAAATAATTAATAGAAACAATGTCAAACTTAGTTACAGCTGTATGCCTAACATTAAAAACATAATCGACTCCCACAACAAAAGCATCACCAGCGCACCAAGGGAAGAACAAAAGCAATGCAACTGCCGGAACAAAGAACAATGCCCGCTTAATGGACATTGTAGAAGTAAGTCCATCGTCTACCAAGCGATAGTCACGGAAAATAAAAACGCCAAATCAGAAACATACATCGGAATCTGTGCGACAGAATTTAAAGCGCGCTACAACAATCATAAAAGCTCTTTCAACAACGAACACAAAAAGAACGATACCGAGCTCAGTAAGTATATTTGGTCGCTAAAGAAAAAGGACATTGAATTCCAAATCAAATGGCAAATTCTCAAACGAACTCAACCATACAACAACAAAACGAAGAAATGCAATCTCTGCCTTTTTGAAAAGTTTTTCCTTATATTCAGCCCACAACAGTGCACCTTAAACAAAAAAACCGAATTCATATCCACATGCCGACATGCCAGCAAATTCCTGCTCAACAAATACAAGTAACTCAAACACCGACCAGTCGCTACACAACACCTGAAGAGTGCACCACATAGGTCTGCACGAAACAAATTTGTAGTGTTTTCGATGTATTTCTAGTTCGACTCATATATATATATATATATATATATATATATATATATATATATATATATATATATATATATATATATATATATATATATATATAATGTTAACTTTATTTACCTGATACTTTTCGTTGAAGGATTTTTTTATGTGACGGAATTGTTCTCTACATTTTCTGCTCCCATTTTCGAAAGTTTATGGAAAGGTTCTTCATTTTCTCTGTTCGTGTGCATATGTTCATTCTATTCATTAACCATCCTTTACGTTGAGTTCACACTGAAGAATGTAAATGATTGTTTATTTTGGTTACGAGCTATATTTGTGAAATTATGATATCAAATGAATTAAATTAATTTTCCATTTTCACTGTTTTGGATTTATTAATCTGCAAACGAAAGAACAATAAAAGAGCAAAAAAAAAAAAAGGAAAAAAAACTGTGCGGATAAGACTAGTAAGAGCCACTATACAAAGGAAGTCAAGGACCATTTAAGAGTAGCGTCACCATTTTTGACGAGAACGCGATGAAAAGTGTGACTTTTCACCCCCACCTACCAGCTACAATATACACACACACACTTACACACAATGAATGGGAATGTCGCTTCTTGCGTCTTTTATGCTGCATGCACTTAGCCTGAACATATGAATCTGATGTCTACGGGTCCTCAATTGCTTCAGATTGAGTTTATTAACGCTCCTAAGCATGGTAGTGCTACGGTATGACCATGTTAAGTTGAGCACTTTGCATTTCAAGATGGTGCATTGCTTGTGTAGTCTCAGCTATTTTTAGCTGAGACGTAATACTGTCGCATCATGCTTAGCACACTCTTTTGAGTTTGTGCACTCTGGTATTCACAAGCAATGTATCGTGAAAGGCAGGATTGATGCAAATAACGCTTGTATCGGTCCTGTCATTCAGTCTTGAAATTTTCTCTGAGCTGCACTGATGAGTCCTAACAAGGACGAAACAGTACTGTCTGCAGATTGAGTTTAATAACGCTCCTTAGCATGGTAGTGGTAGCATCTCTACTGTACCACTAAAGCATCCCATGGTCAAAGAAATCGTCAGAAAACCTTTTCGACGTCACAATGGGATCTTTCGACGGAGCTGAGACATGTGAGGTAGTTGGTGCATTCCTCCTGGAGCAACTGACCGAAATCGTAGGATCAGACATCGGCCTGTACAGAGACGACGGTTTGGCTGCGATAAAAGACTCACCAAGGAACATAGAGAAAATGAAACAAGAATTAGCAAGATTTTCCACAAGCATGGACTAAAAGTGACTATCGAAGCAAACAAAAAAGTAGTTGATTTTTTAGATGTAACCTTTGACCTATCCACAGGGACTACCAAACAACACTGCAATATATACACGTGAAGTCAAACCACCCACCAAATATCATCAAGAACATCCCCCAGGCTATCAACAAAAGGTTAAGCGAAATTTCACCCATCACAGAGGTATTCCACAACGCAGCTAAAGAATACCAGGAAGGGCTCAACACAAGTGGCCACAACTTCAAATTAGAACATGCTCAATAAGTCCAAAACACAACCGAAAAGAAAAAGAGAAGCAGAAATATTATTTGGTTCAATCCTCCCTTCAGTAAGCATGTTCAAACCAACCTTGGAAAAGAATTTTTTAAAATCATCGATTAGGAATTCCTAGCAACGCACAAATTACATAAAATAATCAATAGAAACAATGTCAAACTTAGTTATAGCTGTATGCCTAACATTAAAAACATAATTGACTCCCACAACAAAAGCATCACCAGCGCACCAAGGGAAGAACAAAAGCAATGCAACTGCCGGAACAAAGAGCAATGCCCGCTTAATGGACATTGTAGAAGTAAGTCCATCGTCTACCAAGCGATAGTCACGGAAAATAAAAACGCCAAATCAGAAACATACATCGGAATCTGTGCAAAAGAATTCAAAGCGCGCTATAACAAACATAAAAGCTCTTTCGACAACGAACACAAAAAGAACGATACCGAGCTCAGTAAGTATATTTGGTCGCTAAAGAAAAAGGACATTGAATTCCAAGTTAAATGGCAAATTCTCAAACGAACTCAACCATACAGCAACAAAACGAAGAAATGCAACCTCTGTCTTTTTGAAAAGTTTTTCCTTATATTCAACCCACAACAGTGCACCTTAAAGAAAAAAACCGAATTCATATCCACATGCCTGCAAATTCCTTCTCAACAAATACTAGTAACTCAAACACCGACCAGTCGCCACACAACACCTGAAGAGTGCACCACATAGGTCTGCACGAAACAAATTTGTAGTGTTTTCGATGTATTTCTAGTTCGACTCACCAATATATAATATTATGCTCTTTGTAAAATTGAGCACTTTTCTTTGGATCATATTCCCTATAATCTTATAGATATATACAGCTACACAACATCTGCCATACATCAAGCTGAAGGGATATTTTTACTTTATCTTTCTACTTTCAGTGGCATTTGACTAGCTTTATGTATCCATGCACTTTCCTGTTCATCGATTTTTATGCAGTTTACAATACGTTCACATAATCATGTAACTAATTTCCATGGCAGTCCTTTGGACGATATACATCAAGTTTCAATTATATCAGCAAAGTATTGAATAACATGAGTTGAAGAGATTTCATTTTGTAAAGAAAAAAAACATGACTTTTTCATTACCTTGCATTATTCCATTACATTTATCAAAATCATTCCATGCATTATAAAAATTTTTCAGATTTTTCATGTTTATCCATTGCCACAGTGACCCTGACTCAGCCAATGAAAATGGTAGTTCTGTGTGGATTTGACAGAAACTCAAAACGAACTAAATCAATGAAGGATCTATGTCTGAGACTTTTCATCAGAATAAATTAAACATGCAATGAGTAATGTTTACTTGTAATACACACATAGTTAATAAATGTAACATGAAACAATCCTGTCCATGTGCACATCATCAATAAACAGAGTTTGAGTGAAGTTGCTCCACAACTTGCGTATTTGTATTGGCAAACGTTGGGTACATGGATATGTCACACCCTTCACTAAATCCTACCATAAAAAACAAAAACAAAAAGCAAAAAAGAAAAAAAAAATGAACTCATCAATGTAATTCATTACACATCGCTGTAGTATATCATGATAAGGAAGAAAGAACAAAAGATAAAAAGAATAAAAAAAATCATGGCAAAACAAGATAGGTAAACAAGACATAAAGTGAAAAGACAATGGGATTTAATTTACTCTATATCTATAAATTCACATGTTTTCCAGGCATATACTGATTTGCAGGGAAAAAAGGAAGAGAGAAAGAGATCATACCATGACTACAAAGAACTACCTAGTAAATAATGGTTAATGATTCTGCTTTTTAAATCAACAGATTATGGAAATGACTGTTAATGTATCCATTCTTCCATACACCACCCCCACACTCCTGCATCATGATTGGTATATCATAAATTGTTGTCACACAAGTCTCTTCAATAAATCAACAGAGCGGCCTCTACTTTGGTGGCGAATGCATCGGACCACATGAAAACACTGTTCATCACACATGAATGGCATTGTAACAATACTATATACAATTTGATAGGAAAAATGACAATACATGAGTGGTTAGACCAATGGAATCTGTCAACGAAAAACTTTGGTCTTCTGAAAGAAATGTGGATCCCTGTTTAAAACATAATTGTGCAGGTTGCATGCATTTAGTAGATTACTACATCTGGAGCTGCAAAAAAGGAATATGAAAGAAATATTTGTTCCAGTCTATTAACTATATAAAGTGTTGACTACAACATACTGGAATAAGCATTTTTTTCAAATAAGATCTTTGCAAAACCTTATGCCAACTGAATGCAAAACATGCTTTATAAACTTGTCATATGGGAGACATATTTCATCAACTCTGGATTCATCCATATCCATAAACGATATCACATACATAAACTGTATAAATATGCATGTTTTGCTGAACTCAAAGAGTTTTAAGCAGTGAAATCTTTAGCCTTAAGATCTATCATGAGCAGAGAAGTGGATAACCTATGGGGGATGGTATCAGATTAGCTACATAATAACAGATTGTTCTAAATATTTAAATGAATCCAGCAAGTACAGACAGGTTGTCAGGCAGGTAAAAATGCCAAAAATATAAATGATGTCAATGGCAAGTAATTAACAACAAATGGAAGTAATTAACAACAAAACAAAGCCATGAGGACGGATTCAACACCACTGATAGAATTTCATGTATTTTTCCCTGTAACAACACACAATGTGATTTCAGATCATATTTCCTCCAGCTACATGACTTGTAAATGACAAAGTCATCTGTACATTGTAAAATAGACCCCTCAATGTACAAAATCTTTCACACTTTTATGTGATGTAATTGTTTGACTGTTTCTAATTGATGTGACTTTTGATGAAGAATAAAAAAAGGGAAAAAAAGAGCTGTATGTCATAGAATTATTTTTATGTGAAGAGTAAGCATGTCAACTGGTGTTCACGCTAATGTGCAGGGCTGCTAGAATCCAACATTGTCTTCCCAAGATTGCGCATAAGTAAATCCAGCGCTAGAAAACTCTGCACACTTCTAAGCTCTGTCCATGCATAACTAAATCTAATGTGATCTAAGTTCTGATGTTTGTTGCAGGCTCAAAACAATCACAATCAAGATCAGCATGCCATGGTTGTATCCTTAGGAAAACACTTAGCAAGTGCAATGAGTTTTCGTTTATGTAGGATGCAATATGGTTGTGCATAAAACACATATAACACTAGGCTGTATCGTATACTTTTGTGATGCCTACAATATTCTTTCTCATAAGGCATTTGTAACATAAATTTAAAGGGGAAATCGGGGTTTGACTGCAAAAATTCACCTTTAGTTGATTTTTCTTCTAAACTGATTGTTCACCGAAATATAGAGACGTTAGGGAGGTGTTTGAAGGTAGAAGAAACGGTAATTATTGCGTTTATTACTGTTGAATGAGAACTCTTAATATTTGTCGGGTACAAAAAATAAACGTTCATGTACAAGACAAGAGAGCCTCCTCTATACGATGACCAATCACAGCGTAAGACTGAGATGACGTTATATGAATAAACATGACCGAATGTTTACGGTTCCCATGCTGTTTGTACATTGTGCAATGCTAAGTAAACAAGAGTTTATTTGTGATAGTTGATGAAACATAGAGCACACGTAGGCTACGTATGAAATAGGAAGCCCACCTCCTCATACCTTGAAAAGGCGATAGTATTGAATATTCATATTTGATTTGATGAATATGGATGTTACAGACTTTCGGAGTTCTTCACCGACTTTTTTTGCGAATTTGACTCGTTTCTCGAAATTTTCCACATGTTTTGAGATAATCTTTGTCATATTTGTTAGTTATAAGTCATTGGGCGATACCGGTGGGGAATTGCAGTGAAATAAATTGTGACAATAAACTCTGATTTCCCCTTTAAAGTATTTGTCATAGTCAACATCTCAACTCTAATTTCAAGTTCAAATTTGGGAAGCCCAATGGCCTTTTGACACCAGAGGTATTGCATATTATTAAAACTTCGAACTTCTAGGCCTCATGCGGTAGTAATACAACTGGTCCTCAGGTCATGGTATGGTTGAAGAGCTGGATGGAAGCTGAGGTACACGTAGGTTCTGGTACTGACACCATTCGTTTTCTTCTTAATTGGGGATAATATACTGAGGCCTTTTCTTCTTCTGTTTTGTCTACAATGCTGTGTTGTAAGAGTGGTATTACCCTGCTGATAGTACAGTCAGACTAAGTGAATGTTGGCATATGACTTACATTCATTCTTCGCAAGAAATCACTGATTAATAACTTGGTGCCTGATGTATTGCAGGAGGGGTGTGGAGAGAATATTAACATGATGGTAAGGAGAGAAGCAGCAGTACAAGTACCACTGACATGCATGAGCTTTCACTACCAGCGAAAGGTACGTCTAGTGTAAGGTACAGAGTCGCAGAGCTTGGAATGATGAAGGGGGGGGGGGGGGAGAGAAGAGATCCCTAATTGATTTAAAAAAAAAGAGCATTCACTTCCCGTTTCAATTCCTTAATGCTAACACTGATGTCAATCTTTCTCGCAATTTACACAGGGGTCAATTTATACTGAGATAAAACTATGGTCACATATGAAGTCAACCAATTGATTGGGGGTTGAAAACTATGTGGACACTAGTAACGGTTAAAACAGAAGTCACCGTGCAAGGAACAGACGCTCTGTCAGTACTGATCAGTCCTGTGTGCTTAAAATTTAAATGAATAAATAAGTAAGTAAATAAATTAGTAAGTAAATAAATAAGTAAATAAATAAAGCAAAAAGAAAGATAACCAGAATGCAGAAATGCATTGTGGTTTCGATGATCTGTGTAAGAGAATTTTTTTTCTGAATCTGATATAATAGCATTAGTATGTGTCACATTAAGCTACGTATGCTTTATATGAAATATGAAATCTGCACAAGCTTCCTTTCTGGAGATCATATCTACATGTTCACACTTTGACCCTTGTTAACATTGAATGACCTTTTACCTACATTAAAGACCAATTGGATCTTGTGCTCAGTGAAGTACAACTAATTATTGAATATGACATCTGTCCTAGCTTCCCTTCTTGCGATAGCATGTTTACAAGAATTCCATACTGTGATCTTGTTGACTGCAAATGAACTTTGACCTTCACCAAAGACAATGGAACTTTGTATACTCAATGAGATACACCTACAATCTAGGAATGTAAAGTGCATGCAAATGTCGGAGTAAACGGTGTCATTTTCTCAAAGATCTTTAAATGAGAATAAATTTGCAAAAAATGTCTATGAATGTGTTCTCTGTCTTGTAGTAGCCCTAAGAGGATCTAAGAGATAAGATCATTTAAAGTAGAACATTTAGGAGTGCCGCAGAGTTCTTTCAACCCTTCTCCTGTGACTATGAGCCAATATGATTGAGCTTGGTGTCAAATTCTTGGAGTTGTTGAGTTGTTGGTTTGTCGTAACACTATAGGTGAAGCATTCCCCACTCTATTTTTAAGTTGAATGTAAAACTTTTTAGTGTAAAATATGCCATCCTGTTCCTGATGACCCGATATAAGCTTAGCAATATATCAGGCAACATAAAGCACATTTTCAAGCAACTTGGATCAAAGTTTACTTCAAAATCTTAGTCTAGTCTGTTCCTCGACTGTAAGTGTACGGCACAACAGTTATATGCATTGTCTAAGCTCTATCACAGTGCGTATGTTTATTTGCAATAACAAAGGGGTCCTCTACTCAATGTGGTACACCTACATACCAAATATGAGATCTGTCCAAGCTTTCCTTCTTGAGATATCGTGTTTACAAAGTTTTCACCATTTGACCCCTGTTGACCCCAAATGACCTTTGACCACCACCAAAAACAATAGGATTCTTCTACTCAATGTGGTACACCTACATACCAAATATGAGATCTGTCCAAGCTCCCCTTCTTGAGATATTGTGTTTACAAGGTAGGGCGTCACAAATATACATACACACACACACACGCACGCACACGCGCACACATACATACACACACGCACGCACGCACGCACACACGCACACACATACACACACCCACCCATGCATGATTACAAAGGTGACGATTATCATCGAAACCAAAAATGGTGCTGAAGCTAATGACATTTTGGACTTTCGATATACCAATTTCCACCAAACTTCATTGGTACGACGTTAAAGAAGAAAAAAAAACAACATGGCTAAACATGGACACATGAACACATTTTATCACAAATGAGCACAACCAGAGTTATAAAGATTTATGAAGTCTTCATCAGGTCAAAGACTTGTAAATTTGTACAGCAACAGTACTATAGTGTATAAGAAGTAGTATATAACAAACCAAAAGCCATATTGCCATTACTGTGAGGGCAGCAGATGTTGAAAAGTGCCAGGAATTCAGGATTGGTTGGGAGTGTGCTTCTCCTTACACGGGTCTTGATCTCTACCACGACTCTCCTCATCATGCATGTACAGTATGAGCCCCTACCACATTTTACATCCCATAAGGGAAAGAAAGAGAACAGTTCTTGATTTCCTCCTAAAGGTTGGTTGTCCATTGGAAGACCCTAGAATGGAACCTGCAAAAGGGTAAATTCATTCAATTCAATTGATGACTCAACACACTACGTATTGACAGTTTCCACTATTTAAATGTTTCCATTATTTCTGCTGTTTCCAGAGTTTCCACTATTTGTACCTTGGATGACATCAGCCTCAACCGAGAACAATAGGGTTCTTCTAGTTGATATAACATATTCATTCAGAAGGTCCAAATAGTTTCCGTGATTCTTACCTCGAGATAGGTCTACTGTGTTCACCATATTTTCAATTTTGTACATTAAGTAAACTCAGATGTCACTAAAGCCTACACTAAAGCAGCAAGATTCACCTACTTGATATGAAACATTCACATACTAATTATCATAAGTTTCCGTTATTTCTGTCTTGAAATGTTAACAAACTTTCAGTGCCTGAGATCTAATGACTTCAGATGACCTTTGATCTCCACCAAAAACAACAAGGTTACTCTGATGTAAAGCATTCAAATAGCATGTATTAATAGTTTCTTGTGATTCATGTCTTGAGATATTGTGGAAACAATGCTCTAAATTTTAAGATCTGGTGACCTCATAAGACCTTTCACATCGACAAACATCCACACACATACACACACAATCACGACATCATATGATTATCTTTCATAATCATATTGCACAAATGCACTGTGGTTTCGATGATCCAGTTATGAGGATTTCTTTTTTTTTAACTCACAGTATTGAATTAGGATGTGTCATAAGCTACCTATGCTTTAAAAGCTTCCTTTCTTGAGAACATGTCCATGAGGTTTCAATAATTTGACCCTTATTGATCTCAAATGACCTTTGACCTCCACTAAAAGACAAAAGATTCCTCCTTAAGATATTTGTGTTTAAAAGTTTTTCACACTTTGACCACTTCTAACGGCAGATGACCATTAACCTCCATCGATCACAATAGGGTTCCTGTATCCTATGAATTACACCAACATACCAAATATGAGACACTGTATGTATCAGCTTTTCTCATTGACATATTGCATTTACATAGTTTTCACAAATCGACCCCAACGAACTCAACTGACATTTGATCTCCATCATTTTTTCCCTGTTTTTATTTATTTATTTTTTTAAAAAAAAGATGTGTCCAGACATGCAGGATTTCCCACGAGCGTCGCCGATTTTTAGCTTTGATATGTTTAAGAGCAAGTCTGACCCTTATAGTAAAACTTCCATTCAGTTACCACGCATGGTTCTCGCGACTTTATCAGTTGGAGTTACCCACTTTGCTACCAACTGGGAACTTGAAGCAAACAGGAGTGACATCATCTCTTCACATTGCTAAAGAGTTTTTTGTTTTCTTCATTTTTAAATTTATTATTTTTACCTTGAAATCAGTAGGTGGTCAGCCTCCATACTGGTTACGTGAAGGTAACAAAACTCTCATACCCCTCCTACATTCACATTGTGATATCACTATTTGGTGTATATTTTAAACAAAAACATTACATACTTTATCAATGTGGGGAGATGACATCACTCCTGCTTGCTTCAAATTAACTGTCAGTAACAAATGTGGAAACTTCAACTGCTCATATCTAGGGAACCACACATGGGAATTGAATGGAAGTTTCGCTATATATGGTCAGATTCACTTACTTTTCAACATATATCAAAGCTATATTTGTTGCTAGACCATCCTTTTAATTGTTCACAAAATCAGTACACTATCAGACTCAAAAGAATCTGGTCTACCCGGTGACAATCAACGTGGCTATGGTACAGTGCTCGTTATTTAATATGTACTGTGTGAATAATGTTGGAAGAAAATGCTCACGACATACAAGTGAATGTAGGCTGGAAAGGTAGGCATAGTCTTATTAGTAGCCTCAGC
Source organism: Stichopus chloronotus (assembly GCA_021234535.1). Taxonomy (NCBI): domain Eukaryota; kingdom Metazoa; phylum Echinodermata; class Holothuroidea; order Aspidochirotida; family Stichopodidae; genus Stichopus; species Stichopus chloronotus. Next base: position 25,347,740 of record CM037836.1, read on the forward strand.
TAAGTTGTAATGTAAGTAGCCTAATCGTGACATACAGTACAGTAAATCAACTAGTATCATGACATACGTGGTTCACTGTGTTGCAAACACCAAGACTACATGTACGTAGACACAATGAGAGTGCAAGCGAACCTGATCTAAAATGTATAGTCAGTAATACGAAAAAAAGAAAAATCAAGTACAGATGTTCAAAGTGACTATGGTACTCATGGCAAAATTTTATGAACTAACAATTTGCAAACATTACAGAATTTTGTGACCGAAATGTCTTTGGTGAAGCTTGTGTCGACAATGTTAGGAAAACAGAAATTTGTTTTTCTTTTTTTCTTTATAAAAAGCAGAATGTAGTCATTACTTGTAGCATGACTGTGCACCTACAAAGACATACCTAAGGATACTGTATGATCACCGATTATGAAGTTGGTAAAATCCAATTATAATGCCTCTGTAAGTATACATACTGTCTCTTCTCATTTTAAACTTGAGCACAACTTGAACTGAAGATTCTGATGTCAGAAGTATTTTTATGTGCCGAAATTGACACATTTTAACTTTGTAGAGTCATAAGCAAATTTTAGTCAAATGGCATAGCAGCGTAGGCTATGAGGTAATGTAAGCTATTGCGTAAATTTAGCCTGCCTATGTCTAGCAGGTGGATCATTGTTTTGGAGATGTGAGGTGATTTTGAGTTGAAGTTTTGGGTAGTGTTGTTGAAGTCATTTTAAATTAGGAGATGGAGCCTAGCCTATAGCGTATGCAACAGGCCTACAACAGCAATTGAATAATTTTAAGGAATCATGTCCCTCTGCTTTCAACAAAATGGGTTGGATTGTCTGAATTAATGACGTTACAGTTTCAGAAGGTGTAATATTGTAGCTAGAGTGTGTCTTTCTATTTAGGGTATGTGTCATTCTACGTAGGTGTACTTGTTAATACTGTATCTACTCTTTTGTTTTGTGTTCAATCATGATTGACTAAGGTTCCTTCAAAGTTGCAATATGCCAATTAAATGTACGGTGCATCCAACAAGCTTCGCGCACTGCCAAATTTCACGCACTCCTAAAAAAATAAGCCATAAAAATCAAAGGCCTAAGTAGCTTCACAAATTTTTGATCACCATGCCACGAACAACTAAAACAAGCTGAGCGCTGTTCATTAAATCGCCTTTGTCTGGTTAGTCAACTGTCCAGTACTGCATTTGCATAGTAACTAGGATAAGGAGAGGTAGACTTGCCTAGGCCGGAGCATCCTATTCCCAGTTTCTACCTAATGTTACAAATTTTTAAATCATGATTTTGCCTCTTTAATGGAATTTTTTCAGACCATTTTTGTTGTTACTGTTCGCTTGTACACATGTTTTTGCTATAGGTTTACGCTCAAGATTTGCTTGAAAGGGCTCTCTGCGTGTAATGATTGTCATGCTAACGTTAGTGAGGTTAACTTAAGCAAGAGTTACAATAACAGATGTCGAGGTACATTTCCTCCCAGATTCGGTCAAATTACTAGTAACATGGAACTTCAGACTGCATAAAGCAAGGCAGATTTACGGGGATTTTGAATTTTTAGCAGCTAGAAATTCCAAGGTTTTTACGTTTGATGCGCGAAGTTTTATACATCTGTGTTAGCTACTACAGTACAGTAAAGGGCTGTACACAGGCCTTAATATTTGAGTGCATGTTTACCAGAGTCAAGTGAGCCGCGATTTCAGCCGCACATTTGGAAAATAACTGTTGTAAAATAACATGCTGAAGTTAGCGGTCACAAAATTTGTTATCGTAAGCGAGCGTTCATTTCGCGACAAGTACGGAGGCCTATAAACGGTGTGCAATCTTGATCGTCGCGTGAGGTGTTTGTAATTGATTGTGACAATTCTTCCCTTTTCGCCTGAAAATTGGTTCAGGTTAAGTGCATGGTTTTTGATTTCTTGCCGAAGGAATCAAGAACCATCGCACAGGAATCTATGCGATAGTGATGGCGTCTGTGTATGTATGTGTCTAAGGTATGTGTGTACATGACGCCCTAGCTTGTAAACACGATATCGCAAGAAGGGAATGGTGCTTGAACTTCAAAGTTGGTTGTCGGTAGTCCGTTTTGGGTAGATGATTCCTGTTGTTTTTCGAGGAGGTCAAAGGTAATTTGAGGTTACCAGAGCTTAAAGTATGAAAAACTATTAAGGGAGATATCTCAGCAACCAAATGTTGCTGGAACTTCAAACTCTTGTCATTGGTAGCACTTGATGAATAGACGATGTGAAGCAATTTTTTATGGAGTCAAAGGTTCAGTGTGGTCAATAGAGGACATGGTTTGAAAATTTCTACACACGGTATCTCAAGAAGGGAAAGGTGCTCGAACTTCAAAGATAGTGTTTTGGTTGTTCACGGTGAGTAGATGATCCCTATTGTTTTTCATGGAGGTCAAAGGTCATTTGAGGTGACCAGCGCTTAAAGTATGAAAACCTATTCAGGAATATATATCAACAACTGAATATTGCTGGAACTTTAAACTCTTATCATTGGTAGATGCCAATAAATATATGATGTCCTTAACTTTTTATGGAGGTTAAAGGTCATGTGAGGTTAACAGAGGACATAGTTTGATACCCTTAACGCAGTATCTCAAGGAGGGAAAGGTGCTTGAACTTCAAAGTTAATGTGTTGGTAGTCTTTTAAGAGTAGATGATCCCTATTTGGTTTCATGGAGGTTAAAGATCATTTGAGGTCACCAGAGGTTAATTAAGGAAGATATCTAAGCAACTGAATATAGCTGGAACTTCCAACACTGCTATCACTTGATGATTACATGACATCTATCCGTATTGCCCAATGGGAGACTTGTCATCACTGTAATGTGACATGAAATGAATTAGTTCTATAATTCTAAAGATCTGTCCTGGGTTCATAAGCCCAACGTGTGATACTTTGAAAGTTCTAAATGTCCTGACTGTATGTGTGAACATATGAACAGGTAAATGTCACTCATCTTAAGAAAATAATGCATATTTTTTCATACTGAAAACTTGCCAATAAAGGGAGATTTTTATAGCAAATATTGCTGCTAAATAGCACCCTTTCCAAACAATCACTTAACATAGCTCGTTTGATTCATCACCTTTTACAAATAATCAGTGAATTTTTCAGTTGCCAGAAATATCCTGCCAAGATTTACAAGTACTTTATATTGATCACGATAAACACTCCCTTGGGAATCTGGTTGCCTTTGTTGTCTTGCACAATGTCAGATATTTAAACCACAATTTGGTGTCAGGAACTTTCTATCAACTTGTGAACTACCTTGATGAAGAGATATATGGTACGCCATCCTTCATGACCACAATTTTCATGAAGGATGAGTAAATCTCTTCCTTTCTCAATTGGTTGCTTTGTTTAAAGTGCTTTTGTGTGTATGGGAAAACGAGATACTGGCAAAGAATCACAAAGTCATTTGACTCTCTGGTTTAATGTGACGACAAACTAGTAATTAACGGAAAAATAGAAAGTGATGAAAATTGCTCCAAACACAAAACTGTTTTGAATTATGGAATTAACGGGTAAAGTTTCATTGTATTATCAATTAGGTCAAAGAAAACATCGTCAGTCATTTAAAGCAAATTGACACTATATTACACTCACATCCAAGTGTATCCAGTTGCAAGCATGTGGATAACGGGATAGGGAATAAGCCCTAAAAGATGGGGGGAGGGGGGGGGGGGCACGTAGAACTTTAAACCGTAACCATACACATTTCATGATATCGACAATAACCCAAAATAACATTGCTTACCAAGACACTCCTTGACAACTAGAGATAAGATAAAATACCTAAAGTGATAATCATATCACAGGGGGCTGTGCACATGATTGCATTAGGCTCATTGGACAGGGGCCTCCTTAGGTTTCCCCCTGCGTTCTGTGTAAACAGAAGAGAAAACCTGCAAGTGCTGAGTTGTTTGCAAAATTGTCAGTGAGCTTTGGAAGGTAGCATTTATGTATCTCTGAATGGTATGAAACGTCCAATACTGTTCAGACATTTCACCGTTCATTTATTTTGAGACTAACCATCAAATTAATTATTACGAGGGGAGCCGACAGGGTATAGTGATTTAGGGAGCACATTGTCATAGGTATACGAAAGGACGTGTCATGGTTTTCAACTGGGGAGTTTTCCTGAGGGCACGTTCGGCGGGACTATCTAAGCGGAGCGCCTCATCTGTTGGCATAGGGGGCACAAGAAAATTGTTGGGGTACTAACCTTCCACTGATGGACGATAATTCCATTTACCGGCCGTCCTAAGCTACATATACCCAGACGGCTGGGAAAGGGGATCTCATGTCTGCGATTTCTCAATTAACAAGGGAAACATAAATATACGAAAAAATAGTTTATAAAAAATTGGATTGCTTTTATCTACAATGTTTCCACTTAGCATTAGATCGCGTTCGGCCGCCGCTCGCTTACTGGAGCAAAAAACATCTTAGTAACATGCATCTACTGTCTAATGGCAGCCTCACTATCATTTGCCGCGGAGCACTGCACCCAAAAAGCTTCAGCAGAAAGTGCCTTCCAAATTGAACTTGATATGGCATTTCTAAACCCATGTTTTTCTTTCTTTTTCCCTTTTGACTCCTCATTCCACCCATACAAATAAATATAGCTTAAATCCGTCAAGTAAATTTAATTTGGGGTACAAAAATGATGTGGGGGGGGGGGGGAAGCCCAATGTCCCATGCACACCCATCCCACCCACACCCCCACCCTCGGTGACGGCAGGAATTTGGGGGTATTGAGACGGATGGTGGCCTATGAATAATAATTCTACGCGATTTGGATATTAAAGCTTCCGAGAATCATGATAGCAATACTAAAAGAGTCATGATTTAGATGTGAAAGACATGTTCCCCATCTACAACGAAATGAGGTGTGTGTACTATACGTATGAGGATAATTGCAGTTTCACAACGTGGATGTAAAAGCATTTTTTTCGCGTTGTGCTTGAAACGGCAACGTCCCAACTTCCCCGTCTCTCTAATCTGCGTCGTACACTTCTAAAGTTCTTCGCCTTAAATTTGGAAACGGGGAGGGGTGCCTCCTTGCCCCGTGTTTGGCATGTCTATTGAAACCTACTGTAAGTATGAAAGAAGAGGAGAGGCACGTAGAGCGCAGAGTACCCTGAAAATCATGAGCCCATAATTTGCCAGTTTGAGGCCTTATTTCAAAAATGTTGAGGTCGTATCTTCAACAGTACTAGGTAGAAACTGACCTTTGTGTATACAGGTAGTGTTGGGAATGTGTTTCCCTAAATTTCATCACTGCATAGTTGTGTATTCTGTGCATGAGTAACTCCATCTAGAAAACTGTTTGCAATTAACGACGACTAAGTCATGGAGAGTAAACTTACTTACTTTTAGGAGATATGTAACAAAAACCAAGTAAGCATAAGTGTATATCAACAATTCACTCAAATATACGACCACCAAAAGAATTTTGCCCGCACTTCTACATTTTTGAATTTCTAATTTTGTTGGTGTATCGATGGTGAAGGAACGCGTGCCACAATCTACTTGTTCGTCATGAGCCAGAACGTTTCCCGCAACAGTTCGGTTCCCACTTTATGAGTGAATTCCGTCTCTGTTAGAATTTCTTTATTATGAAATATAATGTTATACAAAGTAACTCTTAGCAATTGCCAAGAATAAAAGTAGGCTGATTATAAAATCGTAACGGTTTGTAGAAAAATAAGACTTAATCCTACAAACTCAAAATTCGTTAACTTGATAATTAATCTCGCGCAACATCACCGTTACTCCATGTAAAGTATGCGTGCCGGGAAGGGGGGAGGGGGGGGGGAATAGGGGCAACTTTCACTTTATTTCGAGCTGTTTCAAAAGGAACAAGTTCACAATCAATGGATTGGGTGCCGGTAGGTAGGGTCCGGTCTAACTTACACTCCCGATTTTGTAGTCATTTGTAAATGATATGACCCCAGTTGATAGAAATGGAACCAAAAATGATAAAATTCAATCCATGTTGTACGATGAATACGTAATCACTTGTGACGTAGTGCAGTGACCGTCCTCGGCCATGGGTAGCACCATTTTGTTTGACCTCGTCCGAAATGTCATGTATAATCATTTGTATTTGATAGGATCCAAGTTGATAGAAATCGATCTACAAACGATAAAATTCAGTCCATGTCATATGTTGATTACGTAATCAATTGTGGCATAGTGCAACGACTGCCCTTGACTATGCACGGCACCATTTTGTTTGACCTTGTCCGATTTCTCATTTGTAATTATTTTTTTGAAAATAATAATTTGTGATTTTTTGGTTCCTTGCATTAGCAAGAGGAACCAATGCATTTAACTTGGCGTGTGTGTTTGTATCTTCGTGTGTGTGTGCGTCTGCACCAGTCCAAATTATTGCTTTTCCAGAATACCGTGAAAAAAAAAACATGAGCGATTAACTTTAAACTTGGTAAAGTTGCTCATGATGCCAAAATGTCCAAGATGTATGTATGTAAATTGAGTGATATTTCCTGATTTTGAAAAAAAGCCAATTTTGCCCCAAAATTGGTATTTCCAGCATATCTTGAGAACTATTAGATCAATTAACTTAAAGTTTTGTAAGTACTGAGAACACATTGTTCAACATAATATTACTGTAATGGTAAATTGAGTCAAATTTGCTGATTTTTTAGAAAAAAGCCAATTTTGCCCCAAAATTGCTATTTCCAGCACATCTTGAAAAGTATTTGAACATTTAATGGAACATTTTGCGAAAACTTACATGAGAATGAAATATTCAAGGCATATCACTTTTGTACTAAAGAGAGTGAAATTTGCTGATTTTTGTAGGAAAAAAAAGCCAATTTTACCCCAAAATTTGTATTTCCAGCGTATCTTGAAAACTATTAGACCAATTAAATTAAAGCTTTGTAAGGACTTACCTGAGAACACATTGTTCAACGTTATATTATTGTAATGGTAAATCCAGTGAAATCTCAGGGCTGATATTTGAAAATTTGGATTTCCACCATATCTTGAAGGCATTGTAATCAAAATTTGCAAGGACGTTCCTACAAACACAGTAACGAAGATACAGTATATCACTCTTATACATAGTAAACTGGTGAAATTGTATGATTGTTTTCTAAAAAAAATATATTGAAGCCGGCATCCGGGTCAATAGGCACCACCTTTTAACCTATATATATATACATATATCTCTGGCAGGCTTTAAGGTGGACTTGTCCTGTCATTGGGACGTTTCTTTACTGTTGTTTTCAGCATATTTTTCGCTTGATACTGATTTTGACTTCTCTCATGCGTGTGTGTTGGATACTCAAGGGTAATGTGCACGCTTGTCAGCTTCACCATTGTACGTTGTATTAAACACAGGCATTTACTGCTGACATCCATCAGTTTTGAAATGTTCAGCATAGCTAGTTCTCTAGCAAATTTGTCATTGAGTTTCTCAGAAATTGTAATATATTGTCTCTCAGACAATATATGGCACATTTACATGATACCGCCTGCACATTTTCTGATTACATACGATGCAAACTATTTCACCTCATAGTCACAAATTCCTCGTAGTGAATGCTGGTACCCCGTCCCATAGACCTCTCCCCTATATTAGGCCACCGGTCATCAATTTCACGTTTCTTCTGTTAAAATTATACTTCAAACATATGCGTAGTAACAATAGTTATTGGTGAAATAGAAACCCCGCTTTGTTATGGTAAAATTAAAAATTGTAGCAAAGGTTAAAAAATGTTCAGCACAAAGTAAAGTATTATTGTAAAATTAAGGGAAACTAGGAATTGTGAGGAAAACACATAACTTCGAAATATACACAACACTGCACCAGATTGCATCTAAACCTGGTTATCTGATATATCTGAGTAATTTCTCCCCATTCGTCGACTAACCTTGGAACTTTCCATTGTTTAACCATGCATTCAGAGTATTCTACTTTAATAATCATCGCAGGAGGGTATCTGTTTATTGATAAAAAGTTACATGAGGAAAATATATCCTGAAAGAATCATATCACCGAAAATTAATATTGTAACAAAAAACATCTCGAAACTCAATGCGTGGGAGTTGCGCTTTCCGGCGTTCTGAACTGTATTTTAACAAAAAGCATGTACGCACGCCAAGCGCCATCTGATTGTGGCGCTCGGTTTAATTAGTGTCGTGCACTTTATAGACTTTTATCTGCTTCTCCAAACAAATCTAGCATGATCTTTTGTACCGGTCTAGTGAAAATATTACCCTTATGAGAAATCCTAGCAAGATTCTTGCCAATAAATTTTCGTGACATTCTCGTAAGACGTTTGGGAAATGAGAAATTCCTCAAGCCATTCTTATGAGATGTGCTAATTAATGAGTTTCTTGTGGCTGTAGCGATCCTGTGATCTCTGTGTGGTTTCTGAAAAGCGCCATGCATTGACTTTATCACTGACCTAACGTTACTAACCTACCCTTATGAAGTCGTTTCTTTTAATTGTCTCGGAGTTTTCGATGTTCAGTTTGTGGCGTACTAAAATGCGTAGGCCTACATTAACATTTTGACTGAATATTATTAGTTTGTGATTTCATATTGTAGATTATGCTTCATTTGTGTCGTATATCAGTTGTAGCGTTTACGTTACTACAGTGAAATTGTCATATTGTAATCAACGTACCGTAGCTATCGCAGTGAGTTGAAGAACCGGAATCATAGCACTGCACATGTGTATTGATGACCATCGACCTTTAATAAAGTGTCATATATATGTAGCCTCCATTTCCATGTATCTATTTTATGGTAGCGCTATGCTAGAATCACATTTAACCAGCCAGAAAGCTTTACTAGTACTACATTGACCTTTGAGTTTCTGTTTGTTCTTTACAGTAACTTATGGCATGGCTTGATAAAAAGAAGGAATAAAGGCAAGAACCTATGTCAGCCAGTACAATTTTCTCCTGAGTTTCCTTTTTAAGTGTGAATGGCCAAAGTAACAGTGGCATTGATTCCAATATCGGACAGCCTGGGATGAAGCTGGTGTTAAATTTGAGCTGTTAAACTATTTGAACCGACTGAACTAGTTGCTGTAAGTGCTCGGTTCTCCTTAAAGAAAAGGACACATTTTTTTGTCTGTATAACCACAAATGTCAAAATGTAAAATCTATAGAATATTGGACGATTTTACAGACACAGAATTCCTGTCTTCGTAAATGAGCATACACTGCTTCGTAAACGAGCATTCGCTAAGTATGCAAATATATGACAAGAGGGGGACTCGCATCATATGTCTTATGTTATGTCCTATTTCAAGGATATTCTTTATGTGTCTTTTGTTTCGTTTTGTCATGGCAGCATGTGTTTTCGTTTTTACATGATAGTGATATCACTTGCAAAGTATAAAACTTTGTAACATATGAAAATGTGCACTATAAAGAAATACAGATGCTAAGAACTACCCCACGTTATCATCATATTTTTATCACACTTTGAAAAAGGGTAGCCTATGTCAAAAACGGTAACAGATATTAGCACAATTTCAAAGGATTTTTTGTTCCGAGTTTCACTCTGCAAATTTTGAATAAAGCGAGCTCTTTTCTAGATGCATATCAGATGAACTTTAGAAACAGGGGACATATAGGTAGATACATATGTATAATGATAAAGTTCACCTCTGATCACCCTCACCAAAGGTCCTGTGAGGGAGTGTGGATGAGCTACGGTGACATTTTTTTCCTTCCTTTCTTTTTAAGGCAAAGCTATCCATTGACAACAATAGGCTAAGGATGTCTACAATCACACTGCATTCTTAAAAAAAGCTGTAACAATTTACTTGCAAGGTAATGGAAGTGAGCCAGAAAGGAATGCGGGTTAAAGCAAGAGGAGTTTCTGCATAATTAGGATGTTTTGGGAAATGCATTGTAGCGGCTTGGTCTTTTCGTAACTGGCGTTCAGATCAGCTACCAACAACCGAGTTGTTATCCTTGTAAAGTTTCAAATCTCAAAGTCTTTGAAGAAATGACAAAATCGTATATCGCGTTGTCAGGATTGTAAGTATAAAACCTACCAATGTAACTAGGGATTTTACGAGCGAGCAGATATGGGTTGCAACCTCCACGAATTCTATTTAGAACTTACTCATTGACGTCAGCTATAATGGTAAGAACAGTAAAGAACTGGACGGATTCGTCTTTTTGGCAATCTTTGAAGAGGATATCGGACGGAACATAGGCAATGGAGATTTATTGCTTTGACGTTTAAAGTTAGAGTTTGTTTCCGAAAGTGACACCAAGGAAGGCTGCACTGGGAGAGGCTTTAATAAAAGCATTATAGATGATATTTTGAAGACAAATGCACGGTAATATTTTAAAACCTTTAGAAGAGAAAGAGTATATAAAAAAGAGTATCTTATGTATAAAAGGACAGTACACTAAGAAAAATCTATTTCGAGATGTCAGTTCATGAAGCACCAGCTTTCAAGGTAAGAAATTGTAAATTTGGTTATTTTTTTTTTGTTCGTTGTATACAATTATTATCGGCATACTGACTGAATTTGCACTTTGTAGCCTGGAGAATATTCAGGTTATGTATAGGGATGCCTTCGTTAATGGAATCACTCGGATAAGATTTGCAGTGAATTTGGACTTCCCAATTGGGGAGAATGAAAGAAAAGAGTCTTATTAAATCGTGGGTTGAATCTGGGCATTTTGTATCTGATACCGATGTGCAACGCTTTATTAAAAGCTTTTTTTCGACATGTAGGAACAAACCAGTCGGAACAAACCAGAAAAATATTTGATAAGCCCAATGTGAATTCCGGAGAGCTAAAATGTCTGATTTATGTTGGATTTACCTTGGCGAAAAAAAGTAGATGTTTTGTTCCAAGTGGGTCGTTATGCGATTTTTACTAGAGGTGGGGTAGACTTGGAAGTTGTGTTGTTTAGTACGATCTTTACTGACTTACTCATTTGAATTAATACCATATTGGTAGGATTCCTAAATGGCGTTTTAAAAATAACCTATCTGTAAAGTTCATTAAAAAGTAAGAATATGAGAAGACGGGAGGGGGTAACGTCAGGAATTTGATACATTGTATTATGTCAAGGGGAGGAGGAGGTCTTAAATTTAAAGATGTCAGCTTCCAATTCTTTTAAATGTAGTAAAATACTTTCATTTAAACCTCAAAAATGGAAACCAAAAGGTTTCATCTTTGATGCATTTATCTGTAACTTGTCACTGTTTCGGTTATGGATAGGGTTGTGAGGGCTTTCAACTTCCTGCAAAATGTTTTGAGATTTGTCGTCGTTAGTAGTTGATGAGCAATTATTTTTGATGCGGATAACTCGATGCGTTCGAGTTTTTGTTTTTATTTTCAAGGGGGTTATCTCATCCCTATACGTAGTTCAATAGCGAGGTGATCCTGTACTCCAACTGCTTTAGTGAATTCACACGTAAATGGTTGACCACCTTACGGTGGCCTCTTCAGTATTCAGCTAAAGCAAAATGGCGTTAGTAGGTTTCCTTAGGATGCACAAAGTCACCTGGATCAGGATTACCGATTGTGGTGAGGTGACGGGAAGGGGTATCCAGATCTGTGAGTACAAGGTGTGTATCTAGACATACCATCTCCTCCTACAGACGGTAAGTCGGATAAACTTGATAGGTAGATGCCCGAGGGGAGGATAAAAGGTCTGGATAAGATGTCAAAGTTCTACTATTAGCTATCTAGACTAGACAAAGGTGGAAATTGCCACTGGGTAGCAAACTTTACAAAGCAAAATGTTTGAAGAGTTTTTGCCTCTATCAATTAGTGTAAATTAAGATTTTTTTATGTTCGAGTTATACTTGTTAGCTTTTCAATACGTAAGGTGTGTTGTACAGGTGGCCAACTTCAACCACCTAGCCCCTTAGCTGTTCAAATGTTTTTCATATTCAAACACATCTATCTAAAAGACGTGATTTGTAAATCCACATTTCAGTTTTAATCACTGGTAGGAGTTGCAATCACCAGAACCCACGATATAGCTGAACTGAGGTGACTTTTATGTCACTTCCAAATTACCATACTCTGACCAGGAAGTCTTCACTTTAGTTGCAAGAGGTCAATATTTTGTTTCCTTCTTTACCATTTGTTTTGGTAATAATGTCCTTCTATAAATTCCCAAATCAGGGCAAAAGACGTTATTGCTGTCAAGTGCTGACACAAAATATTTTACAAAGTGAATATCGCCACTTGATACGTTTTCTTAAACTTTTTCTTAGTTGACATGATCAAGACGACTAAACCCCACCCCCTTAATGGAAGGAATTTTTTCATGGCTCCAAGTTGTGTTTTTAAAATGGAAAGTTTCCCATTATACGATGAAACCGTTTCTATATTTCATGTAATCATCATTTGATAGGAAAGGTCTCAATAAAAACAGAAGCCTCGGAGACGTAAGTCTCCGAGGCTTCTGTTTTTATTGAGACCAAATTCATATATCTTTAAAATGAAACATTTGTTTGGAGAGGAGAAGCAGTTTGTAATGAATATTCATAAGTTGTTTTTCTTTGAAAGGTCTTCTTTAATTCACCGTACAATTAAATCTTTTTAAAGAAAGGGGGGGGGGGGGGGAGGAGTCACAAGGCACTAACAATATGTGACTATTGTCCTCGTTTCATGGTGAACTGATTGTTAAAGGGTGGCCGAATGAATGGACGCTGTCGAACAATAGTAGCACACAGTAAAGGTGGCCTTTTCTGTGAACAATGAACTGAAAAGGACAGCAATATACAAATACTGTTCTCTAAACTTTATGAATCTGAGTAATAATTCTATGTGTTGAATGAAGTAACAGAAAAGACATCTACAATAGGCTTTATGAAAAGTCCCTGTAGCTGAAAAGTTCAACGACCATCGTGCACAGTCACTACAGGAAAGACGTTAGAGATATACTTGTTAGCTTTCCAATACGTAAGGTGTGTTGTACAGGTCGCCTACTTCAACCAATTAGCCCCTTAGCTGTTCAAATGTTTTTCATATTCAAACACATCTATCTCTAAAAGACGTGATTTGTAAATCCACATTTCAGTTTTAATCACTGGTAGGAATTGCAATCACCAGAACCCACGATATAGCTGAACTGAGGTGACTTTTATGTCACTTCCAAATTACCATACTCTGACCAGGAAGTCTTCACTTTAGTTGCAAGAGGTCAATATTTTGTTTCCTTCTTTACCATTTGTTTTGGTAATAATGTCCTTCTATAAATTCCCAAATCAGGGCAAAAGACGTTATTGCTGTCAAGTGCTGACACAAAATATTTTACAAAGTGAATATCGCCACTTGATACGTTTTCTTAAACTTTTTCTTAGTTGACATGATCAAGACGACTAAACCCCACCCCCTTAATGGAAGGAATTTTTTCATGGCTCCAAGTTGTGTTTTTAAAATGGAAAGTTTCCCATTATACGATGAAACCGTTTCTATATTTCATGTAATCATCATTTGATAGGAAAGGTCTCAATAAAAACAGAAGCCTCGGAGACGTAAGTCTCCGAGGCTTCTGTTTTTATTGAGACCAAATTCATATATCTTTAAAATGAAACATTTGTTTGGAGAGGAGAAGCAGTTTGTAATGAATATTCATAAGTTGTTTTTCTTTGAAAGGTCTTCTTTAATTCACCGTACAATTAAATCTTTTTAAAGAAAGGGGGGGGGGGGGGAGGAGTCACAAGGCACTAACAATATGTGACTATTGTCCTCGTTTCATGGTGAACTGATTGTTAAAGGGTGGCCGAATGAATGGACGCTGTCGAACAATAGTAGCACACAGTAAAGGTGGCCTTTTCTGTGAACAATGAACTGAAAAGGACAGCAATATACAAATACTGTTCTCTAAACTTTATGAATCTGAGTAATAATTCTATGTGTTGAATGAAGTAACAGAAAAGACATCTACAATAGGCTTTATGAAAAGTCCCTGTAGCTGAAAAGTTCAACGACCATCGTGCACAGTCACTACAGGAAAGACGTTAGAGATATACTTGTTAGCTTTCCAATACGTAAGGTGTGTTGTACAGGTCGCCTACTTCAACCAATTAGCCCCTTAGCTGTTCAAATGTTTTTCATATTCAAACACATCTATCTCTAAAAGACGTGATTTGTAAATCCACATTTCAGTTTTAATCACTGGTAGGAATTGCAATCACCAGAACCCACGATATAGCTGAACTGAGGTGACTTTTATGTCACTTCCAAATTACCATACTCTGACCAGGAAGTCTTCACTTTAGTTGCAAGAGGTCAATATTTTGTTTCCTTCTTTACCATTTGTTTTGGTAATAATGTCCTTCTGTAAATTCCCAAATCAGGGCAAAAGACGTTATTGCTGTCAAGTGCTGACACAAAATATTTTACAAAGTGAATATCGCCACTTGATACGTTTTCTTAAACTTTTTCTTAGTTGACATGATCAAGACGACTAAACCCCACCCCCTTAATGGAAGGAATTTTTTCATGGCTCCAAGTTGTGTTTTTAAAATGGAAAGTTTCCCATTATACGATGAAACCGTTTCTATATTTCATGTAATCATCATTTGATAGGAAAGGTCTCAATAAAAACAGAAGCCTCGGAGACGTAAGTCTCCGAGGCTTCTGTTTTTATTGAGACCAAATTCATATATCTTTAAAATGAAACATTTGTTTGGAGAGGAGAAGCAGTTTGTAATGAATATTCATAAGTTGTTTTTCTTTGAAAGGTCTTCTTTAATTCACCGTACAATTAAATCTTTTTAAAGAAAGGGGGGGGGGGGGGAGGAGTCACAAGGCACTAACAATATGTGACTATTGTCCTCGTTTCATGGTGAACTGATTGTTAAAGGGTGGCCGAATGAATGGACGCTGTCGAACAATAGTAGCACACAGTAAAGGTGGCCTTTTCTGTGAACAATGAACTGAAAAGGACAGCAATATACAAATACTGTTCTCTAAACTTTATGAATCTGAGTAATAATTCTATGTGTTGAATGAAGTAACAGAAAAGACATCTACAATAGGCTTTATGAAAAGTCCCTGTAGCTGAAAAGTTCAACGACCATCGTGCACAGTCACTACAGGAAAGACGTTAGAGATATACTTGTTAGCTTTCCAATACGTAAGGTGTGTTGTACAGGTCGCCTACTTCAACCAATTAGCCCCTTAGCTGTTCAAATGTTTTTCATATTCAAACACATCTATCTCTAAAAGACGTGATTTGTAAATCCACATTTCAGTTTTAATCACTGGTAGGAATTGCAATCACCAGAACCCACGATATAGCTGAACTGAGGTGACTTTTATGTCACTTCCAAATTACCATACTCTGACCAGGAAGTCTTCACTTTAGTTGCAAGAGGTCAATATTTTGTTTCCTTCTTTACCATTTGTTTTGGTAATAATGTCCTTCTGTAAATTCCCAAATCAGGGCAAAAGACGTTATTGCTGTCAAGTGCTGACACAAAATATTTTACAAAGTGAATATCGCCACTTGATACGTTTTCTTAAACTTTTTCTTAGTTGACATGATCAAGACGACTAAACCCCACCCCCTTAATGGAAGGAATTTTTTCATGGCTCCAAGTTGTGTTTTTAAAATGGAAAGTTTCCCATTATACGATGAAACCGTTTCTATATTTCATGTAATCATCATTTGATAGGAAAGGTCTCAATAAAAACAGAAGCCTCGGAGACGTAAGTCTCCGAGGCTTCTGTTTTTATTGAGACCAAATTCATATATCTTTAAAATGAAACATTTGTTTGGAGAGGAGAAGCAGTTTGTAATGAATATTCATAAGTTGTTTTTCTTTGAAAGGTCTTCTTTAATTCACCGTACAATTAAATCTTTTTAAAGAAAGGGGGGGGGGGGGGAGGAGTCACAAGGCACTAACAATATGTGACTATTGTCCTCGTTTCATGGTGAACTGATTGTTAAAGGGTGGCCGAATGAATGGACGCTGTCGAACAATAGTAGCACACAGTAAAGGTGGCCTTTTCTGTGAACAATGAACTGAAAAGGACAGCAATATACAAATACTGTTCTCTAAACTTTATGAATCTGAGTAATAATTCTATGTGTTGAATGAAGTAACAGAAAAGACATCTACAATAGGCTTTATGAAAAGTCCCTGTAGCTGAAAAGTTCAACGACCATCGTGCACAGTCACTACAGGAAAGACGTTAGAGATATACTTGTTAGCTTTCCAATACGTAAGGTGTGTTGTACAGGTCGCCTACTTCAACCAATTAGCCCCTTAGCTGTTCAAATGTTTTTCATATTCAAACACATCTATCTCTAAAAGACGTGATTTGTAAATCCACATTTCAGTTTTAATCACTGGTAGGAATTGCAATCACCAGAACCCACGATATAGCTGAACTGAGGTGACTTTTATGTCACTTCCAAATTACCATACTCTGACCAGGAAGTCTTCACTTTAGTTGCAAGAGGTCAATATTTTGTTTCCTTCTTTACCATTTGTTTTGGTAATAATGTCCTTCTATAAATTCCCAAATCAGGGCAAAAGACGTTATTGCTGTCAAGTGCTGACACAAAATATTTTACAAAGTGAATATCGCCACTTGATACGTTTTCTTAAACTTTTTCTTAGTTGACATGATCAAGACGACTAAACCCCACCCCCTTAATGGAAGGAATTTTTTCATGGCTCCAAGTTGTGTTTTTAAAATGGAAAGTTTCCCATTATACGATGAAACCGTTTCTATATTTCATGTAATCATCATTTGATAGGAAAGGTCTCAATAAAAACAGAAGCCTCGGAGACGTAAGTCTCCGAGGCTTCTGTTTTTATTGAGACCAAATTCATATATCTTTAAAATGAAACATTTGTTTGGAGAGGAGAAGCAGTTTGTAATGAATATTCATAAGTTGTTTTTCTTTGAAAGGTCTTCTTTAATTCACCGTACAATTAAATCTTTTTAAAGAAAGGGGGGGGGGGGGGAGGAGTCACAAGGCACTAACAATATGTGACTATTGTCCTCGTTTCATGGTGAACTGATTGTTAAAGGGTGGCCGAATGAATGGACGCTGTCGAACAATAGTAGCACACAGTAAAGGTGGCCTTTTCTGTGAACAATGAACTGAAAAGGACAGCAATATACAAATACTGTTCTCTAAACTTTATGAATCTGAGTAATAATTCTATGTGTTGAATGAAGTAACAGAAAAGACATCTACAATAGGCTTTATGAAAAGTCCCTGTAGCTGAAAAGTTCAACGACCATCGTGCACAGTCACTACAGGAAAGACGTTAGAGGTATACTTGTTAGCTTTCCAATACGTAAGGTGTGTTGTACAGGTCGCCTACTTCAACCACCTAGCCCCTTAGCTGTTGGAAAATTTTTAACATATTCAAACACATCTATCTCTAAAAGACGTGATTTGTAAATCAATATAGCTGAATTTAATCGTGATTTTTATGTAGCATTACTTGAAAGATAACTTTTTGATTCGTTGCCAGTATCTCATTGTTCCGTACACACAAAAGCACTTTACACAAAATCAGCCATATTATTTATGGGTTTGGGAATGTTACAAAATTCATTGACTCAGCTGATGGAAATTGTGGTAATGAAGGATGACATACAGTGTTGCCCTCTTAATCTCTGAGGTAATTCACAAGTGAATTGAAAGTTCCTGACACCAAGTTGTGCTTAATGATCTGGAATTGCAAGTGGCAAAGTATCATCCAAAAGTAAACTTTCTCCCTTATGAGGCAACTGGGATAGAGAAGGTTAGAGAAGGTGAGAAATTTAAAGTGCTAAGTGAGCTGTAATAGCTTCATACTGTAAGTTGAAAGGAAATGAGAACAAATTCTACTTAGCAACAATATCTGCTATTGAAGATCCAATTTTTAGCAAAATTTAAATATGAAAAAATATGTATTTCTTTCTTAAGATGTGTGACATTTACTGTACCTCTTCATATGTACACATTTAGGACATGTAAAACTTCCAAAGTACTACATGTTGGGCTTATGAATCCATGAGAGATTTTTGGAATGATAGAACTTATTAAATATATTCTTTAATGTGTACCCGTACAGTAAATTACATATCATAAGTCCATTCGTACTGACCTCAAATCACATTTAATCGCCATGAAAAACAATAGGAATCATCTACTTACAATGGACAACCAACACACCAACTTCGAAGTTCAAGCACCTTTCCCTTTTTGAAATACCTTGTTTACAAGGTTTTCAAACTATGTCCTTTATTGACCTCACATAAGCTTTGACCTCCATAAAAAATGACAGACATCATCTACTCTTTAGCTGCTACAGTATCAACGATAATAGTTTGAAGTTCCAGCAGCATTCCGTTGCTGTGCTACCTCCCTTGACAGGTTTTCATACTTAAGGCTCAGGTGACCTCAAATGACCTTTGACCTCCATGAAAAACAATAGGGATCATCTACTCACAACGGAAAACCAATACACTAACTTTGTTCGAGCACTTTTCGCTTCTTGAGATACCATGTTTACAAGGTTTTCAAACTATGTCCTCTATTGACCTCACACAACCTTTGACCTCCATAAAAAATGCTGGACATCATCTACTCATCAAGTGCTATCTATGATAAGAGTTTGAAGTTCCAGCAACAATTGACTTGCTGGGATATCTCCCTTGATAGGTTTTCACACATTAAGCTCTGGTGACCTCAAATGACCTTTGACCTCTATGAAAAACATTATAGGGATCATCTACTCACAATGGACTACCAACACACCAACTTTGAAGTTCGAACACCATTCCCTTCTTGAGACATCGTGTTTACAAGCTAGGGCGTCACAAATTAACACACGCCATCACCTTCGCATAGATTCCTTGCCTGCCTTCAAAAATGGATTATGCTTCACAAAAATTTGATGTCATGAAGCACATTGGAAACAGTATGTTAACGGTGCATGCATTCTGACTGCACGTCCGTTGAGAAAGTGCAATTGATGTCTACAATGTAGTAATTGCAAATATACTCACAATTATCAACACGTCTGCATGGCACTAATTATGACATTCATCATCTGTTATATCTGTTAAGTGTCCATCGAATCTGCAGCACGATCAGGGGTGTACCACTGCAACAAAGATGCTCCCATACGTTAGAATATTTTCTGTAGCTAGAAATGGAAATGTGGGTAATTCCATATTATTTTATGCTATGAGAATACGCTATAATCTCATTTGGACTTTATATATACTGGAAGTTGGGTTCATCCTGTTGCTCTTCTGTTCCACTTTGCTAGCCAACAGGCCAACAACAATTAAAAAGTACACCTTACAGGATACAAGTGCACCTTGGTGCTGTCTGTTTTATATAGTGTTTTCACAGATTCCTAAAAATAAAAATCGGGTAATTTCTTTTTCTCATAACCATTAGGTGCCAAACCAAACGTCCGCTATATGGTTATCATTGGCATTTCCACAGTAGTAAAGTACATTGCATTTGTATGGAGGGATCTCACTAATGTACTGCAAACATCCATCTACAGTTCTACACCTACTCATTAATAGCGTCAGTAATTTTCCGAGAGAAATAGAAGAAAATTCCATTTTGAACTATTTGTTGTGTCTACTAGGCAAATTTGGCAATCTGACAGAGTCTTTTCATGAAGCGGTTGTGTCGTTTTTCACTTTATGAAGGAACTGAAGGATAGTAACTTTGGATCCGATTAGTAAAATACTGTGCCGGGTACCCGGATACCCTGGTTACCCTTGAAAACACTGGTTCTATAGCATGCTGTATACTGACAACAGCTTTCACTTGGAGTTCTTAATAACTTTTGAAGGTGGACCAAACTTTCCACCAGGAGGCTCAGAGGCCACATATAGACACCTTCAATACATGACTACAGTAAGTTGTTAGGCCATCAGCCAAGCCTTCTTAGAAAACTATTTCACTGCATGATTAAAAACAAGAGCCCAATGGGCACTGTGGTTCCTTGCAAAGAAGTTAGGGCAAGTGAAAAGCTGGGTCCTCAAAACTGGGTCCTCAAAAATTGGGGTTATCAAGGATGGGGCCCAAAACTGAGTCCAAATCAGGTCCAAAAATGAAGGCCTATCTGTACAGTGTCCCCATTGAATTAAGAAATATACCACATATTTAGATAAAGAATTAAAAAACATTGGGGCCCAAAAATTGAGCTCAAACTGGGTCCAAAACATTTTGGGCCCATGTATAACCACTAAATTAACAAACAACTAAACATGTTAAAATATAATGAATTAAACTTTTCCATTTTTTCAAATTTAAGGATAATGCAAATTCAATTGGTACACACATTGACTATACTGGTTACCATACTATAGTTGTGTACCAACTGCTAAACTAACAACTCACTATACCGTGTTGAAGCACAGTGTCTGAAACTGTTCCCCAACCCATTTTAATCTATAAAGATAATGCAAATAATTAAAGCAATACATACATCAGCTGATGGTCTTCTAAGCTACCATAGCACTAAAACAGCAACAATTTTCCAATGACCAAAAAATAAAACCACAAAATTTTTTCCCTCTATATCAATAAATTTCACAGGGATGTTAATCTGTCAATAACAGACAACCATATCAAGTTTAAAACGAATCTGACCCACAATTATGGAAATATGGCAGTTTTAAGATTTTTATGTTTGACCCCATAACCCCATTAAGATGCAAGATATGGACACCATAAACAATAGGGCACTTATACCCACTGTGATGGAACAGTACACCAACCTAAGAGAACCTATAAAGAAAGTGCTGTTTCAAACATGACATACATTCGCTGATAGTCCTCCTAGGCTACCATAGCCTTAAAACAGCCAAAAGTTTCCAATGACCAAAATCCCTCTTGAGGTAACTGTGTGACTAAAACCACAAACTGCCAATGGGAATTTTACACGGT
Source organism: Stichopus chloronotus (assembly GCA_021234535.1). Taxonomy (NCBI): domain Eukaryota; kingdom Metazoa; phylum Echinodermata; class Holothuroidea; order Aspidochirotida; family Stichopodidae; genus Stichopus; species Stichopus chloronotus. The sequence continues at coordinate 25,368,676 of CM037836.1, forward strand.
GTAGTCCATAAGCGTTTCAACTAATTTGTACGGTAGCTTATAATAACCTAAATAATGGTGTTAAGGCTATTATTATTGTTTTAGAGTGAAAAATTATCCCTTCCTCTCTATTGATAAGCATTAAATTTCACAGGGTCGTGACCCTGTCAGTAACAGACAACCTTATCAAGTTTAAAACAACTCTGACCAACGGTTCTGGAAATATGGCAGTTTTAAGATTTTTATGTTTGACCCCATAACCTCATTAATACGCAAGGTTGGACACCAAAAACAATAGGGCACTTCTACGCACTATGACGCACCTGTACACCAAGTATAAGTTTTATCCAGCTTGCTCATATTGAGTTAAAGCGTACCCAAGCTGCGTCACAGACACATACACACACACACGCACGCACACGCACACACACACACCAAGTTGAGTGCATTGGTACCTCTTGCTAAGGCAAGGAACCAAAAATGTCATAGTCCACCAGGTCTATTCTCAAGACTGGACAAGGACAGTCATAAAATAAAAAAAAAAATTGCACCATTAAATGAATACTGGTATGACAAAATTCTATAGCATGCATTCATTGGTGCAGGTGCCAGTTCAAGCCTCATGGTGAAGAAGTAGAATTCTCATGGGATATGCCACGTATGTTCACTGACACTTATTGTGCCTGAAGAAAATGAAAACTGCAAGTCAGCAATGAGCATAAATGCAGGATACAATTTCTTCTTAACCAGGGAGTTACACATAGCAAGTCCCTGGTTTAACTGAGGTGACCCCAAACGTAGTAGGAGAGCAATAAGCTCTCCTCGGGAGAGCAGTTTACAGAGCTCCTGCCAATTTTAAAAGGCAAGGCCTGAAGAATCTTACTATTGTGCAATCACACAGAAAATGCTCTGTAAATGCTGTAGGGCCTACTACAAATGAGATTAGGCTATGCAGTGTGCTAAGTGGTCATAGATGACAAAAGAAATGATAAACTAACAGTTAGATCTAAGCACCCTGGGAAGGATGGCATAGGCATAAACGAAAAAGAAACGCCGAGCTACAAGGCTCGAGGCCTGCATTGTACTAGTAGGCCTACTATATTAGTTTGGTTAGGGTTTTTTGGGGGGCTCTGGATTACAGGGAATCTTATGGGGCTTTTGCCCTCCTTTGCCCTTAAACTTGTTATGTTATGTTATTATACAGCCCAAGTCAGCATATAGGCTATACTAGGGCCTATACGCAAACACATAGCCTCATTAGGCCTACTGAAACAAGGCAGGCATTGTATTCCAACCGTCGGAATGACGTTCATGAATATATAATAAATGACTTGTACGACGTCACGGGGGCGCCCGAAATGCATCTTCTGTCATGTTGGTATGTGTGTGCCATGTGATATGCAGTGCAGAACTTGTCTGACTTGAGGCCGTGGTAGCTCTATGGTCCAACCATGGAGTTACAACAGCCGATGATGGTCCAACAAAGTATAGTCTATGTCGATTTATTCGTTTACAATCGTACATGCAGGACAGAATCTTTTGCGATCAGACAAGGGCTACCCAATTGAGGTTGCAACTGGGGATCGCGGTCAAACTCAAAGGGTGGAAAATGCACATTAATGGTTTCCGAAATTTGTTATCTGCGCGCCGCTCCTCCCCTGATTTCCCTTTACATCGAATTGGTAGCCACTCCCATTTACAACGAATCTGTAGCCATTAACCAGTATTTTCAAATAGCAAAAACACGGCAACATGCTTACACCATGCGTAGGCCTACAGCAGGGTATGAGTGTTCATTTAAGGGAAAGCCAGCCTGCTCGGTTCAACGGCCGTCACACGCAATCATGCCCGAATACAAAAACAGTCTGACCGTGCAGGCTTCAGCAGTGAGTCTCTAAACTCTTTTATCCTCTAAGCCATATGGCCTATACTTGAAAAATGAATCATCAACAGACTTTCGTAGCACCATGTTACACTCCCGTTATCTCCTGTAACCTTGAGGATACCATACCTAAAACAATTTTTTGGCGGGGCCAGTTCAGTTCACAGTCACTTACACATCACTCTATTCATTATTCGTAAACTCAGGAACAGATTTCGAAGTCATAGATTAATAATTCATGAACGTCATTCCGGCGGTTGGAATACAATGCCCACCATAACAAATGAGGTCTTATCGAGTTGAGAAAAGAGGATCATGTTGTACCAAGGTCGACTTGTCGAAATTAAATAAATACTCCGTCAGACCCAATTTAGGCCCTCACACTTTGTTACCGTACAATTAATTACATTGAAATGATACGCCAGCTGCATTATGTACACTGAGTAGTAACAAACTGGGCCGGAACACGGTAACGTATACTGTATCGGCCTTACTACTAAGGGATTAGCGAAGTGCCTGCCAACCGTAGAAGTACCATATCCTTACTTTATATGCGAATCAAACTGAATGAAAACCACTACTCTTTCTTCTCCACATAAGATAAAACGAAACACATCAGGATGTGCTCAAAGTCTGAAAAGGCAACATACTGTTCACAGGTTAAAACGAAACTCCGAAGAGGTTTCTGTAGTTTGAACCGTAATTCCGCTTAAGTTGGTCGTTGATTTATTGGAATATTTTTCTTCAGTAGGGTACGAGCCTGATATGACGTCGGCAAGATACGGAACGCATCTAATTGACCAAATCACCTAGTTTACCGAAACCACCTAACTAACCGATTGCGCAGACGAAAAGCATCAAACTAACCGGTCGACTGGTCAATTTGATGCAAGTTGGGCATCTCACTAACCCATTACTCAGCTGAGCGTCTTTGGCTCTTGATCTCTCTCTCCACCTCTCTCTCTTCAAAGGACTCGTATTTATTCTTTACAGCGTTCAATGATCATAGAGTGAATCCAACTATATATTAATGTAATCCATGACGAAAGACAAGTGCCATAATGATGTGATGTCATGAAAACAAATAACGATATAGATGCCAATTCAATGAAATTATTGGCCTAAATTTAAAATAGTTCCATGTTACTTTGATTTGATGTTTAAGGCTCATCAATTTTTCCCCAGTATTCTGTCGTTAACTGAGTGACGGGGCACGAAGAAATAATTTTTCGATTTCAATCTTTTCAAGCGAATGTGTTTATCCTTGAAGACACGGGCCAAACAGTTGCTAGAAAATCAGTTCTTCCAATTCTAAAATCCGATGCTGCATATATGTCAAATTGACACTTGTATTCGGCGTTGCACTTGTTCTAACTGAAGTGGGTCATGTAGTGTACATTTTTCCAAACATCTTCAGACCCCCTTTTTTTTCGTTCAAAACCGCATTTACCGATTATACTGTATATCGCACTAGGGTTAAAGCGGTTGCGTGTGTACAGAAAAACCTGAAGGATTAGATTTTGTTTGAGTGTAAGTTTTTCTTTAGTTATAACGTACACGAGAGGTTGTTCATGGACTGGGTATGGATGAACGAAACTGACAAAAAACACTTTGAAGAGCAACGGAAACTACATAAAACAGTAAAAACAGAAATCGTATTTAAAAATTAAGGAGTTCTTCGTATAAGCGCCTATGCGACAGCACATGCCGGTGTATCAAAATCGTACCACTTAAGTCATCCTCTCTGAATCGGCATCGACAGTTGTAACATTTAGAGAAACGAAGCACATGCATTTACAAATATACCAACTACTGGTCTTATTGTGGCGTTAGTGATCGGCTATTTTGACTAACTGAATGTTTATCTCCAGTATACTTGCCATGGACATGTTCTGAAAGCAGCGCGTATAGTTAAGTTAAAAAAAGAAAAGCTGTCAACCACTACATTATCGTATTTTAAACCTTTTGTCAGTTATGTTATCAGAATTTGAAATCATGTGGCAGAATGTATCCCATGAAACCTATTTATCGTCCCAAACAATTTGTCAGAATGGTGACATTAGTACAAAAGTTTTGCACATGAAAGTTGTTCTTTTTACTATGTATACACCCATCCAGTCACTTTCAAGTTATTCAGGATCGTAGAGACGTCTTTTTGAATAAACATCAGATTTGGTCCATTCCAAATATCTTCTTTTTAAGAAGGAAGTGGTTAGTAGATTGTTGTATCGAAGGCACTGATGTAATGGTGTGAAATAAATTACGTAAGACAGATTAAAACCTAGAACACACGAACACAAAAGAATGAGAGATAATTTCTGTGCGACAGGAAGTTAACATAGATCACTTCTCGGCAAAAGAAAAGTATTCGAAAATTTCCACATAAATAATTGCCTCAAGGTAATGGTCTATTTGTTACGTCATATAAGTACGGCACCACTTGGTGTAATAATGGTTCAAGCTGTATTATATTAAAATTGTAAGAAAAATTCTGTTAAACAAAAGGGAGTTGAGGGGGGTGAACACTCGTTTTATTGTAAAAGTGCATCATTGGTGCAATTGTAAAACGGTATGTTCATACTTTTTTTTTGGTTTTATCGTAGGGTCGCGACCTTTTTTCCCTGTTGTGGCATACCATTAAATTTTCAACGAAGTTTTATGAGGCAACAAGGGATTATGTCAGCCGCACAGCCCGCCCCCCCCCACGAGGGGAGCACGGAGGGCACATTGCCCCGTAAAAAGTGTTTTAAATAAAATGTGTTTCGATAAAAAGTCATGTTTTTGTTAAATAAAAATACAGGAGGAAGAGATAGTAATCCGTTTTGCATATAAAACCCTTGAAAAGGACCAAAAAAAAAAATCAAATGTAAGGTGACAAATCTTCCCCTTAAACCCCTCACCAGGCCTAGAAACTAAAACATTGATATTGCCCCCACCCCCTCAAAAATGGTTAATGTTGCTACGGGCCTGCTATTTATTACGTCATAGTTTTATCTGTATGCAAGCGAACACTTTTGATCCCTTACCGAAGAAGGTAAGCAAGGAATCTACGCGACGATGACGGGTGTGTGAGTGTGTGTGTGTGTAGAGGTCGGGTTGTTTAGGGCGCCGAACGGGGACACACGCAGGAACTTCACGCTTGCAACCGGGGTGCGCCGAAAAACGGGGATATCCCCGTTTCTGGATATTTTAACATAATGCAAATTGGGGTTTCAGATATGCGCATTCAGCTTCACAGGTCAATGAATCGTGACTCGGGGATACATGTAAGACTAAATACCTGTAACTGGGGACTTCATATGCAAAGTGGGGATATCCCCGTTTACGTGAGGAAAAGTGCATATCCCGAAAGGCGCCCTAAACGGGTATGCGTGTTTTGGCTTGTAAACACTATATCTCAAAAGGGAAAGATGCTTGGACTTTGAAGTTGGTGTGAAGGGAGTCCATTGAGAGAAGATGGTTCCTATTGGTTTTCATGGAGGTTAAAGGTCATTTGAGGTCACCAGAGCTGAAAGTATGACATCTATTAGGGAAGTTATCTCGGCAACTGAATTTTGCGTTAACATCAAACTTTCAACACTGATGAGTAGATGAGCTGTATCATTTGAAAAGCCCAATCGAAGATGGCATGACATAATAAGAATAAATTCTATTATTCCGAAGATCTGTCCTGGATTAAAAAACCAAATGTTTACTCTGAATTTTTTACATGTCCTGAATGTGAACATATTAAGAGATAATACCCATCGGGAAAATATGCACCCCTTTTTTCACATCCAAAACTTACCAAAAAGTAGATGTAAGAGCATAGGCCCGTATATTGTTACTAAATGAATGGAATTTAAAGACAAATATTCATCACCTTAGAGACTTTAAATTCTCCTAACCACTTACCTCTAGTCCCTGTCTAAAATTCCTCCACATGTGTAATCAAAACAATGGATCTCTGTGTACGCTGTGTAATATGAGCTACTCTGCATCTGCTGAATTTGCTGTCAATCAAAGAGTAGAACCAGTTGAGAATTTTGCTCTCCGGAAGCCAGCTTGGGGTGATGAGTTACTGCCTTTAATCTCATTTGCTTTTTCCTATGAAACTATCAGAAGCATCATTGTTTGTGCACTCTCTTCAAACAATAACTTAGCATATCTCGTTAGATTTATTGCTGTTTCTAAGTAATCAGTCAATGATCCCGTTTCCAGCAACTCCATGTCTTTACAACATACTCCATTGGGACACCTTTGGAAGATATTTCCAGGAGTATCTCTGTTGATTCGCCACTAATTTTACGTCTCTAAAGATAAGTGGTGTAAGGAACTTTCCGTCAACTTGTAAATTACTTTGCTAATAGATATATGCCATCCATTGTCACCACAATTTTCGGTAAGGTTGGGTCAATGAAGTTGTATGTGGTTTAGATTCGTTCGTTATTCATTCATATCAGCATTTGGCATTACACCAAATTTGGTTTACATTCTTATGTTTTGTTTTTCATTTTGATATTGGTCTCTTCCCTTCTCCACTTGCTTTTGTTTCTTTTGTTTAAAGATATGCATGTGTACATGGAAAATGAAATTTTGGCAAGGGATCAGAGTGTCATTCGATCTTCTGGTTTAATAAGAATGTAGCTAATAGTCAAGACTTTATTACATTGAAAATTTCAAAGAAATTGTATGAGGCATGCAAAGAGGAGTTATGAACTCAGTCGCTCGTTCGTTATGATTAAAAGATGGATCATTTGTAAAACATATATAATATATTCATATTATAAAACTCGGATGTTCATGGCGTCATCATCTTTTTCATATGACGGCTACCACTCAGTTTAGCTTGTAGAGTGGGGACTGCTTACATTTTCGTGTAGGATATAGATAGCATATTCAGTTCATGCATTACTTGTACACAATTTCTGCTTAAAAATAATTGTCTTAACGGGTGGTCTGTTTATTATGTCATATTTTCCTATTTAAGTATTTGACCACTTCATAGTTTCTTAAAGTTGCAGCTAATAGCACAGAATTTATTGTATTCTAAAATCAAAGACATTCTTTGAGGCTAAAAGTACTTTTGGATCATTTATACACAAATTATGCTACATAGTAATGGGAAAAAACTAGTATCTTCATGACGACACAAATTTCTTTCCAGGGGCAGGACCACTTAGCATTTCCTGTAAAAGACAGATAATAAATATTGCTAGATACTGTCAGAATTTCAAAGAAATCGTATGAGGCAAAAGGGAGTTATAAACTCAGACTCATATTCCTTCTACAATGTAATGCATTATTTGTAACTATACTTTGTAAATATATAGGTACTAAAGTTGCAAAATGTATAGTTACTTAAGTTGTTTCACTGGTGTGGTCTCTGTTACGTCACTATTTTCTTAATTTATTTATGCACAGAATAGTAGTAAAACTAATATGTTCATTACGTCACAACTTTCTTTGCAAAGCCAGGACCACTTACATATATATATATATATGAATACACGTTATTTGCGGTTACGAAAATGCATATTTAATCCAGATCCTTTTATAAATATTATCTCATGCTAGCACGCCTCGATGTCCTCATAGTAGGGCCTAATTATTCCTCACCATTCCGCGATGTCGTGGAAATCAAGTAATGTTTATGGCAAGCCTAGTGTGCAATAAATTGACCAGTGACATAATTACTGACTTACTTGAAGGTAAGTCAGAGAAAATTTAGTGTGCAAGACAATGACTGCTACTGATACACTATATTTGGACGTTCACTGAATTGAAATTAGTTTGATACTGATAAGTAGTCAAGACCAAAATGAAAGAAGAACCAAACAATTGAAATGAAAAACTGAAACAAAATGGAGACTGCTCTCATGCTGTATCATTTCTCTTTTCTTCTTTTTCGTATTTTTGAAAGTAGCGATAATTGTAAATTTTTGATTCCGATTCGATAAAAGCAAAATTATGATTGAAAAAAAAATTAAAACAAATTATGTGCAAATATATCGACTTTGTTGACATGTTCACCATAGATGTAGCCATTTGATAGAAGGCGTAGCTTTATAGTCATATGGTAGATATATAGCTGTATCATAAATTTATAAAGCTTTATAGCTTTCCTCTGCCTTCATTTTTTTAAAATATTAATAACATCATGACACAGCCACAAAGCTAATTTACATCTAGCACCGAGCAAATAACCCCCATACTAACCCCCAATACTTGTAGTGAAAGCATCTGATCACCTTCTTCATCAAACCTGATTTTTCAGACTATGAACTGTGGCAATCACGATTAGTGTTTCTCTCTGAAAGCAAATTGACTCCAATAAGATGGGTTGCCGACTTATTTCACCGAAAATGGAGTGAAAATCGGTTGAAGTCACTTGTATTGAACGGAAGTAAGAAAACTCTCCATGATTAAGAAACAACTGGTGTACTTAATGAATCAATATATCATTTTCCTTGGGGGGGGGGGGAGGGGGAGGAAGAAAGGTATTTTATATTACATATTCGAAATTTGCCAACGTGTGATTGTTTTTATTGGAATCCTATGAAAGCGTTTAAATGATGCAATTCGCTTTCTCATAAACAATTGCAATCAATATTTTTCTTCACACAAGAACACCTGACACCGAATTAACTGTACCAGCGACATCTTTGAAAGTACTAAGTTACAAATAACACAAAAACACAATTTCAATTTGTGATTTTTTTTTTCTTTGCAGGGGTTTAAGATAAAATTCCCTGGCTAAAAAACAATTTTTCATCTAAAGTTGTAGTGATTGACACTGGTGATCAGTGGTAACTTCGTATAACAAATAACTGCACACAATATGTGTACTGATAGTGATATGTACATAAAAAAAAAACCGACATTCGATAATTTAATCTACACTAGTGTTGTGTCATTTGAAAATGACAGTCCTCGACCAGAAGAAAGTCTAATGTATATAGCCTTCTGGTTAAGCAATATTTGCTCATTAATTGATTTCAAACAACACAGACAGCGTATTTCAGTATTGAACTAAAAGTACCCGAAACAAATGGTGTAGATGCAATAATAACAGCATCTATATGATACAAACACAATAAGTGAAAGTTGACCATACGTATAAACATACAAAACTATGGAGCTACTACTTTTACTCCATTCGTAGTAGCTGCATAATGTCACTAACACAGAGAAGACGAAGTTGGAATAAAGAACTTTATGTAACGCCTTTCTTATTCCTCTTTCTCTGATTGGATGGTTGGTGGTCACATGTCATGATTCATTGTATCATTATTACATTCGTTATGTATATAATACTAAAGATATGTGGTAATCAACAGAACATGTATGTAATATATCTAGTTCAATTGTTGTTATTAGTATCATTGGAAGGGTAATTTATTGAAGACGGGATGGTGATCTTAAATTTCAATTCCTTTGAGTTTACATTCGTTTTCACGTGGGAGTAAGGAGTACATCGTGAAAAACCATTGTCCTGTCTTACATACTGCAGGCCTACACACAAATTTATTGCTTTTGTTCGAATATGGCACCTTTGTCTTTTAAAGAAGACAAAGACACTGACAGGAGGTAAAAATAAAAAAAAATAAAAGCAATTAACGATATGCATACAATGAAAACGAGAGAATTATGATTACAGTGAAAAGAAAATAACAGCAACAAATGTAGCGATCGATATCTTGACACAAGTAAAGTGTGAAATTAGCGAACATAAAATGATATAGATATTGTGAGAAGAAAATGATACCTCTCGTTATATTTTGTGCTTTTTTAGCTGCCTCTTCGTTGTAATGTACACACTAGATTGTGGAAGGCAATATAGGTCCAAAATACTTGTTGCAATACAATGTTCATTCTGCATTTTAAGTTTTTTTTTCCTCATGTCTGTCTTCTTTCATTTTCGTCACGATGTTATGAAACATTTCTATCAGGGAGATGGTCCTATCGTCTGTCTGAGTCTACCAACCATATGTTTGTCTGTCTGGGTCTACCAACCATATGTTTGTCTGTCTGAGTCTACCAACCATATGTTTGTCTGTCTGAGTCTACCAACCATATGCTTGTCTGTCTGGGTCTGCCAATCATATGCTTGTCTGTCTGAGTCTACCAACCATATGCTTGTCTGTCTGGGTCTGCCAGTCATATGCTTGTCTGTCTGAGTCTACCAACCATATGCTTTTCTGTCTGGGTCTGCCAATCATATGCTTGTCTGTCTGAGTCTACCAACCATATGCTTGTCTGTCTGGGTCTGCCAATCATATGCTTGTCTGTCTGGGTCTGCCAATCATATGCTTGTCTGTCTGGGTCTGCCAACCATATGCTTGTCTGTCTGGGTCTGCCAACCATATGCTTGTCTGTCTGGGTCTGCCAATCATATGCTTGTCTGTCTGAGTCTACCAACCATATGCTTGTCTGTCTGGGTCTGCCAATCATATGTTTCTTGTACCATAACACGGCATGGACGTTGAGAGATATTTAAATCTCAGGAGGGGCTAGAACAAATGTAGAGGGCACAATATATATCTGAAGTCACCTGCGTATGCCCAGGGCTTTATTTGTCCGGGGGGGGGGGGGAGGGTCTACAACTTGATTCCGCACGGCGCATTGTAACCACTAGCAAAGCCACTGTAAAACGATTCTCTCAAAACTCGTACATTTATAGTATACGTATTACACACTCACTCTAATGTGAATGTCATTGATTATGGTTTTATTTTTGAGCAGAATTACCAGTTTGTATTTCAGATGAAAAAAAAGAGAGAAAAAAACACCTAAAAACTCTTTTGCCTGTTGAATAAGATAATATGGATTTGGCCTGGTGAGTGAAAGATGGCCATGTCTGTCATTGTACAAATACTAAATCAGAACACAACTTCCTGATTGCATCATGGCACTGCATTGCTCCAAGGCTACAGAAAGGTAAAATTTGTCTCCGGAATGTCGTCTATTGAGAAATTTGACACAAACAACCCAAGGTGGAACTACATCTATTAAACTTTTCAGAAAAGCAAAATACGACTTGCCGCCCTTTGTTCTATTTAGTGAGATTTTATTACTTAGAATTTGAAAAGAAAATTAATGGAAATATCTGATCAAATTAATGACACTAATTTTTGCGATTTTTATTTTTAAGCTGTCCCAATAACAATATTGCTGGTACAGTTAGCTTGGTGTCGGATGTAAACCAAGGTTGCGTGCGTGCGACCGTCGAAGAAGGTACGGTATCCTTCAGATACCATCACTGCATATTCGGTTTTGCTGTCAATTAATATGAAAAATAAAAGGATATTACGGAATTGTAAACATTAAAACAAGGAAGTTAAATCCTTAACTTCGACAAAACTATGTTGTATACTTAAGGTTATTCTCGTCATTACGGCGGTACTTTTAACTTGAATGAAAAAGAGAACATGTGAAGTTACAATGAGAGTGTATATGCATATGCCTCACTCTTTTATATCTCTCCCCCCCCCCCCCCCCCGTTCCAGTTAAATTTTAACGAAAATCCTCCTGTTGTACATGCGTACGTCAACTCAAAATTTTTATACATAACTTTTCCACAGAGCATTTTTTATAAACATTTTGCAAAAGATTCGTTCCCTTTGACTTAATCATTTTGCAAAAAAATATTGAAAAAAGTGACATAGCAAAGAGCCTAATTGTGATCATTTCGTAATTTTGATTTGACATAACTTGCTGAATAAGTGGAACAATTCATCATTTTGATAAATATGGTCAAATCGTCAAGATGTGGTTAATTATTTAAGTACATCACCATGATACAGAAATTAAATCAGGTAGAGTAGAAAATAAAAATACTTTAAACACTTTTTTTCAGAGAAAACCTTTATTTCAGAATAAACTGATTTCAGAAAAAAACTGATTTCAGAAAAAAACTGATTTCAGAAAAAAACGTATTTCAGAAAAAAACGTATTTCAGAAAAAAGTTATTTCAGAAAAAAATATAGTATCGATGGCACCCAAGTACTTCCGTAAATAAAAGTGTAAACGTATCTTATCGATCATACTAAGTAGTTTGGGTTAATTTTATTTCTTTTAAAAAAGCATAATTTTGTCGGCAAACGCTCAGATTGTTTCTCAACTGCAAAGAAGATGAATCGCTTTTTTGTGACAGTTTTACTGTGCTGCTTACTGGCCGGTGTTTTGGCTGGGCAAGCCAGAGATGAGGTAAGCTATTAACGTGAGAAATACTCATCTGTAACTGGTAGTTGTATTTTCCAGAAAACATCTCTCCTATTTGGACCATCTCTCTTCCTCTCACCTACTTATCTTTTCATCTTTAATGTTTATTCAGTTTATCGTCAATTTCGTCTTTGCTTCCTTAAGAGCAAAGAAAATGTGTATGTGGTGATCTAAAAAGTGCTTTTAAGATTGAAATTGAAATTAAATTCTAAAACCTTTCATCCTTTAAAGCAGGGATGATCCTTAAGCAACTGAAAATGGTTGTCCGAAGGACAACCAGCTGCAAAAATTTGGTTGTCCTCCCAAAAATTTGGTCGTCCTCCACAACGGACATGTAAAAACAAGAAATGTGCAAAATGTGTATTTTGGACAGTCAAGACGATGTTTTTGTTTGTCTTTCTTATACAGGTTGAAACTTTCCACAGCTAAATTATACTACTGACTTGTAACTTATAAGTAATGCTCAGGGTTTCTCCAAAGAGAATCACTGATGCTGTAAAGTGTATATCATATGGAAGAAAATCTCTTTATAGTATAATGTTTGTTTCAAATCAAAATATGATACATTACTAATCTCGAACGGTACTATCACTATTTAGAAAATTCATACCAGCTCTCCTTGCACGTGGCACATATGACCGAATTCTTCGACTGTGATTCATCTATCTGGTACTTGCTGTGTACTGTATGCGCATGTCTGGTACAGTAAAATCAGTTAAAACATGATCGTACACTGAGACTGTTTGTTTAACGTTTTACTTACCGTGGATTTCAGGTTGTTTTGGCGGATTTTTGTGAAAGAAAACAGATGTTTTGGAATGGAGTTCATGCATGTTAAATATTTTGGTTGCATCTCAGTGTTGAGTTGTACGCATTGTGTCACAATATAAATGACCAGGGGTAAAAATTTGGTCGTCCAAAGGACAACCTGAGGTAGTAACTTTGGTCGTCCTACAGAAATTTTGGTCGTCTCGGACGACCGGACGACCGCTAAATTTCATCCCTGCTTTAAAGTGAAACTGTAGTTCTGAATTTGAATTACATTTTAATCACAATCATTAACGTATGCTTATTTTTTACAAGATCCCATCTTCCACTTAATAAGATAAGACCAGCTAAATACTCTTATTGTATGTCAACTACTGCAAATTTTGAAGCTTGAGCTCTTTTTTAGAATACGATCGAGGAATATATAAAAGCAGATTTTTTTTTCCAAACTGGCATTACCATAATACCCCTTTAGGTGTATTTACATGTCATTGGGTAAGATAAGCATAAGATAAGAGCCTATCGCTCATATTTATATGTCTTTTCGTTTCTGAACTAACGAGTTATGGAGGGGGATAGGGATATAGAGAACATCTTTGGAACAGTTTTTGCGTTAGATTTTCGAATTTTGGAGAAAATGTCTTTCTGTTAACAATTTGGTAGGAATTTGTGCAAATAGAGAGAGACAAACTATCTACCATTCATTCATTCATTAATTCATTCATCTGAACACCTTACAAAATGCCTACGACTAGGAAATGGTTTCTGCAGGATAACTAATGTAATGTAATTGTGTTCCCACCGAGTTCTGTAATTGTTTTTAAGGCAGGAGATAAAGGGAAAAGATAACAACGGTAATTACCTGATTATACAAATTTCACGAAATTTTGGCTCATTGTGACAGTCTAATATAAGACTCTTGCTCGGGATTTTCAGACAGTGAGTGATTGTTTTGCATTTCAGTTCTAGTTTGCGACCAGTTGCAATGGAATGTTTCTCCTTATCTTTTTGTCTTCATGGGAGGAAATTTCTCCTTTAGGAGAGAATTGCACTTTTCCTTGTATTTTCCAATTAAATGCAAACCTTGTTTCGGAGAACCTTAGCTGCCAAAATTCTGTTTTATAGTAACGAACATTCAACCGGGCCGAAATCGTTAAAGCGTTATAATTTCCCTTACTGAAACTCTCAAGAAAAAGAAACAATACAAACTTTCACTAAAAAAAGGATAACATTGAAAGCAGAGATATTGAAATTTGAGAATATTGATAGTACAAGTTAAGATTAAATTGTTGTAACCCTTTACTTACCATACTTTTCATATTTCAAGTAATAAATGTAAAATAGGCTTTAATGGTCAGTTTTCATTGACGTTGGCAGTAGTAGGTTGCTGTTGAACGATAGCCGCATATAAGTCTCTCTATTTTGGGGATTTGATGCAAACATGATGAATTTCTATTGTGGAAAACATTGACAATTTTCGCTTGATTTTACAAATTCACAAATTCTTTAATGATATCCTAACATCAGTCAACCCAAGATGTGTTTCTATCACAACACTTTTTAAATAATATAAATTAAGAAATGATTATACACAAAGTAATCACATTAATACATTATTCATTTCATCAAGTAAGCAGTTGCAACAAGTAATGAAAAGCACTTTTCAAATCAGGAATATGTTACCATTAAGACATATGGAAGACTGATTTAAAAGGTACAAACTGTTACGACAGATAATGTACTAATTAACCGATAATGTATCACGAAGCGAAATTGTGGTAAAAATACCGAACACGAACCGATAATGTTTTAAAACATTTATCGATAATGTAATTCTTGATAATGTAATAGAAATAACCGATAGTGTAGTAACGAATATACCTGTAAGTTTATGACTAATGTAACTAAGTGAGAAAAATAATTCTGTTATCTTAAATCTTTAAAAGTTCTAAACGAAAGATGTTTGATTATGAATGAATAATGAGCATTACGAATAATCCGGTAACAATGCATGAAATTGCTCTAAATTATCCAGGGTCGATTAAGGACGAAACAGCGGCAGGTTCTCTGAATTCGTCGGGAGTCACCAACTTCCTCATGTTACACGTATGCACACAATAAGGGGTCAATGGAATTGTGTATATGTAGCTCCCGTTCCCATGGAATATGCCCCTAAGACCAGCCTTCACCATGACGCTCTGCCCCCCCCCCCCCCATCAAATATAATTTTCCTTGGTTGCAGTAGTTTTTAAACACAACTAATTCACCGTTTGTTTGACAAAGAAAAGTAAAAGTGTGGCAATTACATCAGCTCACACTCACCCCTTCTGTTTAATGACACTGTAGTAAACAGTAGTAGTTTTTAGCATAACGCGAACGTTGTGTATAGTAATGTAAGATTAATGATCATCCGTTAATCCCTACAGGGAGTTGTTATTAGATGGAGATCCATCGGAAACTTTAATATATGCTAATCCCATGAGATTGACCTCAGAGTTGAGACTGAATCCTTTAATTGGGGATTATTGAACTAAAAGGCATTGAAAAACCTTTGTCTAATATCTTGGCAACCTCATCTGCTCATTCATACCAACCGCGACCCCAACAAAAAGGATTATTTAAAGGAAGGCTTTAATGTCTAACTAGTTGCCGACAGTCAAGTGCGAAACACTGTTCGAACATACCAAACGACTGTTATTGCCAAGAAACCTAATGATGCTGGCTATAAACCAATGCTCATGATCTATGTAAATGAGCAAAAGAAGTATGAGACTAAACTTTGCTGTCAGTGTTTGACTTATTTTCGCATTCGCTCGCATGATCTAAAAGACACCCTCATTTTGAGCAAGTTGTAGGGTACTAGACAAGTATGTTGTAAATAACGTCGAAACGAGTCGAAACCCTCAAATTAACTTACAAATTAAGCGACTGGCAATGTTAAGGCAAGGGGCAAATTTAGTGAGCTGCTCATCGAGATGTAGCAGACGACATCTCCCACTTGTACTTAGTTCTTAACACCTCTTAAGACTATTGAATCATTAAGAACAACACACAAAAGAGATTACTGTCGGCAACTAGTAGGCTTCAAAGAAAGAGTTTTCGATGGATCTCCATCTAATAACACCTCCCTGATCCCTATAAGTCGTTCCGAATGTACGTAACTCTGAATGGTAAATTCGACATTTCATTTTAAAGATGTTCCCTAAAGGGAACAAGTCGTCCTGAGAGTTTGCAACCAAGTATATTTTCTATGTTCTGAAAGGTTCTGTCAACTTTTCAAACTAGCAATGGTATAAAGGCTGGCGCAAAGCAGTCCAATGGCCAGAGTTATTGTTTGAAAGACGCATTAAAATTTTTGAAGAGAGAAAGGATGTAAGGGGAGGAGGTGAGGGGGGGTCTCACCTCCTCCTATGAGAATAATATTGCCTTTTGCCCACTGAAGTCTTCCATTTTCCTTCCCAATGAATAACATTAAAAAACGAATTCCTGCTCTGATGTTTTCTTTTTTTTCGGGGGGGGGGGGGGCGACACCCTTCTGCCGTAGCTACGGCCTTGGCGTAGAGTATTTCGTAGGCACCATGTAGATGTCTTCAAAAGCTTTTTGAAAGTGGTTGCGCATAAAAGGACAAACTCATATTAAGATCATAGTGAAACGTTCATTACTAATTACAATAAAATGTTTGCGATTACTTACTGAATTGTTTTTATAATTTTTTTTAACTTTTAATTTTTATACGCTTTTCATTGAATATGACGAACCTTCACCTTTGAAAATACCGTAATTTGTTGCATAGTCAATTTTAAAGGATCATTCGACACTTTCGCTAAGTTAGCTGCAGACTTAATTTAGAAAATGTGTTGCATTAGTTACTACATCATGGATAATTTTAACTGCATCATCAGTTATTACTTCGTCGGTATATTATTAATACATTATCATCTATTAAATTTGTTACAATATTTATTCTTCTTAATTCCTTATATATCAAATTATTGGTTAACACCAAAGCTCTTAGGTAATCATTTTGTTGGATATTGAGTTTACTTATTGATTAAAAATTCAACAATTTGAGCAAAATGAAGAAAAGTGTTCAAATCACGATCCTTTTGTCCAAAACTATTAATTAGCATTCAAATTGATAAATGTCACAAAATCTGCACTTTAGGAACCATACTCTGCTCCCCAACCTTCTTCTTTTTGGAATTTGTTTTCGTTATGAATCGTTAAGAATGTAAAGGATCAGTCTGAGATTTCTTGGGAATTGTTTAAGTATGTACTTAAGGTCCTTAATATTTTCATCGCACCAAAAATTTCCAAAACGAAGAGGATTGGGGAGCAGAGTATGGTTGTGTATATGGATCTGAGAACTGCAATATATAATAGACCTTTCCTTGAGATAACGGACTGTAGATGTGCATCTTGTTACATGTTGTTGTATATCGAATTACTCAGAATGTAGCGGATCGAATGTATGGGATGGTAACCATAGCCCTTGTTAATACTGAGGAAAATTACGACTCTCAAGAATGGTCGCAGAGACCTTCAATCATGTTACTGAAAAACGAATCGTAGCTATGACAAACCTTCTTGGAAAAGGAGTCTAGGTTAGGGGTTAGTTTATTAAATTGATTATGGACCTATATAGAGCTGTGAGTTTGGCGAGTGCGGTAGTTTCTCATGATTTTAGGATTGTTTAGTTCCTTTCTGTATTTCCTTATGATTTTAGTGGTACTTGTGTTAAATTCTGCTTGGAAGAAAAAGTATATCATGATTTTGGAAGATTAAAGAAGCTCTGAGATGGAGAAGGCTCAAAGAGTGTCTGCTAAGAAAACTCGAATAAATCTGACACTGCATTCATTTCTTCTTCACAGGAGAAAAGATTCTTATGGAGAGCATGGCATAGACATCCACCACCGAGTGGTGGTGGTGGTGGAGGCGGAGGTGGAAGTGGAGGAGGAGGCGGCGGAGGAGGAGGAGGTGGTGGAGGAGGAGGCGGAGGAGGAGGAGGTGGTGGCGGTGGAGGGGGTGGTGGAGGTGGAGGCGGCCGTCGATAGATAAAGAATTATTCCTTCATGACGTTTGCTCGACGACGGTGGGCTTTACAAGCTTTTCTTCAACGAGCCTTCGCCTTATGTATCTTGCATCTTAATGGAATCTTACCGCCTACAACATGGAACTCTACCCAAGACAAGTTTCCATCTAAATATGGGATGAAGATGACAATAGATAACCATAGATGACGGTAGAAGGTCACAACTGAACTCTTCCCGAGAATTCTCATCTAAATGAAAGGACAATCCCCGTAACGTTGTTGAAAGTGAGCCTTCGTATGTTTACTATGTTAAGCCTGCATATTCATATGCTCTGGTGAATACTGTTAAGATCTAAAAAGGAATGTTTTTGTTGTAGTTATGAAACCAACGAATACGATCTATATTTAATATATCCCTTTTAATACATTTTTCTCTCTCTGTAATTACCTTACATCATACCATTTTAGACTCTCCCTTTTAGAGCACAAAATAGCGAACCTCAATATTATAAATAAACTGCGTCACACGAACATACAGCTTTGGGTTGGCTCTGTTACTTCAGGAGTTGCTATTTAACTCCCTGGTTACTTGAAGAATTTTTGATATCTTTGCTCTCTTGTTTTATCTCCCTATGGTATTGACGAACCGGGTGGTCTGCCGCTGTGTAATCTTGTAACATTATGCCTTTATAGGCGTTGGAACCAAGTCACCGTGCGGCTTTGCCGGTGAGCAGGGTGGGGGGGGGGGGAGAAAAACAGTTTTGCCACGAGTGGGACACTTTACCCACCTTCTTTGACCAGAAAGTGCCGAAAACGCATGCATCGAACGCTGAAGGCAAATTCATCTCGGGATCCGGATGCATGCTCCCAGTCATGACTCTGCATGCTCCCTTAGTAGGGCGCCAGCAGCCTGATCATTATGAACGCTATATGGGACATACTAAAACGCTTATCGTACATACGAACTCCGGATCCGTAATCCAGATCCCCCTTCCCCCGCCCTTGCCCCCGACCTGGGCCCTCATGATATTCTATACATTCAAATCATTTTCAAAAAGATTTCTTTGCATCATTCGTAGCATTTGTAGCATGACAATTCCCTGTCTGCGGACTGCATTCGTTCTATGTTTGCGTATCTTATTCTCTTTATGTTCGTGCACCGTTCCATTTGATCTCTGGAAAAAATATTTTGACTTCACAGCGCCACCTACACAGCTCAGATCACCGCATTGATGAACTTAAAGAAACTAACGCTGGGATGCCGGCTTCCTGTAGTCATTATGGGAAAACTGCAGGGACACAGGACCAACCTATGTCCCGAGTATCACATGCCTCTATCACATGTGTAGTAACTGAACTAATGTGACTAATGTGTAGTACAACTGAATTCACCGTAGTTGGCAACGATTGTGGTGATTAGCCCTACTGAGGTTCATAAGGACATCTAACACCACCGTTG
Source organism: Stichopus chloronotus (assembly GCA_021234535.1). Classification (NCBI taxonomy): domain Eukaryota; kingdom Metazoa; phylum Echinodermata; class Holothuroidea; order Aspidochirotida; family Stichopodidae; genus Stichopus; species Stichopus chloronotus. The sequence continues at coordinate 25,388,000 of CM037836.1, forward strand.
CAATCATGATCTTCACATCAGTGATATATCCTCAAAGAAAGGTAGCCACTCCTGTGAATGAAGGTCATATCATTACATTCCTAACTAGCGACCTAATTTTGACGGAAGACGTCATTCCATTTTATTGCAGAGACGCACACATTTCCTCGCAAATGACGAACGTCACGGACCCGTCTCTAAAAAGGAAACTCTGCGCGCTATCCACTACGAACGTCTATTAGCGCCATGAAAAAAAATATTAAACCTATAATTACAGATTAATTAAAGATACTAATCTGTGATTATTAATGTGTAAGTTTAGATTAATATTTTGTTATCTCAGCCATCGCTGCACATTTTGAGAAGTACGTACATCGCAATTGCAAGAGAATGTGTCGCATTTTGTGATGCCGGCTATCTCAAACGCCAGAGGTATGTAGGCCACACCTCAGAAAAAAAAAACGAGGACAATTATAAGCATTCCGCAGAATTGCTGATTGAACAAAGTTCAAAGCGATTCGCTTTTAAGGTTAAACTCATCGTTGGCAGCGATCTTGAATATTCATCTCTATCAGAATATTCTGTGTACACACTTTTACACAATTTTCAAGTGCCTTTACTTTCTCTACGTTACTTTGTTCTTTCGCTCGTGGTTAGTAAGATTAGACTCAATGAAACTTTTGTCTGCTTTTAGAAATGCCTGTCGAAGTTCGACACGAAGTGTAATCAATGTAACAAAGAATGAAATGGTTAGATTGACAGTTAGATATGCGTAAGTCTGTAAGTAGCATGACCATCGTTTCTATTTTCCTTGCGGCTTCCATTCCCATGATGCAATACCATCATTACAAATCTTGGGTGTCATCAATCTAAATTTGTGACCCCATTTTGTTAAGAATTGTTTAGATCGTATCGACACAATGAAAACAAATGAGTCATTCGTTGCACAAGTTAAAGTGATTGCATGTGTACGGCATCATCAGAAGGATAAGATTATGTTTGACCTTATGTTCTTCTTCATTTTAGTTGTACACCTGGCGTTGTTCATGGACGGAATACATCATACAGTGAACGAAAATGATAGTAACAAGTTTGAAAATCACCGGAAACGGCATCAAAACAGTTGAACACAGAAATCATATTTTAAATTAACGATTCTTAATACAAGCGCCTACTTTATGAATATGCAACTTGCACAGGTCTCACCGGTGGATCAAAAACATACCACTCAACTCACCCTCTCCTTGGTCGGTTATCAGGAGATTAGTGACGCACTGTCACAAATGATCCACATACTGATCACCTCCTTGCGGGATAGGTGATCAGATATTTCGACCACCACGTTACTAGTATACTTACCACTGGCTTACTAGTATACTTGTCACTGGCTTGTTCAAAGAAGCGCACGAGCAAGTTGAATGAAAACTGTTTAAAAGCCACTGCAGTATTGTATTTTTCACTTTTTGCCGTTAACAATTGTTAGAACAATTTCAAAGCAACGTATGGCAGATCTTGTCACAGGGCGTAGGTGACAGGGAATGAACGCTCTTGGGGTGGGGTTGATTATTTAACTCCACTTCGATGTATAGGGTCACTCAGATGTGGACAGAATTGCATTTTTTCAAGCCAATGACCCTATGTCTTAGGTCAGGAATAATGAAATTTTTAGAGAAACCAGGAAATGAGGACTTGAAGGAGACAACGACATGGTGAGGGGCAGTTTGTGTGTGGTTGTTTGTGTGGGTGTGTGTGAAAGGTGGGAGGGGGCGGATAGGATTTAAAAAATTACATTCGTTTGAACTCTCACCAGTAATTACTAATACCACCAACTATTAAGGTCGTATGGGGTATCCATCAACTGCTTAATTGTCCACATCTAGAAGAGGAAACGGGTACAACCACACTTTTGTAGCTGATAACGGGGAAATAGGAAACTAAGGTCGAAATTCCGGAAGTCGAATAACCTGTTACTCGAGAGGGATAAAAATTTTGCCTTTCGAATGAACCTCTGACCTACATAGAATTACTTCCGGCGTGCAGTTTCGATACAGGTGCTTGTGAAAAGTAAACAGTAGTGAAACTTATCAGAGTACAAGAAACATCTTACGTGCCTGAAAGTGGAGCGTTGGGAATATTTTTACTGCAATTTTGACAAGAAGCAGACTGTTTTCATTCACTTGAGCGGACGTTCAAATTATAAGTACAATAGCCTTATTCACTCATCTGGCAAACTGGCATGTAAATGCTTCGCTTTGACATGTGTCACAGGAGTCTCACATCAATAGCTCTAATACAGAAGCAATTAATTTCGGCGTTTAATCAATAAATTCACACCCTTTTGTTGTGACGCTGTAATTGGAACAGGAAGAGCAAAGAAAAAGAAGAAGGAAAACGAACAAACAAAAATTGAAAGAAAAAAAGTCTGAGACACACTTGATTTTCATTAACTCATACTCCTTTAAACTTCGTAATAGTCGACAGCAAATAAAAGGATAGCATGTGACATGTATTTATTTATAATATTTAAAAATCGATACGATTTACTTGCCCGACTTTCGTAGGTTGCTAAGAAGTTAGGCAGGACCACTTAGAGATAAGCAATTTGAAGAACACGTCAATGTATGGTCATAATTGGAAGTTCATGCAGGCTGGTAGTTGTATTTATGCACTGACTTATTTTACCATCACCGTCTTAAATTGCACTTAAAGTTGCTCAAAAAGAAAATACCACTTTCCTCTGAAGTAGGTGACAGCACTACCTCTCTCTCTCCACCCTCTCTCTCTCCACCCTCTCTCTCTCCACCCTCTCTCTCTCCACCCTCTCTCTCTCCACCCTCTCTCTCTCCACCCTCTCTCTCTCCACCCTCTCTCTCTCCACCCTCTCTCTCTCCACCCTCTCTCTCTCCACCTCTCTCTCTCCACCTCTCTCTCTCCACCTCTCTCTCTCCCTCTCTTCTGTATGTTCGGTTTGCCCTTCTTTATAGCACCGTATTTTAAATATCTCACGTGTAAATCGGTAGACTCTCTGTAATCATTTACCGGTGCCCGAATATCCGCACACGTTTTACCTGCTACGTCATATAACGGTACGACGCCCTTTGCATCACCCCCCTTTTATTAGTGGTACTGCCTCCTCCAGGGTGCCGAACAACGACATCGATCACCTTGTGCATTTCTTGGAATCTATTCTTTACTTTGGACTTGCATCCTTCCCGTCCTTAAGCAACAGAAACTTGAGCCTCACCGATTTAACCTTAAAACAGTATCTGGCTTGGATGATGTAGTATATATATATATCCCCACCGTTCAATGAGAAATTGAAGTAATTGGACGAAAATACTTCTATCGGTAACAAAATGACTATTTTCTTTTCTTGTTAGGGGGGGGGGGGACTGGGGCGAAAGGTGGGGCAAGCAAATTGCAAACCATAATTCTTTGATCTCTTCTTTATCAAACTCAAGTTTTCACTTTTTTATTCAGTGTATCTCCTTGCATCAGATTATTTGTGAAATTATCATCCTTTTATTTAACGAACGGTTCCTTTTGATGTTGTTTCCGTTCCTTGAAATCGATCCTTACTACAGGACTTTTTTATTTTCTGTTGCTGTGACATCTGAGTAATTAGTAGTCTTTACTTAATCTGCTCTCTTTTCCAGTTATAAGGAAAGAGATCTAAAAGCAATATAGATACAAGATGATGCAGCATTCCATACATCTTATTTGCTTTGTGACCTATAACATAATCACACGGAAAGCGGGGTAGATTGACTAACCGTTAACTCAGGAAACAGTGACGATGAACCACCAAAGACCTTGCGGTTTACGTATTAGATACAATCATAATCACGGGATAGCAATTTTATTGCAGAATCCTAAAAAAAAGGAGGGAGAAAAAAAAAAACGGGGTCAAAGTATTGATTATCAACAATTTCTATTGGTCGTTCATGTATGCTTAAAGGGAAATAAGGCGTTTGTTTTACAGAAGACAACTGTATTTCTAAAAACAATGTTTGTGGTCATAGAATTGTAGATGATAGATTCAAAATGAGAAGGACAGTAATCTTCTTTTCAAGAAAAAAGCTTCTCTTAGATAAAAATTTATTGATTTCTTGCTCAACAATAATTTGTTCACCCAAACTTTTCAAAATTCAAGTGATGCATCTTCCGTTACTCATCACGTGCATAATGTTTTGAGGAGATAAAGCTTTTGCAAATGTTTATTGATGAGACTGCATGGTTTCAGAAAGATTAAAGCTATTTTCTTTGTACGCAATGTCGGTATATTCTAAACGCCCTATTTCCCTTTAAATGTCTGTAGCAAATATTCCATTTTTTTCGCTGCTTCTACTGACACGAATTACAAAATTTTTAAATTGATCAAATTACGAGAACATTTTCTGAGCAATATCTCGGCATCATAGGCTACCTTGAGGGCATATACCAAAGACCCTTCTCTGCTTACAAGTTGAGTGAGTCTCATGGTCAAAGTTTAGACCGAGTTGTAAAATCTAGGGCCTTTTTGTTATCCACAAAATCCACTCATTTATGCACATTCCAACTATTTCAGTGTTTTGGAGTGTGTAGGTGATTTCCTGATTGTGACAAGAACAGTGATTGGACGAAAAACGAAAGAGAAGAACATCCTTGTTTGACCAATTCGCAAAAGTGTTGCCATAGTTGCACTAAAGCTCGGCAGATTGCATGGAACCGAAAAAAATGCTAAAGATCGTTTAAAGAGGCTCATTGAGTTGATATCAATAAAGATTGATGTGATTGTGAAGGTTATAAAGACATGAAAATACTTACAATCAGCATGATTAGTCAAGTTTCACATCCAATAGTTACAAAAAGTGTCAAGATTTTTGAATTTTTGACCGTTGCTTGTACTGGGTGTGTGCATATAAATAAAGTACTAATATGAAAAATGTCTGGTCACAAAGTTCCAGAAACCACATTAAATCATTAATTACTCACTCATTAATGGTCTATTGTATGCGAAACATTGAGATTGTACTATTTTGACAATTTGGCATTAGCATGTGAAGGAAACTTGACAGGTTTAGAAAAATGTAGTGAATATCATGAAACAACTCAATGAGCCTCTTTAAGGAATTGGTCGTTGTTTATAAGAAGTAGGAAAGACAACGGAGAAAGACAGAAGGAGAAGGTGATTAGAGGATGCTCTATAAAACCGGTATCATTTATCATCTAATATTTTGTTGGAAAAACCCAATTTGCTAAAATTTTGGTAGCTTTTTTGTTTGAAGAACAACGGTAGCCTAACTGTACATGTACACTGATATTACTATCTGCTAGAGAGTTACGTATGTGTTCGATGACCGTTTTGCATAATGACGGATGACCGGCTTGGACTTATAACCAATGAAGTATGGCTAACCACACCATACTGATAGCAGCGGGGTTGTTCTAGTTTATACTTTGTTGTATTGCAAAACTCTAGGAAGTTGCGAAAAACAGTACTTCCATAATGAAACTACAAGACAATTACAAAACAGGGAATGAAATAGGTTTTCCATTATTTCTCCATTAGGTCACGAGCGGAAGTAATATTACATAACCTTTGACCTCTGACAAATGCCATTATCGTCGTATCACAAACGCATTCCCTGTTAACGCTCTCGGAGAGTAAATTGTTCAGATAAACTCACAAGAAACCCCATAAAATGACCTTGAACAAAATAGCTTGAACAATTCATGCAGAGTTATTAAATGACAAATGCATGAGTGTTTGTTTCAAAGTATGGGACGCCAAGTTTCAAACCAGGTTGCTATAGCTACGATCCATGTATATATGCGTTTCTTGAAGTGTCTGTCTGGGGGCTGCGTTTCATTCAATTATGATTTTACATTAACCATTTGTTTACATAATTCAAGAATTGATCTCACATACATATTCTCACGGAATGGCGACAGAAAAGAATGATAATAAATATGTTCCCAAACAGACGACAGATAGAACGAGAGTGTTGCTTTAAGTCTTAATAAAAAGTATAATTACTCTTCGGACTCAGGACTCAGATTCAGATTACAACGTTGATTAGGCTAAAACGAAAAGGGTGTTCAATTAATTAGAGCTTAAGTAACACTAAGACTTAACTATTTTCTAGGATTGTACCTGGCGGGTAGGCCTAACTGGTAACACAGCTTGGACCTCGGGACTTCTAGTGGATTCGTATAAGCAACCAAAACACTCCAATGGCGGGTTACAACGTTGGCGAAGAATGCGACCGGCGACTAACGTCGGCTACCCATCACCTGAGCCCTGGAGGTGATCAGTACAACAGTGTCCCAGAATATAGGAATGGCAATGGCGCTAATGTACACAGACTGAGTGTAGGCTAGGAGCAGACTTCGGCGATAAATGCGTTAATAATAATAGACGTTGTGTATTGTGTAGGCCAATAACTTCACTACACAGATGACTTGTAGTAAACACAAATAGGGCAGGTCTGATGAGACCTTCAGATCAATGGAAGTTAAACTTCAAAGAGGGTGGAAATCCATCTTCAAATACTCTCAATCGACGAGGATATATATACAAAAGTCACTTGCTAGAACTCTCGGCACAAGAATCTTCTAGAGAGCACCTGCTCAGTAACATGCTACTAAAAACAGAAGAGAGCAAAGTTCCAGTTCCTTCCAGCATGTATGTACAGTAGTTGTCCGTGGAACTCTCTAGTAGTTAAGCGAAGTGACTCACAGTTCCCAGTACGTAAAGTACAGCAAAGCATTAGAACCTTCGTAGAGCAGTTACATCATGAATGGAGGTCCAAGATAATATGATACGTAATGAAATTAAATATTTGGCATTACCCTAACAATATTTTCTTCCAAACTTTACTCAATTTTTATCCGTGTCCTTTCTCTGTGTGTGCCACAAGCAGTTTCACTTTGTGAAATTGTCTTGAGGATACCAATCAAATCTTTCACTGATATCATATTTATGTAATGATATAACACAAACAATAAAAAGTAAAACTGCTCTCTATAAACTATCGACCGCAAAGGTTGTCATGGAAGACCCACAGAAGAATCATAGGTATATAGAGAATGTAGATGGGCGGTATTCTCAGACCAAAAACCGTCCCAGGTAAAGAGTCTATAGTATAGTGGACTACTCGTCATGTGCCAAAATGATTACCCCGAGTTTCACACTTTCAAGAATGAGACCTTATCTGTATTCATATCTGACCCACAGATTAGACTGTTTTAACCACATGTAGTGGAGAAAACGGATTTCACTATATGGTTCATCTTTTGAGTCGTTATATCGGATTTGTCTCACAAATGCTACCTTCTTTTAAAAAATGCATGGGTTTGCATTTTTTGACGTATTTATGTGTACGTTTATTTAAGTTGACCAACAACGATTAAGCTAATGGATCATTTAGCGTATACTCTGAATCTGAGGACGGTAGTATCTTAATGGATTTAAATATGTGTTTGATATATTCTTTACATTTTCAGGTAATGTATCTTGCAATGTATACTTTTCAACAAACGCATAGTATGATTTTTGTTGAAAACTGATGGATACTAATTAATTGACACGATTTTCGTAATTAAAGTTTAACATTGCAGTATTTGAATGTCTGTTTGCTTTATAAATATATTAAAGTTTTGGATTTCTTTTTGCTTTATTTGGATTTCCTTTTGCTTTATTGATGTAATTATAATATTGCATAAGTTGATTTGTTTATGTTGGCAAATGGTATTCTTCCTTTTATGTAGTAATGGATTTGATGCTGCTAGTAAAGTAGATTCATTTGAAGAATAGCAACTGTCTTGTAATTGTTTTTTTTTTAGACTTCTTTCACTTTTTGAAGTTTAACGTGGGCCGCATATCTGTAATAGGATCTCTTTGTTTTTGCTAGATTGTCAAGCGCCTATTGTGATTTAGATTTCGACTATTTCATGTTTCCCTGCCATTCCCCGACTGTCGTTAATGGTTTGATTATATTAAGGTTATCAGAGTCAATAATCTCAGTTGAATGATGGCAGAGACAGAACACCACAAAGTCAGATTAGTAATCCCCCAGCAGCTAATTCATCCTGTTCACATGAATACTAATCCGTGTAACATAGTACTATCATAATGAAAAAAGAAAAAAAAAACTGTCAAGCTTGTGCGAGGCATATATAAGTCATGAATGGTGTTCCAATATTGACAACCTGTTTGAGGTCACGCAACCCTCCAGGTAACAGGACTGGAACAATGGTAGAAGTATCACCACTATCTACCAGAAACCCTCTTACCAAAAGAATCGGAAGTTTTTCGATGCCATCCACATCCGCAGCAGGAGCAGAGCTTACAATGTCATTTGAGGGAGTATATGGTGAGGATACACCTACGGTAATATTACACACACTTCACAGAGATCACTGTACATAGCAGCCAAAATGTGGAACTACTGTGTAATTATTTTGGTGTCTATGACTGGTAAGTTATGTAACTTTCGATATAATCAAAAAGCCATATAACCTCAAAAGTCGACATCTTTCCGAATTTGAATTTATGTTGTAAATATTTTACATTTTTGTGAACTGCTACGAACTGCTAGCTAATAAGTGAGAGAGACCAAACACTAAAGTTACAGTATCGATTTACTGAGCGACATATCTTTGATTGTGTTGTAGGTCATATATTTGACTGTACTTTATTTAATACATAATACAGCGTCTTACACGCAACGCGGTATGAAGTATGTTATATTTATTACAAGGTATAGCCTTTTCCATTTAAGTTTAACATAATATATGACTTCTGCGATTCTTTCACAGTATATATATCGCACTTTCTCGGTGAGTTCAAGCTACCATTAAAAAGGAGAGCATGATTAACTGGCGTGAAAGGAGGGCAGATAGTTGTAATACATATAACGTTTTGCAGTTTCTTCCTCTAAATCGAGTACCCCTCTTCTTAACAAATTTGTGTCAAAAACGATCTGTAAATGACAAATTAGGTCAGAAAATGCCCCAGCAGGCATCCCAGTTGACATGCCATAGACTACATTCATGAGTATGAGCTTGATGCCTTTTCCAAATTTGTAGAGGAATGTTGTTCGGTTAAAGGTGAGCAGTGTTTACCTGGACTCTCCAGGTGAGCATTTTAATGATCTTCCTCTAACAGCTCGTTACTTAAGACAATTGACACTCCAGTGCAATTAGTAATTATCCTGTATCTTCACAATCAATGTAAGTATAAAGTCATTAGTGTTGTTTCACGTCGACATTTTCACTACAAAAGAAAAGCTTTAAGGTTATGTAGAATAATTAAATAATGTACATGAAACTTTTAAAGCAAATCTGTGGCACAAGCCAGTGCAGCATCTGAAGTATCATATGGATGATTAACCCCAATTTCAATTGGTATTTTAAGTGTTAAATTAATCAATGGAAAATTAATAGACGTCATTACTTAACAAATGAAAGTTTCGAAAAGTCAATACAATGAACTTGATGAATACAGGGGTTGATCTGGGATCTACGTTTGGGGAAGAGGAAGGGTGCGTTAGATTTACCTAGGCGTGAGACTGTTATCCATATGAAGGACTATAAGATAAAAGGTGCTCCCAACATGGTGTTATAGTTTCAATATCAAAACAGTGTGCTATAAAACAATGGCACGATATCTGCTACAGAGAATACCTTTTTCTGGTGGTGGTGGTGGTGGGGGGGGGGGGAGGGTGCCAGGGGGTACACCCAAGCCATCTTCTCTTGGTCTTCCCTTTATGATTACGTTTCAGTCTGTTACAGTTTCGTATACACTCATGTGATTAAAAGAAAATGAAAGTGATATTTTCAATATTCAGTTTTTTAACTTGAATCCAAACTATATATTCTCTCAGATTCTATAAGGGTATATATGCTTCAGCACACCATGTATGACGGCAACTGAAATGTGCAGCCAGCCGGCGTAAAATGAACATAGCAAAGGTTAACGTGAGGCGAACACGGAAATTATGAAGCATGGCTGAAGACTTATATTTTGATAGAAAATACTTGCAACCTTTAAAGGTTCGTGCAATGATCGCTAACATAACCCTCACAAATCTGCGGTAGACATGTTCAGGAAAGTAGCATTGCATAAACTTAAGTTAAGGTTCAGTTACAAGATAGAGCTCCTTCAAGGAGAGTAGGTAGTTGTAACATACATGTGACATAACTTTTCACACTTTCTCCCTTCAGATCTTGTATAAGCATATCTTCTTAACGTATTTGTTGTGCAAAATGATCTATTAATAACAAATTATGTTAGAAACTGTCCTAGTAGAGAGAAGAGCCCGTTATTTTTTTATTTTCCTTATGTTGACGCCCCATGGATAATATTCATGAGTATGTGTATTATGTCTCTCACTGGCCTGAATAAGAAATGTTGTTTAGTCAAAGTTCATAAATGTTTAATGTCTCAACGCTGCAGTTAAACATTGATGACCTTTGACCAGACAACATTCAAATTCAGAGCAAGAGATGTAAAACATATACACATGAATATTATCTATGGGACTTCAGCATAAGAGAAACAAATATGAAAAGTAACAGTTTTTTCTCTCTACTAGTCCCCCCTCTGACAGAATTTGTTATTGGTAGATCATTTTTCACCGAGAAGCTGTATTGGAGGTATGTTTATACTCGAATTTTTAAAGAAGATTGTGCAACACGTTATGTAATATGTATGTCACAACGTATCCTCTATTAAATGCGTATTTTATTAGGTATACATTTTGAGACTTGTAATTATACTATATGACGATAAATAATAAACATACAAGTCAAAATAAAATGACCGTAATTGTCAGGAAAGCGACAATTTCTGTTACTCACAGCAACTTTGAAATAAAACAAAACGTAAATTAAAATGTTCGAGGAATTAGACGCGAGGCCCGTTCGAGAGATCTTAGACTTGCTTAAGTCTCATTTTGTTGGCCTTCCACGTTGATTCAAATAAATCAATCCCAACTTACGTATACATTGGCCTACGTGCGTCTTACCAGGTGGTCGATTTCTATATTTGATAGATAGAATAACCGTATCTGTTTTCACTGCTCAAGGTGCTCTTATATTTTTGGTTATATAATGTTATGCAAACAGGATTTTGAAGCGCAACAGTTGGAAGTTTATTGTCGTTACCTAGTCACTTTGATATTTCTCTGTTATACGATATCGTACTATTCAGTTATATTCTCCGACAATCGTCTTGAAGTCACTGACACGTGTTTAGTTATAACATTTTGTTGTTGTTAGTTCCAACTTCACAAAAACGATAAATTAGAAATTAAAACAAACTGAAAAACGATAATATTTTAAAGCAGGAAAAGCCACCCAAAAAGAAAAGAAAAGAAAAAATATTTTCCAGGAACTTTGTAAGAGCATGTGAACTTTTTCCGCGGGTGTACATACTTTTTAATCGTGGGATGTCAGTGGGTGCCTGTCACTGAGTGGTGTGTTTACTGACCACACACGTACCCGGTGATACACTCAATCGGCTATTTCCTTAGTCCAGATAATAACGATTCTAATTGCAGACATCAACTGTAATCAATGAAACAAAAGTCAGATCTTGATAAATTTGTTGAAAAAACATATCTGATATGACAAACTGAACATATCAGGTTTTTGTCTTGTCTATCTTAGCCTGGTTTACGGTGAATCACTGAGACGATGTATATATATAAGCGCTATACCAGCTAGCAATTATAAGTTCTTATATCAAACAATAATATCAAATAGTTTAGCCAAGGAAGGCCGTTTGGTGGACCATCCGGTAGTGCTTATGATTCATCGGATGTTGTTAGCTAATGGGGATAAAATTATCTTCATCTCGTTTCATGACTGATATTTCGCAGAAATTAAGTACGAGTAACCGACGATATTTAATGACTTGAATCAGCATGTTTTAGCAAACATAGATACAACCACACGAGGGATGAAACATATATATTGACAGTTACGATAGCAACGCTGATACGGTTGCAAATATCAGTTTTGGTAAATATTATAATACCCAAATGTGCATTGCTCGGTCGAGTAGTTTTAAGTTTCAGTCTAAGTTGTTTTGGTCAAAAAATCCGATACAAAAACTGTCATCATATAAAGAGAACATAAAAATAATAATAAAGTTGAATAGGACGGAAGTTATTTTATAATAACGTAAATTATACCGATTTAGTCAATCTGTCATGTTATGGACTTGAATTGCTTTTAAACTTGGATAGGACATCTGACACGGTTTGTGTGTGCGTGTGTGTGCGTTGACAATTGGTGTCAATCGGGGACCCTGTTATGAAATCATACATACCAATCGGGGACCCGTCTGGAATTGAGGACGGTCCCCGTTTCAAAGTTGGTGTTTAAATAGCCTTCATGCGCTATATGATGGCGCCATGAAGCTATCTATTGACTTTGAAGGAGTATAGACGAAGTTCCCATTGAGATAATGTTGGGTTACCTCCTCTTTTGCAGATGTATGTGTGCAAGGCACCATGTCCACGATTCCCTAGTGACAAACCGATACACACTCACTATTACAGTGATAAGTATTAATTGAAATATTATTGAGTGCCCCCATATTTTTGTTGTGGCAAAGGGTATTATTTCCCATTCAATATAGCCTACTACTATGTTTATCTACAGCCGTCCACGGTTGAATAGTAAAATGAAGAGGTCCCCGTTACGCGGTATGATTCTGTATGCCTGTGTGTGTGTAGCGTAGTTTCAGTCCCTCTTTCTTTTTTTTTTAACTTTGTGATAGAAGGAACAATGACAATCTATTAAAATATCCAACATGTTGATCAATATCTCGCAGAGAAAATAAACTTCCTTATCGATACTTCCTCAGCGGAATCGATTGTACTGCAGCCTGTAAATGACAGTCAGTTGTTGTTTGATTTTAGTACACTCACGGTGTGAACAGGTGTTCGTCGAAGATAATAAGAACATCATTACGTACGGACCAATGACTCCACCAACCATAAACATAGGCTCTGCCAGGGTATATCTGCAAGGCGACATGCACGGCAGGATGGCAGAATGACGGGTACAGGATACAGGCTGAGAACCACAATCGGGGGGGGGGGGGGGGTTCGTGTAATATTTTAAGGGGCCAAAGGAGACTTGGTAACCAGGGAGAGCCGATTCAGGTCCGGGTACAGAGCGTGAGCCCCTCACACCCAAGTCACAGGGGTTCTCATACATATACAGGTGCGGAGAAACGAAAACATATTAAAGGAGGCTGAGAGGAATATCTAAGAGGAATGGCACCAACCGTTGTTGGGGAAAATTAAAGAAAATATCTGGCTTTAGAGACCGTCAGATGGCAGGACACGGCACTTTCAGAGTGTTCTAAGCTGCATCACCCAGCAATATCCAGTATGGAATTATAAAATTGTGGTTTGGTTCTCCAAATTTTTAAGTACCTCGTGTACATTATTCTATGACATAGTTTTTCTGGCCCCTGAATTGCCCTGCGCAACTGAAAATTCCCCTTCCCCCCTCTCCGAGGTCCCGATGCTTGGTGACCGTTTTAAGGAAAAAGCAGGGAAGTGCAAGAATTAAAAAGAAAATAACAAGAAAGACGAAAGTAGCGGAACCTAGGGCAAAACTTCAATACGTGTGATAAAGAACTGATTATTTTCTAAGTTGTATCGCAAATCATGATAGTAATACTAACTTGATAGTAATACTAACTTTATTTGGAATGGCAGTCATCATTTTTTTTTTTTAAATTTTTCAAAAAATACCCATCAGATTATGAAGAGTTATCCTACGGTACCTGTAAGTAAACTCGGTGAAGTCCACATGCAGTCCCAAGTTCACAGGATTTTCAAATGTATTTTCAGACAAAAGTTTATGACACACTTGATAAAATTTGAGATGATTGTGCCCCTCCCCCCCCCTCATTTCAATGGGCAAGACGTCACTGACCGCAGTACCAAGCGTGAAACTCAGTTAATCAAACGCTTTTCAAATTTGACTCTTTTCTTTACAGGAAGAGTGAAGATCACCATACGTTTAACAGGTTTACTTCGTATGCATAAAAAAAGAGCATAAAATGGATTCTGTGGTATTTTTCCCCCTTGCTACAAGAACAACCAAGACTAAAACTATCGACAGTTAGACTGTGATAGCTATCTCATTAAAAAAAAAACATTCTTTTAGAGATCAATTTTTGGGATAAGAATGAGCAGTAAGCGCAAAAAAAGGCTTCAGTAGATATATCTTCTCAGTTAATCAATGTGTAGGCCTAGATCAAGATACAGGGGAACCTATAATTGACCTTGTTAACGCTAGGTCCATCACATTGTCCAATGTGAAAAATATACCGTTGACGTTGCATTCATGTCATGATATTCAATCACAAATCTCAATGAATTTTTCAAGGACAGTACAGAACATTTCACTAAATGTTTTTATGGAATATCAATGTAGTGTATCTCTAGGTATTTCAGTTGAAGGCGTTAGGTCCTCTTACTGAGTGAGGTATTGCGTATCTAGTTTACATGGTTTCAAAATTCCTCCATCGGTTTTCTCCAGGACACGTTCGTCAACATTTTCTGTTTATTGTTTTTTTTTTTAATTTTTAAAATGAAGCCTCTCACAGTTATCCAAATATAGTACCGTATTGATGTCGATTCGAACTTTTCGCACAGAAACATAATGATCAAATGAGAAGACAAGGGTGGCAATGGCCTTTATCTCGTTTCCTTTAAACATACTCCCAGAATTTAGGTCATGATTTGAAGAAAATAGTCAACATATTAAAAGATGCTGTAGGTGGAGAAAAATTCACACTCGACGTCTTTGTTGAACACTGATATTTCTTTGGTGGCCTAAAGAGATCAGCTGGATTGCCTTTTATAATATCTTGGTTGCATTCGATACTGTGTTTGCATGGTTTTTCTCTATTTTCTTCCAGTACCCGTGCTCTCTCAAGACTGTAACTTCGACAGCAATGGCACGCTTGCAGAAAAGAGGTGTCGTTGGGAGATTCGTCTGACTCATGACGGGTTCGATTGGCTCCATGCAACAGGACCCACGCCTCATCCAAGGACTGGACCTCTGACCGATTTCTCTGGAAGTAAGGATAAATTTACATCTCATTTGAATGTGTCTTTCAAGTGGTAACATTACTCTCTGTTGGAGCCAACGGATCACCTGGCATACCCTTAGCAACGTCTTTCCCGCCTTTCTGACTTATACCTGTGTTATCGTGGAACATCTCACACAGAGTACTAATGCAATATAATTCAGTGTTCCTTTATGTATGTGGACTGATAAATATATGTTGAAACCAAGTTAAAAGTTAAATCCATAAGCGTACTGTGTCGTGATCGACAATATTTCTCTTCACAAGTCAAATACGTATTACTTCAGTACTTTCAATTAGTTACAAATAGGTATATTTAAAATAATTGCCGTCGAAGAAATGTTTTACTGACTTCTCCTGTTGGGATCCTGGATACGCCAGAACGGTGACATAACGTTAAATAGATTAGACTGAAACAACGAAGACAATACGATAATAGTGAAAACAACTCTTCCTGGATTTAGGACTATCGACTTGGTCGATTGCGAAAGTCTCTAAGAAAAATCCCCAACTGCTAAAACGGTTATTGTAATGATTATATGCTTCTTTCTACCTAGAAACTGTTGTTCGAAAAGTTTCTTACTGAGCCAGGTAAATAGAAACTATATTAGGAGCAGGGGGAGGAGGAAATTTTATCTTTCACTGACTGATCCCTTCATATTTTGTCACATTTTCTTTTAAGAACAATACCAATTAAGGCAGTTTGTTATAAGGTTATAATTACAAGTTTGAGCATCCATACTTCAAAATATACACTTTTCTCCGATAAATGTCATTACATAATCTAACCTTTCCACCACCATCCCAACCACCACAGACAGAGAGGCACTCGTACCCTTTATCCGTGTTTTTTTTTTTTCATTTTTATCACTTTTTGTGGCTTTTTTTTACGAGCGCCATCTCATGTGACAAATGAAGTGAATTTGTCTTTATTTCAAGATGGCGGCTACTTGTACGCACCTGGTGGTGAATTACAAGACGATGGATCTATAACTCAATGGCGTAAAGGTAGCCGAACTCATTTTGTCAGTCCAATAGTACATACAGAACGGACGCCTAAACTGGTTAGATTCTACTATTACATGTACGGTTCAGACGTAGGTATCCTCAATGTGTTCATAATAGTGAAGGGACGGAAGACGCCTAAGCCCCAGTGGAGGAAAACGGGAGACAAGGGAAACCTGTGGAAGCTCGGAGAAGTAACGATACCAAGTAACAGTACAGCAAGGGTAAGAAAATTAAACTTTTTTTCGGGGAAAATCACAAATATAAGAGTTAGAGATGCACTGATTGATAAGGTATGGAGAGAGATACATTACACAAATGTAAAGACCAAGAGCAGTGAATATAATTGCAAATGGTGCAGCCCAACGCTATTACATGGTCATGCAGTGTAACCTTGGTATGTATAAACTGCACGAACAAAGGAAAAACAATTATCATTAATCTTAAATTTTAATTTGCAACTTTTAGATATATCTTAAATGATGCCTCAGATATTTAAATTACAACATAATTACAACGAAATACATTGATATGATGTAAAAGTCCTAAAAAGATTAAAGATATCTGAAATAACCAATTATTGATTGATATCTTAAATACATGGTCAGAACTTACCTATCCGACACAAATGTTAAGTATTTATGATACAGTTTTAGTAATTTACTGTGACTGCATTATAAAGATCTGGTGTTTCATTTCAGATATGCATTATGTTATTCAGATATATGAGATGCGATTTTTTGATATATAAATCGTGCATAAAATGTTAAAATGGCTTTTCTTATATGCACGCACCACGACAAGTAAGAATAAGTTGTTAAGATACATGGGTGGCTTGTAATTATAATGCCAAGTCACAAAGAGACATAAACAAAAGCATTTAAGTCAGTTTTTTTCACAAATGTTGAATGATTAGGATTGGTTTTATGTAATCAGGACGTGATACTATACACAGGTGAAGCCTATGTCAACTTTTGTCTGACGGTGGAGCTATTATGTAATAGACTAATGGTTTGACAAAATTACGTTCAGTGTCTTCTAGCGTAAGATTTGCAACAGCTAGTCCGTTAATTCCGTTGAATACCTACTAATTGTAATAATACTGAGTTATGATGAAGACATTAGAGCGAGATCTGAAGTGCTTGCAGTACACTGCAGTCAAGTCCGTTGTGGAGAGGGGGGGTCCTTCCTCAAAATGTTTTTCGCCTACTGTTTTTTTTTTTGGTGAGGTACTTAAGCCAGCACAGAAAAGATGGTTTGCCGAGAAACATTAGACATCCTGGTTCCTGGTTATTGAAAGTGTCCCCTTCCTGGAAAATAAATTAAACAGCAATTTCCCCATTGCCGACATAAGTGCAAATATATTTTTGAAAAGGTGGTGTCATCTTCTGGTAGATTTCAGATTCGTCGAATCACTCTGTTTATTAACAGCAACTAAGAAGAACTAACAAAGTTTATGTTCATTGTCGTAATGACTGACAAAAAATTAAGGTTTGTATCTGCATAATTACACCTTTTATCAAATTTTCAATGATAGGTGATTTTCTTTTTATTTCTCGTCCCATGTTTAATATCACTTCAAAGATCTGCAGTCAAATGAAGCATTTACTTTAAAAGGAACATGAGAATCTTCGCAAAGGAAATACCTCCATTTCACAGAAATCATACAAGAAAGTCATCGTTTTTAATTCAAGGAACAAGAAGTAACGTTTACCAAGTCTTTTTGTTCGAAATATTTTTCCCAACGAACTCTGAAGTTTTCTGTAAATCAATGAAGAGCTTTCTTCAGAGCTACCTGCAGAGATAATTATATAATATCGAATGATCAATCAAATCAAATTAATAATATCTTACTCTATGTTACCTTGTTTCCCTTAAAGTTTAAACCTCCATGAAGCAACTATGTCCGCCCTAAAACATTTTGCCTAACTTCAGGTTAATGCATGAGCTTTTAGATTTATGGTCATGTGAAAATTGCTCATATTTATCCTTCTTATAACTTTGACAGATTATCAGTGTACGGTAAGTTTTGTTGTATACAATATGAACACTGTGATGAGGTGTAATGTTAACCCAATCTCTCTAAAGTTAGCTAAAAGGTGGACATTAAATCATTTGGATCAACTTAGTTCAAGTCAAGTTTAGATAATTTGGACTGATTATCAGCCATGCTAGTTATGGTTATGTATAAATAACATGCATGTGTTACTCACATCATTAACTTGGTACAAATATCGTATGTCTTTAACATAGTACATCATATATCCCTTTAAGGAGGCTGATTGACTTGATATTGTTTCATTTATGACAGCTTCTAATTAAAGTCATTAGTCGTATCTATTTTTTTCTACGGTTGATGAAAATGTGAAAAATTGTAGTTTTGTTTTTTTTCTGTCTTTTTTTTTTGACTGAGCAGGAGTTGCCTATATAGTTAGTACCTTATGGTAAAAAGTGTCTTTTCACAGATTTGCAATAAGCGATTTTGAGCGTTAACTATACTATCACTACTGCTTCAGTTGTGTGTCGAGTCTTAGTAAGAATCTCTTAACTATTTACCATCAGTATCTAGGTAATACTCAACAGTTGTAACAAAATTCCTTGCATTTTGGGAACCAACTCAATATGCCCCTTTAAGCTTTTAACATTGGCGACTTAACTACAATTCAAGTTGGATTCAAGTTTCAATACAGCTGACGTCCTGTTTACAATGATTGTAAACATTTGGCAACATCACGTGCCTTCACATATACCTAGACCATCATAGGTTTGAGAAATTATTGTACACTAGTAATTGACGTATGTGTCGGTACACTTTTCTCCAACATGGCAAAGAAGGCGTAGAAATTAATTCTTTTAAAGACATTTTTTTTTTTTTTTACTTTGTCATCACAGGTAGTATTCGAGGCCGTACCGACGAGGAACGTGGCGGGTGACATCGCAATTGACGAGATAACATTCACTGGTGCGTTTGATACTTTACACTGAACTCAACAGCCTAACATGAAAGTAATGACTGTGCAATGATCTCATATCACATGATACAATGAGCCTACATCATACGTATTAAACTGATATCATACAACAAAACGCTAGTGGAACAGGTTGCAGTAATAGGGCAGTCGGAAGGTCCTGCTAATGCCGAAATCAGGCTGCAATGGACTGTAGTAAATCAGTAAAACATAGTCTCTAGACAACATAGGCAGTAGGGAAAAAAAATGGTGAATGAATGGCTCTCTTTGTTTCAGTCTTGAGAGCTATTGTCCTAATTCCCCCTTCCCATCCACAGTCCTCCTGTTGAAGTGGCGACAGATATTTTACGAAGGTTGTGGACATAGAAGGTTGTGATAATCTTATGTTTTTTGGACAATTAGGCCCTAGACAAATACCCCGGGATCAACCCCCCTTGTCTGTTACCAACAGGTGAGGCCATTTTCCAAGGGTATCTGTCTAGGTTATTTGTCCGGTCGCTAAATAATGTACCAGTCTCATGTGAAAGTGTAATGCAAGCACGCTTACTGTAGAAACATTGTGATAATCACATAGCGTTAACATTAGATGGAAAAGAACAAAGGAACAAAAAATAATAATAAAAGCTTCTCTGATAAATAAAAATAAGCCTTCAGTATCAGTACCTCGTAGTATGTTTTTGTTTTTAATATTTTATGCAGTGTTCAACAAAGTTGTTCCATTAAAGGATAATTTGACAAGAATTGCAGATGTTACCTTGTGAACACCTCTAAATTTCACATTTATCCCTTGCTACTGGCTGTGCTAGAATCAGTTGTCTTCTACAGCAGTAAGTTAAATTGTTAAGATAAAAGAGGATCTGATAAAGAAGGGGTTATCTGTTGCATTTGACATTGTGTTTTGTCAATAAGTGGCATAAGGGACTAAAAAACCAACTTGAACAATGGCTTATACTTATTTTAAAGGAATTTCCAAAGCTCACAGTGTTCAGGAATACAGATCACAGCTGTGTTTTACTTCTCATGTCTTTCGTATTTCTATATAGTGAGATTTATGTCTGATAAATCTCAATACTGACCCACCTTCAAAATAAAGGGTGAACATATGCATGACACTTTGCAATAAATATTCCATTTCTGCTTGTTATTTTTAGAGGTCCGTCACCCTCTGTGTACAATTATGATCTTCTACAACACACTGACTCTGCCAATGTTGAGGTTGTTAGCATTGTTGAGTCTTCACAAATAAGGACAGAGCATCATGCGTCGTACCGGCCTACGCTACATCAAAGTTGGTTAATTCAATCATTGCTGCCACCGTTTCTGGCTTGTATCAGTTTTTTTGTTACTGACGACTTTCTCGTATCTCTCCAGTAAGGTTACCGTTCGGTTATCGATGGTATAGTTCTGAATATTCAGTTTATTCTGTCAGAACAATGGTTTCAACATAATGACCCGAATTATATTAGTCTAAATACCGATCGAAGACAATAGCCATATATGCATCAGTATAACAACACTTAAATGGCACTTTGGTAACCAATACTGTTTAGAAAACCTCGGGCTAAATAACGAGTTTGATGTCCTGAAATTAACAAAACAAAGAGTTTTCATTTTAGTGCTTCTCACGACCAACATATCCTGCCACCAACTATACGCTGTAATTAATAGCTTCAAACGACTCCTCCTTTGAGAAAATTAATTATACGAGAGAGTTATTTATGACTCCCTGGCATGACTCACTGGCAAACAGAGAAGCCATTACGAAACCTAACAAGCGTTATGGGTCCCAGCCATACTGTCTAGTTAACGAAGATCACGACTGTGCAAAGATTTTAGGTTGTATACATGCCACTTTGCTTCTAGTGTAGGCTAAACACATTGTACGTAGAAAGAAAATGTCTTGCAAAATTAATAATTGGACTTCATTCATCGCATCGTATTTACAAGAGGGAGTTAAGTTGAGGGAGTCCTAACCATCTAGGACGATAAAACGTAAGGAGTTGGTATGAATTTAGTACCGTCTTCTTAGCCTATTATCTTTTACCAAAACACATAATCCGCTGTGGAAAACACTCGCATAGGAGAGGACTTAAATCTCTTTAATAAAAAACAATCCTCCATGATACAAAGCTGATAGCAACACATACTTGAACACACCTTTAACTTCGGCTCTCAATCCGAACATACAAATACAAAGAGAGGACCTTGTGTGTTTCACGTTACTACCACTTTCATACGTGAAAATTCAAAATAAAACATTCTTAAGATACACACGTAACCCACAAAATTAATCACTTAAACGTAGACCACCATAGATAGAATAGAAACTTTACTTGCTGTAGGCCTATTATTTGTCAACCGGGCTTTCTTGAAGCATATGTTTGTTCTTCGTGGACCAGCAAGTGTCCTCTGTTTAAAAGTGTATACTGTTGTCAACGGGTCCTCGTTTGTGAGTCTTTCTAATTCACAAACACACACTGAATGATTCTAACAAATGTTAAAAATAGTTACTGGTACCCATTGCATCATAATTTTCCATTTTCTAGATATGGCAATAGACTGTGATTTTGAAGGTGAGGTCTCCCATCCCTCGTGCAATTTTATTCAAGCAACAGACGACCAATTTGATTGGATGCCAAACGCCGGAAAAACTCCTACCAAAAAGACAGGTCCACCTGTAGATCATACTAGAGGCACATCAAAGGGTAAGCATGAACTCAGAATGACTGAGATGCAGCAACTGATGAAGTATGTTACTTGTTAGTACGTCAGCGGATCGGCGAAACCTGCAGGTTGCAGTATTATTTTTGATCCTTAATTTTTATATGCTCCCGTTGGCTGTTCTGTTGGACTCAGTTGTGACAAAATGTAGTTTGTTAATCATATAACGAGAAACGAGCTTCCAGTTGTTCTAGGGGACTACAACGTTAGCCGCAACGACTGCGTCGATATAAAAGACGATTCCCTGCCAGATTGCAAGCCAAAATTTGTGTGACACAACTACCAAACTCAGGATGTAGCAAAATTAATATGTACAGCTTGACATAGTGATCCACAAAGTAGCTCCCATTTTAGTTGTCAGGATCCTTAGAGGGTAACTTTGACATATTTTGGCATCCGCCGGAAATCCCAAACCATCTATTATAAAAATTTAATATTCTCTCTTTCCTTTTGGGGACAATGTTTAAATTTGCTGGTATTACAGCTCCTCTAATAAAAATGTCCATTGTTCCAGTAACCTTCCCAGCAGGTGTTGGCATGTATGGCTGTTTCATGTAGGCATGCAAACCTAAACACCCGCGAACGTTTGGAGATTTGTCTCATTTAAGATCCAATGTCTTTATATTTATGAGTCTCTCTTATGATTGGCTCAAAAGAGCATGAATAATCATGGCCTAAGTAAAAGGAGTACCTGTAATGAGTGCTATTGAGTGTAATTGATCATGTCGGCATACCTGGATTTTTAGTAGCTTACAGTCTGTGCGCACATTCAGTCGGAATCCCAGTGATAGTTCACGGACATTGGTATTACGAAGGCAGTCAGAGCTGACTTGCATGATTAATAAGCGTCCGTTGTTCGGGCTACTGTTCTGGTGGTCTTAAATCAGCTTTAAGGGCTTACAGAGTCTGTCTGCTTTCATGTAATACATCATTTGATAAGTAACGTTAATAGATAAATAGTGTGCACCTGGCCCAGGAACCATATGTGTGGAAGATATCTAACAAGTAAAGACTTTTTAAGAAACACAAAAATTAGTTTCCACAACCCCTCCTCTGATGCTTGGTATCACCAAACTCTTTCTTTCATCCTTCTCCAACTGAACTTTTTTTCTTGAGCAGGGTGAGTCCTGCGAATCATCAAAAGAACAAATAGCTAATATGTATAAGCAGTTACCAGAAGTTATGGCAATGGAGTGCCCGGCGTCACATACGTTTTGAAATATATTACTAGTGGAATGAGTCACTTTCTCAGGTTCAATTTTGGTGACAGTTTGAAAAAGTCGACATCTGTATGTTTCCCAATTTTTGTGTCCTCTCATATTCGACAGAACTGCCATATGTCAATTTAATTTAACATAAATCGCTTGTGCTCCTATTGGACAATTGTTCCCCATGATAGTTAGTTTTTTAGATGGTTTTGAAAACACGTTCATAGGTCGATTTCAAATTGTCACGTGACAACTTAAAATCAAAATACTTTGGCTGTTATACAAGCCGTGGGCTTGCAAACCCAGTTCCTTGTCATTTCATCACTCCACGTCCTGCTTCTAAGAATTGCGGTGGTTCTTCTTTTCAAGAAAACAGATTTACTTATGGTATCGTATGAGAAGTGACCTCACATCGGTCTTGTAATACATATGCTTACTTTATCTTTATATTGTAGGTGTTTACATGTATCTGGAATCAACAGGCGTCGAGGAAGGAGATACCTGTGTCCTCATCACCACCAGGTTTCAAAAAGAAATTGCACCATGTACTTTAAACTTTTATTACTACATGCAAGGAACTCATGTAGGGTCGTTACATGTCTTCTTGGTAACGGAACCTGGGGTCTTGGGGACAGCTCTATGGTCTAGGGACGGTGCACACGGTGGTACATGGAGAGAAGTCAATATCGATTTGAACAACGTCACAGGACCGTACAGTGTAAAGTATAATGGTTTATTGTTTTGAAATCAATTTCCAGTAACGTGTGGCCAGATTTCGATTTTGTGAAAGAACGAAAGGGATGTGGCTACAAAAAATGCTGAAATCCTTTGAAATTTATTACAGCAAAAACAACCGTACAATATCGATAATATCGATATCAACTCTTGATCCTATGTAATGTGTTTGTAATTTAGAGGTAATTTACAGACAACCTTTTTCTTATATTTTATAGACGAGAGGGCTATGGGGACCGGTCGGGGAGAGATTGGGCAAATTTCCAGGACTGGAAACCTATACCTGTCGTTAATAAATACCTTAATACCTTTTCAAGGAATAATATGCCAGAACAGAAAGAGGTGGGGAGGTGCGATATCGAATCAAAACTATGAATATTCAAATTTTTTGTGTTGTCCATAAAGGTAAAGCAGTTTGAAGTTAACGAAAGGAATATATAAGTTTTCGTCAGATTCAATTATGTAACTTCACGAACGCAATATTTCACATATATATTTTTATTTTTACTATTTTTTCTTCAGATTGCATTTAAAGGTATACGTGGTGATGGAGCCAATGGTGATATCGCCATTGACGATATTAAGTTACTAGGTCAAGAGTGTCTAACTGCAGACGTCATGCCTGCTTGTAAGTTTTCTTTTTACATTGTTTATGCTTTCAAAACGTCAAGCTGTAATAAGCCGTCACCTGTTGCGAGGTATTGTATGTGTAGATAACAAGCGAATCACGCCTAACTGCAAAATTGATCTTGACACGCAACAGAAGCAACAAATACTGTACGAGATACTGCAAGTAGTCAGGCATGCTTAAATACACACGTCGGATTCCTAATTTCTCTAA
Source organism: Stichopus chloronotus (assembly GCA_021234535.1). Lineage (NCBI taxonomy): Eukaryota > Metazoa > Echinodermata > Holothuroidea > Aspidochirotida > Stichopodidae > Stichopus > Stichopus chloronotus. The sequence goes on from CM037836.1 coordinate 25,412,564, forward strand.
ACCTTGATTGTTAAATAGTTCTAAAAAAAGGGGGACACACCACTTTCAGTAGGCTATAGGACAGTCCTTTCAGAAGATGTCTCTTTATATAATGAAGTGCAAGACTATAGGAAGTAAAGAGATTTCATGAATTTTAAGCCCACTAGGCCTATGCAATGAGAAACCGAGTAAATCAAATTAAATCATCTGTCCATATATATGTGCCAAAATTTCTTACATTTAGGAAAGCAGTAGAACTAGTCTTCAGTTAGTTATCATAACAAACTGGGTTTTGTGCAGTAACGACAGGAAAATGCGTGAAAAGGAAATCGTTGCACACACAAGCCTGAAGAATTAACACAGAATCATAAACCGTGTAACGATGTAAGTATTTCCAGAAGAAAGCAGTGGGAACATGTATCTGATAAATGTTGTTGTTGGCACTTAAAGTATTCTTAAGAGAACAGGATGGATATTCAATGTAGAAGCCACGTTATTATACACTTTGTCACATAAAATGCTTCAGTGTTATTGCAAACGAAACCTAATTGCTTTAAAAGTATTACGATTGAAAAGTATTACGTATGAAGTATTAAGATAGAAAAGTATCACGTATGATAGTTTACACTCTAAAACCAAAAGAGTGAATTTCACTGGGAGTGAAGTGAAGCGTCACTCCAAAAAGTGTGAGATATTTCATACACATGAAGTGAGTGTCATTCTTTTTTTTCTAGAGTGTACGGTAAGGTATGCCATCTGAAATGTTATGAGATGATGTTATGTGATACGATAATGCAAGATACAATGCGATACAGTGAGGTAATGTTATGTGACATAACATTTCTCGTTTCACCTTTTCTCCAAAAGTGGAAGCAGGTGACACGTATTGGGACTATTGTGACAGTTCCCCTTGCACTAATAACGGTACGTGTGTCACCAGAGCGGGAGACTATACGTGTGTCTGTCCAGAAGCCTGGACTGGCAAAAGTTGTGAAACAGGTTAGTGTAGTCGATATTGTATAATTGTCAGCAGACGGGAACGTTGTTGTCAGTCTTGGCGTGATGGGAGTGAGAAACTAGAACGGTATATGACAAGTTGAATCTTCAGCAAAATTGAAGATTATTGGTAATGATCCAAGAGTAGGCCTATCAAATCACGCCGTTGCGTTGTCAACCGATGACCCTCAACCATTTTAGTCCAAGATTATCAAAATAACATGGACTATCAAAAATAATCCAAGTTTATTGCCGATAATCCAAGAATATGAAACACGATTTTTAAAATCTGCATTGTTTGTTGATAATCTACGATAATTTGTCGAGAATCCAAGATTATCAAAATATTTTTCGATAAATCCAAAATTTTCAGTAATTTTCAATAAACCATTCCAAGATTTAATTTTGATCAGCTTAATTGATTTAGTCGAGTCTTGATAGTCGAGAATCTAAAATTTTCAATTCATAATCCAATACATTATTAAAATTTATTTCGATGAACCTTGGTCGATAATCCCAAAGTTTTGGTCGCAACTCCGGGATTATCGGTTGATAAACCAAGATCATCAAAACTTCGATAATCTTGGATTTTCGGCCTATATCTTGTACATCAACTAAGACAGCAGGTTCATTTAAATAATTTGATAATCTTGCATTCTCGGTTAGGTTTGCAGAGCTCTGTCACTTTTTGGTAATATATTCATCCTCATATTTTTACTGAATCGAAGAACAAACTCCTTTTCTTTTGATAATTTGAAAATGTTACTAAATTTTTAAGTTCACTTTTAAACTTTCTAGAGGTACCAGAGGGTCCTTGTAGGAGCCAACCTTGCATGAATGACGGAACTTGTAATCAAGAAGAGAGTAACGGAACCTTCAGTTATACATGCGTGTGTCCTGAACCTTATGACGGCGATTTTTGTGAAATAGGTTCGTGAAATTGTACAAGTCACCATCTTTAGTTCCCATTCAAGATTACATTCATACCGAGCTTCTTAAAGCAGAAGAAAACTCAGGAATTGACAATGAGACGTAAATGCTTAATGAGGTTTACCAACTCGGTGAACACCATCCCCAAGTTTAAGTATGATAATGACCCACATGTGATTGAAAAGCTATGTGTTTGGGTTTTCCTTATGATTTCTTGTCAAATAGCAGAGATTCAACTCAGAGTATTACTATCTTGATTTTTGCGTGAAACATCTCAGTAATGTTATTCAACCAAAACTGTGTACAACTTTTTGGAAATATAGATGAAGAAAACAAAGCAGTACATTAAAATTCCTGCCAGTAGTGGTAATGTGACGTATTAACTTGACTTACTCAAGACGATTTACATTCACTTGAGGGAAAAAATGGCAGCATCATTCTATGAACTTTGAAAGTGTAACTTGAAAACAGACAATATTTTGGAATGACATGAAAGTGTTGTAAAACATTTCTGTTTCATTTTCATAAATACATGGTTTCCTTCCCCTTTAAGAAACAAAATAAAACTAGAGCGAAGAAGATCTACATCACAGTATTGACAGTATATCATTTTAATGACTTATATTTGAAAAACAAAATGCACAAAACACTTAAATTTCCTTTTATAAGTTGCATCAATTAACAGATTTCATGTACATTTTACTTTAAAGAATTTACAATGCCCCATGGTACATTTTTTCTTATCTTGCTTTTACATTGTCTAGATCTTGATGCCCCGTACTGTGAAAGTCAGCCATGTTTGAACGGTGGAAGATGTAAGCTAACTGCCAACGGCTACCAGTGTTTATGCCTTGATGGATGGAACGGAACCAGTTGTGAAAATGGTAAGATCAATAACTACCTCAACAGATGGACAGAAATGACGGAGGGATGATGATATTGATGATGATGATGATGATGATGATGATGATTATGATGATTATGATGACGATAATAAAGACGGGTGGTGGAGATGATGATAATGATGATGATGTTGATGACAATGATGAAGACTGTGAAAGGAATGATGCTGACGGTGATGATGATGATGATGATGAAGCAAATGATTATGATGGGGTGATGACAAAGATGATAGTGCTAACTGTGATGGCAAATGTGATGACGGTTATGTCATTGTCAATAAAGGTGATGATTATAGCAGGGAGGTGTTATTAGATGCAGATCCATCGGAAACTTTAATATATGCTAATCCAATGAGATTGACCTAAGAGTAGGGACTTAATCCTTTAATTGGGGATTATTGAACTAAAAGGCATTGGAAAACCTTTGTCCAATATCTTGGCAACCTCATCTGCTCATTCATACCTACAGCGACCCCAACAAAAAGGATTATTTAAAGGAATGCTTTAATGTCTAACTAGTTGCCGACAGTCAAGTGCGAAACACTGTTCCAACAGACCAAACGACTGTTATTGCCAAGAAACCTAATGATGCTGGCTGTAAACCAATGCTCATGATCTATGCAAATGAGCAAAAGAAGTATAAGACTAAACTCTGTTGTCAGTTTTTTACTTATTTTCGTATTCGCTCGCATGATCTAAAAGACACCCTCATTTTGAGCAAGTTGTAGGGTACTAGACAAGTATGTTGTAAATAGCGTCGAAACGAGTCGAAACCCTCAAATTAACTTACAAATTAAGCGACTGGCAGTGTTAAGGCAAGGGGCAAATTTAGTGAGCTGCTCATCGAGATGTAGCAGACGACATCTCCCACTTGTACTTAGTTCTTAACACCTCTTAAGACTATTGAATCATCAAGCACAACACACAAAAGAGATTACTGTCGGCAACTAGTAGGCTTCAAAGAAAGAGTTTTCGATGGATCTCCATCTAATAACACCTCCCTGATTATAGTGATAGCGGCGGTAATGACGGTGCTTTAACGGTGACAATAATGGTATTGATGATAGTAATGATGATGGTGGTAATATAACGTTGACGTAAATGGTATTAGTGATAATAATGATGATGATGGTGCGATAACCGTGGCGATAATGGTATTAGTGATGATAATGGTTATGATGGTGCTATAACGTTGAAAATAATGGTATTGGAGAAAAAATGATGATGGTGCTGCTGTAACGGTGGAGATAATGGTATTATTGATAATACTGGTGATGGTGGTGCTATAACGTTGACAATAATGTTACTGATGATAATAATGATGATGGTGGTGAAAAAGTTGATGATAATGTTGACGGTGGTAATGGCGACCACTTAATTTTTCTCACTACAGATATCGATGAATGCTTACTAAACACTTGTCAGAATGGCGGTAACTGTACCAATACCCCTGGCGGATTTAGTTGTGAATGCCCGGTTGAATGGCACGGTCCCACCTGTGCAGATGGTAGGCCGCTTTCTTTTTTTTTCATACTGCAATTTGAAAGAAAATAGGAAATACACCAGATAATAAAATAATCGAAAAACAGGGACAAGTTCCACCCTATGCCATTCACCTTATTTTTATTTTTCGTTTTTCTGAATCCATTCATGCCTGTAGCGTTGGCGTATCATCAGTTGACTAATTACATGAAACAAAACTTCTGTCGACATTCACTGGGGTCACAATTTAAAGTAAAAAATTGATTGCCATTACAGCTCATATTCCAGCTTTTACGCAAACGTCTTCGATTTCTGTGGCAAAATATGACAAATTTTCAACTCATATTCAAGCTTTAACTGCACTTCAAAGACCACAAAACAATCATAAATATTATCTTGCAATAACATTGAACTGTAGGTAAGATTAACACCCCTAATTTACGATTCCTATCTGTTCCTCAATTTTTCTCAGAGTGCGTAGACGAAAATACACATTGCGCATTTTGGGCTGGAGTTAACGAATGCAAGATAAATCCGAAGTACATGTTAGTTTACTGTAAGAGAAGCTGTGCCGTCTGCGGTGACTACGGTAAGTGAAGGTAGGGGGAGCACATGGGGGAGAGGGGGTGCTAATGAAATAAAAGCAAGCTGCGTGATCCCATTTGTTTTGTTTCCATCGGAGTAAAGTTAATCTAGGTAAATGACGTGAAATCAAATACTAAACATGACTGCAACACTAGTAAACTTCTGATGCACCTTTGACTTTTTAGCGTTGGTCAAATTGTAGAGTTACACACAAAAAGTTTAATAGAATAAATTTTCTAATGGTGCTCTATTGGCAAGGGTGATCATCGCAGCACGTCATTCTTACTGACCGCTATACAAAGTGGAATCATTAAGGCAAAGACGAATAAGGACTACGGTATATCAGGTTTATGAGAAGAGGTTTGTGCAACGATGAACTGCAACAGAAATTTTACTGATTGGTTTACTCTCTCTCTCTCCTTTTTCTAGAGTGTGTGGATAACGATGACCTCTGTCCTGTTTGGGCTGAAACTGGAGAATGTGGCAAAAATCCTTTCTACATGCTTGTTCATTGTCACCTTAGTTGTGAAGTTTGTGTGGACGGTACGTGAACAACAATCCAAGCAATGAAATGTCTCGAGGGTGCGGGAAATGTCTTGATCATCATGCAGAAACTCACTGGTTCAGATTTCCGACGTTAAGTCAAGACGGTATCGAAGTATGATAAAACAAAATACAATAGTCAATAGTCGCCATCCATGCCTGGGTATGGTTGGTCGAAAATGAACAACTAATGTACATTCGACGGTGGAAACAACATATACGAAATTGATATGTAACTCGACGGAGGCAGCGACGAATCACCATGACACCACGGTAACACCACCATGACACCACGGTAACACCACCATGACACCACGGTGACACAATTATGACACCACTGTAACACCACTGTGGCACTAATGAACTGAAATTGTAACTGAATTCCTTGAAGTATATTTAACTTGACACAACGTTGACTATAGTTGGTCTTATATGTTGTTTTGTACGTGCAATATTTGCCTAGGCCTATGTGGGATTGATGATCACCGGTGTGCTTGGATATCTAAGGGACAGAAGATACTCACATAATGAACGTTACTGATTTTACTGCACAAAACATATGCCGAAAATTTGTGGTGACTTTGGAAAGGTTGATATATGTTGCTAAGATCGTGTGACCTACACGATAATTAGCGATGGTCTGGATCCGTGGATATTTGTAAATGCGATATTCTTGATAGAGCATAAAAAACTGGTATACATATTTTTTCCAGGGAACCCCCCAAAAAAAGTTTGAAATGTGATTTTATCTGATAGCAGTAAGTTAATAAAGTATACAAACCCCGCAGCGCAACGAATCGATGGCCCCTTCGATCTTATTTTGTTCCTTGGGGTGGGGAAGGGAGGAATGACTACCAGAATCATAAAAGAGACGGACAATGTGGGATTTGCATGTTATAAAAAAGATCTACTGTTGAATCCCTATACATGTCAGGTATTTTAAGACAGTTTTTGACTCTGAAATGTTACATTACACAGACGAATGCAGATCCAGTCCCTGCTGGAATGGAGGGACGTGTGTAGACGGTGAAGATTCCTACACTTGCCTATGTGCTGATGGTTTCTATGGCACCAACTGTGAAAATAGTGAGTAAAAAGATAGTACGCTACTTTATACGAGTAAGGAATACTATTTTCCTACCTGGCGACCTCTCCTTTAGAAACAAACTCGTCTCCATTGGCATCGAAAATTTTTTTACTTAAGTGATGAATATACCGCTAAGCAAAGTGATGAACAAATCCTCATACGTATTGATCACTTTTCTATAAGAAACAAAATATTTCTACTTATGCTCTGAAAACAAAATTTCACTAAGAATGGAGAGCTGTATTTTTATACACATTTACTAAAAGATCGTTCTTTTCGGAGTGAATTTTCACTTCATTTCAGGTGAAATTTACTCCTACCACGAGTTATCACTCCGCTTACTCTTTCTGGAGTGAATTTCACTCTCCGCTTTTTGCTTTTAGAGTGTAAGTGATGAAATCCTTTCCATGAACATGCACCATAGCCTTCTCTGTAAGGAACAAAAAGTCTGCTAAAGTGATCAACGCGTTCACGTATGTGAACTTGATCCTCTCCATCGGTAAAGAACAGTCGCTCCATAAAACAAAACACAATTACACTAAATGGACGAACACTTTCGCGTAAATGATGAACACTTCCTCATTAGAAATGATGAATTTTCCCTCTCTAAAAAAAACAAACAAAACTTTCTGCTGACGGGATGTCATCGTTTTCATATTATGTGATAGACCACGGTCCATTTAGAAGTTAAACGCTTCTCCTATAGATAACAGAAATTTTTGAATGAATAGACTGACCAGTAAGGAAATTTCATAATTTATGAACATTAGGAATACTCTTCTCTCTCTTTATTGGTAAAATCATATCTCAATAGTATGTTCCGTTCGGAAGTTTTGAATTTTTGTATTTTTAAATATTTGAAATATCTCTTTCAAAATGGTATGTTCCATTATGAAAAACTTGTAATGTCACACAGGTACAACTATTTGAATATCTTTCGTGTTTGTCCGTAATCTTCACTATCTCGAAAGGGACATTGCAATACTTTCAGTCTTTCAGAGAAATGACTTTAATTTCTGCTATATTTTAAGGTAAATCTACAATATACCCAAGACGCATTTTCACTAGTGTCAAAATTTAAGGTTAAATGAGAGTTCCAATAGTCAAAAGGAAGCGGCAAAGTTTTCTTGCAATAATTTGCCTCTGATTCATGGCATTTTGGTAACCTTGAGGCAACTGGAAATCTTTCTTGACCAGAGAAGTGCAACTTAAAACGACAACATATTGAGTTACGAACAAGATATCGGCATGGGGATTGAAATACCTGCCGTAAAAAAAATAAATTCTGTTCCATTTAAGGCCCCTTCAATTGTCTGTTAAATATGCCGTATGTAATGAACACCTGTGTGTGTCTAAGTAATCATCTTCCCTAACAATAACGCTTGGTCATGATTTGAACATCTCATAAACTGGTAAAATTAAACAAGTTGTATTTTGTCGTAACACATGTCATGAAGCTGCAATATAGGACACTATATCTAATCTTGATGCCTAAAATTTTAAGAGGATAACTGCAGTTTGCACTCGGTTTCCCAGTCAAAAATTTACTTCGAGATTGCCATTAAATTTTTCACATTGCCGTTTAAGTATTTCGTGTTATTAAGAATCAGCGATGCTGTGAAATATCTTATAACTTGGTATAAGTTAAAGAAACAACTGATAATTCTCAAGTCATGATAAAAGCAACATGCTATACAAGTAATGGATTACAGGGCAGTAAGATACTTAGATTTTGTGCCAAGACTAAGGATAAACCTGGGCTGCGTGTTACCCTTTACAACCGTTAAAACGCTGATCATTCTCAATCATCAGAGTGTTCTCAATTACAAATATGAGGTAATGAAGTGACGAAAATGTGTTTAAATGTAATCAAGTACTGTATGTTATTTAAAGTTAAGTCTTGGATGGGGTAGGTCTGGGTGCCTCATAATTACTGAATTATCAGTCATTTTTGTTTTCTGCATGCAAATTTCTTTCTCAACCACTACACCATGGTTGTTTAATACATTACAGATACCGATGAATGCGCCAGCAATCCTTGCCAAAATAACGCCACTTGCGTAGACGGAATTAATGGATTCACCTGCAACTGTACGGAGATGTATGAAGGAAATTTCTGTGAACATAGTAAGTGGTAGTATCGATTAACCCTTGGGAAACGTCAGGATTGTACCTGGTGGATAAAGAATGGTAGAAATAATCAAACTATTCCATCCAACTTACTGTTTATCCAATCTTCAAATTTTAAGGGAGTTTCAATTTTTTTTTTTTTTGATTCACATGTATATTTATTTCAGTTTTCCATCATAAAATTAACAACTTTATACTTTTACTATAATTCAGTTTTAATAGAAACACTGAGGTGTGCTTACAGGGAGGCTTGAAATGCTTATAGAGGATGACTAAAAAAAAAAAAAGATGAAAAACAGGGAAAAAGACGCAGAAATAAAGAAAGGAGAAAAAAGAAGCGCCACTAGAAGGAAACAAAAGAATCAATGGGAAACAAAACAAAATAAACCTTGAATTATTCGCTCTCATAAATTAAGTGGGTTTTAAACTTAGATTTAAATATACTTAGACATAAACACTATTTCATATGCCCTGGGAATGGTAAAGTTGCATTTAGTTTGAACAATATCTATGTTTGTTCAATTAGAAGTCAAAGTGGTGACCCGAGTGGACAACACGTTCATCCAATTATTCTTGCTGGCCTTGTCATTAAAATATGTTTTAAGTTTTAAGGAAACAAACAACACAGTGTGTGAGTAAAACGCAAAACTTGTTTTTTTGAGAGGTGCATGCGTTTTTAGTGTGTTCACACACCGGGGGGAGGTTAAATATGGACATATCAAGTAAGTAGTCTTGAAATTCTCTCATGCTATGCACGAGCCATTAGAGTCACTCTTTAATTCCTTTTCGGTTTGGAATAGTATTCAATCTATACGAGAACACAACAGACGTGGTAAGAAGCTCAAAAATGCAGAGTTTGGGAGGAAATTAAGTGATCATTTTGGATGTTATAATTAATCGTGCAATGAAGACATTCCACCGAACCGATGTCAGTAAATAGAGATGTTAGTAAACGCTTTAGACAGATAAAGAGAGGGTAGCGTGTTGGTCGTAAAATATTCTTTGTTAGGTCTTTAAATATTTTAAAGAGAGTTAGAGCCAATTTATGTTTGGAAAACTGCTATAACAGCTTATATCCCCAGAATTAAATGATCTAATGAAGCACTGTGAATAATTCCCGACCAACTTATCAAACAAGTATTTCACCCCCCCCCCTCCTTGAATAAATTAATGTCCGTGGTAGGGTAATTTGGAAATAAGTGTAAGTTTTGCCTTATCAGAATGGTTTATCTTATGTTAATGCTGTCATTTTGTAAGTCAATGATGGTGTCTCATTTAGAAGAAACAACTGTAGCAAAATCATTCTTTCTTTTTTTACTTTTCAAGTGCTTTTAACGGGATCTTGCAAAATCAATTTCTGAGTGATCTTCCACAATTTACAAAAAAAAACAAAAAAACTTGGCCCATTCATTGGTTAATAAAATCGTTCCAAGAATGGTCAAGACAAGTTTAGCTGAATAAAGGGTTGTCAAAAATATCTGAAACTGAGGTTGATGTAGTTCAAAGGAGTCTATTTTATTTACTGTATATACTGACGAAATTAGAACGAATTCAAATATTTTGGTGACAACACATTGGCAGGATACTGCTGTGTCATGTAAGATTGCCAAGAAGTCTGCTGTAGCTGATCAATTAAATTATCAGTGTTCTGTGAACGACATATTGTTGCAACACGTGATGGCCAAAACGTACTGCTAATAATTCTATCAAATCAGAGGAAATGTGTTTTGTAAACAAAAATCTAACAAAAGGTCTAATCCAGCCAAAATCTCAAGGTATTATTTTTGGGGATCTGAAGTGCCTACTACCTCAGTAGCAGAGCTAGCAGTTTCAGCCAGAGGGGGAGAAAATGACTTTTAGGCGCGCTGTATAATAGAAGTACCCACTCTACTCTTTAATGATATTGAAGAGGGAGAGCACCGGCGTGACTATCAGGGTTCCTGTATAGAGAGGGGTGTGGCCCCTTAGGCCCTATTTTGACTCAAACTGCGCGAACATTGTATGTTCGTGCATGTAGGTTAGTCAAACGGTGATAAATGATCTAAAATTATGAAGTGAAAAACAAAAAATGTAAAACGGCCATTCCCTAGTTTATCATGTTTCAGATAGGATCTATAAGGTCGTAGAGCTCGAGGCAAAACGGCGTCAAATAACCATGTCGTTGTCGCAACCCTCTCTATATAGGAACCCTAACAACTACCTAAGCAGAGTGCCACCATCAGTTGGCGGGGATCGTAAAAAAAAAAAAATTGGTTTTTCAAACTACCCAATTGGCCGGAAACAACACTTTCTGGGTGTTATAAGCTGCACATAAACAGCCTCGAAAACCAATCTCATATTTGGAATTTCTCAAAATTAATGAGAGTAAAAGCAAGTCTATGAAAATGCTAATACATAGCTGATGGGTTGAGTTGATGTAAAAATCATAAATCATGATACATCCTTTTCATATATTTCTCGGAGCACTTGGCAAATATTTGATTGGGGATAAAAATATCTTCAGACCCACACCGTTTTCATTGGGTAGTGGACTCATACTGATTGTTTGCAAGGGGGTCAAGAGACTCAAAGTGAACTCGAAGGGAACATCAACGAGTTTGGTATGAAAATACGGTATGTCTCCTGATGTTGCAATGGCGCAGACAAAAGTTTGAATTAGTGGTGAATTGAAAACTGTTGAAGACTTTTGTAAGAGGAGCGCCAGCATTTATGGAGAGAAGCGACCAGACAAGGAAAATACATAAAATATCCCCTAGACTGCCGGAAATCTCCCTTCCCAGGCTCAGTAAGTAACCACCAGAAAGAGGTATTGTGAGTATTTTCTTGCGGATGGAAAATCTCGATTCATCTGAGTTTTCCGCTAGAAAGGTCCGATCAAATTTGCACATTTCATGATGAATTTTGTACTTGAGTGAATTTGAAGGCAGATAATTGGCAACACTATCATCCTTACCTGGATGCCGAGAACGCTGAGGTACTCAAACTTGCGCGTTTTTTAACCTTTTCTTTCATTTTCAATTCTCATTCTTATCCTTTTTATCTTTTTATTACTTTTTCTCCTTTGTGAAAAGCTGAAAAGCTCGCCGGTAATCCATTTGAGTCTGTGAGGGAGCGATCGCCCCCCTCCCGATCATATATGGTAGATCTGTACTACCTCCAAAACTGAAAACTATATGGTGTTTTACATAGATGACAGTATCTAGTTTGTCTTTTGTTGTGTCTTTTTTAAGGAAAAGATCTCTACTACGTCATTTTTAGCGAGCATAATATGCAGTGTCAGTGTGGTACCATTTTGTATCTCAAAAAAGCAAAGATAGACCAATCAAACTTCTTAACATATGTCAAAGATTTCTATTTACATTTCAATACCGTTCTAGCAAAGGCAAATGCTGCTGCCAAACTGATTTTGTGAGAATTGCAAGTAAGATTAAAAATGACAGAAACCACCCAAATGTGACTCTGCACCAAACAGTTTTACGTTAATCGATCAGAGACCTACTAAACTGAAACTACAGGACACAATCTTGTAGAAATTTTTTCATCTACTGCGCTGTATTCTTCATTTGATGCAAACACAAAGAATGCTTGCTTGCGGTGGGCATTTTCTAGATCTCCTTTTATGTATTAGAACCTTTGTGTATGTGCAGATATGTATGTTATAATGATTGTGTATATTTTCATATGAGCTTTGAAGTACCTTTTTACCTTTTATGTATTTTGTCTCAAGACTTCTCTTTATTAATTTCACATTCATTGGACTGAATGAACAAAGCAATGCAATATTAAACCTTTAGTCAAAACCGTCTACAACAGGGAGATTTAAGTTTTGCTCCACCACATCTTTACATCATTTCAATTGCTTCTTTTTTTTCGCCATTTAGAGAAAGACCATTGTTCCAGCGGACCATGCCAGAACAATGGAACCTGTAACAATTCCGAAGAGGGCTTTACATGTTCGTGCCAGCCAGGCTTTGAAGGAGATTATTGTGAAATAAGTAAATACCTCTTGAAGAAAAGTTTCTCTATTTTATGATTTCCCTAATTTCTTAGCAGTATGTGTGGATAAATTACAAAGACTTTGTACGTATGAGTTGCTGAAAGTAGTTCCCGTAAGTAAAATAACTGCTCAATGAATTAAAAAACGTACGTAAAGTTCTACGTAAGAAAGATCTCTATTGTTTCATTCTCTCTATTTAATCTTGATGTTTGTCCTTACACATAAGACATACCACCCCCTCCTTCCCGCCCCCTCCCGCAATTAAAATTGCACCCTCATTTGATATTTTTGTAGATATCGACGAGTGTGCAAGTTCTCCTTGTGAAAATGATGGCGTTTGCATCGACAAAGATAACGGATTCCTCTGTAATTGTACCGAGGCTTGGGTTGGTGTGAACTGTGACCTGGGTAAGTTAATGTCACTCCTCTTGGTGTTTGGGTTAAAATGTCAAGACACAATGCACTATTTTGTTGGACCGCAAAAGTTATGTAGGTCAATTGCTGAAGTGACAGTGAGGTACAGTATATGTTGTTTGCTCTAATAACGCAGGGATGTAGTACTGAACTAGGGACAACATTGACCTAGATGCGATCCGATATTTTCACTACCAAACTTTTGCATCTTTTGCATCGTCCCACTTTCAACGCATTTGAATATTCCTTAAACCTCGTACTGAGACATTTCTACGCATGAGTATCGGTTCGATGATGGCATTTTAAGCAGTGTATGTTATTGTGATGGCATTTTGAGCAGTATATCGATACGTCGTATTCGCTACTTCATGTATCAAGTATTTTCAGTATTTCAAGTATCATTTTAAATCAAGCATTGCCAATTTCAAAAGCATGTTCCTCAGGTGTTAGGAAAATACCGCTCGTGAATGACCAAAAAGTCTGCAGGGGGGCTTTTTTTCACCATGTCAGATGCAAAATAATCTGATGGGGCATTTTCAATTTTTATCCTGGTGCAGGGATTAATGTGTCCCACCCATGAGCTCCATGAACAAAGCCTGACTAAGCAGTATTTTACCTTCTACATCTAGATTTTGACGAGTGTAAAAGCAATCCCTGTCAAAATGGCGGGCTTTGTTACCACGGTATCGGAGAATCTCTCTATTTCTGCGACTGCCTTACGGGATGGACGGGAGAGGATTGTACCGAGGGTAAGTGTCAGTGATAACTATGACGTTGAAATACGGGTGTCCAAAATGTCCACCAAAGGAGGAAAAAAAAGGGAAAACTGGTACACTCACAAAAACGTTAAGTAAAATAAGAACTCCATAACTTTTTGGTAAAATTTTACACAAAGTTAATGTAAGTCTTACATTATGATATAACAATTTTACTAAAATGTAGTAAAATTTACCAAGATTAGGTAAAATTTACAAATACTGCTTACATTAATTTTTACATAAAATTTATGGAGTTCTTATTTTACATAATTTAGGTAAATAATTCTGTGAGTGTACGAATCAGAAGGACGAGATCAAGTGACGTAACTCCTCGTCGCTTTTAATCACAATTCGGGCCTTCATATTTGGTGATCAGCTTATTGACATTATTGACAACTTACATGTTTTGAATTTGTAATGTAGTGTGGTTAAACGTGACATTTGGAATATTTAGATAAACCTCACGATATCGATGAGAAATTACTGGTAGAGTCCTGTGTCACCCACTCCCCCCCCCCCCTCTCCCTCTCTTTCTGTATTGCCGTGTTAGTGACCGCACTTCTTTCACTCTTCATTGAATCAAAAGTTTAGTGTCACTTTGTGTGACCGTCACATATATGTTAAAATCTAAAACCACTGATCACTGTAACTAAAGAAAAAAAGAAATGAAAAGTTGGACATATCCAATCTCAGAGCTTCATGTAATATTTTCGTCACCGTCAAATAATTTACTTATTTCCTTCTTGTATACAGAGATTGATGAATGTGAAAGCACACCGTGCCAGAATGGAGGAACTTGCGTAGATGAGTTGGACAGCTACACCTGTACATGTCATGTGGGATACACTGGATTATCGTGCGAGGCAGGTACATGTTGAGAAGTCCCACCCCCCTCCCCCACCCGAAGGATTCTTTAGTCCCACCTAAACGACTGTTTCTACTCAATTTAAATGTTCTGCCACGGAGGTTAAAAAGAGAAGTTGTCATTTTGAATGAAAAAAAGTTTTACAATAAACAAAAATGCAAACGCATTTGTAAGCGATTCGAAAGAAGAAATATATAAATACTCAAACTATTTTAAAGCAACAGGAAGTAATTTCATGGCCCAAGTCAGTATCCACATTGCCCATGGAAGTCTGTATGCTTCTGTTCATGACAAACACATCACACGTCGCAAATTCCTACCACACTATCTGAAGACGTAACGTCAGTTTATTCTTAATATTCAAAGTAACGTAAACTTCCACGTACAGGATGCAAACTGTATTGCATCTCTCAGAATATTTAACCTATCAGGATAGTCTGGTAAAATCCAGGTCAATGACATTAATGATAAATGTAGCGGAATTTCCTTTCTGAACGTTTCTATCAGGACATTAGGTGGTGGATCCCGAAAGTTCACGAAGTTTCACGACGTGTCAGGAATTCCACGGTCCACACTATGGTAGACCAACGGGAAAAAAAGTGTGTAAAAAGTTGCATTATCCTGACAGTAGCATGCCTATATGGCTAACAGTGGAAGGAAACTACAAACCAAGAATGTGATTATGTATTTTCACCATGCACAAACACCTAAACACTAAAAGTACTGGTGATTCAAAAGAAACTTCCTCTGCCGGTAAATTTTGATTTCGGTACTTAAAGGCAGTCACTCATCTCCCGAAGCATACAGTTTTGGCTGGGAGTAATCAAAATTCTCAATTGGTCCTGCCCTTTGATTGACAGCAAATCCAAAAGATGCCGAGAAGTTCATATTACAGAGCATTCACTGGGTCTCAGTGTTTTGATTACTCACGTGGAGGAGTTTTAAACAGTTCTTGTTTTTGAGTTTTTGTAATTTATGCGCATGTGATGGCATCTTTCCTCATTGATACACACTGCCTACTCGATGTCCCGACGACGTGCTACTGTACTTGCTACAGGGATGCAACGAGTACGTATTTAAGGAAGAGGAGAAGTGCAGAGGGTAGGGGGAAATCGATATACTTCTAAACCACTGGTGTGTCAATCAAATTTTTGGAAAACCTTTGAAAGGGGAAAAAACCAGAAGATGTGAGGGGGTACATCAAGAAAGGACGACTACGGCTTTAGCATTTTACAACATCCCCCTAGTTTGAACTACCCGAACAAACATTAACCCAAGCGAAAATTGAATGTTGCAGATGGCACTGTTTAACCTTCTTTTGTCCCATCCATCACCGTGACCGTAATGGCCGGCACAGGAAAACCATAGATGGGTCATTTTAGAGACCGAATGACAAAATGTTTAGTTAGGTTCATACATGAATAAGAATTTGCAAAACGCTGAAGCCGTAATCGTCCCTTATCGAAGTACCAACAGACGTATTTTGCTGTTGTCCTTCAATTCACTTGTTTCCCAAAAATGGCATAGTCACACCAGTGGTTGACGAGCATATCGATTTCTCCAAATCACCGAACTTTTCAGCTTCCGTACATAGTGGATAGACTGGCTGGCACAATTAAGGTACTACATTACCAGTGGTCGAACAAAAGAGGGAAGTATTGCATTTGCCAAGCCAGAGGCGTCTATTTCCATGTTCAGAAGTCGAACCCCCCCCACCCCCCACCTTGTCAATCTAACTAATCTTGCCTCACTGATTTTTCGCAGAACTTTTGGAATGCGCCAGTGATCCATGTATGAATGACGGTCGTTGCGTGGAAAATGTCGGAAGTTTCACTTGCTTGTGTCCAGAAGGATACGTTGGGGATCGATGCGAGTACGGTAAGCCTCTGATTAAAGCACATGGGTGTTGTGTTATGTCTCATAAACGATAATGCTACTTCACCAGACACGTGACCGCGTCATGGTTGACCCTTTCATTTTCCTCTCTCTTCTCTTCGACTCACCACGTATCATTCACGCCTTGTTTAGGGTCTAGCAAGTCAGTTTCTATATCATACACTTTAACTGGTCACTGCTCCACCCTAAGTCTCCACAGCAATCTTTTAACTTAAGTGATGTTCTCATTACGCTATACCTGCGATACAGTGACCATGAACTCACATAGAATTCTTCTCATCCCTTCTTCCTAACTCACTAAATAAGTTTTACATAAAACATAAGTTTACATAATTCCATTTGTCAAAGTTGAACACATGACGTTTTTATTGTAACATATTATTCTGAGAGACATAAATGTTCATACTATAAAGGGTCTCACATCGTGACGATTTTACTTTTGCAATACTGACCGGGGGGGGGGGGGTGGCTGAGGGTCTTTTTAACAGGCAGACTCCAGGCAGCGACTTTTCTGGGACAGCCGAAAGAGTGACAGAGCGTCGGCGGAGGAGTGGGAGGGCGATTTACCCTTGATTTATTTAAAAATTTCATGGTACGATTCAAACGATGGTGGTGGTCGGCTTAGATATAGTCTTCTCACAATATTAGCTACGTTGTAAGTGATTAAAGGCAAGACGTTAACCCCCCCCCCCCCCTCATCCTGACAATACTCAACTTCACCACTGCTTTCGAAGAATTGTTCATCTTTTTTCAGTTCTCAATGTTTTAGCTAAAATTGGTCTTTTCTTGCCACTTTCCCTGAATTGTCATTAACCGTCTTCAAGTACAGAGGAGGGCAGTCTGATTCACTGGGGAATCAACTTTTATAGGAGGACGAAACTGTTTGGACAGTGAGATTTGAAAGTTTGGAAAACTTCATTGCAACTGAATGCCCTCAGATTGCAATTTGGTGCAACAAAAGTGAACAATATTAAAATTAATTTCCTCAGTTCTGTCGTTCAAGTTTGATCACTTACACTGACATTAAATTGTATCTCTAATGCAGAAGTCAACCAGTGTCAGAGCTCACCATGTCTCAATGGAGGCACTTGCCTGGACCGCCCGAACGGCCATTTATGTGAGTGTCCTGGTGGCTATTCAGGAAGATACTGTGAAACAGGTAAATGTTGTTAAATAGTCATCGGCAGATTGAGCTCTTAACATGTGAAATGAGAATCTCTTGATCTCTAAGTAACAACCTCCCTCAGTATTGCAAAGAAGAGATAAATTTATGCATTAAATTTTATAAAAAAATTTATAATTCAACAAAACATGGACAAAGGCGATGTGTTTTATTTTGACATAATGATCATAGAGAAAATAATCGACAAGTCGATATTTTATTGAGAGAACACAAGTATCACACAGACGCTTTCTCTTGGTAGATATGAAAATTATTGAGATGGCCGACGCTATAAGATCAACCATTGACAGATATTTACTGCTTCCAGACCTCCATAAATTTCCCCCATTTATTTACATTTTAAAGTAGCTACTTCTCGTGGCCCCTTGTGGTTTGCACGGTGCATCATGTCAGAGATTCCTTACCCATCATGTGATCGGTAAACTAGGTGGTCTATTTAAAAAATTAACTTGTTGTGACCATTCAGATTTTGAGCTAGAAAGGGTGAAAGTTTTGAGAGTTACCCCCTCCCCCCATGACAAGGCTTTCCGACCGAAATATCACTACGATACCCTTTTTTTAAAATAGTAGAATCTCCTTCAGTCGTCCTTATTTTCCCGTTAACTATACCTTAATTGGTACTCTTCAACATTTAAATAGAAAAGGTAGTGTTGATAACTGTAAACATGCACTGCTAAAAATGTAATTTGTAAAATGTAAATTTACAGAAAATAAAATGAAGAAATACAAAAGGAATACAGTCATCTTCTGGTAATTAGTTTCCAAACAACTTTTGTAATTCCTATTTATTTCTTTGTTTTATTTCCTGTAAATTTACAGACATTGTTTTTACAGCGTGACGATAAAAGAGGTGGTCATACCAT
Organism: Stichopus chloronotus; assembly: GCA_021234535.1. Classification (NCBI taxonomy): domain Eukaryota; kingdom Metazoa; phylum Echinodermata; class Holothuroidea; order Aspidochirotida; family Stichopodidae; genus Stichopus; species Stichopus chloronotus. The sequence goes on from CM037836.1 coordinate 25,431,174, forward strand.
TTTAGGCCCTTTTCCCTAGTAATGTGAACTCATCTGTCGGACGTGCATTTTCTAATGTTGATACGCCACCTGTGTTGTTCAATACGCTACGATGTTGTACGTATTTTGAGAACAAATGGTAGTTGTAAGTAGATTTAATGTAGATTAAAGTAGTAAATTAACCATAAACGTTCTCCTTGCATTTTTCCTCCCTCATTCGCCTCCTTCCTGTCTGTTCCAGTGATACCGATCGAGAGTTCATCGACTCCGGAACCACAATACTCCTCTGAATTCCATGAGTCCTACGATTTCTATGGAATCTCAGAGAAATGGAATTACATATACTCATTCGAGAGGGAATCCGAAGGGGAAGAGAGTGAATCGTACCTGAATCCTGAACCCAATGTACCCACGACAGTCAAGGATACACCCACTACCAAAAGAGTGACTTTGCCGGTAACAAGCATTGACCTGTCCACCACGCCACCGACTACCATGTTACCAACGGTCGCAACGCAACGGCCACCTACGACCACTCAGCGTACCACATCAATGCCTCCGACCACCACTCGCACTGTATCAACGAGGATGCCGCCTACTACTACCGCTACTACTTCCGCCACTACCACGACTGTCGAGCCGCTAGTCCAAACCACAAGGAACCGAGTCAGAACAACCACGCCACCATCTACTTCCTCACCCACCACCACAGTCCAGAGAACAACCACTAACATGAAGGAAAGTACTCCCCGAAAGTCAACGAAGGGCAGTATGGGTAATACGTTACCTCCGAAGACTGGTGGCTTGATGACTAGTATCGACAATAGGATAGATCCAAATGCAAGCTCTAAGCAACAGTCAAAACCTTTAAATACTATCACCATTGCCGTAGTAGGAATCATAGCCTTCATCGTGCTAGTAGTCATCATTGTAGCCGTTGTAGCCTACCGTCGTTACCAACAGGGTAGGACAAGGATCTACGAACAATTCGATATGGAAAGTAAAGAAGATTGTGACTTTACGGCAAACAATGATGACTTCGAGCCAGAGATGTCCGACCCTACGGAGTCGAATTCCTTTAAATACAGTCCAATGTAACGACATAATTTGTTGTAAGATAAACCCAAGATATAGTGTCTCTGGGTTACAGAGACTCCTTCCAGAAAGGGAAGATTGGAAACCGAATGCCGATAATTTTTGGCCAATTTTGGCAAACGCTCTTCATCCATTTGGCGATGACTCCGTCAATTGCTAGAAGAGCAATCCCAAATGCAGTATTATTTAAATAACTGCTGTATTGGCCCCAGTTAACGTCGATTACATCTGATTACGTAATCCATCCTGCCACGTACTTCAAAATGGACCGTAATTTTCTACATGTAAGCCAACAGCGACTCCTCTCCATATTCTAACATCTGCTGTTTAAGACACCTCTGGGTGTCTGGGATGCACTGCGTTTATGGATATGTGACTTGGTTTAAAGGTTGTATAACAGTAAGTTGTGTGTCCGTTTGTTGAAATGCTAGAAACGTGTGTAACGTTTCTTATTCTTTTCCTGTTTCTTTTCGGGAACCATGAATAAGACCGGACTTCAAAGATGCATTAGATGGATGAGAGAGGAACTTCTTTCACTGTAGAATTTAGGTAAATTGACGGAAACGTTTTTATGGGAGATACTTCATGTAAGTCAATCTCAAACTCAGGTGAATAGACATCAGAAACGAAATGAATAGATCTCATAGCCTTCTTTGAATAAGATTAGCAGGTGTCTACTCAAGTCTGTTTGAGGTCGGCATACATGAAATACCGTTTTTATCTCTCTAATGTGAGTATCTCTGTTACATAATGATAAAGATCACGCCCATATGTGACGAAGATTACATCTAAGGTGGATGTAGGCTATATCTCCAGAACGAGGTGTAGACCAAACAGTATGACATCTTCATGTACGTTTTGAAATGATTTTCCTCCTTCGGTGTACGAGTTGGACTAAACGTCTTCCTCGTCTAAGTGGGCCAGTGGTAGCCTACGTGACAATACCTAACGAATCTCCACTTCACAATAAATGAGATGAGTGGAGGAAAGTAACAATGTTACGAAAATGTGTACAAGCTCGCCAGGAGAGGTAACCAGGCAGGTGCCCGTATTGATCTAGTGCACCTTCAATTGGTTGTGAAAGGTTGAGATCTCTCCATTGTTCCTTTCTGAAGATGTTGTCAGATATGTTTTAATGTCTCCCTAAATCTTGACACATCAATTGTTCTAATTAACGACCGTACTGTGGTTTCATTTTTCGTAGCACGGTTACCTATGAGCATGGGCCTACTTGATTAGAGCTGTCAGTAACTATTGCTGCAAGTTAAGAATCTATCTTAGGTGATGGGTATTCTGTTGACAATGTGGTACACCACGGTAGTTACTGCTTTAATTAGTTCCTGCTTTCGCTAGTGTTGTGTTTTGTGGTATATTATCAGTGAGATGAGAGCACAAATGCCGTCATAGCAACTCAGAAATTCATCATAACATGATTTAAATACTAGACTTTCTATCGGGGTAGAAAATAGCGTAAATGTTAAATTCAAAAATCACCAACGAGAGCTATGGGTCTTAACCGATCTGTAAAATTCTTTCGTTTCTGATCAATCTGCAGAGATATGTATATACATTCTTACGTATTTATTTACCCAATCATTTGCATACCAAGCACCGTCGCATATCAGTGACGCAAAGTTCCGTTCTTTCACCTGTTATGACGTCATTTGAAGACAATTCATATTCAATATGATTATTGGAAATACACTTTTGTTTTTTGTTTGTATTCACTTCTAATCTTCCTCATGTTGACTTAAAGTGATATATTGCATTTAAAATGGTTTCTGTCAAAATGCCATCAGGCATCTCCATGCATAATGGCAAACACAGAAAATTATTTAAGTCATTGTTACGCCTTCAGTGTCAACAATAAACATCAGCAATAGCTTCCCAGGCTCTCCCCGGCGAAAACATGGTCACCAAAAATACATCATTTGAATTGTAGTTTCAGCGAGCATAATTTTTATGGTTGAATTTCTATCAGCGAGAGACTTATTTCTTGAAAAGAAGTCTACCATCCTTCCTGATTTAGAATAATCTGTCATTCTGTGTTCATAAAGATTGATTTATAGCCTGAGTATGATTTTTCTGTAAAACTAACATGACACTTGAAAATGAAAAAAAAAATGAAGAGGGAACAAGCAGACTGTGTTTGATTTGATGAGGTTAATTCTAAGGATAAAGATCACACCTATCAGATTTGGCCGCTAACGAATCAGGTTCGTGCTCTTTCACAGTTGAAAAGTTTTGTGTTGTCAAATTTTTCTTGGCTCAAATGTCGTGGTTTTTTATGAACAGCAAAATTTCTCTTGAATATTAGTACAACAGAATATTAATTACGTGAAAGGCTGAACCTATCCCACACTCGCCATCAACCCCTGCCTGTCCAATATCATTAATTTCTAATGTCACTGCATCAGTACCCTTGTCTATATGTAGTAAACACGAAACTTCGCGCACTGCCAAAATTTGAGCACTCCAAAAAAAAAATAAGCCCGAAAATGCAATGGGCTGAGCAGCTTGACAAAGTTTTGAGTATCGTGTCTTTTAATTACTTAAAGAAAGTTTACAAAGTGTTTACTTATTTGTTCTTACCTGATTAGTCAACTTTGCGGTACTTTACGGTATTTGCACACGGAGGATAGGCCCAAATCGCCCTATATATATATATATATATATATATATATATATATATATATATATATATATATATATATATATATATATATATATATATATATATATATATATATATTATATATATATATATTTTGTTTAATGTATCTGACAAATTTTAATGGAGGATGTGCAACACGGATGGTCTTTGTAATATTACAGTAATTTATGGTTACCAATGGAGATGTTGCAAGTGCTATATTTGCCATACCATCTGCTGACCCATTCGATGGTGACTTACAGGCATTATACACATACACACTTGCACACTCCATAAAAATATGTCCAAGCTTCCTATCTTGAGATTCCATGTGCAGATGGTTTCCAGAAATGACCATTGCTGACCCAAATGGCCTCCACCGATTAGAACTTCAATTTGTCACTCGATATGACACACTGGTACACCTGCGTATCAAATGTAGGGATCAGCGCATGCAAGCTTCCCCCTAGTACTGGAGCTCTTTGCATGGCTTTACTCAAATCAAAGTGTTGATGTATGAACTCATGAGGGTGCACTGGGTGTGGGGGGGGGGGTGTCGTTGCTCATAATTTTCACATAGGCCCTATGAATATTTTGACGTATTTTCTGAAGGACTCGTTTCCGGTTTCGATCAAATATTACTTCGAGTCCTTACACCAGTCCTTACACTTCTAGACCACAAAACAGAGTACGTCAAGGTATCTCAGGAGTCCGAGTCCCATAATTATCGGTCTTGTGACTGGTCTCGAGGTCAAGACCGGCCTGTAGTTCTACACCATTGTCATGTTAATGCTATAGTATATATGCAAGATCTGGCTAATATTCCTCTGTCAGAAAAATACTTTCTTCCACTGACGACATAATGGCAAGGTTTTAATGGCTTTAGAAAGTTTCATTTCCTTTATTTGTAACTACGGTGCATGACTACACAAGCAGACAGAGGGTAGATGTTGGACATATTTCTTGCATATGTTAGCAAACGTATAGCCTACGATGGAAATATCTCATTAAATCGTGACAGCAGGTTGCCATGTTACATCATTCCATAACGTGATCATGAGCGTTTCGCTTGCGACACGTGTAATCCACACCGTTTATGCCACACGATCACACATAGCTTCCATGTATTCGAAAGTTTAAAACAGCTCGATCATTAAAACAGCAATCAAAGGGAAAAAAAAACATCTATGCTTGCCTTGAATCAGAGGAAGGGGATAATTTTAAGCAAGTTATGACACATTCAATCCATCCGCTCTTTATTGCTTTGTCAATTAATTTCACTTCCCTTTCTTGGTCCAGTAGAGCAACAGGTATAGCTTTGCATACGCTCAAAATAACGCAGAATTTGGCGAGCTGTTCAAACGTGTCCCTTTTGAGTCACTCGAGGCGGTAGCACTTTCTTATTCTGCCATCCAACTTTTAGAGAGAGAGAACTTTGAATTCCATCAAACTACAGGACGAGGTATAAAAGTTTGCAAACGACATGGATGTTTTGAAATCTGTTCTCTTCTTGACCTTAATTGGTAAGTGCACATTTAATGCCCTATATACGTCTGATAGACCACAGAAAATTCGTTTTCTGTAACCTTGTATTGGAGAGTTTGTAGACAGAGCAATCTGTGGAATGAAATACTGTCGTAATTATCGTGTACGTCAGAGCACTTGTTTGAAATACAAAGACACAGTAGTAAAATCCTTCTACTTATTCTGTACACATATGTATATAGGCTTTGTCTTCCAAATCCTAAAAACGGCAAGTCAAATTCAACTTCATTTTTCTTTCATTCTCTCTGTCACCGTCTTCCACACTCTTCATTTGGAGTATATATGCAGAAATAAGTTTTTCTTCCTCTAGGTAAATTTTGAAGTACAGGTACACCTTATTTAAAACTGATCCTGTGCAAACGAAGTATATATAGAAACCACATTCAACGAAAACGGTGGCCAAAGTTTGTTTTGGATACTTTAAAAAAGTGTGAGAATAATATAGAAAGACACTGTACCCGGTACACAAACTTTTTTTTTTAGTGAGAACAACCAGGGAGCTGGAAGGCCCTGAAACAACACGCCGGTGTGTAGTTTATTCGTCCAATGACTTCATTTTTCTTTTTTTACTTAGTAAAACATTTCAACGGATAGGCTGTATGATTTTTGTAACGCTAGTTAGTTGCGAAAAAAAAAAAAACTTTACACATGACTTTGTGTGTTGTCTTTGACTGACACAACCACCATTCAGTGATCTAGGAGTAGAAATTCAACAAAGAATCTTTTATTGGTAGTTTAAATTTTACAATAACCATGTAACAATGTGACAAATGAGACTCGATCTGGGATAAATGTGAATGAACATAACGTTTTCAGTCAAACCAGAAGGAATCTGATTGGTTTCTACTTGAAGAGTCTGACGTTTATGGCCCGAAATTTGATGTTATTTTAATTTTTCTTGCTTTTTCTTGATTTTTCGGTACTTACATTGAAACAAACATTGAAACAAATGGAACAAACTTGACCCGTCCGAGACATGGATTCAATAAAAACGATCGAGCGGAACCTGTGAACGATTCTTTTTTTTTTAGAAAAAAAGCATACAAACTAACTTTGTAATTGCTTTTAAGAATCGAATGACGGAAAATTCATCAGTGAACTTAGACAAATACCATCTACAATTTTATTTATTCATTTTCTTTTTAATTTGTCGTTTCGTTTTCTTGTTATCCAAAGTTTTTCCCACTTTCATCTGAATTAAATTCTGCTATGCATAATTGTCTGTATACCTTAGGACACTGTACCATAAAAATGTCCTGTTAAATTTAATCTCCATAGAAAGACCAAGGAATACAAAGTTGCTCTTGCCAACCTACTTTTCAGTAAACCTGTTTGTCGAACAGTCCATGATGTCTGTGTATAATTGTCTGTATACCTTAGGACACTGTACCATAAAAATGTCCTGTTAAATTTAATCTCCATAGAAAGACCAAGGAATACAAAGTTGCTCTTGCCAATTACCTACTTTCCAGTAAACCTATTTGTCAAACAGTCCATGATGTCTGAGGATGTATGTAATTTACACAACATGACTCCAAAATATGTGGAAAGGAGTGGTCTAACTGAAAAGAGAGTACTAACTTCTAGAATCTGATTTTAATTTAAGATCGCATCAGGTTCATTACGTCCTCAAGAATTTTTCCATAATTCTGTCATTTTAGTAGTGACTCTGAAACAGCAGATCTTTACAAATTACAACAGCGCAGTGGCAATTCCTGTCCCCCCCCCCCTCCTTGAAATTTGAAGAATAAAATGAAAATATTAGCTGAAACTCACAAAGCCAGAGAGGCTGGTTAGTGCCATTTTCTCCAATTTGAGAGGCATTTTTATAAAAAAAAAAAAAATCTCTTTATATTACGCGCCAGCCGACGGTGGTGTTCTGTACACATAGTGTCATTGCCACTTGCATTCCCCACCTCAATGTTTCCCTAATCTCATAGCCCACACCCCACCCCACCCCCACCGGGAAAAAGTTTCACTGCGACTGCCCTGAAGAGTACATTACGCTACTGTGACTGCCTTCAAGAGTACACTGCGAAGATTCAGAGGCCTCAAATATTTGACCAGGCTGCAGGCAGCAACCCACACAGTTTGTTAACAAAAATTGATGTCTCATCGGTTCAGGAAGTTTCTAATGAAGCTTATTTGAATACCTATCTGCCTAAAGTAGATTTTGCATGAACATTTCGGCCGGAGGTATACCAAATTTAAAAAGGAACCTATGCCAGGGAAGTGTTCGATATTAGCCACAAGTAACCTCTTCCTTTGATGTATAAGTCAAATCTCCAAACGACTGAAGCATTTCAAATATATACCGCAATGGTTGTGTAGGTGCTTCGTTCTTGGGTAAGGGTAAGGGGGGAGGGTGGCGCCTCATCACTTAATTGACAGCTGTTTGCAGAATATCTAAATCGAGCGCCCACCATCAGTTGAGGGAAGTGTACCTGAAGTTTTAGATAAAAATACTCCCTAGATCCCCTGAAGACACCATTTTACCCTTTACCCCGAAAATTCGCCCCCGTCACCCGGCGTCTGATATACCGTGTAGTGATAGCAAAAATTATAGTTAACATCTCGGTCACAGCTTACAATGTGGATACCTCATATAAATGAAAGGCGTGTATAATGCAACTTATACACTGGATTCAAATATTATAACATGTAATAAGTACTGTACGCAACATCAATGTAACTAAAAATATGGCGTGCATCTTGTGTGTCGTACTTGAAGATGTGCGATATCTTAGCGTCTAATTTTGGCAATCGATCCGGGTAGAAACAAAGTACTTCATAGTTTAAACTGTAGTTCCACACTTTATTAACATTTTATCTGACTATGGGGGGGGGGGGGGGGAGGTAAAATGCCGTGTGTCTCACATCTTTGTGGCTCATCTTGATAAACAAACACACGATACCACACGAAATCAAGCATTCTTGCTTGCATTCATTTCTATGGGAAAACGTCATTTTGGAGATCATCTTGAGTGACATGGAGTCTGACTTTCAGTGAAATGTCCTAGAGATATTATCATCAGATTGACAAAGCCAAGGTAAACCATGAAAGCAGTAAGTTCACCCTATCCCCCCCCCCCCCCACACACACACACCCTTTCTTTAAAGATAAGGATGATCTCGACAGTGTTTTATCGTAACTTCAGTTCGATGATAATTTATTGGAAAAAAAAAAAACCTCTTCATCTGTATGACGTCACAACCCACAAACACTCTCCTTCAGATTCTTGTTATTTCAATATTACTACTTAGTCCTAAAGATCTATATGACAACATTTCCAATAGTCAACATTTTAAGAGATCTCAATTCGTGAAATAATCAACATTTTAATCTTTATGTTTATATCCTTAGGCGTTACCCTGGCAGCTTCATCCACCAGGGCAACTCCAACCACACCGAGGCCGAAGTCGTGGTTCAACTTTTGGGATTTTCCCTCAGTGCAAGGTAACTCACAGTCGAGTGGTACTTTCACACCAGGACCTCAAGCTGGGGCAGGCAACTTCAGACAAGGTACAGGGGTTGGAGCAGCTCAACAGGGAAATGCTGGTCAAACTAACTCAGGTGGTCTCTTCCAGTGGTTCCAAAACAGTGCTGTTGACCCTCTAGGCACCGACAGTAGTACGCAACCTAATGCCGTAAACGGCGATGTATGGGCTAACCCGGATACACAGCATGCCGGAGGTGGAAGGTACTTCAGACCTGACGGAGGATACTCTCCCGATTTCACTGAACACCATCACTCTGGAGAGAACCACGGTACCAACGGACCAATGGCGGGTCCCGGTGGGAGAGACCGTGGAATGGCAATGGCTGGAGGAGCCGGTGGAAACCACAATGTAGCCAGAGGAAACCCCAATGCCGCTGGAGGAAGTCCAAATCTTCCTTTGCAAAGTCCCAACGAAGCACGCAGCGTGGGCTCTGGGGCAGCCGCTGGGACGCTAGTTGGTGTGGCTGTGGCTATAGTTGTCTTGGTGACAATCTTTGCTGGAGCAGCTTACGTGGTAACACGCCAGAGGAGAAACAACAGGGTCATACTGGCCACCGTCTAATTATTCGCTGTTTTCATGCCATTGTAAAGTAATTAGATGTGTATGAATCGCTTCGCATAGCCTCGCACGCTTATCCTTTTAATTAAACGCTGAAGTAACTGGTGAGTCAGACATTCCGTACCCTTAGCGTAGAAAAGATAATAAATAAGAAAATAACAAATTTCCTCATACCTGCAGCTATCGTATATAGTGTCAAAATTCAGAGCAGGCAAATTGTGAAAAGTTGCCAAAATATTTATAGATTCGCAGAAAAGAAAAAAAAAGTGGGAGAGGGAAAGCATGAATCTTACAACCGTATACTTCCATACATCGATGCGATGTTGAAACCATCTTCTCGTTTGTAAATAATGGCGTCCCGTAGTCTTTTGTGCGTAGAATTCATCTTCAGCACAGTCATCTCGGACTGTCCACTTTAGTCATAGGGTCATAATTACAAAGCTAGTCATGTGACAACCAGTAGCAAATAAACTGCCAGCAACGGAGCCAAATGATGTAATGATAAAATTACAGGCTAATGGTGTAATGAGTGATTTTATTTGCATGTAGGAAAAAAAGTTGGGCATTTTTGTCATCAGTTGTATACTAAGAGCAACCGTGAAAGGTTCCCCTTGAATGTTTAATTTTACAAAGAATAATGTGTTGAAGGAAGACAATATCAATTCCTGTTCATAACTTTTTAGACTTTTCAAAATCTTTCTATGTTACAGTTATGCGTATGCACGAATAAAACGCTTTGGATAGTATCCACACGAGGATTAATTGTGTTGTAGAACTGCATGTAATTGGAAGCAAGCATACGACACGTCTCTTCTGCTACTACTCTAGTCATAAGAACAGAAATAAAATGTCGCAAGATAGCAGTATGAATATATATTTTAACAGAGAAAATATTTACTTAGACGAGTTAGTATATAATTTTATTGTTTTGTTGAGAGAGAAAAATATAGATGTATAATACAATATAAACGATCTATACAAAATAAATGTTATAATAAAACCAAGAAAAATACAAACCTACAATTTCGAACTTTTTTTCTCACGTAAGCTTGAGTCATCTGTGATGTTTTGGGAAATATTTGTTTGTATATACGGGAACAACACTACTGTGAATACCATTGCTTTCATAATTCATTTGTGACCTGCTCCTAATCATTTTATTGACATCTCTCTTCCAAACACCCGGAACAAAAGGCATTTTGTCCTACTCGCATAGCATTTGTTTAATGCAATACAAATGAATGAAATGTGTAGGGCTCTTTTCTTCTCTATAAGTTTAGTTTAGTTTAAAAAAAGGATCAGGAGGGACAATTAGGCCCCCATCAAGGACCCTGAAAAAAAGGTGACAAAAATCAAACCCGGTCACAGATCCTAAAGTACTTGTCCAGTGCATTCTTAAACCCATTTACACTTCTTGCCATCATGACATCCTCAGGCAACCCATTCCACTCATTCACTACCCTCTGAGAAAAGAAGTAACGACGAATATTGATCCTACTTTGAACCTTCTGGAGTTTAAGACAATGACCTTTAGTAATTTTACTATTAGCAAACTTGAACAAATCAGAAAATGATAAACTATCAAATCCATGGACAATCTTATAGACTTGTATCAAATCCCCACGTAATCTTCTCAGCTCAAGTGAAGTGAGATTTAAAAGACGTAACCTGCTGTTATAGGGGACACCCTTGAAGGCCTTAATCAATCTAGTAGCCCTGCGCTGGACTTTCTCAAGTAACTCCTTATCTTTAGAAAAATATGGGTTCCAGGCTTGAACAGCATACTCTAAATGGGGTCTAACCAACTGCTTATAGAGTATAACAACAATGTCTTGCTTAAGGAAACTAAAATTTCTCTTAATCATACCTAAAATCCTATTTGCTTTTTTAGCTGCTTCAACACACTGCTTAGCTGGCTGTAAAGAAGCTCTACACACAATATCAGCATCAATGTCATTAATGAAAGCAATAAACAGGAGAGGACCCAACACAGACCCCTGGGGGACCCCACTAGTAACCTCCTGCCAAGAAGAAGCGCAACCATTTAAAACCACCCTCTGTTTCCTATTACACAACCAATTCTGAATCCAGGTCAGTAAATTACCACAGATACCCATACTCTTTAATTTAAGCAAAAGACGCTGGTGGGGAACCTTATCAAAAGCTTTCTGAAAATCCAGAAAAACAACATCAACATACTTCTGCTTATCCAGTGAACTAGTAACATCTTCCATGAACTCCAAAATATTGATGAGGCAGGACCTTTTTTGACAAAAGCCATGTTGAGACATTCTGATTAAAGAATAACTACTGAAGAAACTAACCATAGACCTTTTAACAATAGATTCCATGACCTTACAAACAACACTAGTGAGACTGACAGGCCTGTAATTACAGGGCTGTGACTTATCTCCCTTCTTAAAAATTGGTGTGATGTTAGCACACCTCCAGTCCTCCGGAACATAACCTTCAACCACAAATTTATTAAAGACCAGTGACAGTGGAGCACAGGAATGATGGGCAAATGACCTCAACAAAATTGGATAGACTGCATCCGGGCCAGGGGCTTTACGAATATTGAGAGAAAGCAACTCCTTTAGAACTATCTCACTAGAAAATAAGACAGAGTCCAAATTTGGGAAAACACTTTTTCCAATGGCACTAGGCAGATTTGACAAATCTTCATGTGTAAAGACTGACACAAAATAATTGTTAAGCAGTTTTGCAAGATCTTCACTGTTAGTAACTACATTGTCTGCATTCGGATCCCTAAGAGAAACAACACTTTCCTTAACCTTCTGCTTAGATCTAACATAAGAAAAGAATGCCTTCGGGTTGTCGTTAATATTATTAGCTATACTCTGCTCAAAATTCAGTTTAGCTTTAGAGATTAACCCTTTCACTTTAAGTTGATGAATGTTAAACTTATAAAGGTCAGAAACAGAGTTACTCATCCTATAACGCCTCCACTGTGAGACAGAGCCATATAAGGCGATGTTGTAGAGCACATGCACCGCGAGATTCAAATGTGGCACCCCTCTGTATTGACGTAAATCAGATTAGATCGAATGGAGACCATTTATAGGAAGACTGAGAGGATCAGCTCTCTGAGTAGGGTGACCAACATAAACGAAAATAGTGATGGAACGACCGGGCGTCGATCCAAAGGGGGGGGGGGGGGGGGACTGGGTGCTAAACACAGACAAAGGGGGAGGGAAGGGGGAATGCGCCAATTGTTGCCGAGGAGATCGAGTCCCAGAAAAGTTTTGGATACAAACTATGACTAGATCACCGACGATCACCCTTCCCGCGCTCCGCAAGTGTATGGTGGTATTATTTTCTTGGATGGAAAACTCTTTTCCCTAATGTTATTGGGGGTGTTTGTACTTTTCACTCAAACCTTAAAACCAGTGACGTTATGTGGTTGTTTGTAGGGGTAAAGAGTCTTGATGTAAGTCCATGAGCGTACAATTTACATTTAGGGGCCGGGCACATGGATGCTTCATTAATTAGGGAACCCAGAACTTAATCATTAAAAAAAATCAGAGTTACAGTGCAAAACGGAAATACGGTATATCGCCTCTAAAGTGGCGTACCCAGCAGTGCAGCTTCTAAAAGGAACCTTGCACACTGTTGCTATTGTGCTTATAAGTGTTTCTACCCCTTTGACCTTTGACATCATATTATTACAAAATACTATAATAATATCTTTAAATGTAACTCTGCAGCTGTCTTCAATATTGTTGTTGTAGTGATGGCAAGGGCCCCCCGAGCAAGCTCTATAGATATTCACCCAGACTGAATATTATATGGGGCTGGTTCATATGGTATATTTGTGTTAGGGTTTTCTAGTCAATCCTCTTCTGATAAGATATCTCTTTTGAAATGACTAACTTTTCTTTTAGAGTGAGGTTCATAATCCTGGATTATCAAAACCGATGATAATACACTTTCTACTATTCTACCCACATGGGACCAATGGGCTTCATCGTCGCTAAGTGGGCTATTTAATTCCAGCTTTCTTTATTTAATTTTGGTTATTTTGCCACTCCATGTATGGCCTAACATACCACTGGTACAAATTTTGCACTTGACTCAACCTGTTCACTGAGTAAGTTGTACGCTTTGCAATGTGTAAAATCAGTGTATAAAGCTTTGTCATGAAAACTCACTTATATTCATATCTATATTTGCCACTTCTTCCCGATTTATAGAGTTAAATATAATCAATCCTTAATTATAGGTTAATTTAAAGTATTAGGATTTAGTTAATTGTAGGTATTGAGGGAGTTTTATGCACCTGACGTGTGTGTGTAGGTTTCATTCAAAGTTGCTGCCAACGTGACAATGTGAAAAGCACAGCATGATCAACATGTCATGCTCGAACTGTCATGTTTGCCTAGGTATTGATACATAAACATTATCCACATAGTGTCAACGCACATGTGAACCAACATGAAAACGGGTTTCAACAACGATATACGACCCACATGGGGCCTGCCTGTGCTATCCCTAATTACAAACCCTTAACTGTTGTTCTCTATAAAAACGTATCTTTATGTCAGGTAAATATTTGAAATGGGAAGACCTTATCACATTCGGGCCTTTAAACAGACCAACATGGGAACTATACGGGGTATATATGGGCATCCCATTCCCATATTTGCCAATGAATCCGATGGTAATACCATGTGGGCCCCACGTGTGTCGGCTGGGAAGTCATACTATTAATTACATGCCTATGACATGACGCATATTCCAATATCTGGATCTCCCAACTTTAAAGGTCGTAGCTCATCACCCTAAGCTATATTTCTACTTTCCGAAAAGCAAAATTCTCAACTGGTTCTAAGTTACAGTACTCTTTGATTGACAGCAAATTCGAAAGATGCAGAGTATCTCATGTTACACAGCGTACACAGGGATCCATTGTTTTGATTACACATGTGGAGGAATTAAAGACAGGCTGAGGGAGGGACTCGACTAGATGTAGGTGGTTGGAAGAATTGAAACTGTCTGGGGGAGCTGATGCCATTCAATTCTACAAAATCTTAAATAATCTGGAAAATATTAATAGGGATACATTCTTCGTGTCGAGTAATACCCGTCACTTCACCAGACGATCCCAAGACAGCCTTAGCAAACAACTTAAAGAACGTATACCCAGTTACGTCCTCACAGTTTCTCGTGCAGAGTCGTTTATCTGTGGAACAGTTTACCAGAAGTAGTCACCCAGACTCCAAGCTTAATTTCCTTCCAAAATAGACTGGATAAGTTCTGGAAGAATTTCCTTTGGAAATAATCGATTTCAGTAAGAAACTTCCGTGGGAGAACTTTTAACGTCCGCTGCCACACTATCCTACAACACCAGGCGACAGATTCGGAGCGCATCACAAGTTTTCGCCCTATGTCTGTGCTCTAGGTTAAAAAAAGTGCAGTGTATAGGAATTCATTTTTCTGAACCTCAGTGCCGCGGTCACGTCAGTGCAGAGCTGCTATATAGCTGTTCTGCATGCATGCGCTGAGCTGATAGACAAAGTTGGTGGCGCTTTGCAGTGAAGGGTTGGAAGGATAGTCTGTATACGTCGGTATATGGAGGGGAGCTCAATTCCGTACTAATTAGCGGGGCGATTATTTGAAAGAGGAGGGTATCAGACTGTGAAGTAATCATACTTTGTGGTGGCTGCAGTCATACAAGATTATTCTTTCCGTCTCAAGTGATTGTTTGTCATCAGCACACTAACACTGCATCAAGGCTGTTTCTTAGTAGGCCTAGCCTACACCAACACTGTACCAGTTGCACTAAGCCGGTGCCGTACCCTACCATGTTGTACTTATGTACCTGAAGTCCGCTGGAACAAATTCTCACTGAATGACAGCCTAGCCTAGGCGCATGCACCGCTGATATTGATAACCCACACTTGTAAGAAAGTATGTTCTTCAAAACAACAGAAATGTCAGACTTAACAATATGTTGAATACGTCATGCGATTGTTGTATTAGTGCACTTAGGCCTATTATATTGTGGTCGTTTTACGAAGTGATAAAGTATGGCTGAATTTCCCAACTTTGGTTTTGTTACTTTTCTGGCTAACCTCACTGTCAACAAAGGCTAACGTAGTCTAAGTTAACTTAAGTAGGCCCTAGTCAAATAAAAAGTTGGAGTATGTTCCCTTATTTTGGGGATCATGACAGATTACTAAGTAAAATAACCGTATTTTTCTTTGAATTCCCATCTGCCCACAGCCTAACAAGTAACAATTCAAGTTGCAGAAAGGCCTAAGTTTAAGTTAGCAATACTTAAATGTGTGCAATTGAAACTGAAAGGCAACTTTGTACTTGTTGAGTTCACCCTAAGGTGCACGAAAATATTGGCACAAACAAACTGTCCAGAAGGTGATGGGACTTACAGGGTAGTTAACTTCATCGTCCCGACGTCCTCTCAAATGGTAGAACCGAGGTGTCAACTTAAACAAGGCAAGAGAGTGGTAAAAAAGTTTCAGCAGTCATGTAAATTTCCATTGCATTCTATCTTCAACTGATGAATTATAGGTCATTTTCCAATTTTGTTTCTTGAAAATAGGGACTATAGGGAATACAATGTCTTATAGCTCATGCCACTGAGACTGCAGACACAGTCACTGTGACTTTGCTCCCACTCACAGAATAACAATACCCTGATGTATGATGAACACGTTCACTGTGACTGCACGTTCACTGTCAGAATGACAGAACTTTGATGTATGGCATACACTGATTGTGACTATGACTGTGCCTCCACTTTCAAAGTGGCAACACTGTGCCTTGATATACAGTAATAAAAGGTCTGTGCCTCCACTCTTAGATTGATACTACCATGTGCTGCATGACGTTCGTTCACTGTGACTGCGCCTCCACTCCAGATTAGATTCGCAGTGTACACTTTCATTTTTCTTCTGAAAATATGCACAAGGCATATATACTCGGTCATTCTCCAAACAACTGCCTCTCCATGTATAGGCACTGCGACTGGGTTCCATGACTTTTTGGGGTGCTCTTGTTGGGTGTAATATTCTGCAGTTAATCCTTTGTATCCCTGCCCATCAAAGTCAAAATATGCTGCTTGTAGTACAGTAAAGGTTGCTCAATTTCAAGGAATATTCCGCTGACAAGTAATAAGGGTCACAAATGAAGAGGTATTTCAATCCCCATGCCAATATCTTGTTCCTAACTTAAGATATTGCTCTGTGAAGAAATACTTTTCTTGCCAAGAAAGATTTCTATTTGCTTCAAGGTTACAAAAGCACCATGTTAGTAAATTATTGCTTGAAGTCTTTGTTATTCTATGAAAATGAATTGCTTATTTAAGCTTGAAATCTGAAAGCGGGCAAATTAGATTGAAAATAGATTGAGTGTATTGTACAAGATTAGCTCAAACTATTGTGAAAATTAACATCACATGTCATAATTTTTATTATGCTCTTGTTAAAACAGTCTAAATTGTAAAGAAATACCAATGATATCAAGTACAGTACTTGTGCATGTACAGCATTACAAATATTCAGTAGTTCAATGTACCATTTGAAAAATGATATTTTTTAGAAATTCCACAGCTGCCAAACAAAACATGTTATTCATATATGGTTTTCATCAATAAAGACAGATTCTTTTTTTTCTTGATGCATCGATTGTTCTTGCTGGTCAGACCCTTTTAGTTTACTGAATACGAAGATTTTGCAAATTTGATTTTGTTTTTCAGATTGGCAGATGTGATTCTGTGATAACTGTTAGCTCTGAAGTTTTGATTGCTAAGTTTAGAAAATGTCTGAAGTACCAGCCAAAGAGGGACAGAAACCAAGCTCAGATGACAAAATGGCTACCAAAGAGGAGGAAGCTCTGCAGGCAGAAAGGGCAGAGGTAAGGTCTTTGAGTTCTATTCCAAAGTTAATACCATGAATGCAGCTTTGGTACACTGGCAGTGTGTCACCTCTGCCTGAATAACTAGTATAAACAGGTCTGTCTGCATTCCATCCAATATAATATACAGTAGGCTGAAGTTGTTGACTTTCATGTGCCAAGAAGTTTTCAATAAGTACTGTAATCTCAGGGTTTGTCCATCCAGCATAGTTAGGGGAGACTCAAATGCAGTGGATTTATTTTATTGCACTCCTTTTGTTTGTCAAGATCCATCAAGCTTTGGACAGTCTCTTTGTCTTAAGTACACAGAATGCAGACTGCTACAGCCGTACTGTTTGTATAGTAGGATACTGTACAATGTGTTGCACAATGATATCATAGCATGTACAGAATATCCTTTGTTACCTACAGTGTATGCATCTCATTAACACACTATTGTATGTCAGATTGCAGGGTTGAAGCTACAGGTAGCCCAGTTTTCAGTGGTGGCAAATTACCCCTTGCAAACGGAGGTAGGGGAGCAACTACACTCGACGCTTTGTGGACTGGGATGCAGGGACCTGTTTAAGGATCCCTAATGGGGATCAAGGGGCAAAGCTTGATGAGGCTTAAGACTTTTTCCTGCCTTTTGTGACTTTTAACGGTTTTGTGTTGTCTCTTACTTACTGTGTTATACTGCCCAGTGTTTGCTGTGTATAGCATACAGTCTTTACTGTAACTAAGCCTACGGAATGTTGCAACATAAGCCATGTTATAGAGAATCCCTTTCAATCCCATCTTACAATGTGCAGTACTGTACGTCCTGTATGTTAGTTTGTAATCACACATTTTGCTATTTTGATGCACAAAACTTCGTATCTCGGCCAATTCAAACAAATCACGCAGTACACGCTCCCAGCCGATACACATACGCACACACGCATGCACAGCAGGTGGTTCAGAACACGTCTTAATGACTGCAAGGACCACGCTCCTGCAATCCAACAAAACGACAAGTATGCCGCAGCCACATTCATATGAAGATGGATGAGGCTAACTGACATACGGTGAAAGATATGAATTCAATTGTAATTTTTTTTGCTTTACTGTTAATGTATTAAAAATAGAATGCTCTGTGTGTGAATCAGTGTCTAGCAAATTCTTTTGTATATGAACTGTACTGTCAACCTTTCCTCTCATTGCCAGAAAACACCTGAAGACCTGGAAGCTGAGAAATTAGCAAATTTGAAGAAGAAATTTGGTAATGTTGGAAAACCAGGTGGATCTGATTTTCTCAGAAAGAAATTAAACAAAGTGGTAAGATATAGTACAGATACAGTAGAGATGCATTGAATACCATAAGTAGCATCTTTAGCAGGCATTGGATAAATTCATTTGCCCAAATATTTATGTTCGAGGGTACTGCACTGAGTTACGTTATTGTTTGTTGCACTGTAATATATGTACAGTAGCTTAAAGATGGCAGGGTTGCCACAGTGTCCGGTACAGTCTGATCATACTGTTACCAGTCTCTGTTTCTTGCATTTGCTCAGTGCCTTTTTTTCACAAATAAAATGATACAAACAGGTAAAAGAAGCCTAATTTACCTTACAGTACACCCTCTGTGTGTCACAAAGGTTCACCTTCCACCACAGTTATGTTGTAGGGAAACTGAAGAAAAAAATGCACAATGGTCAGCCTTTCAGTTGTGTGTAGTCTCGGTATTGCTGTTTTCACCATAAGTATGGACCTGCTGTTCAAGTGTTGTAGATTTAAAATGTTTTTGTTTCAATAATGCTTTTGTTTCAGTGGCGCTTTAATGTTTTTCTTTTTAAACCTACACAGTTTCCATACCACAAATCATGGACTGTACTACATACGGCATATGAAACTGTAGTTCTGGGACATAATCCTTAATGCGACATAAACCTTTATGAGTTCTACAGCACAGATATTTACACAACCAAGAAATTTATTTGATTTGCCAAACATGTTAGTACTAATTCCAATCATGTACAATACTGTGAGAAACTACTCTGTTTCAGTCCAGGTCAAGAAAGTTCCTATAAGAAGCATAAATGCATAAAAATATTGATTTTATAATAGTGTAAATCATGCCTCAAGAAGAATATAAGTCGGGATACATGGACAATAAATTTGCATCAATGCATTTAAAAATTGTAGGCAATGTGTATGATAGCCCTTGTATTGCCAGTCTCCTCAGGGTGAAATGATTTTGCTTGATGCTGGTTAGTTATGGATACCATTGTAATGTACCTGTCCATGGAAAAGATTTGTCCAAAACTGTGTAACTAAGAACCCTCTGCATCATTGAGATGACAAAGATAGTACAAGATGTAGTTGTGGAATCCCTAATAATGATGAGTAGTGCCACAGATTCTTCAATGGCAGTTTTGTTTTCTCTCCCATTTAAATAGAAATACTTTGATTCTGGAGACTACCAGATGGCCAAGCAGACTGGAAACCTTAAACCAGGCTTGAGAGGTAATGGTAAGCCTCCCCCACTGCAGACAGGTGCAACGGGACAAGCCCACCCAACCCCAGCTTCCATGCCACATCGTAAGGTCTCTTCGGAGGTCAGCAAGTTGGCAGTGTAAGAAGTTCGCATAGATGCAGATGGAGTTTTGTACAGTTGCCAGGACAAGTTATTTTTACATTATTTTAGCAAACTTTTTCTTGTTGGAAACTTCCAGTGAACAAACGCAAGAACCATGTTTGTTACCACCATGTGGACTGAAAGACGTGGCCTTAAAGCCAAATATGTTTGTGTTTTTAGGAATGAATGCAATGTGAAATCAGATTTAACTGTCTCTTACTCCCCACCCACTCTCAGTCTGTGTTGTAGGGATTATGGCAATTGCTCTTGCATATATATGATGGGTTTAAATTTTATAACAAGAAGTCATATCAAACTACTGCTTTATGTTTTGGATATGACAAGTCTGACTGGAGGGTTGAATGAAATGCTGTTTGCCATAAAGTGCAACTAAACAGGCCATCCAGTCAAGCCAAGCCACTGTTTGGTGCAGAATATGTAACACTACTTCACTGATGGTAATTTTTGCTGCATAGAATAACTACTGGCTTGAAACTAAATTTTCTATGTTTTTCATTCAGCATCAGTTTAGTATTTTAATTGATTCTGTAAGAATTCAGGAATATTTATCAAAGTTTGAAGATGAACTTTGTGGATTGTTGAACTTTCAATGGTAAATTTTATTGGTGTTTTATTTATCAAAAACACACAAACATTCTCTTGTCCAGTTCCCAGTCAATTAAGAGCAGAATTTAATGACATCTCACATATTAAAATTTTGCTAACTATAAAGTTAAAAAGGGGAAAAACCCTTCCTCTTTACAAGTTTGATGAACTCCTATATATCCTCCAAACATCAATGCTTTGTAAACATAGACCTCTTTGTAAGTCGCTGATCTCTAATCACAGCATGGACCAGTGATCAAATTCGTACTGTTCTCCGAGGTACCTACATATCCCTTTTATCTTCAGAGATGCAATGCTCTCCTATGGTGTTTTCAATGACAGATACTCAAGCAAGGACGAACCACTTCAGCTTGATTTGTGGGTTTTGGAGGTCAGTTTTGCAACCATAGTGGTGTATGTCTGTTGTATATCCAGGAAACATTTTTCTAGAGGCATTAAACTGGTTATTACTGAGGCAACAGTAGATCTTTTATGACGAAACTTTCATCTTTCTTAAGTTTTCATGGCAAAATAGCTGCGGTGTCATTACATATTTATCGTGACAGTGTTTAGTTTATTTGTTACATTTTGAATATGATTTGCAGTCATGAAATATTTGCTTCTTTGTTCTCACTGCAGACTCAAGGATTATCAGAGTGGTTTGTTGCTGTACAGTATAGTATTTAAACAGAGTAAACTGAGTAAAATGTTTCAATTCATGAGTGAAAGGATATGACTTTGTAAAAAGTCTTACAAATTTGCCATTAGTGGTTGAGTAGTTTTATACAGTAGTTGCACTTGTTGAAAGTACCAGGTGTAACTGTCACATGTAAAACACTGCAAGTGACAGATTTCAAATGTACTGTAGAATAATTGTAAGTGTTGGGTTATGACATGTAAAGCATGTTAAGTCACAAATGATTGATGTTAAACAGTGAGTAAGGTCCTCTCATGCTGAAGACTGACAGATATCACATGTAGTGTATGTTGGGGGGTGTCGGCTGCTATGTGTAAAATTCTGCGCAGGTGGGGGACAGAATTCATTGTAGACTGTGATAGGTGTATTATATTCAGAAATCTAACGGTGTAAAGATGGTTAACAAGTATTACATAAGAATTTTACGTACCAGTGTTATATAGAAAGAAAAAAAACTACAAACTTGTTAAATGTAGAGTATTCCAACTGGCGTTACAGACATGGTTACTGCAATTCATATAACCACATGCAGGGTATTGGGTGCAATGGTATTTTCATGCACCCTTCTGATCTTGACCACTGTACCTGTGTCATTGAGTTTGTTCTGCAGCAATCAGTGAAACGTTTCGAATGATCAAGGGTGCTGTTACCTTTCGCTCCTGAAAATTGAGGATGATCGTTCTACAACTTGAGACAAAAATGTGATGTTGGTAGTACAGCTATGTCACTGCTGAGTTCAAAAAAGCCAATTTATGAAATTGTTAAACAAGAGCAAATATGAGAGTTGTGCCTGTGGCAAGCATGGATAAGACAAAGTAAACATTTAATGGGAGACATATGTTTTTTGAAGCTGTTTGTGAAAATTGAGGTGAATTCATTTGTAATTCCCAGTTTTACTTCCTTTCTTGTTTTACTATTGCAGTGGTATGAATAGAGATTTTGGTGACTTCTATTGTAAAGTTCATGTCACCTAAGTGTGATTGGCAGTGATGCCCTCTTGCAAATACCAAATTATTTTCATTGAGTTAGAAGTAAAACAATCAGAACAGAGGAGAACTTAGGAAAAAAAGTAGCCCTAAAAGCATGGAAAGAAAGTTTATTGTTTCATTATAACACTGTAAATCCTACTTATGAGTGTTTTAGGGTTAGTTAGCCAACATGTTCTGGAAATGAAAATTGATGTCAGCCGTGCTTTTAACATTCGCTAAGTATGCAAATTTGTGACTCAAGGGATGGACTCATTTCAAGGTCAATTCAAAATTAAATATACCCTGAGGGATTTATTTTGGAAGTGAATATTGTCCTCTTTAAAAATAGTCACATCATTTTACCAACGGGTTAACAAGAGGGCAAGTAATTATGAGACAATATATTAGGATTAGCAACACACCACATCATAATTTTTGTTTAGGTAATATGTTCTGTCAAAAGTCTTCAAATGTTGAAAAGGCAAGAATGGTAGCAGTTATAAAAACAGTTCCCATGGATTTATTCATTTGAGTGTTACTCAACAATTTCTTAGTAAAGTGAGCTCTTTTTGGTTGTATATCACAGTACCTTTAACAAAGTGTTTTCTGAGTTCTTCAGAGTTAATCTGCACATCCTGCTTCAGAGTAAGAAGACATCCTGAATTATTGTGGGAATGGGATGGACCCACTTCTGTAGGCTTCATGGTCATCTATGGTAGCCATTACCCACTTTGAATTGTCTGGCATTAGCAGAGATTTTGTAAGATGATGTTATTGACAGTTTGTGAATCCAAAACTTTGTTCATGTTGAATTTTAAAGGTTACTCTTATTTTTCCTGATGATACATATGCTCGTGAAATTGTTGTTATTGGTGGCAAAGTTGAACTTAGAACAGTTTTCACGTTTTTAAAGTCTAAACAGTATTTCCTCTGAGCTGTTGTCTCAGGGCCCCCTTTACCTTTCTCATCTGCTCGTAACACTGCAATGGCAGACTTGGTCGACATGGCTCTTAGATGAGCATTTATCAAACTTAAGCAGTCCATAGTCTCCATTTCTCTGATATTAACCATTAAGCATCAGTTTTACAGATTTTACTTAGTGCTATTGGGGTTTTGTTTGTCCCCAGAAGATTTATCGCTAAAACTGTGTATCATTATTAATGTAGAGATAACACAGTGAGTGTACATACTGTTAAGAATTGTCGGTGTTGGTAGAAGCTTCTCTACTTTCGGTGTTAAGAAGTGTGTCTGTTAGAGAAAGGCTGATGAAGCCAAACTAAAGTGAGCAACCTCTAGACTGAAAACCACTAATACTATATTCCACATGATTGCATAGTAAAATATCCATCAAGATCAATTGATGGCACCTACCAAAGAGTACCAGGAGAAGTATCAAGTTAAGTAATCTTTTGAAGGTGTGTTCATTTAGACCCATCTTCAGTCTCGCTGAAAATAGCCGGCCCTGAGACAGACATTATGGAAATATCTTCTGGAATCATGAAATTCTCTGCTTGTGGCAGGTAGTCTCAGATACCACTTCCTTGTTGTGACTTTTTTTTTTTTTGATGTAATGAGTTGATTAAGAAACTTTGAATAGAGGTATGATACCAATGTTGACATTTGTGATAGCACAGGAATGCTAATGTGGCCATGAAGCCTTCACTGTGTCTGTTGTGGTAGAAGTAAAGATAGTGGAATCAGTGATGTCTTTTGCTATGTCTAAAGACTGGAAGGGCTCACATTTTTTAGGTAATTGTGTTGTATTTAATACTCATAAAACAGTGATTTCGGTTTACCTGTGCCAGGTAAAGGGAGAGGCGAGCATTTTGTGGTTTGTTTTGTACTTTCCTTCAATGTTTTTGTCATCTTATGTACTGTTCTAGTGTAGACTGAGAATTATTTGTGCTTCTTGTTTTGGTAGCAGAGGTCTGGTGGTCTGAAACACTAAATTTGGACTGTAAGCTATCAATATGTATATTTACCTTAGACATGTTCACTTCACCAAATGAACTTGTAAATACAGCAAATAATATGGACAAAAGAAACTTTGTTTGAAACATGGATTAATACAAAGCTTTACTGGATATTACTGACTTTTATTGTTTGTTTGTTGTCATTGTTTGTTTTCATTTGGGTTTTTTTTGTTTTCGTTGTTTGTTGTCATTGTTTGTTCGTCTTTGTTTGTTGTCATTGTTTGGTTTTTGTCATTGGGAAGGTGACATGTAAGACTGAGTCACTGTTGGAATAATTCAGGAAGACAGTTTGAGCTGCTTTATCATGATTACCCATGTTTTGCAATTCAAAAAGTGCACATACCATGACATCTACACTGTTTAAAACTGTTGTGTTTGTTTATATTGGGGGTAAGTGTGTGGTGGGTTGAATGGGAAATGCATTATTAATATGAAACAACCTCAACCTCACATTTTTTTATCATCACATAAACACACAGTCACTGTATGCCAGGTGATCTCAAAATTTCAGGTACAAAGTGCTTTAAGTGTTGGAAAACTCTATCGAAAGAGCTTTTTCTCTATGAATACGCATTGTGTGTGTTGGGAGGGGAGGGATCTCAAGTTTTCACTTTGTTGACCCCTTTTTCATGTCCAATAATGAATATGTCTAGTGAACAAATAATACTACTATAGAAGTCAAAGTACAATGTGGTCAGTTTGGAGACACCAAGACCTCTGTTAATTTTTTCCAACAGTAAAAGGAATATGCTACTAAAAAAAAAAATATTAAATTAGGAACATTTTCCTCTATGACGTAAACCATTTCTCAATAGCATGAAAAGGGTTTTTTTAAGAAGTATCTGCCTCAAATTTATACATTGCATAATGGGAAATTTGTTATGTTACACAGGCACAACTACTTGAGTGTCCATATCAGTAGTTCAAGAAATGTGACATTTATTTCCACTGTATTTCCACTATTTCTATTGTAAATCTAACATACATCCAATTAAAATTTTCAGTATTCAAATTTCAAGGTTAAATGAACACTTCAATTTTAAAGGACAACCAGGACTTCCCGCAAACAATTGAATGCCGTTTCATTACTTTTCTGCAACCTTGATGGAGACAACTGGACATCTTTCTTTACCAGAGAAATGTTCAAACAGCAGTCACGCTGAATCATTACAAACAAGATAGTGACACTGGTATATACTATGATAAGCCTTCATTTCAGTGGAAATTGTCCCTTTGTCAGTGGGAATACCGTTTTCATGGTTTAGTGGGACGATTTCCCCAGTTCCTGCACGATCTTCGCTGCAAAAGTTCAAATCACGTTGCCAATGTGGCTTACATCACGTCATGGACAGCTACAAGGTCGTTCGTGTAAATTTTGGCCCTTTTTGCGTTCAATAGTCAAAATTCGTCGAACACTGTTTTGATTGGAAAGAGTGAATCTATGTACACTGCTTTGTGATGAGTGAGTGAATAACATTCTCGCGAAACCCGTATATTACACGGGAATGATGCCCAAGTAGGCACTAAGTGTTCCTTGTCCTTTTCCTGAAGTCCTTACCCTACTAAAGTACTATGCGTAGTAAAGTGCAACTCAATAAATGCAAAGCACTTCGCGAAAAATGTGTGAAGAAAGTTACCAACGTCACCAGAACTATTTAAAACAGCCCATCAAGTCGTTGGTAATTGGTCACTTTATCTAATATAGGCTAATTAAATGTCTTTCTAAGTTTGGGCTGAGCTACTGTTCTGTACCCTGGCTTAGTGGCTAGGTTAACTTTTATGTACAACTACTAAGACTTAGTGAGTTAGGGGCCTAGACTTGTTCAAACGTTGGGAAAAGGACTGTGATTGACGCTGATTATGCCAACTTATGGGAAGGACATCAGCCTTGTGGTAGCCTATTCTGAGTGGGATAGAGTGGTGCTTGATGAAGCTGATATTTTGGCTTAGGCCCAGCCTTTCTCAGGATAGCCTTACACCATAAGGCCTAGGTGGAAGTTAGGCCCTTTGTCTAGAGGGAAATACTTTGTTGCCCAAAACAATTCTTAGAAAGTTACAGTATTTTAAAGGGTTTAGGCCTACAGACAACTCTGGCCCCTGGGACAACTCAGCCCCAGAGACAACTCTGCCCAAGACATCATGGATATACTATAGGAATTAGGATATCTCAGCTGCAGCTGAAATAGTTCTAGGTAAAAGTGATGTTTGTTACTTTTAATAGACAAAATAAAAGTAGGTCCACACAACTTTCAGTCCAAGAGTCTTGTGGATTTTGACAACAAATTTCTTGGTCTTTTTTTGTAGATCAATTTAGGCTACTGTACATACAGGTAATATTTGGGCCTCTTAATTTCATATGCTCCCCAAAGTATAGTAGCAGTGAAAGAAGGCATTACAATTTCATCTCCATCAATTCTTCCACTTCATACAGTAAGTTTGGACTTTCTTTTCTCATAAGGAGGAAGTTATTACCAAAACCTATAAGTGTCACAACATCACCAAGAAATAACTTCACAATTTGCAACAATTTGCTACTTGCTGTTTGCAGACATGTTTCTCATTAAAATGTAAGAAAATGTTACTTTTCTTGCTTAGCTATTTCATTTCATTGCATTTTTTGTTAACTTGAAGAACCCAAAGGTGAGATTGCATCAAAATTTTGCTGAATGTTCAATTAACCATTTTGTGCAAGTTGAGCTTCCAACAATTGTTCGCAAAATGTTAAATTGCTGACTTTTCTGAGCTTTGCAACGATGCAACGTTTTGCTAAATGTTCAATTGATGATATGTAATTTATTGTTATCTCAAGAATTAGTTGCAAAATGTTAAAAGGCTGGCACTTCTCAACTCTGCAAAGATGCAAAATTTTGCCAAATGTTCAGTTGATGAGGTACAATTTATTGTGATCTCAACAATTACTTGCAAAAGCTTAAATTGCTGATGTGTCTTAAATCTGCAAATAAGCAAACTTTTGCTTAATTTTGAAACATGGATGAAATGTTGAAATTTTTTACAAAATGCAGTAAATACTGGTTGGATGTTATTACAATCTTTTTCATTTTCGTCAAACATATTTGTAGAGATCTTCCCCTCAATTGATTGCTGTTTTAATCGATCGTGTCTTAACTGAAGTTGTCAAGATATATCTTAAGAATACTATTTTTGGAATTGATGAATTTGTTCTGTGCACATGTTTTCTATGTAATAAACCGAAGGCCTACTGTTTGGTTTCATGGGGGGGGGGGGAGGGGGGTGTCTGCTCAATGCAAAGTTGTTGGCATTGTGAGGAGAAGGCACTGCTAATGGACTCTTCATCAGTAATACTTTTCCAAAAAGTTGAAACTAATATTCCATATTTGCAGTGGCGGTGCCAGAATGTCAGAATTGGGGAGGGGCAAACTGAGGGAGTGGCAAATATTGGGGAGGCAAAGCACGAGGCCTTGTGGGTGGGGTCCAGGGGCAAAGCCCCAGTGGGGGTGGAGGGGGCAAAGTCTCCGGAAGCTCTGAGGTTCTAGCATATCTCTGGGTGCTCCGAGAGAGGTATATTATTTATTTTTATATTATTTCTTTTTTCGGTTGACCGTCCAACGTTCCCAACTTTTTTCTTTGGGAGTACCATTTCACATGTACGCGGTACCACCGAGTACACACACACGTAGGCTACATACACTTTCATTCCATTCCTACAGTATATTTAGGAAAACAACGACATTATTTAGAAAAACAACGACATTATTTAGGAAAACAACCACCTACCCGCCCCTTCATGCCCCCCCCCCCTCGTAGTGCCGCCACTGCATATTTGACATAAAAATATTTACTGTACATGAAATGTAAGAATTTTCTTTGCAATGACCTTTTTCAACAAAAAAGGTTGGCCAAGTACAGTATGTTGACCACAATTACCAGTAACATTGTGGTTTTTCCCATATGAAACCAATTCCTAACTTTTTTGACTTTTTTTTAGAAAATGACCCCGTAACTGACCAGATAGTAGGGATACCACCAGAGTGCAATCTATTGGGGAAATCAAAGAACAAAGCAGTGCCACCCTAACAAGGGTCTTGAGGTGACTTGAGCATAGTCGCCATGGTAACACTCAAAATTAGTACAGTAATATCTGGTTTGCACAGACACTAATCAGGACCATATTTGACATAATTTCTTGAAAATTCTCATTGACCAAGTGTTTCAGATACAGTGCAGCCAAAATTCCATATGATAGGGACACCAAAGACCCAGCTGTGCCCACCCCCCCTTAAAAAAAAAGAAACTTAGCCAGGTGGTTTGACGCAGTCACTGCGGTAATACTTCAACTTAGTAATGTTTGGTTTCCCATTTGTGATGATATATAATTCTGACCATTTTGGAACTTTTTTAATTATGGTCCCCTAACTGATGATTTTGTGGGGATACCACCCAAGTTCCAGCTACTGGGGACACCAAACACTAATGGTACCACCCTCAAAAATGTGTCCAGCTTTTTTGGCACAGTTACTGTGGTAACATTTCAAAAATGTAAAATTATTGTCTTCCATATACTGTATGATAGCACTGATTGTGCGTACCATTTTCAACATACCCTCGTAAAAGACTTGTTGAGTCTTAACAAAAGAGCCCATTCAAGATACCCCACACAACTAATGGGGCTGCTATCCATCTGAGTAGGGGGGTCCAAATGACTCTCTCCTGAAAGATACAGATGTGGTAGGGTAACTCAAACCCTAAGCTGTTCCAGTAAATGCCTACACTACAAGTTAAAGTGATTGCATATGTACTGAAAAACCAAAAAGATAAGATTATGTTTGATCTTAACTTTTTCTTTATTTTTAAATGTACACGCAAGGTTGTACATGAACGGACTATGTCTTTCAATGAAGGAAAATGACAGTAACTACTTCGAAAAGAAGCGGGATTGACATAAAAACAGTAAAAAACAGAAATCATATTTGAAAATTTAAGGTTTCTTGCTATAACCGCCTACATAATGAATATGCAACAGTACAGGTCTCACTAGTGTATCAAAAACATACTACTCAAGTTGTCGCTCCTTAGTAGATATTGGGAATTGTAGCATTTGGTGAAAGGAAACGCTGTATTTACGAATAAACTACGAACTGAACACAACCTTGCCCACGGCGTCAGTGAAGGGTCGCCCCACCTTGCCAGGCAGAGCTGGGATATTATCATATCAGAGTACAGTAGATCAGACCACCTTCTTACTGTAGAGCTCTCATGAACGTGCTGCACTGTCTCTGCAGAAGCATGCATGCACAAGCGCTGAATAATGTTCACGTTAGAGAAGTGTGTACATGATGATATCAATTGCTGCTAGAATTGCAGAAATTGCTATCCTTGTTTACCCTTGGATAACCACATAATAATTTTAGAGTAAAATCACCGGCTGATGAATACAATCTACAATACAATCTACAGTGTTTTGCTGTCTGCTACAGTATCTTATGTCATGATAACAAAACAGTAGTGGTACTTTGTCAGTTGCACATTGACATTGCCATGTTTTTTTTTTCATGTTACCTTTTCTTGGGGTTTGTTGTCAACAAGAATGTGGTTGTTTACAACTGAAATTTTCTTGTACTGTATAGGAATTGAAGCTGAATATTGTGCATGAGTGTGTATAAATGAACAAGGTTAATCAATGCTAGACCTGTAGTAGAGAATAATGCACTCTTGGGGTTAAAACTCTTGCTGGATGCACTCTGGCTGCGTCCTCGTGCATCGCCTGCATTAACCCCAGATCGTGCATTATCCTTTAGGTAATGCATGGTCCAGTTAATGCATGGTCCAGCATTGCTTAACCTTTAATTGATCATGTATTATCAAAGCTGCATAGTTAAATGGAAACTTTGATATTTTCTTTCAGAAATGTCAAGTCTGTTCACAGAAATACTGAAGACAAGCACTGTATGCCCCATATAAAGTGCAGCGGTGGAACTACAGTACTGTACATATCAATGGCTAAGCAATCTTCAAGAGGAAACTTCCAAAAACCACTGCAAAGTGCATCATACCTCGCACGGGTATCCAGAGAGAAAGTGAAACTTCATGAGAAGCTGTTACAGAAATTTGTAGGTGACATTGAGCGGTAAGCAGTTCTGTAAACACTGTAGCCTTGATTACACTCGGAAATGTTCATACTGTATGTCTGCTTGACCTCATGCAGTTACTGCTCTGTCACATTTTTGGTTATTACTATCAACACTGGGGGATGGGGGGGGGGGGTGGCAATTGATGCCATTGGCCCATAGAATAATGTATGGGCCAAAAATGTTGCTTCCATAATTAAACCTAGAAAAACACTATTTTTTAAGAAGGGACTTAACCTAAAAATTGTACATTTTGGTGCTTCTAAGGAGATTCAGTTACATGCAGACAGATTTTCCCCTGAGACTCTTCTCTCCAAGCACTATGCAGCCAGTTTGTTGCCTCGTAAACAAAGGTTTTGGATTGACCAGTGGCCATCAGAAGTTGATAGTCACAGCAGTGGAAAGGTGGATTGGATGGGAGAGAAGAAAGGTGGACAAGAGAAGACAGGGGAAGTTGTCTTCAGAGAATGTGATCAATTCAGAAATCAGTTTGTCTCGATGAGATCTCATTGAGGAGCAAACATGTCTTAATGATGATGGAAGTAAATGTGAATTATTTATTTTCATATTCTGCCGAAGAAACAATTGAATTGGACCAAATTTTGTGTGGCAGAATTGCATTCCCTCATACCAGAACCTACAGTGCTTACTTGTAAATCTTTTGTGTTACTGAACTATACAGGTACCCATTGCATGTATGTTCCCAACATATACCACTCAAGGGTTTTGAAGTTAAGTTATGCAAATTGTCAGAAGTGATCTGCCTATGTAACTTCACCTAACTTTAGTTTGAGTGGCACCTGGCAATGTGTTTCAGTGCATGTACTAGATGGTAAAGAGGTGATCATTAGTAAACTCTCATAGTGGAGTAGCAACATGTCACTTTAATACTGCTGTTCCTTGTTTGTAACATTCCCTCCTAGGGTCTGTTGGTGTGTCGATATTATTGATATACCGTACATATTGCACCAGCATACCCAGAAAATTGATTGTGCATGTACCAATACATACTTAACATCAGTACATATCTCGAACATGATATACACTGGTAGTACAGTACATGAAGATATTTGTACTGTACCCCCAATGAAAGTATAGTATACAGGCCATCTCTACAGTAGACACACATTTGTCAGTGTTATTATGTACAACTTACACATAGAAAAGGTTCATATACAGTGAATTTTTTTTTTTTGGGCGTACGCACATGTTCTGAAATATTTCACAAGGGAAACCTGCACACTGAATATTCTTGATATTTAATACCTCTATCAAAATCTTTTTTTTTTTTGCATTTGTTAATATTGATAGACCTTATAGTTAAATCTGTCCACTAATTGTGAAAAGTACAAAATGATTTGTGTCTAATTTGAAATAGTATACTTTAATTAACTGAATAATTTCATGGGAGGTACTGTATGTTTATTTCCTGCTTTAGTTAATACAAGTTAATGTGAAGTAAACTTGTTTTCTACTTTAATTCTACATCAAAAGATACGCAACCTAATGTGAAAGATGTAATTTAAATACAGTAGTCCCAGTCTGGTAGCCAAGTAACAAACTTAACTTCAGAACCTTAATTACTATAAATATCAACATGTTTTGAAAAGACAAAAATGATATTTTGTATTAAATTGAAGTTATTTCTTTCACCATTCAACAGGTCTTTCACAGATAGTATCCTTACAGACGTGCAATTTTTGACAAAGAGTGTAGATGGCACAAACTCTTGTGTGGTGGAGTGCCATGTCGCCCTCCTGAAGAGGAAAATTCCCCCCTTGTGGGAAAAGTGTGCCCCATTCAGTTCCTCAACAGCAGGCAATGTTCTGACTATTCAGTTAAATGATATCAACATTAGTGGAGAAAACATTAAGGATCTTTTGAAGTAATTTTTTTTTTCATTAATTCACCGACTTCTTCCACACTGTGCATGATGTCATATCTTGTTGCAATGTTTTTGTTCAAATGAAAAAAAAAAAAAAACGGAGAAGAAACTCAACTTGTGTATTATTTCTAGCATTGAAATGAATGTTTGGTAATAAGTATGTGCACTGTGTCTGTCTGCCTATCGGTTTGTCTGTCTGTGAAAACAGGGATATCAAGAACAGCTGTAGGCAGAGAAGCTTCAGAGGGTTTCATATTTGATACATGATCTCTCATGTAAATATTACTAAATTCATAATGTTTTGGAATGTGATACATTTCAAAGATTATATGAGGTCATCAGATGATGCAGTCATTAGTGCATTGTGTTATGTATTCTAGATACTGTTGAGTGTGCCATGTGTTTTACATCAATTGATCATGTTAACGGGTGACAGTCTTCAGTTTGTTGCCCTGCCAAAAAGCTGTCATAAAATCCAATTTGGTGTCTTCTCATCCACTGGCTGTAAACAAAATAGTGAGCTCTGCATTTTGAATCAATTTGGAAGTGCCTCTAGGGGCAAATGTATAGTACTGAAGGTCCAGGTGTCACCGAGAAACTGTTTCATACAATCTGCTAGTTACTGTACATGTAACAATACAGTAGGGAGTTACTACATCTCCTTCACTTTGTGTTGAGGTTAAAAAGCATGAAAAGCCCCCCAAAGAAAAAATTTTACGTGTTACTAAGTCAGCAGAAAAAGTTCTTTTGATATATTGGAAAGAAGAAGTTACATGTACATACAGTAGTTTGTATTATAGGTACCTCGTGGTGTAGGTTGGCTTGTATTCCCGTTTGTGCTAAAACCTTTGTATCAGGGCAGGAATACATGTACATGGTCAAGAACTTTTGAAAAGACAAACTTAGAGGACCATATAGGCAAAGAGACGTAGCAAGATGGATGACAGACAACCCAAATATCTTACATGACAGTGATTCAGAGAAGTATGTGCTTAGTGTAATTTCCTTGTCATGTGTTTATAGCAGGCTGCTATCTGAGAAGGTATCAGTGGATGCCCAGATTGGCTACACAGAGTTGATAAAATCTGAGGTAATTAGCACTTGTTATGATTACAGTACTGTGGTTGTTTTTTTTTATTCTAATTGAGATTATGGAAGTTGGATCCTCAGACTCAGGTCATGGTATGCCCACCCACTTAGTACATAAACCCCAGTGAAATCAGGTAGAAGCATAAACTATTCTGGGAGAGATCAGTGCTGTGGTGTTTACTGAACAGCAATACTGTCAGTAGTCCCATGCATGTGTTTTGAAGTGTTTTTGACGTATATAGACCACTTCATTAGTCAATACTGTGCTATCTGTAATATGATATTACCATTTATCAAGAATGGTATGATACATTTAATACCGATAGCACTGAAATGGTCCAACATCTCTTTTCGTCTGCTTCTCCGCAGATCAGTTTACACATGCTCTTCAGATTTGCTGAGAGAGAAATGGAACAGTATCAATGCATCAGGTTCACCAGAAGACCAGAAAGTGGGGGGAGCATCTCCAATGGAAGAGGTGAAGATGGCTGTTATTGTAGTTTGATTGTCATGGCAGTTTCTGTGAGAGTCGTTATTTATGCAGTGTATCTCCAAATGTGTAAAGGCTTGCTGTGAGTGTATAGCCCCGCAGCATTCACTGAGCAGGGTACATGTTACATCTGTACTCAATACCAAACATGCATTGGTCATACAAGATAAATGATATTCTTTTTCATAAAGAGAATGTCTTTGAAAACTGATATGATAGAGGAATTGGAAGAAATAATTACCTAGATGAAACTTGGGTGATTTTGAAGTGGTTAAATATTCTAGGGTTGAGAGGGAAACAACCTTTGGTATTGCACTCCTTGAAGATGACAACGTCTTCTGCAGAAACTAGATGAGTTCAACAGTTTTGAGTGAGACTAGGTTTGGTGTACTATAGTAACATAGTGGCAAACCTTGTAATGATTAATGTGTAACACAGAAATCATCCTCTTGTTGGTTTGTTATAGGTCGAGAACGGTGTTGCAACAGTGTCATTTGATGATTCTGGTCACTTGAAAGAGAAGAAAGGTCATCTCAGGTTGGAAGCTGAATATGCAAATGAGATTTATGAGATGTTACGTGATGGAGATGATCATGATGTTCACCTTGTTCTTGATGACAAACAGTCTATACCATCCCACAGGTAATTACACTACATTAACTTCTAGCACTCGTTTATAAGTGCAACATTCCTGTAGGTAAGTTCAGTATGTATTGAAGTGAATATACCCAGTGAGCTCATCCTTCTATTAGGTCAAGAGCTACATAGGTGAGCACAGTATACATTAAGACAACCTGAAACCCTCCCAAAGAAGTGAAGAACCTGGATAAGTTAGGTTTAATTCAAAGTCTGTAATAGAAAGCTCACTTAAAGCATGGGTGAGGCTTCTTCTTGGAGAAACATACATGTATCAGAGAAGAAAACTCAACAGTGGCCTGTTTTTACTGTTAGCGTCATGGAGAAATTTAGCTTGTTAAAGCTTTAAACCAGGGATGGGCAACCCTTTTTATTGAACGGGCCAGACATGAAGAAGGAAAAATTGTCTGAGCCGCACTTGACCATCGACCTGCTGTTGATTTTAAACTTTCAACTCTGAGGACTTTCAAGCAACATAAATCTTAATTCGCAAAACATAGTCTCAGTGTAGGCTAGTGCTGTTGACACGTAATGGGAGATACAGGCATAGGCCTACCTGGCAGCATTCTGTGAGATGTCTGGCTCTGACAATTTTCTTTTTCTTGAGACATCTCGCAAACCTTAAAAAAATCATTGGTGGACCACATACATCCCATGGGCCATAGATTACCCCCCCCCCCCCCGCTTTAAACTGATACAGGAGAAAATTTAAAGCAGATAGGAGCAAAAAATTTCACTTAATTTGTGGGTACTGACCCTTCCAATATTGGACCTTCAAGTATTGGTACAGTAAAATGATTATGGTTATGCTAATTAAACTCTCTTGTTTGAAACTGGGGCTACCTGCCTTTAAATATAGGTGACAACCTATTGATGGTGAACTTCAAATATTATCATTGTCTTCTTTTTTTTGTAGGTTTTCAAAAGCTAATACATTCAAGTTTGTCCTTATTCCTTTAAAGACGATTGATGGTCTTATCAATAACCCCCATGACATCAGGCTCTTCATGAGAACTCTCTTCAAAAAGCTTGCTTTTTTCTGTTACTCTTTGCATGTATTCGTGTGCAGTTGATAATACTATTATACTGTAGATTTAAGTTGTACGTACACGAACAGTCTACAGATGTTCCATTGCCACAGTGCTTCCAAAGAGTAACGGTAAGCTTGTGACGCTAGCAGAGAGTTTATCAAGAAGAGTCCGAGGTCACAGGAGTCATTAATAAGACCACCAGTCACCTTTAATAAAGATAACTGTTATCCTTTGTAATAATTCAGTGCAAAAAGCATGGATGATCCATAAGTTCAATCTCTAATATCATTAAGTTTTACTGTCATTGCTACATCATTGCGTTTGACTCTTGGGCCTTAGGTTTGTGCTTGCCAGCCGCAGTCGGTTCTTCGAAGCAATGCTTACAGGTAGCTGGAGGGAGAGCAGTGCTAATACAATCAACCTTCCTGGGTAAGTGTGAAATAGGTCACTATTATTTCTAGTACATGACGATGACAGAGACGGTGAATGTCTGTAACAATGTGCAATGAGGGCGGCAGACGATGACGTTGAGGATGATGATGATGTGTTGAGCTGCTAAGTCATCAGACAGCCATTGCAGCATTATTTGTTTTTTGCTGCTATACACGTGCAGTGTAGATGTTGCGGTGCATATTTGTCAATGAAATCAACAGTTTACCCAGCTCAGAGAATCTTTCAAAGTACAGTAGTGTCATGCAGAATCAAGGCTGATTTAATTTCAATTCATCCTGCACCTATGCCATAAGACTGGTACAGAGGCCTTATCCCGCCATCGTAACATGCTGTTTACATGCGTATGTAGCACACCATCGTTTCTACTGGTTGCTTCATTTTTTCTCTGACTTCAATCGTACCCACTGAGGCTACCTTTGATCTGTCCTCAGTGATGGTAGTAGGAGAATGCCGAAAAAATTCCAATCTAGCCAATAAAATTTACTAGTTCAAGGATCAACATTGTCACAAATTCAGCATTAGATCGTGTGTCAATACATAAAAAAAAATTTCTTTCCCTCCTGCCTGTGGTACTCAAAAGTTCATGTGCATGACGCTATTCGCAATAACAGGGTTTGTGTAGTCCTGGAAAATGGGGAAGTGGTTAAATATGAATTACCAGGACTGGAAAGTCGAGGAAACCTTTTTTCCCCAAAGTTTTGGAAAAGTCAGGGAATTTAAAAAAAAACCACTGTTCGGCCCAGTTTGCTCAGTTGAGAAATCAATAAATAAATTAACAAAAGTCCTGAAGAAAAAGTAACAAATACTTTATTTCATGTATCTGATTAGCTGCTGTCTACAATGAACTGTAACGGTAGCATTACAGTTCTCTTACAGAAATGACTGAGTGTCATTGGGTAAAGAGTAATTGGTATAGTTTATTGCAATTGACATTTTCAGAAAAAAAAAGCAACATGTATGGTAGTCAAAGATTTACAACACTGTAATTTAAAGGTCTCATGATTTTTAGATGAGGTTTTTGAAAGTCATGGGAAAGTCATTGACTTCTGCCAATTAGAGTGTGCAGGAACCATCGATAATGAAGGTGGTGGATCAATTGCAAAAGACATTTTCCTCAGAAAATGACAGAAGTGACCCGCAGTTGTGTAGCATTTATTATCATTGTCATAGAAGTATTTATTTCTCACCTTTCCTAATCCCAAGGATATCTCATGAATCATTGATGATAATTCTTGACCATATCTACGGGACCCTGGCTGGATTGCCCGTCGGCTGTAATATCATGTAAGTCTCTCCTGCGTCAATTCTTGTTCACTCGTCAAACGTTTTGTTCTAATCGATGAGTTATGTCATATTTATCTGTCAGCAGTTAGAGAATCCTTCGCAGCGATCGGTTTGACAGTAATCGCTCATTATATCTATCAAAGACATTTGTCGAAGGAGAATGGAAGTCAGAACTCTCAGCAATGAAATGTTACTTTTAAATTACATGAGATTGACACGTGGTGAATACCATAAGTAAATTTTGTAGGCATATGCAGTTTACTCTTGAAGATGTTGCAATTTGAAAGTTTGTAGAATATCAGTCAGGATGCTGCCATTCTGAGACTGAAAGGTCATATGCTGAACACTTGTAGTTGAAAAGCTTTTGTTTTTATAATTTATCGTCAAATAGTTTGGACAGTTATACATAGCTTCAAATCAAAGTATAATATCTTTTAACATTGCATGGTACACCTTAGTAGTTCATCACAAAATGTGTACAAATGTTTGTGCATTTGTGGAAATTATTGGGAAAAGAAACACATTAAATTTCTGCACTCGGGGGTTGTGTGACATCACAATTTGACTTCACTCAAGTCTGTTGACATTTCGAGTAAAAAGTAGCAGCCTTCTCCGAATTTCAAAAGTGTATAACTTGGGAAGGAAGCAATATTTCTGAACGAAACTTTGTGAAATGTTTGTCAAACACCTCTGCTTTATATTTCGTAAAATATTCACAGGTTTTTGTTTTCCTTTAAGTGATGTTAATATCGACAACTCCTTATGGAGATATTTTATTTTCATTAGTGTCTGTAGAAGACTGACCTGTCAAGTAAATTTTTTTTGTGAAATTGCAGAGAACTTGCACAGCATGCTGACATGTGGGAGTTGCCCTCTTTCAAAGATTCAATTATCTTCCATCTTGAACAAGAGTACTGCCATTTCTTTCATAAGGTGAGTCATGCGGTTGGTTTGTTTCTTGTTTGGAAGTGGTTCACAAACCCATCAAATAACTTTCAGTGTTTTACCACCAGAGAACAAGCCGTAAGCCTATTTTGAAAAATTGAGAGTATGGTACAAACAGTAAAGGCCAGACTGTGTCTCTGATGCATTTAATACAAAAATCATCCAGATTGCAGTCATGTTGCTCTATCACTTGCTAAGTGAGCACTGTCAAGCAATCGATTGTAGTCACGTTGACAATGTTTGGTATCGTGGGGAAAGCTTTATCTTTATCTGAGTATAAAATAATGTCTTATAATTTTACCCAAAGGTTTAAATGCTACCTTGGAAATGAAGCTGGTGGGGATAAATTAATGCAACAGTCATCTGTGGACGTCTATGACATGCCGTGTGTCATTCTGTCCAAATGAGAATTATATGTTATGTCAAATTAGAAACAATTACTATATCTCCAAATCACCATTGTTGACAGTATTAACTCTATTGCAACTTGCGTGACATTTGATTATAAATAAATCCCTTGTTAAATACGTTTTGTTATGTGTTTCACCAAATGATTATTTACTTGAAGTTAGTTCTCCAAAAGATTGCTCCCTTTTAGACAACTTTAATAGGCTTCTGTTTTGGCACAAAATTCATTGCCTATAAAACAAGGAAAAAAATTAGTAACTGCTTCTCATCTTCACAGCCCTGCAAAAGTTGCCTGAACACAGTACCAGATTGTTTAGTATTTTCACACGAGCATAATTACAGTGCCCTTCAAGAAGCATGTTTGCGGTAAGTATATCCTATGGTGAGGTTTTACTTCATTGGGACGTTAAGGTGTGGAATCAAAGTTCCTTTCTCCATGCCATAACTTATTACAATATTAGCAGTGACTTGGCCTGTTTGGCATCTCTCACTGAATGATAACTCAAAAACCCTCTTCAAAATTTACAAAAAACTTGACAAAGTTACCTTAAAATATATCATAATTTTCACTGCACCTGTACTTCTTTTGATGTCCAATTTTCAAAACTGATGGTGATTAATTTAGGCATTTTAGGGCAGTTACTTTAGGATGCTAAGTGATCACACAAGAGTGTGCGAAGCCTGTTGCTAATATATTACATCATAAGGTCAGGTGACTACTAACTTACAATTTTGAATCAAATTTGTTATTTTTCTTTCACAAGTTCAGTACAGATGGGAAAACCTTAGATTACTTTTGGATGAAAAACCCATTTAAGTGTAACCCCGGCCAGGAATCGAACCCCAAACCTCCTGCTAGCTTAGATTCATTGCTTTAAATGCCACCACCTTCATGCACTTGGTCGTAGCACCAATTGTGGAAACTTTTCCCTTCTAACTTTCCTACCTCTGTTGATCTGTTTTGGCACTTTACCATCAGAGAATTTTTTTCTTTGTAATAATAATCCAGACAATCCCAAACTCATGTCGCACATGCAGAATAATCAATCCAAGGTTTTATCCTGTGAAAACAACCACCACTTGGTCCACGAAAACGTTGAAACTTTTAAAGAATTTTACAATAAATAATGTTCGAGACAGCCTCATGCAAAATGTATACATATGGCATGATGATGGCATAAAACTTGAACAATGGTTTTGGTGTCTCTTTTCATTATGCAACTCCTATGTCATAGTAGGCTTGGTCAGCCTATTGAAAAACTGAGCTATCTGAGCATATCGAGAGATGTTGACATGTTGTTTTGTGTCGTTATGGATTTTATGAGAATATTTTGAACGTTGTCTAGCTTATTCTAGTAATGAATTTATCATTTGCCTTTTGTGGCACTGTATGATATCACTTTATTTCAGGTTTCTGTTGGAATGTTGCACTATTTTGTCTTGGTAAAATACTTCTGTGAAACTGATCATTAACAAATACAGTATTGTTGTTATATGTGCATGATACATGGATTGCAGACACAAACGTGGATGAACGTCTTCCACTATTAGACTGGTAATTCTTCCTGCGAACTTTTCAAGAGACACAAAGTTTTCCTTCCTGTGTTGAGGTCGCAACAGCATCTACTGTGTTTAGTAATTACCTTGAAAAAAACTCCAGCAAGGAAAGGTGTAATAGAGTTTCTTCATGATGTAGGCGATGTTTGTTTAATACATGCCTTCTTTCTGTGAAGTACTAAAGGTATCAAAAAAGTTACAAAGTTCCCCCAATGTAGATACTGATCTCCTTCAACTGGTTACAACAATGTGCTTGAGTTCACACCCAAGGTTTACAAACTTCTACCAGCATAGAAAGCACCTAGTCCACACAGAATTTCCATAATGTGCTAAAATCATGTCTCGAGAAGACCCTTTTCTGCATGGTAGAACATGAGGTGAAATCAAGCCATACCATCATGGCTAGGGTTTGTTCATTCGATGAAACCTTATCATGTATGATATCATGTGAGTCTTGGCTGACAGAAGGACAAATGCTACTGAATATGCACATTTACCTTTACTTTTAGGTTCAAAATGGCTGACAGCTGTGGCAGTTGGATAATGGGATCTTTTTTATTGTCACAGTAACACTGTGATAGCATAATGAATTTAATTTTAACCATGGGCAATAGTACCTAAATTGCATCCCACTCTAGTTTCAGGCATCGTTTAACCTTAATTAGTCAGTTTTCATCCACTCATTTCAGATGGCTTCACAAGTATCTCTCTCGGACCTGGTGTCAGAGGACATTTGCCACTCTACCGCAAGACGTACTTGAACTTTGTTGTCAGTATTCAGCAGATCAGTTGGTGGGTAACAAATAAAAGGATTCATATTCATATTTAAATAAGGTTCCACTTCATAAGGGCAAAATTTATGTGTATAAAAATTGAACATAAAACTTTTCCTTTCCAAGAAATTTTCTGGATTTTGAGAGTGCCAAAAACTGCCAGCTATGTTGGTTAAAGTTGTTTTTGTGCAGACCTCATGAGTGAAACTTTTAATCTTCCATGATAGAGATACCTTTTGTAAATGGTGAAAAAGATAATAAGATTCTCATTATGTGTTAAATGTAGTTCCTGTTCATAAGTCTAATGGACATAAATCTGCATACATATTTAGCTTTTGTTCTATCACAGGTTTGGTGGCTTTTGTCATGACTTGGAAAATTTGAAATACCAATTTCCAAGTACCAGAGTCCGTTGGGTCACATCAGTTGCTGTACAAAATGGGAAGGATTAAATTCCATGTTCAATATCATTATTATGTTACTGCCATGTGTATGTTCACATTGCTCTGCAATCGCACTCTCAAGTGGCGGGACAGTGAAAGTTTATGTGAGAACATTATGTGTTGCTGTGTGTTTATCCAATGGAGTCGAGAAAGAAACAGTGAAGGCACATATCTTGTACATGAATTAACTGGTATATACTTCAGGTAGGCTAACCTCATACTGACTTGAATGGACACCTGCTTTTCATTTCCATTCTGATATCTGTGCTCCTGAGTTTGAGGTAGGCTAACATGAAGTATCTCCAGATATATTGTAACAGTAGTGTGTTCATAACTACAGTGTGCTTTTACACTTATAAAATTTAAATTACTTATAACTCTGTTTCTTTTACAAATTTTTGACACTGTGGTGCTCTTGCTACATACATCTCAATTTTGTCACTCAAGTTCGGCAAGTTTAAACCTTCTTGTCTCCTACTTGTCTATGTATTGCTTGTATTTTATGTTGGCATGTCTCGTACAATACTGACAGTTGGATTTGTAGATTCAGTACAGATTGTGTAATGTATTTTCTTCTTTATTTCTTTATGAGAGAGGAGTTGATGACCCGTCTGTTTTGATCTAATTCCCCCTTTCCAGAGTCTGATGACGGCAGTAACTATGCTGACAGATGTGGATAAACTCTGTACCAGTTTGCCAACTGTCAAATGGACAGATTACGTCAGACCGTATTGTGACAGGCTATTCAGGGAGACGATGTTGTTTACAGCTCAAAATTTCACTCACCCAGTCGTTCAAGGAAATTTCAGGTCTCTACTTGAGGTAAGAGTGTGTTTCCATGGAAACCATTGAAAGTCTGCTGTAAGACAGGGGCCATTTTTGTGATGGTGGAGTATATTGTGTGTGCTGTGTTACAGTCTTTGTGACGTTGTATCCTCGAAAATATCCTCATTGTCCTGATTGCCTAACAGTGTGAACGACCAACTTGGAAAAGAGTTTGTGATTAGTGAGTGGTAGATAGATATACTTTATTAAATCCTCAAATAAGGAAATTACATGTCTGCCGTAAAATGACAAAAACAAATAAAACAATAAATTCCAAGAAAATAGTAAATTTCACAGTAGTAAAGTTATAAACATAAACAGGTAATAGCAAGGAAGGTAATTTACAGAATATGCAAATGTGTAAAAGAGTAAAACTACCTATTAAAATCCAGGTTATGTAAAGTAATTGCCGATGATGATCAGAATTCGATGATACCTAAAGAAATGAAATTTGACTGAATCATGGAACTTTTGAATGAAATTTGCTTTTATCCAGTCAATGAAAGGAGAGCTTTGTTCAGATTTGATATATGGTTGTACCTACATGAAAAAAAAAAAGAACCTCATTTGAAAGCAAAGATGTGATCAGATACTGAGATACTGATAATGGTAGAAAGAGAAGCTGATGAGAGCAGTATTGGAATTACATGAACATTGTAGATGATTTTGTGCATAATTAGGTGTTTTGTAACAGGTGATTGATGTTGTTAATAAATCACATGACCTACAGATCTCCACTGTTTTGCGACAGATTTCAAAAGTTATTTGTTTTTAGAATGGGTTAGACTGTGAAGTATTGGTTACATTTTTTGTCCTCTCTTTTTTTGAAGACAAATCGGACAGCATTGCATGTATTAAATTTTGGATATAGTCTACCAAATGTAGCAGTAGAATTTGCTTTGTTTGTGAAACGCTAGTGAAAATTTTCTTTTGTGTTTAGCAGAAGTCATCCTACTTTCTGTCGACATCCCTTACAGTAACATATATTAATCAGGCTAAGAGATCAAAATTGCACTGCAGTAGGTGTTCTACTGGCATGGCTTGATAAATACATTGTCTTAAGTTTTATTCATCTACAGTATTACCAAAATGTTACCCCAGTCCAAAGATAACATCTGATTTGTCCATTTGGGAAATTTCATCATCATCATAGCAAGGGTGGTTTTATTTCAGGGTCTCGGATGGAGTGAATCATTAGTGAAGTCTCTCCTTGATGAAGTAATTAAGCAGCTCAACACGGAATCTGCTTCAACTGTGCTCATCCTAGCTCTACAGTTAGATGACGCCAGGAAATATGGCGGTTGGAATACTGTAAGTGGACCTATATTTTGCAGTGATGCTTAGGTTTTAATATTCACAGTTACTGTAATTAATGATCATTGCAGTCAATGTCATTGCTCTGAACACACAGGATTCTTAGCCAACATATTTATCAAAGCAGTTAGTGACCAGAGCTGA
The DNA here is from genome assembly GCA_021234535.1 of Stichopus chloronotus. Lineage (NCBI taxonomy): Eukaryota > Metazoa > Echinodermata > Holothuroidea > Aspidochirotida > Stichopodidae > Stichopus > Stichopus chloronotus. Next base: position 25,474,625 of record CM037836.1, read on the forward strand.
CCATTTGCAGAGACACTGTTGTCCTGGCATAGCATCTACCAGTTTGCCATAATACTTTTTTGGTGGTGGGGGGGGGGCACAATTATCCTGATAGATATCTAGGGAATGAAGTCATATTGAAGAACTTTGATGTTTGTGCTTTTTTTTAAATTTAAGAGTAAACATGATTTTTTCTCCTAAGTAAGGGGTACATTTCATGGTTACTCTAGTTAGCATTGATTAGGCGTTACTATTAATATTTAAATCAGGACACCACCTCCCAAACAAAGCACTCAGCTTCTTGATCCTGAAGTATTTACATCTGTTGTAATTGACTAGGGAATCCCAATATAAACAGGTATGTGTGTACTTGATGCCTAGCGTATGCAGATAGCCTCACATGTGGAACATTAACTTGGACAGATGTTTTACCCGTTATGCAGCTGTAATGTGATACCAGCTGCAAACATTCTTCGTAATTTTGGTGAAGTGTAATGGATGCAATCAAGGGAGTACTTGTTTTTGGTGTACCACAGTGAGCACAAGAAATCTTTGCTACCGTTCTTGCAGTTTTTTGGGGGGAGGGCTGCCACATCGCAAGACATTATAGTTTTGTAATATGAAATGGCCTATATTAAAAATTCCTGTCAGTCTAAACATGTGTATGCAATAAGACAAAAGAGGCACATGCAAAGATTCTTTTGTTTTTCTCTAGTAGTTTTCTCCATCACCTTATTTCCCTTACAGTGTGCAATATTATCACCCAGCATTTGATAATGATATTATCACGGTGATTACTTATAACTTACAGGAAGCATCGCATGCGATTAGTGAATTTTACAGCCAATGCCACAACTTCATAGCAAAGAATCTCGGTAAAGTGCAATACTCATCGACGTGGTCGAACGTCCCTGCAGGGGTTCAACAGAACCTTAAAGAGGGTGAGTCCTTGCAGCTCTTTCTTTCAAGTTCAAGAATACAATTTTACTGGAGAGAAAGTTTTTGCTACATGCATTACGTGCAGTATATTTCACTGCAGGGATGATCATAGCAAGGTATCCTTGTGTTCAAACACAGAGGTGAACTTTGATAAGAAGTCCTAACAAAGCTTTCTATGTAAACATTTTTTCAAAGCAGTTGTTGTTTGAAATTAGGATTTTGTATCCCTCTGCACTGTGTTCATTAGTGATTTGAAAAAATTGGCGATGGTTACCCAGCTTTTAGGTCTTCATCATTGCAGTCACTATTCTCATGTATGAATGTATGAAACGCAACCAAACCTGGAGTAACAACATTAACGTATTTGGGTTCGCATCACATTACACAGTCTGTCATTTATTAAAAGTTAGGCGTAGATAATTTTTTTTTTTAATATTTTATCATCAAAGTGTATGAACATTATAGTCTCATTCCCTGTTTCCTGATGAATTCTGGATGGCAAGCTTGGACACGGAAAGATAAAGAATAAAGAAAGGATATAGAAAGCAGATATGGATGTTACCATTAGATAGGAAGGTGTCTTGTTAAGGAGACAAATTCTTTATTCCAAATTTGTAATTCCCTAAAAATGTAATTTGTCCTTGATTGCCCTTGTGGTAACAACTCTTCACTGTAAAATGACTGTCACCTCCCCATGTCTCCATATTTTATTGGCATTTGATCAGATGTGAAATGTGCCAATGTGTTGTTTACCAGTTTTGCGGTTAAAGTTAGCAAAATGGGTGGATCTGATTGGTGGATATCCTGTTACTTGGGAGTTGGAGACGTGGGGGCTTTCAAGTGTCGAGTGAAGAATAGAGAAATTTCAGCCAAAGCATTTTAATCTCAACACAGAAAAGCAGATATCGATGTTACCGTTAGATGGGAAGGTGTTTTGTTAATCAAACATATTGTGCAGCAATCCTATCAGTCAATGGCAGGATTTTCAGTGTGCAAAACAGGCACTCAGACTTTCAACTTACTGTAGATTCACATGAATTCTGAAGGTTAATAAAACTCAGAATTTTCGCAGACTACAAGCGGAATCCACATGGTCAACATCTCCTCCTACATCTCCGTAGCTATTGATGGAGACTGACACAAAATGGTGAAAATCTGACAGAAGAGTGGCTTAGATTAAGATTGTCCACATCATGTTTATTTCTTGCCCTGTTGGTGATAAAAATATTTAAATATGCCTGCCTGAACGAAGCACTTCTCTCTTTCGTCGACTACCCGCTTTCTTCCATTCCTGCACAGCTGCTGTCTTTGTGGATGACAGAGGTCCCAATCGAGCAAAACCGGTCCTCTCGAGCTCCCTGAGGAACAAAAAGGGCAAGGCACTTGGATCATCGAGTAACTGACCCATCCATTTATAGAATCTCTTGAGATGTGTGGTCTTTCCAAATGGTATCATTTTTTTTTTTCTCAGATTCATACTTTGTTTCAAAATTTGGTTGTTTGTACATTGTAAACAACTTCTACCCGACAGACAAGTAACCGGTGACCATCTGACAAAAGTGTAGTATTGTTACCTTTTACGAGTCCATTGGGGTGAGATCTGTTTGAAAGTACATGCTGTGCATTGCCATCTTTAATAGCAGCTCTCCATGGTTTTAAATGAATAAAATGTGTGCAGTTTGAAGTTCATCATTTTTAGGCTAGTCACACTGCTCATCTGTGTTATTATCTTCATTAATTGTAATCTCTAAAGCAGTAACAAAATGATCACTCGAAATTAATTTACTTTTATAAAAAATCGCTATGTGAAAAAAGCAGGTACATTCTGTTGCTCATTAACCCACCGTCTAAATTCTCAGCACTTGTGTGTTTTTTTACTGAAAGTATTGCTGTGTTTTTCTATGTCATTGATGTTCATTGTGCTTTGGGCATGTGGCATGGTATGGGGCTATGAGACTAGATATATACTGGATCAGTGCAACCAGATCTGACCCTAATGCCAAGGGGTATGGCTGAAGTGTACTGCAACAGATTCCAATGGAAATAAAGTATTATCACTTTAGATTTTGATTTGATCGTCACATCTATGTCAGAGTGATGGCTGAAATGTTCTTTATTAAAACTGGGAATGAGATCAGAGCTTTGAGTACTAGCACTGTTCAAGCTTAGGCCTTGACTTGATGATGATATCCAGAGTCAGTTGATCTTGATGTCTGGATCAGATTTTAAACCAATGGCAAGCATATAAGTGTTTCGATGTGGACTTGATCCTAATGTGTCTATATCTGATCTGTGTGTTAAAGACTAACGTCCAAAATGAAACGTGAGTCACATGTGGATCAAATTCTCTTCTGTCATTGACTTAAGAGTATGAGGGCTTCAAACAAGATCAGAACGTCATCATGACGTCCAGATTTGATTCTTGAAGTCAAAGTTATGTAACAATTCAGGTCTGAATCACTCTGTTTCAACTAAAGATTCAACAGTATAGTTGCTTCCAGATGTGATCTGATCCTTGACAGTGTGATCTGATCATGATGTCTAGGTCTTGGTTGAAATATACTGCAAGTCATATGTGGAGCAAACTCTTCCTAACTAATTATCCAGGAGGATGGTTTCTATCAATCCTGATTTGACCATGACACCTAGTCTTGATCATGAGATCTAGATCTGATCATGGTGGCTAGATCATGAATGAAGTATACTGCAGATCAGGTATTGAACAAACCCTCCTTGACTTTTTGTGGAAGAATGTGTGTGTTTTAATACCTAGTGTGGACTTAAAAGGGTATTGAAACTCAGTTGATGTCAAGTTGTGTCCACCTTGGATGTTAGTAAAAGACTCGAAACATTAGCACAAATGAGCAGCTATAGTCAAACCCAGATGAACTGGGACATTTTTAATCAGAGACGAGGACAAAATTGATGTCATATTGTGGATTATGCATTACCATAGTAACAAACTAATTTATAGAATGATGTATGACATGCACTTACATTGTTAGTATCATTTAGATCAGCCAGTGAAGTTATGTTAAACACTGTTAAGATGCTGAGGATGTTACACTGGCCATGGATACCATGTGATGATGATTACCAGACATGTGGTATGTGGTAGTTTTTATCAATCTTGTTAGAGCTTTGTGTGCTGGTTTTCCAAGTCAATACATGGAGTTTTAAGTAAGTTTATATATGTATTTATTGGGTATTTAAGTACACTTATTTATGTTGATTTCTCTCTCTCTCATGTTTGTTTTGGTTTAACTTATATATTTTATGTTTTTCATAATATGCAGATTTTCTTATCTATTGCTTTTATTGTTTTGTTGTTCCTGGGGAAAAACTTTCCAAATTGATTCTTTGCTCAGCAGTCAATCACATCCATTTAAATATTCAGTGAAAGTGAGTGTCAACATTGATATATTTTACAGAGATTCAGAGAGAATTCTCAATTTACTTAGAAACAATTTCTGAGTGGTTTGCAAGTGTCTAGAATGAATATCCTTAAAAGACACAAGACCTGGAATACTTGAGAAGGGACAGATGAACTCATCTTTGTTATTTGATTGATTCAACAAAGTGCATGAACTCTACTGTTTTCTGATGACAGATAAAGGTCATTTGAGGTTATCAGAGGTCAAAATCTGTAAACCATGTACAGAAGTATCTCATGTAAGACATAGGACTTATGTACGTAAGTGAAGGGATGTAACCTTATTGGCTGTTTCTGTGTGACTTTAATCAAAGGTGAAAGGATTCTGTTGGAAATGTTGAATGGTGTGTGAATGATGACTGGAAAGATGTCAGTTTGGTCTTACTGTCAGTGACATGTGCAGGGTTTGATGGGTGGAGGGACCAGATTTTGTGGTATCCTTTTCCCCGACTTAAATGGGGAAGATGGTCTGGGGAGAGAGATTTTCCCTTCCCACTTTGGAAAATGTTTAGAATTTATAAGTAGTGAGATGAACAATGGTAAAAGGACTCTCTATTTGTTTTGGGAAAGAGTGTTAAGATGATAAGGACAAGGGTGGGGGGTGACTGAGAACCCAGTGTTAACACTTTGTAAGAATGCAGAGTGCTTTCATTGGTTGGGGCGGAATGAGCAAGAAAATTTTTGGATATAAACGCCATAGATCTGTGTGAAAATTGCCCTTTCCACGCTTTGCATGTAAGCTCCTGGAGATGGGCTGTGTCAATGTTCCTGAGATTCAATGTTCCCATGGTTCTATGTTCCTGGGGTTCGGGAACATCAAAGCCTTTGAACATTGATTACTGGGACCATACAGCCTCATGAACAGTTCACCTGGTCAGTTACAGTGACAATGCTAGAAACATAGAACCCTGGGAATAACAAACCTTTTTCTCATCGGCAACCATTGAAATAGTACAAAAACGGGAACAACGAACCCTGGGAACATCGGGTAAACCCCCTGGAAATGGTACTCTCAGTATTTTCTCTGAGGAAATTTTTTCTCCTTAACATTTTGGAAATGTTTGCTATACAAAAGTCTTTACAGAAATTCAAGTCAAGGTAAATTGAAGAAAGAATTTCATGGCAATCTTTAGTTTATATTTTAGTCATATATTTTCTCATCAGCAATATCCGGTACACCAGTCAATTTATCTATTAGTCCCCGACCGGATCGTTCGATCTCAAATATGCAAATTCCATTGCCTGGCCATTTTCCCACACTAGCCACGTAGGTTTAGGAGCAGTGCCCCCCCCCTGCCCTCTTGTACATGCCACTACATACTCTGTGGTGTAGTCGTAGGACATGCATGAGTGCATGATCCTTTCCGTCTTATCTTGCCTGGTATTTTCGACTTTTTGGCAGTCATTCTGCTATCACAAAAGTCAGTTTGCTGTCAAGATTTAATTACACTTATGCACGTAGCACTGAGGGGCTTTCGCACAATTTACTATGCAACTAATTATTAAAGACAAATGCTACTAAATATTCAAGACAGTTGTGCATAGGTTTTAAATTCCACCTTTAGCAGTGGAAAACAAAACTTAAAAAGGAATATGCGAGCTTCAGCTTTATCTTGAAGCAACCACGCAGTGATGTCATTGTAGTGTGTAGTAAAAGGTGACATGCTTCCTTTTCATTAACATTTGCACCGTATCCTAAATATTGTCAAAGATGCTCCAAAAAGGAGCACTTTAGAACCATTAATCATAAGAGCCATCCAAAAGGCAAGTTAGCGTTAGATTCTTGCAGGGTCTTCGCCTGCCCAATTTGAGTACAATGCCGGCTAATTGTTTGAACTGGTTAATGTGTCTCACCCAACCCCATTCCCCTCCATAAAGCCTTGCCCATTTTCAAGTTGGTTTTATTTTTCATTTATATGTATATTATATTCCTTCATAACTTGCAGGTTATGATTTCAATTCATTTTCTATTTTAGAATCACACTTCTCAAAATCAGATTCACATGATAACTTGCAGGTACAGTTTATTGTTAATCGGTATGTTGTGTCACCAGTTGTCATTTCATAAAATTTTTTCAAAAAGCTGATAACTTTAGTGCCCAGTTGGCAGTCAGCAAAGCAAGGCTCCGTGCCGGTTGGCAAGGGGCGGGTTTTGGTCAGACCAGACCGGCACCAACCCACATTGACCACTGTGGCAACCACCCGGGATAGCTTCCTTGAATTTCTATGGAGTTCTGCTACTAAAAAACTAGAACTGCAAAATTATATGGGAATCATACCTGACTCATTTTCTGACTTCTTGTATTGTTTGGGGACATGATATGATTTAAACAACATGTTTACTCTAGCTTTATTTTAATTTCTTTCAGTTTTATCATTTTCATTATCATCAGTTATTTTTGTAATAACGTAGGACCTCTCACTGTTTTGATATGGCAGAACTTGATCTTTCCCATGATGCAGTGTAAGTTTTTATTTCAGAACTCACACATTGGTTTTGGTCAGAGATCAAAAAAGGAAACACCAAAATATCTCATGATTAACTCTTTTAACAATCTAATTTAAGAGAGTATTGGAGTGCAGATCGCACTACTAATGACAATTTAAATCTTTTACTTGATTTTCTTGTAGTTTTCTCAGGTCATTTGATGATCAAAAGATGGTTTCAGTTTTATTTCCTCCTTCTCTTTACAAAATTTACAGAGATTGATTAATATTTAAACATATTTACATTTAACTAAGACAAAAAAGCAAAAAAAGTATCACCAACATAATTTAGGAGCATTTGACTGAGCTGATCTATGTTGATATCAATGTTAGTAAAAATAGAATTATAGTGTGAGAGGGAAGAGAGACCAGATTGAAGTTGGAAAACTACTCCAGTCTGGTCCCTAGAAGTACAGAATCTTGATATGTCTATGTCACAAGACTTGTGTCAAATGCTGTAAATTATTAAACAAGATGGTGAAAGTGCATCCCGATTATAGTGATGATATGTGTAGGTTCTCTTGACCAATTACAAATTTGTGATTCTTCTACTGGAGAAGAAATATTGTTGATTTAACAAATGTGGAAATTCATGTTTCATGCATGTTTCAGACGATTTTACTTAATAAGTCGTAATTTTACTTACTAAGTCTTGATAATTAATATTGTTGTGCTGGGATAGACGAAGTCATGGTGCAGGGGAAGGTGGATCATTTTAGAAGTCTAGACTTCATTTTCATACAGATCATATGACAACCCTTTCTAACAATTACTAGTTTATGTCCAAATATCGGAGAGATTAGTCTTGCAATATTTCATTTTACGGCGATGAATACCAGTACGATCACCTGTCATGAATTTGATCGGAGGTGGCTCATCGTGGTGTCCTCAAACAGGGTGAACCGACCAAGGTTTCAATCAATGTAGTGTTCAGATCATAAAAAAAGTTTATTTATATTATATTTATCATTTCGTCATCATCATACAGTTCGAGACAACGTGTTAATGAGTTTTTGCCAGTATTGATAGTTCAAGTATGGATTTGCGTCGGTGCTCGACAGGCCTGGCCCTGTCTCTTTTATTTCAAAGTTGCTACTTGATTATAATTGTGCAGCTATCAGATGAAGGGGAAATTGCAAAGAAAGGAGTTCTTTTGTTAATGTTTAATAATGGGTTGTTACTTGGTTTTCCATCTTAAGTGTATCATCATTAGTTTGATGGGTGGTTGTAACAGTTACTCCTCAATGATACCACAGCCACCATCCTTTTCTCTTCTCATTTCTTCTAATGTTTTGGTGGTCTTCTATTGTTCTACCACAGGAAAACTAATCTAAGAACAATCACACCATAGTAAAACTGTGACTGTACCTGTGTTTTGAAACATGATTATGAAGTTGTTGACAAGTTGGAAGTTTTATTCAATGTTATAACACTAGCCTAGCTGTTGATCCTTCCCTAGATCAATACTAAAAATTCAATTGTTGGCTAAGTTTCAACCTAGATAACAATATTTCCTGTAATGTTCTATAAATGGCATATACTCATGCACAGGAAGATGTCTGGGCTTCTATATATATAAAAAAGCCCAGACTTGCTCCAGATGGTTTTGGAATGCTCCTGTATGGTGAAGGTGCCAAAAGAAGCTTTGCCTACATTAGGTTAGTTGTGCTTGCCTGGGCAGCATGTTTTCAGGTGTTCATGTGCGATCTCATACCATTGACAGAGATATGAACATTGGGGTGGGCTACTATTATTAGTGATTTAATGAGGTGTGCAGTAAAGTTGGCAAATCATTTTAAATTGGTAGATTTAAATCAGTTTCCTGAAAGCTAGTAACTTTACAGTGAGCCTTTTTTCGTGGCTGATTAGCAGATACTGCGGCTTGTGTCTTTGTACTCAATTTTAGATGATTATCGAAGGGTGAATAAAGTGCAATTTAAATACAAGTTCAGGTTTGTTGTTCATATTTGGCATTTTTGCACTTTCTGTCCTTTTTATCCAAGTCCCCCCCCCCTTATTTTCTGACTGTTGTATTTGGTTTCAGTGGAAAGAGAACCTATTCGATCATGACAGCATGTGTGTGTGTGTTTGTGATGCCTAAGTTTTTAGATAACAGTTTGAGAAAGGTAATTCTGAGAGTTCTCATACTTGTTGCATAGATGCATTTAATGAAGTAGAAGACCTGTATTGGTTTTATTGGAGGTTAAAGGTTACCAGAGGTCAAACACTGAAAACTTTTGTTAACATGATTGCTAAGAGAGGAATCATTTAAACTTTTGATACTTAGCATGTGAATGCATTATGTCAAGTATAATAACCTTTTCTAGGTGAAAGTCAAAGGCCACCAGAGGTCAAACACTGAAAGCCTTGTGAACACAAGATCTCAAGACAAGAATCATGGAAACTTTTGATAGTTAGCATGCTAATACATTAAATCAAGTGGGAGAAACTTTTTCTATTTTGATGAACGTCATCTGAGGTCACCCAGAGATCAAAAGCTAACCAATGTATTTTAAGAATGGTAACATGATAATTCTTATCGTTGGCATGTGGGCAGTCCATATTGGCCAGATTGACCCTACGGTTTTTGGTGGAGGTCAAAGGTTATCTGATTTGACAGAGTCAAAGTTTGACATCTGTAATTATAATATCTTAAGATATGAAATTTTAATACTTTTCATATTTAGGTAGTGATGATGTGCTACATTGAATACGTTGACAAATCGTCTTCTTTTTGGTGGTCACTGAACCAGAGTTTAAAAACTGAAAATTGGCTGAACAGCATATAGCCTCACTTCATGACAGGAAGCATAAATAGATGCAGTGGTTTCATACTTGGTATGTTTAATTTTTCTGTCAAACAGATGAGGTCCATTGATTTTACTTGAGGTTGGAGGCCATCTTGGGTCACCACCAGTTACTCTTGGGCTCTACTGCTACTGCTGACAGTAAAATGACATGTCTTTACCATGCAAGGATGGTGCGCACACATTTAGGCCACAAGCGCCTTTTTCTGGTAAGCATGTAGTCTAAATGGTGCGTAATTAACTCATTGAAACCTCAATGCATTCTTGCACTCTGTTTTTTTTTTTTTTTCGAGACAGAGCAGTCTGTGGGCCTTGCTGATGGTTGATGAACTCAATCAGATTCAACATGCTCCTGTTATCATCTCACATAGCTTACTTGTTTGAGGACTTTTTGGCATTTGGCAGTCACCGTAGAGATGAGATGCTGGTATACTCATCGTTGGTACGGTACCACAACACCCTCTCACCATTGACTTGGCACACTTAAGTAGAGTGATATTCAAGGTGGCCTTGCACATACAAGGTACCTCATATCAAACATTCCCAATCTATCATGTAATGGCACATGGATTGGCCTATCATGCATGGCACTCACAAATTTCCCCATGTTGACCATTCAGATTTTTTTAAACTTGAAGCGGTGGAGGGAAGCGAAGAGGGGGGGGGGGATGGGGACAAAAGTCATGTCAGTCACAGTGGAGGTGGTAATTTTTTTTTTGGTCAGACCGGTTTCGCTGTTGGTTAATCGGGGCATGTTGGTGGTGTTAGTGACAAACTAAAAAATGGATCATGTTGTGAACGTATATGTGTGATCGCAGCAAAAGATTCGGCGCAACGTTTGACTTTCCTCAATCCGATTAAAGTCTGTTAGCGGAAAGCATGGAATATTTGGTGTAAACCCTACAGGATTTGTGCAACCTTTGACTGCACCTACAGTCACACAAGAAGTAAGGTGATTAGTTAAAGTGAAAAAAAGTGACCAGAACTGGACATTCCAATGTTTTAAGATGTGGGGTTCAGTTGAAGAAGTTCAACTTAGCAGTTCGTTACCAACAATTCGAACGATCCACGTGCCATGCCACTGATTCACTTATGTATGTGTATTGGCAGGATTGAAAGAAAACTGCTCGTTGGCAGATGTTGCGTGCTCTTGAGTTTTGCCAAAATTGACCATGTTATCATTTTGCCACTTGGCAAACCTTAAAAGTCTGTACACCGAACGATTAAGGGAGGGGTTCGATCACTTTACATTGAAGAATTTACACTGACAACACAAATAATGCCCTTTTTTAAAATATCAATATTCTGAATTTGTGGAAGGGAGGGACGTATATGGCGTAACTACGCCATCGATGTACGTACCTATTAAGTTGAACATCTTGCGTTATAATATCATGCTTTCTCGAATTGAACTTCGGAAAAACGCTTGTCTTTTTTTGTCACTCAAAAAAAAAAAAAAAAGAAAATCAAAGTCTAAAAATCTGAAATACGAGTAAGAATTTTCTTACATCTTTTTAGTATTTATGACATAAAAAGATACGAATTGCACCAGATTGTGTCTAAGGTTACCTGATAGGTGACAAATTTTTCAAAAAGGGGATGATGATACTCCGTCAATTACTACCCTCTCCCTCTTATCACTGAATTTTTGAAATTACGATTTCTTGCAAAAGGTATGACTTCAAAAGACGCCAAATGTTGCTCCAGACTGCGCCTGGTTACCTGGTAGTTAAACATTTCTCATGCCCCATCCCCTTAAACCCCTCCCCCAGGCCAGCCATCACTCACTTTATGCTTTCATTCACCTATCAAAACTCCAACATTTTTCCATCAAGGGGCACTATCATTTACGTTAGACAAAGACTAGCTTGACTAATTTTAGCAAGATAACAAATCGGTGGAGACCCTTTTTGGAAACTAGGAATCCTCAGGAAAACAAGTTCAACTTCAAAAGATACAAAGTAGTTCAACTTGAAAGTGTGGTTAAAAAAATTCTCAAAAGGGAAGGGGGAACCGGGCCGAGGTCGTCTGGGTCCGCTGGCTGAACAAACACTCGCTTCATGAGTCACAGGTTATTAACCAATGTGCTTCACAGCCATCGGCGGACCCCCGTTAAGCCACCGGACACTTCTCCGGCCGACGGACGAAGTGGCGGTCAGAGGTCCGTCGTCGAGGCGACCAAAGGTTGCTAACCAGCCAAAAATAGTAATGGATGTTGAGTTGGTCGAAGCATTTGATGTCGACGTCGTATTGAGATGCTCAGTTTGCATATTCATAATAAAGGCGTGGTCTTCTATATTGTAGTTAGAACCGGTAATATTCAAACTTAAAGTCTGCTCTTTTTAGTTCCTTTTAGAGTAGTCTCTGCCATTTACTTTCATTAAATGAGGTATATCGTCCTTGGAAATCCTTGCTCGTACATTAAAAAACGTAACTTACGAACCATAATCTTATCCTTCTGTTTCTTGTCGTATACACACGCCATCACTTTAAAATGCCCTGGCAAACTACCTTTGACACTACCAATGGCCCAGACCAGTACAACGTAACCAACATAAAGGTGTACACGTTCATCTTTTTACTTTGAGTACATGTCATGCATGTAACTAACCTTCCCAGCAGGTGTTGTCATTACGGTTTTTTTTTTAATGTTAGTATTATGAATCCGGTGCGTAATACACGTCCATTGGCTAGCATCCAACAGAAGGTCGAATGACCGAAAAGTTTGTTTCATAATAAAATTCTGGAGTAACAGAAGTTCAGATATTTTTCACATTTTTGCGTTCTTACTTTTTTAAGTATGAAAGAGACTGTTTTTCATCCCTGGTGGATCCGTCTGTTAGAAGCACATTGTTTGGAACTGCTGGTATTAATTATTAACATATTTAAATCACACTCGATTTGTGTGGACTTGTAGCTGTTACTAAAATTTTCATGCTTGAAGAGCAATCGTCAGACATCAAGTCTGTTGCTAAATCAAATTAGTATTTTAATTTAACTCATTAAAAAACAACCACGACCCCAATGGGCTTCAGTAGTAGCCTATATCATTATATTGTCATGCATGATTAGAACGAAACTACCGTATTTCGTCCGCAGTGTGTGTCCTCACGGTGATGTTCACGATATGACTGCTAACTCTGGAAACCTAAAAATATTTATTACAACCATGGAACTGAAACATACAACGGAATATAAGTTTGCATGTAATATTTGACGATGTATCGACCGCACTGTCAGTTTGATAAACGATTCCAATCAATAAAGCTGACACTGTATTTTCGTAATTCATTGTACTTAGGAGTATTTGTGGAAGATTTTAGCAGCCTTCATCCCGGCGTTCCATAGCTGATTGTTTACATATATTGCAAATGGTCAAATTTGAATGAGCAATTATTATAACACAAAGGAGCAATTTACCCCGTAATTATGCAGTCCTTTGCCGTCAAATCGATTAATTGCGTCGGACAGTATCTAGTTTGGAATATGTAGCTTATAGATTGAAGAGGGTAAGGGAAAATCACGAGAGAGGAAGAGAAATTAGTTCTTTCAATGTGATATTTCTTCGCCTGGTTATGAATTGCTTCATAAAATACACGAGCGCTGACAATCAATCGATTGATTGGTCCCAGATAATAATCTACCGAATCAAATACGTCACGCCAAGCCGCATTTCGAATTGTTAACGATGTATTTTGTATCAGCTCAGCATGAACTGACTGATGGAAGCTATGTATAGACAAACATATTTTGATAGCATAATTTTTGGAAAAGAAAGGTTATTGTGTCATTCATCAACTTCTCCAACCGGTCATAAGCACAGTGATGTCGACACTGATGCTTTCAATATTCGTTAGGTGTACAGAAATCGTAAGACAGCAATCGATAGACGAAAGGTGAATTATTATGTCTGAAATCATTCTAAAATATTCCCATGCAGCGTTAATTATCTACTAAATGACCATTTTAATATTTCCGATTATGTTTGTCGATACCATCTGTTATGTACAGCCGAAGAAATTTGTATAGAAAACTTGAAAAGATGTAATGCTCCTGCCTCCGTCGGCTGGCCTTGGAAAGTAATATACAAAAGGAAGATTTCATAAAACTATTAAACGATAAAAACAAAGATTTTTCTTCCAAATAGTGGCGAGTATGATAACACACAGAGATACCGGCCTAGCATTTGCGTTAAAGGAGCATTACAAGTATTAAACAAGCTGCCGTTGTGGAAAACTGCGTAACGCAACCTTTTAAGATACACATACGTTAATCCCTGTTATACCATGCTATAGTCTACCTATAGAATGGGTTCCCAGCATGGATACCTGTACATTGACCATCAAACATCTCCGCCAAACATATGTAAACTCTATAATCTAGCCTGAGCCTTTCTCGTTTGGTCACCTTCGATGTAAAAAAAAAAAAATCGAATTACATCGTATTATTTTGAGTACATGTGATCATTCAACAACAAGAAAGTACGGTGTTATCTGCAGTCTGTAGGTTTAACGTTGTATTGAGGAAGTATTGAGGAAACTTATAGTTACCATGCTAACTTTTAAGGCCAGTATTGGAGAAATGAAGTTTTGTAACATGAACTTTGAACCGAGATCATGGCACGTTGACGTCGTATACCCGGACAGTAAAAAAAAAAAAATTCTGTGGACCTACATCAAGGAAAACTCAAACGATATTGAGCCATGCACCGACTCACTATCTTTTTGAGCTGTTAAGCATATTAATCCGATCAAACCTCTTCCAATAATTATCCATACGACTGTTGTTAACCTTCCCCTACCCTGGCACACACGTATGGAACGTCGTCCTATGGCATATTACATGTACCAACATGTTCTATCGGCATGAATTCCTTGATGTTACAAACGGCAGTGGCTGACGGGAAACTTGCAGATGAAAGGTAGCATGAAAATTGTTCCGTTTAATTTGTAATCATTCCATTTTCCAGGATTTCGTGGGTCAGCGACCATGTGCACAATATCTTCATCACCGATAGATGGGTTAGTATTTCCATTGGGTTCGCCCGTCCTCCAAAATAGGAAATCTACGCCAGTTCCGTCTGTGTACCTCCATACTCCCTCTTCTTCTATATCGTTAAGACCGATCCATACACCAGATAGGTCCAAAATGCTTCCCTGTGGGGACGAAATTAAACATGATCGTGACGTTGCTACCTCTAAGATGAATGGTCGACTCTGGAACAATCTTCATTCTTGCCGTAAGACAACCTACCCACTGTTTGGCAGTGATGTGTCCGATTGGACAGTCCTCGTAAAAAGTGGCTCATTTACAGAAGTAATGTTTGGAGGTGGTATATTTATAGTGATGATACCTAACTTACGTCTTGGTTTGCTGTACCAAATGAACACAAAATGTTTTTTGAGTGACGTCATTCCCAACTTTAATGAATACTGACTACTACAAATTTGTTACAGTGCCTTTTATAAATGTGTGCAGGATGTCGTCTCATGTTCGACAGTAACGTAAAAATCGAATACCCGTGCTTGTATCGTTTCTGAGTCAATCATGAACTCATAAACTAATGGATCATATACTAATAGCTGAAATTTCAGTGACCTCCTTCAAGCTGCACCGCCCCACCCCGCTACCAAAATCCACCTGTCAGTCTCTGGAGTACTCATTATAACTTAACGGTTATCTTCACGTTTATTGTTTACGAGAATGTACAAAAATAGCTTGACAAAGGTAAATATTGCTACATTATAATGAGATTGGTAGATGAACAAAATAAGGACCTTAATTAATCATTTACTATGCATCTTTCTTACATATATGCAGAATGTACATATACTGAGGAATACCATTTATAAGAATGGTCGTGAACCGTACACTAGGCTTAGCGTTCTGGTTTGATGTATTAAAGAAATTGTCACAGAAGAGCTGATACACGAAGTTTTGTTCCTCCATCAAGTGAATAGAAGCCAAATGGATGTCACCATTCCAGTAAAGTGAAAACCGCTCTCTGTTAATTCTTCGACAAAAGTGCTCCGCAGTCCACCAATTTACAATGTGAGGGAAATATCTGTAATAAACAAATATGGGCGTCTTGAGATTTAGAGCAAAAAATGATACGTTTGGAAACTTGAAGTGGTATATTTACATATTCGGAATAGTAAACAGTTCCAAGCAATGTGCTCCTAACATTTAAGGATCCATCAGGGATGCAAAGCAGTGTCTTTCATATAATTAGAAAGAAAAACAGAGCAAAAATACTTACAAAGAGAGAAGCTGAGCTTCTGTTACTCAAAAATTTTATTAAAAAACAAATGTCGTTCGACTTTCTTCAGTGTTGAGTTTGATGTATAGGCTTAATGAGTGTAGAGGCAAAAATGTACTGAACTTTTGATCAAAATGAAATTCCCAGAGGTAAAGATGACAATGAGCTTTAGTGAGTCACAAAAGGCAAAGAAGATTAAGAGCTAAAATTGTTGTGTTTTTTGAGAGCCCAGTCCATTTCTTTTGTTGAGACCAAAGGGTTTAAGGGTTTTTATTTGTGCTGTCCAGTAGATTTCACATCTGAGAAGATTCCTTATTGTTGTTAGTTTTTTGGATTTGCTCGAAGGGCTTAGAAACGAAATCGGATAAGCTGTGAGGGGAACTGTTGAAATGAATGGCAACTTCACACATTTTTTTTTTGTTAGTAAGCGTAGCAGATATGTGATTCCGGAAACGGACTTTAAACTCTGTAGAGGTTTAGCCGGTGTATTGCACGTTACATTTATCACAATTAACTAAGTAAATAACATTCATTCATTTATTTCGTCCGTATAAATATAAAGTGAAATACAAAAAACCAAGAGGACACTGGAAAAAAGAATTTTTTAACGAGCTAGTGCCCAAGGAGAAACTAAACAACAAACAGTATAACAAGAAAAGAAAATAAGAGGAAAAACGAGAACAAAGAAAGAACAAACGCAATTAAGAAAACAACAAAGAACGGGATACTTAGTAAGTGCACTGGTCGATTAGGTAATTTTTCACCTTACGCTTAAAGATAGTATATGTTCTAGCATTTTAAATTTCATTGGGGAGAGAATTCCAAAGTTGATAACGATAGTTATTTAACAAAAATATACCGCGACTAGTATAGTGCATGCTAACCGTAAAGAGGGCAATAGTACCGGTGCTAGGACTATGAACTGGTAGAAAACCTAGGGTTAGCAACTTTACTAAATACGTTAGGAAAACCATTGTTAACCTACTTATAGATAAAAGAACCCATTTTGAAGGTATGAATATTGCTGATCTTACTGAGGATGCTAAGGTCTCTCATGCAGGGTGTTCCTGTGGTAGCGCCGGTCTTTGAAAGTAAAAGTTTTTAAGATCCTGTTCTGAAGAACTTGAAGGGGTTTGAGCAAAGAAGGTTTAGTCATGGTTTAGTATTGAACTTATATCTCCATACCATGAGACAATTTAGAGAAAGTAACTTAGTGAGTAATATAACTGGGCTGCTTCAGCAGGAGTAAGTGATGCCCTAAGGTGATGAAAGATTCCATTAAACTTAACAAGGTCATCAATATGTTGCTTGCAGCATAGCTGATCATCCATCAATAGACCCAGGCATTTGAAGCAGTTCGCTTTAAGGATATCAACATCATTCAGGACAAAGTGGTCTGGACAAGTATAGAATATATGGGAACCAGCGTGGAAAACAAAAAAAAATGGTTTTCCCAAGATGTAACGTAATTCTGTTGTTAGCTTCAAACAAAGTCGATTTTAAGTTGTTTGAGTACGGAATTAGCTTTATGAACAAGGGTAACACAATTACTGTCTTGAGCAAATACATTCGTGTCATCGGCAAAGAGTCTTAGAGACTCGTTAGGCACAACATTTTTAATATCATTAACGTAGATTAGAAAAAGGAACCCTGAGACATGCCTGCATTAACGAAGGAACAGGTACAATATAGGTACCATTTACGTATAAGAATTGTTTTCTATTACTCAGACAACTCTATATGATATCAAATGGCTTTACCTCGAATGCCATATTTTTTTAAATTTATCAAGGAGTATTTTGTGGTCAATCAAAAGCCTTCTTAATGTCAAGATAAAGGCCCAGGGCATTATCACCATTATCAAGGTACGCACAATTGACTGTCTAGAAAAGAGCATGACTTGTATCGCGGTGTTTCCTGAAACCGAACTGATATTCAAAGTCATTACACAAAGTACAGGAGTTATTTCCTTTGATCATATATAAATTACGGGTAATACAACTTGAGAATGTGGAATATGTGCGGGAAAAATTCTTGCAAAGATTTACATATTGACATATCTACATAAAGTCGAGCATACCTATTAGCTTTAAACTGCTCTAGGAGCCATACAACGGCTATTCTTTCCATGTATCATAACGTGTCGGTATAGCGTGTTGTGTTAAGAGACTTGTAAAGAGGAAGGACAATTTTTTTTTTCGATTGTTAAAACAGTGAGCTGGTCTTTTATGGTGAATTTAATTTCTAACTAGTACTCTCTCTGTTGCAGTGCGTCTGAAATCATTTCATCTGAGCTAAAAAAGTTGTCTTCGAACTTTGGGTGAACATGTCAAAATTATTGTTGACAATAAAGCCCCCCTTTGAAACATTAGGAATAGTGGAAACACCAAATACCACAATTAAATGAATACTGATGATGCAACCTGATGATCACATGCATGATGTACACCCATAATGATGATGAGGAGATACAGTAAGTAGCGAAAAGATCTACTTCATAAAATCTGATGCATACATTTTCTGCTGAACAGAAGATATTTTACCTGTAACACGAATCCATGAAATGTATCCAATCTGTTGGACATCGTCCAATAGAAAAAGTCAACTGCAATCGATTCCAAAATAGAAGACAGGACAGCAGGAAGAAGGGTGTCAAGTACATGATAACCTTTGATACTTATTCCGGAGGTATCTTGCCCGAAATATGCATTCGATTTGATTACGTTTTCTATTCGCGATTACCAGCCAGAACAGGCTAAATACGACAAACACATATTGATGGCACTCTTTTGAAAAACATATTTGTCATCAGTGGTGGAGGTCGAGACCGGTCTCGAGGCACAATTTTCAAGGACTCGGACTCGACGTTCGAACACTCGGACTCGACCCTGTGGACTCGAGGACTCGGTCCGAGACCAAGCACAAGTATTTAAAATAATTTGGTCGATTTAAATAAAAAAAAAATAGCCATGTACTTCAAACTAAGACTTAAATTTTCAGTTATATTTTGTAAATAAAAGCGTTCACGCATGTAGGCACGACTCAGTGTCGAAGTGTGTCACATAGGTAATTCTGGTGTATTACTACAATCTCGAGAAGATTTTGAAACAGAGGAAGACTTCAGAAGTTATCAGAACATTATTACTTTTGTGTGTCATTAACTAACAACAAGTAACGCCACGGGTACCTTACAGTTACAGGTATACCTATACATCCTGGAATGTGGTGCTTGCTTCTGAACTCAAATTCCGAAGTTTTAGCTAAAATGGCTTGCACGAAATCTGTTACTTTATCAGTTGGGAGTCTGACCCCTTGACCTCCAGAAATTTGACAATTTACTTTATATTAAAATTTTGTATAAGGTATATATTTTTCTCATTTGAGCAGAGGAGTCATAGTAGTAGATGGATTAATTTGCCAGGGGTAGTATTTTAGATGATGACATTACTTTGTGCCCCCAAAATAGGCGCAAACAAATATCTCATATATGTACACGTACATTTGCAACACACACTGACTGAAGTAGTGTGATAGTACAACACTGCAACATTCAGTCATTCACTCTCTGATTCTGATATAGAAATTTTCGACGTTAAAATATTCCTTCAAGTTTTTTTACCTTCGACAATATGTCTCATACGATTAAGAACTACAACTACATTGACGTAGTAACATGCTATGTACCTTCCATTAAAATAGTATATTCCTTGTTTTCAAGTGACATTTAAGGAAGAATCGAGATTGTCGTACTATCTATGGGGTTTGCAGTAAATCGTCTGACATTATAATCAGGCAAAAAAAAATCTCAAATCTAACCTAACGAAGTAAGTAGTCTATCCTTTTGATTTTCGCACAGGAAATCAGTTCAAGACTGATTTTTATGTAAAAGCAATGTACTCAAATACCTTCAATGCGAAAATATCATTAATGTTGACTAGGGACATCAATCCAAAATGAAACGTGGGTGGGTGGAGGGACAAGTGTTGACTAACTGACAGGTTTGAAAGATTAAAGCTGCACCGGCAGGGGACAACGCACTTCACCTTTTTATGGCTTTGGATATATTGGACTGGTCCAATAGGTGCCTCCCCCCCCCCCCATGGGGTTGGTGTAACATTCACTAACGTGACCAGAAGAAAAGCCCCGGAAGCTCTGAGGTATTTGCTGAATCGTGAACTTTGGAATAAAGGATTTCTGTATCTTTGAATGGCATTGAAAGGGCAATACTAGTCAGATATTGCATATTTTAGAGACAATGATAATTTTGATGATTGACAGGTCGGGGCGACCAAGGTCTAGTGATTGAAGGCACATATTGTGAAACGTCTTTGAAAGGACTTATGCGGGGACGCTTATCTACAGTTTTTATCAGGGGACGGAGACTGGCCTGGGGGCATGTGTGTAGGAGGACTATCTAAGCGGAGCGCCACCAACCGTTGGCAAAGGAGCCACAAGAAAATTTTAGACTTTTGAAGCCTCCCGGATGGCCGGAAATTGCAATTCCCGACCTTTCTAAGCTGCATGTACTCAGCCTTGAAATAAGGATGTCATGTCTGCAATTCTTCAATTCATGTAAAAAGAGAAATAACTCTATGATAAATGGTACTTTAATACAAATCAGGTGGGAGGTGAGTTGATACAAAATCATAATGAGACACACATCCTCTTTCATTTTCCTTCATTACTTTGCAAATATTTCAATGGGGGTTGATCAGCACGGACTCCTGGATTCTTTTTTCTTTTTTTTTTTGCTGGGAGTGAGATTTGTGGCGAATTTGTTGTTACTTATTACCGAACGGGATTATGTCTAATTAGCGGAGGACCACAATGAGTAAGCGCATATCGTCCAAGAAAAATTTTGGGTTTTGCAAACTCCCCAGATAATCGAAACGGCTGCGCCTCCTGTGTTCTAGGCTCCTTGTACCCAGCTTTAAAAGAGGGATTTCATGTCTACAATTTGAAAAAAATCTATGAAAAACGGAAATACATAAATGGGAATTTACAGCTAAAAGTCTCACGAAGAGTGGTTCAGAACCCTTAGCGAAATTTAGAAAAAAAATCGTCGGTTAGACAGAAGATGAACATAAATAGCAAGTAAACAGATATTATCAAAGCACAGCCAGGATCTAATGATTTTTTGCATCTTTTGTTTTTAAACGTCATCAATATGACGTATAAAGTGCCTAGTCAAGGTTTTTAGCAGGGGTGGGGACCTGGCCTGAGGGCAATACCTTTTATGAGCACTGCGGGTAGGACTATCTAAGAGGAGCCCCACCATCAGTTGGCGCGGAATGTATCAGAAAATTTGGGACTTTGCAACCCCTCCCCCGCCCCCAGATGGCAGAGAAACGGCACTTCCCGGGTGTCCTCGCTTCGTGTACCAAGCCTTGAAATGAGGCTCTCTTGTCTGCCATTTCTCAATTAATGAGAAAAAACATCATTCTGTGGAAAAATGGTAATAATTTATATTGTTGTTATCTCGAATATTTATGCTATCGTAATTTTCTGAAAAGTTAATTCAACAGTTTTTTTTTTTTTTTTTAAGGTAAACGATAACAGGTTATTTTCTTATTGATAAATTTTTAACTAGCACCTTAAATAAAATTAGGTGCAATATTTTGTATCTACTGCAGTCAATTTTTTACCCGAGAAATTATGGTTCCAGAAAATTTATTACAACAATTTTTACTCTCGATTACAGTTAGTCAAGGGAGATGGGTTACTTGTATGGTTGAATAACAAAATCAGTCTATATACGCTCATCTTGGATCAACGTGACTAAGCGACAATGATAGCAGTGCTCGTTTCAAATGAAAATTTACCTGTTACGTAACTTCCAATTTCATTCTTCTGCTTTTTCATGTTTTGACTAACTAAGTGGCTATTTGCCATGTATAATGTATCACTTACGTGTTAGGCTAGAATGCCGGTTTATCTGACTGTATAAAGTTTGCAGATTTAAGGAACCTCCTTATCACTGTGATCACTTCTTATTAAAAGCTAAGAATAGTTCTGTTTCAAAGGATGTGTTTAAAACAATGATGTCTTCAAGACACACCTGATATGTATTACCACTTTTCATACAATGATTTTTTTCACATGAACTGAGAACATGACAGATATATATGCCCATTTCAATGTTTAGTAATAAGGTATTGGTAGTTTCGCTACTCAGTTGAAAAAAAAATCCAGGCAGTCGGAATTTTTTAAACTTCATACCGCCCTAAAGGTGATCCTGGCTACAGTCCTGTTGGCAATCTTGTCATCATTTCACGTACAGTATAAAGGTACGTGTCATGTTTGCACATTTTTTCGAGGAATGGGACGCGGTCATCAAGGACTCGGACTCAGAGTCGAAGGGTTATGCCTCCGCCGGACTCGGATTGCGTAATTAGCCATTGAAAAGAGCTGTATGTTACATTAGTTATTACTCCACATCACAGCCCTTTCCCCTAACACAAATTTTTAACACAATTAGGCTTTGCTACCGTAAAATACCCTCCAAATCGGCGAAAACAATTCATACAGTACTTTCATTAGCACTAAATGATACTTAAGAGGTATCTAAGTACTTAATACTAAAGAGGGTTATCTGGGACTTACCACCCTTGAGCTAATAAGGATCAGGGGGATATGTTGCAGGTTTAAAATTTCTATCTGGTAGGAATTCTCTGTCTAATTGTAATTTCTTTGAGGTTTGTCCTAATCATCCCCATGTTATTGGCCATTGTAGGAAGCTGGTGAAATGCTTCTCTAGGCTTAATGTGAGAAATTTAGCCTCTCACATAGAGTTGTCAATGAGTGGAATAGTCTGCCTGATTAAGTTGTAAATTGCACTTTAGTAAATAGCTTCAAGGGCAACAGTTTAGTTTTATCATGACTGTGGCAGAATCTGATTTTGCTGGGCTTTGTTGGGTATTAGTTTGGTTAGGTTACGTTTTTTTTTTTTTTGGGGGGGGGGGGGTACTTGGATTACAGGGCATCGTATGAGGCTTTCGCCCTCTTTTGCCCTTAAACTTGTTATGTCAGACTTGTTATGTTAAGTACGTCTTAACTGTACAATTACCCATAAAACTGTTTTTAGTAACCATTCGAAGCATAAATAGCAAAATTCAAGTAAGCATCATCCACTTACTTAAAGACTTGCAGATATGTAAACAAATGTTGTGTTCAGTTTTTCGAGTCAAAATTCATCAATTTCCTCATCATATTGTGGTAAAAAGCTTATGCAGATCTAAAGGTGGATGAAGTGCCAGAGATGGTTTGTGTAAAGTTTGATAAGAGACACATCTATTGAAGAGATAACGACCATGGCGAGGATGGACTACTGGGTTAAAAATTTGTGTTAGTCGCACAAGCACTGGGATGTGGAGTGTCACTGTAATGAGCTTTGGACATGTAATGTAACGTACAGCTCTGTTCAAGGTCTAGACTGGGTGGACTCGACTCCAGCAATGTCTGTGACCCCGTGTTCGACACTGGCGTGCTTCGTTCGCGTTCTATGGTTTCCCTCTTTGATGGGATTTTCCCCAAGGATTGCCCATGCGCTGGAGACAAGGCGAAGGAAACATTAGAACCAATCCATTCGTCGTTTATAAAAGAATGTTGGACTTTGGCCAATCACAGCAAGGCTTATATAAACAACATCTTTGTGTTGATATGTAGACGCTGCTAGCTCCTGTGTTGATCGGTTGTTTAGTAGTGGTTAGTGTAGAACAAGAGGTACTAGAAGTAGAACACAGCAGTCAGTCAGTACTGTATAAATCAAAATGAATCACTAATCCGTAATCGACTGTAGAGGTTGACGTTGTAACTTGACTTATTCCTGAGGAAAGTACAGGCCTGGTGTTGGTCCGTTTGATTTAACCACATCATTGGAGCTTGAAATTCCGATGCTGGTAGGCTACCAGAGGAGGGCGTTAGAAATTCAACTGGCAATAGGGCCTAGCCAAGGCCTAACGTTATATCACTTTAGTACGTGTATTGTGAGTTACTTTTGACTGTAGTGTAACCGTTGAGTAACAATAAAACTTAGCCTTACCTTTAATAATTCGTTGTGGCTATTTACCCGATCGTCGGGTAAATACAGTAAGGATTGCGTTCTTGCTTATTTACCCGATCGAGGTCAGTCAGTACGTGCGTGAGAATTGCGATCTACCACTATACTCCTGCATCCTCCTGTAAGGTCTGTGTAGCTTTTAAGATACTATGAGATAGTGCCTGACTAATTAGAAGAGATTATTTCAGTATTTCAAGGTGAAAAGACACTTTAAGAATGCCACTGATGATCAACCATAGGAGCATTCTGCATGTTGTGTACCATAAGTAATCGGTAAATGTGTACAGTAACAATGCTCAGGGGTGTTAATTTGTTATTGAAAGTGCAAGTGAATTATTTTGAACTGAATTATGCATAATAATTGATTGAAAAGTAATTATAATTATTATAATTGAATTATGTATCAGCTTTCACTTCTTTTTATGATGCATTTGACGATAATTTGATGCTCGAAATCCCCCCTCCCCTTCCTTTCATTCTGAATTACTGGCCTAAGCAGTGTGAGCAAAGGGTCAAGGTGGGAGCGGGAAAGAGTAATGGCTGTACCTGGATGGTATTTTGTTTTCTTGCATGGACGGTCATCAAAGTGGAGCGCCCTGCACTTTTTAGTTGGAGCATAGCATAGCGAAGCGAGGAAAGAAATCGACAAAAGTACCTCTAAGATTGCAAGAAATGGCACTTCCCAGTCTCCCCTTGTTTAGTTGAGCTAAATGTGCAAGTGTAAGCTGTTAATAAGCCAACACTGATTTATCTGAAGGACAATCGGGTAAATAAGCACTCCAAAAATGCTTATTTAACAGACAATTTGGTAAATAAGCACAACTTTAGCCAAAGCTTATTTAACCAACTGACGATTGGCTAAATAAGCCTAATGTCAAAGCTTATTTAACAGATAACCAGTTAAATAAGCACCTCCAAAAATCTCATTTAAGCGACCCACATTCAGGTAAATAAGCACAATTGAAACACTTATTTGACCTAATGTGCGATCTGTTAA
This sequence comes from Stichopus chloronotus, assembly GCA_021234535.1. Classification (NCBI taxonomy): domain Eukaryota; kingdom Metazoa; phylum Echinodermata; class Holothuroidea; order Aspidochirotida; family Stichopodidae; genus Stichopus; species Stichopus chloronotus. Next base: position 25,499,585 of record CM037836.1, read on the forward strand.
ATACTGTAAGTACAAGCTTATATATCAGATTGACAATCTGGTATTGCACCCAAGAAGCCTTTTTAACCAGTAAGTAAGCGCAATTTCAATGCTTATTTAATCGATGATTGGGGATAACTACCGCAAAAATGCTTCTTCAACCGACTGACGATCGGGTAATTAAGCACTGCAGAGAGTAGAAACACTTATTTAACTGACTGACAATCGGGTAAATAAGCACTGCAAAAATGCCTGTAGCTGATTGAAGATGGAATAATCACTGCAAAAACGCTCATGCAACCGACTCTTATTTAACTGTCGATCAGGTAAATAAGCACTAATTGATGATCGGGTAAATAAGCAATACTGCTATTACTATTTGCCCGACGATCGGGTGAATAGCTTCCACCTTAATAATTTGTGTATGCCATTTTAAGTCTCACATTCAGCTTACCTACAGTAGCCCTATGTAACGCTACTGCATGTAATTTAACAATTCGGATAGCATTCTGGATAATCTTACGAAATCCTACAGTACACCATCCTGAGAAATCACCACAAAACCCTTTTTCAATCGCAAATTCAGATGCATCATACGGTAATAACAACTCAAACAGTTTGGTAACAGGGCAAATATGTGTGAAGATTCATCCAGGATAAGGCTACAGAAGATACAGGGTAAAGTTGACGGGGTATACGATTCTGTAAGATTCGGTTTACTCGCACGAAAATGGAGTAGAATATATTTAAGCCCAATTTTAGGGATCATGATTAGGGTTACTGTAGATATAGGTTAGGCATAGAAATATGTAGATGTATCTATTCCTCTGACGTTCTGAGGGTAGGCCATACTGTTACTCCTAGAACATGTCGCTGTGCACGGCAATAAGGCTAACAAAGTGTCCTGAAGTAAAGAGTGTGCACTGTTCAAGGACTAGGTTATGTTAGTGCATATAACACCGGTTATTGGTCTGTTTTTGCGTACAAAAATTCAACCATTGATATATATGAGGCGTGTAACCTAGCAGCTAATACTGTATAATCATAGGTGTGTAAAACAGGTAAGCTCTGGAGTCAACGCCCCCATGCCCATTCAGGCAATTGTTGAAGTTTTTAATTAAGTATATAGCTGGGTGTGCAAACAGTTTGGTGTGAGACCTAAAACCAGGAGAGCCCTGTTTTGGGGTGTTAGATTGGCCAGAAAACTGGGAACCTCCCAGTACAACCGGGAGAGTTGACAGGTATGGTTTAGGCCTACTGTACATCACTGATGATCACTCAGTGAATTCTTTCCAAATTAAGAGAATGGTTACACTGTTTAACATACATTTGTGTGTTAAGTGGTTGATACAGTAGTTCACAGTTACACATGATATCACAGTCTTGAAGTTTGAAAAACATTAAAGATACTGTTCAAAGTATCAAGCTAATTTGTCAAGTGTTTGTTCAACTTTGCTACTTGTTAGGGAGAGTAGACTATACTTTAAAGGTCGTGATATGCATCTAGAAAAGATCTATCTTTATTCAGAAGTTGCAGAGTGGATGTCAACCCATTGGAATTTTGTTCATATCTATTTTTGTTGTTTTGGATATGACTTTTCAAAGTTTGATGAAAAGTGCCATGAAGTGTTGCACACTGTCTTTTGTTAATTCTATGTTTTGTAATTACTAAATTACTGGGACCACATCACAAATTTGCATACTAAACCAATGTTTATTTATGATGCAGGTGTGAAATAGGAATTTTCCTGTAAAATTTTCAATATTTTCTGGATTTTTATTAGCTTACACACATTACTGTGTGAGCTTATAGAGCCAGGCAGATGTCGTCAACTTTCTGGAAATGTTTCAGAGTTTTCATATTTGAAGTATTTTGACTGAAACTTTGGTCATAGATTCTTTGTCAAAATGGATATTTTTTGTACTATTTAGAAGTGAAATATTCAAAGTGGAAGTTGAATTATTTGCCATTTTCATGTTATTTTGACTTATTAGCTCACACACCAAGTGTGTGAGGTATTAGAATGAGGCTGATGTTTTCAACGTTTTTCAAAAGCCTTCTCTTTCTTCATTTTTTTGAGATATTTGTCTGAAATTTGTTCAGTGTGTTTTTTGGGATAGACGTATTTTTTTCCACCTAATTGCATTTTGACTGGCTTAATTTATAGGGGAGTTGCAATGTAATTTTTGGAGGAAAATCAGGTTTTTGGTTGCTCTTTTGCACACAGCACTCTAACTGAACAGGTTTAGCTGGAGAGCTATTCTGTGGTCACTCTAGTAAACAATAATCAAATTTTACGGTTGGTCTGGCCAGCCTATCTGCCCTATCACCTATCACAAATTAGTTAGTAAAGCATGTGGCTGAGTGATCATTGTAAACTCTAAAGTGTAAACAGAGTTGATTTGTTGCATCATCAACACTGCAGTGTTTTTTTTTACAAACCATGTACATTCTAATTTTACAACCTTTGCAAAAATCTAGTCCAGCACACATTTAATTCAGATCCAGCCAAAGCCAGCTCTGACAGGATCTGAACATTATCCATTGCATCCTTACATATCACACAGCGGAAAGGAGTTTTAACCTTCTCTACAGATCATAGCTGGTACACTTAATGCCATTTTTCAACATCACATGTCGAAATTAATATACTACACTGGCATATGACAATGTCATAGGCTTGATAGTGTGTCAACTAGATACTTTTCGTATGCAACATTTTGTCACCTTCCAAGTACTGTACTTTCATTTTGCAGTGCTGCAAAGATTACCTCTACTTAGTTCAGTGGCTGCCATAAGTTTCGACACCCCTATGTTCCGACACACTTATATTTCGACATGTACACTTAAATTCCGACAGCAGCGGCTGATCAATGCGTCATTACTATGCCGAGCATCATAGCTGGGACCCAAATGGTGCCTGATGTAATGAATGTGTTGTAACATGTGAGTGTCAGAACATGAGGTGTGGGAACAAAAGTGTGTCAGAACATAGGGCTGTAACCCTCAGTTCAATTGTGTGAGCTGCAGCTGCATTGCTGCGCTAGTTGAATTTGTGGCAATTTTGTGTAAACATAATGTATACCCAACCAATTACAGTATCATGTGGGATAACATCATCACCATATTAACAATGTGCTGTATGTTTACATGCATAAGAAGGACAAGAAACTGAATAGGCCTAATCTACATATAGCCTAAAATGCATTGTAAATTGTATTTACCATGTTTCATGGACATTGTCCGATCTGGAAGTCCAGGTACAGTATGAAATAACACTGTTGCTGACAAATGGTACATGAATATCTTTTGTCTTTGTCTAGCTCAACATTGTAGCAATAATGTCAAGAGGCATTCAAGAATTACCTCAAACATCAAAGCAAAAGGTTATCATCGGATGCTCCGGAAGTGTTGCAGCCATTAAGGTTCCTGGATTAGCTCATCTTCTAGTGTCAGCTGATGTGAGTTTTTCATATTCCAAGGATGAATAATTTAATCATACTTGTGTCATTGTAAGCTCGAGTGAAATTTCATTGCCGCTGTAAACAACAGTTTTACCTTTTTACTCCATAGCGTGATTCTGTCCCCAGTAGTCATGGGGCAAGATTTTTTTTTCACTCCAACCTACCTTCACTGTGATAACATCTTTCCAGTTCATGGACAATTAGGCAATAACCATCATTGCTAGCCTTCTCCCTACAGGGGTAAAATGGTGTGAAACATTATCTTCTAAGCTCTAAGCTAACTGTAATTGTGTGCCTAGTCAACACTCACTTAAGCTGGGCTATGTATTCTTTTCTTTGTTTTAACAAATTCCTTGTTCTGCTTCTCTTATCAGTTTGTTGTCTTATTTCTGCACAGAAAGTAAGGAAAGTTTACCAAGATTAATTAAAAAGCATGCAGAACACAAAATAGGATGTAGTCTATAAACATCCTAGAAACAGACCTACTTGTGTGTTGATGGAGTAACCAATATCCCAGCTAAGATTGCAAAGGTAATTGACCAAAGTTACTGGGCCAGACCAAGCGTGTAATTTGTACCTGAGACAGTCAATCTCTGTGTAAGTAGTGAAAAATCCACAACCCGGAAATTCCCATACATAGGTCGGGTTCTCCACACAAAAATTCTGCCCCATCATTACAGGGACCAAAATCACCCTATGTCTTTTTACCCTTTGCCTTAACACTGTATGTGTGTGTTTCCCATAGAATTAGATAAACTAGGATGACGTTGGGCTAACTACTCACACACTGAAGAAATGGAGCCGAACACAGGGAACAGTATTAGGTAGCGTCCTTGCCTTCTATGGCAAACAGCTACAGGTGCCTTCAACATTTGCCATGCAATGCACGTATAACCCAAAATTCTGTTCGCTTGATATCTAGCTACATTTTTGGGGAAAACAGACATAAGTGCAGCGGTTTGATTTTTTTAAGATAACCTGACAATATTCAGGGAAATGTGCTTTCCAACATTTGGTCAGAAATTGGAATAAATTTCCTTAATAGCACATTCGATGGTCATCCCTAAATACCTGTACAAGGTAGTAACTACTAAATGTCTGTTGTCTGGTCATTTTTCTCAAATGGTTGAGACCAATGTGCAGTAGACTCTACTCCTCAATATCAGTAAAGCCAAAATTATGCAATTCTTCACACAAAACTGTAAAATATTGTACTGTATGCCCAATATTTTCTTTCTCCTTCATTGTTCTTTGTTAGGAGAAGTGATTTGAGGTCCTCTTCCAATTAAATTTTGACATCATGTTTGGTTGCCACTCTTCAAAGAACACCAATAGTTTTTATAATTTCTATAAATTTCTGATACTGCAGTTGTGTGAATCTACATTTGTTGCAATAGTAAGTTTTACATGTGTGCTTACAAGTGGACTTGGTAACTCAAAGTACTACAGTATCTCAGAGAGCTCTTTCTCTCTTTTCTAGCAATTTTGTGATCAAGAATTGCCAGTATCCAAAAACCTAGTTACAGTAATATATATGTACTACACAATGTAAATTTGCCTGCATCTCAAATTTGGTGTAGATATTTCAAAACTTTGCAACAATTGTTAAATCCTTGTGAACACGATACCTCAAGATGCAAGTCTGGAGTGATCTGATATGCTGTGTTGGTAAACTATATTAAGTACGTGAACCTCATTATTTTTGGCACAGGGTAAATTAAGCAGAGTCTAGCAGTCAAAATGTGAAAACCTTTAAAATACGGTACAGTATGAAAAGAATTCCTGCTTAATTTTATTTCATATGTAATATTTTGATAGACCACATTGTTTTCAAGAAGTTTTTTGGTTTGGGGTCAAGGGTCATATGATGTTGGCAGAGGTTGAATTGGAAAGTTAAACACAATATCTCAAGAATGCAAGATTGGACTGAAGTTAGGTTATCATGTTGATCAACCACAATGGTTAGCACAAGAAACTCCACCACTAGAAGAGAAGCTCAGACATGGGATCTTCAACATATTTTTTAATATTTTGTGTATATACTTGGAGATTATCAGAAACTTTTTTTCAAAGTCATGAATTTGTCATCAAATTGGCTCATAATGTAATGCATTGTGACAAGGTATTTGCTGAGATATCAAACTCTGATACTTGCTTTATACAGCAAGCTTGGACAGATCTCACATTTGGCATGTTTAATGTAATGTACTGTTTATCATAGCCCAGTTCATACGTTGCTCTCCCGTTAGGCTGGCTATTCTGTATAGGCTACATCATCAAAACTGACACTGCAGACTTTCCAAAGTTCTCTCATGGCTTCACTGTGAGTCTTGCAGTTTTGGACATTGTCTCATGATTAAAATGCCAAATCTCATGCTGAAAATCACTTTGGTTAAACACAAGATGTTTCATGATATTTAGACCAAGAATTATGCTCTCAATCACTATTGTAATAATTCAATTTAATTCCTCATGTATTGTGGTCAGAAAAGAAAGTTATATTTAGTAAAACAGATCTAAATCTTCTTAGCTTAGAAGCACTTTCCATTATAAAATATGAGCCTTTTTAAAATCTCCAGGTTTGGAACATTGTTTCAAGGTTTCCTTGAAAGAACTTCAAGGTTTCCTTTTTTTTACATTGGCAAAGTATTTTGGTATTCTGGTCACTGTAGTATTTGCTTTATTTTTACAGATTTCAGTGGCAATTGTCGCAACAACACATTCCCTCAAATTTTTCAATCCCAGAGATTTGCCAGAGGATGTTCCTATCTTTACTGATGAATCTGAATGGGAGGTACGTTCAGACATTTTCCTCACATAGTCCCTGCATGGTGCTCGATCTATTTTGCTTTGTGCAGTGCAGTACATTCTAAGGAATCATGGCTTTTGCCAACAATAGTCTCACTTGTGTACCTGTCAGTTTTTATTTATATTGTTTGTCTCACTCTTAAGGAATAATAAACCCATATTAAAAGCTTAGAGTGATATTTTGGACAGAATTTCTACTAGAACCTTTCCTTTGTTTTGAAGAAGCAGTGATTGCCATAAAGGATGCATGCAGATTTTGTGTTGAATGTTGTTTGGATTCCAATACTGAACAAAGATTTATTTAAAAAAAAATCACTGTGTAGGTAAATATGCCGTGGCTGTTTTGTTTACAAGTGTAACATTCTTGAATGTCTGATTATTGAACAGATTTGGCAAAAGATGTCAGACCCTGTCTTGCATATTGAACTGAGAAGGTGGGCAGATGTAATGGTGGTTGCTCCAATGGATGCCAATTCCTTGGCCAAGGCAGCATGTGGAATATGTGACAACCTGTTGGTAAGACAATGAAATTAGGAGCAGTCTCCCATCATTGTGGTTATTTACTTTGAGTTTAATAATGCTATTGAAATATATGTGGATTACTATAAAGTAACGACAGGCTATATAACCATTTAAAATGGTTAAAGGATGATAGCAGAAAGGTTCTTGTACATGATGCCAGCAAATCCATGAGGGAGTTGGCCAGTTTGGTCCCAACTTTGAGTCTCCAAACTTGGGTGTCACATGACTAAATTTTTGCTCGATTACAGCTTATTTCAAACAAATTATACATGGTACTGTTTGTAGTATGTCACAGAGGTACTGTACTGCAGCTTTGGCAGTAAGTGTCAAAAGATATCACTTTCAATAATGATAATTTTGAAGGTGTTTTAACGATGATGCACCAGAAGGACTATAAGGGATGTCACAGATGGTCTATCATTTGGCAACCTCCTGCATAGAAGAATATAGGCCTTCAAGTGGTTTACTGTAGTACTTTTTCCTGACTCCATACCCAGAGGTTATCCGAATAGACTACCTGCAGTTCCCTGAACACATGGTTCATTGTAGACAAAGATTTCTTGTGCACTGCAGAACTACCTGTCTCATTGTGGTTTGACCCAGTCAGGTGTATACAGTAGTGTATATAGAGTTCGCATATATATATGTAACTCCTGTGTAATTTACTGTGAAACAAGTTCCTTGCCAGGCTGTAATTGAGAGTGTTGGAACAAAAAATTGCAAAGAAATTTAAGATGCCCAACATCCACCATTTGACGTTGGGTGATGGTGTTCCTGGTAGAACTCCATATGGGGGACGAGTTTTATTGTTCAGCTACTCGCCACGAAAAATTATAACATCTGCCGGCTTTGGCAGCAAAGTCCTTTCAGTCCTGTGAAAATCATAAGCAAACAGATCAGTTTCAAAGCTCAAAGGCGATTGGCTGAAGCAGAGGTACCATCTTACATAGCTGTGTAGATCCACTATTAGCGAACATGTAACTGGACACCCTCCTGGTACTCTGTGGTACTCTGCCAGTGTGCTGGCAGCGACCACTGGCCATCAATATTAAGTTCATCAAGTTTTGGGCTCTGTGAAAGGAATGTCTGACCATCACAGGCAGGCTCTTCAGTGCAGTAGCCTTGCAAGGACAGCTGCCAAACAGGTGCTATGTATGCTAGCTTCTAAGCAGCCCGAGAGCTAATGATTTGAAACATACCAGTTTCAAATCTAACAGCTTATACTTAAAGAGATAAGTGATTTCAGCATGTTTGGGTCCACATTTCAAAAACCTTGAGTATATGAAGATATTTTAGATAATTGATACCTTTAGAGATCAGAAGGCTGTGCAAAATGGTCAAACTGTGAATGTTGATCTTTGCATTTTGGAAAGATCCAAGGGACAGTGTTTCATAGATCAAACTAAAAGAGTGACACAAGTCTTACTTGTTGAAGCTAAAAGGGAAAATTGGCAGGGCAAAAAATAAGAAAGTAAAGAATATGCTGGTTTTGTATTGAAATTAACTGTGCATTTTGCATTGGTATTTGTTTGTCTCGCTCATGGCTTCTGATTCTTACAAACCAAGCAACGTCATGTAAAATCAAAGTGCAGTTAACTTTACATCAACTGTGTTTGTTTAGAAACATACCCTAATCGTGGAGTTCATTTAATGTACCTTATTTTATTTTCAGATGTGTGTGATGAGGGCTTGGGATAACTGCAAACCTTTGCTATTTTGTCCTGCCATGAACACCTGTATGTGGGTTCATCCTATCACATCATCCCAGACTGACGTTCTAAAGTCTTGGGGATATCAGGAGATTGCATGCATCAAGAAGAAACTGGCATGTGGAGATGAAGGTGAAATATTGCAATGATAAATGCAGTAGTGGATTTACTGTATGCAAGTTTCCAAATCTGCATGCCTCATCCTTTTAGCCCCTGTGATTTTCCTTTGATTGATTTATTGGAATTAATTGCAGGATTGAAAGTAATCTGGTGTCCCTTTTCTAGGAAGGCACTCTCTCCAAGATATGCATAATTTGTTTGCTATGTAGTGATAGCTAGGATCAACTGTCAACCCTACATTCTTCTCAAATGAAATTTTCAGTAATGTTGTTCATCTGTTTTTCACAAAATTTCATATAATTTTTATATTTTCAAAAATGTTCCTTGTGATTGCTGGATGCTTTCCCAAGTTGTCAACGATATTAGTTGCTAGACCACACTAACTCGAAACAGTTAAGCTTCCAGTAGATTTGAATGTTCTTTTTCCATCGTCATGGATCTAACATATTTTCAACTTCAAAGGTCTTGGTGCAATGGCTGAGATTGAAACCATCCTAGAAGCAGTGAAGGATGCTCTGAAGTCAACCAAACATCACCCTACAGAGAGATGACATGAGAAAAATTTACAGAGCTGTCATCTGCAGTCCTATGGATGAAACAGGCTCACTTTCTCCGTCAGCAGGTGTCGGAGTTAATGATACGCTGATTTACAAACTCCAAATTAGTAATGGAATGTGTCAGAAATTAGTCACTCCTGGTGGCTGTCTTGTGGAGGTTACTCTCAAACTGAAGCCATATTTGACACCTACTTAACCATATTCACTGAAGCCTGCTCTTCGTATCTTATTACATACAAATTTTTTTCTCTTCAGTTTTGGGTTGGCTAGTTTACCTTCTGATCTCCTTCATGTTGTGCTAAATTTTTGTATAGTGGGAGGAGTGCTGGTATCCATCTGTCAAAAGCAAAATGCATGATTCATCTTTCAGTTCTACAGCCTACCTGCAAACAAGTGCAACCTGTATGTTGTTTCTTGGGAAAGAGCTTAGAAAGACTCCAAGAATAATCCAAATTGAGTTGCATAAGTGTTGGAAAAAACATAGTTAGCTTGAAATATAGTTGTTTGCTACTTGTTTCATGTGAGATCTACCATGGATTGAGGATCATCTACAATGATAGATCCAGGAACATGCAAAAGGCTGCTGCACTCATTCCAAATTTGATGCTACTCCAGTGCTGTGAAGAGAGGCAAGTGGTCACAGCTGTGGTCAACCCTCAGAGTGATACAGTGGTTTCGTTTTCTCGTACACTTGTTACGTATTTTTCAAACGTCATTCTTTAAGGACCTGATTTAAAGATTTGTTTTAAATCTTTATATGATACAAACATTCATCCTTGAGGTTGAAAGCAAGTTGAAGGTGAACAAAAATGATCATCTGTTGAAATCAATCGTAAGTAGTGGAGTAACTGTAACAAAATGCAAATATCTGTATTCAGATACTTAAGAATTAAATTGGGACTTTAATTGAATTAAATTGGGACATGAAGAATTAAATTGGGCTTGATATATTTTAAAAGGGAAATTATAGTCACTGCTTGGTGGTCATACATTTGTCAGCCAAATTTGAAATTTAAGGAATTGCTTTTCAAATGTTGGGACTTTACAATTTGCATTGACAGTGATTGCACAGCCTTGGACCTTTTATTCCCTCAAGTGATAACTTTGCAATACAGTGCAAATTTTTCCAGAGTTATTCTTTGTATTTTTTTTTAAGAATTTTCCCAAAGTTTGGAAGTACAGCTTGAATACTTCTAAACTTCAATGACCAAGTTGTTGGATTGAATTTTAGAGTCCCATCTTTTCAATGTGTTGTAAATTACCATAAACAGTGTCAGATTGTGAGCATATTTGATCGAAATGTAGAGACTGATAGTGTTGCATGATAAATATTTGGGGTTTTGATTATATCCTACTAAATTTCTGCTGAAACGATAGTTTTCATGGCGTATTATTTATGATGATGTTTAGAGTTCTAGTGTGTGTTGTAACTGGATCCTGTCGGATGGCACTTGCATGCATCCAGTTCAAGTGCTGAACCAGTCATCGGTACTTGTACACCGGTACCATTCAGGATTGGAATTATTCAAATTGTGTGATGTGTAAATTGTTAAAGCAACAGATCCAGGCCTGTTGGTTTTGTATTGCTTGATACTTTCAGCTAGCAGTAATGTCCATCACTGGACTTACTATCCTAATGTACAATACCCATAGTTAATGTGGTGTGTATCCATGCATGTCTTCGCTGCATTATTCCTTGAAGTGTTATCTCGAAGACGAATGCTGTTCTCTGGACATGCATACTTTCATCAAACAAACATGAAGTGAAATGCACATGAAAACAGAGCATTGCAACTTGCAGGTGGAGAAATTGAAGCGCAAGCGAAACAGTGGCAAATTTTTGAAAGCACTCTTTCAAGTATAGCTTTCTTAATTGCAAAACGGATAAGCTTAAACAAGCATGGATTTGTACGTGTATGCATGCAAGTGCATGTGCATGAGATGCTTCATCACTTCCAGGAAGATCTGTAATTTTATCAAAACTTAAGTTTCATTATGAATTTGCCAAAGAATTGTCTGCCTATGCAGAGGGCACGACCAATTCTTAATAGCAAATTTTCAGCTGAACTCCTTACTTTCATCTGTTTGGTTGAAGTCATCCTGAATTAGAGAAACAAATACCAAAATCTTCAGAGTGTTGTGTTCTCATGTGTCTCGTTTCCATTTTATTTATCTCAAGTTCATTTGGAATGTCCACTTACTGCACAAGTGCATGCATTTCTTAATACATAAATGGAAGAAATACTGTACCAGCAGGGAAAACTTGTAGACTGCATTGAAACATGCACAAAGAATAATGTTCAACTGCTTGGATGTATCATAATTCAGTTAAGTAGGCCCTGTTTGGAAGATAAGGTTACAAAGATGAACTGGTGGTTATGTGTTTACCTCTGCGAAGGTCTCTCTAGCAAATTTGGACATCAATATTTTACCAATTAAATAATCATGCACAAGTCATGCCATGTTATATTGTACCTGTCTTATACTAGCTTTTTGAAATGTATTCTTGGCACAACCTTGAAGATTAGAGATAGCCTATGGTTAAGTGAGATTCATTTTCTCTACATACCCTACTCGCAAGCTACCTACTTGATAACTGTAAGGGTCTATCTCCTTAAAGATATGCCATACTGGCGCTGAGTTTAGCATGCTACAAGTGACAAATGTCTCTACTGAAAGAAACTCACTGACATGCTACATGATGTGATTGTTCTTTGAAAACAGTCTACATAGAGACCTTGCAATATTAAAAGTGATCTGAGGTCTGCTTGGATGTTAAACCATCTCCTGATCTGTACCCTCCAGTGCTGTGACATTCAATCTTGCCACAATGCAGGAAGAATATCTAAATGCTCCATTGAACAGACGCTCACTTGGCACACAGAATTGTTGGATACTTTTAAGAAAAACAGCACACACCACACACAACACGAAAATACACTTTGTGACACACCATAACAGAATTTGTCAAAGTTTACATGCTGTTCAAAACACAGCACCAGGTGTAAACCCATAGAGTAGTTCAAATTGGTCTCATTCTACAAAAGAGGATTTGGATATCTTCTTGAGCCCAGTTTGATAGTACACGTTGTAGGTGCAACAGTGTGTTTGTTTGATCTTCTAAACTTGAGGATGTGTAAAGTACATGCACAGTCAAGTTTACAGTGAATGTTCTTCAGAGGTTCATACCATCAAACATCATTGAAAGGAAATTGGTGACGGTGGTGAAGCATACCAACTTGGAGTCTGAATTGCACATTTTGAACACCCCCCCCCCCAAACAATGCACCACAAACCTCTGGAATTTCATTTCAATTGCTGTCAATCGCTTGCATTAAACATTTAGTTACACTGCTCATTTTGATTCTAGAGGGCTCAGTGAAACTACAATGATGTACATTGTTTCTTCATAAGGTTTCTATAGAATCCCTGTCACAAGGGATATATATTTTTTTTCTTTTACAGAGAGCATTTCATTTTCAATATTTATAATTATTCCAGTTACACTGGAGGATCATGACAACAAAAGCACACAATGACTAAATGCAGTTATGTACTTCATGCTATAGTTAACAAGAAAAAGAATCTCTTGCATTACTCAATAGACATTTACATGAAGAGTACAAATTTGCATGGTTATGCATATAAAAGGAATATGGTAATATAGAATGGTATCCTGCAGTGTGAGTAATAGAAAAACTTCCTTTTCCATAAGGTACTGTATTCATGGAGAAGCAATACATTCATAGTCCCACATGGCAGTGACCACATACCAACTAACTTTGAGAATGGTATACGTGCATCAGAAATTTTAATACTTCGCATTGTAAGCTGTATTTTTTTTTATTTAATAGTTATGTCAGAAAACACTGATTGCAAAGAGAATGACAAGAAGAGCATGAAATGAAGATGCAATGAAACAGGAACATTAATTCTGTGCATTCCTTCTCCACAAGGACCACATAAATCCAACCAACGTCATAGCGGATTTTGAAACTCACTACTGTATGTATGTAGTAAAGCCACCAGCCACGAATGAATACTGTATGCTGAAGTGTACATTTTAAAACACTGTAATGAGCTGGAGTCTCCCTCTTACACACAGCAAAAAATGCTAGCTTTTGATTGCAAAAGTAAGTTGAATGTCAAACTTGAATGCATTAATGAGAGTACTGTAGGTTTGTTGAGGTTAAGCAATGCATTGAAAAGGACATGATTTTACAACAGATTATGACATTACATTTTACTCAAAGAGTGCTGTACAGTAAGTGTAAATTATTGGAAGCTAATACAGACACAGTTCAGCTTTACTCTATATTAATTCAGTTTTATTAGTTCATAATTACTGGAGAGTTTTTGATTGCAAGCTAAATTTAACCCAGGTGCAGGAAAGTACTGTACTGCAAGCCTAATCTTCAAACTGAAGGGGATAATGGCGATGTTTTGTCAGTACAGTCGTCACTGTGTGGGTGAATGAAATTTACAATTTTCAAATTGTATAAAAAAGACTTAAAGTTGTCACAGAAAGTGACTGAGGTCTCTTCTGCTTGGTCGTCTGCCAACTTAAGCCAACACCGTACTCCAAATGAGCAAGGGCAGCTTTGTTCAAATATTTCATGCACACATATCTTGGGTTTGAACAAAATCATAGCAATATGCTTGAATTGGTATGTGATAAAATGTAGTACAAACAACAAGAATGAAGAGTAGACCTACAGTGCAGCATAGTCAATGTAAATGATGAGTGAAAGGCAAATTTCTGTGTAAACTTGAACAAAGCACTTACTAGCAAGTATATCACAAGGCTTGCAGAATATCGGATTAAAGGGAATTTAGCAGTCACCCCAACTTTATTCTGAAGCATGAGCTTTATCTTACAAATCTCCTCTTTCATCTTATCTTTTGCCTCCCCCTTACAAGTATCTTTCAGGATGTGTGAAAGTATTGTGTATTCAAAGTAAACGAATAACTTGAATAACTTTAGCAATCAAGTCACAAAAATATTGCCGCTTGATGCAAAAGAACCATCCATGAAATAGGATAAGGGACCATGCTAATACAAATTAGGGTGACTGCATTTTTCCTTGAAGATAGAAATATAAGGCAACGACAGGAATCGGAATTTGGCCATTAAATCACAAAATTCAGGTACAACTGGTGGTTATTTGGTAACTTAGCGTACGTTAGGACAGCTCCATTGTGCGTATGTACTGTATGTCAATGTATGACATTGACGCATTCATTATTTGTGACAAAATGCACTAACACTCTTTTGCAATGGTGAATGAAGACGATTAAAATATTTCGCAGAATTATTACGGAAAGCAGTGTCACTGCAGTTCTATGAAAAGTTCAGCGGAGTGCTACAGTTGCACGGTTACATGTCACTTGCACTGCATGTAGGATCATTTACTGTGTAAGAGGTTCACATGAATCTTCAATCACATTAAACATGGGAAACTGTCCAGTGTTTGTACCTTCCTTTAGTGATAGGGGTAATTATGGTGCTACAAATATTGCTTCAAGTACGAAAATTACAAACGAACATGTGATCAAACAGAGCTCGGTACTTATTCCAATGGTAACTGCCCTATGTTCCGACACCCCTGTGTTCCAACACTCCTATGTTCCGACACCCCTATGTTCCGACATTCCTATCTTCTGACACACTTATATTCCGACTGCAGCGGCTTAGTAAGACCCTGTGGCTCCGATGGTCTAGGAGCAGTGACATTCAGCCCAAGGACAGTGATATCATAACCTCAATTGTATGAGCTGTTGCCAGCCATTAGCACACACATTAACACATTAAAAAATTACGTATGGTACTATATGCGATAATATTTCCTGCTGTTTACTGATGCTGGTATATTTCAGAACTAAAGTCTTATAAACCATGTGCTGAAACTTAAGTAAGCCCTGCATAATATTTTCAGTGCATCATAACTCAAACTGTAGGCCAAGCATCATAGCTGGATGTGTATCGTAATGGATGTGTAGTAACATATGGTTGTCGGAACATGCTGCAGGGGTGTCGGAACAGGGCTTTAACCATCCCATTACAAACTGACATCCCTGATGTATTAGGAAGCTGTATAGCACCACCTAGCCGTTTATTGCTTTCAACTTGCAAAACATGCCTCTGAAGTAATTTGAACAATGCTTTTTGACCACACAGTTGATCAAATCACTGGAGAACAATAGGACTAGAATAGAGTGGAGGCTATGGATGCAATCACCTTTCTCAGAACTGTGTTTAATAGCGCCTCATTCAACATTAAATGCAAGTCGAGTCTTGTATGGCACAAGTAATGGAAATTGCATTGTTCTCTCTCAACTGCAGACCCAATCCCACCTCCACAAATGAGTTGTTACAGTGATAGTTGGAGTAGATCAACTAATCTGGCAATCAAACCGTACCACCAATGCGACGACACAGTGAAAACATGATGTGATGAAAAAATATTGTGTATCAAAACAATAACTTGGGTGAAAAACAACCTCTTAGCTCTGCAGACACACCATCAGAGTGGTAACCTGGCAGTTAGTGTAGATCAATGAAATCCTCAAGACTTTTAGGCACAATGCCCTTGTGAGGTAGAGCATATTTTTGAACTACCTTAGCTGATAAGCACTTCAATTTGATGGGAGTCATTGTTTTCAGGAGGACCTCTGCTACCCCAGTGCTGGCTGCTCTCTCTGCGGTGTCACCACTGTGATTGACCCTGTCGACATGGCAGCCTGCTTTGATCAAACTCAGTATAATTGCATGAAGTGTCATGAAGTCGCTGATCGGTTTACCGTGCTTCGATATGACGTGGAGAGGGGTGTTTCCCTCTCCGTCGGTCGCATTAGGATCGGCGCCGCACTCCAACAGAAGCTGCACCAGCGCCATGTGGGGAAACGAACACACGTCGTTGGTGTGGAAGTCGTCGACGGGAGTGTTCTGGTCAGCTGCTAGGTGGAGAGGACTGGATCCATTTGACAAGACAGGTTTCATACTGAGGAACTGGTATATCAGTTTCTTGTACATGAGTTCGTCCTCTTCTGTTTTATCGATGTTTTTGTGGATGATGATGCACATGAGATACAACATGGTGAGGATGGCTTTGTGATAGGTCAGTTCAAATGTCACCAGTTCATCTTCATCTAGAGAATCTGCCTTCGATTGAGAGTTGTGGATTTCCTTGACGCCGGCTCTAATAACCTGATAAACTTCACTAAAGTGAACAGTCTCCCCTATATGGAGCATCTGAGAAAACACCTGAGCAAACCTAAGTAAGTCACTCTGTATGACACGCCCCTGTTCTTGTCGTATATGCATGGCATGCTTCCACAGGTTGATGCACCTTCGAAACTGCATGTTGTCTGCGCACACCGCTCCTTGGTAAACAATTGGATGGAGCAAGTCCGGATTCTTATACCCCAGTATCCTCTCTCGAACTAAAAGGGCTTCTACTTGTAACTTGAACGGATCCTCTTTTCTCTCGTTCAGTTCGAGGATGTTTTGGGATTCTCTCTGGTTCTCGTATGCCTCTATGGGAGGCAAAACTTGTTTAGCTATAACCGAATCAGAGTGCAAATGTCTCAGTATAAGGGCCCAGTAGAGGTAGTGGTAAGTCTTTTGCAAGTTCAAATTTTCTTTGCAGTTTGCATACGAAGCACCAAGCAATTCTAGGGCACTTATGTGATCTTTTCTGCTAGCATTTATGCCATTCTTTCTATCCAGGAAGTACTCCACCACCTCTGCTTTGCTGTTGTCTGCAGCACACATCAATGGAGTTAGGTTATATTTGTTGGAAAAGTGGAGTGTGTTATACTTCAGGAGCTCTTTCACTATCTCCAGATGGCCAAACTCAGCTGCAAAGTGCAAAGCTGTTCCTCCGCAGAATGCTTGAAGATTTGGATTGAGTCCTTTTTCTAACAGATACTTCACTATTTTTTGATGGCCCTTGTAGCAAGCAATCATCAAGCAGGAGTTACGGAACTTGTTTGTGGTGTGGATGTCGGCGCCGTGGTCGACGAGGTACTGAACGATGTCGAGTCTACCCTCGTAGCAAGCGGCCCTCAGTGGTGTGGAACGTGTCAGTGTCGTCTGATTGACGTCGGCCCCTCTCGATATTAATGCCTTTACAATTGCCAGATGACCGGCACCGGCCGCTACCCACAATGCACTGGCTTTTTCGATGACATAGCCACTGAACTTCACCTTCCCCGTCTGATTGACGTCAACCTTAAACTGGTCGACTAGTAACTTCACGATGCTGTCATGTCCGTTGAGGGTGGCGATGATCAACGGTGTACACTTCTGCTCATCAAACTCCTGTGGGGTGTTGAGAAGTTCTGACACTATTTCTGCTGGCTTATCTAATAGCAACGCTCCTAAAAAGAGAACTTTCCCTTTTCGTGCCGTTTCAAAGACCCTCCTGCATTGCAGTGTGGTGCACCTCATCATGAAGAGATGGTTTGTGAGCTAATCACATTCTTCTGGAAACCACGTGTCCGTCCTCTGCTGAATATTTTCACTTGCTTGTCTGCCTCCAGGTTGTCACCTTTGCAGTTACTATTCTCAGATCTTAATGAAACTGTTTGTTGGAGAAAAGAGAATGAAAGAGAAAAGAAAATGTAATACATAGGCATTGTAGAAACAAGAATCAAGAGTTAGAATGGACAGAAATTATAAACAGACGGAGAGACAGACAGACAGATGTTAATATTATGATGCCTTGTAATCCATTTGAATGTAAAGCAGTAAAGCAGGGAATAATTTATCCAGTATAGCATCTCATTTTGCTACACAAAATGATCAATTTGCTAAACAAATGGAATATTGTGTAACGCCTTTTATGCTGTACATGTAAACAACAACAGGGCTCTCCCTGATCTTGAGACAGGTAACCCAAGAAATCTGGAAACTGCTATGCAATATTTTTAACACCTTAATTATTCCCTGTAAAGTGTATCCTAGTAAATGCAACAACACATGATCCACACTATAGTCCTGTAACTGACAATGATACAGTATGACACCCAATACCTACCAAACACATGAAGTCCAGTCAAGCCTGCTCAAAAAAGAAAAGAAAAAAGAAATGTACAGTAATTTGCAGCAAATCAGACCAAGGTTAGGTGCTTAATCTAAAGTAAAGTTGACTTTATACTGACACTGGCTAAAATATGTCATAGACTACAGTATAGTCAGAACTGGGAGCACTTGTAACCCATTTTTTTCCCTTTCGATTTCATATCCCATACAAAATGGGAACTCGCACAATGCCTTGCAAGAAGCAACTAACATTAAAAGAAATGATCTGGTAAGACGAGACGGTGGGTGCACTGGAACTTTTTGCATCTTTGACCAAAACTGTTCCAACAAACATATATATCTACAGTAGGGAATGTCCAGACAATTGGGAACCTTGGATGACTCAGCCCAGACGTCTCATCCCCTGAGACAGGTCTTTGGCTGAGACAGCTCTCCAATTAAAAAGTAGGCTAGGGAATCTGTAACAGGTGTAGAAGATGCAGCTTTACCCTTTGATACATGTGAACTACTGGCACATAGAATTCATGACATGGCTAGCCAATAATTGAGATATCATGTTAACAAGGTTTTCATAATTTGACTCCTGTTGACACCAAATGACCTCCACCAATATCAATAGGTTTCTTCTACTCAATATATAAGATGCACATACACATTACCTGTGAGATCTACCCAGGGTTTTCACAATGTGACCCCAAATGACCTTTGACCTCCACCAATAGGATTCTTCTACTTAATGTGGTACACCTACATATCAAAAGTTTTATCTGCACAAGCTTCCCTTTTTGAGATATCGTGTTAACAAGGAAGGGCATCACGGATATACTTAACATACGCACACTCAGTACACACACCTTCACAAACGCACATACACGAACACGCATGCATGATTATTAAGGTTATGATTACTATACCGACCAACCAACCAAATATCATAGATAATCAGGAAAATTCAAAAGTAATTGTTAAGTACTGAAAGTTACTGTATTTGTGAAAATATTGGTTGAATTCAAATAGAAAGCTTACATGGTTAGAACAGCACTTACTGTAAGTACATAAAGGTACTCTAGTGCCCCCAGATCTCTCAGGCTTACAAATATAGGGCCTATGTCAACTAAGATACTGTGTGTAGGGAATAAAATAGTTATCTAAGTACAATTAGGAAAGCACTTATGCACCAGTTGTCCTTTGTTGAATCGAATAACCTGAAAGTACTGTAGTTTCATGCATGGTAAATTTGGTAAAGTCAGCAAGAATCACCTTTACACCTTAGTGTTCCAATATTCCTTCACTTTGGTTAACTGTCATAAATCCTTTACTAAATTAGGACCTTTATTGACCCTTAATTTAATTTACAGCAAGTCAAGACCTCTTCCATTCCTTTGTGGTTCCTTCATCCCATCTAGTGATATTCTTTGAAGTTCCAATGACTAACTTGTTAGGGCTACAGCACCTGGGACATTAACACCACCTTTCATTGCAACTATTTACATAGCAGGCTACTACTGTACTGTACACTCTTGCCAACTTTGTGTACCACACAATGTTTCAGTAAGAAAAAAAAGTTTATGGGTTTACGGACCAAATGTTAGGTTTAAGGTAAATTACTTGTTCTATGATACAAATGGCTAGTTTTCTAACCAATTTTACTAATGCTATACCTACACCTACTTCAAGTAGGGCCAAGATACCTTGGTGGCCAAAAGATGAAAATGACCCAGTTGTCTCAGAGGACGAGATATCCGGACAGAGTTGTCAAAAGGACCAAGTTGTCCATAAATCATAAAGGTTATCCTTGAATCTACAGATCACAAAAAGTCTTCATAAATTTTGCCTCCAAATTCTTAGTCAACTTCAACTTGTCTACCTTGTCATAGATCACAACTGGGTAAGATTTATTCCTTTTTGAGATCAAGAGATTGTGTATAGTGCGCAACAAAAGGGTAATTTTGTTAAAGTCAAACATTTCTGCCTCAGGGTGGCCCCACAGATTCAAAGTTTACAGTTGGTAGTCTTTGATTTTCTTCATTCTTTTTGTCTTCATCTCCCAAAGTTATAGACATTTTGTGAAAGGGGCAACTGTGAAAACCTGTAGCAGAAACAAGAAAAGTTAAACCTGCAAAGGAAAGAGGTTAGAAGAGGATTTGAGCCAAGGATATTATGATGACAGTCACAGTGGGAGTATTACCCACTACGCTATGAGATCATGCACCTCCCAAGTGACCTGCATTTCGCGGATTTGACCCGCATTTGAACACCCACACCCGCTGACCCACCCAGCCCTCTGAAAAACCCACATTTTCAAACCTTTCAAGTCTTGGGAGTGCCACGCACAAATAACAAGCACTGCAAACTTGCCGGAAACTTCCAACTCTACACACAAACTCACTATTTCATAGTAGGCCTACACTCACTGATCGCGCTGCAGTGCATCCTTCAAGTGCTACGTTTGTTGTCGCAACACCCTAACCTTCGTAGCAGGTGCCATTGTCGAACAGGTAAGTTTTTCCACGAAATACTTAAAAACCAACTAGGCAGTCCAAAGTAATCATGCCGTGCATTTTAAAACCTGAAACGTCAAAAACGCAACTGGAAGTCTCTCTATGCGCAGAACAATTTCAGTGTTACTGTTGATATGCGACGCGCTACGGTCAGACGATCGGTCTCCAGGTAGCATCAAACGCTTGCAAAAATAATAAGTGGCCTCTAGCTAACTGCGTGTACCGCACCAGAAATTACAAATTACAGTAACCAATGATAATTATCAGTTGGAGAATTTTAACTTTTGTGAGTTTGTGAGTATCTGTACTGTACGGATATTTTTGGCTGCAACCCAAAGAAATTGTGTTGACTGATTTGCTAAAAAAGTGCCACAAAATTGCGTTTTGACACTTCTTAGATTCAAAAGTTTTCGAAAAGGGGAGTGGGACACCTTACACCCCACCCCCAGGCCGGTGGTCCACCGACGGACAGATCAGTGGTGGACCCGCATCTAGCCTCTCGGAACTTGGGAGCGATGTGAGAGCGAAGTTGGTTGTTGGGTGTTCAAAGATAAATACAATACATCCTGATCCCCTTACCCTGTGTGTAGTATATACACTTACCCATAATGTATATGTTGACCTTAAACGCTATTCCTAACAGTCACTACAAGTGCTCATTTCATTGTCTATTCATTGTGTGCGTATAGTCACAGATTCTAAATTCAGGTGGACTAGGTCCTCAGTAAGAGTAATAGTGTGAGGTTGGGCCCCACCGTATTGTATGATTG
Organism: Stichopus chloronotus; assembly: GCA_021234535.1. Taxonomy (NCBI): domain Eukaryota; kingdom Metazoa; phylum Echinodermata; class Holothuroidea; order Aspidochirotida; family Stichopodidae; genus Stichopus; species Stichopus chloronotus. The sequence goes on from CM037836.1 coordinate 25,521,062, forward strand.
TGAGCACAAGATTCTTGTACAGTAAGGCTCAGTGAGGTTTTACATTGGCAGCATATAAACTTGGGTGTTATTTTGTAGTGTAGGTTATCTTTCTTTAGTCTTTAGGAAATCCACTGACACAAAAAGTCCACTGAGCCTCCAGTACAACGGGGTGGAGGCACAGTTGCAGCATACACTTATGTGTTATTTTGCAGTGTAGGACAGCTTCGATATGACTGCGACTGCGCCTCTGGAGGCTCAGTTAGGTTTCATATTGGCTGGGTATTCTATACAATACAGGTGTACCATAAGTTGTTATATGGCCTAACTTGGCTCATATACCGGTTAGGCCAAACCATTACACTCAGTCACTACAGTGCTCAGTAGGGGTGAGGACTTCTCTTAATGTTACCCCGGCATAAACCTACCTCTCTTCAGAAGGATAGTAGCCGTAAAAAACCTTTAATCTAGTAGTACCTACTGACAGAATGACATCGTATCCTGCCCCAGCCATAGAAAGGTGTTTTGCACTTCAAAGATTGGTTTCAGGGCAGGTATCCCACAACAGTATGCAGATTGCCTTCAGTCAGGCCTGGACGTTCTGTACCGATACTGGGTCAACAAAATGTCCGTACCGTACCACACATATAGTGACAACTGACAACTGACAACTAGAACTGACATGACATACGTCCGTACCTAGCCAGGCCTGCCTTGGTTCAACCGTAGAACTGTACATTAACTGGATTGGGTAACCTGAGCACCCCGAAAACTGATCTTTAGGGTCTAACCATGGCCGACATGGAACGCCGAACGTTCCAAACGAATCATGGATTCCTGAATTAGCTGTAATGATTACAACATCAATGCACAAAAAGTACTCTTTGCTTTGGTAACTAAAATTATTCGCTACGACATTGCACTTTTAATTCTCAAAGGCTTTTAATTATGTTTGACAGACCTTTTAACTTACTTTCCCACATCCTTGTCAGATAAGTGCTGAGTATAGTGGGGCAGATGGCCCCTATGGGTTCACTAAGACTGCCTTTTATTTAGCCCTCGAATTGCAGGTGAAAACGAAAAAAGAAAGGATATTCCTTGCAACATGCTCATGTTTTACCCGGGCATTTCACCTGAAAAAATTTCAGTCGGGTTCTCCGTCGCTTTGTTGCATTAGATAGTGTGCAACCACCTACCCCCCATTTTCCAGCTTACTGGGATGATTATTACCCATCTGGAGGGTTTGAAGAGCAAAAATTTCCTCAGTTGTACGCTGAAATTCGTTACGTAATTGTGAACTCTAAAGCAAAGCACATAGCCCTACTTACAGGGATGTATCATCAATTGAAACTAACATCGTTTGAGTTTTTCAAACTTGAAGGGTCTCAAACCTACTTTCGGAGCTATAAACTTGAGCAGAAGTAAAGACGTAAAGAGTTGGTGCCATTTATTAATATAAGCATTCTATTCATGAACTTGTTGTCAAGATGTTTCTCATTACTTCTTCCATCCATAAAAGTTACAGAATATCGAATCACAGTTTCAAGAAATGATTATACCAGTCCATTTAACAAATGCATATAGTTACCTACGTATACAATGGCCAGCGGTCATCTATCAAAGGCCCAGCAGTATATAGCAAGATACACTTGGGGTTGAACTCGCCTACTATACTCGATGATGGTCGAGTGCACGTGGAAACAGAAGGGAAAAAAAATGAAAAAAAAAAAAACTCTTGGGAGTTATTCCATGGATATGGTACATGGCGTGGCGCACTCACGTAGTGCACTCACATACGTTGACACTTCATAGTTGGTACCACGAACTGGCGTATTTTACTATTATAGTGGCAATTCCTGGAAAATACTAATTGTGAATCACATCAGGGAGTTGTTCAGTTATTCAAAAGTACGGAAGCCTTTACTGTGGCGCCTTAACGCTTAGCCTTAACGACTCATCAGACAAACCTTTAACTCTGCGCAGGACGAAAAAGAAATTTCACGATGAAAATCCACTTAAATTTTAGAAAGCATTTATTTTAGCACTTTATTGAAGGTTTTTTCCCTTCGTTGGTTGTTTGATTCCATGTTGAATGCAGATTCCTTCAAGTACTTAAGGGTCTCGGTATTTTACAATGTTTTGACTCCTTACAGGTGCACGTGTTCTGACGTCAGACTGTAGCGACTATATGAAAGATCATATCAAAATAGATAGATGCGTACCTCCTTCATCGGCCAGGAATATGGCAGACATAGCCAGCACTTTTGCTGGGATACTTGAGTACGCATATGGCAAGTCGAAATGCCCAGTGCGTAATTGGATAAACTTGGATTACCGCTTGGTAAACCAGGTTTATCGACCGACAGAGCTGGTTTCAATTTTATTCAGTTTTATCAAATTATTGGGCATTTGGTGTACCATACACGTACTTCAGGTAACGACGTAATATTATTCTGTGAAGCCGTGATCACGGAGCAGTGTGTCAACATGTACCCTATATAAGGCAGTTAGAAGTTATGGGTTCATTTCTCATAAAAATAGTTCGCTTATCATCATTTCACTTCACATGAAGTATCTCTGCCTTACTATTAGGGTAGTAAGATGGTTTGTGAAACATGACGAACCAGTATTGAAATTTATGAAAACATTAAAATACTTTACCTTCTGTTTGTCAACATCATTTGTCACAGAAAAATTGAAATTTACACATCAGCCGTACATACGGTAAAACAGGAAAGTTTGATAGTGCCATATAGTAGGCTTCAATAACCATCAAATCACTAATGCCTTTATAGCTCCTGATTTATTTTCAAATGCAGACTATGTCTGTGTGGTTGGGCTGACGAAACTGTTCTTGAAATTTTTTTCGTAATGGCCTTAGCAAACACGCTTCAATCATTTACTGTAGTACAGTGAAATTCTAATACAGTTAAAGGTGTAGTTTAATTTGGAAGTTGCCGTCTCAGTTTAAGCACATCTATCTTATTGGAACATGTTCTCGTATATTTACGTTCCTTTAACAGTTTAAAGTGATTGCGTGCGTGGGTAGTTAAAACATTGGGCATACAATTTCATGTCCGAAAGTTTCGTATGTCTTTTATTGAAGCATTCAGACAACTTGAGATACTAAACAGGTTTCACTCGGGTGGTAAATTCTGCCATATGATTTTAAAAAAAGGCCCATGAGTACGGTATATGATGCAGTGACAGTTGAAGGTTTTTATTCAACTTAATCGCGCGTTTTTTTTTTTTTTTTTTAAAAAGCCAATTAAGTGTACAGTCCCCAGTCCCAGGAAAAATAGGGTTATTTCCAGCGGTGGAGTTAGCAGTCGCAGTAAGAGGGGGTGGGAGTGTTTTTTATGCTAGGACGACGTATAACAGAGACATCCACCACTCTTCAATTTATTGGTGGGGGGGGGGGGGGGGTAAATGGGTGTAGGACTATCTGCATCCGCCGGGTGGAGTCGAGCGAACAAGGCCATTTTGGCTTTTCAGACTCCCCAGATACCCACAAACGGCACATTCTGGGTGTTATGATAAGCTGCATATGCACAGTCGGCTTGAAACACTGAGGGATCTCATGTTTGCGAGTTAACAAATTAATTAGAGCAAAAGTAAATCTGATGAAAATGCTAATACATATCAAATAGGTTAATTGACTGGGGTGTATAAGTCATAAATTATGCACCGTCTTTCATATATCATGAAGCACTTTCCAATATTTGGGTGGGGATGAATATATCTTTAGTCCCATACCCAGTGTTTTCATTGGGCAGTGCAAGAGTCACAGTGATTGTTTGCATTGGTCGAAGAGACTAAACTTCGCCGTCATGGTGTAACTAGATTTGTTTTCCTACTCGGGCACAGCTTAGGACATGCTGCGGAATGAGCTGGGGACATCATCGAGTGAGATAAGGACTTTCAGTAAAATAAGGTATGACCCTGATACTTGGCGCAGCTAGAATTTTTTAATTAGGGATGAAATGAGAATTGTTTGAACTACAAGGCTATCAAAGATAAACGCCAGTATAGTAACTTCAGGGAGGAGCGTACCAGAAAAAAAATACACAAAAATACCCCGACATTGCCCGAAATAGCTCCGCTTTCAGCTAGTACGCTCCAGGGAATGGTATTGCCAGTATATTTTCTTGATTGAAAAATTAATCCTATACTGGGACTTTTCCGCTGAAAAAAGTCTGATAAAATTTGCGGCATTTCATGATGACTACTGTAGGCCCTACTCGCTTGAACTTGAAGGCAGAAATTTGGCAGCACCATCATCATTTCCTGGATCAGTGTGGAGAGCGCTGATCAACTCAAACTTGCATTTTCTTTACCTTCTCTCTCATTTTTTTGTCTTATTCTTATCTTTTTCATCTGTTTGATTTTTTTCTCCTTTTTTAAAAAGGGCGCCCGTAATCCAGGCCCGTATCGGGGGGGGGGGGTTCAGGTGGCTAGGACGAACCCCCCCCCCCCCCCACAAGATCTGGAGTTCTACTCAGCCTATGATACTAGGCCTACGTTAGCAACATATATAATGAGTTGTAATTTGTCGGTCATAATTGTAGGGGTAAAATGTTCCACTTGTGGTAAAATCGACCCCCCTCCCCACGAAAAAGCTGCATACGGGCCTGCGTAATCCATTTGAGTCGGTCGCTCCTTCCCCCTGACCATATGCTCTGCCACTGGTTATTGCGGTATGAATTGTGACGAGCATGTATTAAGACACTCTCACAGCCCACCGATTTGAATTTTGGTTGCCTCGCCCACTACTCCCAAGCAGTATAGGTAGCCCCCCCCCCCCCCCAAGTTCCCCATTCCCACCGCTGAACGGAGTTGGGAGTGGTTACGTCTGCTACAACACCCGCTTGTATCTACTAATAGTACGTATAGAGTAAGTCATGGCTCTGGAGCACGTCCGTAAAGCGAGCCACTAAAATCGCATCTATCTCATGGTACAATATCTTTGGATCCTCTGATCGTACGATAATCTTTCTCAATCATTTATATTTCCAAACAGTAACCAGTGTTGACTGTGAAATTAAATGTGTGTGCCTCTCAACGAAAACAGCAGAAACGTAGTTACATATTAGACACCGACTGTAACTGAAAACTACCCCCGAAATAGAACGTTAATTTTACCAGAATTGACAACTGTTCTGAGGAGGGAAGAAAGAGCGAGAATTTTCAGAGGAATGTTGTCTTCAAGTTTCAGAGGGACACTGCCTCTAGTGTTCTTCTTAGCGGCATTTTCTGGCACAATAACCAGTGTAATAAGTGGTAAGTGTCGTCACCATGGGCAAGACTGTACACATAATTGAGCTAGGTACCGGTGATGCGACGCAGGCTGTAGTTTTAGCAAGCCCAACTTTGGCCTAGCGACAGTACAGTAGTTGTGTCAACTACTAGTAGTTTAGTACTAGTAGAACTATGATAAGTAATATAAGGCCAAGTTCAAGGAAGGCCTCATAATTTAGCTATTTGTCTCAGTATTCGCACAGAAATGAACCAACAATGCAATGGCCCTAAGTGAAATGTAATGTAACATTACCCAAGTTATTACTACTTCTCTGGCGTTGGTCATAGTAAAGAGGTGGCTTTTGCTGTTAAAATTTATAAAATGATTGAAGAATGAATGAGGGCACACATTGTTACTGCATTACTCTTTTTAGTTCAGCCTTCATGGCCCTAAAGCTAAAGAGAACATCAGGTAGGCCTATTGAGAAGTAAAAAGCCTGAGGGTTACAGAGATGGGTGGGCAGAGAGACCACACCCCCACTGCCACAAGCAAGGAACAAGGATGTTTCTGAAGCAGACCTGTCAACCCTCTCGGTTTTGGTATAAATCTCCCGCCCTGTCGGTTTCATATTATAATCTCCTGGTTTCTTAAGTTCATTTGCCACATTTCTGAAAATAGCCAAAACAGTTAGCACAAGGCTTATTGAGTAATTGGCCATAAACTAATGTATGCCATAGTGCATTGAAAATAAGATGGTTGTTTACAAAATTTTCAACTGCTATACTGTACAGTAGATTAATTACACCAAGAGCATGTTGCTCTGTAAGTAAGGGTTAGTTTATGAAGGGCTGCTGTACAGAAGAGCTTACATGTACCTGCAATGTACGTGAAATAGGCCAACATGGGCAACCTGTGCTGTGCATGTGGGTGATGATTCTCTCCATGGCAGTTTTTTGTTGAAAATTACCAATCTCCCTATTTTGTTTTTACGTATCTCCCAATTTTTTGGCTCTGGAAAATGTAAATTTCCCTATTTTTTGGTGAGACTGGTTGGCAGTTCTGCTGAAGCCCAAGGCCCTCCATATTTCAGGTTAGTATGTTGAGGGAATTGTGCTACTCAAACTAAGGCTGCTCAAAGTCAGTGGTGCTGGCATGAACGTCATGGCCCCCCAACCATATTTGACACCAAAAACTGAATAAACTTGAAAACTTATCTAAGCTTCATTTATTTGTAGGGGGGAGGTGACAAATGGTCTCTGATTTGCGGTGATCTGGGAGGTGTTTTGGGCCAAAATTTTTCTGGTACGCACAGCTGCAACTGATGGTTGGCACTCCGCTCAGATTTGGATACTACAGTATGTCGGTGATTGTTAGGCCATACAGTACTGCAGATGTTTTTCTCATAAATTGAGAAGTTATTGACATCATATCCAGTACGGTCCATCCCAACAGATGCATGGTGCCTGCTCTGCTGAGGTACGGTAGTGTATTTTCAAAAGACTGAAGAAGGTTTTTCTTGAAGGTTCTTTTTGACTTGCAAAGACAAACATAGAAGGTAACCTGCCGAATGAACAAACTGTGTTTTAACACGATGGAAATATCTAGGAAAAAGCAAACCGATTATGGCCTAGTTAAAAAAGAAAAAAAAAACACTGATTTCCTTATTGCCCTGACACATTTTCCCTCGACCTACACAAATTTTTTGTTATCAAAAGGCGAATTTTCAACCAAAAATGTCTGGCCCCGACCATGGAAATCATCTCTCCAAGTGTGTAGCAAGGTCTACGTTGCAACATATATATGCACACATTGATACAGTGATGAGGCACGTAAACTCAGTTTTCTGTGCCGCCAACCGGCCTTCCAGGTAACTGCGTGTAACAAAGAAAAATTAGGACAAGGAACTAGTTTTTTTTTTCCTGACCTGACATTTTTCCATAGATTGATGTTTCTCTCAGTAATTGAGGAATACTGTAAAGGTGTAGACATGAAATTCCTATTTCAAGGCTGTGGGTACATGAAGCTTGTTCAGTAGGTCACCTGGGAAGTGCCCTCAGGCTAGACCACCCATCCCTGCTGAAAAACCTGAACACGCGCCGGACTGCAGGATACTATGCGCCCCTCCCAATAATTAGGTCGTGCCTCTGCTCATATTAGGCTAGCTATGCATAGGTTAAAAATTCAGTCAGGTGTTCATCAAAATTATGACTATCATAAATATTTTCTCAAAAATCTCTTTAAGCCTAAATCAGTCTAATGAGTTTAAACCATTCTAACAAACCCAGAGTTTTCTCTTCATCACACCGTCACTCTGTTGCAGACAGCTGTGATAAGGGAAAATGAAAGGTACTGTTTTTGAATCTCACATAATAGTGTCATAGAGTGTTAAATAATCAACAGGTAAAATAGCATACCAAAGGCCTCAACTTTCTTCAGTGTACCGTTAACGACATGAGTTACTGTATGCCAGTGGCAGCTTGTAGCCTATTGTGAATCCCCCATGAAGAAAGTGGGGGGATTGAAAATATGATCAACCCTCAATATTTGCCAAGAATAAGTGAAAGAGTAGTTACAGTAATTTATATTCCTGTATCATCCCAAACCACCTAATATGTACAGTATTACTGTACTAACCATTTTTCATAGATTGATTTTTTTTCACCATTAATGACTTGAGATGACCTAATATTCAAGGCTGGGTATGTGTGCAGCTTACCTGAACACTTGGGAGTGCTTTATCTGGCCATCTGTGGTTTGTAAGGCCCAGAAATTTCTTGTGCGCTTCCTTTCCAACCGATGATGACACTCCTCTATAATGCCTACATTCCTGTCGACACTCACCCCCCAACCCATCAATATTTTTTCCATTTTGCCGAACCTGAATTATGGCATACAATTGTTGGTGTTGACATTTTTAAATGGTTGTGGCTCGCAGAAAGACAAATATCCTACTGTACAGGGTACTGTACATCAAAAATGCTGAAAAAAATTGTAGATACCCAGTTTGAACCAGAAGAATACACTTTAGATGTGTGACCACATTTACAGTAATTGTACAGTAGATACTGTACTGTGCCCCACTGTATACATAAAAACCACCATCATTTCGGGCTATCATTTCTGTCTATCATTTCTAGCTATTGGTGGCAGTGAGTCCAAGCACAAACCTGGCCACCATCATATCCATCATGGTGACAGTGCTCCTCTTGTGATGTCGCCTCCTCTTCCTTGATTTATCAGTCTTCATCGCATTGGTTTGTTTTTTTTTATTAACTGAAATAGCACCGTCACTGTCATATCACTTTGCACGAGCAACCTTAAAACCCTTCTTCATCATCGAAAAAGCCGTCATCGTCATGAAAGTTGTGTGGTTTTGGTGTTTCATATGTACATATCTAAGCGTAATGTAAGTTACAATCCTACTCGCACTGAAGGGAACTTTTAACTCATTTTTGCTGTTGGTAGATACACTGTAATTAAGTTTAAGTTTCAAGATTTGTTAGTTATGTCTATTGCACATCTTATCAATATTCTGATTGGTTACATTTCAAAAGAATTCACAGGTGAAAACTCATTTCACGTACAGGTAAATCGTTCTTCCAATTCCACTGAAATCACCTTTAAGAGTGAGGTAGAAGTTTATTTCATTTCAAATTGTTTTTTTGCCTTTCCCTTTGTGTGTATACAGGTCGATATGAATGTAAGCCAAGAGAGTTTCCAGGGTCTACCTCATTCACGTGTGTTTGCTCTGCGATGTATTGTGATACTGTGGAAGGCTATGAGCCTATACCTGCAGGTTCATTCGTAGTCTACACTACTACTCAGTATGGAGACAGATTAACGAAGAGAACTTATCAGACAAGCAAGAAAAGCAATGCTTCAGGTACATACAGTTTAGAGGGTTAAAAGTTTTCAACACTTTCTTCAGAACTTAAATAGTTTTCTTTTGTACTGTACTGTATATCACTCTCCAAAGTGGTATTATGCAGTTGTGGTATTGTGATCGATCTGTACCCTTATGGTACAGTACAATTACCCCTTGGCATATATGCAATAGCATTACATGAGCAATATTGATGCTGTTATTTCATACAAGCAATGTCTTTCCTGTAGCATATGAAAAGCACACAAGATCCCTTAAAGAGCTACAGTATTTGCCCATTTGCCCTTAAAGAGGCATGTTGAGTTGTTTCCCTGAAAGTCACCAAATTTCCTAAACAGGTCGAGTTTCTTTCACATACTTTAAGAGATTCCCATGTGTCACATACAAAGAAACATTAAGTGAGTAATTAACAGTTCAATTTAGTTTTTGAAAATTTGTGACTGGACACTTTGCACATTCGTACTGTACACAGCCAGTGCAAGTCAGGGTAAAAAAAAAATTGACAGTTTTCATAATTATTGGATATGAACCTTGACTAATTATGTGAGTCATGTAGCATTACCACATGTTTTTTACACTTCATAATGATATCAACTCAAAGTAAGGGGATACAAGGTCTATAAGGCTCTGTAAAAAAAAGTATAACGAAATTTTAAATTCATTATTATTATTATTGTTTATAATTTTCTGTGCATTGTACCTCCATACCCTGGAAAGAGTGTAAAGAGTAGCCTATTGTAACAGCCAACTATATGGAAGGTTATTCTGTATAGTACGTATGTACAGCAAGTTGTTAAAAGATCTATACAAGCTTAAAATTATAATTTTATTCCATTTAAAAGTAGGGTTGATTTTGGTTTTGATTTTTTTTTGTAAGAGTCTTGATTGAAATCATGATTTAAGTAAAAACAGTCATTTAAATCAAATCGATTTAAGTCATGATTTTTGTGGTAAAAATCGTGATTTTAATCGACTTGTTTTAAATCAAATGGTCCTGTTTGGAAGTGCATGTCCCACTGAAGGTGAAGAAACTACTAAAATTCATGTGGTGCTTAATACCTGATTAAAGGATTCTTTGATCAAACTTCATCGTCAGGTCACTCTAGTTGTACAGTATACTCAATACAAAATTGATGCCTTGTTTATTACTCATTCGCTTGAGACACACATACTGTACAAGGGTATGTTAAGTACAGAAACTGCGCTGCATACCGTCCTTTAATACTGTACTATGGTTAGAACTGTACAGTAAGCCCTTCGGTATATACGAGGAGTGCCATTATGCAGACAGTATTGTAGTACAGCTACAGTAATGCAGGTACTGTACTGCACAACTTACTGTTAGGATTGATTTGGTTTGGTATTGAAGGAGGTACCCTGTATTTCAGTCACATGACTGTATCAGCTCTTGCCTGCTTCTAATAACCTTTATCGCAAACCATGCTCTATGAATACTAAACTGTTTAAAAATCTTATGGGTATATTCTTTTGAATCAGACTTTTGAATTCAGGAAAATTTTCATAAACTACTGTTAATTGAAACTACAGTAGGACTTCACCAAGCCACTGAACCACTGGAGTGATACAGTAATTACTGCTAAGAAGGATAGATTCTCTGTCTAGATTTTACATTCTTGTCTGTTTTATCTTCCTGAGAATGAACCATACTGTAAAAATGCAGTGTGAACACTTAACAGTACTGAATGTGCAGAAACTTCAGTACCCTGATAGTAGAAGGTTTGACCCAAATACTGTATTCCTGGAGTGGAAGAGAGAGCAGTTTAAATTCAACATGTTTCCCCCAGAGAGTATTATTCTGTAGTGAAGAAAGAACTGAAATTCAAACTGTGCTTTCTTGTTGACTTGGTACAAAATTTTAGGTGTAAAAAGTTGAGAAAGTTTTACTCAGTCTTTAAGGTTGGGTGCATACTGCATGTACAATATTGATTACTGAGAATGAGACTGCTCAAAATATTATGTAAACTATTGTAAAGTCATTCTTAAGGCGCGTTCACACTACAACGATATCGGATCGGACTACGATCCGATTTTTTTTATTTTTAGTAAATATCTTCTCCATCTCTGATCGGAAAGAACCAAAAATTTGTCAACTTGTGTAAAGATATGATTTGTACCAGAGGACTATGAAAATTAAATGTTATCTAATTATTTCGTGACGTCACACCGACAGACAGCTTTTATCGGACACTTGTAGTCCGATAAAAGCAGTTACAGTTGCCCACAATATATACTGTGTTTTATCTGGTCACAATATCTTGTCATTGTCCAGGGTGCATACTGTGTAATTAGTATGAGCTCTCCATATTCATGCCTGCTCGACAAATTCTAGTCTTAACAATTATTTGATTAAAAAAAAAGGAGAAAAAAGAAGAAAGCCTGAGTCAAGGCTAGTAACTTGCTGTACTGAGTGTTGCACTGTTCATTGTTTTGGGATAGTTGAGGTAAATATCTGCAATTCTGCAAAGTACTGCCATCATCAATGCATTTCTGAAGAGAATTAGTGTGACGTTACAACCAATTGTGTGTATATGTACTGTATGGCTGCCATGGAACTGTGTGCTTGTAGATCTTTATCCCAAGAAAAAACTTGTGACTATAGCTTACAAAGGTCACAGTTAAGTGATCCAGGGATGAATTAATTTACAAAAACAGGAAGATCATACAAGAGGGCTCCCGTTTGTCTCTCTGCTATTGTTTTACACCAATGTTGAGACTGTTCCAAGTTTCCATAGCATGCTATTGGCTTACTGTATGTATGATGTTTGTGATAATGAAGGCCATGTTCTCTGGTTTTAAATCATTATGAGCAGGCTTGTTTACCAGTTTATTGGATTTAAAGTCCAAGTCTGTAATTTTATGGCTTTATATGCAACACTTAAGAGATGAATTTACAAAAGATAGATGTTCAGGTGGTACTGTACTTCCTTCTGAAATTAAGGTACTCTACTGTACTGTGGTTTGACTGAGACTGACTGAATACTCTTGAAGGTACCAGAGACAAAGACATTCAAGCTGGACTGTTTCAGTAATTCTGTTTTATTTTTATACTGTTCAAGGTGGAGGTGTGTGCTAGACACTCCTGTGAGCACACACGTATGTGCAGTACAGCAAACAGGGCACAGTATCCCCGCATCATTGAAAATAAGCACATAGTTCTCAGTGTACAGTATGTCATATCAGGTGCTGTTTGTGAATTTGTTCATACTAAATTTGATGAAAACTTTGGGAAGTAAGTGCATCGTTTGAAAGGTTTCATTGAGCACCCACTAGCACATCAACATTAAGTGAAGATTTGTATTTACACAGTACTTTACTGTATAAACCCAACTTCTCACTGAGGATAAGTTTGGAATTTTTTTCTCGGTCAATAATCTGGAGCAGGGTTTTCATCAGATGGTGTAAGTGCATTTCAGAATGGTGTTCAACAGTCAGAGCAAATGATTTAAGGAGGACGAGGTCCACTTTTTTTAAGAAAATTCTCACAATATTTATGTGAAAAACATGGAAAAACTAACCTCTTTAAGAGATTTTGCTGAAATTTGAGTATCTTTCCTAGGGGGATTTCCTATGACACTATGTATTCCATGTATATTTGTCATTAACACTGTGTTTTTGTTGGATAATTGGTACAGATTCCTCGATCACGTATACCGTAAATTCAACCGCCCGGTATCAGACGATGACTGGCTTTGGTGGTGCTTTCACAGACTCTGCCGGTTATAACATCTTAAACCTCAGTAAACCAGCTCAGGATAACTTACTCAAGTCGTACTTCCACCCTTCAGGTAAAGTACAAAAGTACAAGTCTTGACTTACTCTTTCCTTCTTTCTAGTAATTCAGTCACACTCGTTACATTTTGCATTGTAACTAGTTACTTCACTCCTTAGTTACCTGTCCTGACACAACAAGTGCACTCCTATATACAGTACTGTACTGTGCCATGAGTGCTGGTAACCTTTAACACAGCTTCTGTGTGTGTCCTGTGTGTTTTCTATCTTCTGATATCATTCAGTGGTGACTTCATCTGGTCTCCCTTGGCTTGTTGTTGATTGATGAACCAACTCTCGTACATACAGTACACTGCACTTACCTAGAAGTAAAAAGCACCCAAGCAAAGTTAATTTCCTGCTTCTCCATATTCAGATGATTCTATCAAGCAATGAACTCTAAAAAAAAAGCATGCAGTATACAGTTGTATTGTTTAAGATGTTAGAAATTTGGTTACAAAAGTCAACAATTTGACTTGCTGTTTTAAAGCTGTCCCACAGTAAAGCAAGTTTTGTACAGACCTTTGACCTTTGACCTGATTTGATTGTGGCATTGCCTTTAAGAGACAGAGACAGTCTGGATGTTTCAAATACTGTTTTCATATACTCTGTATATGTTTACATTTTTGTGAATTTTGATCTTTAAATTAATTGTATTTAAGTTTTGCTGTGTACCACAGAAGGGATTGTCATTTTCTGTTGCAGTGTAAAATTTCTTGTGAAGCTGTACTTAAACAAGGTTTCCCGTGGTCATGAACAACCTGAGACAATCATAGCGATTTGAAAAATTATTTCAAAGACTAAAAAACTCTTTCTGAAATTCAATGATATTGTGGGAAGTCCTGTAAAAGTCATAGGAATCTTCCCAAAGTGACATTGCCTCTTTATCTGGTAAAAATGCATTCTCACCCATAATATCAAAACTTTATTATTGTTGTTACCTCATGTTGCTTTGGCTCTTGCTGTATTAGTTGAAACTTTTTGTAAAATCCCAGGACGAAGCTCACGGAAAGTCTTACTGTAATTTGGTTTTGGAAAAGTCATGAAAATCGATTTCCTAGAAAGTGCAGGAACCCTGTTCAAACAAGTATGGCCGTGTCCCACAGAAAGCTTTTTTATGCACTTAAATTACAGAGTATCCTACGGAAATGTAGAAGGGACATGCAAAAGAAAAAAACAGCCATCTGGACAAAATGACAATTTTCTTAAACTTGAGATTTTGACAATTCAATGAACTTGTAAAAAAGACAAAAATCTATGAATTGCCATTTTGCATTTCGCCAAAAGAGCAAAATTCAGAAAACTGTCATTTTGCCAAATTAGACCAACTCGTCAAAATGACATAATTCAGAAAATTGTCATTTTGCCGAGTAAAAACATCTTGTGAAATGGCAAAACTCGGGAAACTGTCATTTTGTGTAGTCAGATCTTGTCAATTTTCAATTTTCCCATTTTAACGAGATGTCCAAACTCGGAAAAATGACAGTTTTCTGAATTTGTCCCATTTTGACGAGATGTTTCATCCCGGCCAAACGACAATTTTCGAAATTCGGCCCTTTTGCATTGTTGTAAATATGAAACAAACAAACAAGTTACCAATAGATGTGAATCATATCAACTCAACTTTGAAAACAATGAAAGGGGAGTAAAAGTTAACAATTCAATACAAATACATTGTTACAGCAGCAATAGTACCCTACAGTCCATGCTAGTATGTACTATACCTTTTGTGAGAGTCAGTACAGTACTTTAAAAAGCAAGTGCTCAAAACAGAGCCTCTTTCTCTTTCTCTAAGAAAATATGCTGCCCTATTCATGAGCAGGTGTACAGTAGGTGGGTGTATGTAGTACACAGAGGGATCCCTCCACTCAAATGTGATATATAGCCAATGTTTATGATACAGCCATCGTTTTGGTAAGGTACATTGGCCCTTATTGAGCAAGATAAGTAATCAATATCAAAGTGAAAGTTAGAAACTAGAACAATATGTCTATTTGCTTGTTATGGCTTCCACTTTCGACATTCTGGGCTAGGATTCTCAATGTTGGTCGTATTACTTGAAAACGTGGGAACTTTTGATGCGCCATGTCACAATTACACAATTGTTCAAAAGCCCTGCATACAGGTCACCATTGTGCTCTTGCACTTTAGTGGTGGTGCTTATTTTGATGCTATGATTGACCGACTAAATTGTCTTTATGTATCCCTATGTCATTGATTACTCTATAAATCTTTGCATGGAGTTTTCAACATCACGAAAATTTGTCAGTATCCATTCAGTGACTGTGGTTTACAACTGTATCATTGGATTGTCTGAATTAGGAGGTACAAGCAGACATAGATTCCGAGACAGATTTGTACATAACATTTAATATGGTGACATTGTTTTCATTTGCCTCTTCCTTTGCCAGGAATTGAATACACATTTGGCAGAGTGCCAATAGCCAGCTGCGACTTTTCTACGCGGGTGTACTCCTACGATGATAAAGTCGGGGATTTCTCTATGAAGCATTTCAAGTTAGTCGACGAAGACTTCAAGTACAAGGTAAAATAGACTGTGAAAAAAGAAAGAAAAAAAGAAAGACGGCAATACAAGATGGAAGAGATGTATCTGAAATCAGAACGGACATATTTCAAATTCATAGTGTTGTACTTTATAATACTTTCACAGTGGTCAAATACTTTTGTGGGGGGAACTGAATCCATCTACAGCCTACCCTTCAAAATGAAGATTTTTTTTTCCTCAAGAAATGCTTAGTAAGAACGTGTTTGCCGCAGAACTTGTCCGAGTATACTGAAAGGAGGAATGTGAAGGGTTCCACGTCATCATTTCAGGGAATGATTTATTCAGTATTGCATCGCAATTTGCAACACAAACAGGCCGAATTGCTGCGCAAGTGGAAATTTGTGTAGCAATATTTGTATGCATAATCCTTACGTTTGAAGCAGTTGTTTCACAAAGACCTCAAGTGTCCAAGCTGTTATCCAAATTTTAAACACTATTAAACTCATCCCTACGTGTAGTTTCTCCGACGTATGCTGGAACCAATCTTCAAATGAAACTGTCAGCTGTTGGTTCATCCATGGAGAACTCATCTTATTTACTACTTCCAGTAGTTTGTGTCATCTCTCCTGCTTTGCTCTTCTCAACAAATCTGCAGATGGGCTAGTGGTGGTCACTAGCAGAATAGTAATCATAAATGGTTTGCTTATTTTTCACATCACATGTAACTAGTGTTATGAGAGTGTAGTATAATAACAAGAAATGTTGCCAAGGAGGTAAAAGTTATAAAAAAAAATGAAAAAAAAAAAAAGGATCTTTTTTTCTTGTTAAGCTCTATGTAAAACATAGACTGCAGTGACCACTAAAAGAAAACCCATTCCCAAACTGACAGTACTACCCAGATCCCAACTACCGGCTACACTAGAAGTACAAAATGACTTTAATTACATAGGTGTGCAGAGTGGCTTTAATTACAGAGTGTTTAGTTGGCTTACACGTAAATGCCGCTGCTAAAGCCCCACCTTTACTGCCCTGTAACAAAGAAAGTGGAAAAGAAATGTGTCAGGGTGAACTTGATTCTGTGTACAGTACCGATGAAGTGTTGCTGTAAAATACTAGCATGTCCTGTATCACTACCAGTAGTGCCCTGATACCAGATAACTCCCCATGGCTGCAAGGACAAAATAGTTTTGTGGAGGTGGGATAATTTGTTTAAGGATTTGTCAACTTTTGTGTTGGGAATGTACAACCTGAACTATCACTGACTGTATTGGAAAGTAAAAAGTCAGGAGTTGTCAAATGCATTTGAGATATCTTGTGAAAGCTTCTTGAAGGACTTAATAGCATGATCATGCCAATCGGGGCCATGCCAACATTAACTAGCCTAAAGTTAGGCAATTGTGCAGCAATAATCATACAGTATGTTTGGTGTAAAAAATGCTTTCTAGCAAACTAATTAGGCGTGATGTTGCACTTAGAAGATTACCATGTTTTAGTTTGTCTCTATGCTTTGCCATTTGCTTTAAAGTAATATATGTTGACATCAGTGATTGCATGAGGGGGTGTGTGTGTGTGTGAGTGACATATGGTCAAACATTTCAGAGGCAATGCAAGCATTATAGTGGTTTGTTGGGAAACTTTTCATGACATAGTTGTTACCAGTTCAAAAGATCTTTCACCCTGCATGTGTTTTGACTTTATTTTGGTGATCATTCTCTTTTAGAAGTTCACAATAACAGACATGCAGTACTAGATACAATTGGTGAAATGTGGAGAGTGAGGGTGGTAAGGGTTCCTGTTACTTCACAGTGGTGATTGTTTTATAATTAACAGATACCTCTCATCAAGAGGGCTCAGGAGATTAGCAGGAGGAAGATAAATCTGGTAGCATCTCCTTGGTCTGCACCAGCATGGATGAAAGACAACAACAAGATGACCGGTGGAGGTCAACTGATCGGTAACGCATCAGGAAAATATTACGAGGCATATGCCCGCTATTTGGTAAAGTAAGTTGTAAAACATTTAATGGGTTGTATCATTGTGTGTATAATTACCGTATTTTATACTCCAATAAATGCCGGGGGGCATGAAATTTTCATGAAGGGGTGCATTTATTACAGTCAGATTTTCTTGCATTGATTTTAGGATTACATGTCAGCTATTCAGATAGACTAGCAGTACGATCATCCCTATGCAGTCAGTGTATCATTTCTTGACCAGTCAATGAAGTAGCAACGATTTGCGATTCGTTAGTGCCTGTAAGTTTACATCGACAAAAAATTTGCCAAAACATCCTGTACCAGCAGAATGTGAGAATTGATGAGATTTTCATGGCAAAGAGGCAGGATGTCTTTCATTTTCTTGTTTTCTCATGGATTTATGGTTCTGTGAAAAGGAGCTTGTAAATGAGACAGGTAGAGTAGTGTGTGCATGATAAATCAACAGATGCTCATGGAGGTGTGCATGCTTGACGCTGAGCCCTCATGTGTTAATTTAATTTCAGCGCTGTAATAGTGCTGTTTTGTGACCACAGAAATCCATCCTATACATCAAACATTTCACACTGAAAGAGAAAACAGTTTTCTTTTTAAATGAAACTCACGTACAGAACCAAACATAGAGGTCTTCAGCTGGGAAAGGTGGTTGAGAACATATACAATGTAAATTGAAAATGTTATGGAACCTAATCACCTGCGCTGGTATCAGTCATTTGCATTCTGCCCTGTTTGTCCTTTTTTAATCTGTGACAGCATCACCAATTGGCTTTGTAGCTCATATTAAACCACTGTGACAAAAACTGTAGATATTGCTGTGAAGTTTTGCCCAAACCAGTCATGACCATGTTTGTACATATTGGATTGAATTTCCATAAGGTTGTAGTATGAAGTGTAGTATATATCTACCACGTAAGCATGGGGTGGTTTCTAGGACACTTTCTTGAAACCATTTTTCCTCTCTGATCACATTATTACACAAGGTAGATCTTATTTGTCAGTGCTGTTGGGGTATTGCGATATAGTCAATAATAATGTTTTAGGACTTTGCTGCTGATATTGTTAGTGAAATGACCCAAACAACATCGTCTGTACACTTGAGCAAAAAAATACAGTGTGTCGTAGAACAGATATGGAAATTAGACATCAAGTTGTATTAAACTTTCATGAACTAATCTGATGTATGTGAAACTAAAGTGCCGTGGCAGAAGTAAGCAAGACTTAGCCTGCACAGTTTGTCTTCTGTATGTACAATCCATAGTTTAACATATATTTATTCAGGTTATGATATCATGATATATTTTGGCAATTGAGAGAAAGGTGCTCAGGATATCGTTTTTGAAAGTTTGATATCACAACTACTATTTATACAGGCCTGCAGAAGGAATAATTACTTTTTATGTCTCCTGCATTCAGCTTGATAGCTTCAACGTTTACGTATACTCCAGTGCCATTGTGTTTATTCGGACTTATTGGACAATCCACTTTGTCAGTGTTTAACTGCTGAGTCCAACTGGGCTGATAGTATTTGCAGGTGTACACAAAGAAAGAGTTACCTTCTAAGTTTCCTGGAATGGTTGCTGAAGAATCCCGTAAGGTCCTCGCAGAGGATGAAATATATGCACAGGAAAGTTCACTTGTGGCTACTCTTCTGAAACGCTAAACACTCCCTGCTAATACTCAAAAATTTTCGCTAAAGAAATAATGTTCTCTGCATCTTTAATACACATAGCTATATCAAACCCCACCAGTTGAAAACCCCTGTTAAAAAAAGAACACAAAGTCAAAAACACTGATTAACAGATATGTAGTGCTTCCTCACTTGAGGCAAAGTTTAAAGTTGATATAAGGACTGTAGATAATTGGAAAGAAAAGACCGAGATGATTAGGTGTGTTTTAACTTCTTATTTAAAACTGGGATTTCACGATTGGGCATACTTTATGTATCGTGATGTTTTGTGGCTTCACTACATTAAAAAACCAAAGACATAGGAAAGACCATTTTGTTTTCAGATTGCAAATTTTGGCGGTTAAGTGCAGTGGAGTCAGTCCTCATTCAGTTCTAACAGTTTCAATTTGGTTTGGTTGATAATTGTTTTCTGAAACATAAGAAACCAAAAAAAAAATGTGTACAGGTTTTTTGGGATTGAGGACCACAGAATATTTCAAATTGTCTCCCATATTTAACATGGTCCCTCGCCATTATTATACACATATTGTGCAATAATATTTCTCAGTAATGCCACAACTATTCGAACACACAGTTTGCGAATTGAAGAAAGACAAATTTGAAGAAATCTGTCCCCATTGATGGCTTTTTTTTTTTCAACACACTGTAGTCCTTTTCTCAGGTAATCATTGTGTGTGTGTCTGTCATCAAATATTATACAAATACAAAGGTTTACATTTCAAACATTCTTTTTCTGTTACTGTATCATATTTACTTCATAAAACATGTCAGAAATAACATTTGAAATTGAAAATGACAAGATAGATGATGAAAGATGAGCTTAAAGCTGTTGTAAGTGCTTTACTCACAATCATATAGTGTCAAAGATAACTATTTCAGTTTCAACTGAAAGTATCTGTCAATCAGGAAATAACTCATCTTTGGATTTGTTACAGTGATTGTATTCTCATAGTGACAAAAATCTACAAAGTCAGCAAACTTTTGACAGAACGTACAGTAAAGGTGACCCCTATTTCTGCTAATTTGTGAGAACGTTACTATATTGCATAGCAAAAACCTCGGATATGTAACAAAAACTGTAGATACTGCTGTGAAGTTTTGCTCAAACCAGT
This sequence comes from Stichopus chloronotus, assembly GCA_021234535.1. Classification (NCBI taxonomy): domain Eukaryota; kingdom Metazoa; phylum Echinodermata; class Holothuroidea; order Aspidochirotida; family Stichopodidae; genus Stichopus; species Stichopus chloronotus. Next base: position 25,541,251 of record CM037836.1, read on the forward strand.
CATGACCATATTTGTACATATTGGATTGAATTTCCATAAGATTGTAGTATGAAGTGTAGTGTAAATCTACCATGTAAACGTGGGGTGGTTTCGAGGGCACTTTCTTAAACCATTTTTCCTCTCTGATCACATTATTACACAAGGTAGATCTTACTTGTCAGTGCTGTTGCGATATTGCAATATAGTCAATCAATATTGTTTTAGGACTTTGCTGCTGACATCATTAGTGAAATGACCCAAACAACATCGTCTGTACACATGAGCAAGAAAATACAGTAGGTGTGTCTTAGAACAGATATAGAAATTAGACGTCACGGTTGTACTAAACTTCCAGGAACTAATCTGATGTATGTGAAAATAAAGTGCCGTGGCAGAAGTAAGCAGGACTTAGCCTGCACAATGTGTCTTCTGTATGTACAATCCATAGTTTAACATATATTTATTCAGGTGTGCTTTGGTCCCAGGGCTATGATGTGATATATTTTGGCAATTGAGAGAAAGGTGCTCAGGATATCGTTTTTGAAAGTTTGATATCACAACTACTATTTGTACAGGCCTGCAGAAGGAATAATTACTTTTAATGTCGCCTGCAATCAGCTTGATAGCTGCAATGTTTAGGTATACCCCAGTGCCATTGTGTTTATTTGGACTTATTGGACAATCCACTTTGTCAGTGTTTAACTGCTGAGTCCAACTGGGCTGATATGTAGTGCTTCCTCGCTTTAGGCAAAGTTTAAAGTTGATATAAAGACTGTAGATAATTGGAAAGAAAAGACCGAGATGATTAGGTGTGTTTTAATTTCTTTTTTCAAACTGGGATTTCACGATTGGGCATACTTTGTGTATCGTGATGTTTTGTGGCTTCACTACATTAAAAAACCAAAGACATAGGAAAGACCATTTTGTTTTAGAGTGCAAATTTTGGCGGTTAAGTGCAGTGGAGTCAGTCCTCATTCAGTTCTAACAGTTTCAATTTGCTTTGGTTAGTAATTGTTTTCTGAAAAATAAGAAACAAAAAAAAATGAGTGCAGGTTTTGGGGATTGAGGACCGCAGAATATTTCAAATTGTCTCCCATATTTAACATAATCTCTCGCCAACATTATACACATATTGTGCAATAATATTTCTCAGTAATACCACAACTATTTGAACACACAGTTTGGGAATTGAAGAAAGACAAATTTGAAGAAATCTGTCCCATTGATGGCTTATTTTATGTCAATACACTGTAGTCCTTTACTCAGGTAATCAGTGTGTGTGTGTGTGTGTGTCTGTCATCAAATATTATACAAATACAAAAGTTTACATTTCAAACATTCTTTTTCTGTTGGACTGTATCATATTTACTTCATAAAACATGTCAGAAATAACATTTGAAATTGAAAATGACAAGATAAGTGATGAAAGATGAGCTTAAAGCTGTTGTAAGTGCTGTACTCACAATCATATAGTGTTAAAGATAACTATTTCAATCCCGCTCTCCACTAACTTTAATTGTAGCATTGTCCTCATTGGCAAGTTGTTTAACTAAGGGACAGTATCTGTCGATCAGGAAATAACTCATCTTTGGATTTGTTTAAGTGATTGTACTCTCATAGTGACAAAAATGGATAAAGTCAGCAAACTTTTGGCAGAATGTAAAGGTGACTCCTATTTCTGCTGATCTGTGAGAACATTACTATGTTGCATAGCAAGAGCTTCGGATACGGGAAATAAAACAAAACGTTTCTTATCATTTTCAACATTGTTTTCTGTCTGATTGTTGCGCATTGACACAGTCGATTTCATTAAAAACAAAACATTGATATACATAATATTGACCTTAACATTGGAAGGACAAAATATAAAGTTGATTGATTTGCGAGGTGGGGTAGCTATTAGACGTTTCTTTGTTAATGGTGTCACAACTGTCAAGGATTTGTCACAGGGTGCTAGGGACCACAGACAGATGTCGTGTATTATCTGCTGGTTTTCATGACACTGTATGAATTGATTTTCTCTGATGAGTTTGTCTATTGTTTTGATTCCGACAGATTTCTGGATTCATACGCCAGCCAAAACGTGACCTTCTGGGGTATGACAATGCTCAACGAACCTTCTGCCGGGTTGTTTTTCAATTACTCATTCCAAAGCATGTTGTTTTCTCCAGAAAATGAGAGGGACTTTGTCAAACTCCATCTTGGGCCTATGGTACAAAGTAGTTCACATAGCAATGTAAAGATTATTATGTTAGATGACCAGAGGCTGTTTCTTCCTTTCTGGGCAGAGCAGGTGAGTTTAATATCACCAGGTGAACTAAAACTGTAACCATGAACTAAGTCATACCATGAACAGTGTCATTCCAATGAAATATGTCACAGCCATTAACATAATCATACTCATGAAATATGTCATACCCATCAGCTATGTGATGTATCCATGAACTATGTCATACCCATGAATTATGCCATACACCACAAAGTACGTCATACCCATGCACTATGTCACAGCCATAGACTGTGTCATACTCATTATGTTATACCCATGAACTGTGTCATATGTCCATGAACTGTGTCATGCCAATGAACCGTGTCATACTCATGTACCGTATCACAGCAATGAACTGTGTCACACACATGAACTAAGTCATAGACTGTAACTGGCTTAGACTGGAATAATTTCATAGACTCAGAGTGTAGTATGACATAGGCTTCAACTATGCCATTATGTCATGGCCATGAATTACAATGCCATAGAATTGAATTGATTTATGCTAGAAATATGCCACAGAGGGAATACTATGACATAAACCAAAGGCTATGCCATACACTCAAACCATGAGCAGTGCAATAGACGGAAACCTACGTCATAGCACCATCAGCTATGCCACAGACTTGAACTAAGCTGGAGTAAAAATGCCCAATACAATGACTTCAAGGATGCCTTGGAAATGAACCTTTGATAAAAATTATACTATAGAATTTATAAGTGCCAGAGACTGTAGCTAGTAGAGCAAACCATGCAATACAACTTTGACGTTGAACGAGAAATGTCTTGCTACTGTTCTATGCACCAAAGCTATGAAGTACTATGGATTTGAGCTATACTGTAGTCTAGACCTCTGCAACAGAATTTAAACTATGTGTTTAGCCATTGGTAATTTGCTACATGTTACTTTCAATGTTTGTTTCCAGTATTTCGTGATGCAGGTTCGGTACATACTCCTTGCCTTTGGAATATGTGTTCAAAGGCATACATGCCACATCATTTTGTTTTAAATGTTTAAAGGCCGTTGAAGCTGTCAGTATATTAGTATTGAATGGGTAAAATAACATGACAGAAACTACTAAACCTCTGACAAAAGTTCTTCAGGTCACGATCATGTATCAAAGCAACAGCAGTAATAAACTGTAACAGCTCGAACAACTTCCCCTTTAGATTGTAGTAGAAACTATTTTCCTCTGTAGTTTCCCCTTTTGCATTGTTAAACTTTATAAAAACAGTAGCCTTAAAGTTAACCCATCAATTGCTGGTCATATGAGTATCCATAGTAACCAGTGTTTGAGACAATGAGTAATATGTGACAGGGGTAATTAATAACAATATTGTCAGTAATATTTTAGGGGGGTCTGTTCATTTTTACACTGATTTTGTGACATTAGGCATTGTTGTTCACAAATCTGTCAACCATAGCAGTATGTGATTCATTTATTAAGCTGTTTTGAAGTTAAGAAAATAAATCATGTATTATTCCTTTCCCCAGATTTACCACTTGAACCTCTCCTAGATTCAAGTTCCTCTTTCAGTTATTTTCTGTGTTCCCCTTTGGTGTGCTATCCACTCAAAGTGGAAGTGAGGAGACTTAAAGTTGGATCTGTGAAGTTATTGAAAGTATCAATTTAACAACAACAAGGCTAGTTATTATTATAAATCAAAAGGCCAGACAAATGTAGGTTTTTTTTTTTTGTTGGTCATAGTTGCTGAATTTATCCATCAGCTGTGTTTGATTATGTGTCACAATTCTTGGTATGTGTAATAGTGTATTGTCTAAAGTGATTTGAAGTGAGATGGCTGTTTCGATGGAATGTTTTCTCGTTACGATTTCTTGCCAGAGGTCAAACGAATCAATGCCAGATTCATGGCGTTAAATTCTGTGTCTATGTGGCACATGCACATGTTCTTCAACTATAAACTTGAACCGTTGCTTTGCATATGTATAGAAATTGCATGCAGTATTCCACCATTTGCAGGGCCGTACACAGATAAAACAATTGTTGGGGGGGGGGGAACATCAGTGTTGGGGTTTTGCCAGCCTGGTTGAGTGATTTAAGGGGCAGGGATGTTCTCCTCCCCCTTGAAAATATTTTGCCCTCTTCAAGGGTTCTAGATCCAGAATGATTTGGAGATTCCCATCTTTTTTTCCTCCTTTATTTGTATTCAAAAAAAAAAAGACCTGACTTTGAACATTTTTTGAAAATTGTGTAGAGGACATATACCCCCAAAGTCCCACCCCCCCTGTGGCTGCATGCCTGATTCTGGTGTACTGCTTTTTATGGTAGTCACTTCATTTTGAGGACTGCAACCTGTATTGGTTATAAGGCACAATGTAGAAGTTAAAAAGTCACTGATTAATCTTCCTTGTCAGTAAGTACTGTCGGTTTTGTTTCATGAGTAGATGTTGAAGGTCTCATTCATGGAGGTCAAAGTCATTTAGATAAAAAGATTAAAAGTTCGTTAAACTTTGTCTCGATATCTCATGCAACTGAGTATACATTCGCAATACGTTGTTAATGCTGAGGTAACTGTTGTTGAGTGGATATCATTTTCATATACCATATATATCTTTATATAAACATGATGAAAGTTGCTTAAACTTTCTCATGCTTGACCTCCTACCACTGATGAGTCAGATGTTGGTCGTTATCATTTTTAATTGACGGTTGACATCATGTGAGTTCGACAGAAATCAACAGAGGTATTTCAGTTTATCAAATATTACTTTCAACAAACTAGTGATGATGATGTTTTTTTGTTTTTTTTTCTGTAGATTCTGGGTGATTCTGATGCAGCTCAGTATATCTCGGGGATCGGTGTCCACTGGTACAGAGACACCATAAGTCCTATCGAAAAACTTGATGAAACTCATAACAATTTTCCAGACCAGTTTATTTTATACACCGAATCCTCCAATGGCTACGAGCTCTGGAGTGAACCCGTCATGTTGGGCGACTGGAGCAGGGGAGAGAGCTATAGTGAAGATGTTTTGTGGGTGAGTATGTCACACCAAAGCTGACCTAAAGCTGTTACAAAAGTGCATCTAAAAATGAAACTGAAATACATGAAGTTTGCAGTCATAGGTCATCAAGGGATACCGAAGGGTAACATGGATTTATTTTGACTTGATGGTTAGAGATACACCGTTTTGTTCTACTGTTTTGATGTTATTTTTTACTTGTTTACAGGATGTCAATCACTGGGTCACCGGATGGATTGACTGGAATCTAGCGTTGGATGAAAGCGGAGGACCAAACTGGGCCAAAAACTTTGTAGACAGTTCAATCATCGTCAGTGCTAAAAACAATGAATTCTACAAGCAACCAATGTTCTATCATATTGGCCACTTCAGGTAAATGCTGCCTCGAAGGTTGGAAGACTTCAAGTAAAACTGTTTTCATGAAACATTGAGAAAAAATGTAGGTAATTACCGATGACCATGGATTGGCCATGTTTTGACCTGGCCTAACATCTACGGTTCAATTCACAGAGCTGCCAACCGTTCTGGTTTTGCCATATTTTTTCTGTTTTTTGCAGCAAAATACGGCAATATGTTTTTCCCCTGTACTGTTCCGTTTTTTTAGAATGTTTACATAATATGTTTTGGAAACATTAAAACTTTATTTACCAATATTTTTTTGATGAAATAACATCATTTTGCTATCAATTTATTTGTAATCCCCAAGTTTGTACCAGTTTTAAAGTTTGTTTGAAAAGCGTCTAATTGCCACAATTACCAGCAGCGTGCCTTATTTTGTAAGAATACTTTTTTTTCCAGTTAAAATACTTTTTTTGCTGTTTGGAATACTTTTTTTTGATTTGTTGAGGTTGGCAACTCAGAATTGATTACAAGCTGTGCTCAGGAACTTCACCAATTTTGAACCATCAATTGGCTATGTCCTGACCTTTACTTGACATCCACGATTCAGTGCAGTATGCAGGTAGATATATCACCATTCAAACCATGGAAGGCCATGCTCTAACTTCGCTGAGCAGCCACAGTTCAGCAGAATTTGTAGCTAGGAACATTACCAGTTCTGGACCATGGAAGACCATATCCCAACCTTGCTTGACATCCACAAATTCTGTTTTATTTATTATTGTGACTATTTTGTGTGTGTGTGTGTCCACCACATATTGATTGCTGAAAGCTCACCTTGGTATTCATTGTCTGAGCATTTAGTAATTTCTTTTTCTTTCTGTTTTTTTTTTTGTATGACAGCAAGTTTATTATCCCAGGTTCTATCAGAATTGACTTCGTGTCGGATAAGGACAACTTCAAGTTGGTCCCGTCCGCATCGTTTCTTCTTCCCGATGGCAAGAAGGCCGCTGTCATACTCAACAAGTAAGGAGAAATGTTTTACTTTTTGTTAATATTTTTGTTACGGTGATTGCCCCTTTTTTTTCCCCAATGATTTTGTATGATGACTTTCTGCCCTCTTGGTTAGAGTGCCAGGTATATAATAAGTGTCACTGAGGAGTGTGTTATTAACATCACTAAAATGTTTACTGTTAATATCAATTAAAAGAAGTAGTTGTGGTATAAGTATTTGGTAAGGTATACTATCATAATACCAAGCTTTGATAAGGATTACTTTTTCCACCTGATAACAACTAGAAAGTTCATTTCTATGATGTAAGGGTTATGGTTAGGGGGCAGTGGTACCAAAATTACTGAGGAATTTTGGTGTTGTGACCATTGATTTTAACTCACACACACTATTGTGTGTGAGCTAAAATCTGGCACCCTAACCAAGAGGACAGAAGGTCATAGAATCAGGAAAATATCATCGATTTTTTAAGAATGGTTTTTTTTTCTTCATTTTTGCAGATTTTTCTTTCAAATTTTGTAAGGGCTTTCTTTGTCAAAATGGTATTTTTTTCACGTATCTTCAGTTTGACAGGCTAAATTAGCTTAAAATTTATACAATAAGTTTGTGTGGAAAATTTTCACTTGAAATCCTTTTTGCAAGTGTACAGTTGATCAGATAAAAGTAATAGCATTGATTTATATGCATTGTTTTTATTATTTTTCTATTAGACAAAGTGACTGCATCGATATAACCATAAGGGACAGTGAAACAGGGCAGTACCTTAATGCTCAGGTTCCACCTAAGTCCATACAGACCTACATATGGAGTTGATGGTAGGTTGATGTTGGCCAGCATTTAAGGCAGGTCAATTGATGTTAGAAATGTATCTTCACTATTTTGACAATCCCTTAAATAGCGTTTCTTTTACAGAAGACAATCACATATGTAAAACCAGTGTTCGTGGACATAGAATAATGGATCAGTCAAACTAAGAAAGGAAAGTGGCATTTCTTTTCAAGAAATAATTCTCTCTCAGACTGAAATGGAGTTATTTGTTGCTTTTGTCCACCCAAAGTTCCCCAATTTCAAATGATGCATCTTCTGTCACTCTTCACTTACATAATTGTTTTCAAGGAGATGAAGCTTGTAAAGATGTTTATTGATGAGACTAAATGGTTTAACAATGATTTAAGTTACTTCCTTTGTATGGCATCTTGGCGTATTCTATATGCCCTATTTCCCTTAAAGTCACAGCACAAATAAATCAGTTTTTGAAACTTAACACCAAACTGCTGAGATCACCTGCACACTGGTGATATTTGTATCCCATTTCTCTCTCTAAAATTGGTCAGGTTTCATTTCTCTTAAATGTAAGAGTCGACATAAATCACTGAATCAGACAGACACACGTTATGGCTAAAGGTGTTCCCTACTCAGGAGAAAAGGCGTAGGAACAGCTTTGGGAACTAAATTTAGCAAGAGAAAAGTTGTGATGTAAGTGGAGAAGAGTTTCCTTTTTCAGATCATATTCTTAATGTTTTCTGTTTCTTTAGGATATCTGAGCAAAAGCTGTTCGAGAAGCGTGGTAGACCAAAGAATCAATAAGTGATGCCTGCTACGGAGTCAGAGTAAGCTGAATAAGCTGAAGATGAAATTCTACTGAAGTGTATATCGTTTGCTGTTTCCTTTTCTTTCTTTTTTTTGGGGGGGGGAATGTTCAAATATTTGCATCGCTATGTTCCATAAAAATTACCTTGAAAATGATTCTTTTAACTTTTTTGTACTTTTTTTCTGTTTTGTAATACCATCAGTGGTTGCTTTTTATTGGCCTAAAAATATGCATCATGCTAAAATCACTCCACGATTTATGAAGCAAAAAGGACAAAAAAAAAAAAAAATTGCAGTGTTCAAATTTGTGGATCACTTCCAGCATTGAACACAAACACAGAAGAACTGAATGGTCGTTTGAGAATCATAATGATCATGAATCATATTTAGAGCCAATAGAATACGACGATTGAAGTGTTTTTCACCCTCCATCTAATGAACCTCATGTGCTGTGATGCACGTTTATGTGTTATTTTAGTTATATTTTATTTCATTGGAAAGCAGAGAACAATGTGTGCTTCTGCCAGTGGGTTGTTTATTTGCTTTAACTGTTCATTTTAATTTGTTTCAGAATTTCACAGAATTTTTTTTTTAATGGCACTCAGAGGGGATCCAGTAATATTCACTTTTGGTTTCAGCCAACTCTAATAATCAGTATTAACTGAGAATGATCCAGCAGAGAATCTAGAATGCTTAACTTTGGCCTTAATATGTTACACTGCATGAAGGTTTTTTTTTACAGAAATCATTGTGATGATTCATCCGTCTGTTGAAGTACTAGATGGGGTTATGATGAGGATGAGAAACACTATGGCTGGCAGGAATTAATCTGTTAGATGGACTGTTTTGATGAGAGTATCTGTCACTGACAGTAATTTTATCCCTGATACTGTTAAGTAGTGTCAGGTAAATTAATCTTTGTGGTTTCATGTTGGTTTTGAGAATCTAATTTGCAATCAATGAAGTGGAAGATGATATGGTTAGGCAACCCTGAGTTTAGTCGAAAATGATAAAAAATGTATACATCCTTCCTTTAAGTGATATATTTTGTATGAATGTGATTAGAAATCACCCAAATTGTATTGTGGGAGTTGCAAAGTATAGCTGTTACAGCTACAGTTGTTATCAAGCACTGTGTGTTTCAGCTTTACCTCAACTGGTTTGTAGGTCAATTGCCTTTTTTTTCCTGAGAATATGTCTGTACATACAGAATGGCCTTATTATTGCTGATGTCAGTCACTTATTTACTTATTTATATCACCATGTTTGATTTCAATGGCATAGTACCGGCGTGTGTTCGTTTGTGGACATACGTGTGTGTGTATGTTTGATGGCCAGTTGTAAAACATTGTGCATTAAAAGTATTAAAAGCAAAGGCAGATCAAATATTTTCCATGTAGGTTCGCCAAAGTGAGCACTACCTCTTTCTTTTATTCATTTTTATTTTCTCAAAGGTCAAATATCATTTTGAATCAATGTGATGTGAATTTGAACAATCTTAGAACATGAAATCTCCTGACTAGGATGGTCGGCTAGATGTTAAACTGAAATATCGTGATTGTTTCACAGAAAAAAAATCGTAACCTTCGAAACCAATATTTATGAACGCAGAACGATATATTATTCAAAAATAAAGCGGGAGGGTGGCCTTCTTTTCAGAGACAATTTTCTCACTAACATTTAACAAGGAGAAGATAGGGATCATTCAGGTCAATGAAAGTTATTATTGTAAATGTATTGAGTATCCTACCTCGATGCTCATCACTGTATGATAACCTCATTTATGCAGTGTGCTTTTTATTATGCAATTTGTCCTTGATTAAAATGTTGCCAATGAATGGTACATCATCAAAGCCACAATGCATATATACATCTACAGCCAGTATTTCTTGGATACCTCATTTCTTGGACACCATCCTTGTCAGCCAACTACATTAAGCGAAACATCGCAATTTTTCGCTATAGTATGTAACTGGCTGCAAACGGAAACTTTCCATGGTAAATAGTATTACATATTAGTGGCTGGGAAAGGGTCAATCCATTCACCAGTGCTCCTTGGCATATTGAAAACTTCTGTAAATATCTCTTGTAAGATTGTTCATGGACATCTGAGGTAACTGATGATTTCACAGAAGTGTTGATAGAATTGTTGCAGAGTTTAACTTCAAAAAAAAAAAAAATCCCTTCCAGCATAACACAATCCTGCTCTCCCCCTCTTTCCACAAACACATGGAATTAAGTAAGAAAAGACTATCTTGATGGGTTTTTTTAATTCTCCTTGTCAAAGAGATAGCAATTGGTAGTACTACCAGATGGCATTATGCAAGTTGGTGTAAATGAAAGTAAAGTATTTCAGCTTAAGGAGTATGTCTTCCATGTATTGTACATATTATTTAGCTTTTCTAACGTTTTGAATGATTCAGAATGGACCGATGTTACATGAAGGCAAATGACAATGATTGCATTGCTGGATTTTGTTTGATATGTTTTTATTTAATTTAATATGACATCCCACCAGAGTGGGTCCTGACTATTTCTGTTGGAAGTGTGGGATGACTTAAAAGACACTGCCTGTGAGGTAAGGTCAAGGCGTCGCTGTGTTCTCCCTGGGTGGTGAATCCCAACTTGAGGTGAGGGATGTTCATCCCCTGATAGTGGTTCATAAGTTGATTCAATTATTTCTTGTTTGGAACAAAAAATAAAATAATTTTGTGTTCTACAGAATTCTCTGACGTCTCTCTACCTCCCTGATGCTGAATCCCTGACTTTTAATTGACTAGAAACACAAGACAGATTCTTTTTTTTTTTGCTCTATGACTGTCTACACGGTGCAATTTCTAGAAGATTGGTCAAATCAAAGCACTGGATTCTAATGTTTTCTCGCCTATTGTTTTTTTTCCTCTCCCTATCTGTATCTTTTAACTATTGTTTTTTCTCTGTCGTTTTTTTTTCCTCCCATCATTTCTTTTTCTCTATTGTTGCAGTTATGAAATGCAATTCAATTATGATGAATGATGCAAAAATGTTGATGGGTAATTGAATCCCCTGACAGTGAATGCTGAAATTTATAACAGTCATCCTCTGGAATGAGATGGAAACTTAAAATAATTATGTCTCATCTTGAGGAAGAATGCATAAGAGGTATTATGTAAAGTCTTTTTTTATCACATTTTATCACAAACACTTTTCCTTTTTTAAGTGAGAAATGTAAAATTCCATGTTACTTTCGAAAGAAAGGAGGGTAAAGGACAAGAATAGGATTAAGTTAAATGTAACAATACCAACAAATACATTTTATTCATTTTCTAATTCAAAGTATGTTTACAATAATCTGTTTCACTAGTTATCAAATACGATCACAGTAAATCTACCCACCTTCAATTTTGTCAGTAAAATGCTTCTTCATTTATTCCTCTTAATGTTTCTTCTTTCACAATTCATGACCCTTGGGCCTTCAAATATTTGAAATGTTTAATGAAATGTCAAAATTACGAGGAACGGTGTTTGTTATTCTTTGTTTCATTGAATGTTATTTTCTAACTTTATAATTAGGCTTGGGTGATTCTAGTATTTTTTTAAATTGAGAACAAACATGTCGCTGAAAGACGCGCATGCGCATTTGCGTCCATGACGTTTCCATGACCGTTGATGCAGATCTAAATATTTGATCACTTAACTATTTTCCACCAACAGAACCATATACATAGTGAGCTGATGTTGATTGGCATAGATATGTATTTAATTTAATGAAGAAAATGTTGCAGCAAGTGAGAAGTTGGTATACCACTTCCAAGTGGCGAGTTGTATGATTCTTAGGTATGTGAGTTAGGACAAATGAAATGTTAATTAAAAATATTATAGAAGAATTCTTGTAACTCTCGAGGGTGAGAGAAAAAGACAATGATTTGGCGATGTTTCTGTCCCAGCAGCAGTTTTGCAGACAACTTATCAAATTATCTGTTTACATTCCATAATTATGTCAGGCTGTTTGAGACTTAAATCTACATTATCACAGACTACATTAGACTACATTATCAGACCAGCATCATTTAAGATCGTACGTGATTTTATGTCGCACATGATTTTATGAGAAGGATGTTAATGCTTTTAAGTCTTCCAGGTTTTGAATATTTTTATCGTTAATTCTTATGATCAAGCTAGACTAGTTTCTGCCCTCTCACCTTAGTATGGCAGAGCTTCATCGGTAGCATGACGTTGGTTGCCGCAGATGTGTGCATGTGTGACGCGTGCAAATGTCGACACATCGAAAGAAAAAAGTTGAAATCTAAAAACATCAAAATCTCGAAACATCGAACTACCGTAACAAAAAGTCGAAACATCAAAACGAAAAAGTCGAAACATCAAAATCTTATAACATCGAAATTTCGAAACGAAAAAGTCGAAACATCAAATCTCGAAACGAAAAAGTCCAAACATCGAAAGGAAAAAGTGGAAACATCGAAATCTTAAAATCTCCCTCTAGGGCCACGGTGCTTCAACAAGGTATGAATATTGACAAGCAACATAGAAGCAACAATAATGCCGTTGCCTTTGGAGGGTTTCTGCCTACTGAATGTAGACAAAATGTCAACTGCTTTCAGTTTTTTTTTTTACTAAAATTTACTTATCATGGATCCCGGAGTGATAAGTTGTAAGATGAAAGTTTCCAAAAGCTTCGAAGTTTCTCGGTGTTTAGGGAAGTTTCCTTGAAAATAAAAACGACAATGGCAGCTAGAAGACCGATGGGTGTTATATGGTTTTTACCTGCCCAGTAATTTTATAGTTCTACGTCACCGTACATAATTTATGCACTTCGTCAGCTGGCGGCAGCATACTATTTTTAAAGAATTTGACGAAGCCCCCCAACAAACTAACATCAAGTAAACATTGCATAACAGTACATTAACCTATTCTAGAAATTACAAATTTACAAAATCACTCAGTGAACTGTACAAGTAAACAATTATCTTTAGACTGTTTAAATGAAGCAATGTTAACACTCCTTTGCATGTGACTTGACTTGGATAAAATCCTGGCACAAGAATTGGCCGGGTCTCACACAGGTTATCTAAATACACCTCAGAGAAAGTATTGGCCTTTTGATTCTCCACAGCTACAATCTTGGACGAAATTGTTGTGAAATTTAACTTTGCTATAATATTTGTTACTTTCAGTTTGAAGCTATCATGAAACCCTTTTTAACCCCTCCCTATCCCCTTTACCGTCCCCTTCCGATTTGAAATTTAGTGCAAAAGGAGTGAATTTATACTGTGACGTGTGATCCCGTGGCCAACATTGAAATTCTGACGAGTTTTATCCAAGACTGAGAACTAAGACCTTTGAATTCTAACAAGGAGGAAGTTCTCCATAAGACGAAACCAACAAAACCCGTACCTCTCTGACTCTGGCCAAAAAAAAAAAAAAAAACGAAAAACGATAAGAATTTTCCACACTGTGAATCACGACGTATGTACAAGTACAAATCCTAGGTTGGAGGAAAATGGTAAGCTGTACACTTTGTGGATTATGCGTACAATACACTGAATGCACTTGACTATTTATAGTTAAACCAATTTATGAACGAATACATAACACGTTCACTAGCCTACCGTTATTTGGCTTGACAATTTGTTTAAGCACATATAGGCAATGCCCTACAGTAGTGAACACATCCAAACGTATTCATTTATGCCATATTAAAAACTACAAAGAATAAAAAGAAAGAGGTCTTTTACATTTGAGGTACTCATTCATTGAGATGACTGACCGGAATTTGAGGATGAGTGTCCTAAAACTGAATGCGTAGTAAAGAAAACTAAACCCTTCCACCCCACTCTAGCCCCTCTCTTACCCAAAGTTGAAATAAAACTTCATTGACATCCGCGCAAACACAGTTGAAAAGTAGAGAAATTTGTACATGTGATTCAGAGAGCTGACGCCTATTTGGAATTCTAGATTCCGTAAAATTTGACTCCACCATTTCCTCGTTCAGACTTTGTCGGTGTCGGGGGTCCTTGTAGGATGGCAATGAAAAAAAAAAATGTCGGTTTTCAGAAGTTTCTAAAATTGTTTCACAATCATGGTAAGAATTAAATTTAAGGTGACGGTTACGTGGCTTACAAATAATTGACATGTCCTATCATAACGCGGTGTCAGAATTACAAAAATGTCGTCGTACAAAAAAGAAAAAGTGGTCGGACAGCCGTTATTTTGGAAGAAGGAGTGTGACCAATTTCCAAGAAGGTGATTTGTCTATTAGCGAGATTCCATTGCCATCCCCACGGAAAGAAGCAAAAAGAAAAGTCATTTGTACGGTCTGTGCCCATATCCAAGCAGATGGGGAAGCACCATATATTCGCGATCATGTCCATGTGATACTTCAAGAGATGACAGCATTCTGCTGCTGCTGAGTCTTCCTCTTTTTCTTCACCATCACCAAAATTAGAAGAGCAATCAACAGGAGAACCAGAGCCACCGCAATGGCTGTCATCCATTGCCATTGGTCCTTAACATAACCGAAAAGAGATTCAACGTCACCGCCGATAACCGTAGAACCACCAATAGGAGTAGCTGAAGTTGTATCTGTCGCTGTCGTCATGGCAACGATATTACATGAGGATGTAAAGAAAACGATGGTAAACAATTGGAATGTTTTGCAAACTACTCAAGACCGATAAAAAGAATAAGATATATAGAATAGCCTAGTTTAAAGGGGCATATTGCTTTACAATACTCCGACGCGACGTTAAAAGAAAATCGCTTAAAGCTTTGTTAAGCCATTAGGTCTCAACTTAAGCAATAGCTTTTTCTCTTCAAATCATAGGCACAAGATGAGTTAAACAGAGGTTGCGTCGTTTGGATTTTTGACAGTTTGAGTGAACAAATTATTTTTGCGCAAGTAATTGAGTTTTACTCTTTGAGAAACTTATTTCTAAGAAAAAAGCTATACCGTACTGCCTTATCGAGGACGATATAAAATTCTTAGTCCATAAATGTTGATTTTAAAGATATTACTCTTTATTTAAAACCAACACAAGATAGCCATAAGGACACTGTTATTTCCATACGACAGTTAACAATACTTAGCTTTATATTACTGGTAGACTCACAGTTGTTGGCATCCCTGGCAGTACTTGGTGTAGCAGATGATGTCACGCTGGTATTAAATGTTACTTCCAAGTCATGTCCAGCCTTTACAAATGTCGTGCCATCAATCTGAACGTAAGGTTTCAACTGGTGTACATAAGGAAGAAAGTAAACAGATTACTCACTCATTAAATGTTCATTTATATGTGACTCATTGGGCTTAGAAATATTAAGTAAATTAAACAAAATACTCTGAGTGCCCTTTAATCCATTTACAAGAATGGTTAGATCACACTTTTAGCAAGGAAGCTAGGTGAAATTTTATTAACAATGTCTTAATTCGGGAACAAGCTTTTTCCAAGTATAATTTCACTATGCTTACAGTGCGTGGTTAAAATAATGGCATCTCGCCACAAGAACAGATTGGTCTCTTTTCTCTGAATACACTCAGTCACCCATCTACTCATCGGCTGATGGGTGCTGATAATTCCTGTGTAATCCTTTGAACTGAACATGTTAAGCAGTGTAATCTAGATCTCAGGAAAATTTTAAAAATAGAGATAAAAGGAGCAACAAACTGAAAACCAGAACAAAAGCAAAGCATGTTAATATTTTACACAAGAACACTTCTACATTAATGAATCATATCAGCGTTATTTTGCCATGAATCGTATTATTTTACTCACATTTAATGCGTAAATGATGTCTTCTTGTAAACTCGGAAGGACAGAAACAAACCTTTGGTCCAGTCTTCCATCCCATTCAATCTGCAGACGCCGATTACAATTTAAGAAACACGGAAATAAAAATGGCGAAGAGGTCAAAACACCGGATGAAGCAGACGATAATGTTGTTGCCACGCCCTAACCTGACCGTGAACTAGCTATACACAATAACATATTTCATGCAGTGTCTGTTGTAACTATCTGGAAATAATTTAAGATTTGCTTGAAGGGGGGAGGGAGTTCGTGAAATATTCTGATCCTCCCACAGTTAAAATATAAGCAAGCAATCTTTGTGGCAATGTTACCCCAGAATGACCAAATGATAATCTACCTGTCTAATCATACATGCGAACTATTTTTCATTCTCACAATCTCGAATCTGTAATTTTGTTTTCAGTTTTAAATTTCAGTATGTTCTGTTACATTTATCAATAACTTCTCAACAAACCCACATATTTTCTGGACTACTCTGAAAAACGACTTTAACAAAGCTTCAGTGCCATGTCTTTAAGAGTCTTCTCTAAATCTAAAATATTGTCATAATTCAATAAAATGTGTCACATTTACATATAATTACATCAACACCTATCGTCATCATGTCGATAAGAACAGTTTGCCGTACCTCTTCCGGATAGAATCTCTCGATCCCATCATAATGTATTTGGCTCTTCGGCCGGTATGACAAGGTGATATATCGCAGTGCACCGTTTATTTGTACCGGGGGTAGCCACGATACCGTGACGTCGGTTCCATTCCCATGCTCGTTTAGTTGTTCAGATTCGATTATGACGTCACGGACTTGACTCGCAACTGGAATGTCTGCCGGCAGTCAGAAGTTTCGACAAAAAGATCACGAAGAAATCACTGATTGGCACACTATATCCGATTCAGTTTGCCTCATTCGTCATGGATGCCGTGATCAGAAACATCCATGCTACAGGCTTATCTATATTGTCTTCTACTCTTACACATCTTCTTTAAGAGAAAGCAAAAAAGTATTTCGTTCACCTGAAACCTCTGATTGTTGTGTATCATTTGATAGATGAATCTCATTGTTTATTTGGAAAATATAAGTAACTGTTTATCACCTCGATGTTTCTCTAAATATTGTCTCTCCATCGGTAACGTCATGGGTTAAAATTAGGGAGGGGGTATTCAACTCCCCTCACCCATTTCTCAATACGATGTCCTTTATGAAAAAAATACCGTTATTGATTTACAACCATCCTAGCTATTCCTCCGCTCCCCCTCTTCCCTCAATGATATGAAAGGTTGTGCCTGCTCTGTGTAAGGCAAATTTATCGTGTAGACTGAATTCAATGGACTTAACTTGAACTGATTTTGTTGCACTATGCAAACTTTTAGAGAGAGAGAGAACCAGAGAAGCAATAGAATGATAGAGACGTAAAAATCTGCTTCAGAAGGAGCTGAAATTCTTTACTTCATAAGCATTCCTTTTTTATTCATATGTTATTTTGTCTGAAACGTAAAAGAGGAAGAATATTCCTACTGTAATTCTGATCAGGATTACGCATCCCTGAGGTACAATGTTGACTTTCTTTTAATTTAAAATACTTTAGACGCATTTTAGTAGAGAACGTCAGCCGTAAAGTTATTTTATGTATTTTCACTTTTGTTACTACAACTGCTCGATGGATTGGTTTGTTGTTAAGATGATCCTGGGGTATTCCTCTTTTTATTCATGGATATTTATTCAATTGGACATATCAGTTCTTTGATTTACATCCTTGATCTACTGCAGGGGTGGCCAACCAGCTGCGGCCAGCCGAGAGGCATTATGCGGCTCCCGAAGTAAATCCCTTTTGAACAGAAAAAAACAAGGAGAACAAGATAATGAACGAAGATCAAACAGTAGTAAAGAAATTTTTAATCCAATAAAGCTTTTTGTAACTAGTGTATTATTGTTAAGTCTTTAAACTGGCCCAAACGTTGACATTCTTAAGATTAGTGATATTAATAGCATTAAGAACAAAGTAACAATAATATTATAATTTGAGGAGTACAAGAACTTGAAGTCACAAGATATTGCACAATCTGCCATTTGAAATAGAGTGGATAAACTTCAACATGTAATATCTTAGCTCTGGAATGTCCAGTGAAGATTAAAGTTCAACCATTTGAATTCATTGTGTTAAGCTTTGTGACGTGCATTTTTGAAATTTTGGACTTCAGGTGCATTTTGACAACTGCATGTCCCATATGTGCATCTGAAGAGAGAGAGAGAGTGAGAGAGAGAAAACTGCTCCACAGATCATATCAAAAACACCTGAACGTTTAACATAAAACTGGCAAGAAGAAGATGAAAACTCCTGATTTCTATTTTTGAGTTTGCTGTTTGTCTTTGGTCCTCCTTGCAAGCTCCAAGTTCATTCGACTGAAAAGTTTGCTTTAAAGTTTCTCAACTTTTTTTCTTTTTAAGTTTTCGGATTCCCACGTATCATTGTCTGTTTTTGCCTTTTTGGCATACTTTTTACTCAGTGCAAACGACTCTTTTATGCAAAAACACCTACTGATTCTCCTGTAGGCCTACCTTATAATCTGGCCGCTTTCAATACTCTCCGCTCCTCATTAGTCTCTGTATTTTCCCTGGCAATTGTTACCTGTCTTCAAAATCAGCTGTTGATATTATCTGATAACATTAACTTTGGCAACTGTGACCCTTAAAGAGATTGCGTGTGTGCGGCAAAAAGAAAAAGACTAAGGACGAGTTTTTCCTTGTTTTTAAATGTACACACAAGGTTGTTCATGGATGGAATACGTCATTCAATGAACAAAAATGACAGTAACCACTTTGAAAAGAAACAGAAATGGCAACAAAAAAAAAACGAAAGCAGAAATCACTTTGAAGCGTCCACACGTAATGAATTTTACAACATTACAGATATCACTATAGTGTTTCAAAAACATACTACTCAAGTCATCGCTCCATTGTGAATTGTAGGACATACTGAAACGAGCCGCCATATTTGCAAGTAAACTGCAAACCGATCACATCATTTCAGAGTCAGTCATTAGTTCTTTGTATACTAACTGAATATTCATTACTAGTGAACTTCCCATTGGCTTGTCAAAAAGCACACGGTTAAGCTACTTAAAACCTTACAACCGCTACACCTTTAGGCTTTGTGTCGTTATGTACACAAATTTGAAATCGTGTGGGAAAATTTATTACCTGAAACCTTTTTATTTTCCTAAATTGTCTGAATTAAAGTACATACTAAACTTTTTCCACATCATTTTTTTATGTTTTGAATGTTTGCCTAAGCATGCCAATCACTTTAAGCATTACACTAGTGAACCCTGCAGCAATGATGTACACATACTAAAATTTCATGAAGATATTCCCTACATAGAATTAGAAGGTACTGAGATGAATAATTCATGAACCTATATTAATACGGCTTTGGGGACTCCAGTCAGGAGGTTTTGTTTCTCTGATAATATCTTATTTTACTAAACCGTGTATGGGCTAGTATGTCATGCTTAGCTATAATGCATAATATGGACCCCAAACCAATTTCCAATTACCCTATGGCTACTGTATATGACCATTTAAAATCTATTACCACTTGTTTAACAGATTAATGCCCCAAATGTCAGGATGAAAAAAAAAATATGCATCAACCCACTATCTAGAATCCTCCACTTAAAGGTCATTTGACATGAAAAATAACATTTTGGAATATTGGCTGCATTACCCGTAAAAATGTTAAAGGTAGTCATCAATTCCATCATTATCCATTGAATATTGACAATTTTACAGCCAAAATCCTATTTTATACTTGCATCATGAATAAACATTAGTAAAGTATGCTAATATATGACGTCAAAACTGATTTCATTAAGCAACGTTTGAATAAACTTATAGCTCTTTTCTACATGTATTCCTACGAACATTAAATTTCAGTTGCTACGTATTGGGAAGGAATGTTGACGCGTTGCAGTGATGGTGAGGGGGCCCGGGGGTTGATATATCTTTGCACCATCCTTGAGATCAGATGTTCCAGATAATATATCATTCGGGTATATCGAAAAGTCTTTCTTGGTGGCTAAAAATCATATTTGAATAGCATGTTTTGTTTGGAATTTTTGGATGTTGAAATACAAGTCTATTCTATGGTGGTGCTTTTCATTGTACAAAGTATGTAATGTCATAACATACGGGCTAATTGAACAACACAAAACTCGTGTGTCTAAAAAGAAAATATATATATTTCGATACTGTGAGAGTTGTGACCATGAATTTCAGAACATATTAAAATGCATCCAAAAATAAATCGAAGGTAGTTTTTCACTGGTGTGTAGTTTAAAGGCTAAATACACACGTCAACTATGAAGTAAAAAAAAAAAAAGAAGAAAAAAAAAACTTTTTGCAGTGATTTGCCGTTGATGCATAACTTTTAATAAACCCGACCCAGCTGAAAAACATTCCTGAACATGCAGTCTTCATTCAAACAGCACTGTAATATCTTGAATAAAGGTATAGATATGGAGTTTGTGTGCTATGCTTCAGGAAAGATGTGCTGTTTCATTTTCAAATACCTTAAATTGTCATCGGAATAAATCCATCCATGTTAGCTAAAAGCAAGCTTTGAACACTGAAAGGGTAAAGCTAATGGATGTTACACGTCATGACTCTTCACTTCCAACAGTTCCTTTAAACCGAAGCTTGCAGTTGACATCCATTTTGGTCGTGTGCAAAATGTTTTTTTTTTTTTATATACCTTGAAGAAATACTATACTTGTAAAACAGTAAGATCTGTTCCCCTACTTTATTCAAAGTGTTGTGGAAAGAGTTAAGCGTCTGTATGACTGCAGATTTCTAAATAGAATGGTCCATACTTTTTAACAGTCAAGGAAGTTCATCACAGTTTTGTGATGTCATGTTTTAGACAGGGCAATTTTAAACGCAAATATTTTCCTTTAGGTCTATCGTATAGATCAATATCTATTACTCACCCTGAGTGGAACAAAACTCAACGGAACCGGTCTCATCAAGGCAATCTAAGGTTTAAAAAGACAGATATAAATAATTCACATTGAATACCAAGATGCCCCCTCCCCCCCCCCCCATGGCACATATCGACAATTTACGATTGGCTTAATCATGAATGTTGTACTACAGATTGTGTACTTACCTGGGGTGCTCACTTGAAATTTTGAAGGACTCAATGAACTTTTTCCAGTTGCAGCATTGTATAATCTTATCTGTGTGGGAGAAAAATGCAAAGACATGCAATACGTTACCATGTAAAGCCAGTCAAAAGCAATGTCGGTCACACCACCACCAAAAAAAAAT
Source organism: Stichopus chloronotus (assembly GCA_021234535.1). Taxonomy (NCBI): domain Eukaryota; kingdom Metazoa; phylum Echinodermata; class Holothuroidea; order Aspidochirotida; family Stichopodidae; genus Stichopus; species Stichopus chloronotus. The sequence goes on from CM037836.1 coordinate 25,562,557, forward strand.
GCAGTCAAAATGTCACCATAAGTATACCCAGCTCTGCAACTACAAACACAAAAACAATAAAAGTGGGAAGTAGATCTCACCTTGACTTCATATCTATGGCCAAACTTTAAATTATGGAAAGTATACCAAGGATGAGACTGAAAGAGGTAAAAAAAAAAAGATTAAAATGGGAATGTTAGTCGCAACTCCGTAGCGCGGTTAGAACAAGCTGCATCTAATATCGGTAGACAGTGAGGCTTCCTGCGTTTACACATGTTACCAGTAGTCCAAGACAGCCACATTAGCCCAAAATGTACCGCAGTGTGCAGTGGACGCTTCCCACGATAGTGTCCCTGAAGCGCCATGGGATTAGGAGCAGTTGAGTTCATGAGACTCAATGGCGCAAATCTATTCAGCCCACGGACTACGTCGTATGACATTACCTATCCTCAAGGCCAATCACTTTCTGATGTGGTCTCTCACTTTTCTCACGTTTTGATCAAGGATTGACACAATTTCGTCAAGGCCCTCTGCAGATGAAACGTGAACACGGCGTAGGTTTGGAGAACGTTTGTCCCCAATGTATAAAGTAAGGTCTCATAAGCTGTTTTCGAACAATCTTCTGGGACAATTCCACCCCCTGACAATTCCCCTTAAGGACAATCCCCCCCCCCCCTGACAATGAAACTTATCAGAATTAATGTACTGGTCTTCAAATTTGATCAGATATGAAACTAAAAAAAAAACTCACAATGACAGGCAGTATCATCAAATTACTCTCAAAGAACATGTATACTTCTAATCTTTAGGCATACATCACTTCCACTATGAAAGTAAAATTGATAACATGCTCGAGTATCTGTAATATTAATTTCACGGGGTTGACATTTGTATACTAACTTGTTTTAATTTGAAGCTGAACGGAATGTCTATAAAGTGGGGAACTTCGTCAAAAGAGCTCTGCCGTCAGTACCGGTGTCGAAGCTGAAAACATTTTCTAGTGATAAAATGCAGTGTCAGGAACTACGATGTCCAGTGTCTGTTACTATGACGAAATTGAAGTCTTCAAAGACGGCAAAGAATATCTTCGAAGTCTTTCGCAATTCGTTTACTAATGTACTACAATGTTGACTCTATTTACCGTAAAAGAGTAACCGGTTCGTCTCGTGCAACTAAATTCGTCCGAGACCGAGTTCTGCAGTTGGATGACAACATAATAACCGTCGTGCCCTGAAGTAAATGAATAAATGCAAAGAAAATGAAAATGGGGAATCCTTATCTGAGAGAGACACTGGTGTTATTGCATATTCATTCATATGTAGTCAGAATCTTGAACTCCTATTGGCCCATTACGGTCAGGTGACCTTTCATTATCCTCGAGTGAATCAAGGTCAATTTTGGAGTAAAATCACTTGCTGATGAATAGAATATGTCAGTACATAGTCAGTGTTTTCTGTGATTTTACACAAAACATTGATGACAGTTTGTCAATTGCGCATGAATATTGTATATGTCGTTACTTGTGTTTATCTAGTTTCTCGAGGGTTAATGCTATTGCTGGATGCACCCTGTCATCTTTGCTTACATTAACACCCGATCGTGCATTATCCTCTTAGTACTGCACTGTCCGGCAATGATTAACCTTTAAATGAGATACTTCAGTAGATTGTGGTAGTGTAGTACGTTGCAAAACGAAAACTACATTGCAATAACGACACATATACTAACAATGTAATATACAACTATGCAATACAGTGGCAGTTCTATTGAATGTAATACAATAACATAACTCATGCTTCATCTACGTCCGACAACCAAGTTAGACCATGATGGCAGTGAAACTACAAGGACGAACCATGTAGCCATTTCTGTGATATGGGCAAACCGACGTAGACTGTAGGTTCTCATTCAATAAAGCCATCACAAACATAATAAAAAGAAAAAGAGCAAACACCATCTTCTGAGCACAAAGACATGAAGTTAGTAGTTTATTTGAAGAAGAACAACACAACACAAGGCACACACCACCCTTTATACTCAAAATTTTACACTTCATTATATTAACATATCTGGTTCGACGTTTAACCTTCCATTGTTTCGTACCGTATCATTGTAAATATGGACAAGTTTTTATGAAGCATTTCTTTTCCCCATTAAGCCATTCTGGTCACGTTGAAAGTAGGCAATTCATTTCCCTTCAGTTTGTTTGTTAGTTTGATTATCACTAGAAATTTAAAAGCAGTTATTTTTTCCCCATTTTACATGCTTTTTACTTGTGGTTATAACTTCTTTGTTGGCAGTGAGTCTACGGTGAGATTTGTTTACTTTTTATTCTTTTTCCCAAGAGTTAAAAAAAAGCAAATATCGCCATGGCGACCGCGGGAACGAGATCACCTCAACGATACGTCTTAATAGACACGGGAACTTTGCTTTATGTCTTTGACTTATTGTTTAAGTTAAAATGATTGAAGAGAATTTGGGCCTTACGAGAGACATTAAGGAGAAAATGAACCTCAATAAAACAATTTGTAATCTGTTCCGAAGAAAGACGAATTAATGCTGTATAAAAAAAAAGGTGTCAAAAAACGAGGGTTTAAAGGAACAGAAAACGACTACAGGATAAGAGTTTTCATGGCAGTGTCAGTAATATTACATTGGATTACAGTATAATCACTTTAATCTGAGTACAATAAATGGCAATAATTAATGATTTATTCCACCGGTACCTATAGAGGTTTTTCACATGACCTCATTGCGTTTCAGACTGACATACTTGCCGATTCTGCACATGCGCAAAAGGTGTGTTATTGATATGGGGGCAGAACGCGAGATCTTTCCTACAATTGTTGTGCAATGAACGCTTGGCCGCCATACTAGAGCGGGCGAGCAACTCGTTGTGGTCTGTGAAAGGCCTCTATATAAGCTGCAGGCAGGCTTTTTCCGGATGGACGATGAGTGGAGGATTGTTAGGTAAGAGTGAAACTGATCTCTACTTGTATGGAGAGCGTTGTATTACGAGAGACCATTACTGCCGAAGAGGAATGGGGGAACCGAAAGCTGCAGAAATTACTTTTCAGAGTTGAAGCAGAGTTACATTTGAGCAAAACATTTTTCTTGTGGGAATAGGGAAATATCAGGATGTAGTGACTGTTAGAGACCGCAATTTGAGAGTGCAGCCAGGTCGACTTGAAGTCAAATATTTGAAAGAGAAAAGAAATAAAATTCGGTGGGGGGGGGGGGTAATGCTTCCCATCCCCTGTTAATAAAGCATGTCATATTATCTGAAAAATAGTTTATTTCACTACATGCCACATGATCTGTCGCATACTTTGTCATTCCGTAGTTTGGCTATTAGACAACATTCAGCTAGCTATACAGGAAACTCAGTGCAACATTCACTTCTGTAAAATGTGTTACTCTCTGCAAAACATTGATCATGCAAATGTATTTAACATTCTTACTTTTGTTTTTAATTGTCAATGATTGTTCTTTTGATGTCTGAGGGGTAAAGACATTATTACTAACCGACGTCAGGTACTGGCCAAGAAGTATTTAAAAGGAGAGTCCAACCGCTGTCTTCTGGTATTGTTAAGAAAGATTCTCTGAGCTCGTTTACTCTGGCATCTGTAATCACGGATCGAGAATAGTTGAAATAAAAAAAAAAGAGAAATGTGGTATATATAAAACTCACGTTGACCTTCACCTTCATCTAAATAGATATAAGTCATCAATCCTTGTAAATGTCATGTCTTCTATACAAGTAACTATGGTAATACATGAAACTAAGATTTTTATTGAGAAGGAAAAGAGGCTGAACGAAAGAAAGAAGCTCGAGACAGCTTATGATACAAACGAAAAGAAAAGAGAAGAAACCCCGCGAGGCAGCTTTCAAAATTCAATGAACATTTGTACTTATTCGACTGTTGCAAATGCCTGGGCTATGGCCTAAAAAACATAAATGGTGACATCAGATGATTAACCATCGAGAAAGGAAAAAAACAAATTAAATTTATATCCACAAATGACAAGTTCACAAAGCAGTCTTATATCCGTGAACACAAACTATCAGTTAAACACCTTCTTGTACTCAATGTTCATGAAGCCATTGTAGACAACCATGTGATCAGGCAAGATTCTACATATTTCAGTGACCTTAACTAACAAAAATGAAAATGCTTAACACAAAACAAAACTGCGTAACAGAATATCCAAACTCGGCAACAGATCGTTGCTTTAACCTTGGGTAGCACGTTTCTGTCCTATGACGTACATTTTTTTCCCCAGTACATAAAAAAAGAAAGTCCTGTCACGGTAATTAGCTACGTGTTGATTTACCAATATATTATCAATCACTGTAGACATCTTCATGTGAGGGATTCAAAAGGAAACTATTTGAATGGAATATAGTTTGATATCCTTGAATTGCGAAGAGTTCTGACATGTTATCCCAACTTAGAGCCATGTTTCACACTGTGATTGAATGCGTCATGGTAGCCTTATGAGCTTCAAAAGTGGAGAAGTCATGGAGTAGGGGTGGGAAGAGAAATGGTCCATGCACATTGAATATGTTGGTCTAAGTGTATTGGCACTAAAACGAGAACCCCCGGGGATGTTGTTCCTCATTACTAGTTGACAATGGTCTCGGTGGAAGTATATTTTCTAATTACAGAAATAAGAACCTGTTGAATGGTACCCCGTATCTGTGAACATCCCAAAACTTGAAATGTACATAAATAGTTCGTTCTTGGTTTCTGTGAACGTCGTTAACGTTTCTAAGGGATTTTAAAGAGACGAACGAAACACTTGAGTTCTAACATGATTCAAAATTTAACGATGTCTGCATCCTACATGCGGTGTTCACCTTTCTCTTTGTTTTTATGCGAAAGAAGTCCTCAAGTACACAGGGCTATGCTTACACAAACACGTGATAGGTATGTGACCGATACACCAGAGAGAACCAGACAAAAAGAACAATTCTTTCTTTCTCCTTCTTGATAATCTTCTTTTCATTTTGTCCTTTTTTTTGTTCTTTTAATTTCTTCTAATTATAATTTTTGATAAACATCATTTTTCTGACATGTGCATTGAGTTCCGTGTCTGCATAGTATTAACGTACCATATATTAACAGTCACATGTAAAACAATGCAAGCAATGACATATATTTTTTATCTTTTTTTCCACTTATTTTTTTTTCCCTTTTTCTCACTGGAGTTGAGCAAGGCGATACTTGCTCTGGATCATTGCTGTCGGAATACAACGTGATCTGTCAACCGTCGTCAGAAGATGAATTTGATGTCGACGTTTGCAGCTTATGCAGTGCAATGCACACCGTAGATTCTGATAGCGTTTGCCCTCATTTCAACCTACGCGATGAGCCGTTCCTGAGTGACTTCACTAAGATTGAGAAAGAGGAATCTGTTGTTCCGTGTGTGGCCATGCCTGATCACATGCACTGAAATATTCTGTTCAAAATCCACTGGTCCCATGGTCATGGAGGAGATGAAGGTAATTATGGCAAATGTAGTCGACCGATGCGTGTGTAATATTTGTGTCATGAGAACGTCGAAAGATCTTTCCCACCAAAATGCAATTTCATTCATTCTCCTGAATCGTTGATGTTCCCCATATGGTTGGTGTAGAATGAGATATAAGAGATGAACCAGGACAAGGTAAGATGTTTACCTTTTTTTAGTTTAAAGGCCCCTTTTCTCTGGACACAAATCTACCGGTCAGTTTATATCATGGGCACCACTGACACGGTCAACCAATGCCGAGTTTTAGATCAGGACATATAATTCTCTTTGGCATGTCAGACGTTGGTCTCACTGGCAACCTACAACACACAGATCACAGTGAATGGTGTGATTCTAATATAGAGGAATTCCATGAGCAAAAGACATTATGGGAGAACATTCGATGACAATGTAGGTAACCATAGAAACGCAATCGACTTCAGGGAAATATTATAAAGGTTTACCAGCAAGAGAGTTAGAGAAACCGATAAGAATGGAGAAAAAAAATGATTGATCTTACCATTAAAACCACAGATGAAACCAAAGGTGAGGTCAGCAGTAAGAGTAGACAATAGTAAGCAAGCAGAAAACAGCCACACGTCCATTGTCGACTAAGTGGATCGCTTTCTTGGTGTTAAAAACTAAAAAAAATCCTGAAAATGAAAGAAGAACTTCAAATAAGTAGAACAGAAAATGATACTTGACATTAGAAATGTGATACGAAAGTTTTCAGGTTGTTCAGTTACAATTAAAACCATACGATGCCATATATTCATACGTGATACTATCTAAAAGAAGCGTGACCATTGTTTCGCGCATAGAGCGTAAGAATACTTCTGGACAAACGGACCTCACAGATCGCCAGAATCAACGCCCACTTCCCAGACCCAACAATGCTTTCAAACCTCCTAAGTTTATAAGATGTCACTGAAAATTAAATCACGTGGGAAACACGTGGTCGTCTTTACACAAAGAAATCAGGGGACACGTAATCCTAGTACATTAGTCATCATAGGAGTGTCAATATAGTAAATATTCTCGTCTTCTGCGGCATGTGCACAATACTGGCTCAAAATGCCTCAACGTTTTAGCACAAGGAAATTGGATCGAAATGCAGCTTTTGGTAGGGACAGTTTATATCCAGTCCCGGCTACTATGGTTGCTGTCCATCGGCCCCGCTGTCCCTACCAGGATCTGCGTCCATGACAATGAGAGGTAGTGGACAATATATGTATGATGTACCCAGCATACTGAGAGCCATACTGATAGTGTCCAATATAAAACTGCTATAAAGTTCATTGTAGCCAACTGTGCAAATAAGGAACGCAGGTCATGTGGTAACGTCGTAACGAAGTCGACGATCTGTTTGTACTCGACTTATGGCTGTGAATATCAACCATGATTGATGACGGAGAACTAATATATTTTTTTTCTAACTCTTGCAGGTATAATAATGCATGAGACATTATCTTTTCTTAGAAAAAAAAAAGATATGTAGGTAACTTGCAACTCATTCCTCTTTATTTCTCACACTTGGTCCTTGATAGCCTAGGTACTATTATAACGCAATCCGTTTTTAACACGCTTGTTATAATTATTGTATCATTATAATGTATTAAAGAATTCATAATCACGTGATCACACGGATCAGTGAATGGAAAAGCTACTTTATGTAATTACTGGTACAAGAAGGTAAGTCCCTGTGCATCACTATGGGTGAGCCATGTAAGATTCATTGGGGGTGATGTAATGTACGCCATATACTATATGTATGCTATGATGCAATGTATGTTGCGACATCTGTGCTATGTCACGTGACGAATAGAATGCCACATTGTATATCACCAGAGATCGAGACAACGTCTTGATAATAACGGAATTGCTGGAAAATTAAAAGTCTTTAAGTCGGTATAGGGCTGAACCCAGTCAGAGCACGAAGTTTGCACAGGTTAATCCTTTGCAAGTGTTCACAAAGTGATTTGTGCAAATCAATGTTTGAGTTGGTTTGCGGTCAACTCATCAGCGGACCGTTAAACAAACATTTTGGGGTGTGAATATAAGTTGAAACGTATCTCACTAAGACATGTAGGCCTAGGCCACAGTTAACGTTGTGACTTCGCCTTCAAATAATTCGAGAGAGAAATGACCGACTTTTCAGGTAAGCTAGCTCAAGGAGGTGCAAATTAGAAGCATACACACAGACTCCTTCCTTTGAATTACTTTTTGAACTACCTAGTTTCATGTAAGAGCCTTCGATTTGTTCACCGCTTATGCAGGTTCAGCTTAACGTGAATAGTTCCTGTCGCATTCATAGCTGTAACATTGTCAGTAGTTATTCTTGAAAAATTAGTTTCAACTTCCTCAGAAGGGTTAGGACGAGAATCGCAGTAGACAAAAAAAAAAATGATCTTGTGTCACTTGCTGAATATGGGTGCACCGTCTGTAACTTGCACGAGTTTGGAAATTGATGAAATGCTGCAAATTCTAATTAGTCTAATGACCACTTTCATCATTTGCGTGTGGCAATGAGTGTATGACTTATACGTGCACTACCCTGTCTTGATTCCGAAGAGATACCAGAGTCTCTTTCATCGGAGAGATAGTGGTCCTGACTTGACTGTCAGACAACAACCATCGCATCAAAAGTTTGTCGGAGGTAATACTTTGTTCTAGGGTGTCAGCAGGTGTGAACAAAGATTACTTGGAATACCACTAAAAGGTACATCACACAAAAGTAAAACAGTGGTCTAAGTCCTACTTATCCCTTTATGAATTGGAACTCTTATCACAGAGAAGAAAATCTAAAAGGAATATGATATAAAACTTTCCGCCGCGTAGCCTTCTAAATTGCACCTCCCGGGTATAGGACCAAAGGAATTGTCGATTGGCAAATATCGCAAAAAGTAAACGCTCAATTGAATCGACACTTGGGTTTAATGGGTTGCAAATTGCGACCGATGCACACCCGGTTATGTCTCTCCTTGCCTTGATGTACACAAAAATCAAATTTCTGCACCACTGACATACATAAATAGAAACCGACAATGGAAGGTTGCCCTGGTCGTGGTCTAAGTAGCACCTTGCCGTATTTTTGTGAATAACAAGAAAGTAAGAAATAATTGCTACCATGGTGACGTTTATAAATAAGTAAAGAGAAGAAAAACCGTTCGTGAATTCAAAAATTGAGGAGATAACTGATTTGCCCGTGGAATGAATTCGAAAGGAAGGCAAGTTACCTAATCCTTGATTAAATTGAAACACACGTGTACATAATTTTCTTGTCATTCTATATGTTATTATTGTGATGAAGCTATTAGGCCTACTTTTGTAGATTGTTATTGAGGACCGTTAATTTATTACACGAGGTTAGTTTTGTGAGTTATGAACGCTCCACATGAAGTTATTATCTGTTTAAGCCGACAGTAGTCACACAATCATATATAATTGTGCAATAAGATTAAGGAATATGTGCTTCGTCTCCGGAAGATTTCAACAACATACAAACAGATTAGGGAAAATTTGTTTCGTATGAACAATAACTTTTTCAATTTTAATGCATTGACGTTAATATAACGAGTACTGCTCTTAAGCATTGTCAGACAACAAAACATTTTGTTGGAGGATTCAGTTAAACTTGAGACACCTACAAACATTAGCTTTATAGCTGAGTTGCTTTTGGATGAGGAGGACGGATGGCGAGTGCTATACTTAACAGCAAACACCGGTTAGTAGGTCGATCAAAAACCTCTCGGGGTGCACTTAAAGAAATGCCATTCGTTATTGCTAGGGTGAAAAGAGGTGTCACACATCATAGTCTGAATAATTAAGGTGTGTCATATATCAAAAACAGCTTTGCGGATTGGACGAAGAGTACAGACGAAAATTCACCAACGAGAGAGATTACAAACAATAGGAATCAGAGGGCTTCGTGTCCTTAATATTGGAAAAATAAAAACAGAAAAACTCCCTTCTCAGGAACTCAACCATCGTTTAAAGCAGGAATGAGCAATTTTGCTCTTTTGATATGAGGTGTCTCATTTTAATACCTATCAAACCTTCTACAAGATATACGGCATATACTTGCATGCTTCATCTTTCACAATGCTGTGGTGGACTTCCCTTTTTACGTTACTCCATGTTCTGTTGCTGGTATTAACTATTACAAACCCCATGAACGTTACTGTGACGGTCATGATTTGAAGTGGATCACTGGGGGTGGGGGGGGGGAGGACTGATTAGCCTCCCATAACAACAATTCAGGTCCATTATATGTGGAGGGCCTTCGTTACTCTAAAGTCTTTATCAAGGGACTCCACGTCACTGCCAATGGCAGTAAATCTGGGATGCGCACGTCTTATCACTAAAAATACATATCTCATATACACTGTTACGGATCCACAAACTTTTGGTCGCGATCATCACTTTTATTAGCACTATCATCATCGCTGTAATCACAATAATTTTCATTATCATCATCATCATCATCATCATCATCACCACCACCTAATCAAGAACTTTATCCCATTGTCAGAATCATCATCATCAACATCACAACATCAAAACCATCATCATTCCCAAACACCCATCCCAAACCCCAAACCCCCAAACACCCACCCCAACCCCCAAACACCCCCACTCCACTCCACACCGTTTAATTATTATTCAACCCAGAGAACGTTTTCCACAGATATATGATACAACCTTACACGTGTGGTTTACATAACATGGTTATTATATTTTAAGATCTATAGAATACATTGTTAGCATGAAAATAAAAGTTCACCATAATAATAATAATAATCATACTTCTGTCTGATTTTTTTTTTATGAATTGCCTAGATTCCCAGACGGTTTTATTACAGATCAACACTCTCATTTTAGTTACAGTGGTATACCCCCGGCAGGAAAATTCTTCTTTTTTTTTTTCATAAATGATGGATGTACTGACAAGTGTCAAACTTGGAGGGAACCTGGCAACGATTAATATTTAATTACATTTGTTTCGCTATAGTAAAGTAAAGAAAGCTAGAAGTTGATTAATTGGAATGTGGTTACAGTGAGAAGATGTTCGGGTACCCCGGTAGTTTAAATAATCCAACGGAGTTCATCTAAGGAGAGGATGACAACCGCCAACGAGACCAACGATCCAAGATGATCATAAACCTATAGAAGCCTGAAACATTGTTACATCAATTCCTTGTTTGGATTACATTATGCGTGTTGTGGACTTCCAATCACGAGAGACACAGAGACGATCTAAAATAGTCTTTATACAAACATCAACACATATACGCAACACATCATGTCACCTGTGACGTAAATACAGGCAAGCAAGGATATCATCTGTTTTCGGAGAAAAAAATTAAAAAAAACAAACATTTGTATACTTCGCCTTCTGCGAAAATTTGTCCGAATTTTGCAAGTATGACGACAACGCAGGGCCCTATTACACCATAATTAAAGACAAACTTAATACGAACTCTCTTTCGTATATTTCAAAGTGTGAAATTTGAAGATAATGGTATAGACTACTAGACTTCAGATAATGCGCAAAATGGTAAGAAATATTACCAGTTTCTATATGATTTTAGCTGTCTTTATGCTCTGAAAACTGGGTTTACAAAAAGGAATGTTTTATTACAATCGTATGGGTGTTAACATGGCTAAGAGGTTTGTTTCCGGCATAAAAAATAGCATATTCTCTTACTGGTGGACCACTAATGGTCAGTCACCTTTGGCTATTCCATCATGCTGGAGGGGGTAAATTGATCTGCGATATCTGCGGTCTCTTGTGCGGAACAGCAAGTATATGAATATTCATCAGTTTTACGGCGGTCTCAAAGTCCCAATCTGATAACTGATAGATAGCAATTACTTGTCCTCTTGGGGACTCAATCCCATGGTAATCGCATACTGGTGTACACGTATAAACAATCCATGCTAAAGCATGAGATTTACATCTTAACAAACACCTGTCCGTTACATGGGAACTGAGTCCTGGCATGGGCAAAGTATCAAGCTATATGACAACGACTAAAGACAAACAACATAGGCCCTGTCAAAACATTAACGAATCGTGACAACATTTGTTTTTATCCTGTAGCAAAATGACTTTTTTTTCGTTTACAAGAGATCAGGAAAGTATTTGCAACTGCATGGAATGTATCTGACACGTGACCTGATTTCATTTATAATCAATCCGTTAACATCAGAACATACTAACATCACCGAAAAAAAAACCTTATAGCAAAACACACATACTAACGGATGAATACATAATAAAGACTGAAATACTGAAACTCCAGCGCATTCAAAATTCCGCTGCTAGAGTAATAACTGGCAAGTCCAAGCGTTTCAGCATACGCGCTTTGCTGCATCAACTCCACTGGCTGCCTGTTGAGCAGAGAGTTGTGTTCAAAGTGCTCCTCATTGTGTTCCGCGCTCTTACCACCGGTACTCCGTCTTACATTAGAGATTTGCTTTGTCCCTAACATCCATCCAGGTGTCTTCGTAGCTCTGATCAAAATCTCCTTGTTGTCCCGCTCACCCGAACCAAATCCTATGGTGACCGGTCTTTCAGTAAAGTAGCTTCACACCATTGGAATGCTCTCCCCCTGTCTATCAGAAATTCTGTGACTGTCACTCTATTTAAGTCGCGACTGAAAACTGACCTTTTTAATCAGGCTTTTCCTGATTTATAATTTGTTAAGCGCTTTAGATCGTTGCTCTTCGTGTGTTGTATTTAGCGCTATATAAATGTTTCATCATCATTATTATTATTATTATATATACCGGTAAAATTGGGTATAGTTTTGATGTACATCTTGCACACATTTTCGCACTTTATACTTTCAAATGGTGAGTGAGCATAACTCCTTAACAGAATTGTGGCAAAAATGATATGTCAAAGAGAAATTGTGCACGCAAAAGAAGCCCCAGTAGATAATCTGTTTTTCGATTTTGTGCATAAATATATCACAGATTTCTGGTGAAGCTTGGTTACCCATAGCTCAGCCAATTTTTGGCGGTAAAACTGTTTATTAAACTCAGAACAATTCCTTTTGAGGATGAGTTCAAATAGTTTGCGCATGGAGGTGGGAGAAATTTAATTAATTTCATATAGGCTTTTATCTGCCTTTGCATAGACTTCTTCACAGATATCGAGTGCCTCCTCTTGAGGAGTGTTGGTGTACATGGAGACGACATCGAGAGTTGCAAGGAGTACTGCTTTAGGTAGCTCAGTTGCTTCCAGAACTTTAAAATGTGCTTCATGTCTTTCACGTAGGTGTCTTGTTTTGTTATAAGAGGAAGCAAGAAAAAGCCCAAGAGTTCAGAGATTTTCTACGTGGGTGACCCGTTGCCACTGATTATGGGCCTACCAGCAAATTTTGAGTTAGCCGTAGGGGCCCCTTGTGTACTTTTGGTAGCACGTATATTACTGGTGTGCGGGTTTTGTGGTTGTACGGGGATAGGTACTCCAAGGTGCTTTTATCAATCTCATTTTTAGAGAACATGTCTAGAAGCGTCTCTTGGAATAACTTTTTAGTTTCCGATGTTATATCACTAACTTTTCGTAATGGTGACTAGACAAGTGCCTTTCAACTTCGACTTGATAGTCTGCGTGATTCAGTATATAGCAGTTGGTGCGACATTTATGTATGCTTTTCTTAGCTTTAAAATAATAACAAATATTCTCTCTTTGCTATTATTCTAAGATATGGTAAAGGAGGAAGAAGGAAGAGAGAGAGAGAGAACTTTGCATGTTTCAAAGAAAGGCAGCAAGGCTTTCTGAAGAATTTGGTGGACCTAAAAAGAGCCGTTGACTTTTATGGTGATGTTCTACCTCTTCTTGTTGTAGGGATTATGCCTTTTAGATGCCTTTGATTGGCAGGGGAACGTTGTCGACAAGGTAGTATCGTCTTCTGAGAAAGAGATATCTGACTTAACAGGCGATGCAGGTATATCCGGCAGTAGAGACGTATTTCCATCACCGAATGTAATGTAGGCGTATTGGTACGCTTCTCCCACTAAGGGGAGCCTTGCTGTTCAGTAGAGCATTTCAGCTAACACTTGTTAGGATTCCCCAACGCAACCTAGGCCTATGCTTATGTCCAGTCTTGACGTTGAGCCATATAGGCCTAGTTAGAGGCCTGCCAATAGCTACCTCTCGCAAAGCTTGAAGTTAGACGTATGGAAAACTCTGACCGAGTTATTGTTAGGGATATCTTTACAGTCAACATTGCAGAGTGCTTGGATACATACTTCGGCCATTAGAACGAAATTTGATAATTGAAAACCATCGGGTGGTTGACGTTCACACGTGGCTTGTTGACAGACAGTGGTCTCCCAATATCACGTGTACAGTATACAGTACGTAACACATGTTGTGTTATGGCCTCGTAAGGGTCCGTTACACATAGGCAGTCTATGTATGAGGTCCGCCATTTCGTGGCAACGTTACTGTACTAACATCTCCACGGTATAATGCATGCCCGAGGCCGATATTTGAAACAAACGGCGCACGTGCGGTAAACGCCAACATGTTGACGACAAAAACAAACCATCGTTGTTCTTGACACACTGTCATTCGAACGTAAACTGTTTATATTTTTCCCTAACATATTGTTATTTAAGTGTAACATGTTGATATTTTTTCTCGGGCATATTGATATTAAACTGTAACATGTTAAAGTATTCTTAAATTTGTGAAAAGAACGGCGCACTCTCAGTCAACGCCGATATGTTCACAATAATAATGAAATTGGACAGCGTTTCTCTCTATACGAAACATGTAAAAGCTCTTCTTGGCATGCTAATATTGCAATGTAACATATGTTGATTTTATTCTCTGACATATTGTTAAATGTTTGTAACATATTGATATTTTTATTGGCAAATTGATGTTAAACTGTCACATGTTGATATTTATCCTAGCATATTGAAATTTTTTCTAACATTTTGAAACACATGGCGCTCCGTATAGCCTAGGCCTACTAACTTACATTTTATTGTGTATACGTTACTAGTACTAATATTAGTGCCGCTGCATACTACACAATACACATTGCATATGCCTACACAATACACATAGCTCTGAGGTTTTAGCATATCTCTGGGTTGACAATTAAGTCCCAAGAGAGGTATATTATTTACTTTTATATATTTTTTTTTCGGTTGATCGTACTCCAAGGTTCCCAACTTTTTTCTTTGGGAATACCATTTCACATTTACGCAGTGCCACCGAGTACACACACACACACATAGGCTGCATACACTTCCATTCCAGTCACTTTATTCTATAAAAATGTGCAGTACTTACCAATAGTAATAAAAAGTGAGGCCTACTATTAACACATTTATTATGATGCAACCAACGACATGTCTGTATTTAGGAAAACAACGACATTCCTATATTTAGGAAAACAAACACCTACCCGCCCTTCCCTTATGTTGGACGGTAAACATTTCAGAGAAAATTGGTCTGACCAGGCTGGCCTACTGTTGAAGTGGCTACGGGCATGATATGAAAACTGGCAGCCTGTGTAACATAAATTAGGCATTTATCAATCATGGTTCCCCGGAAGATGTTCTTATTCAGTCCAGTGCCAATACATAGTTTTGTGATTAAATTAATTTTGGATGAGTACAAGATCTGATAAGGAAGGGTGAGAGCAACTGACGTCACAGATAAAATCAAGAGCGGTCTTGTAGTCTTACCTTGCGAACCCTCCAATGATGTGCTTTTGGTATTCTATCGAATGTTCGAAAAACAAATTAACCTCGGGGTGAATTCGGCCATATTCACACGACGAAAAATTTTTAAGTCATAAATTGATAGCTTTCAAACTTTGAAAATATGGTGAAGATGTGGAAAACCATTAATTTAATGTATTTGACAGAACGCTGTTTGTGAAATCTGCAAATCGGAAGTTAATGTTCGAAGAACTTCCTGGTCAAGATTTTAGTGCGTAATAATAGCCAAATTGAGCGAATCCACAAGATGAAGTTCGATTGTGATTCTACCGAGACATTACACGAACGAAGGGGAGAATGTATGAGTGGTTTCAGCCTTCAGTATTTGAAGTTTTGTGATGTTGTTGAATACCTAGCCTACCGATTCAGGGCCGGGAAGTTGTAGACATGTAGGCGTAATCCCCGTAATCCCTTCGTTAGTGTAATGTCTCGGTAGAATCACAATCAACTTTATTCTGTGGATTCGCTCAATTTGGCTATTCTACCTCGCCATTCCACTTCACTACGGTCTTAAGTGAGACTTTAAAGCATTATCCACAACATGACAAACAAATTATTTCCAGGTCACCTAAGACCGTAGTGTAGTGGAATGGCGAGGTAGAATTTTCATTTCTTCCTCATTATACGAGGGTGGCAGATCTCCTACTGTGGATAATCAGTGCCTGGAACTAGGTCACCAACCTGAAGCTATCCCAGGATTCATCCCAGGATCATTCATCCCAGGATCATTCATCCCAGGATCAATCATCCCAGGATCATTCATCCCAGGATCAAGTTCATTCCAGGATCATTCATCCCAGGATCACGTTCATTCCAGGATCATTCATCCCAGGATCAAGTTCATTCCAGGATCATTCATCCCAAGATCATTCATCCCAGGATAATTCATCCCAGGATCATTCATCCCAGGATCATTCATCCCAGGATCATTCATCCCAGGATCATTCATCCCAGGATCATTCATCCCAGGATCAAGTTCATTCCAGGATCATTCATCCCAGGATCAAGTTCATTCCAGGATCATTCATTCCAGGATCATTCATTCCAGGATCATTCATCCCAGGATCATTCATTCCAGGATCATTCATCCCAGGATCATTCATCCCAGGATCATTCATCCCAGGATCAAGTTCATTCCAGGATCATTCATCCCAGGATCATTCATCCCAGGATCATTCATCCCAGGATCATTCATCCCAGGATCATTCATCCCAGGATCAAGTTCATTCCAGGATCATTCATCCCAGGATCAAGTTATTCCAGGATCATTCATCCCAGGATCATTCATTCCAGGATCATTCATTTCAGGATCATTCATCCCAGGATCATTTATTCCAGGATCATACATCCCAGGATCAAGTTCATTCCAGGATCATTCATCCCAGGATCATGTTCATTCCAGGATCATTCATCCCAGGATCAAGTTCATCCCAGGATCATTCATCCCAGGATCATTCATCCCAGGATCATTCATTCCAGGATCATTCATCTCAGGATCATTCATCCCAGGTTTAATCATCCCAGGATCATTCATTCCAGGATCATTCATTCCAGGATCATTCATCTCAGGATCATTCATCCCAGGTTTAATCATCCCAGGATCATTCATTCCAGGATCATTCATCCCAGGATCATTCATCCCAGAATTCATAGGTCTCTGTGAGATGTGGTTGCAGTAAACTATTACAAATCCATGCAGTAAACTATTACAAATGTGCAGGCCCTGTGTTGAAATCAATGCATGTTGGCGATGAGATATGCAACTCCGTGGATTGCCCTCTTGTTTTTTTTTTATTTTTTCTGATGTTGACGTCTCACAGATAGTATTTACTAGTACGCATGCGTGTGAGTCAGGATTGTTGTTGGGTCGAAGTTCATGCAACTGAATTACCGGATACTGGCAGCAAATGAGCCTATAACGTTGAGTGTAGAGCGGACCTTGGCGGATCTAAAAATAACTATCTCGTGTAACAAGAGCTCTAACAAAGCAAACGGAGCTACAAAACACAAACACACACGGACAGGAAGACCACCCCCCTCCCCCCCCCCCCATATGGAATCATAAAAGTCATTTCAGCTGGAATCTAAAGGAACAGAAATCCAGTACTTCCTTCTACTGCATGTTGGAAAAAGCGTTGGCAACTCCAAGGAACACTTATCTCCGCAGGAAAGAAAAGTACTACATTAGCCCTATCTACAAGCAAGATGTACCGGGATGTATCGGGATGCAATACTAATACAAAATGGACATACTCGAACCGAGTATGATATATATATTAAAGTAACGGGATGCGCTTTCTAGGAAACTTATTTATGGACCTGAGGTCTCCCATTCAGGGAAATCAATTTCACTAGTTCGGAGGCTCATAAAAACAAGATGTTTGGATGCATTGTCAACTATTAAAATATTTATAAAGAGGAATGAAGCAACTCAAGTAAGAAAGATAAAACAGAGACAAAAATCAAGGAAATGTCAAAATAAAGTACATGGAGATGTCAGTATATAGAAACAACTGATAAAAGCACATCTTAATATACTTTTCTTAGGAGGACAGTTTTGAAGACTTATCGAATACACGAAATAAAGTGCAACAGCACTTGCTCGGATTTTTTTCTTAGGGGGGGGGGCAGCTGTTGCTCTATTTTCGTTAAGTGCATGGGAAAATGAAGACGACTTAATGGATTGCGATCCCGTTTGATAAATTGGTAATCAAACGTTCAAGTGATTTTAACAAACGAGGCCTTTGATTTAGGTAATCGATGTTGCTGAAATTTTAGAACATTTCTACTTTTTTTATACAGTCATTCATTTTAATGGGAAATATTGTATTTGTTTACAGAGAGAAAAATGGCAAACTTAAAACCAGAATACCAAATTTTTCAAATTAAGGCAGGGAGGTACAGTCTCTTTTCAAGAAATAAGATTCTCACAGATAAATATTCAGTTATTTGTTGGTCGAGACAAATTTGTTTACCCAAACTTTCCAAAATTCGAATGATGCATCTTCCGTAATTCCTCTTATGCATGCTAATTTATTGAGGGGATAAAGCTATTGTTTATGTTTATTCAGGTGAGACTGAACGGTTTAGCGATGATTAAAACAATTTTGTTTGTAGGCCCTACACTACATCGGTGTGTTTTAAACGCAATATTTCCCTTAAATTATTATTCTCACTCAAGGTTACGATACGGTGTGAGTGTTGACGTCATGGAAGAATAATTTTATTGTAGTATTTAGAATGATATTGTGTCCTCCGTGGCATCATCCTTCCAATGTGTAAAAAAAGAATAAAAGAAAAATGACCTTGCCCAGAAAGTTCATTACCCTCCTTATGTGAGCGCATTTATTTGTGAAGCGCTTTCTGGTTTAATCTCTTCAAAGTTTTGTGGACGCCTGTTTGGAGGAAGCATGTAGAATGCTATAATGCTTAAAATGCTGCAATTACAAGTCACTCCAATTTGTCTGTTGTAATATTTTATAAGTTAAATGTCACTGCCACAGTAGCTGCAGTATACGAGATTATACCCTCCCGCTGAATCTTGGGAGCTTGTAAATATCTGAATTAAGCCGCTAAGTACAGAAATTGTAATGTACCAGTATTTATTACACGTATGCAATAGATACATAATGTAAGGTTTGTATTGTGTGTGAGTGTGTGTGTGTATATTCAGACCTGATCCAGGGTATCACTAAAATACGTGAATTAGCGGCGCTAGAGATGTAAAATTTGCTTCACACTGAGTTAAATCAACAGTGCGAATTGTTTTTTTTTTTCATAGTTGATAGCAATTCCCTTGACTCCGGTTTTAATTTTGCATAATGTAATTAATAACCTATGCCTTAATCATTCAACTTGTTTCAAACTTACAAGGGCTAAATCTGGATGCTATCAATGAGTCTTTGTTATTTCCCTAACATAAAGCTTCTCATCACATAAACACTGTTTTTAAAGACTGTTTTTCTGTTTTTTTTTAATAAAGATCCCGAGGATAAGTTTATTTGTAACTAGTTTTACCATATTTTCCCAATATAATTATACGATGTATACGGAATATCACTGTTTTAATTTTTCACGTGACTTTCTGGTCTTTTTTAATTGGTTTCCCATAATATTGTCGACAAGAATCATTATTTACACCTGCCTAACCTGTGGAAGTGGACGTTGTTCTGTATTCTGCGTTGTGTGTCATGCGTATGATTTGGTGTGCTCTTTGCAAAAGGAAGCGTGGTGTTACATGGGACGGGTGGTATAATATGTTACGATATGTTATGATGCGGTATGGTGTGGAATGGCATGGCATGGCGTGCAGTAAGGCATGGCATTGTATGCTATTTCGTGGTATGGTATATCTTGGTACTGTATTTTCATCACAAGTAGTAAGTTACCAAGTTTCTGATAAAGTGCAAAATTACAATTATTCACGCTACAACAAACTTTCCGTTCATTTTATTTGGCAGGGTTCTTTATGTACATATTTCATCAGCTGCGCGCAGACACTGCTATTTTTTTACAAGTCATGAAAGAAGTGAAAGTCATAAAATTTACTCCAGACCTTTAAAGTCATGTAAATAGGTAAATTTGTGTTAAAAGTCAGTCATGCAATTTCGAAAGTTATGGAAAATTCCAATCAGAAGGTTTGTCGGTTCATAATATAAAGATTTATTGTAATTATATTTTTTGGAAGAAATCGTTACTTGAAAAGATTCTATTAAATGCCCTGGGATTACAAAGGAGCTCTATATCCATAAATTAACTCCTCGCCTTTTCATTGTCTTACTAAGTTAGTTTCAAGTGTGCAACTATTCCCAGATATGAAAACTGTACCTTTCCCCCTTTTTCCCCTTGTCTCGTATGTGTCAGGTATATAAGAGTATAGGACTATAATTACGTTACGCAGATGAGATTATACCATTTATTGCCTCTGTATACCGTCCATGTACATCTCTATCGTCTATGATGGTTTGCGTTTCATAAATTGCCACAGTGCGTGATAGTGGTATTCAATTTTCAGGCCAAGGGTACAAAACGTGCCAGAAATCTACTGATGAGTGTCACAATAATGCCACAGAGCTCAACTGTCCTTTGTAAAAAAAAAAAGGGGTTTTTTTCCCCTACATTTACTGCTGCAGACGTCTTGATGCAGAATGTCAGTTTTGAAATGAAGGAATATGGCCTGTCTCATATAATTAACTATTCGTCACTGCTATTGAAGCTCAATGTTCATAGTTCACTGGTGGTTATTGGTTAACGTCACTGTGTTTGTGGGCGTTGCATGTTTTTTTTTTGTTTTTTTTTGAGAGAGAGAGAGAGAGGTGGAGAGAGAATGAACTATAACTGAAATGTGGCAAGCATGAACTTGGCATCATTTGCTTCGTAATGGAGACGTGTCTCTGCCTTAACATTGCAAGAACATTGTAGGAACATGTTTAAGAAGTAAAGGAGAACTAGTTACTTTATCTCTCTCTGAAATATCCTCTGTCCCCACTTACAAGGATTTCAATGTCTCATTGTTTTCATGTAATTCAGTTGTAAGGAGTAAGATCCAGTCTGACTCACGCAGGTTCACATCCGTTCATTCTAAGCAAGAGTGTATACTTATTCTAGTTTCATCTATAGATTCAAATTGTGACCTTTGTAGCTCCGATGTTTTTTTTTTCTTCCTTTTAGAGGAGATCTAGCTAGGTACCCTCCGGCTTTGGTGACTGATGCATGCCCATGGTGCTGGTAATGCAACCATTAATGAAAAAAAAAAATGGAACCCTGAAGAAAAGAGTTTGAAACAGAACAACACCAAAGAAATGGGCATTCATGAATAATGCAAATGCGAGGCAGGCATGTAGACAAGTCACAATAGAAGAAATGTTAGATTTTCTCCATGTCGTGGGAGGCCTTTACCCCCCCCCCCCCCACACACACACACAATCATCGCACCGTGTGGAAAATCTGGAATCTCCGGGGAAATGTCGAGTTTTGTCTTATCTACAAGTTTTATTTTGTTTTCCTTGTGGTAACGCTGATATGGTAGCGGGATAAAAACTTGCACTAAGTATGTAGTTTAAGCTTGTAGTTTCGAAACATGAGGGTTGCTTTTGCTTGTATTAAGTTAGATTACATTTGCTCATTCACCTCAAGTGCCTTAATTAGGCGTCCGTCGGACTATAGGGTCATTGAATATCAGGAGACTTGTACGTCCCACGTAGACAATTTAAATCATGAAAAACACCTAATCTCCCAATTGGCTTTTTGCTTACTCTGACAACCGCGTCCTGCTTATTACTGCCCTGTTTCGCAGTTACTTGTATGCGGTTGCAATCAGTTCAGACAGACAGCCCCGGAGTAACGGTATTAGTATCGTCAATTATACGATATGCCTGTGGGTGGAGCACATATTGGAAAACAAGGGCGGGTACAGGGGAAGGTGACAAGAGGTTCGACCCCCCTTCAGCGCCATATTTTTTTTTCAAGATAGAAACTGCGACTGTCGTAATTGTTCTTCCTTCTCCACCAGACGTAGCCTGCTGAAATGGCTTAAAAATCCGACACTAACACGAAAACTTCGGTAAGCCTATATGCTTAATCTGTGACCTCTTTCCATAACACATCATTATACTACCTCTGTAATGTCAGCGATTTTATCAACTGCTGATTAACCAAATTGGCCTTTCGTAAGATTTGTTTTCAGTGTTGCAACGGTATTTGAGGTTTGGGTACCAAGACATGCACCCCCCGCTAGTCACCTTACTCAGCAATTTGAAGGTTTTACCAACCACGAACCAAGTTGAAATTGCATGATTTGACACTAGAGCAGCCTTTCCCAGCAAGTTGAAACTAACACTATTAGTGGAGTGATTCCATTAAGTTACAGGATTATTTTCGAATTGTTTGAAAATGCATTCTCAGACAAACTTTTATTACACCTTGGACAAAACAAGAGAGAGTATAGGTAAATAATTTCGATACGATATTCAAGAAATTACTCTATTCGCTTGTATAGTGTTGCCATAGTGATGGGAATATGAGTCAACTTTAAGTTAATGATCCACAGCCGAGAGTTGACCAGACGTTTGAATAGACGAATCGGTGTTTATTTCACTGTAAAATTATAAAATCACCAGCGGGTCAAATAACACAATGTCATTCTTTCAATTTGCTGACGTCTTTGGAAAGATTGTACAACTCTGCTGTTGCAAATAAAACAGACATTCGACTAAACGCCATCTGTTCTGACAGTATTTTTGATTCCTTGTCGAAGGCAACTCTGAAAACCTTGTAAACACGGTATCTCAAGAATCGTAATTTTGACTGATTTCATACTTAGTGTGTGGGTTGGTCATAGTGACTAGATGATCCCTATTGTTTTGGCTGAAAATCAAAGGTCAGCAGGGGTCAGCAGAGGTGAAACTGTGAAAACCTTGTAAAGCGGGTATCTCAAGAAGCGTAATCTTGACTGATTTCTTACTTAGTGTGGGTTGCTCATAGTAAGTAGATGACCCATATTGTTTTGGGTGAAGGCCACAGGTCATTTGAGGTCAGCATAAGTCAAACTCTGAAAAACTTGTAAATACACTATCTCAAGAAGCATTATCTTGACTAATTTCATACTAAGTGTGTGGGTTGGTCATAGTGAGTAGATGATTCCAATTGAGTTTGGTGGAGGCCAAATTTCATTTGCGGTCACCAAAGGCCGTGAAGGCGCATAAAACTTCTTAGTATACACAGTGGTCAAAACAGCTTAGTGAAGGCATTCTCTCTAGAATGAAAAGGTGTTTGAATTCCAAAGTTGGTATGTACATGTTTTACTGTGTTCTTCATTAATATTGGCAAGGAATCAAAAAGCCCTTTGACTCTCTTGTTATTATTACCGTGGCGCCGCAATTAGTCGCTCAGTCGAGATGTTCAATGACAACAAGCTCAATAGATTTAATCATCTTTCAGTAATATCGTTAAACTGAAACAGAAATCGAAAGACTTTGAGAGTCCTTGTCAATATTCATGGGAAACAAAGAAAAATACGTACCAGTTTCAAAATTCAAACTCCTCACTCTTTGTGCGATAAGATGTCTTGAAAGGATCATTATGGTCTCTTCTGACCTCACAAGTCAAAATGACAAAATAATGACAGAGGTCATCTGCTCATCAAGAGCTACCGATGTTAAGAGTTTCAAAAATCCAGTCAGTAACTGAGACCTTTCCCGTATTAGATTTTCTCACTTTAATTTCTGGTGACTTCAAATGACCTTTGACCCACTTGAAACGGGGATTTTGTAGGGTTATCTACGTTTATCTACTCATCATGAGTGAATTGACTCTCTTGTTATTATTACAGTAGCCCCGAAATTAGTCGCTCAGTCGAGATGTTAAATGACAAGTTCGATAGATTCAATACCGTCCTGCAGTAATATCGTGAAACTGAACCAGAAATCAAAAGACTTTGAGATTCCTTGTCAATATTCATGGCATTATGGTCTCGTCTGACCTCACACGTCCCTTCAAACTCCATAAAAATGATGAAAAAGGTCATCTGCTCATCAAGAGTTACCGATGTTAACAGTTTCAAGATTCAGTAACATTTCGTAGCTGAGATCTTTTTCCGTATTAGGTTTTCTTACTTTAATTTCAGGTGACCTCAGATGACCTTTGACCCCCTTGAAAAGGGATTTCATAGGGTTATCTACTCACCATGGACTCACCTACACAGTGAATTTGAAGTAAAAGCAACATTCAATTGCTGGGATATCTGGATTAATAGGTTGTCATACTTTGTAAATATGGTAACATCAAATGATCGTTGACGACCATAAAAAAAGCAATAGGGATCATCTACTAAGAATTGACAACCAACCTGTCCATTCAAGCTTGAAGTTTTGGCAACTTTTCCTTATTGAGATACCATGTTTACAAGGTTTTCAAACTATGACCGCAGGTGAACTCACGTGACCTTTTAGTCTTAGACGTGGGGTCTTAAAGAGCTACCAATGTGAACAGTTTGGGATTCTGACAGCTTTCTTTTGTTGAGATATCTTCCCTAATTTTTTTATACTTTTAGCCCCGTTGACCCCAAATGACCTTTGACCTCCCTGAACGGCAATAGTTATCATTCACTCATTATAGACAATTTACACACACCAACTTTGAACAGTTGCTGTGTCATACGGTAGTCCACTTCTTAAGATATTATGTTTACAAGCCAAGATGTCACATAGGCACACACACAAACACACACTCACGGGCGCCATTATGAAAGTGTATATTCCATGCATGCCTACCTTCGGCAAGGTAACAAAATGGAGGTTTGACGTTCACTTAAAGACTGACAAAGGTCTAAGAATCAAAGACTGGAAGGTCCAAAGTGGGGGGAGGGGGCTGGGGAGATGAGTTTTAAAGGGCGACTGTGTAGCACGGAAAGATGATTCTGACTATTTGGGGATATTTGTATTTAAAAGTTTTCTGGAACGTTCCACACCAAGCGATGACAGCGTTCCGTTTCGCCTTCCCACAATCCTAACTAAACTGTAAGTGATGAAGAACGTCACTTGAGTCTTGCCCACATCCCCCTCCCCCACGAATACTCCACTTCTATAAAACAATTGCGGAGGAAAACTGGGCATTGGCCTTGGGGCTAAGGCCCTTTGAAAAAAGTGGGTCTAAAGAGAGAATGCATATTTTTGGGGATTCGTACACCATGACATTCAATCTCATGCATTACCATTTTTCATAGAATTTCTTTCATCAATTCAGAACATGAGAGACACGATATCTCATTTTCAAAGCTAGTTGCAGGCAGTTTGAAACACTCTAAGACTGCCATTTTCGGCAAGGGTGGGCGGGTGTAGAGCCGAAATTTTTCTTTTACGCTCCACGACAACTAATGGTGGCGCTCCCCTTGGATGGTATTATATGTGCCTTTATGTTAGTCCCCCTTTGAAACTTCCTAGATCCGCTCCTGGAAGGTATCCAAATTTTAATCCAGGATAAACGTGCAACGGTTTTATACGCTTGGTTTACAGGAACTGGGAATAGATAATAGACCTTCTTCTCCAAACAAAACATTTCAAACATAGATTTGTCAAACACATTTGCTAGACTCATGTGCAAATGTGAATCAAGGAATGGTTACCAGGTACATTTATTTTTTGTCATGTATACTCACCTAAAGTTTGTTACATTTTAATCACTGTGAGTGACATGTTAATTACTATGTTAACAACTCACTTCCCTCATGTGACCTACATAGTTATTACGTAATAAACACAGGTTACATCATGAGATAGTTATTGGTTTAAGTGGTCACTTTATTTATCAGAAGTTATCAAAATCATAACCAAACTCATGACTATATTAGTGAGCATCACGTTTCACAGTTTTAATATTGCGAGCCTGGGTGTATTCAAAGGCATTTTTCCGGATTTTATTTGCTTTAAATATATAATTGCATTTACATATATATATATATGCATGCATGATACCGCTTCTGTGGAACACGTGACCTATGCTCTCGAAGCTGTATCATGTAAGGGCATACTACTCCGGTTTCCTCGGATGTCATTAACCAACGCCGCTGTGTCTCTGGTGTGACATGTACTGAAGGTATAACAACGATGAATTATCTAGGGAAGATATTTAATACCGTCCCTTCATACGAAAGTCGTTCAATATTGATATAAGAACCATAGGCTAACAAACTCATATACGAGCTGCATATACTCCTGGGAATATGTGCGTATTACGTTTCGAGTAAATCAAACATGCTTGTTTTGTAATAAATCAGATATTTATCTACTCTCGGGCCGCCCACATCTGAGACAAACCGGGGATGGCCGATGAAGTCAATCCGAATGAAACGCGGAACAAATTAGGTAATTACTTTTAAATTGCGATAGTCAATCAACCATATAGATAGTTTACGAAACAAATGGCATCGAATACATTTTGCTAAGTTCAAAAAACATCAGAATTAAGTAACTGTTTACGAATTGTAGCGGATTTCACTTTAATTACCTAAAAACAGTACATGCATGCTGCAGTGTATAGACCTAATCTCACAATGATGAACTTAATGGAACAATCTATAGCGTGTTCAAAAGAAAGGAATAAAAATGTACTTGACTTTCAATTCCTCAGAGAAGATTACATCTGACTGAATAAGTTAATGTTACAATGACGGTAGGTCACGTGGTTGTGGGTGGTTTCCTGTTGCTTTGTTTTACGGAATGTATGTCCGTAACTGTGCTTTCTCAGTGTTGTTGTATGTTACGTAAATGCGTGCTGCTTTATGATTCAATAATAAATAATAGTAAACATTTTTTTTTTCGTTTTAACGAGCGACATTCGCTCTTGAATCTTGGATGAATGGACAGTGATCTCTGTTTCTAGGGGTGAGTTAGGAAGCTTAGGAATCTTGGGAGATATTTGGTGACCTCGTGATAAGTTTAGACTTACTTGTGATGGGTGTATTGTCTTTGGAAGCGAAATATGCAGTAATTAGAACAATCGAAGGTGGGAAAGGGCTGGCTTGATGTAATGGCATGTGATTATTCAATGAGGCAGTGAAATACGAGAGAACTTTGCACGTTGCACGGCAACAGACAGACAGACAGAGTCATATATCCGTAGGTAAGAAGCACTTTGCGAGTCTTTATATACCTAAACAATGTACATATATATTTTGATAATAATAAATAAATAGTTTTAAAATTTCAATTGCGACGTAATTTGTCTTTGCTATCGCATATTTATATTAATTACATATGAAACTTCTGTCAAGGTCCACATGCTACACTTGTGGCAATTTTGGCGCGTACATTCGGCATCATGACCACTCCGACCCGTTTGGCCCTGTAGAGAGCATATACTACGTGCAGTCACTCCCTAAGCATGCCAACAGTTAGCCTATACTTGTGAGACCTCGGTATTGGTCGCATGACGTCATTCACCTTACTCTGGTTCCATGGCAACATGTCATCCTCAAGTAAAGTCTGATCACTGTTTACACCCTCAAAGAGTAAATACTCCCACCACCCTCAATTAATAGCACGGTAGCAGTAACACCTTACCTTCCTACATGTGTTGCGACTGCTGTTTGTGTTCCATTCACGTTTGTAGCCTATGTGTTTGGTTAACATATATAAGAGCTACATGTTTCGCTTGGTTGTGTTTGTGGCATTGCATGGTTAATATTCACTTGATTGCTTCATGTAGTGCTTAGAGTTTACGTTACCTGACCGTATTACCAGGAAGTGTGTTAGAGTCATACAACTCCTTGGTATTACATATTACGAGAGAATGGTTGTGAAGTTAATCGGTGTGTATGTAATATAGCTATATACTACATGGCTGTACATTACAAAGCTGTATTTAATGTCATTTCATATTCCAAGGCATGCAGTTTGCATCAGTAGCACAATGCGTCATATTTAAGACGATTTAACGAGGATGAGGGGGGGGGGGGTGCGATTTAGATGCCCCTCCCTCAAAATATCACCTCCTTGGTGGGAAAGTGATGAATGTCTTTTGACCTAAAACATAACTTTCATCACAGGACTTACCATCGATGCAATCTGACCAATGCTACAGGTGCGTTATCTTAATCAGCCTATGTTGTCAGTGACATACGTATGAGATTATCCTCACAAGTTTAAAAGTGGTTCATATAAAATATCTACCGTTCAAAAACAAAAAATAATAATAATCTTTGTCAGTTTGTAGATAACCCTACTGGTTAATTCCTCTTGAGAATTCAGATGGGTATTATGATCGACCAAGTCCCTTGATCCCATTCGTCACGGTTCGCCTACCCCCCACGAATCCGGTAATCAAGATGTTGTGTGATAGTTACGGTGCTATGGAGCCAAAGGTGAAGATATCAGTATAACATGTTTCTGCTCCAATTACGCGAAATGCTCTGGTGGACATCCCATATCTAATCCTCCTTTTTCTGCTATAGTTTTCAGCTTTAAGGCATAGAACTTTTTGATGTACATTGACACAGGAGAGCCTTACACTTGTATGATGTCTTGATGATATATGCCACAAAATAAAGGAGATATCTGAAAATCTGTGAAGTTTCATTTTTGCGATAATCTTGTATGAGTCTATCATGTATTCATTACCTGAAAAGAAAGCTTTTATTCGGCAGTATTCGGCAGAATTCGACAGTATTTATTATTTCTGTGTCGGTCTATTTAGGCGGAAAATATGACAAGATGTACATGAAATGTTTACCTAACAAGGATCGTCTAGGCTAAGGTATTCTTTTTACAAGGAATGGAGATGAATCAAGTGTTTTACGTTTTGAAGATGTTGACATTTCATGGCATAACATCTGGATACTTAAAGCAAACAGGTGTAACGTCACTGTTTGACACTTGAGGATTAAACTTACCTGTAACTTTCCAACAAAACAGCCCATCCGTTTTGACAAACAAGCCATTTTCTTTTAAATATTGAAATAAAGCATAGATATTAAAGCAAGGCAATTACATATGCTGTCAAAATGTGAGTAAAACAGTGTAACAATTTCTTCGAGAAAGTCCAGGTTTGCAGAAAACAGAACTATAATTTTACTATTCAGACAATCTTGGCCCAGTTGAATTTCAAATAATTTGATACAGAATGTTGAGATTTTGGATTGGAGTGATAGTTTGATAATAGAAGTGATTTTAATTGCAGCTGGAACTTGATCCTATAAGCAAATAAAACTGAATGCCGTTATCTTTTAAATTTTATTTCACTTAATTTTCAACATTTCACCAATTTATCAGTTGTATTGGATTTAAGTAGAATTTGCTTAAGAAAATAAAACAAAACACTCAACTAAAGGTAAAATGCAATTTGCTTCTGTATAATTAATGAACAAAAAAAAACCCAAAATAATTTTAAATCTCTGTGATATGTGGGCCCACAGATTCAAGATACTGCATATTTACTCAGTAGATACACGCAGGGTTGGAGTTAGCCGGCAGTTAAGTGAAAGCATGGTGTCTGGCGTATATTTTTTTCGGTGTCAAACTTACACGTCTGAAATTTGCATGAACTATGTATTAGAAAACAAATCTTACCTTTCTTCAATAATGTCTAGTGTTATGAACTTAGAAGAAGAAAAAAAAAACAGACTACAGTTAAATCTGAATCATTCACGTCTTTCCGTTCTTTTAAACGAAGTACCGTATTATAGCATTTTACATACACATGTGCAACTTGACATCAAAAGAGAATAACTGCAGTTCAGTGTTTGATCTCATTTTGATTGTAACTGTTGAATGGAGTAACAATTATATGACTGCTGGAAGTTTAGTAGTCCACAATTCCTACCCCAGCAAGCTCAGAATGTACACCACGGTTACATCTGAATTATGTACAATAAACTCTTCAAATTTAATACTACGAACAACACTGTATGTAAGATGTATGGAAAAGGGTATGTGAGCTCATCATAAAAAAAGTTGTTCAGTCTTCAATAAATGAACCCACTAAATTGGCCTCTGTTGTATGTCCATCCAAAATTGGACTATTTTTATCTTCTTTTCAATATGATGTTTACAATAACATATGTGATCAAGGGAGGGGGGGGGGGGTGGGCTTTCAGCATTGCATGCATCTGATTTGTTAATGATATGTGTTTGATATATCATTTTCTCCATTTGTTAATTTGTATCATAGCTAACCACCATGCGATCGCCAATAGCACAATATAGTAGCCAATATACTGAACACGTATAGCGTCTGCCGATTGAGAAGTTACTTGTAATTAAATCGTCATCTTTAAATCTTCTTCATCTAATTTTGAACAGAGGCATCCTATGCATGCATATATGTAATCATTAAACTAGCAAGCGATACTGTCTCTTGGCATCACATAGTGGAGTAATTGATAAGATGACTATATGGTATTGCTGTAATACTTCTCCAACATCCCTCTTCCAGACTTTATCATTTCGTTTCATACAAAAGTGTATCAGTGAGATCCTCGTATCCACACACTCGGAGAATGTTACAGCCACATCGCAACTTGGATCAGCCTGTGGACGTCATAAACAGCATTTTACATTGACACCTTTCCATAGTAAAAGTGAAGTAAGGAGCTAAAGAATACATTCTTTGTTTTTGTTTTTATATGTGGGGGGGGGGGGTATCGGACGTACATAGCGAAAATCATGATTTTCAACCAATAATCTCATGGTAGATAAAGAATTGAGGAAAAGTTTCATTTCTTAATCACAAAAATATTCAAAGTATGAGGTGTGCATGTTAAAATCATCATTATTTACAATCTTAAAATAAGGTACATTTCCTTTAGCAAGACAAGGGTATATTCAAAACGATACACTGAGTATACAATTTAGATCACACTGAAATGTTCATGATTTTCCTTTATCTATTTAAGCAATTGCCCTAAAGAGGGTGATGTCGACTGGATTGATTCTGCTTAAGAAATATGGCGCTAATTTTAAGTAGATCGTAGAAAAATACGTTCCAGAGTAATGATCAAGTAAAATCTATTCACGTTAGTAGTAATCGATGTCACCTAGTGAAATTTTTACTGCTTTGAGTTGAAATTATTTTTCTCTTCAGGTAGAATTGTGATAATGAACTTGAAAACGGACAGCATCCAAGAATCCGGAAATTATTTGAACAGGTTCCCTCTTCTCCAGGTTGATCTCTTTGACCGTATTGCGTGGGTCCTTGTATTATCTACGTTTTTTTCTGGGTTTATGCGGAAGTAGTAATGAGTATTATTTCTCCATCTTCCCCATCCCACCTACACACAACCAACATCTCCTGATGGATGGATGTTGCAGTAACGCTATTGCAGAGTAACTTGGAAAAGTAATCATCGACAGTCATAGCAAAGATGAAAAGGTTTGAAGTCTGTCATTTTCTTAATCCTTAACAATAAGGCGAAATAATATATTTTACGATTTGTATGATTCTCAGACAGAGTGATAGCTAGGTATGAGGTTACATATCAGACACACTATGAGAATTCGTAAACTAGTTGGGGGACTGTCACAGCGGTGTTTTACGCTTGAAACGGAAGTAAACTATAACCTGACTTAAAGAGCTTAATGCTGTGTTGCCAGACTACTAGTTTAAACTCTTGCAGAGATATTACAATTTGCCAGAACGCAGTTAGTGCTTCGTTATATCTTTAAAGAGGATAGGAAGTTGTAAAATACATCCGTCCTTCACTTTTTGCTCTTTCTTTTTCCAAATCGAGTAGAAGCATATCTGTGTAACAGATTTGTGGTAAAAATGATCTGCTAATGACAAAGTTTGTGAGAGAGTTTGTTAGGGAGGAAAAACCCCGTTTGAAGAGGAACCGTAGGGGATGTTTCAATCTCAACCTACGGTTAATGTAAATTTATTTACAAACAGTAACGACAGTACTGGAAATGTACGACGTATCACATGCACCGGCAATGCTACGTGATATGGGAAGGTGCATGTGTGACGTCACGATACGTAATTTCACAACAACATGGCGACTTGCGGGGTGAATAAATAGTATATTCTTAAAAACTTCCATATTTTCTTGGACGGGAATTTATTGTACTACCCAATGGTGTCTTCTTATATGGAAAATTATACGTGAATAATCAGGAATATTTGGAAGGCTGTGCATCTGTTTTCCTTGATTTTTGAAACTTTCTTTACGTGGGACCGGCAAGATAATATTCATGAGTATGTGTTTTATACCTCTCCTTAACTTTGCAGGAAGAATGCTGTTGTTTGAAGTCCATCAATGTCCACCTGAAAAGACCAGGTAAACATTGATAAACTTGGACCAAGCAATATTCCATGTTCAAGATAGGGGGAGGCATGAAAGTCATACTCATGACTATTATCTTGCGGGTCACAACATAAGCAAAATTCAACGGTTTTTCTTTCTACTGGGACGCTCACTAAAACAAATTGGCATTGGCAGATCATTTTTTACCATAACTCTGTTTAAAAGGTATGCTTTTGCTCGATTTGGAGAGAAAAGTGCAAAAACTTACGTAAGGTGTAAATTTGCAACTACCTAGCCTCTTTTAGGTATTTGAAAAAAGGAATACAAACAGATTTATAATTTATGACTTCTTAAAATAACTCCACATGGTAATGTTTGTTTGGATTTTTTTGACAATACCTAATGACCACACTAAAATTTTGTTATTTTTTTTCCATTGGCGAACCTTGGTAAAAATTATATGACACAAGGAAGATCACTACTGGGGTTTGGACTATTTACCGGTTAAATAATTAAATCCAAAGATTGTTAACGTAAAGCATAAGGTGTGACGTGTCTTTTTTATTTCCAAATTACACGTAGTTGAACAATAACTGGTATACTTCTGTTTGTTTGCTGTAATAAAATGTCTTTATGTAGTAAGCTTTACGTCATACACAGTTTACACAGTAGACCCAGAGCATCAGGCGCGCGCTTCCTCCATTGGCACAAAACAAATATTTTCAAAATGAGAAAAACAAAGAGGGAAAAAGGAAAACCACAGAGGAGAGACAAAATGATGTATAAAGTCAAACTGGTCCAGTCATTGACTGCCCTACTCTAGCGTTATATGCCACGTTATTTTTTTTTTCAAAAAGGAGAAGAACGCCCCTTCTCGTAAACCCAAACTCAAAAATAACGAAAACTTCACAGTTAATCTAAAACCGTTCAATTAAGATCCATTTTGTGGAGAGCATCTCGCCATATCATATACGCGTCATCTGGATAACACTGTTCTCTTCGGGCTACGACAAATGCGTGTACACATATCTATATTATGATTAATTACGGCAATGCATCTTCTGATAACGGCTATAAACCGGAATGCTCGCAAAAACATTTATTTACGTTCCTTTCCATCTTTCTCCTTAATACTCTCTTCTTCAAAATTCTGACAGAAACTATTAAGTTCTTTAAACATGTCTATATGTTAAGCTTTTTTTTATAATCTCATTACCTGATCCTGTTAATATGACTTTTTAATGTGCACCTATGTTGTGTTAAACAATTTACATTGTAATACGATCAAAGCTTATCACCGAGCCTCGGGTGATGAATCCA
The DNA here is from genome assembly GCA_021234535.1 of Stichopus chloronotus. Classification (NCBI taxonomy): domain Eukaryota; kingdom Metazoa; phylum Echinodermata; class Holothuroidea; order Aspidochirotida; family Stichopodidae; genus Stichopus; species Stichopus chloronotus. Next base: position 25,595,855 of record CM037836.1, read on the forward strand.
GACGAGGATTACATTTAAGATACTTAAAACGTCATACCAGATATAGAATGATACATCGATAAACTGGAATGGATTGAAATTGAATACCAAAATTATAAATTAACATGATAAGAAGACAAACGTTGCTCATCAAGAACAAGCGAATGATACTAAAATGAGCTCAAAACATCGAAAACTGTGATAAAGATACTATAATACTGAAGGGGAAGTGAGAAGTCACATCAACAAAAGCATAGTGACTAATGTGTCTACAGCTTTAATAATGAGGATAAAAAAGTCAAGTTTATCCAAGGTTAATGATTTGATTCAATTTCAAAATTATTTTGGCGTTTCGTTACGTTCTTGCGTGTTACTGACGCATATAGCAGCAAAGTAAATGCAATAACTAATGACAAACTTTATACATGTTTTATGCGCAAAGATCCCCACCCCCACCCCTCCTTCTCGCATAGAGACTTGCTCAATCGTAACTGATCAACTGTTCTCTCATCCAGTGGTCGACAGTTGTATCATTCGAGGCAATCTAAAGAGTGAATCTTAGTGAACATCATTATCTATTACTAACATATCAGAAGTTAAAAATACATACAGTCATTATCATAACCGCACCAGCCATGTCAAAGAGTAAACTCCTAATATTGTGTCGTCATCGTACTCGTTGACTTACTCTTTTGAATTACATCATACAACGAAGAGAGACTTTCTCGGAAACTGGAAAAAAAAAAAAAAAGATACAGCGAGATTCTCGGATACACAGAGACGCTGTTCCTATCGTATACGTTGGTGTGACTGATATTTCCGCAATAACCAACTGTCAATATTTTGCATTTAACTACATATAACATTTAATCTTGAGAGATATTAGACGATCAACATTTAAATAATGATTAACTCACCTGTACGTCGGAGATCTATTGTCAACCTTCTCGCGTAACCGAGCTTTTAGACTCAACGTCAAAACGAAGGGAGCTTCAACAGCCTCAACAAACTCATTACAGACGAGCATATACCGATAAGACATTACCAAACTTACTAATTCTTGGTGATCAAAGAAAAATTTGTCCTCGTACGTGGAGGCTATTGGTTCTGTTTTCTTGACGACGTCGGACTGCGCATGACAAGTTTTATATTCCACGTAGGAAAAAATCGTATAAGGATATTCCATGTGAAAAAAAAGATAGTCTTCAGATATTGTCGGTATCGATCTAAGACAGAGCAAGGATCTTTAGAAGTCCAGGAATGACAGTAAGTAAAGAATTCTTTTTCTATTCTCTAGGTATTTTAATGTCTTAAGGTATCATGCTTCACAACCAGATTAAATAAAGTAATTCTATGCAATTAACGCCACAAATGGAAGTTTAAACTTGATGATATATCTTCTGTGGATATACATAATATGTGTTTTTTTTTTCAAGCAATGATAAACAGTTCGCAATTAAGTTACGAAAATAATTTGTAAGAATTTTTACTAGATAAGTGGGGAGAAAGAGACGATTTTTCAATATTTTATTTAGTAGATTGGAGAAAACATAAAATAGTTATGTGACGATACCATTTTTTATTGAACCAGCGATCGTAGCAGCTTATATTTGTTTACATACGAACCTACTCTGCAATTCATTACACAGACACATACGTTAGAAGAATTGTGTAATGTGTACTGGATGTAGTTTTTATGGGCAAATTATCTGAAATGTTAATCACGTAGTGTTTATGAAACCTGTCTTTTGAAGTAGCATCGTAAATATGAGGTAGAAGATTTTGAATATCGTGCAGTGTAAAAAAATTGTCTAAACGTTGTAGATTTAAGGAAAAAATGTAAAGAAATATATAAAACAAATCTGAAAATCTTGTCAATTTGTGGACACGAACTGACAGATCCGACGGTTTCTTTAACCATTTCTTTATTTGTTTTGTTCTGAAACTGAAATTGTTCACAGGGTTTTATTAGAAAACCTGGTTTAATGATATGAACACGTGTTTCAAACGTGAACTAGCTACCTGCAATCAAGTAGTCGTGTAATAAGCATTGACACAATAAAATATGTGACAAAATATATGTAGGTCAATGTAATACGATACATTCGTTGCAAAAAAGTAGGTGTGGTTGTCAAACTCTTGCCACGTACCAAAATTATAGCTAATAAAGATGTGCTCATTTATATATACACCAATATTCTGCAGAATCATTAGAGAAATCTAAGACTAAGATACAGGTTACTAATGCGGACGGCCTGGGAACAGTTAGTGTGCGTGAGGGATTAGACAAGACACACACACACGCAACCCACACACATATATGCAATGGAGGCGATGATTCATTGTAGTTTAGAATTTGTATGGTAGATAATACATTGCCGTACAATTATCGTAGTTAGGAATTTCTTGTGAAAATCGACTTTGTAGATAACACAATGTTTGATATGAGAAGGTCCAGTGATGCAGTGGACACCGATTTTAAATGCAGTATAAAATGGTTCATAACGGACTTGTTGTGCTGGCACAAGCATATGCTACACAGGAGAACGAGGCGTAAATTCCTGTTCAACTTTAGGGCAAGCTTAGGGATTTGTGAATTATCGGAAAACCAGGACCTGTGCATACGTAGCCTGTGATCGGTGGGGCCCCTGGACAAGGTGGGCCCGTTGGGAATCCAAAGGCAGAATCTCCGTTGGGGAAAAAGGGACGAAGTACCAGGAAAGTCCTGAATTTAAAGTTTCAGACTGAAATCCCTTGCAGACTGTTCTACGGGATACATTTTAGAGGTACTGATCCTTGGCGTTGCTACAATTACGAATTTACTACGGAAAAGGCTACTTTAAGCACAAAACTCATTGACAAGCTGCAATGGATTGAAACTTAACGAGGGCGATAATGTACAATGAAGCTTTAAAGCGCAGAGATCAATTTATTTGGTCATCCCAGACAACAACAATCTGAATTCAGACATCATTACGAGACCATTGAGTTGTATTAATATTATCAGATAACTTGCAACTGAAATAATGTTTCACATATTAGCAGAGAAAATCTAAGCAGCCTACAGAATAAAGTGATCTGGGAAGTTTCCAATGTTCAGCCAGATTCTTGAAAAAGGAAATCGTTAAAATACCTGTAAAATCACTTACACTGGTTCTCACAGTGAACTGTTTTCGTTTATAATAAGGATTGTAGTAGACTGAAACTGTTCATTGTTAGGATTGTGCAGTAATACGACTTAGTCCTTATCCTTAGAATCTCAACCAACTTGAAATCGATTATGAAGAATGAAATACGGATAGAGATTTAGCAGAGATTGAAGAACTTCAGTACACTAAAATGACTCCGCACCGATTGCCACATAAGTCACTCTCACGGACTGCACGCACTAGGCTTCGTCCAATCTTATATAAAATGCTCTATTTATTGATATGAGGATAAACATGGGTCAGAAATTAATTGATCGTAAGAGGTCCTACAGTGCGGGGTTGGATTAGGCTTAAAAAAAAAACCGATATTTGATATTTTAAAACTAAACCTTGCCCAAAAATATTAAAGTGTGTGAATAGAATATAACAGGAGGCGGGGTTACATGGGTCATCCTCGCTTAGTAAAATAGTTGGCGGTAAATCACCCCATCCATGCCGAGGGATCTAAGGCTCTGTTGGAGAATTTGTAATTGAGTTTTGCTGTGGTAGATACTGTGGATTATGTAGAAATTTTAGGAATCGAATATCCCCAATACTACCACTGTATTTATTTTGAAACATTTCTCAGGCAAATGACCTTTTGAACTGAACTTCGATGGTTATAGTTTTAAAAACTCGAAGGATCGTTTCTGGTAGTTTTCACTCACGATGAACGACGTTAAAGTCGAGTCATACTAGCTTCTCCACACCAATCACTTCCTCTCGTTCTCCTACATCCGAAATTCTGGGAACCCTGCTCTCCATATTTTTTATCTGTTTTATGCATGATCGTCTTTTAATACGTATTAGTGCACCAACCATAGCAGAATGACGAAAGTGCATGCTGAACATATTAATAACACATGACATATCATAAAATATTCGCCACCCAAGACTGAAACCTCGCTGTAGCCACATACTCCACCCCACGCATGCAGGTTATCCATAATGGGGTGAAGTACGGTAACATTAACATTGTGTTAATCAAATGCTATTTGCATTTAATTAATTAATTACACTACTGAAGGTATACATTTTAATGTTTGTAAGAAATTAGTCCTGGATATCCGTAGTTTCACTGGGTATCATACCTCCTACCCACTTTCAACTTTGGATCAACACGGATAAATCTCATTGCAAATTTGTGGAATATAATTAAAGCAGAGCATAACGTGAAAATACAATGCAAACAACCGTATAAGGAAAACGTATCGTTGGTGGTTGAACTTTTGGGGTTTTGCGCAGCATACCAACCTTAACATTTCTCATTGACGTACACACTAAGCTGGCCACTTTGGAACCACTGCCTTCTCCATACCTTTCACATTCCAAAAAGGTAATGACACGTGATCATATACACCTTGTTGATTTTCTTATTCAACGGTGAAAACTTTTATGACTGACTATAAACTTGTAAGTTGATGAAATAACAAAAAAAGGGACAGTGATAAAATGAAAATGCAGTGATCTCAGATATGTGTAGGGGCTTATCGTGGGTGGTTCAACCTTTCTGGTCTTACTTATTAATTCAGGTAGCACACTAGCATATGCCTTTCCACATTGCTTAACACAGCTGACCACCTACCATGTGATAGCTAACGGCTCGGCATATCCTCGCACATCCACATATATTGAGCATGTATTTCGGAGTGCGAAGGAAATCAACCCTTGTAATGTAATCAAATCTCCTTCAGTCATTCCGATTTTAACAGTATTTGTACTTTTAGTATTATATTTTAATATACACCCGATATAACAGATGATGGTTGAAAGAAAGGAAGCAACTGGCGTGTCCCCTTTAAGAACCTCCATCGAACTACATGAACTTTTCACTTGAATGTCTATTATATACAATGGCGGCGTGCTGTCTGATGACTACCATAAGAACAACTTTAGAACAACGTAGATCTATAATGTCCACAATGCATCAACTTACTTTACATGAGGGGAAACTCTTGTCGACTGTTTTGGCAAAGCAAGCAAAAATTGAGACTAATTTAGTTCAACGCATTTTGCAGAACGCTTGTCAGTCTCCTAGCATTTTAGTGTACTCTGTAGTGACTTATAAGAGGTGAAAGTTTGAAATAAATTAGCTTCTTAAATGCCTTAATATCGCTTGAGTGGCGCATTTTAAGGCAGTGAAGGACTATAGAGACCATTTTAGAGGTTTCAGCTTTTTTTAAATGTTCGTATGTAAATCAATAGAAAAATAAAATAATCTCAATAGAGTAAGTATAATTTAAAGAAGTAATAAAATAGTAAACAGGAATTACATTAAAAAGAAATTTAAGGAGACGTTTAATTTCTTTTTCATTTGGCTAAGAAGGCACAACTCAGACGTTTCCATAAAGGTCTACTACTCAAACTGGCGCGCAATGCATTTGTGAATCAAGTGTCAGTGATGTTAGATTGAATATTAAAGGGCAGCAACAGTGGTTATTTGACTGAGGCAATATGTATATAAACACATTAACTGTTATCATGGTGTTGCTTTTGAAATATTTAAAACATGGGGGATGCCTCACCCCCCCCCCCCCCTCGTGTACTCCTGTGGCTACGTACCTGAGTGTGAATAAAGATTACCTTAATACCAAGTAAGATGGAACATGTGACGCAAAAGGAAAGGGCATTCCGAATCATAGCCATTTATGATGAATTGAAACTCTTATCCACGACAATCTGACAGGATTAGTACAAGTGAATTAGTTCTCATGTATCTGCTGAATTGCAGCTCTCTGGTGCTTGCGTCCTACGTTCAAACCATGGGCTCCAAGGGATTTCTTCTCGACCTTTACAGGTTCATAGTTACATCTACTTTATTCAGAGGAAGTACGCCTCCACATCTTTATCATTTTCTCATCTATCACATTCCAAACGTCAAAAATGTTGTTAACATTCAACTTAGAGGTCTGTGTTAATTTGTATGATGTACGTAAAGGAACTGTGCACAAAGAGAAGTGACTTTGAGGGCACTCTCGTGAACTATGATCTATGCGATTTTTATGACGAAGACGGCTTCGTCCATTGAAACTAGACGGCAATTGATGAAAAATTTAACAATTCGCTTGATTCTTTAAAACAATGTTCCATAATGAGTTTAACTCGTTAGGAAGAAATGCATATTTTAATATTTAGACTGTTGTACGATTGTTTTCCCATTTTAAACAATGATTTATATTCCTGTCAGATGTACTTTGACAAATATTTTTTAATTGAGGAATTTCAAAATTGTATCTGCAGACCAACACTGTTTATCATTTTAACATTGTTATCTTTGTTGAAATTGTAATGTCATACATGGGAGTACGGTTGAGCGTTGACTAAACATATTGCCGTGTGTTTCTCCAGTGAAGCCAAGGAAAGTTTACACTCCAATGTAAAGCAAAAAGATAGCTGACACTTACACGTCTTTATAAATAGACTTTGAACTGTTATAAGTGAAATTTGCTATGATTAAATTAAAACTGCTGTTTGCTGTCTGATATTTCATTTTCCCTGTTTAGGTGTGGCATCGTAAGTAAAGTCCTTGTGAGCTTTCGGTTGTCACTTCTCAGTTTCCGTCATTTCTGTACATGCGCAGTACTGAATTATTCACTATCAAACAGAGATTGGAGTGAAGTTATAGAATGAATGAATGTTATTACATATTATTACATTATGTATACATTATTACTACATAAAGTATTACGCGTGCGTGATCACTGCCTTGCGGTACCATATATGTGGCCTCAGTTAGGTCCGATGACGTCAATCCTTCTTTCTATTTCATTTTTATACGTCAGGATGCAAAACACAAATTGTAGGTTTGTCGACTTATGGCCTTGAATCAGGGGGTGCTTGAACTGAATTCACATGGACAGTGGTATATGCAATGGTGACTTTCTATAGGCGGATTCTCAAGTCATTTTTTGTTTTTATGCTTAACCGTATAATAATTAGCAAGTTTACCCTAGGCTGATTTCTTGTTTTTCATGTGTTAAACGAACGGAATACGATCTTTCAACTTCTACCTCCAACGTTCAAACACACATGCATACATAATCTCCACTCACGCACAAACCCGCACTTACTTCTATTCCCACTTGTAAACCGATGAACCGACCTCATTACACTATTCCAAATATTTAGATGGAGAAAAAAATCGTAAAAAATGAGGTAATTAATCAGCACTTGAGATCATGATAATTTTGATCTCTTTGAAAGGAAACAGTTCAGAGATACTATCCGGAACACATGTGACCTTTACATTTCTTAAGCTTGCCAACGAGTTGCGTAAATTTGATCGCAAAACCCTGCATCGACGTTAAAATGTATCTCTCTAAGTTGTTAACAATGCCTGTTGAGTTAAGTCTTAATATGACGGGTACTACTTTTCAGGGTGGTACTTCTTCTTTAACTATTTAAAGATAGAATAGAAAAGTCCCCCCCCCCCTTCAAAATCAAGAACAGGAAATCCTTCTGAGAAGTGTAAGTCATGCCAGTGTGCTTTAACTTCTGTATTTCATTAATTATGAATAATTCTGACACAAAGCAGGCTGACAATAAATCAAGAAAGAAAAGAACACTGAAAATGTTAATCCATCGTCTCACTGTTCATCGAATGATAGTTATTACGTGAAACCCAAGAGGGGGTGGACTAATACATTAGCTTCCACACAAAAGCTCACTTTCATGATAACGTAGTAAGTTTGTCATGAAGGATGTGGCGTCTGATTGTGTAGGCCCTACACCAAAATAAATAAACAAATAACTAAATAAATAAAAATAAGGTAAACAATGTCGTTAGTGAGTGCAGAGGGTGTTGCTTTCATGCTGTTGAAGCTTGCTTTGTATGTGATGTATATCTCGTTTTTTTAAGTGTTTGATGTTTAACCGATTTATGTTTTGAACAAATGCTGGATGTTGGGACCTTTGTCTCTTAAAGAGAAATAGGCAGTTTAGAATACACCAACACGGCATTCAAAGAAAAATATCTTTAACCATTATCAGACCAGTCTGTCTTGTCAATGAACATCTGGAAAAACTTCATATCCTTAAAAACATGCATGTGATGAAGATGCATCATTTGAATTTTTGAAAGTTTGGGTGAGCAAATTATTCTTGAGAACCAACTAACTGAATTTCTATCTGTGAAAGACTTATTTCTTGAAACGAGGCCACTGTCCTTGCTTCTTTTGAATGATCTATCATTCTATAGCCACAAACTTTGGTTTTAAAAATATGATTGTTTTCTGTAAAACAAACGCCTTATTCCCCTTTCATTATGTTGTTCACGATACCTTTTCTTCTTTACGACAAAAGCATGTGAGGAAGCAGTTTGTTCACTAAGGGTATTAGTTAGTTTCTGTGTTGTGTGTTTTGATCTGCCTCTCCAAGCTGTCCTTACAGTGGTAAACTTTAGTTTTATGGTGCTTCGATTGCAGATTTTGTGCTACTCGGGGTTTGGGGGAAAGTGGAGATCAAGGTGCGGTACAAACTGCAATGAACTAGAATTTGCACTTTGTGAAATTTTTAGATGAACTTTGTTACAGGGCAATAAACTGCCACTCACAGAGATGAAATTAAGCCATAAAAACATAAATTTGATCACTAAATGTCATTATTGAGATGGTCTATATCCCGATGTCTTAACTGAATGAGTATCGCAATCCCCAATCTCACACAAGTTTTATGTGACCATAAATCCAACTTAAAGTTGCCAGCAATGTACCATGGGAATTATAATCATCTCCTTTAATTCTAGGTTTCTTTTTCTCTTTTTTTTGTCACGGAGATGAGTTGAAAATAGAGTCCCAAAGTTTCAAAAGTGACAGTGACATTATAATGAAAAAGTTCACCGACATGTCAGCATATAACATGACCAAAAAAAAAAATAGGAACAAAACACATGAAGTGGCTAACAAAACTTATGTTTATTCAAGGTATTACTGATATTCCATAGAGTTGGTCAATGCCCCTTAATATGGACAAACCAATCACCTACATTTCTCGTATTGTATCACTTTGAAACAGGAGTTTGTGTCACCTTAGGTCAAGCTAGACCAGTGTTTCACCCCTACGCTCTGTATGAGATTAACTTGAAGAATCAAGAGAACTTATCTCGCTTTGCCTATGTTCATCTTCTGTAAGCTGTGCACAACTACTGCACTTTACAATGGGTTCCTGTCTATTTTTGTGCCATACACGTTTCGTTATTACGTTGTTTACGTTACAACGAAAGACGTAGCGCAATAATCGTTTTCTCTCGTAATACACTGTTAATTCACGCTGCATGAATTTATTAGAATGTAAACATATACATGATAGTATCCGGGGCACATTTCTTGGTAACGGATATAAATAATATTGCATTGCCGACGATAAATCGAATTACTCACGTCGAAAGATTCTGACGTCAATATACTGATTTTTGTGTATACGTCACCGATTACGTCAACCTGTATCTCCTTTTGAGAAAGCACTGTAATAGGTTATTCTTCGGACCGTTAAGAAGAAATAACAAGTGAGTCATGTTGAAGATAAATTTACATGGGGATTTACGAGGTAAACATATCTCTGTTTTGCTGATTCAATCTTCTGACAAGTACGCGCTCATAACAGCGGAGACTTGCATAGATGTGAACCAATGACAAGCAGTAAAATTGAAGCAAGCAATGTTCATAAATATTGTATTTTAACGGTCATTGCATGGGACCTACGACGCTCACGCGATAAGCAGCTTGTGTTAAACTCTCAAGGATTAACTTGAGGCAGAATTAAATAATAAATGATTTGTTGTATAGAAGGCATATAGTCACCGGCCTAGCAAAGAAGTTTGTCATGTGTGTATATGCTGCCATTTTTCTCTGTGACGCTTCCTTGCTGAGCGACGCACATAGAAATACAGCCTTTGCATGCAAGACTTTTTCCAGATGTTTAGAAGCTCCTCACTCGGAGGAGAAAGGCAGAATGTGCATGGTGTTTGTGTGTGGGGGCGGGGGTGGGTAGGGGTTGTCTGACACAGCCGTGAGACCCATATTTTGCCTTGGATGGCCCGGTGATCTGATCAAATGGTCTATAAAGAAGACATCTTGTTGGGATATATTTTTGAACTGTATTAAGCTACCTTTATAATTATTATCATGCTTTCATTGATATGATTATGCCTATGTCTACCAATTGACTGGACGTGGGATATTACCCCAGTGATCAATTGTTGATCTATCTTTAAGGTAGACAAGATAAGTTGTTCTTGTGGACATCTTTTTACTACAGGTTACTGGCAGTCGTTCTAGAGTGCATACTGAGATACAGGTATGTGGCGGAGCCAGCAGCTTCAGTCAGAAGGGGACTCGAGCAAGTGGCTTTTTTATGGTGGGGCTGTATAATAGAAATGCCCAATGCTCTTCAAAGACATTGGAGGGTGGGTTAGGGGGGAGGGGGAACTGAGTGTGCCAACAGGACTATCTAAGCGGAGAGTCTTCAAGTTTGCCATCATAAACATCGCAAATGTGTTACAGTGTGTGTACGTATGTTGTATCTGTAGGATTTTCGTTTTATGTAGTCTTCGAGGTTGTGTTTTAAAATCTGGCTAAAGTGGACATGTGATGCTCATACTATTGCACACCCATTGGATACCTTTTAGATTGGGGCACACCCCTTACTTTCGTGGTAAGTCATCAATTTATGAGACTGATTCTCATGGGCAAAAAAGCGTTTTTTATTTCAAACTTACGTAATCTAGAGGAAGAATATTTGAAGCCAGAGGACGCTTAAACGTCTAAAAGCGTTTATGGGAGCTGTGTGTCCTAGGTAGAAGGAGGAGAAAAATTGGTTTTATTAGGATCTATATTTTTGTTGTAAACCACGTGGGAGGGGGGATGGGCATTGGTAACACATATCAGATGGGTTGATTATGCAGCCTCTTTCACATATCTTTAGTCCCCCCGAGATTGTTTACAGGGGACCAACAAGAGACTCAACATGCGTCTCCAAGAGCGTAGCTAGATATTTTCCTTACTCGGCCTGGGACTTGAATGGGGGAGCATCAACAAGTGTAATACAGTGTGATACGGAAGTACATATGCCTCTGCTGCATTGGTGCACACAGAATATTGGACTATTGGTAAACTGAAAAACTTCAAGAACACAATCTTAGAGAAGCGCCAACATCGAATCGCCCTTCCCAGCCTTAGCAAGTAAGCTCCTGAAAATGGTGCTGACAGTATTTTTTTTTTTGACTGGAAAATTTATCTCCTTACATCATTGGGAGTTTGGGATGAATTCTGACAACTGAGGATGGCAACACTGTCACATTTGGGGGGGGGGGGAGGGTGGGGGATGCCGAGGGCGCTGTTGTGCTGTGTTTGCATTTTCTTATTTTCTTTACCTTCTCTTTCAATTTTCTTCCGTATACTTATGTTTTTCTATCTATTCCTTATTGTTTTTTCTGCTTGAAAAGCTGAAAACAGGGCCGGCAATCCATTTGGGTCGTTCGGGGGGGGGGGGGTGGTGATGGGGCGCTCCCTGACTGTATGTCACTGACTCACGATCCGACGCCGTCTTTAGGTCAAATCAGTTCATTTTACTTTGAACTCTTCATCTTTGCCCCAGCCTAGCCACTTATCCAAATTGTTTTGGAGCAATCTTCAATGACTGATCCATTTACGCTCATTCAACAGGCAACCTTGCTAGGTACGGTTACTTGTGTAGCTGGCTGCATGCTTAGGCTGTATTGCCAAGTCGTGGTAGTTAGTAAGGCCTACCATGTTACCGTGATCGAGTGTTTGCGTGCGGTCATCGACACGGCATGCTCCATCACGTCTACGTATCCTTGCCCGCTGCGGTCATGATGTATCATGCACCACTGATTGATTTGACACTTCACAGGATTAAATCAATGATTACCAAGAGAAAGAAAGGAGACCAATTTAATAAGTAATACCTACCAGTGCTGTTTTAATTGGTTCACCACAATGACAGTGAATGTATCGTCAACACGTAGTTACCGCCTTGATTAAGTTCCGTTGATTCAACTTGGGTACACTCGAGAGCAGGATGATGGATTCCTGTCATCCTCGGATGACTGCGTGGCCTTAAATCATCCCGATGATCAATTTCAGAGAAAGACGAATGAAGAAAGAAGAACAAAAAACAAACACACACACAAACACACACACACAACAATAACTTCATATTGTAAACAGATGAATAAACAACTTTTTAGTTAAAAAGTAAACTCGATATGCATATCTGTGTGAGAATATACTTCCAAATCATTAGTAGATCAAATATTGCAATAATCATTGGGGAGAGATGCTTCCGCATGGATGACTACCATTCATTTGTGCAAACACGTTGAAATACGAAGGGCATGCATGATTGAAGGGGTTAAAGAGTCACTTATTCCCATTTCCAATCGTAATGATGATGATTCCTGTGATATAGCTTACAGAAGTACTGGATCAGAAAGGAGAACACACTGAATGACCACGGAGGGTTACAAGTTGTGTTACCAATACGTCACCGTTGGATGGTCATCGCGTAATTTGCTGTTTTTATGTGTGTGTGACCTACACACGTTGATTGCATGTTAATCACCTGGGGGGGGGGGGGAGGGGAGTATGACATGACGTTCCCGGGCTTAAAGATCATTACACGTCAATGTTATCACACCGATTGCCGGGTTCTTTCCAATGGTTGTGCTGCGAACATGATCATGGAACATTGATCAAATAAATGAACATGTTTTATTGATAATGAGCCTTGCATGTTATTCGTCCTACCACGTTACGTGAACAATCTCCTACCTGCAAGTTTTTTTTTTTTTTTATGATCTCTTCTCTTTTTTTGGAATTCCCTACTCAATAGTATTCGTATACATCAAAACAATCGTATTGATCTTCCTAGCACTTAATAAGCCAACTATTTTGAAAAGTAGCTTACATTCTCGTGCAATCAACTCTTGGAATTCCTTCTCTTGCAGATAACCTATAACTACCACGCATTATTTTTCGTTTCAACTGTACTGTAGGATCCCTGATAATAATTACTGAGAAAGTTTGTATCAATATACATAATTGAGTTTTTGTGTGTGTGTGTGCGTACCTTCTTTTTATCATTGCATACTCCTTTTCCCCAATGGGATGGCGCATGGTAGGAAAGTGATTGCGTGGGAGAGAATTTAGTGGATTTAAATGAAACAGTCTTTGGGCTGGTCTTTCTTTCTGTTTGTGTGTTTTGTTGTTGTTGTTGCTGATGATGTTGTTGTTGTTTTGGGGGAGCGTTCTGCCAGACAAATCACCTGGGTATTTTAGAGTGCTTCCGTTCACGTTTTCTTCGTACACTGTTAAAAATGTAAATTGTAAAATGTAAATTTACAGAAAATAAAAGAAATACCAAAGCATTAGAGAAATTTTTCTGATAATTGGTTTCCAGACAATTTCTGTAATTCTTATTTGTTTCTTTGTTTTATTTTCTGTAAATTTACATTTACTCTTTTTGTATTTTAATTTGTGAAAAACAGATATATGAAATAGAATAATAGTATCATAGCCTGGAAAGGGGATGCGGATACGATTAATGTTTTTTTTCTGTACGATTAAAGTCTCACAATGAATACGTGAAGTAGCTGGACTTTTCGAGATGACTCTTCGAATTATCGCCTAATTTGAGTAGGCAGCTATGAAGTAGGAATTACTGTATCTCTTATTTTACCTGTACTGTTAAGTGTATCTGCAGTCACCCGTTTACTTCAAAGATTCAGTTGCATATTCCTGCATTACAATCATTGAATGCACTTGTGATAAAAGACGCAACCAAGGACCTCCTTTTCGTTAATTGGTTTCATTTTTCTTCTTAAATTGATTATAACAAGTCTTTCGGTACCTACGGCGGGGATGACGTTTTGGTTATAATGTTTTGTTTGAATCATCATTTTGTATTGATCGTACTATCAGTTACAGAAAAAATTTGGAACGCCGAAAACCAATTATGTTTTACGATCCATGGGACAGATCAAGGACGTGAACTTTGTCACTCCTCCAATCAATTGAACTTGCCATTCCATGGCTTTTCTTCTCTAGGCATACGGCTAATTGATAATGTACATAGGTGACATGCGCCGTTCAGCTCACTGGAGACACATCTTGGCGGTTATAATTCTTACATTAAAAGAGACAATTGTAAAAAAAATCTTTATTAATTTTGAATATTGGGAGGGCTGTCTGACTGAACTTTTATTTGATCTACAAAACTTTGTCATTTCGAATTTACTGATTATAAAGCTAAACGTTAACTCTCTGAAGTTGTTTATTGAACTTATCGATCAATGACCTCAGGCGTACTTGTGGATTGTATAATAGCTGATTTATATCCTAACATAGTGAGGCATATTGGCCTGATAAGAATAGGCTCTGAAACATAGGAGGCAAGAAATTAAACATTAACCTCTATAGCATTATTTAAAGTGATAGCGCGTGCACGCGAAAAAAAAAACAGAAAAATAAGATTTTATTGGATATTAAGTTTTTCCTTATTTTGAAATGTACACGCGAGGATGTACACTCACAAAACGTAACGGTAAAATAAGAACTCCTTAACCTTTAGGTAAAATTTTACACACAGTTAGTGTAAGTCTTACATTGTGTATATAACAATTTTACTAAAATGTAGTAAAATTTACCAAAATTATGTAGAATTTACATATACTGTTTACATTAATTATATGTAAAATTTTTGGAGTTCTTATTTTACATAATTTAGGTAAACAGTATATGTAAATTCTACATAATTTTGGTAAATTTTACTACATTTTAGTAAAATTGTTATATACACAATGTAAGACTTACATTAACTGTGTGTAAAATTTTACCTAAAAGTTATGGAGTTCTTATTTTACCGTTTCGTTTTGTGAGTGTAATGGACGTAATACGCCATTCCATAATCGGAAATGCTAATGACAGTAACCGCTCTGAAACGCTGAACGTAAACAGCACAAAATCAGTAAATACAAAAAAATCAGATATCTTATTTGAAAATTAATTTTTCTTATCATAAGTGCCTGTATAATGAATATACAACATTACATGCCTCACAGGTGTAACCAAAGCATACACACAACTTAAGTGGTCGCTCTTTGTTTGAAGTCAGGAGTTAAAGTTAAATGACAAAACGCTTAAGCACTGTACTTACAAATAAGCTACAAACTTCGGTGTCAGTGATCAGATACACCTAGTCCTCATATAATTCCCATAATAGGCTAAAATCATCTCTCTAGAAAACATGTATGACATCATGTGAGGATTGGCTGTCAGATGTTTTGACTAACTGAATATTCATTACTAGTATACTTCTTTTTGGCTTCCCATTGGCATTGTTCAAAGAAGTGCACTTTAAAGTTGAATGAAAGTTGAAAAGTTGTCAACCACTACATTATCTTACTTAACACTTTTTTTCGTTGCATGTAAAGAATTTAAAATCATATGGCAGAATTTAACGACTGAAATCTATTTATTTTTCCAAATTGTCTGAATGGTGCAATTAAAAGACATACTATACTTTTGGACTTAAATTTTTTTTTTTTTTTTTTACTTAAAGTGGCAAAGTCCAACTCATCGTCCCTATTCTTAACCTTTGCCCTGATGAGGAGTTTAAGAAAAGGGGTTCTTTGTTGTCTCAAAGGGCTGAGATGCAAAATGGTGATACCTTTCACTCCGTTTTACACTGGATCCATGCGGTGACAATGTATTAACTTTTCATTCCATCAATAAACAATAATTCCTAATTTTGGTGAAAACAAAATACGATGTAAAAACCTGCATGTTTATAGTACATAGGCCTATTGATAGTTTAGATAGACACCTGCATCAGATCCCTTGCTATTGCCAGTGATAGTAGGACTAACATTTGCTGGGTAACATTTTAAAAGCTTATAGACACTAGTTCTGCTCTCACAGTCCAATGGTCGCAGAAAGTCACTGAGATGTTGAATTGATCGACACTTAATTAAGAAAATTCAAATAACTTCCAATTACTCAAATAATGTTCATTCATTCTTAAAAAGATTCCTCTACTCCTATTTGGCCAATTGCAATCGGGTGACTGTGTTTTAGCCTTGGATAAAAGTATGGTAACTTAGGGGCCAAATCGCCGACAGATGTATACAGAAAGGGTTTGTCGTCTGCATGTTACGTCATAATGTACAAAACAATGGTGGTCCATTGCGCATTAACATTGTTTTCCCGTTGTTAATCGTGCTACCTGTGCTCGGGTTAGTTTTCAATAAAAATGTCTTTATTTGCAAACGCAAAATTTTCTTCCGTTTCCGTCGTTTTGTATACGAATTAAGAAGGTTGATCAACACTGGACCTGTGCGTTAAACAGAGGACAATGCACGATCGGAGGTTAATGCAAACGATGCACTATGGCGCAGCATGAAGCTTCAGTTTAAATTGCACCTGCCTGGCTCGGGTGTATCCAACGTTGCATCATTAACCTCCAATTGTGCAGTAATTGTGCAGAAATTAATTTCTGTGCTAATACGTCTATTGTACTTATGTAGAAAATGTTTCCGATTATATGTATTTCGTTCAAATAGCTCTGTTTTTTCTTCTTTCAGATATCAGTTTAACTTCCGTCGGATGACGTCATATGCGATGGGGCCTAACCTACTTATTATATCTTGCCTGGTAATTCCATTCTCAATGCTGATAGGTCAATCACAAGGTCAACTCTGTCCTTTTCCTCTTACCGGTGAGTGTTTCTATAGATCACTGAGCCAATGTTAGACCCATTATAAATACATCTGAATCATATAAAGCGTTTTTCTTGTCACTTTTCTGCCAGGAGATAATTTTAATGTGGGCCTAATTTGAGTTGGAAGATTTCAGTGTTGACTAATATTCAGCCATAGAAATGAACATTTGTCGACAGTGTTACATGTATGTCCCGAGTTCTCTTCAAAATTAAGTAACGAATCGAGATTTTGCGTGAAGTTAACGAAAAGAAATGACCAATGCACCAAAAATCTCTCGAGTTTTTGTTTTCTGAATTGTTTGTACCAGACTCTGACGTCCTTTCCTTTCTTTTGTCCTTCCCTCTCTTTCTCTTCTTCTCTGATTTACGGTTCCTCTTTCCTCTCTCTCTCTTCAACCATAACACATATACATAAGTTCTTTCAAAGCAATTTTCTCGGCAATAAACAATTGTTCTCTGAGATCACTACACCTCCTAACTCCGTTTTACTATTTCGCTGCCAAATTAACGTTTGTTTAAATACGCTCCTAAATTAAATTGGCTTTTTCCTTGCTCTTGAAATTAGATTTCTTTTCTTCTAAATTTGCTCTTGTTTTTTATTTCAACCTGGATACCGTGGCCTACGTCTCCCCCGTTTTACCGTTCTACTGGGTGGAGTGTGGGGTTACGTCCATCTATACGTAGCCACCTATAATTCAAGAGAAAAACCCGAATATTTGTCAATGCCGATTTTCCCAACGACACCCATATTTGGTACCTAGTTCCTTTTTATTTTACACCCGTTTTTAGGTAAAAGTTTTACTTACGGTTAAATAAGGTTGATTTTGCCTTAGGGGCCGGACTGTCTCCGTCGTCTTGGCTTGACGGCAATCGAAACCACAGTGACCCTCATAAACGAGGCACAGAGAACTCTCACATGTTAAACAATACAGTAAAATTCTTAGTTACGTAACGTTAGAATGGGTATGGTAAGGTCGACAACACAGTAATCTCCTGTATTTTTCACATTATACGGTTCTGCGTGCCATGTCGGTTTACACCATTTCTAAAATTCTTTAGTGTAATGAAACCCTTCGTGGTGTATTTGTAGCAGAGCGCATTTAATAAGGTATTAACGAAACGCAAACTTAAATACATGAATAATAAGCTTCACTACCGTGAGAGACACTTCTCTTTCAACCACCACCTCCACTACACCCCACTGAACTTTCGTTATTAGTGATCCGCCCGAAACCCAATCGCTATGGTCTAGGCCTATGTTCTTGAATGAAATTCACATATGTTGCTAGCAACATACTCAGGTGTACTTGAATTAATTGCGACAAAAAAAGTACAAACGTAAACTAGTAATGTCCAAAAGTTTAGCATACATCTTTAAATTGCACCATTTAGACAATTTGTGAAAATAATAAAGGTTCCAGTTTATAAGTTTTGCCATATGTTTTTCATGTCTTCTAAATGTATAACGACAAAATGTATATAATATGAAAGTTGTTATATTTTGTACCAGGTTGAAGTCGTTACATTATGGTGTGGTCAGTTGTTACAAAGCAGGTCGTAACAAGCCTATACCTCAAAGACAGGTGAATATACAGTAGAAAGGAAATGAATAACCTCTATTGAATAGGATTAGCGGGTGTCTATTCAAGTCAATTTGAGGTTTCCTCACATGAGGTATATACCGCAGACCTCGTCATGACGTCATCAGTTTGTAGGTTATTTTTAAATCGTTACACTAAAAGTTACAATTCCCGATACCAATCAAGGAGCGATAACTTGAGTAGTATGTTTCTGATACACCAGCGGGACCAGTCGAGTTTCTTATCTTCAAAATGTAGGAGCCTATAATAATAAAAAACCGTCAATTTTCAAATGCAATTTCTGTTTTGTTTCTGTTTTATGCCGTTTCCGTTGCTTTTCAAAACTGTTATTCTACTTTCGATATTTTAATTAGATAAGAGAGAAAGTTAAGATCCAACATCCAGCAACTTCTGTTTCTTTTTTTCGTAAACACGCAATCACTTGTATTTTTGTCACGTTTTGTTACGTTTGTTACGTTTAATTACAAGTCTGTATGACTGAATATTTGTCTGTCTGTCTGTCAGTCATGCAGTTTGTCTGTCTGTTGATACATGTACACCTGCTGTCTGTCTGCCTTTCAGTACGGCATTATTTAGACTATACCTCCTGCTTAAAAAAGAAAACATTACAACACATGAGTCTATGAAATCAGTGAGATCAATTCTACTTTTCTTTTGCAGCAAAGGTATCCGCAGAGTCAGTTCATCACAATTACACTGTTAGAGAAACTTCAGATGGCAGTTACTCCTTAGAATTATACGTCAGGTGGGATAAACCTAACTTTAGTAAGTACATGTCATACCCTATAGTTACATAAGAGTAACAGAGAATAATTCCGTTATTTGGTAACCAAGTTTACAGGTCGTGTGACGTACAAATGACACTTTGGAGCATTGGGTGCATTAAGCATTGAAAATCGCCACAAATTCCATCCAAATTCGTCAAAGACTGGCAAATTTACAGGCAAATAAATGTGTCATAGCTGTGTCATGAATAAACATTGGCTAAGTATATGCAAATTTGTTACGTCAAGAGATGGACTCCAATGATTTGTCTTATGTTAATCCTTTGTTTATGTAACCTTTATTTCAAGGTCATTTGAAAATTTTATATGCCCGGAGGGTTTTATGGTTTTATTTTTCCCTTCGAAAATATCGATATCACTTACTAATGTGAAACCCAGTAATAAAGTAAGTAAGAGGCAAAATACATAGGGTTAACAAGAGAAAAGCTGACACTATGCAACACTTCAAATCATCTATTTTGAAACTTTGAAAAGTCATATCTCAAAAACTGTAACAGATAAAAACAAAATTTCAATGGCTTTTCGCTCAGGATTTTACGTTGCAAATTTTGCATGAAGGGTGCTCTTTGCTAAAAGCATTTCACACAACATTTAACTGGGACATTTTTGGATCCTCAGGGAGTCTCGGCTCAGCTACTTTGCCCTCCTTTGCTTGTGTTTCCTTTTCCTTTTTTTTTCTTTCTTTTTTTCCCCTAACTCCCATATTTTTGCATGATGCAACAAATGTATTGTCCTAAACTATGTTGTAAAAAAATATTTTCAGCATTTAATCTCTGAATTAGCACCTAAATAGTCAAGTTTTTTAAGTTTTGCAATTAGTACACTAAGCCGGTATTTGTACCATAAGAAGTCTGAATCGAGTCTTAAAGGCATATTGTACTGACGTTGAAGGGTCTGTCAAATAAAAGAGAATAATTTTCCCCACTGTTGGAATCACAAATCCATACAATGTCTGCATCTTGTTTCTAAATCAAGATGTTGCTAAATAGACCACATTATAAATTGCGTGTACTATCGTCTGGTTTGTGGGGGTACGCATTGGTGTGAACATGCATGCAATTGAAGAATTCACATCTGTCATTATATTCACTCTTTATCAATTCTGACAATTGTAAGGATGTGTTCAATTTACTAGACATTAAATTCTTTCTATTTTTATTTTCGACAATAATTACTCTCCAAGTCCAAAGCTTCTTCCTGGCGTAATGAATCATCTTTTAAAGATATCAACATGAAGATTTGATCCTAATATGGAAAACCAAGTTTAAATTACAATCAACCCCCCCCCCCCCCTTTATGTTCGACAGACTGGATTACCAGCCTACTTGGGTTGGTTATTTGCTGTATAATGTTCTGAATGATAATATCCTGTTTCACTTGTTAATTCATGGGAATATTGTTGGATATAATTGGCATATCAAAGTTTCTCATCAGTCAATGCTACAATTCTTTCTTTTTTGGGGGGAGGGGGGGGGGGAAGAAAATGAATCAAAAACATACTATGCGTCTCCGTCGTATTTATTTTTGTTTAGCTCAAGATGCCTATGAGGTGAGAATTGTTTCGAAGTATGCCAGTGGATCGAAATTCAACATAGGGTGCAGGGCATTGAACTACACACTCACGGTAAGATAGTAGAACGAACCTGAACTACTCGAGCTAGAACACACCGTAAGAAAACCAGGACAAAACGAGAAAAACAAAAACACTACAAGAAAGCAGAAAAAGAGTCCCCGCAGCAGTGACATTTGATAGTGATAGTTGTTTCATTGTGATGACAGTACAACAACAGTGATGTGTAAACTTATATTTGCAGTTCAAAATGGCAGTCTGGTCGTGAAAACAATTGAAAGGTTAAGCAACGTTGGACCGTGCATTAATACAGAATAATGCACAATCTGGGGTTAATGCAATCGATGCGGGAGGGCGCAGACCAAGTTACAGCGATGTCATTAACCCCCCAGAGGGTGCATTATCCTACACTTATGTTGCAGGTCCAAAACTGATTAACCGTGTTCATACATACAATACGAGAGTACGATAAAAAGACGAAAACGAAAGGAAATTTTGGGTTTTTAAATAACCACATTTTCATTGAAAACGAACACCCACAAAAGGGAAACAATTTATCTGTAGGATAATTCTCGATGAAATGGTCCAATATGAGTTGAGGTGTTTTTTTTCCACGTAGGTATGAATTATAACCCCCACATGGCATCACACCACCATTACAGATAACACACATCCGTAGGACGAGATAAGTTAATGATCACTTGAATTAACTTGCCTTCAACGCAGAAAGTCACATGAATGTTGATGTTGCTGTAGCGACATTTCATTGGAACATGTGAGACATCAGTCCATGTGGCTGGCTTGACGACACAGTTGAACGTGCGACTAGAACTGGAACGTGCGCATGTTTTCTCTACAGGTGAAGGGAATCTATAGTTTTCTTTTGTGTACGACGTGATCAAATTTGCTGGACGATAAGAAACTTTGTTCGTACATATTTGACGCACAATCGATCAATTTAAGGCTTAACTTAAGACTTTACATCTACGATCTAGCTAATATTTGAAGCTACTCAGATTATTATAATTTTGTTCAGCATTATAAATATCAACAAGAATATCAAAGCAATTTTTACTGAGTAGGAACTCTAATTGTCTAACAAAAAGCATGGCATATTTTTGCACGTTATTGCATAACATAATTGAAGGGTATTGGACAAATCATTCATATTACTTGGTAATGTTGGCATTTTCTTCTGGGAACAGAACAGGCTTTTTTTTTTCTAAATCTGTGACTTTTGTTTAACGAACAAAAAAATAGATTTTCCTCCACTTTGCCCTGAGGTGCCGGACTAAAGCATTCAAAACTCAAATTGAGATTCTGAGATCTTACTGCAAACTTCCAATATCCATTCGTATGTGTCACACCAACGCTACATATCCCCACATCATTCATGGCACTCTACAGTTTACATGATTTTACATATATTGGAACAGTGTGCCCCATACTGCTCCATTTAACAATGCATGGCCCTACATCATTCCCCGCACCCCCACCCCTTTCCCACTAATACCCACAGCATGTATCCTTCCTACAAATAATACAGTATTCCACCACTTCTACCAATACAGGCAGAAGAATCGTATGTCTTCAGGGATTTAATGTTTGGCTATGAGTACAGCATTCTGGTAAGTCCATATTTATATCTCTACATCAATATTAAACAATCTACACAATATATTACAACACCCACGAAAAACGATCCATCTATAGGCATATAAAATATGTATGTCTTCATAACACGTTACACTATATGGCGTCTGCTGTGTAATTGACTAATGTTAGTCTGTATACTTATTTACGTTTGATGTCTAGTCTGTGTTTCTTTGAGATGACTATATAGTTACACGATATACAGAGATGGTTGCCTTTTAATTAAAGGGTCGTGTAACGTTAGCTCTTTACAACCGCGAACCATATTTTTATGAGTTCAGCCATTTCAATATATTGTTCAGATCTATATACCATGGCAACGCAGTTCCCTGTATTTTGCAATGATATTCGATACCGAGCGTCTGTGGCTTGCATTTATACCTTCATTTAAATAGATGACAAAACCACAGGAAAATGAGTACCTGCTTAAAGTACGTTCATCGGCAATGTTATGACTGACTCTCACTATCAAAGAGGATTCAGTTGAAAACTCGGTATGTGTAAAACAGGAATGATTCTTCAACGGTTTGAATGTTTCATATCTTGGTTTGCTTTTTATTTCTTTCCTGAATATCTTGTAGATCCTTTTGTACGACAGCGTCACAAATCAGTCATCGTTCTACCCTGCCGTAATAAACGTTAAAACTCCTGGTATGTATAGGCCACTGTAAACCACATTGTAAAAACTCCTGGTATATGTCTAGGCTACTGTAAACCACATTGCAAGTACTCTTGGTATGTATAGGCTACTGTAAACCACATTGCAAAAGCTCATGGTACATATAGGCTACAGTAAACCTCATTGCAAAGTTGATATTAACGTAACTGATACTATACTTTTGATCTATTGCAATGTTACTTTGCAAGTGTATTCTACAATACAGTAATGTCGTGCAGTAAACAGTTAATGTTCGTTTGGTGAAAATACATTGCCATGAATGACTGAATAAGTGAATGAATGCGAGGTTTAAGCACAGCGTCTACCTGTCTAGCTTGACAAAAAAAAAAGCGTGCCCGCGGTGGTGGTGAAAACAAAATGAACAATTTAAATAATAAGAAGAAACCAAATAGAAACAACGTCAGATACATACAAAAGGCAATTACTTAACTGAGCTTCATTACAAAATGATGTGCTTTTGAAAAAGTGAAAATGTTTTAGATATTTACTAAATATGAGCTTTTGGATTCCAATTTAGAGAAAAAAAAACAGATGAGGCAATGCCATTTATTTACATGGAAACGGTTATTGGAATTCAAGCAATATAATAGCCGCATTATGATTTGATGTTTGTCATCGGAGATGCTTTTCAGAGTAATTTCAAGAAGGCCGTAGATCAAGCAATAAACACAACTTTAAAGTGATTGCATGTGTATGGAAAAAAAAAAACAGAAGGATAAAGTTATGTTCGGTCTTTAACTTTTTCTCTCTTTTTAAATGCACATAGGGAAGTTATTCATGGACGGAGTATACGTCTTTCAATAAACGAAAAAGACACAAAATAATTTGAAAAAGCAACGAAAACGGCCTAAAAATAGTAAAGAACAGAAATCATATGTGAAACTTAAAGCGTTTTTATTGGAAGTGAAGCCGCGCCTACATAACGAATATGCAACACTATACCACTGTCACTAGTGTATCAGAAACAAATTACTCTAGTCATAGCTGCTTTATGGATATTGAAAACTGTAGTACTAAACGAAACGAAACACTTTTTTACATTGACACCGATCAGTTCCGACTGAGGTGTCAGTAATATGCTGACCAACTGAATTTTCAGTATTTTTTTACTTCCTATGCCTATTAGTTTCTTAAAATGAATCGCAAGGTTAAGTTTAATAAAAATGTCAGCCACTACAATATCGTATTTTACGCTTTTTGTCGTTATATTATAAGTACATGAAATCACATGGCAAAATTTGACCCTGTGATATCTATTTATTTCCAGAAATTGTCTGAATGGTTAAGTTAAAAAACATACTAAGCTTTTGGGATATCAACTTTTAATGTTTTACTTTAATTTTTGTTTTCGTATGCCGTAATCAGTATCAGAGATTGCTTGCATATACCGTTTAAATACACCACATGCCTGTAGATGAAACTGACTCTGACCTGGCTGCTAAGTCAGGAAAGGGGACGGTAAATACATTGAACAGCAAACACAGACATACTTTTTTTTAAATTGAATTTAGTAATATCAGTGTAAACCTCGACGCATTTACAGAGAATATGATTTGAAATTATCCGCAAAAATAGGAGAGTCTATGATCTCCATGAAGATTAGTCAGTGAATAAAAAAGATGTAGGTTAAGGGTAGGATTATAATGAAGATTCTTACAGCTTATGTGAATAAATATTTCAGCAAGGTAAATTTCCGGCTCCTAAACAACTCGATTATGGCGCTTACCTGAACACACTGATCTCGGAGACTTCTGTCGGTTTAAAAATTAAAACAAAGGGTAAAATTAAACCTGCAAGTTCTAAATGGTAAAGGTTGTTTTCATCTGTAAGTTAATTTGTCATTCTAAGCAGTACACCTCTACATTATAGCTGCATTCACAATTTTGTAAGCCTGATTGACTTTTAATGTGTGAGTCCAAACATATATAGCTGGCCTACACACACAGACTGACAAACAGAAGGCGCACAAACATGGCTCACACGCAACATCACATGACCACCGTATACATTATTAAAGAGAACGATAGACAAGTTGGTAGAAAAAAAAGAACAGACCAATAAAACGATAACCACGTGACATCTACGAGATATCTTGTCGGTTTGTGTGACGGGTTCAAGCTGAATAACTCGAGGGAAGAAAGCGACTTCCAGAATTTAAAGTGATGATGAATGTTTTGACTGCATGTGGCTTTATGCCCTCTTGTAAGTTAAATAGCAACAGCGCCACTCGTTATCACCCATCCGTTGCCTTGCATAACGAATCGATATGAAGTGTTTCATGATGATGGCGACGGCGATAACGATCGTTATGATGTAACAAAGCAGCTTTGTCACCACACGACGATGACACGAACTTCGGGTGAAGACGACGATGATGACGATGACGCTGATGATGATGATGGCTTATGACGAGGACCATTGCCACGACCAGGAAATCATGGAACAATATACTATATGCAGGGTTCCATGATGACGCAAATGATAATGACGATGGCATGGTGATACTAACGATGATGATGATGTCACAATTAAGCCTCAGGCATAATTAAGTCCTGATGGGTTTATGACTAGTCCCTGGTGTATTGGTAGGCACCATCGGCCGGGTACCTGCATCCCCTGCCTGGTATAGTCATAGTCCACCAATTGGCTGATGTAACGACAATGTTAGGCCGACATCTAGCATATCGTCTGTGCACAACTCTTAACTCTCCACAACTCTCATCTCACCCTAAAATTTTATATTTGATATGCACAACAGGTACAATGCAATGACAGTCTGGTACGGAATTGTCGCAGTTGTCATTGAACTCTGCCAGCATCACTGTCATACTTGTTTGAAGTGTGCACGATGTGCATATCTCTTCCGTTCTGCAGTTGTGTGTGGTCGGTGGCCCATGTCATTGGCCTTCATCAGCAAGGCTGCGGATCCACAGTTTTCATCTGGGCTTGAGCCGTTGCGCCTACCTCTCGTCATCTGTCACCACCACAGTAACCATAGTAGTTACGAAGTACCCGATGAGAGCAAGAGCCAACACTGTAAGAGCCTACACTGCAGTTACATCTCACATTCTGAAAGTGACACATGAATAACCGGATTCCAGCCGTTGCTAGCCTTGTAATCGTCAAGCACCATACCGATGTTCGTCTGTCCGTCCGTCCGTCCGTCCGTCCGTCCGTCCGTCCGTCCGTCCGTCCGTCCGTCCGTCCGTCCGTCCGTCTGATCTTCAAGAATCGATCTTTGCCCTGACATACCGTAGGGTCATCAAATGAGAGTCGACAGAGTATCGGATGAGCACCTTACGAAGACCGGCGGAAAACTATTCATGGAAATGGACAATCGTCCGATTACCAACCGGTCACCGTCCGAATCCTGTAAAGACCCGGTGGGGCCTCTTTTCATTGTAACCGGGTAAGCGTTAGAGACCGATTTTTCTCCGATCTGTTAACGCCTGCCGATGCCTAGGAATCTGACACATCGGTGGGGCACCTGACTCAATGTGTCCTTGGCATTCGTCAATGATGACAAAAGGGAGCTTTCGATTGATACGTCGTCTCCCTCGTCCACTCTCCAAATGGAAGACGGCAAAACCTGGGTTTACACGTCCTCGATTTCTGAAGTGGACGAGGGAGACGATGTGACGCATGCGCATAGGCTCAAAAATGACGTAACAATCGTAGCAGTCGACTAGTGGACGTATCAATCGAAAGCTCCCTACTGTCATGTCAGTGACGACGATGTTGGCTATGCAGACCATGACGACACGACAATGTTGCTGATGCTGGTAATGTTGGTGACGACGATGACTATACGACTATGACGGTGATGGCGATTGGTGACGCAATGACTGTTTACTGCACTGTCAGTCAATTCAAATCAATGTTTATATGGTATGAACTAGATACACACTCACCCTCACGGAAACACAACAAACACACACCGAACTAATTCAATAATTACATTGAAGAAAGTGACTATGTAGTTATTCTTGTCCCGTGTGTATAAGTTCAAGGGTAGAGCGTCTTCGATTTTTTTAATTAAATTGACGCGTTCATGGTAAATATCCAAATATCTTTGAGACAATATTGCATGCAACAAAATGTGACTTTATTGCCTAATGAATATTCAACGCAGTCAGGGATCGTACTAGCACACGAATAATCACTAAAACATTGATTTGAGATTTTTCGCAAGGTCAATACTTTTCACTGCAGTTTAATTAATTTTGTTTTTCCTCTTGTAATTTACAGATTGCTACACTATGACGCAATCCTTGACATTTTGCTCTGCTCTACGTAAGTTTTAACCCTAACTCTGCAGTTGTGTAGGATGACTTTTTCAAGTCACACCGTCCTCAATACAAGTTTTAATAATTGCTTACTCCCGCAAGAGATGACTGAACATAGTGAATTAACACATTGTCCATCAAAATCTTTCCAAAACAGATGAAATATTTAAGGCATCGTTTGGTTCGTACTTGAGTAGTGTACATGCATGAGCGCATTCTCTATACATTCTGTTTTTACTTTTGAGAGTTTGAAAGGACACCGTATCAATTATTTCGTCCGGGTTTTGCGTTATCTAACATTATCTGCACTATATATATATAAGACTACAGACCGTATATGCAAGAAGCAATTATCCTAATCAGACTATATCTTATAATTTACAATTCATGTGATACCAACGGAAGAGATGGTATATGTAGATGGCATACAGACAGAGGTGTGTGTCTGAAGCAGTGCTGGAAGACTCAGGGTCGGTCTCGAATCCCGATTTTCAAGGACCCGGATTCAAAGTTCAAAGACTCGGACTCGGCCTTGTGGACTCGAGGACTCGGTCCGAGAACGGGCACGAGTCCTTACAAACTTTATGCATTTTAAATGAAAAAAAAAGAGGAAAAATTAAAATAGCAAAGTAACTCAAACTTAGGCATTTGCCGTAGCACTGTGCACTTTCAATTACGTATATTTTGTCCATAGAGGCTTTCACGCAATGTACGCACTACTCAGTGTCTAAATCTGTCCACATAGCTAATTCTGGTGTATTACTGCAATCTCGAGAAGATTTTGAATCGCAAATCAGGATTTCAGCACATTATTACTTTGTGTGTCATTCACTAACAACAAGTAACGCCACGGGTACCTTACAGTTACAGGTATACCTATACATCCTGGAATGTGGTGCTTGCTTCTCATCGGTGACTAAGATTTGAAGGTAAATTACAAAGTTACAGCTAGAAATAGATTGAACGAAAAAAAAAAAATACTCATCTCGCCGATTTACTTTATATTTAAAATATTGTTGAAGGTAGAATTTTCTTATTTGAGCAGAGAATTCATAATGGGAAATAGATTGAGTAAACAGCGTTAGTATTTTAGATGTTGACGTTTCTTTGCCCCCCCCCCCAAAAAAAAGTAATAAAAGAGGGGAGACGATAAAAAAAGAGGAGCGACGATAAACGGATTTCAGTCTAGACAACTTAATGACCAAAGACGACAAATATTGCACCTGACTGCATCTGAGGTTATCTGGTAGGTGGCAAATTTCTCAAAAGGAGGGTGTGGCTACATTTACCCCCCCCCCCCATACAACCCTCAAAAAGATTTTCCACAAAGTTAAAGAAACTGGCATCATTAGAATGTAAAAACTATTAATGTAACTTTTCTGGAATTACCGTAGATCAAAGATTATCAATTTGAGCAATTCAAATTGTTACCATTTTCCATAGAATTATGTCTCTCTTTAATTGAGAAATTGCAGAGACATGATATCCCTATTCTATGGTTGGGTACATACAGCGCAGAACACCCGGGAAGTGCCGTTTCTGGCCATTTTGGGGTCATCTTTATCAAGTCAAAAATTTTCTGTTACGCTCCGCACCAACCAATGGTGGTGCTCCACTTTGTCCTGCCTTCGCGGTGCCAGCAAAGGCGCTGCGCTCTCAGACCAGACCCCTCAGCTGCTGAAAACAATGGAAATGCGCCTCATATGGTTATATCAATGACGTAAAGACAATACGTCTAACCCCCTCCCCCCATGATTAGACGGTGCCCGGACAAATTGTGTTTACATTCTTTTAATGCTCACCTTCTGCCTAACCGACGGAAGCTGTTGTTGTCTCTTTTTTTGGGGGGGGGGGTGAGGATTTTGATCCACTCTTTGTGAGACTTTACGTCCAGCTCGATAGTGCCCTTTTCGTGAACCCACCTTTAAAATTCTGGATCAAACCCTAGTAAAGTACTTGTAGTGTCCGAAACTGTCGCAGTGCATGGCGTCGCCACTCAGTGGTAAAAAAAATCCAGCCAGTCGCAATTTTCACCCTCACACCCCCCCCCCCCCACCCTGTACATATGGCCCGGGTAAGGTCCTGTTGGCAATCTTGTCATATTTCACGTGTAAGGGTGCGTCTCATATTTGCGCAGTGTCTCGAGGACTTTGATTTTGACTCAATCTTAAGGACTCCGTCTCAGACTCTCTCATCAAGGACTCGGACTCGAAAGGTAATGACTCGGAGTCGGATTGAGTGGACTCGACTGGTCTGAAGAGGGGGTGAGAGGTTGGTAGCAGATACGAACATTTAACTTTTTAAATAATTTTACCATTTAATAATTTTAACATTTCATAATTTTAACACTTAAACTTTTTAAATAATTGTGTCATTCTTAACTTTCCTGTTGCTGATTTTATCAATCTCACTCAGCTATTCCTTACGCATCACCGGTCCGTAATTTGACAGCAGAGTGTCAGAGTACCAACATGTACGGTAATTTAACCGATATCGTAATATCGTGGTTACCGCCAGTACAAGTTAATGGGTCCTTGTCTCAATTTTACACTGGTTACAGAAAGTCGTCAGAAGTAGCGTTTGAGGATGTATTAAGAAAGCCCGTAAGCCAGGTAAGTACACGAACAACGAGACGCAGCTTAGGGTATATAAATTCAGAATCCTCATACATACGAGATTTAGTGCGAGACAAGTTTATCTACGGTAGATAGCTTTTATAGTATTCATCAACTTTGCCAAGTTCTGCAGAGAAAAAATAAATATTGCCTCATCGAATAATACAGTACTTAACACTTTCAAAGGTGTTCTTAACACTCTCCCAGATTGTGAATACATTTATGGCTCTATTTGTAGAAGATAAATTATCAGCTCAGCTATCTTCTCGGCAATACCATTGCAGCTCATATTTACATTTATTTCCTTTAAGTCGCATAGCAGACCTGGACAACCTGTTCATCAAGGAGGGCAGAGCTCCCCCTCCCCCTTGAGCATATTTTTGGCCTTTTTATGATATCGCTCTAGTTTTTCCCCTATTTTTTTTTTTTTGGCCTACATATTTTGGTCTTAAAAGGTCTTGGCAGCGCCATTTCCTGTGATCTGGGAGATATTTTGGACTAAATGTTCTTTGTACGCCTCGCGCCAATCTATTGTGGCAATAATGCGCAGACAATCTTCTACAGGCCTCCCCTCCCTCCACGCACACACACACACACACACACACACCCGCTCTTTCTTAGCAAATATCTGGGGCCGCACCGGTCATTTATTTGGTAGTGTAGCTGAATGGCAGACATGTACTTCCGTGCTTCTATTGACTTTCACAAAAGAACATCTTACATACAAGCAAAAAAATGTGATCCAAGAAAACCACAACAAAACACGTTTGTTTACTGTCAACCATTAAATTCTAATGGAACACTTTAGAATGCAACAAAAATAACTTTTCCGAATTCCCATGTTTCGAGTTCTTGCACTTTCAAAGTCGACTTTTTGTTTCGGTATTTATATATATTATATTTTCAATACTTATGCGAACTGAAACTTTCTACTTTGGGTTGTATTTTCTTCTCTACTAGAAGATGAAGGTCGCGAAAATGTTTCGAAATTTTCACATAATATGATACAAAGTGCCATCATTTCTCATGTAGAAGGAAACCTCTAGACCATTGTGGGCATTTTCCTGAGTAACATTATTCTTGTCAGTTCTAGTCACATGCATGCCGATTATAATTATCTAATAAAACTGTATTCGTTTCAGTCTACAGTGTATCCATGTTTTAAATGGTACTATTTAGATGTGGTATTTACCTATTGCGAATTGTACCAACAAACACTATCAAATATGTCATGATATTGTTATGATTACCAACTACATTCAGGGTATTGCAACGTTCTTCTTCTACAGAACGAAACGGACAGAAATCTTTCCTTTCGCTTTAGTCAACTTGTTGAAGGCCTGCTTCCTAACGTTACCTATGTTATAGAGGTAAACAAATTTGAATTCACAATCATGAAGGGTCCCTCTCGTTACCACCTAAGTACCTATATAGACAGCTGCAAATTTAAAATACACCATAATGTATTCTAACTTATATGAATTTATAAGTAGACTGTCTTCCATTGCTTCAAAGGTATACTGTCTTGTTACATCAATGATCAATGTGTATGTTACCTTACATTAATTCATATGTAACAACGTTTTGCAGGTACAGTGAATCAAACCATCAAGTAGCCTACGAGGCATTATTATACCTACATCGTGACGTAAGAATTAAATGTTTAAAACATTATTATGAAGGCGGTCATCAAAACGCTATATGCGAGTATACTACACATATATCAATGAAGTAATTTCTTTGCTAAATGGAGCTCTTCGATTAACTGTGCGGGCAGATAATGGTGGCCATTTTGAAGTCTTCCAAGGTAAAAAGTAAAAAGTCACTCTTGGACTGGAGAATAATTGTTACTATTTCAATGAATGAGTTAAACAAATAGCGACTTTAGGACAAGTTGCTTTAAAAATCTATCCATTGTTTGAAAGTAAAAATTATTACTCTCGAATAAATAACAAAATTACTCTTTGAAAGAGTTCATCACTCAACGCACTTTCAACTATTGGCTTCTCACCCTTCAAAAGTTGCATCGTAGACAGAGAGATATTTCCGCATGGCAGAAGAAGACATTATTTGAAGACAAAAATAAGCATAATGTGGCAGGATGCAGAATTACCTCATAAAGAAGAAGAAAAACATTTCCCTCATTTCAATTTTTAGATAATATATACATGCAATTAAAAATTAAAACCAGACTGCAAAAATGCATTAGGCTTTTCTTAGGGGCAATCAATTAACAAGAGAAATCTCAAAAACAGATGACAACATTAATTTGTTTTTAATGAACCTATAATGACAACATACAATTGTGTCTTCCTCTGCATAATTTAAAGTTTTCTGTCTCAATTCGAAGTCTGCCAGTGGTGGTAGATTCAGTAAAGTTAGACATCACTGCAGCTTTCTTAATGACACGTCGTGGTATACATTTCTAATATCACTTCTAAAAATTCCACGATTTAGGCCTATTCGTTACTCATGAAGAAGGAGCAGTAAGTGGTACGGTATTCATAAAAATGTCATGAAATAAAACAAAGTTAGATTTACGAAATAAATTAAGAAACGTAAAGGCAATATCATCCAGATAATACGAAACTCATTTCGATTAGAATCGTCAATACAATGCAAAATATATTGAACTCTCATTCTTGTAGCTATGGTCTTAGACGCGTTATGCATTCTTATTGTGAAGTACAATGGTCAGTGGTGATTCATTGTTCCCATGGAAATGAAGATGGGGGGGGGGGGGACTTGTGTGGATTGTTAAGAACTTATACTCAGTGAAATACGGTATTGACTAACATTCCCCAAGCGATCATTCAATATCAACGTGACGTCATGTCATTGATTCGAGAACAATGAAAGATGACGTCATTACTGTAGGGCTGTGGGGTTATGATCCTTGCATATAAATCTCTGCTGCAATTTGGTTGGTTGGCTAGCTGGACGGACAGACGGATTCACGGACGGACAGATGTTGAATGAATAAATCTTTTGAGAAACAATATTCTGATTTCTTTTGTAACTCACTAATGAGAACAAATAAATTGATCAGTTTCGTTGGTTCATTTTTTTTTCCAGGTGAAAGCTCTCATTCAAAGAAACAACGAAGAAATGAGAGATTTTGGAGACAGTGTGGAGGAGACGATTGTTCCAATGGTTGTTATGGAGACGCATATTGTCATAAACGATAATGGTTCCACCTTGAGTAAGTATGATCAATGCACTAATTTACAAGTAATGTCCAGGAAATAATAATAACAATAGATTTATTTATGTCCTCAATATACATTTTAAAGCAGCTCACAATTCCAAAGGACGGAAAACTAAAAAGAAGGATGAAAATGCCGAAGAAATCAAACGTAAAAGTTGAAACTTAAGACAGTAAAATACAAAACTGT
This sequence comes from Stichopus chloronotus, assembly GCA_021234535.1. Lineage (NCBI taxonomy): Eukaryota > Metazoa > Echinodermata > Holothuroidea > Aspidochirotida > Stichopodidae > Stichopus > Stichopus chloronotus. The sequence continues at coordinate 25,629,340 of CM037836.1, forward strand.
AAAATTCAATAAACATTCAAAGCGTTTTGCAGGTTGAAACAGTCTTACACATCAAACATTAAAGAGTAATATAACCCTTAAATGATAAGGTAGGATGGGAGAAGGAAACATACAAAAAGATTTCACTTGCAAAATTTGAAACTAAAGACATGATAAAATACGACACTATAAAAGTCAATAAAACATACAACGCAAAGGGTATCAGGTAGGAATAATGTATTAGAAATAACAGAAAAAATAATAGCAATAACAGAACCTTTAAAAGTGCACCGATAAGAACTAATCTATTTACATTTCTTGTGCTACTCATAACGTAAGTCCCTACACTGAGATTACCTAAAACGCACGCACGTTAGTCTTAAAATCATGTACAGCATTTGGGGTAGTGCCGTAGGCTGAAAGTTTTTTTCATGTCCTTAGCCATTTTCTGGTAATGTATGGCGGATCAAGCAGAGCCTCTTTGTTCGTTTCCATGTTGACATATTTATCGTTGACAATGCATTGCATGCCCCATTGTATACGATATGAACTTTCTAATAAGGGGTTAATAAACATCGCAGTTAGTTAAAAACACAAATTGGATAGAGAATAATTCATGTGAACATATCCAAAGAGACAAAATAATAATTGGAATATGAAAAAGAAAAAATACTGTGACTGTTAATATTTCTTAGCATTTGCTGTCTTGTTCCTTGTCAAGTTCTTCCTTTTATGACCTCTTCAAATTCAGATTGTGTCCCATTTGAGCCGCTATCTACTCCAGAGAAACCTTACGAGAGTCCTAAGTTGTCCCTATGGGCAGTCCTTGGCAGTATGGCGGGAATGACGTCAGTCATGGCTTTGATGTTCTTCGCTCTAATCACCAAGAAACGGTCCGTTGCCGTCAAACGAACTGAGTTCATTCGTTACCCGGACGGTGTCTCGATGATCGCCAACAATGTAATAAAGGAAGCAGGTAAAGCAAAATGACGGTGAAAAGAAGTTCATTGTAATTAAAGCGCGGTAATCTTCCCGAGCAAATGAAGAAGAGCTATTTTAATTAGTTTCAGTTTAGTTTGTATTCGAAGGTCGTGAAAAGGTCAGTGCCATCGGTATCGCATGGATCGTGAAGTCAGACCTGAGAGGAACTAATGCTGTATTAGTTTATGTATGTGATAATCAATAACTCGATTCAATATCACATTTTGTAAGAACTGTTAAGTAAAAGTTTTGCTTCACAGTGTCGATTTTGGTTGGCTATATATTTAGGTATAGTTTAATAAGTGAAAGAAATTTACTTTATAATAGGGATTTTAGGGTTAAATATGAAAAGAAAAGAAGAAACTTATCCGTCGGTGTCTAAACTATTTTTAATTTTTGTATTCTTCGTTAATGCTCAGCGTTACTTCGAAGTTTTTTAATTTTAAGTCTGGTAAATTTTCAAGGTTTAATATCATTGATAGAGTAATGCCAACTGGGGGAAGTAACGTTCAATGTAATTGATTTCTCAACAGGTAATGATATTCATTCTGTGACTAAAAGTGTGGATCCAGTTTTCGCCAGCAAAGAGTTGGATAGAAGCCATCTTGAGATTGGTGAAGAACTGGGCAAAGGATCGTTCGGAATAGTCTTCAAAGGACTGGTATACGGCCTTGATGGAAACCAAAAGTATACCCCTGTAGCCGTTAAAAGCTTACGCGGTATTTTTTACTGTCGTTTTTTTATGCTGTTTACCTGTTTTTCTTTTAATTCATTCCCTCAATATAAGTGTAACATTTCTAGCCAATACCACATATACATTTCCACCCGACGGCGAGACAGTTGAACTGCAAACTTCTATTCCAAACAAATACCAAATAAAACTCTGTGTAGAAAATGATGTAAAACTAAGTTGGCCTGCGGTTTTGTTCCAGCTTCCAGGATTTCACGGTCTTCATAATTGAAACGCAAATGGTGCAAAATGATATCACTTCGTTGTTTGCACTGCCTTGATATCGTATCATTTCACATTTGCATCATTTGTCAATGCAATGTTTATCATGTAAAACCCACGGGCGTAGCCAGGAATTTTTTTTTGTGAGGGGGAAAAATTGACTAACCTTCCCTATTTTTGACCGCCGTCCTGGGGGAGGGTTATAAGGTGTCTCCCTAACGAGGCTTAAGCCAGGATTTCATCCTGTTATTACATCATATCAGTTCCCCGATATTCTGTTATATCTGTCAGTGTTTTGGTATTACATCATATCAGTGCCCCCTATATTCCGTTATATCTGTCAGTGTTTTGTTATTACATCATATCAGTTCCCCGACATTCTGTTACATCTGTCAGTGTTTTGTTATTACATCATATCAGTGCCCCCTATATTCCATTATATCTGTCAGTGTTTTGTTATTACATCATATCACTTCCCCTATATTCTGCTATATCTGTCAGTGTTTTGTTATTACATCATATCAGTTCCCCGATATTCTGTTACATCTGTCAGTGTTTTGTTATTACATCATGTCAGTGCCCGTTATTATTCCGTTATAACTGTCAGTGTTTTGTTATTACATCATATATTCTGTTACATCTGTCAGTGCTTTGTCATTAAAATGGTTATCATGTCAATCATCTCTCTTAGTTGGAGCGAACGAGGCGATGAAGTTGGAGTTCTTGGATGAGATAAGATTAATCGTCGAGATCGGGACTCACCCTAACATTTTACCTCTTCTCGGATGTTGCACTGTCGATGAACCTTTCTATCTGGTCACGGAATTAATGAAATATGGCGATTTGTTGCACTTCCTCATAAAATGTCAAGACGTGAGTCAATTTTACCTTGCTTTGTTATATTTTATATCTTTTTATCTTTTACATCAGTTTTATTGCTCCGTTTCGAAGTTCCAGTCTCATCTGTGAAAACGCTGTGAAAGCATCGTTAAGTAGTCTGACAGTGCAATTAAAATGGGGCTCAGATTCGACATCCGTTTTTATTTCCCATAACGGCCACGACAATTTTGCTTCGGTGTTGCCACCGATATCAGTAGTACCTCACATGAAATGCAACATCAAGCAAATCAATTGATATCATTTATACTTTCAGGGAACTGTAAAAGCCTTAGATTTCATTAATGTACTTTTCTTGCAAGTTTAATTGGTGGAGCGAATGACTGAATGGCTCTTAAAGCATTACACTGATCTCAATTTAAACAAATTAGATAACGTGACTGTATCCCTTGTTAATTAAAATCCAAATTTATTTATGTTTTTTCTTTACATATACGTTGCAAGTACAATTTGGAATTAGAGATGGGCAAGCAACTACTCCCTCGTTGTTTGTGGAAACCGACAGTCTTGAATTTCTTGGAACTGTTAACTTTCTCAAGAGAAGGGGAAGGTGGTTTAACCCATAAAAAAAATAACAGCTAGATCACACAGGTCACTTGAGGTTTTTTAAGTACAGGCTTCCAAGTTTGTGTGATGTGGGTACCCAGGGAACGAGAAGATGGGGGGGGGGGGGGATGAGATGCATGAGTTGATCTTTAAGTTGGAAACAATGAACACATTGCATATTTTGTCATTGTTCTTTCAGCCGAGTAACGCAGAAATCGATCCTATCTATAATCTGAACTCTACCATGCAAGTTCAAATTGCTATCCAGATCGCGCGTGGGATGGTAGGTATCGTCATCACAGTAGATTAATGTCATTTGAAGACATTAATCGATTAAAGCTAATGATGTGAGGAATGAGTTTTGCTGATTCGTGTTTCTATCTTGCACTTTATATTTGTTTATAGTTTAACTGTAGGTGGACGGATTGACTAATGCCTGGCGAGGGAAAGAGAATGGGTGAGAATTAGGTTAGGTGGGTTAATTAGGTGGGTGTCCTATACACCCTATACAAGTCCAGATAATAAAATGAGACAATACACCACTAATTTGATGGAAAACATCAATATATTAACAGTGTACACAAAGATTATAATAAAAATACTACATGTTTCATCAACCTGACGATGGAAGTTGACCTTCCGAAACATGTCGTATTTTTATTATAATCTTTGTGTACAATGTTAATATATTGATGTTTTCCATCAAATCAGTGGTGTATTGTCTCATTTTACTATAGGATACAGAGAATATAGAGAATATAGAGAATGTATAGAGAATGTAGAGAGTATGGAGAATATAGAATCACGAACAATGATCTATAAGCTATGCGGTATTGCATAACGCGTCCCAATGTACTCGTTTTTATAATTGAAACCTGTATTCATCATTACAGGCCTTAAGTATGTGCACCTTCATTCGAGACATTCAAAAGAGATTTTACATTTATTCAGTTTAAACTTCTATAATTGATGTACTTCTTTAAAATACTGTAATTATTGGTACAGTGGATGAGGCCAGTTACATGATAATTGAACTCACAAGTCAGGGAAAAAATAATGATTCATTTCACAGTGACCTTTACAGATTTGCACAATTAATTACATTCGTTTTGTTTGTAGGAGTACATATCAAGTACCCGGTACTACCACGGAGACTTAGCTGCTCGCAATGTGCTTGTAGGAGAACATTTGGTGGTAAAGATATCCGACTTCGGTCTTGCTGACGACATTTACCAAAGGGGATATAAGAGACTAGCGCCATCTAAAAAACGCCCCGTCAAGTGGGTCAGTCTGGAGACTAATCTCGAAGGACGATGTACTATTGAATCAGATGTGTAAGTACCAAATTGCTATCCCTGAATTAGGGGTTCATCTGAAAAAAAAATGCATAAGAAGCCGATTTCAGCTGATTATGGTAGGTATGAGTATCAATATTCACAACGAAGAAAAGAAGTATGGGTAGGAGTTTGAAGTTGCTCAAGGTGATGCAGTAACAAAACCATCACCTTCATAGTTTAAAATTACCTTTAAGCTAATTCGATACCAGACACAACATAGTTTGGGTATACGTCAGGGTCAATGACCCCATGGTTCTTATGGCGCATCAAATGTCTAGTTCCCCACCCCATACACGTCCTTAGTTTTTTTTTTTCTTGAGGAGGGGGGAATAACTGACACCATAGTACCTATCATAAGCAGTTGAAATCGGCATCTTGCACTTTTTGCAGATTGTCACAAAAATATTGCTAACTGAATTACGGCTAAATTAATTTTCTCTACAAGGTTCCAAAGCCTTCCTCTAGTTGCTGTTGTCTTACCGCTTTTAGCAGTCTTCCTACGCTACCTATGTTTTTCTACCGCTTTAAAACTCCCCCCTTGATCTCGTAAATTTTCATAATTTCATATTTGTTCTAGCCCTTGTCCTAGGTAAAATCATAAATAAGGATGTTAAAAAAACCATCGTAAACAGCAAAAACTTTGGTTTGTTTCCTTTCTTATCATCACTGTTTATTTGTATTTGCAATTACTTACACTGTTAAATGTCAACTGAAAACACTGTTAATTACTTTCTGTTTATAAATCCTCGATACAGCCATACGCTCCTATCATATACGGTAGTTCTACGTAAAGAATTGGCTGCAAGGCAACGCGAGTTGTATTTGAGGGATGACTGACTCCTTCCCCACTAACAAATTAATGCGAATGGACTTCCTCAACTTGCGATCCCTGTCCATACAATAACGGCATGCCTGGGTGCACCCCTGCCTTCACGGTTTCTATACTTTTATCATTGTTTTTTATGACTTTTCTTGTCTGCAGAATACCTCATTACAATGCTGAAGATAATGTGACTATTTACAAAGGATTTGTAATTTACAAGGGAAGTTAATTATAATACATTCAAACATGAAGAAAAAAAAAAACGATCATTTTCTCGTCCGTTGTATGCGATTCCTTACCAATTTAGCAAGCAAGTACCTGCTCAGATATTCAATAGTAGTGCAGCTATGATCAAAATCCACATATTGCGTGGAGAAAGCATCACATTACAGCAAACAAGGGTCCTCTTTCTCAGAGGGCAAACCGCTGACCTAATTAACTGGACTAGTGGCGCTGTACTGTTTTCCTAGTGGAGGAGTGATGCAACAGACGCCACATGAGGAGAGTCAAACGAGTTAGCGCAAAAACGTTTACAGAAACACACTGACATAGAGTTGAAGTAGCAAGTTTTCTATAGCGCGCAAATCGAACACGTTTGAGTGCAGTACAGTATGTAGTAGTATGTGCACGTATAGCCTTATAGCCTTACAGATGTGCACGTGCACCGATACAGAAATATAGTTGTGGCCTATCGAATGTTCACTCCTTGCACTGTACACAACCAGGGCAAACTTTTTCTCTGTGCCTAAAGGTTTGTGCGCCTACTCATTGACTTATGTAATCTTGTGATAGGACGATGGTAGTTCTTTTCTTTCAGTAACTTGCACAGGTTCAAATCATACATAAGTTGCATGCGCAGTACTAAGACAATAGCTTTCCTGCTTTGTATAACATTCTAAAACGGTTCCATATGAAAAACAAATAATACTTCATCAAAATATGTTATGTTGCTCTAAAAAATGCTCACCAAAGCAGTGCGTTATTGCTTTCCGAGACACGTGATTAATGTCACTTATTGGCTTCGCGGGTGCTTCGTCGAGTTGTCGCGTGACAGTAAGTTCATCCAGTCACATTAATAGAAACGACTGAAAGTCCGATCCTGGGTACACTATACGCGCTTCAATTCTGGAGAAGTGTCCCTACACTGTACGTGCCCAGGTGTACTATCCTGGACTGAGGAGGGGCGCCCTTCATTTTATCTTTGGTCATATGTGGCCGTGAATTGTGGGAGTAGTGAAAGATACACTTGACCAAGACTATGACTTAGCCTATGTGGCATCGAGTTAAATTTTCAAGTGGGTGCTACCAGTCCAGTTTATTAGGTCAGTGGATCATACAAGATGAACGTTGCATGTGGCTAAAATAGGGGGCCTGTTAGATTGAATTGTAGGAACGCAAGGCACAAGGCACGTGTTTAATATAGCAGCTTGTTCTTGAGAACGACGCTTAACTGTATCATTGTGACGTCGCATGCAAGGTTGTCCCCCAGATCGCCGACACTTCACAGGCCTTGTAAGGCAAAAACAATGTAATCCTACCCCATGATAATAGGGGAAGCATTAGCAATATCATAACAACACATTAAGACAATGCCAAAAATATACTCAAGGAGGCACCCCTTCCACCTTCGCCAAACCTCTTGACTACGCTCCTGTGCAATGATTTAATAAATTGCCGTTTGTAGAATAGACATTGTAGTTAACTCTTAAGTATATTCATTCATGCACATATGTAGAGCTATAGATGAATTCGTTTGGCCCCGCTTTTACGAAGTTCGTATGTACAAAAGAGCCCTACCTGCATACGTGGACGAGCACATGCGGATAGTCGTACATATTACGTACATACGTATGTACGTGTGTGCGCGGGGGCGTCTGTCCGACCGTACGTGCCTACGTACGTGCGTGCATACGTATGTGTCGGGTCGAGGACCGGGTCGAGACATATTTACGTACGATCGTATACAGCTGCGTGTTAGTTCTGTTATTGTCTTGTGATATTTACTAGTCGACTATCAGTGTCGTTGTGATTAGCCTTTCATTGCTAATTAGTTGGCCACACCCACTAGTAGGGAGTGATACCCAATGGGATTTCTTGCATTTCATAAGACAACCGAGACTTACTACGAAACAATAGCACACGAACACGCACATAATACTTGTATTTAAAGGGAAACAGGGCGTTTAGAATACACCGATATGACATGCAAAGAAAATAGCTTTAAACATTGTTAAGCCATTCAATCTCGTCAATAAACATCTACCAAAGCATCATCTTCTCAAAAGATTATGCATGGGATGAGTAATGGAAGATGCATCATTTGAATTTTGAAAAGTTTGGGTGAACAAATTAGTGTTAAGCAACAAATAACTGAATTTCGATCTGTGAGGAGCTAATTTCTTGAAAAGAAGGCTACAGTCCTTCCTTATTTTGAATAATCTATCATTCTACGTCCATAAACATTGGTATAAAAAATATGGATGTTTCCTCTCAAACAAACGCCCTATTTCCCTTTAACCGTTTCTGCAGACGATTGTTATTTTTTTTTCTTTATTAATGTTTTGATTATTCCTTCAGTTCTCACGATAAGATACATCCAGTACCGATTTACTCATTTACGAATTTCTCAAGGTCGTCACTGAATGTTTTCGCTCATTGTCGCACATCCTCACCCATCCTCAGCAACCCTTAATTTCATTTTCAATGCTCATGTTGTTAATGTCCTCTTGGTATAGGTGGTCGTTTGGAATCGTCTTATACGAGATTTATACCAGAGGCAGGTCTCCATATGAAAACATCGACGGACAGGTGGTGATAAATAAATTGAAGGAAGGTTACCGTCTCCAGAAACCAGAGGAATGTCCAGAAGATATGTAAGCTATTGACAACTTCATTAATCTTGAAAACTATTTGTCTGCAAGCGCAGCCCCCCCCCCCTTCCCTTCCTCCTTTAGTGAAGGGCGACAATCCAGCCTTCATTCAAGGATAACCTACGATTCTTCAAATTGCTCTAATGGTGATATTATTACGTAATGCACAGGTCATCGGTCCTAACTAATGACCTGGAAATACCCATGGTAGGTAATTAGTGTTTAGGGATTCTTATTCATACAATAGGTAGGATAGATGCATGCATGGTTTCGTCATACAATGTTTAATGAGGTGCCATCACCTGATTAATTAACACATTAACTGACTGATGCTGAGTCTTATTACTCCAGATGTTACTGTTGAATGCTAAGATAGGGCGCATATGTACAATACATAAATGTAGTAACAAACCATAAATGTCATTCCATTATAAATGTAATAAATTGTAATCATAAATGGTCCAACCATCATAAATATAATAACTGATGACCCGCCATAAAGCAATATAAACAATAAGACTGGAACTGTTTAAGAGTGGTAAATGACAATGTAAACGATTCCTCTTACATTAAGATGGTGTTGAGTCAGTATGCATGCATGGCCAGCGGCGCACGAGCCCGGTCACCTCATTAAAGGGAAACGCAGACAATTAGAAGGAATTAGAAACTCATAAAGTTATGAGTTGAATAATGTGATTCTTCAAAGGAGGATCAATCAGTGTGATGACGTCATTAACGTCGGAGTGTGTGGGGAGACCATCTCGACTAAGTTTTGTTTTGCAAGCTTTCACGTTCACCGATACGATATCTGAATCGTCGGAATCGGATTCTTTTATTTCAATCTATTTCTCTAATATATGCAATTTCATTTCTTTCTCTTTTTTTATTTTACATTTGTATTCAGCAAAAAAGATGTAAGAAGTAAAAAAAAGTAAAAAAGCTTTTTTTTTTATAAAGTGCCAATTCAGCAAACGTTTTATCTCTGCTCCATTCTTCACCGAGACAAAGTATCCTCTCTTTTCATGAATATGCACCGCAAACCTGTCAGGTGTGTGTATTCGTTTACAGCATTGTAATTTGTAGCACTTCCCGCCATATCTGCTTTGTAACAGTGAAATTATATCGTGCAGGTATACCTTGATGCTCCACTGCTGGCAGGAGAGGCCGTCTTCTAGACCTTCCTTCACCGATATCTACAATACGCTAGATACAATCCTGTCCGAATCGAGCGACTATCTGACCAACTTAGATCCCCCGGAGAAGGCGCCGACAGATGGCGGTATTCCGAATACCTCCTGCTTTACGGATGAAACTGACATTGAGAGTATGAACAGCTCTGATAGGTACTCCAGCCTCTTGATCAGTCCAGGATCGCATCTCAATGAAACTGATTCAGATTACAGTGAAGACGGAGCTGTGACTTATGTAAGTAATAAAACCATAAGGTGGCACACTCCTATTAATTACCCAATCGACTTACACTTTAAATCGCAAAAGTAATATGATCTCTAAATCCGTGTAGAGGTTTTCAATAGATATAAGCTACCGCTCTTTGGAAAGTTGACACATTGTCCATTCATGGCAATTTCAGTGTTTCGCACCTCAGGATGGGTTGAATTTTCTGCTAGAGGAGGTCGAAGTTAGCATAACTTGTCACTGGGGCAAATCACACTTCGCCTTGAATGATACTGCTCCGGCAGCTAAAAGTCAGTTTTCCAAAATTGCCTCAATTTGGCATTATTTTCATACGATTTATACCTCAACTCACCTACTTCAATATTCAGCCCACAAAGGAACCAACTGAAACGATGAAATACCAAAACAGTTGCCCAAATGTTCCTGACAGGGACTTTCACCGACGGTGAACGAAGTGCGAGAAAACCTGCCACTTCTGTGTAGGGTATGCTATACATAAAGGTCTTGCAATGACGTCAATATCATGTAAATTGTCACTGAGGGCCGGTGGAAATGTATAGCTGCAGCTGAAAGCTTCAGTTGCTTTCTATTTCCTTACATATCTTTTTTTTTCTCTTCAAAGCTGCATTGGTTTTAATGATGGTATTTGATGATACTGTCAAGAATAGTGAACAAGTTACCTCATTTTAGCCAAAACTCCTTTCAGACTAACAAATTTATCATCATTGCGTTGTGTGTATAACATCAAATGAAATCGGAAGCTTTATAGCTCAAGTATAGGATTTTACAAGTGCGTAGGACTTTTAGTTGTCGCTTAGCCATCACTTGATAGATAAAACGCCGTGTACCACGTTCTCAGAACACTCTGTAATAGATAGTTGTACAAAAGACTCTACATGCCGTTCTTCCAAATGAGCCTTCAAACCTGCTTTTTAAACAGATTACAAGCAAATAGTCACTTTCGAAGACATTTTGACCAAAACGGATTTAAATCAGCTAAAGGCAATAAATGTATAGCTTTCCTTACTGAGAGGCCGACAAACACTAAGGGAAATGTTAAATTTAGCATACGTTTTCTGTCAACCGAGACAATTGCTAGTAGAATTTTTGCTGTCGGTTCTAATCGATTTTGCGTAATATCTTTGCCGGAGGTCTTCCAATGACAATAGTTTGAGGACCGAATACCGAACATAAACTGATAAAGGAGCTCAAACAGCCAATTATCTGTTCTGTTATAATACTGATACCTAGAAAGTCTACCATAGCAATTACGAGGCACGAGCATGCTCAAATCAATAATAAAACACGGAGAAACAGTAGAGTTTTGTGGATGGAAAGTGAGTCATTCAGCATGATGCCTAGTGGGGATCGCTTATCTCTTACGTGAACAGACTTCCAGCAGTATCTTGGTATATGTCCTTATTCTGGTCTTACCTTTTCACGTACTCTTTCATTGTAGATTTACAACCAAAATTAATTGTTTAATACCTCGAACATGTGAAAAAAAACCCCGCTATATATCTCATGTAGTATCTATTATAGCTCCATGAGTGTCTTGCAGTCTTTTACATCAAACCCATAACCAGATTTATGTAAGTAAAATCTTTATTGGTCTCCAACTTGAACGCAGTTTGGGAAAATCCCATCCGCATATGTGTATACTTAACTTGTTACTTTGTTACTTCAGTATCAATGCATGAAGCGCCAAACATTATTTTTGAATGACTTAACTCATTCGTTGGTACATCTTTCGGTGCAGAAGAACACGTTAAGGTTTGAAAGACCGAACTTAAGCTGCATAATTAGCTCATAATTGTGTAGCGTCTACCTTCTCTACAGGTATTCTACTTGTTTGATGGCACCACCTATAGTTTAAGACAATTTATCGTCTCATGAACAGCGTGAACGTCCGAGCATAGGCTGTGTAGTCAGGCCAGTATCCAGGTGGGGGGTTCAGGGGGTTCGGACGAACCCTCCCCCACAAGATCTGGAGTTCCGCTCAGCCTATGACAGTAGGCCTACGTTAGTAACATATATAATGGGTTTTAATTTGTCGGTCATAATTGTCGGGTAAAATGTTCCACTTGTGGTAAAATCGACCCCCCACTGAAAAAGCTGCATACGGGCCTGGTAGTCCCACGTACTCTGCAAAAACGTACTTTATTAATGTAGAGAAATCAAAACAATTGAAATTATCATTAACTTTTATTTCACGTAAAATAAGTATTTATGTTTATAAGGTAATTTCTTAAAGACGTGTCACTTTTCTTGGAGCGGTAAGGTATCACGTAGAGCATATAGCCCTTTCCTACTCGTTAGTAACTATATGCGATTTAGAAGTTGAAGTTGGCATAGACGTTTGTCATTGGATTCATGATCGTTTCAGGAATGAGTTTTTGTCAAGGGTTCAAAAGTCTTGATAGCTCAGTGATCAATCTCTCTTTTGTGTGGCCACGAGGTGCTCAGACACATGCATAGTTAGAGTAACTTGAGAGCCTTCTTTGGCCAAACAAAATAATCGAAGCTAAGGAGCTTCTAGGAACCACCCCCTGGAAACTGGGAGGGAAGTTGCCCTTGGGTCCACCATTGATCATAATACACAGCCCTGAATCCCATGCCGTGGCACGAGAGAATTCGTTGGCTTATCCCTCGCCATTTTTTTATTTGCCGGCACTCAATTGGGCCTAGCTGCAACCCTGATTGTACCTGGGTGCAGAAAGGAACTGACAAACGCTTAACATGAAGAGAGTGTACATACATTTCTTTTTCACTCCCAGAATTCTTTAACGATATGTTATAAGTTGTATGCATTACCACAGAAACACAATGTGCCCATTGGAAACGTGTATTTAGGGCCTTTTTGTCGTCAATAATCTGGTAGCATATCAGTGGCGGCGCCAGAATGTCAGACTTGTGGTGGGGGGGGGGGGGCAAGCTGAGGGCAGAGGAAAATGTTGGGGGCAAAGATTTTCGCGCGTAGCGCGAAATCGAGCGCGAGGCCGTGCGGGTGGGGTCCAGGGGCCCGCATTAGGGCCCTCGGTGGGGTCCAGGGGCAAAGCCCCCGGAACCTCTGAGGTTTTAGCATATCTCTGGGTTGAAAATTAAGTCCCAAGAGAGGTATATTATTTATTTTTTTCGGTTGACCGTACTCCAAGGATTCCAACTTTTTTCTTTGGGAGTACTATTTCACATTTACGCGATGCCACCAAGTACACACACACACATACACACACACATAGGCTACATACACTTCCATTCCAGTCACATTATTCTATAAAAATGTGCAGTACTTACCAATATTCTTTGAGAGTTCAATTCTCCCCAGAAATAGTCATATCTCTTTCATTTTAGTCCTAAACTAATGAAGGCCTGTTGGACTGAGGAATGTGGACTCCTCTATTTTTGGAGGGGATTTAACTTTAGTGAAAATAACTGGGGTCATTGTACAGGTAATCTAATAGGCCTACATTTTATTTCACTATATGATTTACTTTCTACTAGTAATAAAAAGTGAGGCCTACTATTAACACATTTACTATGATGCACCCAACGACATTCCTATATTTAGGAAAACAACCAGCTACCCGCCCTTCCCTTATGCTTGAAGGTAAACATTCCCGAGAAATTCCCCGGAAGCTGTTCTTATTCAGTCCTATGCCAATACATAGTTTTGTGATTAAATTAATTTTGGATGAGTGCAAGTTCTGATTTGGAAGGGTGAGAGCAACTGGGGGGCAACTGGGGCAAGGAAACAATCTGGAGGGGCAAATGCCCCCTCATGGCCCCGTAGCGCCGCCACTGTAGCATATCAAAATGTGTAAATAGACCTAGACATGTGATTTGTGCGGGCAATTTTCTTTTAAAAATTATTACCTAGGCGAAAATAGAGAAAGTATTTCTGACCTTTCAGTGCATGAAGTGTAAATATGCTGGGAGTATGGGATCGAATATGCCATTTCCGTTGAACTGAAACGTGTCAACAGATGATGAGGCTCGCCGGCTTATTTGTCATTTCGAAGAAGTATGGCAATGTGAATCTCTTAATCATTCAGCTATGGGAGGTTCCCTGCTCAAAACAGAGAAAAAGTTTCCAAATATAAACAAAAAAAAAACGTAGTGAGTTGTGTATTAAAGTACGACGTTGAGTAATGTATAAAGGAAAACTTTAATGCCAAAAAATGAAGATGGAGCAAAAACTGTGTACGAGAACTTACGGAGAGTTTAGATGCTATTCTACTGAGGTGTGACATCTTAGCGTCTTCTCAGAGTAATTTCTCCCCGAAATGTAAATGTAGAATTTCATTTGCAGAATGAAATTGCAAATGCTATCCTAATGAGTACAGACGTTATACATTTACCATATAACATTCTTTCGAAATTGCTTTTCACCCACATTTACTCTTTTCTCCTTAAGATCAATACGGTTTTCGTTTGAGAGAGATGTTGGGCAGCACCTCCTTTTAGAAATCACGTTCGTTTACAAACCGAGGCAATGCCTTCCATTGAATTCTTGGTAGAATATTTAGGAGCACTAAAGAAAAGCTTCAATATGAGTTACATATCACTGCAGTTTCTTTTGAGATTCATATGTATAAATCGGGCACAAGGAAGTGGCGTGACCGGAAAACTCATATCCGGACAACCCCCCGGCCCCTTCCGGACAATTTCCCTTCCCATATCCCCAAGCCGGAGAATTGGACAACTCCTCCGAAAATTCATTTGGGAAAAGAATTAGGGGTAAGGAAAGATTTAAGGGACGTTTCCGGGGGAAATTGTCCGGGAATGGGATTGTCCTGGGACAAAGGAATTGGTACTTACGAGGAAACAAGATCAACCTCTTCCACCTTTTTTCTCCACTCATCTGGCATACGAGTGGCCCTCATATACGCCATTTCATTTCGGCCTTAAGTGGTTAGATCAGGGAGGTGTTATTAACACCTTCCTGGTTAGATCAACATGAGTGTTAAAGCTTCTACGAAAGACTAATAATTTTGCTCTTCTTCCAGGAGATCGAAAAAATACCACAGTCGGCTAGAAACAACAACCACATGTCACCAATACCAAGAATCATCCTCAATAACTCAGTTGCCGCCGCGACGGGAGAACCCAAGAAGAGATCGACAGCTTTTATCAACGAATCTTACGAATCTCATCCTGTGTGATAAAATAGATAGATGGTGGAGGGGTGAAAGGAGCAGCAGAATGACGTTGACTGTGTGAAATGGGTGCAAATAGGTGTACGATGGGAGTATGGAGGAGGAGGACATACTTGTACGCACTGGAGTCAGCATGGAAAAAAGGTCCAGGGGTTGGAGAGACACTTTCAAATGATCAGTCCAGATGAGAACTTTAAACACCATTAAAAAAAAAAACAACAACAACTTAGATATAGTGGCGTAACCAGTCATCAAAGGTGGAAGCGCTGAAGGAGGCAAAGGGTTCAAGTGGGAGAGAGCAGTTTTGACACTTCTAGAGATCCTTCGTAAGCACAGCTCCACCATCAGTCGGCGCTTACCGCACTGAGAATTTTTGTTGTTGTTGTAATAATGCCTCTTAGATTGCAGGAAGTGGTACGTTAGTCCCTCTGGCCGTGTGAATTTGAGCTAAGTATCCTTTCTATCATAATTTCGGTTCTAACACTTCCACCAACAAAAAGGTTGATGTTATTTATTCTTCATGTTTTTTTTCATTGTTTTTTTTTTTTTGCGGGTGTGTGTGTGCCCCCTCCCTCTCTTGCGAACGTCCATAGTTTGTCCTTGTGTTTTGTGCAGTTTCTGAGAACAAGTAGGTCCGGAAAGGTGTTGTAAAGGGGGAGAGGACATAGTGAGGCCACAACACACAGTTTAACTTGAGGGAAATCTCGCGAAATGTATATAGTCACTATTGCTCCATAGTTTACTTAATTCTTTGTTGTTGATGTGTTCAAAAAAATTGAAGAGATTTCCTCTTCAAATAAATACTTTATCAAAATTTTTGCACAATAATTTAATATTATGCAACATGATAAGAAGCATAATTCAAAGGTATCTCCGTATTTCAATAGCCTCGAACTCTAAGCTCAGAGTGTTAATGTTATCATTAATATTACTCACACTTTTAAGAAACTTTACTTTAACAAAATTTAAGTTTGAAGAAAAAATCCTATTCAATGTATTATATCGGATTATGAGCGGAATTATTGGAAGCCGTAGTTCCAGGTTAGATGATAGGGTACTGATAATGCAGAACTTTGAGCAAGACAAAGAACTGAAAGTGGCTACAGGAATAGAATTTGCCACCAAAAGTTCTTTTTGATACCAGAAGCTATAAATATTGATATGATCATCACAGTGTCATTCAGTTTTTTCCTGTTTCTAGCTGGTCAAACATTGTTGATTTTGCTGTTTGCGTAGTCTGGTTTTCAGTATATAGATGAGAATTTTAACTACTGCGTTTTATGCGACCACTAAATACCGAAATACTATTATGAATTGATGAATAAAATAACTCTGTTGTTTATGTACATATGTGCCAAACTATGTAGCAGTAATGTAGATGAATTGGGATCATATTGGATGAAATATTAGTGTGATATCGTTTGTATACTTATCGAAGAAAACTTTGAATGACGGAGGCCTTAATTCATAAAATTGTTCAAATGTATTTTCTCCATAAACATAAATATATGAGTGATTATGTTACATCCGGGAAAGTCTTGCTGTGTACGTACATAAACTACTATACACTAAATTAAGTTTGTCTTTCTGTCACTCTCATATAATATGCATTATTCATAAATCATTACTCATGTCTCCGCGAGTAGCGCCTTCTAGTACTGAAAAGTAAGGATTAATTGTACAGATACCCATGGCTGGTGATCGTAATTCAAATGTTGGGGGGGGGGTACGGGATTGGCTGATACAGCTGGGCCGAATGCGCTGCTGGAACGCGGAGCACCCCCCCAATCCTTGCACGGTGTTAAGCAGGGAGGATGGGACAAAAAAAATATTGAGGATGGACTGAGTGCCGGCAGGAGAAGACGAAGCACACCATCGATTGGCTCGGAGTGTACAAGCAAGTTTTTGTCCACCCCAAGATTATGGGAGGCAGCTGTTTTAAGCTGTATATATCCACGTATGTATTCATGAAATGTGAATCTCGTGTCTGTAACTTTTCAATTATAATGAGAAAATCCCTATACGTTAAATGCTAATACATAATAGGTTGTGATGTTACATGTCTTCTTTCTCTTCATTTATTCCTCGTGCATTTGGCAAATATTGGAAAAAGCAATAATGCAAATTAAAACTTACAACATCTCTGGCTTTAAGATACATTTTCCCTATTTTCGGTTGACTTCTTTCTGGCCAAAATTCGGCACTGACATTTGTATGCAATCAGTGTAATACTAACAGTATTTACTATGTCACGCTAGTATTCGGTGAGTTCATCAGCTTCATTGACTAGGGGTATATTAACTTCAAGAATAAAATTGAGGTTAAAAACGAAGCAAATAAAGCGTATACTTACTTCAAGATACACGATAAAAGATAAAATTTACACTTTGCAGTAGACTAACAGATTTTACATCCCAAAAGGGACAGATTTTTGCAACATGTAAGACAGATATTTGGCCAGAATAAGTAGCTCTTCGACCATCCGGGAAGGGGGGGGGGGCAGTAGTCTTCCCGTCCCGTCCACGTATATGGCCATTTGCATATTGACATATCACATTTTCCAAGTCGATGGTCAGCAGACCTTATGTAGTGTTCACAACAGCAAAATTGTGAATATGGTGTATAACAAACTCTAATAAAATGTTGAATTTTCCTTTTTTTTTCCAATTTTATCTATTGTTACTGAAAGTTTGCCATGTTTTTGTTTTCCTTTGGATTTCATCATTCTACATCATTCTGTTGTTGATACCTAGCTGTAACTTGTTTGTATATTTCTAGTCGGATAACGTCAGAACGTCCTTAAAGACCTGGCATTTTCGGTGATGATCCCGTCAAACCCGGTTGCAATCATAAATACATAATATAACCGTCACTTATGCGTAGAACTACGAGCATAACTACGTCAGAACGAAGCCTTACCTTAGTTGCGTCATTTGCTCAGGGCACTCCCTGATTTGCTTCATCCTATTAAGTGTAGCAAACATTGTTTGATTGGCTTGTCTTTCTGATCAACGGTCAAAGAAAATACAGCTGCTGAAAGAGATGCCTGATTTTGTGACAAATGATGATAAACATCAGCATTTCACTATAAAACATTTAAACATTCATAACATTCATAAACTTCCATGATCGTGCGTTAATGAAGAAACTGTTCATTTGTTTCTCGTGTTTCCCTCAAGTAACTTTGACTTTAAATCTGAATGTTTTAACATAGAGACGGTGATGCCATGCAAGTAATACTATATCGTACAGAATGGCTCCAACAAAATGAGACACAAACCGATAATACTGTAACACTGCATTGCACGAATCAAAGTATTGTATACAGAAGACTTGTAGTACTCGAATCCGTGCTCGTACTCGAGTACATTTTTCCGTACTCGTACTCATGGCTTTGTACTAGTGCTCGAGGCCTTGTACTCACACTCAGGATTTTGTACTGGACTACACGGTATAGTATACACTGTAACAGCACAGTGTAATGTACTTTACATCGTACAGTAGCACATAGCAGTATACAGTGTAGGGCAGTACATCCTTAAGGTTGAATGTCGGGGATACTTTTTCTCTCTTAATTGTTAGACAAATAAAACCCAATAGAATTTTCTGTTTGAAAGTTAAGGATATTTTATAGAATTATAGCATATTGCACATAGTATACTGCACAGCTTCATCAGTTACGTAATTTGTATTGTTTTTTACTGCACTCATTAACCATACTTACACAAGAAAAATGTCAATATGTCATGTCAGCGTCCCGGACTTATCCTCAATTAGTTGTGACGGGGTAACTGCTTCTCGACAGTACAAATAGGACATTCAAATTTTTGTGACTAAATACAGTTCCACTTGAAAACTTTGTTTCTGCAGAGGCTGTATATACGAACGACGCATCAACATTAGTTTGCAATGGGTTTACTTCATGGGATCGGAGCCAGAAGTGTAGGAATAAAGGAATGGGGGGGGGGGGTTGAACCTCTATAGATACGACTTGAAAGTTCAGTCCATCTTTTGATAAATATTCTGATCTCTCTTTATTTTGATGTCAAGCGCAAAAGAAAAGAAAACAAAATACCCCTTAGAATAAAAACTTACAACTGTAAATTATTCGGGATTAAAATTGGGGATCAATTAATTGACCCTTGTGGTTATTCCCCTCCATCGGTCTCACCATTTCTAGTACCTAAGCCCCATACCGTAAAAAATGTTGACAAGTCTCCGACTTCATTAAATCAACATTCCCTCCAGATCCTTTCCCACTAACTTCACTTCAAACATGGACCAATCCATGATGACATTCTCTGTCATAACGTTATTAAAACACACACATAGCAGAAAAAAAAATGTCACATGGGTGACCATTGAAAATATTGACAAAAAGAGTTGGAGTGGGAACGGAAAATGCATTATTTAATATTGGTAGAATATTTGTCAGTCTGTGAGCAATGATTACGTAATAACTTGAATGAATGCAATTACCGCCTTTGTTCATTTTTGTATCTCATCACTTCAGACTTGTAATAGGCCCCTACGGGATCAGATATTGTAGTTGTTTTAGGACGCTGAAATGTATTACGGCTGAGCGCAAACGTGTCCTGGAACCAGCTGTATTTCTTAATCCAAAAATGGCCATTTACATGGGACCTCCAAATATATGACCAGTATAAGCTTGAATCTAAAAATCATATTTGTATGTGTTTTGAGGTCAAAGGTCAAGTCCGTATGTCAAAGGTCAAATTTGATACCGAATGTTATTACATTTTTGAAAACTTATTAGACTTTTGCTTTTTCATACAGTGTGATCTTATAATTCAACCACCGCAACCATGTTTGGACTGAGCGATTATATCTAATAACAATGTCATTTTCATGCTGTTGGTAATACCCCTACTTAGTGTGTTTTTACTGTTACATGTCCTGTATACACTAGCCAAGGAATTAAGTGGTTTACAATACGTTTTGTTGGGAAAGAAATTGAGTTATGCAAATGATTGTGACGCGTTTCTTAGAACTATTACAAACCGCCCTATAGTGACGGCGCTCTGATTTGAAAAATAAAGAAAATCAAAGGATTACTTTGACGCAGGCGCGATCTGCTTGGGAATATATACTTTGACGCGCGGGTGACTTCTAAATTCACACAACACTTACATGTGCGTTCCTTGCACATCCATGGCCAAGTGTGCTGCGCCTAGCTATGTGCACCGTACCTATGCACTATGAACGTGTGTAATGTAAGCGCTGGGTGTTCGATAAAACTCTCGATTGACTATAATACATACCACTAAAAGAGCGAATGATTATGGACAACGACAGGGATGAGATGCAACTCAGTGGCCGGATTGTGCTCTCGTTTATATTTTCCAATCAAAATAAAAGATTGTTGCTTACAAGTTTTTGAATTTTCGTCGCATGCAACCAATTGAAAAACAAAAGCACGATAATACAAATGCAGCAAAAGTGGAAAAAAGGCGTTTGTTTTACAGAAAAATCATATTTACAGAAATCGTATTTCATAACCAATATTCATTGATAAAAAAATTATAGATTATTCAAAATAAGTAAGGGTAAGGTAACCTTCCTTTCAATAACTAATAAGTTTTGACGCATTTTACCTCGATCATCTTGAAGAGAATGTTTGACAGGGGATAACGCTTCTGCTGATGCTTAGAGAGACTATAGGTTTAAAGGCGATTAAAGTTTTTTTTTCTTTGTATGTTATGTTGGTGCAGTTAGAAAGCCTTACTTGAATTGCAAGCTGAAATTCAGTAAATTTAAATTACAATGTCAAGTTTCCTTCACATACTAATGAAAAATAGTCAAACTAAGAGGATCCATGTGAATGTGTCACGTAAAAAGGAACATTAATCAGTGAGTAATTATCGCCTCAATTTTGTTTTTAAAATTCGCGACTAGACAATTTCTCATTAGTGCTTACACATACAGTGATTAAGGTAAAGCAAAAAAAAAAAAATCAATTTTTGTAAGTTTTCATAACTGTTGGTTGTTAGTACACAACAACTAATTTAATTAAAAACATCGTCATGTTTTTACACCTTCCAATATCCTCACAAGTTTGTGAACTCGATGGTTCCCTTGAAGGACAGGTTTTGCTTAACAAGGAACATCTGTGTCTAATTCTTTCACGTAATGAGCTGTTGGCAATCACATGATCAGGCTGATGTTATTGGACCGAATTTCAACAACAGGATGATGATCCTGTTTCATGAGATTTTCGCCCCGGAACATCAAAGACTTTCAGGTCTGCAATACGTGGCCGTTTTGAAGATTCATGGTTTTATCATTCCGTAAGTTAATACTATTGTTTCAATCGGCAGAAAACAAAACAAAAATAAATATGTATACAATCATGTCGGGGCAATGTATGTGCAAGACGACCAAAGTGATTGCACTTCTTATTGCAATTATAACCTATATATAGCAAGGGCACAAGAAAGTGAAATGTCCCCAGTCACTGTAATGGGGGCAATATTGGCATGTAATTTGGTTGAGTGTAAGTGTTAAATGGACCGTACTGCGTCTTACCGCGTTTAGGCAGTATCATTGAAGAAACTTAAATTGACTGCTGAAACTTACGCAAATTTAAGATAGACCATTAAATTGTCATACATAACAGATTTTCTAAAATTTAATGTATATTTGATGTCACTTATATGTTTTAGCATAGAAAGGGAGTAAATAAAAAATGTTTATTTCTTGGTTACCAACGTATACCCGAAACGACTTTTCACAGTAAAAACATGACAATTGCTTTGCGGCCTGTAGTTAAAGCGATGAAGGAATACGACATTATCAACATAAACAACATAAACATTATATTCTGTGGTAGCTAAAAGGTATAAATCGCTAAACTGAAAATACCTGAATGCATAATTTAGGCTCAGAAAAACTATCGCCACCACGTGACCAGACTACCACTGATAAGAATATAAGTAATAACAAATAGTGTATACTGCTCATCACAAAAGTGACAACCATCCAGGCTACGTTAATTCAAAAGTAAGTATCTTTCATTTCTTTTCTAAAAGCAAGCTATTAAGGCACATAATTGTTCAATTTCGTCCAGCATAATTTAAGTTTTCCCCATCTCAACTATAAACCTTTTGAAAAAAAGGTACCAAATATGGATTATTGAAGTTGTTAAGTTTGTAGTCACCCGCCGTGAATTTGTAATACAGTAAGTCGCAGGCTTCTTCCACACTTGTGAGATCGGTTAACGTCGTAAATTTAACACTGCTCTCCAAGCCTTCCTTGAATCATTGACATATTGAGAAGAACTTGACGAGAGTCAGGCAGCTTCCTTGTAAAGAAAAAAAGTGTTTTCACTTTCTGTCTTTCCGTCTTAGGGCAAATAGTTCAATACGATACTTTCGCATAAGCGGTATAATCTTATCTATGGTGCTGTCAGATACCGTTAAATTAGTATGCTAAACGGTCGGAATAAACGTTCGAATGCCGTTTAAACGGTTTCAAAATATATCATTCTGGCATACCGCCCTGTAAACTCTCTCATAGTTGTTTTTTTTTTTTTCACTGTAAACCGCAGTAAGTCAATCGATACGTCACCTTCTACAACACCTTCTGCAAGATTTCGAGGTTCACTCAGACCAAAAACAGAGATGTTACGATTCTGATTCAAATATTTCACTTTACAGCATATCCGAGGATTTGAGGACGAAATATCCCAGGCACAGGTTTGGGCGCCATTTTCCTCTTATACTGAACAGCGGAAAATCCAGCCGTTTCGATGATGGTCCCGTTGTTGTTCAGCAAATCACAGTCGCCGATGTATTTGAAGAAAGGATAGGCAAGCCGTTGTCTGATGTGAAGCCAACTGTTACGCCGAGATTCTTCCACATGTTCCAAGAAATAAAACCTTCCTCCCTAAATTAAAGAACCAATTACGTCAATGTTGATTACAAAGAACGACTTGTGATATGATCGAGCAGACACCACGACCCACCCCCCCCCATAACACCCACACACATAATTACCAACACGATTTAAAAAAAAAGCATGGGAAACAAAAGAAACTTAAATGGGATAAGTTTCGTGAGTGGGACTTGACTTTACGAACTATAAGAAGGGAGACACGGTCAATAATTTCCACCGAACATTTCAAAGACGGGCGCAAAACATATATCAGCGAAGGTTCTGAATTTGAACTTGCGACTGACGGATATCTACCCCTTGTATCGACGACCAGTGGCGATAATCCCCCCTTCCCCGTTTAGTCCTAAGGCGGGTTCTCATTTAGCGAAAAATTTATTAAAGTGGTAAATTTCAGACATCCTTTCTCCAAATTAAATTTGGTGACACAGTGTGCATTCATAATGGCACTATTAACTGGCACTGAATATTGTACCAGATTAAATCTCACCTTTAGCCCAACATTCCTCCAGATGACTAGATGGGTATCTATGGCAACCCCTCCCCCCCCCCTCTTCCACTTTAATAACACAGCACAAAATAAATGAACATACTATAAGTATACTGAATATATCAATTCTTCCGTCTACAAACATGCATGTGATAATGATAATGATACTTACTGGCTTGAGAACTCTTCTAATTTCTGCCAGAACCTGTTTGACGTCAGCCACAGAGCAGAGTACGAGGGTGCACACAACTACGTCAACTGCTTCGTCGTGGACGTCTTCGCGCATGTCCTCTGCACCATAACATATGATCTGTGTCAGAGTAACGTGCTTCCATTCGCTGGCGTGCTGCTCTAAATATTTCGAGCAATGGACATTTGGTTCTAGAGCAATGACCTGAAAGTTGAGACAGAATTAAAGTTGGAATCATCAGTCGGTGTTTGATGAAACGTCTATTAGAATAACCAAAAACCTTTTTTCTTGCATTTACGTACAAGTATATATAGTTTAATGTTGTCGGTTGTTTTAATTCAGTCTCCTGAGTCCTGACGATATAACACATTACCGCATTGTATACGGACAATCTGGTAACCTCGGATGATCTTTGCCCTCTACCGAATATGATTGATTTCGTCTACAAACATATAACACATCCATATGCTAGTTAGTTATTTCCATGATTCCTGTCTTGAGATGATGTTCACAAAGTTAATTGTGTTCGACCTTTGGTGACCTTAGATGAAGTTTGAAATACACCAAAAACATTAGGGCTCTTCTACTTAATGCAAAACATTCACATCTTAAGTATCAACAAAATTTCCTTGATTCTAACTTGAGATACTATGCTAATAACGTTTTCAACATCTGACCTCTGGTGACCTCTGGTGACCTCAGATGACCTCTGGTCTCCTTAAACACAGAAGGTTTTTTTCTACTTGATGTGGTACTTTCAAACGCTAAGTATCAAAAGTTTTGTGTGATTCCTGTCTTGAGATACAGCGTTCACAAAGTTTTCAATTTTTGATCTGTGGTGACCTCAGATGACCTTTGACCTTCACCAAAAAAAAAAACACACTTGTTCGACGTTTAATGCATTAACACGCTGCGCATCGAAAGTTTCTATGATTCCTATCTTAAGACATGCTATTAACAAAGTTTCAGTGTTTGGCCTTTTGTGATCTTTGACTTCCAAAAAAGCAATAGGGGTTCTTCTCCTTGATATTACACAAGCACATGGAAAGTATCCAAAGCTACCATGATTCCTATCTTGAAATATCGTGTAAACAAAGCTCTCAGTGCTTGACATCTAGTGACCTCAGATGACCTTTGACCCCACCCCAAAACGATCAAGTTGATGTAGCGTGTTACCATGCTATGTCTTAATAAGTCTCTGGATAGGTGTATGTTGGTCCATAATGCATCATCCAAAGCAAAGATTACAAATGATTTTAATGCAAGCTAGGCTTATTTGGCTATTACTCTTCTTAGCTGACAACATGAAAAGTTGGAAAGCGGCAATATGTTTAAAAGCTACTTATTAGCAATCTCTTGACACTTTTTACACTTTTCTTAAAACAGAAAGGTGAATGCAATATGTACAGTATATTAACAGGGATGTATCTGTTACACTTTAAGTTTATATATCGAGCATACCAGGTAGTACATAATGTATTAGGGGGATGTGTTCACAACTACAACAAGAATTACTTTGAAAAGTTTGGGAATGATTCAAACAGGGAGGAAAATTATTTGTGAATTATTTTGCCTTGAAAACTCCTGAAAGGACACTATACTTCAGGAGCTGAGTGGGGGCACTGGGGCACTGGGGGCAAAGGCTCTGACCGGGGGCATAAATTACCTGTTACACAGGTAACTCAACTGTTCAACGGGTAAATATTCTGTAACGACAGTACTTAACAATGTACCCCATTTTACCAAAAGAGAGACAAGGTGTAGATGCGAACGACACGTTTCTCATGAAATTTGTATATTTTCATTGGGGGCAACATTATTTCACAGCAAATAAGAGAACTTTTAACACCAAATTTAACATTGTATGAACGAGCACACATTGGCCATACACTGATTATTCATACCTAGGTACTAAGACAGACAATACTGGCATTAGATAAAATCCAAAGAAAATTTTCTTGTGGAATTTGACATTTTTATTTTTCACGAGGGGGAATATTTAATTCTTATCTCAGTACTGACACAAATTTCTAAAACAGTGACAGAACGTCCACTGAAACAAAAATTGGAAATAACAAAAATGTAAGTGAAATCTGAATAATGATCGTTATTTTCCCCTCCATGATTTTAGGGGCGGAAAATCAGGAGCGGAAACTACCGGGGGCGGAAGCTAACGGATCCCCATGCTAATACGTGTTGAAAACTTGTCAATATCTGTCCAAATTACCTGTTTAACAGGTACCTGTTTAAGACCTGTTTAACAAGTATTACTGGAATTTTCTACTGGGATACCAAAAATGAGAACTCTTGAAAGAACGATTTTCAAGATATCGAGTTAGCAAGCCAAGCGTCACAAACCCGCACACGCAGGGATGACCGCATAGGCTTCTCTTTTAATCGAAATCGAAAAGTATTCGAACTGGCAATACAGGGACAGTTTTCAAATACCACAGAGATTTCAGTGAGGCTTATGAAGTATCGTTAAACGGATGTACTGTACCTGTGCACCTTCAGGGAAATATTTGAAGTTACTGCCAGTGCCTGCTCCGAGCTCTAATACTGCCAGTTTACTACCCAGCTGTCGTTGGAGTTCCTCGAGAGAGCCAAACAACTCCTTTTTCAAATCCTCAGATGCATATGCACACTTCTTGGTCATGTAAGCCATGATGGCTGCCATAGCCCGTGGCCATGCCCATTTAAGCACTCCCACAGAAACGCCACCAATAACAGCGTACGCTAAGTATCGATGTAACTTATCCTCCATTCTAGACCTTAGTAAATAGAGAATAATAATGAGAAGAGATCAAGCTTTAGAATATAACAGAAATGACTCAGGACTACGCAGTGTTCAGTCTAACTATATAATGTGGTCAACGATCAAAGACTTAGAGAAAAACCCTGTTGTTATTAAACTTTAGACTTTGATCTTGAAGGGTACACACCTTGTTAAAGAGAAACGTAATTTGGTATGTATAATCGTTTTAATCTCTTAATTTGATATCATTCCAACTGGAAGAATTAATTATAGCCTGTAATGATAATTCCATACTACGGGGGGGGGGGGGTATTATCACCAATTAACAGTGGTAAAGTTTGTTGTGAATGTGTTCAACGACCTAGGAATTAAAAAAAAAGAAACCCCGTTGTTATTAAACTTCAGACTTTGATCTTGAAGGGTACACACCTTGTTAAAGAGAAACGTAATTTGGTATGTATAAACGTTTTAATCTCACCATTTGATACCATTCCAAATGGAAGAATTAATTATAGCCTGTAATGATAATTCCATACTGCAGGAGGTATTATCAACAAGTAACAGTGGTATACAGTCAGAGTTGTCCAAAATGATAATATATGCATACGTATATATCTGCTTTCATCATGTATGTGGGTCGGTAATTTGGGGGGGGGGGGGGACGTTATCATTGGTTTCTACTTTTAGTTGATAATAATAATCAGTCACGTTGCCAGCAAACGACAGGGGAAGAGTTTCCGCTTCACACATGCAGAGAGGTTGCGGACGCGATGGATGATATTGAAAAATTAAAGAGAGCAAAAAAAAAATAAATAAATAAAAACGAGAAGAGGGAGGGATGATACGTTAACGGAGTTGAGGGGGGGGGGGGGGGAGCTGGGAAATTGGCTTCAAAAGTGCGATCTTCTTGTAATATTGGAAAGTAAGACGAAACATTAACAACACAATTAAAACAAGATATTCATAAAGTTATGAAATCATACGTGCGCCCGTTACCATATAAGCAGTAGACTATACATGCGGATTTAGAGAATGGAATCCACAGCAGAACGGTCGGCACATGTATTTCACGTTGGACACATTGGCAATACGCCTCTCCGAACAGAAAATCAAAACCTTGGATATTAATGAAAGATAATAAATTGTAGAAACAATTTTCCTCCACTTTTCCAACCCTAACGCTGAATAAAAAAAGTAATAGGAACCAATATTCTTTCATATTACGTTTCAATAGTACGTCAGTCCTACTACTGAAAAGTACGTCATTTTCATTTCTTTTAAATGTTGAAAATGTTTCACTACGGGTACATGCAACAAACTTGTTGTTTTTTTTTTACCAGGGTTTATCCCCCCCCCCCCCCCCTCCATGCAATTGCAACAGGGTTCTCATCGCTTCGTTCACCCGCCTACCCAAATTGCCATTTTCTTGTTTCAAGCTTAAAATGGGTCACTATCAATCAATAAAAAAATGGAGTCTAAAGATACGTTCAGACCCTCCCCCCCCCCCCTACTATTTGCCATCTGTTCCAAGAATAAATATAACATAATGTATATTTCATTATGATTCTTCAATCGTATCAAAGGGCCTACCATTTTTTGTGCATTGATTTTTTTTTGTTATCTCATTGATTGAGAAATTGCAGGCATGACATCCCTATTTCATTGTTGGGTGCATGTAGCTTGGAACCCAATGAAAATGCTGTTACCGGCCGCCAAGCTGGAGGGTTTGAAAAGACCAAACTTTTCTTGTGCGCTCCGCGCCAACTAATGGTGGCGCTCCGTTTAGATAGTCCTGCTGGCAATCAGCCCAGTCAAGTATTTTTTAAACCTTTATTGTACGTTTACGGGTGCAGGTGTTGCAAAAAGCACGTTGATTTGGTAACTAAGGACAAAAATTATCCTATTTATGCAAGGGGGGGGGGTGCCCCATCCCAATTGACCTCTCCTCATGCTTCGTATCTGTCGACTGACTGTTTTGAAATACTGGCTCAGGGGTCGTCCCCCTCCCCTTATACCCCACTTCATGACGGTGGTCGGGTGTAGGGACGATGAGTGGAGTTACCCCCTCACGAACAAAACCACCTGGCTACACCCCTGGTGGTAATATATCCAGTTGCCGATTCCAGTTCTATTGCCCATTTAGCTGGGAAATCTTTGTTGGTATAAATCCTTGCTTAAAAGAACAGAGTTCGTCCGCGAATGGGAAGTAAATGTGGGGTCCGTGTACGAATTTCTACGTAATGCGACCCTCCAAAGATGGCAATTCTTGCAAGTTCTAGTGACATCCAGATATCGTCACCACCCACGCCCCACTCCTCCAGGAAGATACTCAAGAAACGCCACAAAGCCAAACAAATCTATTCAGAATGGTAATAAGCAAGTTTATTTCATAAGGAGCAAATGCAATGGTGGAGTGGTAAAATGATAATACTACAATGGTATAAAATCTTTGGTCACGGTAAAACTTTAAGCAGTATTACAGTAAATGTTTCTCATATTCCTCGGTACAACTGAGGAATGGAAAAAAGTGAAAAGTGAACTGCAAAAATATACCTACATGTCAAATTTATATCGGAGTAAAGTCAGCTGCCAATAAGAATAGACGGTCACGTACAACATTTGAAATATCTAGATAAAGAGTAATTCGACTTCAGCGTGAATGAGGGGAAAGTCGGTGCAAGTAGGCGGCCACCACAATGCCTTAGAGCACCAGATGTATGGGGACCCAGTTACTAAGTCACTTTTCGATAATTTTGATGATTGTCTTTCATCAAATGATAAAAGACAATATGTTAGTATTTTAATATATGGTAGAGATAACATGACCGTATTCAACATATGACATTGATAAGAAGACTGCATGATTTTCTTTCAACATTTGACAAAGAGATAATATAATTGTCTTTAAACAAATTATCAAGAGACAACATGATTGTCTTCCAACAATGATAAAGAAAAATACAGTATGAGTCTTTCCACAAATTAAAGAGACAACATGGTTTGTCTCTCAAGAAATGACAAAGAAACAACATGACTGTCTTTCAGCAATTGATGAAGCGATAACATGTTTTGATGTTTATTTCGACCAATGATAAAGAGGTAAAATGAATCTTTCAACAGATGACAAAGAAACAACATGACTGCCTTTATGCAAATGATAAAGTAGACAAACATGACAATACAGTATTTCCACACTGTACATGGTAAAGAGATACCATGATCGTTTTCATCCACATGACAACGAGAGCATGACGGACAAAAATTACAAAGGGATGACATTATTCTTACCCATACATCGTGGAAGAGAAAATTCTCAAATTTTTCCACATGATGAATAGTGTCTTTGAAACTGATGACGTCTCTCCACATTGCACACAGAAAAATCATGTTTGCATTTCAACGTGATTATGTGATGACATAAGTACCCTTTTCCACTCTACAAAAGAGAGGTTGTACTGTGCACAATGTAACGGTGACAACCAAAAATGTGCTCCCCTCCCACATGATGCAAAAAGGGAATATTTCATTACTTTTCAAGCAGATGGAATGAATAAAGTTGAGTAATATGAAAGAGAAAGTCTCAAACACAAAGAGGAATTAAAATTTAGATATGTATTGCTCAAATTGTTGTGAATACAAAACCTTTGAAAATATAGAGTTGTATCATGTTCAGTTAAAGGGAAATAGGGCGTTTAGAATATACCAACATGGCATACAAATAAAATAGCCTTAGTCATTGTCAAACCATTCATTCTTATCAATCAACATCTGCAAAAGCTTCATCTCATCAATACATTATGCATGCGTTGAGTAACGGAAGATGCATCATTTGAATTTTGAAAAGTTTGGGTGAATAAATTATTGCTGAGCAACAAACAACTGACTCTCTATCTGTGAGAAACTTAGTTCTTGAAAAGAAGGCTGCTGTCCTTCCTTTTTTTGAATAACCTATCATTCTATGTCCACAAACATTGGTTTTGAAAATAAGTTTGTTTTCCATGGAACAAACGCCCTATTTCCCTTTAAGGTTAACAGTACATTAGCATAAGACCTCGTTGCTAGACGACACTGCAAATTTTTTACAACCAAGCGAACGAATTTTCTGATAAAAAAATTGCAAAAAAAAAAAACAACCATTAAAGTCATTCAAAGTGAGACAGTTTTTGCAGGCAACTATACCAAATCACTTGTGACCTTTCACCTCTATTAAAAAGCACAAAAGAATCTTACTAGTATTATGATCCTAAATTTACTTTTGATCATTTTGAAACGGCCAATAATTCCTTTCACTGTTTGGCAAAGAGCGATATACCCTTGAAAGAGAGCAATATGTACTATGCAACATGCAATTGCTTTGAATCAGTTCCAGCTGTCATAAAGCTGCATATATACTGTGCAGTAGCACCATCTGTAAGATTGCATCAGAGATTAATGCACACATTTAATAGTGCAATGCATTCTGTAATCACAGCTAGACCTGCACAGTAGATCTGCAATTACTATAGTATATATTAAAAGTAGAATACAATGAATGGAAATGCCATTTATAGCCTAATCTACTGAAAATTGTTTGCATACAGGCACAAAACAGTGCTGCTCTATTAAAGACATTAAGCCTGTGATTGTTATTCCTGTTATTTCCTGAGTTCATATCAACGGGATTTACAAAATTTATGAATTTAAAAGTACTGTGCAATAAACGGAATGTAAAATACGAAAAGAAAATTAAGATTTCAGGAGATGTTTATGACGCACCACGGCTTGTCCGATGGTCACTGCTAGATAAGATGCAGGTAGGCCTAACAGAGTTCTCACTTCTCTCAATTCAAAATGACATTATGTAACATACTCATCAAAATGTGAATCTGCACTATGTATTAGAGGCAACATAAAGTACCTCTGGACAGATATTGAGATATATGTGTAATACCATAAAGAATGTACCATTTTCTGTACCTGC
The DNA here is from genome assembly GCA_021234535.1 of Stichopus chloronotus. Classification (NCBI taxonomy): domain Eukaryota; kingdom Metazoa; phylum Echinodermata; class Holothuroidea; order Aspidochirotida; family Stichopodidae; genus Stichopus; species Stichopus chloronotus. The sequence goes on from CM037836.1 coordinate 25,660,603, forward strand.
AATGAGTGCAAACTGTTTCTATAATGTAGCACAATACTGCATGAGTAATATCTACACTATCACATAATTATACTAAGTACTGTACCGTACAGGAAGATTTTTTGTCAATGTAAACATCAGATTTGTGAGTTTATACTGCAGCTCTCCATGGAGAGGAAAGCAGACCGTGTTGATTGATTGGCAAGTGAAATGTAGCTAAAATATTTGAAACCTTGTGGACACTTCTCCAGGGTTTGTGATAATTTACCACAAACTTTTATTTTGTTACATGTCCATACAAATGGGGTCTCACATACGGCGGAAACTGCTTCGGACCGGGAATCTGTCTATAGTTAAGCTCTGAGAATCCTGCTCTGTCTATGAAGGTCCACGTGCTCTTCGCACAGTCGCAATCGGCGATCACTTGCATGACAGGAACCATGATTCGTTGAAAGATGTGGGTCCAGCTGTTGTAGTGTTGATCCCTGACATGCTCCAAGAAATAGAATCTACCATTCTGAAAATGAACATAGCAAAGGAAGAAACAATAGGACAGCTGGTACTAAGCTTATAGTACAGTACATATACAGTATATGGTATTCTCTCACAGATTTGGGATGATACAGATAAGTGGTCATATTACCCTGAAACTAGACCAGCACCCTTACTACCACTGTCTTTGGTGTATATACACTTACTGTACACCATGGACAAAGAAATATTGTACTGTATACCTACTGTACAATCTGGTGGATTTGGCCCACATCTTAACTACCTGTAACATAAATTCAGATACACTTTCGTGCGCTGTAAAAAAGTTGTGTAGTTACAACCTATGTACCACCGGATACTACTTGATAGTACCAAGGATTGTGGCAGTAGTACTGGAGAACTGCTGCACATCTTCAGACTGGACAAGTTTACTGCACTGCCATGCGGTGAGTAGTTAAAGGGAAATAGGGCGTTTTGAATACACCAACATGACATACAAAAGAAAATAGCGGTAATCATCTTTAAACCATTCAGTTTCATCAATAAACATCTGCCATAGCTTCATCTCCTCGAAACATTACGCATGAGATGAGAAACGAAAGATGCATCATTTGAATTTTAAAAAGTTTGGGTGAACAAATTAGTGTTGAGCAAGAAATAACTGAATTTCTATCCTTCAGAAGCTTATTTCTGGAACAGAAGACTACTGTCCTTCTTTATTTTGAATAATTTATCATTCTACGTCCACAAACATTGGTTTGAAAAATATGGACGTTTTCTCTCAAACAAACGCCCTATTTCCCTTTAAACCTCAAATTGATATGTGGGTGCAGTACTGCAGGCTCAACAGCTATCAAACAGAAAACAAAAATGGTGTGAATACACTGTTAAAACAGTAGTCTGAACTTCTGCACTAGTTCATTAGTTCCAACACCATGGAACTATGGCACTACAATAAAATTTCATGTTTCTATCAACTTCATGCAACTGTATTAAAATCACGCAGATTCATGACAGTAACAATGTGAAAAAATTACATTCCAGTTTGTTTTCATATATACCGTGACATGACACGTGCTGCAGAAACAAGCTTCCTACAGTGGCTCTCTGTAGATACAGTACAGTACACACTATTACTATAGAGATCCACCTTCTGTACTATCACCTGAATGTAACCTGCAGTATAACCAAAACCTCACAACTTATTTGATACCACGTCACAGTCACAGGCTGCTTGTTTGATGACCAATGTACTGTAAAAGATACCTGGTGCAGTGCAGTGTACCGTATGTGTTTAAGGGAGGAGGAGGACTGACATTTCCAAAGCGCATTTTCTACCTTACTTGTGGTCTTCTTCAAATGGCAAACCAAACATCTGTAGCCCCTTCCTTTTTACATGCAAAATGATGGGACAAGAAGTACAGCAGCTCAACTTATTGGCACTTTCTCTCAGAGACAAAATGATGTACAATAAATCTTTTAATTCCTGCTTGGCTTCTTTGTAATTCGTACCTCTCTTCTGTGTTTCATATTCAAACTGCTTGAAATTTTCTGTGCATTCAATAACTGCAGTCATTTGGGAAACTTTAAGATGTGCACTGCAACAAGAACATTTGGCCATCTTCGCTATCCTGAACTTATCTTCAGAATGCCAGCAAGCAACGGACTTGAGCAAGGTTTACACTGAGGTTCCTTCAAACAAGATACATCTATCAGACAGAGCCAGTGTTGTGCAAATAAGACAATGCAATGTGCACGGTGATGAGCTTTAGGGATAGTTCTGGCATCCATGATGCCTAAATTCTCCACAGGACAACCAAAATTTGGTTGTACTTTGAACAACCAAATTTCAGTTAGCGCTGGAATGAAAGGAAGATTTTGCTTGTAATTTCTGAAACACTGTGAGATGCAGTGAATAATTTATCTGGTATTCGATCCCATTTTGCTACACAACATGATGAAACTGCCACACAGTGGAACTTTTTGCAGCAGATTTTGTACCATACAACGTTATGGGTTCCTCTGATTTTGCAACAACATACCAATCAAAGCATACCAACCGAAAACCTGAAAACTGCTGTGCATATTTTGAACACTAGATTATTCCCTGAGATGAAATTGCTGAGGGTGGTTAATGGCTATGCATATGTGTCACTGGTACAGTATGTACACCAACCTAAAAATATATACTATAAATCATGACATGACTTTTGGCAAGACTACTAAATTTTGTAAAGGACAACCTCAGTTTACATGGCAGTTGTCCTTTGGACTGCCAGATGACAATGCTAAAACTTCAACATTGATGCACCATAAAAATTCACACCTATAAGGAAACTACTGTATGCAGTGCACTGTATATATGAAACTGTATTCCAATTAGAGAAAAAAAATTCAATAAACAAAGAAATACTAAGTTTTGCTGTATGTTGTCCCCACAGTAAGCACCCTAAAACAAACTGCAACAAACTTCCTACTGTCTTGTTGTCCATTCAAGCAACGTGTTTTTGAACAATGATCATTCTTTTAGTGTCAGTTTATATTTGTGGGTGTGGTAAGAAATAAATGATTACAAATTAGAAGCAGCTTGGTTCATCTTATTTCACAGCTTGAGGTTCCTTTCTCTTGTGACTCTAAGCTTTCAGTTTTTGGAGAAGTCCATTTCAGTGGTATTAAAGCAGGACAAAATATGCATTGATAAGTAAGTCAATGTCACAATTCCGTATCACACTTTGCACGGCAGATTATGGGTGTCATTTCAGACACACTGTTGTGCAATCTGCATTGATTTCTGGTGCCCCGAGTCAGGGTGCTCTCATGTACCTGTTTTTGTCTTGCAACACACAAGAAGTACGTTTTCAGCACTGTACGGTATGTTCAATGATTCTGACAGGCTCTGCTCCATTAACCACCACATACACTTAACTTTATACCGTTATTTCTTTGTCACTACAGTACACCTGTGTTTGCACTTGAAGGCGGTCTGTTGAGTGAAGCCTGCATTTGTCCCCTGAGTCTCTCACATAGATAAATCTTACAGGGTGCTAGAAAATCTGGCACACTTTTCCACAGCTGAAGTCGCAGCTACAAATACACACAGTAAATTGCAATAGGCTCTTTACCTAGTGAAAACTTCCTGCTTGATTTTGAAAATCCCCCCCTAAAATAAGGGATCTCCCTCCCAGGTTTAATCCTTAGCATAAGCACTGAACACATACTGAACTGAACACATACTGTACTCTAGCCTCTCTAAATTGCAGTATTGTACTTTAAGTACTGTAGATTCAACAATATGTCCATACTACCATACTGCACAGCCCCAAGTACAGTAACTTTACTACCTAAGCAGTTTGAAAATCCTGTGTACTAAATACAGTATAATCTAGAAAATTTCCAAACTGAGCAGTGGTTGAAAAGGGTTTCAGTACACGTGTCTCATATTCTACCAATGTTTAGTGACTTACTCTCTTCAGAACTCTCTTGACTTCTTTCAAGGCAGCGTCTACGTTCTCAACACCACAGAGAACATAGGTACCAATGACTGCATCGACACTCTCATCGTTCAGATCTGCAGTGAGGTCCTCCACACTGGATGTAATGATATCTACACTCAGATTTGGTGATTCACTGGCAGAATCTTGCAGGTATTTGATGCAGTGCTCGTTTGGTTCCAAGGCTATCACCTGTATGTTACAGAGCAAATTAAACGAGGAATTAATTATCCACAGAGTTGCTGATATCATTCACGCAGGAAGTATACAGGACTCAAAATATGCTTGGAGAGGGGGACAGTTCAAATGAGCCAACTGGGTAGGTACTGTAGGTCTATGTTAGTGAATGCAGTAGGACGCACTGTGCAGTAATGCAAACGGTTCCAAGGAAAGTTCTGGTCAATTTCAGATGCTTCTAAGATTTTTAAGTGACTACTTTGCTGGTTACAAGGATAAAGGAAGCACACAGCATACAGTACAAGCATACAATTGCATAATGAAACACTTTGGTGTCTTAAATTTCATCTGCAAAAGGACATTACAAAGTGCAGTAACACTGTAGGTATCATCTTGAAGACTAATGCATTCATTGGAACAACCAATCTAATGAAACGTTAGTCCGGATACAAACGTAGCACATACTGTAGTGTACATTTGAAGACATACAGTACAATTCCGAAGATCACTAATATGTATACACCAAACCACAAAAGGGGGATAAGGACAGTGTCCTAGGGGCACTAAGACCTAACATCAGATTGTTACTGTAAGATAATGTTTTTCCCAATCAACTAGGGTATTAAAGATGCTTTGGGTTTTGTACGTCAAAAGTTATGATTTTGAGCATTCGATGTGTTTGTTCATGGCCAACTTGTTAACATATTATATACAATTGTTTTTGTACAGGATTTGTTTGCAAGGAAATTCCTCAAAGAGTAATTGCCAGCTAACATTGTGCGGTGTGTAAAATTTGGCAGGTTGCCAGGTTTACACCATATTGTTTACTCAACCATGTGTTGATTGTACAGTAATGACGCATTCTAACGTAGAATTCCCACTAACCTAGACTAAACACGGGTAAGACTGGGTAAAACTACCAGACTTGCCAACTCTCACTGTCTAACTGTGAAAATGCCGAATCTCATGGTGGAAATCACTTCAAATGCAATGTGAGTTAAGTTTCCTCGAGTGTTTCAACGAAGTTCAAAGCTTTCCACCACCACCTGTGTCAGATAGGATAAATGATTAATTGGGCAAAAGATTTTTCATGGCTGATTGGTCTAAACGTATTAAGGTAGTGAAGAAAAAATCTAAATCTTGGTAATTAAGATTCAGAAAACACTTTTTGCAATAACGCAGGTCTACGTGAAAGAACTTTCTTACACATGCCGTTAATTTCCCCATAACTGTTATGTTGCACCACCTGAAAACTGAAAACCTGCCCTGTGCCTGTCTCAGCAGGTTTTTTGGACTCTGCGCTAATCCAATTAACATTTTGAGTGCAGGTCTTCATGAGTATGGAAGAAAGGCTGTGCAGTGGTTCGTGTCCTATCTTGAACAATAAACAGAGTGAGCCATTAGTTCCAACAATTGTTTATAAGGAAGATGTGGTCAATGGTGCCTTAGGAGCTTGTTTCCTCAAGAGATTAATTTTAAATCAGAGATAAGACGTCTGGGGGAGAGGTACAGTAGGGGGAAGCTGGGGGATGAAACATACAGCAAGACCCCACATCCAGGGGGGTTCAGGGGTCCAAACCCCCTGCAAGATCTGCAAGATCTGGGGTTCCACTCTGACTATGATAGAAGTACTACGGTGTGCCTTAGAAACATACTGTACAGTATAATGAGTTTAAATTTGTTGGCCATAATTGTCAGGTAAAATGTCCCACTTGTGGTAAATTGAGCCCCCCTACTGAAAAAGCTGCATACAGGCCTGGGCTCTCTGTCGACAGGAATCTCCCGTTTTGAAATGTAATTTCTGGGTTTCCTTGCAAAAACGTCAAGGTTAGGCATTCTGAGGTTGGCAAATCTAAATTATCGTACAGGGTAAGCCTGCATTAACATAAACCTTGACCAAGCAAAATTAGGCCTATTGAAGCCTATTAGGCCTAGCTTACATCCATACTGGTCTGTGATGTTCTGAAAGTGGGAGGCATTATCAACTCAACTTTCAGTACAATATATGTGGCACTGGCAGGAACTGATAGTGGCACTCTCCTTAATTAGATAGTCTCTAGTACAAATACAGAACAGGTTCAGATCTACAGTAGGCTACTGTACCTGTACCTTGACGTACCGGTATTTCTTTGGTGTAGGGGAAACATAGGCCTACTGTCCAGTATGGGCCTACAATGCAGCACAGTGGGTTGGCCTAGCTAAAGCTAAGCCTTATGTTAGTACAGGCCAATACTGTATCCTACTCCTCGGCCTACTGTATGCTGTAAACTGTTTTACAATAGCTAGAAATATCAAGGTATTTATTAAAATAGATTAATCAAATTTCTCAAATACACATCAACTATTTTTTATTTAGATTTCAATGCACTTTTAGTGAAAGTGAATGTTGCAGCAAAATCTGATCTTGTTAGAATTGCAAATAATATTATACAATCACTAGAATCCCCTCACTGTAACCCAGCATTACAAAGTCTCTTATGTAAATCAAACAGAGACCTAAGAAATTCACATACTGTATCTTGCCAAAATACAGAACAGAAGTTTTTAGAAATTCATGTGTGTATTGCGCCGGATTATTCATTCAATCCAATTACGTAAAACGTTTGTTGTTTTTTTTTCTATTTCTCATTTTATGCATTATATCCTTTTTATATTCTGGTGTCATTGTATGTTTAACTTTGTATATATTCTTTAAACTTTTACTTTTTTTTGTCTTTGTAACTCCTCTTTCTAAATTGTATATTATACTCGATTAAATAAATGAAAATGAAATGAAAAGAAAATATGTTAAATGGCTAATTGCACAAAATTTGACCCGTGAATGCCGCTGTAAGCTACAGCCTGTACGAGACACAGGTGTCCCAACATAGTACTACAAGGCTAGGCGCTATATATATCTACATGGGCAGTCTCCCCTAACTGTACACAAGACTTGGCCTATTTTTAAATTCTTACACAGACTATGAACCTTATGTAACTGTAACCTTAATTACATCTTTTGACATGATAGCACTCTATACTGTACTGCACACAGCTTTGAGCTCAACGTATTCATAAAATCACTCTTATAAAACACAGGGTTATCCACAAAAATTTACCATTTGGGAGGTTTTGTGGCAGAAGTCATTTTGTCAGTCGTTACAGTAAGTGTCACCGGTCGACATGGCTGGCTATAAATTAGCTCCTAAACATAGGTGCAAGAAAAATACGACAAAGAACAAACATTTGCTACCTAGATGTAGAATGGTATTGGTCATTTATCAATTCATGTAGAAGAATCGTTGCATAGCAAATGTTTGTTCATTTGTAGTCTGTGTAAGGATGGGAAAATACGGCAAGTTTTGTGTACTGTACAGTTGGAAGAAGCAACCAACCTTGTAAATATACAGTATTACATATAGGGCCTAGCCAGCTAGGCTAGTATTACTACATGGTGGATACCTATGGTACAAGGTACTTATAATGTAGAATAAGGTATATGCCAGCTTTTGCCCTCCGTTGCCGTTAAACTTGTTGTTTCTGTACAGCCTAGCACCTAATGTTGCCATAGAAATACATGGAGTAACTATACAATATTCCACCACAAAAAATAAGTACCTTGAATGTGGAGTCGCAGTGAGTTGACCCAGTGTCTATAGCCTATTATTTTTTACTTAAAACCCAGTCATTGCCTGTATCAGTGTTATGTGCTTATTGTATGCATGGCTTAGTAGGAAATATGCTAAAACCAAACTTAAGATCTGAGGGCGCTCTTGCACACCGCTCTCTTATATCTTGGACGCGACACTACACAGAATCATACAGTACTGTACAACCAATCATAGGAAAAAATGTCCATGTCCAACTGTTCACTACAGTTCATGGCTCTCCAGTCTCCACATCGACTTAATAGCATCCAGTTCCAGACTGTAGCAGTGCAAGGGTTTCTTAAGAGGAAAAAAAGTGTTTAATTTCAATCATATTTTTGAAACCAATGTCTGTGGATATAGAATGACAGATCATTCAAAGTAAGACGGACAGTGGCCTTCTTTTTAAGAAACGAAACGAGTTTCTCACAGATGGAATTCAGTTATTTGTTGCTTAACAATGGTTAAAGCTTATTTTCTTTGTGTGTCATGTTAGTGTATTCTAAATGCCCTATTTCTCTTTAATATCATGTTACATTATTCTCTTTACATCAAGATAGCTTCCACTTGGGGCTGGATGCTAAGTCCAAGTCACAGAGTCTGTTAACATCCTGTTACATTATTCTTTTTATTCTTTTGTATTGACTTAGCATCAATTTGGAATTGGATGCTGATTCAAAGTTCCAACGAGGGGGGTCCATTAACAGCGTGTCACATTTCACATTATTCTCTTCACATCGACTTAGCATCCATCTGAAGCTGGATGGTGAGCGGGAATCGCAGTGCAAAAGTTTGTACACAGATAAAATCCTACAGTAAGCCTAACTTGTCACTACGTGACACTTCACAAATTCACTTACTGTAGCATCCATCTGAAACCGGATGCTGAGTCGAAGTTGCAGTGCAGGAGTTTAAGCCAGTGACAGAATGCTTTGCAAATTCACTCAGCATTCCTCTGGAGCTGGATGCTATGTTGCAGTGTGGGGTTTATTTAAAGAAGACTGTGACTCAGCATCCGGATGCTATTCAATTAGCATCCATTCCATGAGGACATGGAACTTCACAGTGTACCTAGGGATTTGCAACTCAGCTTCCCGATGATTAGTTGATAGGTCGCGGTATTCTATAGTTGTACCAAAAATTTCACCTAATCCTGAGTATACATAATCAACATTACTAGCTGGGCCTACTACTGTTAGGCTACCTTTAGGCTTTCCTGTAGACAGTGTAAGACAGTGTAGGCAGGTAAGTTAATAGGGCCTAGCCTACAGTAGGTAGATAGTTTCTGCATAAACAGAGTTAAAAAGATCGCCTATCAAGGCTATCATTGAAAAAATATTAGCGGAATCAGTTGAAATGTCAAAATGCGTCTGTTTTTGGTGCTACATTTTGATCTCATGCACAGCAAGAACCAAACTTACAGAGAGTCATAGGCTACGTAATTTTTGATTAATATTTAGATGTGGTGGTGGTCATGTGGGGGTTTAGTCAAATTCTTGGCCAAATTAGCTACAGTGCTAGCCTGAAGTTTCCACGCAGAGTGTCCCAGACTTTGTCGTCATCAAAAAGTGGTTATTATAAGGATACCTGGTATTCCACAGATTTTGACTCAATACACTATTAGTACTAACTTACATTACTCACAGGTAGGCTTGGTGAATGAAGATTTATCAAGGAGTGTGGCCAAAGCCTCAGGGTTTTTGAAACACAGTCCAAATTATGAATTAAAAGTTACATTTACAATTGAAATTTTCTTTGCCAAATCACTAATGCTAAATGGCTAGAGAGCAATTAATTTTACATGCACTGGGCCAATTTAACCCAGCTCTGCTCTAGTTCAAACTCTGGACAAAAATATCACGTTCAGAGATATCGGTGGATAAGGCAATTATTTGAAGGTGGAAATTACACACTCAACTTCACACATGCATGCATATCAAACTTGTGCAATGATGGTACTGACTGGATCAGCAAAGAGAAAGGGTGGAAACATTGACACGCTCACACAATGCAAGTTACTGTCTCATAGCACTTGCTTACAAAAAAATTTTCATTTTGGACTCTGTGTGATTTACCAGTGGAATCTTGTGTGACAATATTTTTTTGCAGTGAAGTACTGTACTGCAAGTTATTTCTTTATATATGCTAAAGTGCTATTGAATATATTTGTGTAGTCGGATTTTTGAAGGGAAATTGCAGACCTGTCAACGCTCCAAGTTTTAACGGGAGATTCCCAGTTTTTGTACAGGCCCCCCCCCCCCGGGGTCATTTTCTAATCTCCCAGCTTTTTAAGTACATTTGCGACACTGCAGCCAAAACAGCACAACACTTATTTGAGTAATTGGCCATAACCCAATGTATAGTGTATACTGCACTGAAAATCAGATGGTTGTGTATAAAGTTTTCAACTGTTGTACCATAGATTAGTATAATTACAGCAACAGCAGGTGGCTTTGTAAGTGAGTCATTACTGTAACTTATGATGGGCTGTGCACACAGAAAGGCCTACATGAACCTGCAGTGTACATGAAAATAGGCATACATGCGCAACTTGCGCTGTGCATGTGGGTGATAATTCTCTCTGTGGCATTGCTTTTTGTTGAAAATTACCAACCTCCCTATTTTTTTTTCACTGATCTCCCGATTCTCTTGCTCAGGAAAATGTAAATCTCACTGCTATTTGGTGAGACAGGTTGGCAGATCTGAACTGGTATTTGGAAATTTCCTTACCCACAAATTGCTTATCGCAGAACTCGTCTACCTGCTGTAGGCTTATGTTACTTTTTGTTAGGCTAACAGTAAAGTTAGGACTTACAGTTACACACAACCTAGCCTAAAACTATGGGCCTAAGTAAGTTACGCGTTAAGTTACTAACGTTATTTTCAACTCGGAAACTTTTTGTGTGTGTATACCTTGCTGTTTTCTGGAAGATACTTGAAATTTGCACCAGTTCCAGCCCCAATCTCCAGTACAACCAGTTCACCACTTTGGCCTTTTGTCAGTTGTTTGATAGAGGCAAACAAGTCGGACTTCATTTGACCCACTATCTCATTTGTGGCATGGGCAAATTTTGTTAAGAACCATGCCATAAACCTTGGCTTTAGCCATTTGTATACCACAATGAGTAACCTTAACGAAATTGCAACGACTACAATGAAAACAAACAAATTTTGCAACATGCTTGCCATTTTACAAACTTCCGTCAAAGCTCTCCACCAGCAAGTTTTGGCAAAATATTAGCACGACACACAAAGAACCGTTTTATGCACTGTTTCGGCGACGGTGAAGTTGTTGGCTGACGAGTGATTAAAATAATGTAACATTTACAGTATAGTGTGCAAAGACAGTAAGATCCAAGACCTGTTTCATACGAAAGTGTACACCGCACAATTGCGCGTAGCATGCAATGGCGCAGGGTGTCCGCCATTTTAGTAAGCAGCTTTGACGGTATGGTATGGCTTATAAAGTACCTTCATACCTCTCCTTGTTATTGGGGAATCTGGAAAAAATGATAAGGAATCTGAAAAATGATACGCTATGTTTTTTACTTTGGCGATTCGTGCAATTTATTGCCGAAGAGTGAGCTGAACTCTTCTTCCCCAACGCCATAACGTGGACATCGTATGTACGAAACAGTTCATAACATCACATCACTGATCTACATACCACCACATCAGCGCTGATGTTTAGTTTGCTTACTAAAATGGTGGGTGCTTCGCCGAATGACGTACTGTACTACAGCTTTATAAGTAGAGTAACCGGTTTTGCGGAATACAGCGTTATACTGTCTTTGATAGTTTGTATTTCTGGATTAATACGAAGATATTTGTGGGGTACGACACTTGATAGGTTTTTTAGGGATGTCTAACAGATGTGTTAGGCAAGCCAAATGCCAAATAATTCGAGGAACGTCACGGGAAGTGGTAAACTAGAACCCTATCGCAATCGCTCCATATATTAATGACGTGTATGTCAGTTTTAAATATTCATATCATGACGTCAGAGAGCCCATAGCCCATGGATAACTGAAACTTCGGACTCGTAGTGGGAATAAGAGTGTTGACTTCAGTTGAGTTGGACAGCACGCATATGGCGTATGGAAGGTGTTGCACATCATTGATTTTGGAGTGAATCATCAAAATTTATCAGGGGATACTACTGTTTATTCATGTAGTGGTACACTATAATTTCAAGAGAGATTTAATGTTGTATGCAACTTGCCTTTCCATATTGATTTGAATTTACGTTTCGTCTTTCAGTCGACAAAAATATCATTCACAGGCTCACTATTGTTCCCATAAAAAATTATTATTTGTAAATTACAAAATAACTTTTAGTCTCATTATTTTCATATTGGCATATTTAGATGGGCCAGGAGATAAAGTCAATCATGCTATCAACACGTCATGCAGTAGCAGTGTGGGTGTATTTTCTGAATTGGGACAAAGGCCCATACTCGTTCTGTAATATATACAGGTAGTTTATTAATTAAGTTACGTTTTCATTGATATGTCTCTATTAAGGACAAAATAGGTTTACCAACCAATAGCAGTATTGATTATTTATCATAAGTCTCACCCTTTGTGTGACATGTATTACTCTGGGCAGACTTTATGGTAGGGGAGTACACATACCTAATAAGTATGCAAGATAGTTCTTCATCACTTAGTTAAGATCAAACTGTTAAGACAGTTGGATTACTTGACATCTTTCTTTAATTTTTTTTTTTTTGTGTATTTGATCACAGGTTGATCAATTGTTGCATGCACATAAATTTATATTCCCCCTGTTTTGCCTGCATGCCCCCCCCCCCCTCCTGGAGAAAAGTGTTGTGCAACCCTCCAAGAAAAAAAGGCATGTCATGCTACTGGGAAATGGTTACTATGTTCCAACTCTAGCTAGCTGTATAACCAATATGCAATTTCCAGTTGATTAAATATTTTTTTCTAACCCGAGCACCTTATATAGCCCTTCCCCTTCTGTCATTTCTACATGGAAGCTAAAATGCAATAACATTAAAAACAATATGAATATAAAATACAGGTTATCAAAGGAAAGTCCTCAGTTTATGTGCTTCTTTTGATTTTGATCAGATGTTGCCTATTGCAGTTGTGTATGTGACACACTAGAGGAAGCTCCCCCTCTTCCGATTGGGAGAGAGTACTCTGTGGGAGGGGGGACATCACATGTCCCCTTTAAAAAATTTTGGCCTTTTGTACAGGTTCTATGGTGCAAAATTTCCATCTTTTCTCCCTGTATTTGTATTCCGAAATAACATAACTTTTATTGAAAATCGTTTTCAGGGGACTTGTTCCCTGTGGCTGGTAATAGCCCCCCTGTATCCGTCTCCATCCTTCCCAGATTGCGATTTCCCTTCTTAACCCTACCCATTGGGGTATAGCTATATACTTTTACAATGAATGAATATTTCATCAAACAAGAGGAAAAGCCAAAATAATCTCTGAAGAAAAAAAAGGAAATTGTGGTGATAAGTTCAACATCTAGCATTAAATGTAGCACCATTTTCTATCTAGATCACCCTTCGTAAGCAATTATTTTGCAAAAGGTAGGTGGACACCCCTCTCAGATCCCCCCCCCCCCCCCCCGACGAGCATCACCCATAAACCAGCCATCGTCAAATCAAGCCTGAATCCATCCCTGTTACGATATTATTTCCAAAATCGTATTAGCCTCAGAACTTTTGTCCCTAATTTCCAGCAAATAGAATAGGCCAGGCTGCTTCAATGAGCATTCAGGAACAACTAAACAAGTTGGCCGCCCCTGAACTGTTGGCATGTGCGTGTTTTTTACATAGTATTGTCACGTAGCTATTATATTAGAACGGAAGCTCCCTGGTATATGAGGGCAGCTATATACTGCCTGTATTTGACACAGCCATCGTGCAGCAAATGAAGCCGCAATTGAAAACTCCTGTGAATGACTATTGAACGACTTGTGACGTACAATGTCGTCACTGCTATTAATATTAAGCGACTGAAGGCCAGAGGGTTCTAGTTTATCTTTTCGATAAGGAAGCATGCCCCTATTAATTTCCTCATTGACTTACACACTAAATTGCAAAATTAATGTGGCCTCTGAAGCCTAGGAGAAGTTTTCAACAGGTATAGCTACCACCCTTTAGAAAGCTGACACATTGGCCATTCATAGCTTTTCAATTTTCGTTACCTTGGGTGGTTAGATTTTTTGCCAGAGGCCGTCGAAAATAGCATACCTTGTCACTGGGGCAGATCACACATCTCCTCTAATGATACTGCTCCGCCAGCTCAAAGTCCATCCATAATTTCTTCAATTGGCACCCTTTTCACACCTTGTATACCTCAACTAGCCTACTTCAATATTCAATCCACAAAAGGAGCCATCTCAAAGGACAGAATGCCAAAACAGTTATCCAAATGTCTCTGATGGAGACTTTTACCGACACTGGTGAGCAAAATGAACAGGAATCTCCAACTCCTATATAGGATATGCTACCGTAAGAAAGAAGTGAATTTTTTTTCAAAACATTCAAATGTCACTTTCTGTGATCTTCAAGTAAATGTAAATGCCAATATACTATTTAATTACCATTAAAAATTCTGATGCAATGAATATTTCCACATCCAAACTATGCACTGTCCAGTGCACATGTCAAAAAAGTAATTCATTTCTTGAGTGGCACAAGAGCAAGGTGGTACTTCATGGGCACTATCAATGTATCCTATCCTCTGGTTAAGGGTTTATTCAGGAGACTTGATAACGATTTTAGCTGCCAAGATTATCTGTGAAGACAGTTTGCAAGATCTGGTGACTCTCATCGGTAAAAACGTCTTGTAAGACAGTTTCAGGAAACCAACCCTTTTTGACTGGCTCTGAAAAGTGATCAAACAAGGCTTTTCTAAAATCATGAAGAGTTTACATTTCTTCCTGGCAAATGTGAAAAATATTCCAGCATTCTGAAGAATTCAGAGTCTATCTATTGCTTTCCCATAATCATCCAGAACAGATATTTGACATCAGAATGTTTTTTATCTAAAGAATTGACTACAGCAGGATTCTTTGTGCAACCCAGCTTAGAGAAACCACAAATGTCTTTGAGCAATAATCAGTGGCAGTGAGCCTGGAAGAAGATTTATAAAATGACTGCACAAAGACAGTCTGGAATGTGTACACAGTGGATTATTACTCTGCGACCTGTACAGGACACCAAAAGTATTGGAAAGATAACAAGTATAGTAAAGGTGCATCATAGTCGTTGAACAATTGGGGCTACGAGGACTTTTAATATAGGTTATTGCAGATTTCTTTTACTTCATTCATCACCTAGAGTCATTACTTAGAAATACAAAGTTTACAAAACAGTATTTTTTATTGAGACCTTTCCTATCAAATAATGATTACATGAAATACAGAAACAGATTGATCACATAATGGGAAACTATTCATTTAAAAAACACAAATTGGAACCACGAGAAATTTTTCTTTCTCAAAACAAATATTTTATTCTAAAGGCAGATGAATTCGGTCTTAATAAAAACAGAAGCCTCGGAGACTTACATCTTCGAAGCTTCTGTTTTTGTTGAGACCTTTCCTTTCAAATGATGATTACATGAAATGTAGAAACAGATTGATCATATAATGGGAAACTATTCATTTAAAAAACACAAATTGAAGCCACAAAAAAATACCTTCCTTCAAGGGGGCTTGGGTTAGGCGTCTTAATCATATAAACTAAGAAAACGTCTGTAAAAACGTTCAAAGTTGCGAAAATGCAACTTCTAAAATATTTTGTGTTAGCACTTGCCTGCAATAACGTCTTGTGACATGATTTGGGAATTTATAGAAGGACATGATGATTACAAAATAGCTTACGTCTACGAGGCTTCTGTTTGTAGGACAATAGTCACATATTGTTCGTGTCGAGTAAGCCCCACCCCCCCCCTTTAACAGGTTTTAGCTAAACGGTCAAATAAAGAAATCTTTAAAAAGAAAAACAACTAATGAATATTCATCAGAAACTGCTTCTCCTCTCCAAACAAATATTTCATTTTAAAGATAGATGAATTTGGTCTCAATAAAAACAGAAGCCTCGGAGACTTACGTCTCCGAGGCTTCTGTTTTTATTGAGACCTTTCCTATCAAATGATGGTTACATGAAATATAGAAACGGTTTGATCGTATAATGGGAAACTATTCATTTCAAAAACACAAAATGGGGCCGTGAAAAAATTTCCTTCGTTTAAAGGGGTGGGGTTTAGTCATCTTGATCATGTCAACTAAGAAAACGTTGATGAAAACGTGTAAAGTTGCGACATTCACGTTTTATAAAGATTTTGTGTCAGCACTTGCCTGTAATAATGTCTTGTGCCCTGATTTGGAAATTCATAGAAGGAGATGATTACAAAAGAAATGGTAAAAAAGGGAACAAAATACTGACCTCTTGCAACTAAACTGAAGACTTCATGGTCAGAGTATGGTAACTTGAAAGTGACATCAAAGTCACCTCAATTCATCTATATCGTTAGTTCTGGTAATTGGAATTCCTACCAGTAGTGGAAACTTAAATGTGGATTTACAAATCACTTCCTTTAGAAAGAGATGTGTTTGACTATGTTCAAAATTTTGTCACAGCTAAGGGATTGGGTGGTTGAAGTACGCGACCTCTACAACACACCTTACGTATTGGAAAGCTAACAAACATAACTCTAACGTCTTTCCTGTATTGACTGTGCACGATGGTCGTTGAACCTTTGAGCTAGAGGGACTTTTCATAAAGCCTATTGTAGATGTCTTTTCTTTTACTTCATTCAACACCTAGAATTATTAATCAAATACATAAAGTTTACAGAACAGTATTTGCAGATTTCTGTCCTTTTGAGTTCATTGGTACTAGAAAAGGCCAACTTTACTGTGTGCTGCTATTGTGCGCAAGCGTCTATTCATTCTGCCATCCTTTCACAGTCAGTTCACCGTACAACGAGGACAATAGTCACATATTGTTCGTACCGAGTAAGCCCCACCCCCCCCCCCCCTTTAACAGGTTTTAGCTAAACGGTCAAATGAAAAAAATCCTTAAAAAGAAAAACAACTAATGAATATTCATCAGAAACTGCTTCTCCTCTCCAAACAAAACAGACTTACGTCTCCGAGGCTTCTGTTTTTATTGAGACCTTTCCTATCAAATGATGGTTACATGAAATATAGAAACGGTTTGATCGTATAATGGGAAACTATTCATTTCAAAAACACAAAATGGGGCCGTGAAAAAATTTCCTTCGTTTAACGGGGTAGGGTTTAGCGGTCTTGATCATGTAAAGTAAGAAAACGTCTCTATAAAAACGTTCAAGGTTGCGTTATGCACCTTTTCAAATATTTTGTGTTAGGACTTGCCTGAAATAACGTCCTGTGACCTAATTTGGGAATTTATAAAAGGACATCATTAGTACCAAATAAGGGAACAAAACTTTGACCTCTTGCAACAAAAGTTAAGACTTCATGGTCAGGGTATGGTAACTTGGACGTGACATAAATAGTCACCTCAATCGTCAGCTATAACGTGAGTTGTAATGATTGCAATTCCTACCAGTAGTGAAAACATAATTATGGATTTACAAACACTTCGTTTAGAGATGGGTGTGTTAGAATATGTTCAAAATATTGCAAAACCTAGGGGTTGGATGGTTGAGGTACGCGACCTGTACAGGACACCATACAAATTGACACGCTAACAAGCATAGTAACGGTGCATCATAGTCGTTGAACCTTTTGGGCTACGCGGACTTTTAACAAAGGCTATTGCAGATTTCTTTTCTTTTACTTCATTCATTATCCAGAATCATTGCTCAGAATTATAAAGTTTACACAACAGTATTTGTAGTTCTCTGTCCGTTAAAATTCTTTGTTCCCAGGAGAGACTACCCTTACTGTGTGCAGCTATTGTTCGAAAGCGTCTATTGCTTTTGCCATCCTATAACAATCAGTTCACCATGAAACGAGGACAACAGTCACCTATTCTTCGTAGCTATTAGCCCCTCCCCCTTAAAAGGGTTTATTATCTAGGATCAATTCAAGGAAAAAAAAACTTTTTGAAGAAAGAATAACTGATGAATATTCATTGCAAACTGCTTCTCTTCTCAAAACAAATGTTTTATTTTAAAGGTAGATGAATTCGGTCTCAATAAAAACAGAAGCCTCGGAGACGTAACTCTAAAGGGGTGCGGGTTGGGTGGTTGAAGTACGCGACATGTACAACACCTCATACCGATTTGAAATGTAACAAGTTTATCCTTAACGTCTTAAATGCTTAATTTATACTATTGATTGAAAAAAAAATCTTGTGAAATTGAAAGATGGCTACTCGGTGATGGCTACTCGATTCAGTGTAGAAGCATCATACTTACGTTCATGGAAATAAAAAATTGAATTATTATTACATAATACAAACAGCATATATTACCAAACAAAGTTTGCACCAAGCAACTAAAGTCCCCTTACCACAATAACAAATTTCATTTCATGGAGCAACGCTTAATGCGAGCAAGGTACCAAACCTTTACATTAGTACTTAAAAAGTCACTAATCTTCCTAAACAAAAACAGAGGGTAAACTTATGACTAATTTTGTAAACACAGACGTCTCATGAACAGACTATAAATTGTCTCTCGAGACCACTTCATCAAAACAAATAATAGGCAATCCACAGAGTTGAAATCCCCGTCGATACCGTTTCCCCATCAATATC
The DNA here is from genome assembly GCA_021234535.1 of Stichopus chloronotus. Lineage (NCBI taxonomy): Eukaryota > Metazoa > Echinodermata > Holothuroidea > Aspidochirotida > Stichopodidae > Stichopus > Stichopus chloronotus. The sequence goes on from CM037836.1 coordinate 25,679,107, forward strand.
GTCTTTTCGCACTTTTAACTCAAATCAAGCCTTTCTATTAAGTGGAATCTGTCTAATCTGAACAAATAACCCAGAATTCCCGTTATTTTCTCTGTTCAAGTAAATGTTACTTCTCCTAAATATTTCACGAACCACCGATTGGTAGTCGTTCACTTCTTGTTTAGTGTTATTAATAACCTGACGATGGAAGCTGACCTTCCGAAACATGTAGTGTTTGCATTACAATCTTTGTGTACATTGTAAATATATTGACGTTTGCCATCAAATCAGTGATGTCATGTTATTATCAGGACTTTTCCTTCGAAGAACACTCCCAATATTGTTTCCAATCATGCTGTACTGTCTCCCAAACAGCATATGAATCACATTCAGAAATTATCTTTAGAAGAGCATGATGAATATTCAAACTTATTTAATGATCTGAAGTGCGCCTCAAATTCGACACAAATTCTTGAGTGTGGCTTAAAATCGCACAAATGTATTCCTAGAAAACCGTTATTCAGTTTCTCCCCTACAAACATGTTAACGTATAAACTCATCCCTTATACAACAGTGAGGAGAGTACTAACATACACCAGCGCGTGAAAATCACCTTGTTACCAGATATAATATCTCAACTAAAGGCATGGCGGGATAGGTTGAAATCTGTGGGACATTCATGGAAAATAAAAGATGTGAAAAGTCATGTCGACACCTTGCATTGACAGCAACTGCCACACTGTATTATATGTTGCAGTAATGGTGACCCTTGGCCTTTGACTTACGACATCGTCGGTCGGGCGGACATTATATCCTACGCTAGGGCACCTACCTGTCAAGTTCATCCGACTAACCGTCTATAGGAGGAGATGATATACTTAGGTACATACCGTGCACTCACATAGGTGCGCACACCCATCTGCCGTGGATATCCCTTCCCGCCATCTCACCACAACCGGTAATCTCGATCGTTGTCATTTGTGTATAGTGAGGTACCTCCTAATGAAACCTTCTAACGCCATTTGGTTTTAGCGGAATGCTTAAGAGGTCACTGTAAGGTGGTCGGTCATTTAAGTGTCATTTCACTAAGGCAGCAAATTGGAATACAGGGTCTTTCTCCCTATTTATACTACGTATAGGGATAAAAAATAAAGCAAATAAATTCGAACCTGCAATATTATCTGCGTCCAGAATAATTGTTCATGAACTATTAACGACGATAATTCTCAAAACATTTTGGAAACGTTGAAAGCCCTCATAAACACAATCCATAAACAGTAGTAAGTGTTGCAGATCATAGCATCACAGATGAAACATTTTTGTTTCCATTTTTTAGATTTAAATGACAATATTTCACTATATTTAAACGAATTGGAAACTGACATCCTTAAATATGAGACCTCCTTCTCCTCCCATGGACATAATACTATACATCAAATGCCTAAAATTTACACCCCGTGTTCCCATATTCTTAGTTTTTGATGAACTTCATAATTATAGGTTATTTCCCAATCGCCCTTCAGGAATTCCGCCAAAATGGTATTACTTTCAAATCAGTAAGTCAGTAAAGATCGCACTAAAAAACACAACTTCTAGTCTACCCCCCTCCTCCCTCAGCTCTGGTAAAAACAAAATCGAAAGAATAATCGACAATCGCACAAGGACCCACTTGGAACAAAACATTCACTTTTTTCGGCAAGGTAAATCCAACATAAGTCAGACTATGTAGCTCATCAAATATTCTTCTACAACTGCTTTCTTCCTAGATGTCGAAAAAAGCTTTCAATAAAGCGTTGTACACCGGTATCAGATACAAAATGTCCAAAATTCAACCTACGATTTAACCAGATTCTTGTCTTCCTTTTTCCCCAACCGCGAAATCCGAATTCACTGCAAACACTATCTGAGCGATACCCTTAACGCAGGCTTCCCTGTAACATGAATATTCTCCAGGCTACAAACTGCAAATTCAGTCAGTATACCGATAATAATGATATATGACGCATCATAAGAAAAAAAAAAACACTACACCGAGATTAACCTAAAAAACAATTTCTTACCTTGAAAGCTGGTGCTTCATGAAACTGACTTCTCGAAATTGATATTTCTTAATATAGTGTTTATTATACTCCCCTTTTTTTATATACTCTTTCTTTTCTAAAGGCAAAACAACGTGCATTTGCGTCCAAAGTCTTTGTAATGCTTTTGTAGAGCCTTTACCAGTGCAGCTTTCCTTTGTGTCACTTCCGAAAACAAACTTTAACTTTAAACGTCGATGCACTAAAACTACCATTCCGTTGCTCGATGGGCACAACTGCAATACCTACATCGCCTCTCTTTTAACTCCGATGTTCCGTCTGATATCCTCGTCAAGACTGACTACACAAAAATGAAGAAAAAAGTCTGCCCAGTCCACTATGGTAGAATTTCTCTTACCACTATAGCTGACGCTAAGTAACAACTTCTAAATTATTTAGCTTTCGTACTGTTGTAACCCATATCGACTTGCCCTTAAAATTCCTGTTTACCTTAGTAGCTCTCGTACTTTCAATTCTGACAACACAATAAACGATTTTACATTTTTTAAGGGACTTCAACATGAAACTTTACAAGGATAACAACAACTCGGCTGTAGGTAGTAGATCTGAACGTCAGCTGGTAAAATGCTAAACCGCTACGACGCATTCCCCAAACGTCGCAGAAACTCTTCTCGTCCTAATCCGCATTCCTTTCTAGTCTCACTTCCACTATCTTACAGATGAATTGTTACAGCTTTTTTAAAGAATGCAGTGTGATTGTAGACAATCCTCATTTGAATGGATAATCCTAAGGATAGTTTTGCTTCAAAAAGAAAAGAAGGTCACACGTTGCTCATCCACACACTCTTGCAGGACATTTCGTGAGGTTGATCTGGGGTGAATCTCTAACATTATACATATGCATCTAACTATGAGTACCCTGTTCTTAAAGTCCATCTGATATACATCTAGATAAGAGCTGGCCTTTATTCAAAATTTGCAGAGTGAAACTCGGAACAAAAATCAGTTAGAATTTTGCTGACATCTGTTACCGTTTTTGACATACCCTTTTTCAAAGTTAGATGAAAAATATATGATGATAACGTGGGGTAGCGCGCAGTGTCTGTATTTTTGGTGAACATTTTCATATTTTGCAACTATGGAAAGACGGAAACACATGCTACCAAACAAAACAAATCACACATAAAGAATATCCTTGAAATAAGGGATAACATCAGACATATGATGCGAGTCCTTGCCCTGATGTCATATATTTGCATACATAGACAATGCTCATTTACGATGCAGTTATGGGACGGGAATTCTGTTTCTGTAAAATCGTCCAATATTCTATAAGATTTAATGATATTTTTAAGGCTCATAATGACTGATACAGATATAATATCTAATATCAATACTAATACATGGTAAAATGTATTTTTAATATCTCACAACAGTTGTTCCTTTTTTTTGGGGGGGGGGGGGATGAAGCAATTACAACTACTAGTTCAGTTGGAGTACCCATTAGTCTAGAGATAGAAAACAAGCTAATCTAGAGATAGAAGGCTAATCTAGAGATGGAAAATTGCGTACCTGGCATCTCCTCTTCGCACAAGGGGTGTTGCCAATTAATTGGGGGCTGGGGTCGAGGAGTTTGCTCTTAACAAGCAGACTGCGCAGATTGGGGGATTGGCGTCTGGCTACAACCATCGGAGAATTGAAAATATTCTTGAAGTAGGTGGATTTATGGATTCTAGTACACCACTTTTTGTTAAAGGTAGTAAGATTTATCCAGGCCCCTTCAATTGTGACAGCCCCAATGTTATCTATCTCTTAAGTTGTGCTCTTTGTCCCTCACTTTTTTTACATTGGCCAAACAGATAAGGCATTTCGTCGTAGATTTAATAACCACAAAAGTAGCATTAAGCTGAACAAGTCCGGATTCCCAGTGGCAGAGTATTTCCCTTCTAAGAATCATACCCTCTTCGATCTTAAGTTTTCAATAATAGAAGGCAACATTAAAACCCCTGCCAAAAGACTACTAAGAGAGGCTGAGCTTATAATATCTCTTGGCACTAACAAAGGCGACTCCCTCAACAAACACATCTTTTCTCTCCGGTCTTCAGTATTTTAAGTGGTTCAAGTGTATGTTTGTGTTCTGTGCAATGTAGTAACTTTATTCAGTTCTTGACTCCATCTGAAGAAGGACGAAGCAGTCCGAAATATTATGGATATGGTAAATTTGTTGGTTATTTACAAGGCATCACTGTACTCTTCCGTCTTTTGTATTCATCTTCTATCAGTATACCAACCCGTGGATCACTCCAATAAGGGTATATATATATATATACATACATACATACATACATACATACATACATACATACATACATACATACATACATATCGCCTATGGACATGACACCTAATACCCCTTGACAGGCTGATCAACAAGGCCTAGACATTGGATTGACACAGCTAAATTACTTTACGAGAACGATGTTTAATTGACCATGTAGATTATCACAGCATGAGGTGATAAAACTGACCTAAGGCGTTGAAAATTTGCAACAAGTTGAACCTCAGTAGAACAAAAGAAGAGTGAAGTTGAACTGAATCCCATTTTGACGTACGAGTAACGGCATGTATATACGTACTTTCGCTATGTGATAGTGGCGCCCCGTTTGATAAGTGTCGTGCACTTATAGATTTTAATCCGCTACTCCAGACAAATCTAACCCCCTTGGCAAGATCTTTTGCACGGTCAAGTGAAAATATTGACCCTATAAGGAATCGTCGCAAGATTCTCGCAATAAATTCTGATGACATTAGCGTGAGACTTTTGGGATGTGATAAATTCCTCCAGCCGTGCTTATGGACTGTGCTGATTAATGAGTTTCTGGTGGCATTGATTCTGGACAGCCTGGGATGAAACTGGTGTTTTTCTGATCAATTTGATTCCTTACTCAGCTTGTTTTCTATCTCTAGACTAATGGGTATACTCCGACTGAACTGGTTGTTGTAATTGCTCTGTCCTCATTAAAAGAAGGAACAAATGTTGTGAGATATGAAAAAATACAACTGTTGTGAGGTAAGGAAAAATACATTTTGCGATATATTGTCTGTATTATTATTACGAACCTAAAAAATATCGTTAAATTCTTTAGAACATTGGAAAATTTTACAGACACAGAATTCCTGTCTTGTTTTTTTTATATGAACAATTTTCAATAAAAGGTCCTCCTTTTTTTGGAATACAAACACAGGGAGAAAAGACTGAAATCTTGCACCATTTGGCATCTACAACCTGTAAAAAAAATTGATGACCTATAACAAAATAAAAATAAAGAAAGATGTCAAGTAATCCAACTGTTTTAACACTTTGATCTTAACTAGTCTAAGTGATGAAGAACTACCTTACGTAATAATTAGGTATGTATACTCCTGTGGCCTACCATAAAGTCTGCCCAGAGTAATACATGTCACACAAAGTGTGAGACTAATGATCAATAATCAATACTGCTATTGGTTGGTAAGCCTATTTGTCCGTGATAAAGATATACTGGTATCCATGAAAACGTATCTTAATAAACTACCTGTATCTATTGCAAACTCAGGATGGGCTCTTGCCCCACTCAGGAAGGACACCCACACTGCTACTGCATGACGTGTTGATAGGGTTGATGGTTGACTTTAAGTCCTGGTCCATCTAAATATACCAATTTGAAAATAATGAGACTAAAAGCTCTTCACTTTGTAATTTACAAATAATAAATTTTCATGAGAACAATAGTGAGTCTGTGAATGATAATTTTGTGAACTGAAAAACTAAACGTCAATTCAAATCAACAATATAGAAAGGCAAGTTGCATACAACATTAAATCTCTCTTGAAGCTATAATGTACCACTACATGAATGAGGACCAGTATCCCCTGATAAATTTTGAAAATTCGCTCCGAAATCAATGAAACGCAACATCTACCATACACCATATGCGTATTGTCCAACTCAAAAGTCAACACATATTGCCGGGATTACTGTGCAGCCTGACTAGTATTATTGATAACACACACACACACACACACACACACACACACTATTAGTCGCAGTTTCCGTTGCGTTTCAGTGTCTATGGGCTATGTGCACTGAGACATCATGATATAAATATTTAAAATAACGTAACACTCATTCATATGAAGCGGTTGCGAAAGGGTTCTAGTTTATCACTTCCCAGTGGATTATCGGTTCACAAAATCAGGTTTATCGATGTCAAATGCCTTGGTTTCTCCCTGAAGAAGTCGATAAACCTATTTCATCAATTTGAGTAACCTGTTCTATTAATTTTTAAACTTTTTCTTAAATGATAGCTGATGTAAACTTGGATTTTCTAATTATTGATCATCGAGGTTGAAATGACAAACCTGGTTTTTCAGTCTAAAGGACAGGTTTCTCGATTTGATAAACGGTTTACTGCTACAAGCCAAGTGCCCAGTAAGTTGAGAAACTTGGCTTATCGGTTGATAAACCAGGTCTATCAACTGACAAATCAGCTTTATTGAATCACTGAGCATTCGCCGTCGATAAACTTGGCTTCATTTTCGTCCGATAAACTTGGTTATTCGATTTGAAAAGCCAGGTCTATCACATTGGTGATAAACGTGGTTTATCGAATTGATAAACCAGATTTAGCAAGATATGCACTTCCCCCGACAAAAGCAAACATAAATGTACTTTATTACATACATAAAGTGGACCTACTGTCTGACCCAATGTATAAGATGCAGTTGCCGTCATTGGTATTTTTATGATACATAAGATATATTCTCTTTGAAATAAACAATTAAATATTATCCGTGTGCCTTTCCAGCTGAAAAAGTCGGTCAGCTTTTCGTGTACCTATAGCACCAGGCTGTACTGCGTCAGTAACAGTGCTTGACGTTTACACTGATCCTAACTCTCACCTTGACAATTCCCATTGGACAATTACCAGGCGGATAACTGCCCCAATCAATTGCCCTCGGACACTGGATACATAGCAACCCTGCCCTCGGGTAATTTCCCACCCAGATATCCCCCCCCCCACACCGGACAATTCCTCCGCAGAATTGCCACTCAAACAATTTTCCCTGGATAAGTGGCGATTGAAAAGTCTTTAAAAAATGCATCTGTTCAGTGACATGGTCAAGAGAACTTCAGAAATGTCGAAATTTGGACTATATAAGGTCAAAAATTCGACATTTTGATTGATCATTTTGCCCAGTTGCTCCGTCTGAAAGAAACCGAATTTTGACAGAAAGTGATATTTAGATTTTGTTCCGTAAAAAGTCGTAATTTTTGACACTTTATTAAAATAGTCGACCTTTAAGAGAATTTCGTACGATGTCCACTGACAAACGAGCGTATTTTCTGATAGATTTCCCACAAGAATATATAGTTCCTACAATTTTTAACCCTTCACATTCCCTAGTCTATGGGTACTCTTCTTTAATATGAGGGTGCATTTTTTTACCTCTTTTCTTTTTGAGATTCATCGGGTGGGAGTGGGGGTAAGGGCAGGGTAAGTAACAAATCTAAATCATCCCATGGGCGGCCGGGTAAAAGCTATAATGTACCACATGGAGTCGCCTGCTTGAACTTTTTTTTTTTTTGTACAGGAAAAAGTACTGTCGAGCCTATCGGTACTGAGTAGAGAAGTTCGTCAGACCCAACAAGTACCGTAACTGCCCAAATATTGTCTAGATTGTGAATACCTTTTAGGAGGCTCTTAAGATTCAGGAAACAGTGATATACTTTTGTGTTTAAACTTCCTTTGTGGAATGAATCAACCAATATCATACAGACAGTATTTTGTATTGTTTGGATTGCCCATAACCATTTACTTTTGAAGAAATACCTATTTACTATTAAAGGAGTAAACATGCCCGACATATCAATATAATAAGGCCGGCTATAGACTTTAATTGCCACTTTGGCAATATCCTTTATGCTCCCATTTTTATTTCTCATGCGGGTTTACACGAGCAGATATGCACCAAGCCAAAACAATCAGATACACACTCAAGATTACTTCATAGACACTGCGTTGTGTATTGTGACCTTCATTTCGAAATTTATTTTCTATGGATTACGTCTATAGGTATCACCAAAATATAGCACAAAAGAGAGACACGAGACCAATTATTACTGCAAAGTTCCATAGATTTTAGTAAATGTTTGAATAATTTATGGTACCGATGTTCGTTAAGTGATCGATTTTTATGATACTCCCAGCATACAACAAGCATACTGACAAGCAGGCATACACCAGTCTAGTGAAAAAGCAGATGTACACCAAGCATAAACAATCAGATATACCTAAGCAACTACGTTACATTTAAGATGTCTCCTCCATAATTACTGAAGAAAAAAAAAACGTGCTGGCTATCTTTCCATAACTGTCTTTAAAAACGTAAAAGAAAACATTTGGTTAAAACTCCCTAAAAAAAAAAACCCTGTAAAGTGCCATTTTGGTGTCTCGGTAGCTTTTCCCAGCTGAAACATTTGCCCCCCCCCCCCTCTCATCAGTGAAAAAGTCTGCTTACGTCATTACTTGGACTGTTATTCGAAACATAGCTGTACACAAAATACATGTTTGACGAGAACAATGTGAATCAGGTTGTCTTAAGTTAGTCAAATAGTAGATGAACCTGCATTCAAAAATGATTATAATAAACAGTTTATTTGAAATCTTTTGGTGTACTGAAATGTACGTCGTATAAGGATTGAATCGTGATATACCGTCCTGCACCGAACCTCGTTATTTTTACTTCTTTAATACACTCTCCAGTAATACGCCTTGTGACTTTGTATGTCAAAACTCACATATTGCTGGTGAGTACACCAGCAAAAATGACTTTCCATCCCTACTTCGTAGGGCCAACGAGAACGAATGACAATGCTCGGCATCGCAAGACCCGACTTCCATCTTCAAAACACTGAGGAGGAGGCCTCTTGTTTAGTCAGATTGTTGTAGCCGACGTACTCCTTCTATTTTGTGTTTAACGTTTTGAATCAAGCTTTTTCTTCCCAAAATATGACCTTATATGATCCATTACACTTTACATCTTTTACAATGCTGAAGGGAAAACAACTGGTTTCATTTGAAACTATTTTTTTTCTTCCTTTTGTTTACAAAGGACTAGCCGTTAGTAAATTTAATGTTTTGTCAAATTGTTCCTCAAGCAGAGTTCTTTATATTTATAAATTCTAATAACAGATGCTTGTTTCTCAATATTGATGAAGATATCGACAGACTGAAGTTAAATGATTGTTCCTTCAAGGTGAAAATTCAAACCAGGGTATTTGTCGCTGGTGTAGGTTTCGTCTCAATCCTACCCCCACTGAGAAAATTCCCCAAACGCTGATTTTTGTTCTTCTTGTTTTATTGTACTTTTTTGTTTTGATTCTTTTTTATGTTTGTTTTTACATCATTGCCATGAAAAGTTGCTGGATCCAGATCAAACAAGAAAGCACCCTGGATCAAAGCAGGTGGTGCGTAAACCAGACCATTTATCATCGTGAAAAACATGAATCATTTGCAGATCATGCACAGTATACGAGGAATGAATAAGGGATATATACCTTTTATAATGGCATGTATAATTGTTATAACTGAGGGAGGAGACGGGAGGAGAAAATGAAGTCACCCGTAACTGAATTAATATACCCCTATGCTAATGCATAAATGGCTCTTTTTTGTTTCGATGATAGTACGTCGTTACCTTTGTAATCATGCATACATGTGTGTTTATGTATGTGTGTGTGTGCGTGTATGTGTGTGGTGTGTATTTATGTGTGTCCGTGATGCCCTACTTGTAAACGCGATATCTCAAGAAGAAGCTTGGAAAGATCTCATATTTGGTATGTTCGTGTACTACATTAAATAGAAGAACCCTATTAACTTTGGTGGAGGTCAAAGGTCATTTGGGGTCAACAGAGGTCAAATTTGGACAACCTTGTACACACAATATCTCGAAAAAGGGAGAGCTTGGACATATCCCATATTTGGTGTGTAGGTGTACCACATTGAGTAAAAAAGAACTGTTGTTTTTGTGGAGGTCAAAGGTCGTTTGGGGTCACCAGGAGTCAAATTGTTAGAAACATTGTAAACACGACATCTCAAGGGCAGCTTGGACAATTATCATATGTCGCATGTAGATTAACCACATTAAGAAAACCACATTAAGAACAAAAACTCTACTGATTTTGGTGGAGGTCAAAGGTGATTTGTGTCATCATGTGTCAAATTGTAAAAACCTTGTAAACACGATATCTGCAGAGAGGAAACTTGCACAGGACTCATACTTTGTTTGCTTCTATTTTAATTACAAAATACCAGCCAACAAAATCAAGACTATGTATATTTCCTACCCATGGTACATATAGGACGGTCGACTTGTTGCTATGGACATCCACCAAGGCGTCACTAGCACTCTGCAGATTAACGCACCAGCTGACACCTCTGTTATGCTGCCATTTATGCGTACATGCTGTACATCGATGTGGAAAAACCAGCTTGTGCACACGCGCGCTGTAGCTACAGTAGCACGAGAGCGCCACCATATCCTGTGCATGTCTATGTAAATCATACAGCACTGTGACTGCTATATGTAAACGTCCATCGGGAACCTCCATTGACGCAAAAACTGAGACTGTTTACCGTGGAACTATTTGGACTTACAAAACCTGTTTTACTTTGTGGAATGAGCTCAGCTTTCGGAATCATTATTCAAAAACTTTCTGGTACGCTGCCTTTCAACTGATTGTGGCGCTCTGCTAAGTCTCCCTACAATCATCCCATTATTCACAACTCTGAGTGCTCAACTTCGGTGCCACGCTGTAACTTTGTTTTAAACGATCTGCCATGATTTCTTTTTGTGGCCACCTCATAACCAAGGGCGGATTTAGGGGAGGCCGAGGGGATTCGAGAAATGCTGAATTTTTTTTCCAACTTCATAAAAAGTACAAAACTCTGTCCAATTAGAGGTCTAGGCCTATGGATGTGTCAGTGAAACTCTGTTAATAGTATTGTCGACCTCAAAATTATAGTTAGCCCTTGAAGAGTTATTCAATTATGTTACTCAGAATTTTGACACCTTGAAAATATTATGGCTCATATGGACCACAGCATAACTTAGGCCAACTCCGGAAATTATCAGGAGTATTATCATCTGTGGTTACTGATGAGCACTACAATGAAATGGATCGCTAACTTAAATCTATTCAGTGTCAGGATAACCAGACCCACAGAAAACTGCTTTCTGCTATTGACTTGAGTGTTACAATGGAATATAAATAATATATAGTTTTAAAAATGGCTGGTGTTCATGGGACATGAACACGGGATGAAGTATGAAACGTACTGGAATTTTCAAGAAACTTACAAATTAAAAAAAGCATGACATTACTTCAAATACATTTAAATTTGTACAGTTTTATCGGCTTTTCAACATCAGTTCGAGAACACATCCCTTTTAAAATAGACCGGAAACTAAAACATAAAATTATTTTTAATTTTTGTTTGTCTGCTCGATACTTTTGTTTTATAATCAGTCAGCAACGGAAGAGGAAAAGTGGCTATTGTTATTAAAACTTGCTTTAGGAAATGCGTAAATTACTTGGATACCATGACATCACAAGTGACACCTTACATAAAACAAAGCCACCGTCTTACAATGCATTCTCATCGCTGCTTCAATTCATTTTATTCTTACTTAGTTACCCAATGTACGTAAATTTGCAAAGGTCATTCATATGTTAATTAATCACCACGGAGCTGACATTTTGCGAATTGTTCAAGAAATGAAATCAGTGAAAAATACGTCTGCGATTTAAAGTGGCACATTGAAATGATTTGTGAGGATTTTAAAGGGTACAACCATCTTGGAATTGGTTATAATAAGCATAGCAAGTCAAGTTTCATATCAATGGTACTTGCAAATGAATGAGGTACTCTCAACAAGACGAAATCGTGGCGACTTATATGTATTCCTATGCTTAAAATGAAGTTGCAGTATGATACGGAAACAGATTGTTCCCACTGCAGTTGTACACCCAGACGTTTGTACTATGGGTGGTACTGTAATTGTGTGAAAAACTGTAGATCAGTAGTTTTCAAAATACGTGGTATACCTACCGCTCCCTAGAGGCGTTGAGAAAATACAGGTGGGCACTATAGAGTGCCCACCTGCGGGGATGGGGAATGGGGAGTTTGCACTGGTTTGGGGTCCTGTGCGATCAAAACACATACCGGTAACTGTAGCAACAATAAAAAGGCATTCAGGGGTCTGTTCTGCAATAATTCTTCCCCTCTTTTTCTTTCCTTGACTCTACTCACCCCCTCGCCTATGAATTTTGCGACCCAAATTATCCAAAAATGGTATTAGACATTTAATAACCTCACCCTTAGATCGAATGTCTTCTGCATTTTTATTATACTGTAGGTCTGTTGTTTATTGCAGGTTTTTGTTTGTCTTCCAGACAGAAAAGTTAGCAGTTGATTTGATCGTCCGACTATGAATGGTAGGACGAGGGGAGGGGGGGGGGGCAGTTCAAGGTATCGGAACGGATGATAATCTCAATAAAAAAGGAACACGGGAACAGCTGCTTTAACGTACCCCACTCTAAACACTATAAGAGTTGAATCCTCTCTAAACACTAAGTAGAGCTTCACCACATTGGGGCAGAGCCTACCAGACCATTTTCTTGGATTTGAACAATAAGCACGTTAACATTATTGAAAGTTATTGGCTATACAAACATGTCAAAGAATTTTGTAAATTTTCTGATTTTTAGGTTGTATTGGCAATGAAAAGTTACGAAGTAGTGTTACAACCGATAATGTAAAAATCAACCGATATAATGTAAAAACGACCGCTAATGTAACATATTTTACGGATGATCTAGTGATGTTTAGACTGGCTTGGTGGGAAATCTTCCGCCCATTTCGTCATGTATTCTCATCGCCCTATTTGTTCTTTAATCTTTTTTCCTCACAAACACTACAATGTAAGTGCTTTCATCCGTAATGTAGTCTTCTTTGTCACAATAAACATTCTTTTCAGCAATGATTCTTTTCTCACAATAACTACTCTGTAAAAGGTCTTTCTCCAGTACGTTTTCGTCTACTTTCTTTTTCACAATGACTGTATTGAAGTAATGGCCTCTTCCCTGTATAAATGTGTTCATGACGTTTCACTGTTAATCTTTACAAGATCTTTTCCTCGCAATACATTTTATTTTTATTTTAAAGTAAAAGTCAATCACGGTCGCTGCTGTCACAAAGCAACCAGGTACGAAATGCTCGAAAAAGCTGGTATAGGCCACAACTTATTTCGGCATCGCAACTAGTCCCGAGCATGTGGAGGTCGTAGGTCATTTCAAATCTATTTCTAATCCATTTCTAATCTATGGATGCTTTGATGCAACATAATTTACTAGATGTCATTTTGCCTCAGTAGGAATATGCTGCTCATTAAATGGTGGCTATTTGTTTCGGTTTTTTTCTTCTAAATCCCAACAAATTATGTTTACAGCCCTTATATAGCAAGTTTAAGTTGTTAATAATATCAGTTTTACTTTATCGAAACCAGTAGGTATAGACCAATGCGCACTCTGGATGATCGCCTGCTTAAGAGAAATATTATTTCGTCTGAGTACAAAGAAATTATTGCAACAGAAAAAAATGGTCACACATTTCATACAATTATCACGGTTTATTTTATTCCTCTGTTATTTTTTAATTACATTTTATCCATCGTTTCCATTTCAACATGTTTGTTTTTTTCTTTTGCATAGGTATATTTTTCATATTACGTCATGGAGAGCAATCATTGAATGACAGGTTGATTCCAATTTTATTCAGCCCACTTCAGTGGTATTAACGAAAGTTGTGACGGCGGATAAAGAATGTAACAGAAACAACTTTTAGCTGAATGTGTATATAACTCGACAATGGCCAGGGCTGCCCAAAGAAGCTAAAAGGTTTAAGTATGGTCAACTTTGAAGATGGCAAATTAAGGATATAGCAGTAATGATCGAAATATGTAGAATTGAAAGAAAAAAAAACATAGAAAAACAAATTTCAAATATTCAATTCGTTTCATGTTGTAGGGATTTCTTCGTATTCCTTTTGAAAGACTTTATACTGATTACGATACGCTATGAATATTTAGTAGAGATATACACTGTTCCACTGAGACTTACACAAGCGAAATGTTTGCCACACCACATTGGTCATTGCCTGCCCTAATTTCGGTCGATGAATATTCAGTTAACGATGCATTAATTAAACGAATAGACTCGCTGTAATTGCCTCATACGTCATCTGTGTCAAAATTTCCCTATATATGGCATTCACTTTTAATTACATTGTATATTATAACATAAAATAAATTGTCATATGTTGCCTTCCGAAATGAAAACCACGAGTGTTCCGCGCGCTGTTCATTTACTACTTGAATTCCATCGGACTGTTGACAAATTATTACAGTTATACTAGCATAGACAAGACGATGTATCCGTATATGATATCTTCATTTCCCTTATTTTTTTTTCTAGTATACATTTGTTGTATTTGCTTCGGTTTCAACCTGAAACAATGGCATAATAGAGAAAACTTAATTTTAATATCTTTAATTAGTGTACCGTTTTAGTCCTTGATGGGTGTAGCAAGCGTCAGTTCATGTGGATGTCGTCTTCTGGAGATGTAAACGTGTGTGTGTCTAACCTATAACCTCGAACGTATGATCTCATGTGTTTTCGACTGTAGATAATGCACGTGAAACGCATCCTTGCATTCTTTCGTTGTTTTTCTCTGACTGCAATTTATATCGACGGCTAGTCTGTTTTTTTTTTTTTTAATTTATCAGTAGAATCTCAGTCCATCAGGAGATGACGTCACTTTTTTGCGTGGACACCTTGGCATTGAGGATTAGACGAACGGATGGAAGTGCGATTCAAGTTTCGTCTCAGGAAGTTATGTAAACAAACTGTGAGAGTTGACGTAAGCCTCTGTAATTTATTTAAGTTTCAAAGCCGTGTTGTCAAAAGTTGAATGCTAAAAATAGTCACATAATCACACAAAAGTGCCTCTCATATTACCAAATAATGCAGAAAGCCAATTGAAATGAAATAAAACTGGAATGCTATAGCGTTTTACTTCTTTGTTTCAAAGAAGTCACAATAAGAGTGTAACAAATTTCAAACAAGTTAACTATATTACAACATGATTTACAGGAGGAGAAGTAGTTGAAAATACAATATCAACGCAATAGTATGAAAATCATGGGTACTTCATGTTCTTCTGCCAATGCTTTTGCCCTCCGTGTTTATTTTTTCTTCTTCTTCTTTTTTCAGAAAAGCCCTCACCTGCTTATTTTCCTTCGACAAGTTTATGCCACATGTTGGAAGGATATCCTGGATTGGATAGAACATCTTTCCATTGTTGATGCTCCGAGTCCTGAGTTGCGGTCAAGCCTAGGCCGATTTTCCCGAAACATTTGTTCTTTCGGAGATGATTTTGCCCGATGACTGTGCAAGTGACAGAAAGTCCGTCCCGAAGATTTTGAACGTTGGAGACATGAAACGAAAATGCTTCTTTAAATACCGGATTGGCGTTCCATCGTTTTGTTTTGGTCTTAAATGTCATCGTCTTCACCTCTCCTCCACAGATTTGACTCACGTCAACTCTTACTTCGGTATCTGTGAAAGTATGAAGAACAAACATCTTTTTTTGTTAGGCAAACGTCATGTAAAAACCATTTTGGTAGTATTTACATGATATGTGCAACAGATTAGCCTACAGCACAACCCCCCCCCCCCCAATCCTTCATATCCATACTAATACTAATTAATTTTCCACGCCTCCGGGTTGACATTTGAAACAATTCCCATCTTCAATGAAACTCGCTGTGAACACTACTAAAATGAAAGTCGCTAAATAGTTTGCGAGTAACCTCGAGTTTGTCCTTTATATTTGCTGTGTTTGATGATAACAAATGAAATTACAACTTTGGTTGACAGCTACATTTGACATGACTACCACATGCAGGTTTATTCTTCTCCCAGCTTTATTGCTGAGTTTGTGAAAGGCGTTTATCATAATGATATCATCCCAATAAACAGCATATTGTAGTTACTCTTCTTTAATCTGATAGATTTGTTTACGTCAAAGTATTTGTTATGGAAGAACACCGAGAACCAAAAAAAAAGTGCCTACCTGGTAATCCGATAACTGTGGATCGAGGTAAATTTCCAACTTTGACAACAGTTATTTCCAGAAGCTTTCGTCTTTGTTTGTAACAAATGCTTAGATTCACTCTTGCTGAATCCTGGAAAATAAAATACAAAAATTGATATTTCAAATGAGACAATTAAAGAATACCTCTAATATGAATAATGATAAAAACAGTCAAATCTTTTTCAAGGCAAACGTTTCGTTCAGTCTCCAGAATGAGTCACGCTCCTCTTACAATTGTCCAAATACAGCCTGTGTGACATGCTAAACGTACGAAATGGGGAATTTCATAAATAAGCTGCATATGTGAACATAAAACAAAACTTAAACTTTGCTATAAATAAGGGCTTACCATTTTTCTCAGCCATTTACTTTCTTACAGTCAATTACCCTTTTTTCAACACCCCTTGTATCCATGAAGTAGATTTTGTTTCATTCGTATAAAGCTAAATCAAATTCAGGCATATGTGTGTGTTGATGACATTTTGCAAAGAACGAGAGTATAGCAACCTTAATGCCTCCAGGGCAAGGCCAGATTCTGAAATGACGTACATTGGATAAAATATCTCAGAAAAAGATATACGAAATATTGTTTCTTACGAGAACAGAGGTTCAAGTAAGAAAGGATAAAATGATGCAAAAGAAAATGGTGTGCTCAAGGAAAGAAAGTAAGTTTGGATATACAGAGAGGCGCAGACGTGATTTACAAATGTTAAACATGTATCTGGGTGTATATCTGAAGTTTCAAATACTGGCAAATGTTTGAACTGTTACTAGGTTGGAAATGAAACGAAAACCAAGGAAATTACGACTGTCTTTCAGATAATGAATCGATTTAATTGGTTTCACACCGCTCACTCCTGATGAGCGATAGAAAATTATGCCGACCAAATAAATTCGTATTCTGCGTGAGATTTATTTAAACAATTAAAATAACAGACAAAATCTGCCATGATAAAGCAATGGCTTAAAAGCAGAGTCAGCGAGTACGTCAGACCAAGAGTGCAGGCAGTGGGTTACGTGGGCTACAAAAATCTATATATATATATCAATTCTTACCTTGTCCATTGTATCCTCAGCTTGCAGATCCTTTCTTATTCTTTTGGTTGAAGATGAAAGGAGAAACCCTAAGGATGGTTCTTTTGCCATTCCAAGAAAGACCGGACCTCCGAGAACTTTTGTGACTTTTCTCTGTCGATACACCATGACGCGAAGACTTGCTGCATGGATATCGACAGGTTTCAACGGGAACGACAGTTCTTGGTCGTATATTGGGTCACTGGTGTGTTTGATAACTCTGGTCTGTTGGCTGATCACACTGTCTGTTATTAACGTGAGTTTTACAAAGGTGTTGACTTTCTCCCGAGAAATGGTGCTACCAACATTCTCTGCTCGAAGTACCAAAACTTTCAATGTTTCACTTTCGAAGTCGTACTTCAGCCAATATTCAATCTCCCCTAAATCTCGGCAGTTCTTTGCATTCTGTTTGATACAAATTGCGTGCAGTTGTTTCAGTAATTCTTGCCTCTCAATATCCTCTGTGGCATGATTGCTGGTCCTCTGTCTTGTGCCTCTCATTACTGGATCAGCGGCACTATAACGTCTGTGGGTGACCTTTGGCGATCCTCCCTCCTGTGGGCTTGAGGATTCCGATGAGTAACCCCAGTCATCTAGGTGGGTATCCTCTGCGAAACATGAAAATTTCCTTTGACTTTGTGGAAAAGACAAAGTGGCGATTTTCTCCGAAAGTTCTTCGTTTTCACTTATGGATGAAAAAGTCGAGGTCCTAGATTTGGGTGTGTTAGGTATCGTGACGTCACTGCTGTCACTGATGCCGGAGTCACACCTTGCTCTCGAGAGACATTGCCATTGTTCGGGGTCTCCTGTGATAGTTGACGAGTGGTTTTTCGTTGCTGGTCGAGATTGCTTTGGAGGGATTTTATCGTAAAATAATGATTCCTTTCTGGTTGTTGTGGGACTGATAACTATTCTTGGAAAGCCATAAGACGTCGCAGCGACAGGAGCATGTCTTAATGTCAGACTCAGGTCATACCCGGGGTCACTCGAACCAGTTTCGAGGAGTTTGATCGCACTTAAAGTATTTCTCCTTCTCAGTCCAGAGCGAAGAGGTAGCCTGTCTTTAGATGTGACTGAGAAACTTTCCGTGCGATGGCGTTGCCAGACCTGTGACGAAGTTCTGTAAGTAGAATTTGACCTTCTGGGAATCTCAAATGTTGGGATAAGTTCAGGACGGATCACTGGACACGACGGGTGCTTGACAATTGCCATTTCGTGAGGCCGTCTTTGCGTCATCTTTTCTTGTGTTACTTGCGTTTTGAAGTCCATGCAACTTCAATCGTTTTGAACTGCTGTGAGCATGCTACTTAATGACTCCAACAGAGGCGAAAAATTATATATACCCTGGCTGTAATGTAGAAACGTGTAAACTCGTTACTCTCTGCTTTGAATCTGATTGGTGAATCCATGCCAAAATGAATATTTATGAGAGCATGGCCAGCAGTGGACTCACGATTGCATTTCTGAACGAGGTTAATTGTTGTGGATGATTTTCTACAGTTATCGGTTGATCATTGGACAACTTGAACACGAGTGCAATCGCTGTGTTTATGGGCTTTCACGAAATGTGGCGATATAGTGTCATCTGATATAATTCGCAGCTTAACAAGTGAGCGTTCGTGGCGTAAAATTGACATCTCTTTTTCTTACCTTTATTGGACACATCTGAAGATGTGGTATACACACGTAGCTACTATAGATAATAAATCAATGACTGATAGTCTGAAGAAGTTAAAATTACTCAGCCATAGAACAGAAGAACCATCGTGAAGAATTGCTATGGTGATATGTTCTCCAATTATTTGACATGTTAAAGTGATAAAGGTTAATTTACAGAAAGATTCATCCCTATTACCATGAGTTAAATTAAGGGGAATTGTGGGGGTGGGATACAAAATTATGATTTTTTCTCTTCTATTAAATTGATAACGAGACTTTCATACTCGGTAGAAAATATGAGTAACGACTTCAAAATAGGGTTAAATAACGTTTTCACCGTTCATTGTCGAACGTCAATCGATACCAATACACACTGAGAGGTAATTCACGACCACGTTCATTTACTAATTTCTGTCATTGCTTTATTTTTTTCACTGGTGGATTGGGAAGGATGGGAAACGGATCGCGTCGGAAAGAATTGGGCTGCTTACACTAAATGAATGTAATAAATAAAGTGTTATTTCATTTGTTTTGTTCTCTCTGGCTTTCTTTCTTGGGGAACGCTCTACGCGACAAACCCTCTAGTGAACCTCTTAGTGTGTTTCCTTTCACATTTTTCCTGCACATATCCATTTGAATTTGGATTTGTAAAAGAATATATATATATATATATATATATATAGACCTATATATGCTCTGTCCCAACAAATAAAGAGCAGAAATGTGTTTGTGTTTAAAGGGTGCAGGATCAATGAATATAAAGAGGGAGGGGATATTTACGTTCTTTCTCTGCTTTGACACATTACCTTCTATTTTATTTCTGCATTTTGCTAGATCATTTAAGACCTTTAAGTGGCTCTTTTTTTTTTCTTTCTTTTTTTATTCTTCTGTCCTCCCAGATTGTGTTACCTGCTCGAAATTCAATTAAAGTTGTGCACTGTTTGGCACTTTCTTCCATAAAGGTACACTAGATGAGGAATAAAATAATTGAACAAACTTCCATTTGTGGCAGTTGAAACAGCATATTTTTATTCTAATATATGTAGTATTAAAACTCATATATTTCTTTTGCTTGTTGCTTTCCATGGTAACAGTATGTGAGACAATGTTAACATACCACGAAGTAGCATTACCATAAAAGCTCCCCAAATCCTTTTCTTCAACTTTCTGCATTCGTCTTGAAAAATTCGACCTCAAAAACTTGCTTTGTCACTTGTCTAAAAATAAATGACACTTGCTGACAATACATATAACTTAAACACTTATTTGTGGTTGTTTTTGCATTTTTCTGCTTGTAACAAATTAAAATGTAAGATCAATGGCAATTAAGGCTGAGATATCGCTTTCAGAACGAGGAGAGTTTAATGACACTTGCCCAAAATGAGCTCAGTAATGTTGATGACTATGCCTTAAATAGAACTGTTTTGTCCTGCAATGGATATCTATTAATAGCGAGATATATATATAGCCTTCATGTATTTACAGTGATTTTCTTTCAGTAGTAGGTAACAAATAGATGTATTTACAATTTTGTGGAAAATGCAAGAAGGTGGAAGACTAGAACAATGGTCACTAACCGGGGTAATTACTCCTGGGGATAATTTTGATATCTTACAGTACGGAAGTGATTGTTAACAGTCAACCCTGTCCTTTAAATTTTGTGTAATTCGGTAAGACTATTGTAGTTTGTGTCGGACGATCTGACACTTTGGGTAACCAGGCCCACAGAACGCTGCGTTCCATTTTCAAGAGCCTTCAATTATAGTGTTCCTACAATCTCATTTTGTCATAATTGTCTGCACCGTTAGTGTCTTATTCGAGGTCATGCAATTGAAGAAAAAATAAACTCATACAACAAATTATCATCCTGCTATGTGGCACCATCAATTTGAACCTATTCTATGGAGAACATCGACATAGCATGACTACAGTTGACACACATAAAGTGAGAGGAAAACATATATACTTATAACTTTGTTACAAAATAAAAATGTCACAGAGATTTCACTCCCTAGATTGCTTTATTTGCAGCAAACTCAGAGACAGACACAGTGAAACACAGTTTGGAGAATACTGCCCATACTATCAGTTCCACTGTTTCCATTCACTACTGAACGTCTAAAAGTGAAAGTTGTTTAAATAATGCGCCCACGGCATGTATTATCAACCTGTCTATACCATCTAAATGTAACGAAAACACTGGGACAATTTACATTCAGTGGGGAACTACTATATGGTGGGACGACCCCCCCCCCCCCCCACCGAGGCCCAGATGGATTACCGGGGCCCTTTTGCACAAAAAAAATAATCAAAAAGACAGAAAGAGATAAGAATGAGAAAAATTGAAAGAGATGGTAAAGAAAATTCATGTTACAGTACTTCAGAGCCTTCAACATCCAGGATTTTTATCGAATCAGACTAGGACTACCGCGTACGAGGGGGATTGGTGGATCATCATATTTTCGTCAGTTTAGTCCGAACGAATTAGGGCCTAGGGTTTTTCTTTTAAAGTCGGTTATTTTACCCGTTTGGTGGACGCTCTTCTACCACTCTCATAACTTGTCTTGCGACAGGCTCTGCAAGTCTACCTACTAGTGAACGGAACTCGTTATTACTGTAAGCCATGTTGGATCTAGAACGGAAACGCCAATGGACGATGCTGTGATATTTGATGGTACAAGTACGGGGCAGCTAACTAGCGGCAGAGTACTCGCATTGGGTCTATGCCTACCGCATGTGCATAAAACATAGGCCTACATCACTTCCTCGCACATCTTATAAGATAATCATACAGTTTGCGGCGCAAATTGTAATCAGAGATATGATACGAGAGAGCGAATGACGTCATGCAGGCTCCGCCCATTCGCGTGCCGTGCACACTTCTATAACCTATATATATTATACACCGCGACAAACATGACAAAATTATATAGAGAGCCGTTTGTGAAAAGAAAAATATATGACGTTTATAACGAAATGTATATACATATGTTATAACAAATTATACATGATGTGAGATATATATGTTATACATATCCTATATATATATACGAAGTAAAATCGTAAGTCATATATATTATGTCATAACCAACATATATTTCTCGTTATAATCAATATATTATGTACAATATTGTCACAAATGGCACTTCATAACCAAGGAAAGGTTTAAGAATGAATATTTCACCCAGAGAGAGGGAAAAATAAAATTCTTACTATAAATGTAAGAGATATGTTCAATATTCAAATCTAGCATCAAATGTAGCACCATGTTACATCTAGCCCAGCCTGCGCTAGCAAAAATTTTCAACCCCCTCCCCAAAGATCAGTCATTAACCCAATTACTATGACCTAGGCAGAGGTGCGGACTGAGGTACAAGGACTGTGCCAGTTGGAAAAAAAATCTCAATTTCTCAAAAAAGGTTTAAAATCGAAAATTTCATGCAGAGAGATGAAAAAATAAAATCATTACCTAAAAATTAAGGATTCCTGAAGATATGTTCAATTCAAATCTAGCATCAACTGTACCATTTTGCATCTAGCGCACCCTCCCCTTTGACCCCTCCTTAAGGACGGGAGTCAACCATAATCCTGCCCCCCCCCCCCCTTCTACCAAATCCTGGCTCCGCTACTCCGTTCGGCTCGTGAAAATGGTAGTCACGACTCGTGAGATGTTTCGTCGGACTCGTAAGTCGTGATCAATTTTCTTGGAGATGGATCTCTAAACTGACCACCTCGACTTCACGACTCAACATAAAAATGGTGGACGAAAGGCCCATGTCAGGGTAGTTTCGAAAGATGTTCTTTGAGAGGCAGCTCCTGTCAATGACAAACTTTAACAATGTTAACAACATGAACACGGCAAACATTTTCACATACCTTTCGAAAACGTTACGCAGTTAAACGGCCGCTCTGTGTGACCTTAACTGTTGCTGGTAACGCAAGTGACCAGTTTACCATACTCAGAAATGTCCTCCCAATCCTCGCAGCACACTTACATACTGTTCTATATAGGCCTGGGCATGGGCATTTTGCACAGTATGAAATCGACATATAGAATAATATTCGGTTTCTTTCACGTATGCTTTGCCTTTACCTTGCAAATGAGATAACGTTTCGTCTTCAAAAGTTAACCTGAGAACTTTCTAAGCCTTCAGTTTCCTTGGAGATTGATAGTGAACAACTGTCACGCAGTTTCTGGGTTTTAATTGCAGAGGTAGGAAACAAAATATGTGACTGACAAATCTCTTCCTTTATATAGACTGGTGCTAAAGCCAAGAGGAAACATTAATTTCCTCTTAATAATTATGAAGAAAATGAAAAGATGTGAAAAGAGCGTGCTCATAGTCTTTATGGCAGGAAATACGTAATTGTGTGAGGTAATTGTGCACAACTTCTTCCTATTAAAAAAAGTCAATGATGAATCACTAGTAATTATTCAATCAGAAGGCTTATTGATTTTCATACAGCCTGCACTGTCCGATATATAAAGGCCACTATATGATGAACAAGACTGTGTAGCAGTATTACAGCATTTAAACATGTCATCAAACGCAAACCGTGCATTCATGTCGTTATGAGTGTGACTGCCAGTAGTGGTCATTTACGTAAGCTTATATTTGATTCTGGTAATGTTTACTGAATGTTGTTTTTGGTCACTAGCTTAGATAACAGTCTGCTCTGTTAATCTAGTGCCCTTCATATGTATACATGTATTATAATCTGCATCACTTAATTTGTACATACTTTGTAAAACATATGAGAAATAAATTTGAAATTGAAAATTTGCAACAATAACAGGTTATCGTTTCAAAATAGTAAAGTCTCGTTTTAATAAAAAAAAGGTTAGACTGTTTTTATTCACCCATCGTAATATTGGCGTTTTGGAACTCTCTACCAGCATAAGCAGTCAATGCACCATACTTGAACGGATTTAAGTCAAACTGTGATAAAGACTGAAGGAAGAATGAACTTTAACTACAGAAGTGACTTCTCGTCTACTTTCCTCGACGAAATGGCCCATAGCTTATGACCTATAATAACGCCGCTTGTTTGATGTTGTTGTTGTTGTTGTTGTTGACGATGATGATGATGATGATGATGATGAAATAGTAAACTGATTCCTTATTAACTTTTGCTTTGATGTAATTAGTTAAGCATGGGTAATGTTGAGTATATGTCAGGTCCTTATCCGGGTGTCGGGGGTTCGACGAGCCCCCCACAAGGTCTGGAGCTCCGTTCAGTATATGACAGTAGGCCTGTGTTAGCAAAATATATGAGCTTCAATTTGTTGGTCATAATTGTCGGGTTAAATGTTCCACTTGTGGTAAAATCGAACCCCCCCCCCCCTCACACCGAACAAGCTCCATGCGGGCCTGTATATTATATTTTAACTAGTAAGTGTAAGAACAGGTTAATTCGAATTTCGTTGGAGTCCGTTGGTTATTAAATTTCCAGTTTTTGTTAATGGTTCATTTTAATATATACAAATATGTTTTTTTTTTCGTTTCTGACATTGTTAGGTTTATCTGGAAGTATATGGAGTCTGTCACGAGGACATGTATTGTCAATAAAGACCAGGGATGATCCCACCCCTCCTTACGCAATCATAAATTGAATGACCACTTTAACGTCATCCTGTTCTGGTGATCTCAACTTCATACGTAAACAAACGATAATGATTTCAATTGTACGCACAACGCAAAAGAATAAAACTGACAGCTTTTGTACAAGTCATGGGCGACTGTGTTGTTTGTGGTTTCATATACCTACGTCATGAATCATATATGGTTATTGATGAATGATGTTTATTGTAATCTACAGCAAATGGGCGGTACACAAAGCTCAGATGTGACACTGAGAAGCCAGCATGCGATTACGTCAGAGAAATGACTAAAGCAAAGGCAAGGTCAACTCACCTTCTTTTGAAAGTGCTTCCACTATATGAGACAATGGTAGATTGCTGTTCGCGATTGTTTCTTATGAGGGAGGGGGGCTAGAGAGATGATACTCATCACCCTCACACCAGCACAAGGAAAAGGTTTCTAAGTTTTCTGAAACTCTCTAATTGTAAAGCATATTCCCCCCTTAACAACTGAACAATGTTCGTGGTTAAAGGACTATAGAATGTCCTTCACTCTTTAGCTCATGAAACAAATTCTCAGTTTATCTTGACTATCATTCGTGACGAAGAGATTTTTATACTTTCATTCACTTTTTTTTTCTTTTCAGTAACATTTATTATTAATTAAATTAATTTACTGATTACTTCTGACGATTCACACTAAATTTTATTTAGTTAAGTTTATTTTTATTTATTCAGGAACAGACTTACAGCTTGCCAGCTTCACCTGGATCCAACTTTAAGATCATTTTTTCCTTTGCTCAGATATATTTTAAAAAAAAATCCTCCCAATCATGCACGAAGAGCAGATCAAGAACTCAGAATCCTGCAAAAGTTACAAACGGCATTGTTCAGAAAAAGTAAATTGTCAGATGTCAAATTATGGCCGTTTGATGTCATCAATAACTTCATAAATCGGTGCCTCTGTCTGTGAAGTTTCCTGGTATTCATTAAAGTGATCATTTTTCCTGGAAATTGCTGGCCTCCTCTCCACAATTTGATCATAAACGACATCTTTTGGCTCACCTTCACCTTTAGCGTCTTTGGGAGAACATCTTTCCCCAGGTTTTATGGCTTTAATCTGCACTTCTGGGCGCGCTTCGTAAATCGATTCCGAATCAACTTCCGATAGGCAAACACTGTTCTTTGACATTTGCGACGCCAAGGAGCTGTGCTTTGACACATTTTCATAAAAGCTGATGCAACCATTACTACCTATACTTAGAATCTTTTCTCGAGTTGTCGTACTATCCTTGGATTTGTTCGGCTTTGCGTAATGAGGAAGAATTCTTCCAGGTTTACCCACGAACTTTCTAATATTCAAGACATATTTATATTCCGATGATAAATCGTTGTCGCCTTTGTCCGCATCTTCGATAACCCCCTTTAATCCTTCCTCATCCTCCTCCTTCTCCTCCTTAGGGATGGACTGGTACACACCCTCAGTGCTTTTACCATTTTGAATGTCAACGTCCACCTGTGCCGATTGGACAGTGTGGATTGACTTTGTTGCTGCTGCTGCTGCAGATTTTGTGTCGTTACGTTTTCCACGGCTGATAAATGCAAAGAGTAAAGAGAAAATCACTAGCAGACCAATGATACCTGCCCCTGAAAAGGGTAACCAGAATAATTCTAGTGGAGATTTTGCAATGCCAGATGGTTTGTTTGGATTTGAACGTGCACGTAGTTTGGATAAAAGAACGAATTCGGTGTACAGTAAAAGCGTTTCCCTTATAGAAACGTGTGAACCATCCAGTAACGCAGCGGAACAAATTATCTTTGTAAAGTTATCAGCCTGTTGCAAGTCTCTCAGGATTAAAACAGAATCTCTGACTTCGAATCGACCAGATGACATGAACCTGACAGCTGAAGACGCATCGAGAGACCAAGTCACACTTTTGGCGCCCACTGCCGTACAGTTGTAAGTGGCATTGTTGCCAATGACAACGTTGGGCACGGAAGGCTCTATACTGATGATAGCCTCACCAGAGCCTTGTAATGGAATCACGGAACAGGAGCGACGCCACGACTCCGAGTAAGGACTAGATATTAAACAAGTAAATGTGACGTCATTGTCATCATAGTCCACCAAGTGGCGTCGGTGACTAACAGACGAAGATGAGTGAATTTGTTCCTTGATGAGAACCCCATTTCTATACCACTCCCCAGTGAAGTCTATCCCTGCTGGACCCTTCCAAGAACATGTTAAGTCAACATATCGTAGATAGTTGTCAGTACTTGGAGAGTCATAAGACGCATGGCAAGTCGGGGAGGTTGCATCTGGCAGAGGAAATACACTCAGCCTTCCTTGGCTTAGGGGCGTTATTGTTCCACTCTCTTCATATGCACAGATGTAATTTCCGGTGTCCCTTAGCTGGGCATGTCGTACCAGCAAATTAAAATCTTCACTAGTGGGGTCTCCTTGTACAGAATATCGTCTTCTGCGGTTTAAATCTATGGACCGTCTTAATTGCCTGCCAACAGTAAGGACTGATTTACTTTCTTCGTGGTACCAGATAATTCTTCGAGATCCAATATCTTTCAACTCACAGGACAACAGAAATGTTTCACCCTCGAGAACGTTGGTGTCGTTGACACCTCTTACCACGTTTAACGCCGTTACCCATCCACAACAGAAAAAGATGATAAATGAAGCTTGCACGAAGACCATGGTCACAATATGGTGATACCTGTTACCGAGAATGGAATTATGAAATATCGTATATTAGGTTCTCCAAAAATGCAACACTTCACATCTCCTTCACAAATTGGACACCGATGGAACTAACCAGATAATTAGCAGTGTATGTCACTCACATAGTGAAAAGTGGAAAAAAATGTAAGTCGTCTTTTAAAGTCAGAATTTTCATGCAAGCAAACGAGCCTTCCAGTATAAAACGACAGAATTGTCTTCCCGATATTAAGGTGGAGAAAACGAAGCTACATTACATCCCATTGCGGTGTACAATGGAAATCACGTCACCCTATTCAATGTAACACACGTCAAAGGTACAGGAAGAGCCCCATTCATCACTTCCCCAAGCCGAGAACGTGAAGTGACGTATCCAATTGGCCACGTCCTGGTAGTTGTCAGTGTGTAATTGGCGATAAGCCCATGTGAGTTGGATTGTTCCAGAATTACACACCTAACTGTGCAGACGTCTCTCTTTAAATGAATCTTGCAAACATCTTGCAAACTAGACTTTGTATAGAGAGTGACTTCTTCAAGGAAAATTTGACCGAATTACCTCTTACGACAGCAGGCAATGTCCTTACAATTTGAATTTCATCTAATTGGGACACGCTGTTGGGGGCCTACCGCAGCCTGAACGCCAAGGCGTCGTTCAATATAGCCAGACCTTGTAGCAAAAGACTCCAGGCATTCACTGCGCCAACTATCTGCATGCATCATTCGCATTCAGTGGCCCCAGCTCTTTATCGAGACTTTTAATAAACATTCATTTTGAAACTACGTGTCAAGTACATCTACATCGACATAGAAAATTGATACCAACAGAGAATTTGTACTCAGTGGAAAATGGCGAACGAGTTTCCAAAAACCGTCCCAGAGAATGACTAAGGCGAGGGCCCTCGATCTCTCTCTATGAAATAATTCTGAGTACATTGGGGTATCTAGATGCAATTTTGTCTAAAATAGTATTGCAGGCTTTGATGTTAATTCCACTGAGTATTTTACACGTTATGTGGTCTCATCGTCGACATTTAATTGGTTCGACCCAAAATTTCTGAAACTCTTCGAACCTTCGAACTACAGTGCATGCACAGCAAGCTTATGTAACGCTTACTTAAATTACATTACACTTGTAGATACAGGCATTGAACTTGGTCTTCTTTTTACTCCCTTTCCCTTGGAGGTGTGGCTCTGTTGTCTTCGTCTATCACATTGTTACTACTATGGAAATGACTAGGTTAAGCTAATGAAAATGGTGCTCATTTCTCGCTATGAACATATTGTTACTTGTTAGCGTGTAATGAATGAATCAGCAAGCAGGATTACAAGACTCCGGTCTGTTTGAAACTTATTATTCCCCCACAGACATCCCGTGTAATCCATAGCAGTAAAAATGTTATACAAGGAAAATCACAACTAATAAAATTACGCTATTTTAGGGGAAGCTTCAAAAACGATTGTTTTCTCTGACAGTAATGAGGAATACACAAATACCATTATACAAAGTTAACATTACGCGATAGTTAATGTAGAGCCATACAGCAGAACAGTTGCGAGCTTACGAAACAGCAGTTGGAAGGTGGGTGTGGGATGGGGTAATGAGAGTTTCATCCCTCCATTGACGATACTGCCGACAGAGAAAGTAATAAAATCGTTTGCATATGAAAGACTGAATCCTCATCTACGTAGCAAGTTTACGTTAATAGATTTATATGAGAACAAAACTTGTCGAAGTGTAGTTGCGACTAAACCAACAGAAGCAGCTATTCTATCTTTACCAATTCACTTTCGCATACATCGAGAGGCATGCGACACCCAATACAATCATAAGGATCGTGACCGAACTTTTAAGTGCCATCCAAGCGGGGAAGCGAAAAAAACAAACGATTATGATAATAATAATAATTAATTGAGTTCCGTCCATGTTCAATCGTATTTCGTAATGTTTTCAACTTTGCTTTTTGCTCCTTCAGGAACTAACGGAGGGTCAAGTGACTTGTTTGTGCCAACGTATTGTTCGTGATATAATTGAACTCAACTTCTCGAGAAGAAAACAATGCCCACTATTACTTTGGACTATTTATTATGACCTTCTGCCATAAAGATGAAATGAGTGTAAATTTTAAATTGCTATGATATTACTGGGGGAAATGGAAGTCCTTGTGTAACCATGATAATATTTTGTCTCTCTGTGACTATTTCCCCTGTTGAAGATATCAGCCGCATTTCATTAAAATGCCATGGGTAATCAGCGTGATTACTGATCATGTTTGAATTTAAACATGTTCTGAAGGAATCATAGGCAACTGCAGGGAGAATGAGATTCAATTCCGATTTAATTTCACATGTACATGGTATTTAAAATTTTATGCAAAAGCAAGAAAACAAAAAAACGTCGTGGGCAATATTTGTTATTTGTAATATCTATTTTTTTTCTGTACTGACCAACTTGTAACACAGTAAGCACGGTAAGTAAAGATACACCACAAAAAATTGTGATTTCATTATAATTTTGCTTCTTTGTACAACGCACGTTTGTTTCAGTTCGCTCAAAGTCCATAGTGCGGAGTAAGCCAACAGGTAATTTCAGACATGAGATTCGTGTTTTCTAAGCTGACATACGCTTGAAATCATACCCTGGCTGTTTACTCTAAGAAAAAGAAACAGGAGCTCTTTTATTGTCCTGCAGGGAGAACCAATAGGGTTCATCGATCATAATTTACAGGAATTATCTAACTAAGAAATAAAGGTTCCTGTTTTTGTCCTCCTCCAGGGAGAACCATTTGGTCGCCAAGAACCATCTTTTCTTAGAGTGTATCCCGCCGTATGGTAGAGTTGTAAAGCGAAAACTTTCTTGCGTGACCCACGCCAACTGAGGATGGTGCTCGGCTTTGGTACTACTGAGGACACTCAGCGGCCTCTCCCCCCCCCCCCCCCTCCATTTTCTCCCTAATTCATGGGTCGTTCCTAATCGCCTTTGTACTCTACCCCAACCAAAAAGAGCGCACTGCTTATAGATACAGTCATTATACTGCTTGTCCTGAATCCAAATTCATCTCTTTGCCTATACCGCCTAGGTGACACCCATCCCCTCCCCCACCCCATGGAAACGTCTGGTACGTCACTGATGTGAGAGTTTAGATTAGCCCCCCCCCCCCTCTTCTTACAGTACTTTCAAAACCAAATCGAGGCGCTTGTGGAAAGCTGAGTCAAAATGTAATACTTTTTTTTTAATTTTGTAATTATGAATGCTTGGATAGGCTACAACCTACAAGGCCTGAGAAGTCCTTTCCCCTGCCATTTTGGGAGGGTCCACTTGAAAAACAAAATCTACTGTACGTGCACACAAATGATGGCAACCCGTTAGTTTCTGGGAAAATTGAGCTAAAACCCATGCTGGCCATTAGAATTCCTTTCCCATAAAAGTACTATACTACTCGTTGGCCTACATCTCCCAGTAGAAGAGATATATTCGTGAGGATAGCTTAATACACCTTTTGTTACGTCCTCTGTGACGTTTACCCCCAAATAAGCAATAAAAAAAAATGTTACCGGAACAAATTGACGTAAAGCAATCGAAATCCGGAGAAAGAAATCCATTGCATTTAAAAGTTATCTCATAAAATTGTGATA
Source organism: Stichopus chloronotus (assembly GCA_021234535.1). NCBI lineage: Eukaryota > Metazoa > Echinodermata > Holothuroidea > Aspidochirotida > Stichopodidae > Stichopus > Stichopus chloronotus. The sequence continues at coordinate 25,710,061 of CM037836.1, forward strand.
ATCTTTTTCAGGAACTGCCTAATTAAGTTCTGCCAAATATTATTATCATTATTATTATTATTATGTTTTTATTTTTTTGCAAATTTTACCTGTGGGGATGCATGTTTGTGGCCCATTTGGAATATTTAAAGGGAATTTAGACGTTTAAATCGCATCAACATGACAAACAAAAAAAGATAGCTTTAAAGCATTGTTAAACCATTCAGTCTCACTAAAAAGCACTCGCAACAGCTTCATCCCTTAAAGGCATTATGCATAAGATGACCTATTGAAGATGCATCATTTGAATTGCTGAAAGTTTGGGTAAACAAATTATTTTTGAACTGAACGTTTATCTGTGAGAAACGTACTTCTTGAAAAGAATGTCACCGTCCTGCTTTGTATTAAATAATCTATCATTCTGTATAAGAAAATGTTTTAAAAATCTGATTTTTTTTTTCTGTAAGACAAACACCTTCTTCTTCTTCTGTAAGACTACAGAGAAAATTGTGTGCAGAAATATTTCTTAATGACAGGTATGATTTTTTAAGGCGGAGGGGTTTTCAATCAGCTGTCTTCGTGATACCATTAAGGCGATTATAAGATTGTAAGTAACTACTAAAGAGTAGAAATTGCGGATTTTCGTCTGCATATGTATAGGCTGCAGGGTTTTGGACGAACGCGCGATATTCCCTATAACAGCAGTTCCATTTGACTAGTTATAGATATAACCAGGGAGCTGTCTCTCTCAAACTGTCATTCAGCCGTTTAATGTAAATACAGTCTGAATACCTTTATTTGGATGCTCATAATGCTAATTTAGATTAAGAAAACTTTCAAGTGAAAAATTTTGATCATTTTTCTAAAGATTTGCTTTAATGCCTGTCCATTTCTAACCTTCTAAAAGTGGCTCTGAGTTTGCGTGGGTGTCTGCCGGCAAAAGTGTGCGTTGGTTAATTTGTCGATATCTGTCTCATTATATCTGTTGATGGACTAGAGCACCAATATGTAGTGGTTCATAACAAACGTCTGTGAGGGCAGTCGTTCCTCAAAGGCTGAACAGTCCGTAAGTATCCATTGTCAATATTACAACCCATGAGATCTGTATGATTAAAAAAAATCTGCAAAAGCTCATGTTTGAATGATTTAGAAAATTGACCAAAAATGCCCACACACAACCCACCGAAACACAACGCGAATTCTAAATACTGTAAGAAGAACCAATATTGGAGTTTCATTATAAGCGACAATCACCACTGTGCTTCAGAAAATGTAAGAAAAGTGTCTTGTGTGATTCAAAGAACATGTCAATAGGCCCAAATTCCCCCGAACACCCCAAACGGCACACATATACCCAACACCCAAAATTGTGTGTAAGTTTTAGGAAAACCCATCAAAATCTGTAGGAAGAGGAATACTTTGGAAAACTGTGGACAGAGTTAAATAAAATGGCACACATGCGCACCTTGAACCAGCTGGCTGGTGTGAGCTAAAAATGGACCATCGATCGAAACTTTTGCATACACTACACTACCCAAAATAAAGGACAAAATAGATTTGGGTCGAACATTTTTTTATTTTTCTTAGTCCTCGAATCAATGGATACCTTCTTGTCTTCTCTTGCAATCTCTAGAAGTATGCATCATTCTCTTTCCCTACCTCCCTTCATCTCTTTCGTCCCAACCCCTCTTTCTTTTTTCTTATTTTTCGTTCATTCGCCTTCAATTGCAACTGAACAGGAGGTGGTGTCCATTGCGACGCTTGTAAAGTAAATGTAGGCCTCAGTAGTGATGACAGCTGCAGATCTAATGCAATTTGGAAATTATTGTTGTCTAAGCTTCTTTTATCGTCGGTGTATAATTTGGCAGCCATGTAAATAACGTACGTATTCAAGATGTTACTTTCATGACGATTTAGTATACTAATCCTTACTCTAAGAACATTTCTGGACTGTCTGTATTGAGTGACACGTATGTCGTATGCCATCTGTTTTATGCATGTTAGCAATGGCTCCAAAGTGGCTCCGTTACTTTTTGAGCACCGCTATATTGATTATTGTTATTACTTTCATTGGTGTGCGTGCGTGTGTATGTGTGTGTGTGCATTCCTATGTCCTGTACAGAGTCTTTGCCACTTGCTCTCTTTTGTTCTCTGCTTTAAACCTTAGATAAATTGAATTGTTGAATTGTTGATTTTAGTCGATTGTATCCAAAATTTTGATGTGGAAAAATGAAAACAGAAAAAAAAAAAACTTTTTGTGAAGGTCTTTCTCGACCAACATAGATGATGGCAATTATACCTACAGCAAGTAAAGAATATGATGATTTGCAAAAAAACAAAGTCTACCACCCACACTCACGCTATAAATATAGATTCTCTGTAGGTACCATCTCCGCATAGCCACAAACATGGATCTGTGAAATTACAGAAAAGCAACAACAAAGGGGGAATTGGCATGGGGACTACCAACACCCCCCCCCCCCTCCCCTCCTCCCCGCGCCTACTTTTCAGAAAGGTTCTTTTTATACTATCGAAAAAGATAAAATAAAATTAAGCTAAAGATTACTGCAGTAGGCGTTAAGTGAGGTACCACATTTCCAAGAAGTTGGAAATTGAGTAATCCCCACACGAAGATAGACTGAAAAGGGAAAATGCAGTCAACCCAATTTGTATTAGCATAGTTCCCTATCCTAATTCGTAGATCAGTCGCTCTTTTGCATTAAATGACGATATCTTTGTGACTGGATTGCTAAATTCATGCAAGTTATTTGTTTACTTTGATTACAAAATAGTTTGAAATACCCTGAAAGATACTTGTAAGGTATAGAAAAGGAGATTCGTAAGATTGTACTGATGCTTTAGAATAAAAGTTGGGGCCACAGCTTATTCCCTTTAAGGATGTGCTGTAGTGTTTTCCTTTTGTGTTCAATTCAAGTTCTCGAAAGGAAGGCGGATGACACCTTCCCACAAAAAAATATAATCATTTCCCCGACAACTCAGGGAGTTAAACTCCCTGGACAAACACACACACACACATTTTCGGGCTCTGTGTATTAGATGCATACCATATAACGTGCAAATTTTTATGTTCTTATAAAGTAATGCGCGAATTTTGTTTGGTCGCCCCTCCCCCGATATCTTTTGTTTTATTTGCAACTGTCCATCCCACCCGCAGTAACGCCTTCTCTCTCTGAAACTCATTTTATCCCCCTCCCCCCCCCCCCCCAAATTCTTCTTGAGTATCGTTCCTGAATTGTACTTATTGCACTGCTTAGTGTTGGTACTTTTGTAAGCACGTGTATGATATTTGCATAACGACTTTTCATTATTACATTTATATACAATCGACTAGGTTCAAGGATACGGTACCCATGCAGGAGTCCAAAGCTCTCTTACTGCCATCAACGATCTTTATGATTTTGACCGAGGTCTCTCCCACATTTTATTCTAACCAGGAGGTGATTAGGACTTCATTGTTCAGACTTAACAAGCTTATTCTGCGTCTCGTTAATTATCTGCAGTTAAAACATGTATGTATTGATGTATAGGTGAGCTGGGGATATACGGTTCCCTTCGGAGCCACGATGCAGGTCACGCCAAACTGCCTGGAGAATACTTAATAAGTCTAATTCGAGGGGGCATCGATGACGGCGCAGTATCTTATGCATGGGAAAAGAATAATCATGCGTCAATTTTATTTGGTATGGTATGAACTAAACTGGTTGGTATGATAACGTAGCCTTTGACGGAGTCTAGAAATCATACTTCAGGTCGCTCCTCATTAAGGAGGGCAAATAACATTTAAAAACATTGTTCATATTGCGCGAAAAGGAATGAACCTTGTGCATCATCGAAACTGAATTAGACGAATGAATTCAAAGCGGAAGAACAGTGCATTTGGTACAATTGTCGTGAATGCTGGTTTGTTTTGAACACACACCTGTCAAATGGCCAGGAGCCAATAGAACAGTTTTTTTTCCCCTGGAAATCATAATTCTAAATTACAATTCATTCAGATTATGTTCGTTTTCTTCTTACTATTCATGCAGTGATTTATACACAGGACGGTGGACTGGACATTTGACAGTGAACTCCCTTTGGCACTATAGATTTCTCTACAGACAAAACCCAATGACACTATCTAAGTCGAGCGCCACCATCCCGTTGACGAGACGCGTATGCCTATGAAAATTTTTGACAAAAAATACCTGTTAGGCCTAGCCAGCGTATGTCGGAGCAGTCTCTACCTTGGGTATACAAAATAAGTGAGTCCCTAAAATGCTTTTATTGTTTAAAATCCTACTGTTATACGTTGCTTGATCTTTGCCATGATCTTGCTTATTTTAGGGTAGCAAATATAAGCATGAAGACTTACCCACTGACTCGATACGCCAAGGAAATTTATTAAGCACACTGTTCGAAGCATGAGAGAGAGGAAAATTACTTTGAGACCAAGTAACATTTCTAGGGCACACAGGTCTGAAGGGTGATGCTAACATTCAGTTTCAGAAAACTACCACATAACTAATAGATTTACTTTGTGAAGTTCAGATTGAAAAATTACTAGAAACATCCAACAACAAAGGGCCATTTGGATAGTGGGCCATATCACTCTCTTCATCTTCATAAAAGATATTCACCTCAAAGCCTTATAATCAGTTTGAACAAACGAATTCGCTTATGCGTGACCCAATAACCCAATAGAACCTTTTTAGATATGAGAACACATTTTGGAATTTTAGTAAGGTCTAAACATCATTCGACTTGGAAAAACAAACGTCATTAGCATTTTAGCAACCCAAAATCAAGACTGACAGAACTATTTGGAGATTCACTTTCTGAAAATCATACATCGTTGGAGGACAGATTCGGGTAGCTTTTCGCTCTCCCCATTGGTCCAAAACAGGGGACGTTTACTGCACATTGAAAAAGTTGACTCATCTTTACTGAATATCAAATAAGACTGCTGGGACTTTGCTCATTTTTCTTCTTGGCCATGAAGAGATCACTATACTCATTGCACGCATTTGTCACTCACGTCTGGCGGTTATGATTTGTCCACATTTCTCCACATATATATATATAAATCGTATCTCTTTTTTTCACATCATTATGTCGAATACTTAATACAAAGTTCAACACGAGGCGTATACGTTCGACTAGCCGTGCAAGTCCTCAGTATCTAGATGTTATTGCATCTTGTACTAGAAATACGAATTTATAATGGCGCTCAATAGTGCAACAGATTGCACCTGAGGGTAGGTAATTATTCAAAACTTTCGCAAAGGGGAGGGGCATTCTCTCACATTTCCCATGGGCCCATGACGACAATCACTCCTCCAATTATTACGCGAATTATTTTACACAAGAGTAGACGGACAATCAAACTAACAGACTGTGTAATTTGTCCACAAAAGACCGAAAAATAAAGATATTGTGAAAAGTTGTCATAAAGAACTATAGAAACCCTCGAAATGAAGCAAATAGTAAATGCTGTAATAAGGAGTGTCGTTAGTAAAGAGAGGACAGATCATTTCAAATGCAAACGAATTCACTTTAAAACTAGAAATGATGTTACATCAGTTAATCATGTTCACCGAGTATTGAATAGCACGAAGAGTACTTGTTAAGACACTCTTCAAAATAGAATCGAAGAACATATTGGGAACTAATCAAAAAGGTTAGCAGTAGTTCTTCTAATTCAGTAGATCGATAACGTGAGTAATATTCTAATTCAAACATTTTTGGCTTTTTTTTTCAACAAAAAAAAAAAGACGTGCTGTGAAAATGATGAGGATATCATACCCTGCCAAAGTATTTCGTCAGTGAAGAAGGAATCGATCAAAACCTTTGTCTTTTCTGAAATGCTTTCCTGTATGTTGATGATGCTATAATTGTGTTTGCCGAAAATGACAGTTATCTTCAACTTGCATTAAATGCTCTGAAGTCATTATTTTCTTGTTGGTTAATAAAGTAATATGACAGTTGGCCCTTATTGCAAGTGAAGCGAATGTTGTTACCTTTTCCAAAGGTAAAGTATCAAAAAAGTCCTGTTTTTAAGTGCGATAACATTATGCTTGAAGTTGTTGATTATTAAACATATTTATTTATTGAATTAATTATTGATTGATTGATTGATTGATTGATTTATTGTAATAAGTTTGATAAAGCTAAGATTAAGCAAGTCAACCAAGCAACTAGAGGGGCCCTCTATAGTCTTGTGGCCAAATTCTGTCAGTTTCAGTTACCCCTTGACAATACAATTAAAACTACTTGATCAGATTGTTCTAATTCCTTTCCTTTTATATGAGGAGTGAAGTTTGGGGGTTCGAAGAAGTCTCGCAAACTGGATCGTTCCACCTGAAATTTTGTAAACAAATTCGTAAGGTTCATAATCATACTGCCATCTGTATGGGAAACACGGTAGGCAATTAAGACAATTAAATTACGAATGCTCAAGTCTTGGGCAAGAAATTTTAATGAATAAATAAATACAAACTTACCTACACCTAATATAATCTCTTAATAGCCAGTACCTTAGAAAGGCACTCTCCTAGCTCAGTTTGGATCACAAAGATCAAAAGTATTCTTGATTATTCTTCGTTGTATTCCATACCCTCCAATAATGAAATTGTAATCGATATAAAATGGAGTGGAAGATACAGAAGACTTTCTGATACGTATGAGTAAGACTGGCTCCCAGAAATGTACGCCATCATTGTAAGAATATCGCATTTTTAGGACAAAGTTAAAGTTTAAAAATATCTGGTTTGTGTATCAACTTCGGTAAATTTTGATGTGCCAAACTTCCTGTTGTCACTGACAGATCCCTCCCTCAAAATTAATTTTAAAGATATAATTTGCCATCACTGTTGCAATCCGAAATCGAAGGGGGGGTTCCATTATTTATGAATGTAACATGTTGCATTTATCATAGATGCCCATTAATTTCAGCTAATTAATTGCACTGTTCCACTTGGTTGGGGCACAACTTACTCACTGGCTCCTTTTTTTTTTCTTTTTTTTTTAATTTTTTATTCCTCTTTTTCCCTTTCTTTGCCTTCAGTTTGCTACCTTTGTAAACTTGTATTGCCCCCACTTTCTTTGCCCAAAACTAAGTTGATCTATTTAAATCTCATTGGTCGACCCATGTAAAACATAAGAAACCGAACTAGAGCCTCCTCTACCTTTTTTCAAGGACCCTGGATCAGGCTCTGCTGGGGTTTAAATGGCACATGTCAAAGGTAATGACCTCACAACTCATGCACGGTGAAGGGGTAATGCAATGTTGTTGCAGGATAATATACCATGCAGTGACAGATAACCTAAGAAACGTTAACATGTTGGCTATATATGGCACGTATAGCGCTGACAAAGGTTCAATATAGCAATACCAGTCGGCGGTCCATGGAGTTGCAAATCTCATTCCTGTTGTTTTGCATGGTCATTCATATGTCATTTCATGTACTCTCGGAGTGCGCTGAGCTATAAATTATTTTCATCAGTGATTCAGATAGCCTATTGCGGATAGAAGTGCTGGATATTCAAATTACTTAGCTTAGTCATCAAGTACTGAGGTACAACGCATATGCACAGAACGGAACAAATACCTGCATGTGCCAACACATGCATGTGCGTAGATTGAAATCGAGTGTGCGCGCCTCAAAAGCATTACTAGAAATATGCGAGCGTCAAAGTATTTCTCAGATTCGTACGCGCCGTCACTCTGGATGTTTTGTGCGTGCTTCAGTAATTATCTTCACAGTGTGTAAACAACTCCAGTTTCTTTATAGTACATACATCAAACTTAGCGCGCTGCCAAACTTTGCGCACCCCAACAAAATAAATGCAATGGTCTAAGTAGCTTGACAAAGTTTTGACTAACATACCTTGCAATAGCTTAAAAGAAAGCTCTGTTTAGTTCATCGCCCTTGCCTGATTAGTCAACTTTACGGCGCTGCATTTGCACAGGAGTGTTGGGCTAGGCCTAACGTATCTTATTCTTAGATGCCGTCTATCGTTTCAAATTTCCAAATCATGATTTTGACCATTAACTGGACTTCTTCATGACCATTTTTGTTGCTAGCATGTTCACGGGTAATTGTTGTAGGTATACGCACAGGATTTGTCAAAAGGACACTCTTCATGTAATAGTTGTCATGCTAACGTTAGTAAGGTGCGCGAAGTTTGGCAGGTTTACATCGTATTGCTAACTCCAGCAAAAGGTGCTTAAAATAACCGATTTCGAGGTACAACTCCTCCCAACTTGGGCCAAATTACAGTAAAATGAAACTTAAGACTTTCTAAAACAAAGTTATTGGATTCATACATATTTGTTCTTAACCATGACGTCATAGGTGGACACTACAGTACATCTCATACCCGGGCACCTAAACACCAAGTTTGAAGTTCATCGTACCGTCTAGGGGGAGATCACGACACAAATTTTAGAGCATTTTTGCCGATTTGACCTTCAATTACGTGACCTTTGACCTGGTTCAACATGGAAGGAGATACCCCCCAGGCTGCTTCCATCCCTCTGCAGCACAGTGATCAGTGGCCGCATTACGTTCAGCTAATCAGGCCTCACTGTGTGGCCCTATTGTATAAAGGGCAATGATCTCACTTGGGAAGCTCTTATTTCTAGATTTTTTCACTCACATTTATGAAACAACAACCAATATCCGGAATTCCTCGCAAATGTATGGTACTTTATGTGCCAACACAGATAGGAGTTACACTCGGATTTCTTTTTGACTATTGCTTGTATATTGTACATAACTGGGTGAATAATCAAGTGCATGATGATGCGTAAATACTATCAGATACAGAGCGGTACCCAAACACTCCATCATGCGTTAAAAATGTCAAAATAATTGTTATGGCTGCATAAAGTTGCCAGTAAACTCCATCCCGTTGATTGTTCGACAAAGGCCAAATGTTCGTCATTACATGAAGCCATAAAGTGATCAGCGACCAAAACCTGTGCAAGGGAAGCTGTTACGCAATAGAAGAGGACGCGTTTCTCTCTTGACGTCAAACGTCGATGGGTTTCGTAACCTTTCAGGAATAACGTCACATTCGATATTTGAGAACGGTCTCCCCTCTCCAGGAGAGATTTGATAGCGATGGCAACGTCATATACCAAACAGCCATAAAAAGAGTCGTCGAAATCTATCATGACCAATGAATCTAGACAATCTGGACTTGAGTCGCTCTTTAACAGAACGTTCTGTCCCGTGTAGTCGCCATGTATGAAACCTGAAATCAAATTGAAAATAAATGCGATGATGATGATTTTCATGTTAAAATTACTTCTAAATATATGCTCTGATCAGCTTGTACCGTATGCAAACTAAAAACACTTCACTGCCATGCAGAATATCCTATTATGAGTTCACAAGTAACTCGAAGCTTAACGGAAATTAGACTTTCTTGATTCAGGGTACCCGACCGACTACGGACAGGACCCGGGTCCGACTTTTGGACCTGGTTCTAAAACTACTATTTATGGAGAATTTTAACCGCAAACTATGCTAGCAGAGGATGAGTTCGAAGATCTTTTGTAATCGTTCGTCTACATATATATGGTTCAGTTATAGATAGACAGGCCTTGTCGCTAATGGAACATTGCGCCCTCGCAAATTATTCCAGTTTAATGCACAGGTCTGGCAATGATTTAACTTGTACATTCATACCGACGGGATATTGATTAAAAAGACGAAATGTAAAGAAAATTTAGGTTTGTAAATGACCACACTTTTATTGAAAACGAACCACGAAAATAGTAAAGACGAGTCACAACTTGTCAACAATGTTCGTGCGCAATAGACGAAGAACCATCCTTGTTCTTTTGTAAGGTAGCAGACGACACGACAGTGTAGATTGAGGTTAATACGTCGGTGACTTTATCCTAAAATTGACCGTGCATTAGAGCGAAGATAATGCACGAGGAAAATGTTGCCTGACTGTAATGGGCCTAAGAGAGATGAGGATTCTTGCCAATATGTATGAATTATAACTAAAACATACATTACCACATGTCATATATTAGATTGTGAGGAGGTACTTCTGCTGAAAAAAAAAGTCTGATTTGTGATATAAACTCCTCTCGGTCGCACTATACACCGAGACCCTTTTGTAAGTCAACGCTACAGAAACACACAAAATAATGAGTCTTTATCAGTCTCAAATATCTAGAGTTAGCCATTATTGTTATCACCATAGGACGGCCCGTCAAAACTTGTTTATTGTCCTGACAAATCAACATCTTTGATATTGGTTGCGGGTGGAGTAACAACTGAGTCGGTCGTGACAGTGGGTAACTCTTTTTTGATATATAGGCCCGTGCAGGGAGTCTCTGATAGGCCTAACCAAGAAGGAAAGGATGCGGGAGGCGTGAGTACTGTAACATGGAGACAGCACGTACGTGTATTGAATGAATAACTTGCAAGGGAACTGATCTACCACTTGCCAGATAAGCCATGATAGTCGAAGTTTTCTTGTGGTCGGGTCTAGACTAGTACGGTATAAACTACCTTCCAATGTGTAGTATATGGACCCTACTGACGTATGATAAATGAATGCAATAATGCGGGTAGGCCCTCACTTATATCATTCTGCTTCACACAAAATATTTTTGCACGTACAGAGCTGTCACTCATCTGTCATATTAAAGGGGGGAGGAAGGGTTGAGACAAAATGGAAATCGCCCTTGCCTCCAGATCAGTGCAGCACGTATTTTTAGCCAAACAAATCCCAAGTACACACCCTTTCAGCTTTGTGCACTACCATGTGACACATCTCCCACCCCTCACTTACAGACACTCTTCCCAGCCCTTTTTATGTTAACTTAACGAAGGTATACGATTTGGTGTCTTACCTGAAGGGAGCTTATCACTGACACTCAAGACATTTGTCTCAAACGCTTCGATTACAGTCTCCACTAAGTTTCTTTTCGATGGATCTTTAACTGAATGTAATATTTCCCTGATCCTGGGCATCTGATCCAGTGACCATACGCTAGCCTTTCCCCACTTTTCTAATATTGCCCTGTTTTCTGTCTGTTGCTACAATTGACAAAAGAAGTTTTACAGAGCAGTCCGTTACAATGCAAAGCGGGATAAAACATACTGAACACATTTCAGAGCTCGACTAAATAATATAAAACAGGAGAAAAGCAAATAGAAAGTTAGACAAGGAATAGAGTGTTAGACCCAAAACAATACAGAGTTAGACAAAACAATACATAATGTGTAAAGCGGGACAAAGTCAATTCTGATCAGAACAAACAATGAGCGGGACTATACAACAAGATAAAAAAGAAAATGAGCTAGTGTATAGAAAATAGATTATTCTACCACAAAGACCGTCAAACAGTATTGAAATAAAAAAAAAAGTACGAGCAATGATACAATGATATAATCTTACAAATTTTAACTAATCTTATCAGTGACATAATCCTCCAAAGGGCACTGCCATCACTGAGTTAAAACCATGAATGCATCACTATATAAGATGACATATCGATTGATTCGTGTTATAAAATAATATTATTCATATATATTAGGTTACCGTAGATTATATTATGAACATTTAGTTATGGAAGTTGTGCAACCATCATGTGTGACCATGTATAGACGTCTTTCGTGAAATAATTGCGTTTGGACGCACCTTCATCGACACGTGAAATTTTCCCAGCTTTTCGCCGAACTGAAGAATTACCTCGTCACGTAGTTTCATAACATCGCTTAGAGGTTGACCGTCTGAGTAAGTGAACAGCCTTATAATAAAGCAGCGATGATCACCACCACATTGCTTCGTCTCTGCGTAAGTTAAAAAATAAATAAAAAAAGAAATGAACACAAACTTTGAATATGAAAGCATGTCAATTAAACCTTAGCAGGCAGAACAAAGAAATGGGGGAAGGATAAACACATAATGAGTTTCCATCGTGGACGCAAAGAGCAGAGCAAAACAAAACACCTTGAAAAGTTGGGGTACTTTTTAATCAAAGACAACGAAATGTTAGGCAACAATTTCGAAGAACCGCTTTTTAGTATTAGGCCTATTATTTCTTCAATTTTCTATGTAATCGTGACTTTGTTGGGTGAGTTGCTTACTGGGATTACTGGTACCACAGTAGTTTCAGTTGAAATGTTTAAAGTTTTGAGGACAATCTCTTAAAAGCAAAACAGAAATATGAGACAACGTGTGCCCCAATATATTCTATAGGACCATGCATACAGCGGTGTAGCCAACGGGGGCAGGGGAGTGGGGGGCAGGGGTTCTAAGTTCCCTGGCAATATCAAATGACCAGAGAGACTCGATTTTCCTGCAATCTGAGCGGCATCTTTGTATGAGATTCCTCTGTACGCTACGCGTCAATTGATTGTGGCGCTCTGCTTCGACAGGGTCATTGTACTTGTTCCTTTAGGCTTTGTCCCCCTCATTCCCCTTCCCAAAAACAAATAAAGTCTGGTTACGTCACTTTTTTACTTGTTGATTGGTCGTTTGTGGGGTGTAAGTTCCACAATATCTTGTACTGCGTATCATAGATACACTATACTTGTGGATGTATTTACAAGCAGCATTGGAAAGTCAAATAATACTTTTGTCCGGATACTCTTTGCGATTGACGAAACTGTCTTGTAATCGACCATTGGACCTTTCTTGTTGTGTGTTGGTTTGTCGATGAAAATTTATCACGTACATTAAGTTGACATATTTTCTATAAAGTAGCCAAGCAAAACAAAGTTCTTGTGATTGCATTGTAGCGACAGAAAAACTTTATTATTACCGACTCGGAGTTCCTTTTAAAGAGGCTCATTGCGTTGTTTTGTGAAATTCACTAAATTTCTCAAACTTCCCTGTCACTAGTTTCAGTTACATACTAAGGACAAATGGTCAAAATAAAAGAATCCCAACGTTTCACACACAATGGAACATTATTGAGTGAGTGATTTAATTTAATTTGGTTTTTGAAAATTCGTCACCAGACATTTTTAATATTAGTACTATATTCAAATGCACACAACTCCAGTAAGTAACGGTAACAAGTAACAAGTAACGAGTAACGGTCACAGTTTGAAACTTTTGACAGCTTCGCTAGCTAGCTATTGGATGGGAAACGTGGCTAATTATATGCCAATTGTAAGTATTTTCATGTGATTATACCCTTCAAAATCACCACACTCTTCATTGATATCAACTCAACAAGCCCCTTTAACAGTAATAAAGTCGCACGGCCTCAGAGAGAGTGCACATTGAGTGCTGAAAGGTAAACTAGTTCTGCTTTGTGAGTAACACATCGGACAAAAGCCTTTTGAAAATGTTATAGTTTACATACCTCACTTTTGAATAGTTTGGATTAACTCAATATACTCCCAGACCCTTTAAACTATGTGAAAAGACGTTGATCGTGTGATGGCCATGCATGATAAAACGTACAAAAAGCACCCACATCACGCTGGAGTTTGGATCAACAACCGACCACAGCTGAAGGCAAGCAGGGTATGGTAGTTATATGGACATTTTATCCAGAGAAATGTTACTGTTTGTCCAAGGTAAACGGCATATATATAGGCCTAACATGATCATGGTCAGGCAGGATAAACATAAATATGTGCCATCACAGATGCTCATTTGGATTAAAAATACGAATAATTCGACACATTACGTGCAATGCCACTTAAAAAAAACACATAGTTATACAATTTCTTCAAACATATGTAATGAGATTTAATGGAGTGTAATTACCCGCTCCCCCTATTCATCTAAACCTTGTTTTAGTCGGATTGTTCTCGACGACTAAAAATGACAGCACAGAGGCTACTCAGTAAAGACGCTCACGTCTGCATTTAGATAGTACTGTACTGTCCTTTATCTCCACCGACTGCACGGACAGGTCAAGCACACTGGACCATTCAATACCTTTTGTGTCTGAATATGGGTGCAGGACCAAGCAGATTCACTGTTGAAGTGTTACTACTAAACAGTATCATTGAATTCACCACTCACAGATGAAACTACTGTAGGCCTATTTGCTTCAACCTAATTCATCATTTACAAATTTGGCTGAGGTGCAATGGGAAACTTTCACAAGTTGAAGGGGCAATCCATTCAGCTTCCTTCAAAATTCAGGAAAGGAAGAGTTGGTTGTGCCGAATGTCATGTTCGTTGCGACAGAAACAGCTGCAGTTCCCTAAGGCTGCATGATAAAACGTTCAATTTGACGAACATGGTTTTAGCCAATCTGTTTGTAAGCTCTTGTTAGTCACGGAGATTATTCATTTATCTCATTTTGAGGTAGAGATGGGGGGGGGCTGTAAAGATTTTATCCTTCATGAATCACACTACCACCCTATTCCCTAGGCTAGATGCCCTACGTGGGGGACGCCTGTGGTTATGCCACATGTGGCCAGTTAGTCCTAACTCCACATCTCGTCCTACTCCTAGCGTATACAATCAGACAACGAATATTACTATTACATAGGCCTACAGCAGCTGTGAGCTTTGTTTGGTTACTAACGCTAATCACAGCCTAAAGTATCGACATTCGCCCGTAATCTGAAAGTTTTCGTCATAGACAGTATCAATGCAGCAGATAAAAGTACATATCGCAGAATATCTTTTGTGAATAAACAAAATTAAGGAACCACGAAATCAGAAGTCTGTAGTAGCCTACGCTAAAACTGGTTGTCATCTTTAGGATCAGATTTAAGTGGTGAGTGGACCTACCTATCCACTATGGGGGGGGGGGGGCATACATTGGAATCAAGCAGTTGGAACAATTGGCAAATTCCTTACAAGTAAATACATGCAATAATTGTGCAGCAGAGACGGCGTGGGTCACTCATCCTTCCTCGGTCAGTGGGGAGAGGATGAGGTTCTAATGGCGTCCACCATCAGTTTCAACCAACTTTACTAATATAACTGAAATTGTGGAAAGCCACTCTAAGCGGAGGACTTCTGTCGTCACCATTGGTTCATACCAGAAACTTTTTGGACAAAAGTACTCCTTACCCTCATATCGCTCTAAATCACCTTCCCGGGCTCCCGTATAGGAGCCCCTTCACTCTTGTGCCACCTCCCGAAAAAGCCAGGCCGCCATTGCCTGCTGTGCGCTTAAATGTAATATGAAATAATTAAGGGACTTAATCCAAAAGCTGTGTGAGCTACTTACCTATTGAAAGATTCGACTTGAGTTGTAGAGGAAGAACAATCACTGTATCACCACGTTGAGTCGTGAGCGGGTATTGTTCGTTCAAACCCAGTACATGAGCCTTTGACATTAACTCTGTGGTCGCGCGTATCTCGTCAACGTACCTGGTATATGTCGAACTGAGAACTTTCAAGATGTACCTAGTTTTCGATGAATTTGTTCCATCCTCGTGAGAAACCTTGACAAGAAATACTTGATTAAGATACAGACTGTTAACTTCAGCTATCGCACCGGGTACCCCAAACTCTTTGAGCACACTTCCAACTGCACCTCGTGAAATGCAACCTTTACAATTATCAAATTCCCTCCATTCCATTCTGGAAGAAGAAACTGTTACGCTGCCCGCACAGTCGCATATAACGTAGGTTGTTTGTAGCGGTTCTCTACGTAGCAGCCGTATGCCTACAATCTACAATTTGTATAAAATCATCGCCACGGGATACCCACTGACCACATGCAATGTACTGAGGTCACTGTCGTAGTTGTATGGCCAGCCGAACATTCAATAAATAGAAAGTCCAATAAATAGAAAGTCCAATAGTTATAATAGCTAAGATAGCTAGGTAATTTTCCGAATATTTTCCACGTTACATATTCTAACACTTATTCAGATAACTATTTTAAGTATTTATACATCTTCTATTGAAATCACTGCAGTACACGTCGACTGACTCTACTACTGCTTAAAAGGACCACCTGATTCCTTCCTACATCCCTCAAAATGTTTCGTTGAACAGTGGTTCGGTACCATGGGCAGGGCTACAGGGTAATGGTGGTGGGTGTGCGTGTGTGTGGTGCGTGTGTGTGGTGGGTGTGTGTGGTGGGTGTGTGTGGTGGGTGTGTGTGGTGGGTGTGTGTGGTGGGTGGGTGTGTGTGGTGGGTGGGTGTGTGAGGTGGGTGGGGTTGTGAGGTGGGTGGGGTTGTGAGGTGGGTGGGGTTGTGAGGTGGGTGGGGTTGTGAGGTGGGTGGGTGTGGTGCGTGGGTATGGTGGGTGGGTAAGTAGCATAATTAATCATAACGCTAGCTTCCCTTTCCCTCCTTATCAGCCTTTTTCTTCAGACTGACAGTCTATGGAGGAATCAAGTACACTGAAGTATATAATGCATTTTTATGCTGATCAACCATGGGTGGGTTGCAGTTTGCTGTAAAAGAGGGTGTGTGTGTGCGTGGGTGTTTGTGTGTGAGCGTGCGTATGCCCTCAAGTTGCTTTCGTGTGCATGGATGGACTTCTCAGTCCGTTCCGGGATACGCTATGGATTTCGGCTTTGTCGGAAAAGTGTTGCATCCCCCTTCCCTTGTCCCAAAACCAAATCTACGCCCCTCAGCGAAAGAAAGGAAGTTTTTCGGATTCATTGATCACTGAGCAACGACAAAGGACGAATAAGTGGGCGTCGCATAAGTTGCGACCCATGTAAACCTAGTTGCGACTCAAATTCATGAAAGCTTCGCAAAGGTTGCGAATATATACATATTTTCTCAGAGGTATATATCACTGACATTTATATTAAACCACAGACCACATAGAATGTCTTTCCGCTTACCCTAGAGTGTGTGTTAGTATAGTTAAATGCGGCATCGAGGCATTAACCCCGTAAATTTGGAAAGTCTACTTCGCAGTCAAAACAAAGTTCCATGTGGTCACCAGTCAACTTCCGGTGACTTTACTCGTCGTCTTGTACCAGTCATCGAGGTTCAATGTACATGTCAGTTGATCATGTCTCAAAAGCTTGAAATTCTCGACTGACTTGTTCGAATCTCAGGCAATAGCTTGGTATGATTGTGTACCTGCTCCACACATGCAGTAGGCTATGCATGCACTAAGGCAGCTATGCGCAACAGCAGCATATATTCAAGTTGAATAGCCTATGTTAACAGGACGGGCAGGGTCATTTGAATTGCTTATGGCAAATATTTGAGGGACTAAAGTTCTCAAATTAGTTAGACACAAATGTTTGTTTGAATATCTGCCAATCAAAATGGATTGATATTGATAAGCAAGAACTGCTAGACAGTTTGTTCTTCCGCTACTTCGTCCTTGAACGGCCGGGTTTTGGGTAAATTTGTCCAATATTTACTATAAATAGCTGCAGCTGGATTGAATTGATGTCGAATGTAGGACAAAGCCTTGTTCGATTTCCATTTATTTGAGTCTGGATCTCAAAGATATTTCACGGTGGAACTTTTGAAACTAATGGAAAGAGATTCAAGAGGAGACCCACAAAAACCGAGAAGAGCTTGTGAAAAGAACCTAAACAGGTTCTTAGTGGCATAATGAAAGAGGAAATGTTTTCTAAAGGAGAGTAAACGAAGAAAGAAAACAATTGTCCTCTCAAGTGTTCTTTCATAATAACTACATACTGTCACTTCGGCAGGAACTCCTTTCAAGCATAGATAGCTATGTTTCAGCACGTTAATTAACACAATCTAACACGAAATTTACCAACACCACGTTGTTCTTTCGAATAAGCAATTCATCATGTCATATGTAACCATAAAGGGAAAGTGTCCTTCAAGTTATCATTTGTGGCTAGAATGTATACGGGTATATCGTGAAATACCCTTTTCATTATAGGTGAATGGACACTTCGCATTTTACGCACCGTGCGTTTAGTGATGCGATAGAAAGCCTACATCAAACTTCACTTTTAATTGTTGTATTATTCCTATACATAATATACATGAAGGAGATGCACAACCTATGCACTTCGTGGCGCGCCGTACTGCAGGTCAGTTGGGTGCCCACCACATATCACCAGCCATCGAATCTCAATGTTAAGCTTCTCTTTTTTGTGATTTGAACAAAAAAATGTTGCGGCCCGGAAAAGTGTAGAGGATAGGCAGTAAATTTGACAATGCAGTAGTGTGAATGAAGGAGTAGTACGCATGAAGACAAAAAATAGGCACACAGTGCAAGGCAAATGTCAAAAAATGTGTAAAATCCGTGAATATCGGCATATGGGTGAGTGTATGAATTTGACACCAAAATATCAGTTCCTGTATGGTCACTTTTTTATATGGATAATATCCTTATTAGCTCCCCCTTTTGTTCTTCTGTAGTATTCATTTTTATGTTTAAAAAGCCGGATCGATGGCCGCGTTATTGTCTCTCCTCAGGCCCAATTTGGCCGTCTGAACGCACACTGGCCATCCCTTGAGGCCATCGAGACACATCGAACTGTTACTCCATCGAGCTGTATTAATCGCAAAAAAAAAAAAACACACACACACACATACATACACGCACACACACACACGTGATACAAAACCTTTTTATAATCACTCCTCAGTCTCTTTAACTACATATTTCATTGTACTTTTTCTTTTTAACTATTCATATTGAGACTGAAATAAAGTTACAGTTACACAATTACAAAACATTAAAGGTTGCTAGGTAGATACCTGCAAATTGGGTATAGCGCCAGACCTATGATCAAAGGTCATAGGTCATGTAACCGATAAACACATTATCGGCATGTGTGAATGTTCAATTTATATGAAAACTTCATATATGAAGAGCCGATGACACAAAAAGTAAAAAAGAAAGAAAGAAAAAGAACCAGTCTAAAGGTAAAAGAACATGAGTACGTCAAATCGGCAAAAAATATTATGCAGAAGTATGTCATGATCTCCTCCTAGACGGTAAGTCGGATTAACTTAGAAACTTAATGGTATGTGCTCGGATATGGAGTATAGTGTTCACCCGACCGATAACGTCATGAGCAACAGGTCACGAAAACCTAGTAGCATTATCTACATAGACCTATCTGAATAACAAAAAGAGATTTGAAATATCATACATGTAAAGTGCTAGAGACAGAAATAATTTTCAGGAAATATTCAGCGCGTCAAAAAGTGAAAGGTCACTAAGTCAAAGGTCAAGCCGGCAAAATGCGTCACGATCTTCTCTTAGAGGGTCGGATAAAGTTAAAACTTGGTAGCTACCCGAATGGGAGGTAGGATTCGCATGATCGATGACGTCATACGTCAACTGCCAAGGTTATTATGGAACATGTTAACACATTGCATAAACATATTATACAACAACTACAGTATGGTGTGTGTTGATAGTAGACCTACACGATGTCAACATAGCATTACATGTTTGCTTTTTCCATACAATGTGATGCAGTATTTCAACCATGATGCAACCATATTTGGACTGGGTTAATAAATCTGGTAATAATCATTTTCCATGCATGTACCCACTCGTTTTAGACTTGAACACACGGCCCTCTGGTATTTCCAGCATTTTTAATAAATACTATCACCGCGTTTCTGATTCCCACGTGGTCAGTGACATTTTCCCCAAACATTCCATAGGCTACCTTTCGAAGGACAAAAACCTGAAAGAAACGGTCGCTCGCTCTAAATTGATGACGAAGATAATGATATGCTGGACACTGATCGAGGATATTTCTCTTGCAACGGAAAAAAAAATGCGACCTACACCAAAATTACTCTTCTAACTCCCTTTCTTTGCGAAACTCTGCCATAGCTCTTTCCTAGAAAATCGAGCAAAAAATCAGATGTACGTCCCATTTCGTTATTTATCTCGTTACTTGAATCAAATGCAATGCTCAATATACCCGTCCCCAAAAGGTTGCCGAAACCTGGCCTTTCGGCCTCAATTCCTCAATCAATAAGGTAAAAAAATCGACCTTTGTAAAAATATAATACATATCACATGGGTTGAACTGACGCAAGAATTATAATGAATTATGATTCTTTCATTTTCTTGGAGCATTTGGCAAACATTTCAGTAGTGATCGTACCTTTATTCCCCCCCCGCCCTCCTCCCCCCTCCTCCCCCCCCCCCTCCTCCCCACTCTTTACAAAGAAAAGTTTATTAGAAGATCGACAAACTGAAGGATGAACGTTGGACCACGATGATTTTTGATTCAAAGCAATACGCCATGTCCACTTTTGGGCTCATGTTGAAATAATGACACAATACAACTCTGCTATGTACCGTAATCATAGTAGTAACGGAAGATTTTATTATTATAATAAACACCGTATAATATTATCATCTTGTCTTGGTGAAAAGTGTTGACATAAACCGAACACTGTTCAAGTTGACACATTTTTTCTGATATTTCATGATTCAAAAACATTGGTTTCATTTTCCGCTATAGTATTAGGTTGCTAGGCTTGTGTATAAGAAAACTTGACATTGGCAGAATCGTTTGAAGTTATGTTGATTTAAACTGACAGACACTTTCGTGAAAACATTTATGATAGTCTTATTGGTGATACACAGCTAATTCATAACCTATATTGTGGTTGGCAAAATGCCTTCTTCATACACAGGTATGAGGATCAGTCTAATTTTGCTTTAATAGTGTGAAAAAGTTGGGGGGGAACATACTTTCATCTCCAGCTTATAAAAGCGTGGGAGCGATCGCCCCTTGTCCCCCACCCCTTTCCTACGCCTATGAATTATATCTTGGGCGCACAGAAATCGACCCCACTCCTCAGGCAAACGATGTAGAAAAAGCCTTAATTTTTTTGGCAAATTTTTTTTTTTAATCTTACATGATCAACAATACTGGACAAACAACCATGAATCTAACATTTTAAAATAGCTTGTTTTTAATAATGGATTCATGTTTCAGGTGCCACAAAACAACATAATTCATTATTCCCCATTGTTCCCAAATGTAAAGGGGAGAGCAGGTGAGGAGAGAGGGTGATGAGAGGAATTCCTTTGGAATATCCTCAACCTCCATGAAAGTCAAAGGCTCCTGGGTTAAACACTTAATTACTGTAGCGGGAAAAGAAAGATGAACTTATACAGTGGACTAGATAAAGGCACTTATACTGGCTGGTTTTTGAAACGCCAAGCAGATCATGGGAAACAACCCATTCACGGGTTTAGCCAATATGGTAAGTCACGCTGTAAGTACGTCCTACATAAACTAGCTATAAATTATCCAAATACCTCACACAAAAAGGATTGCTCATTCTACCACATAAATTATTTCTACCGTTGCATGTCTTTTCGACAAGAGAGGGAAAAAAAGAAGATAAAACGCAGTTTGGTTACGCCTTTGACTTTATCTATTAAAAAGAAAAAAACTCTCCTATTTGGACTTTTGCTGGCATGGACAATCAGCAGTGCTGATGTAACAGTTGCAAGCTAGCGGACAGTACAAGCTCCGACAGACCTGCAACTGTCTTCCACCCACTCTCAGTGGTCACTGATATAGATATTGCCATCTCAACATTTTTTTTTCAGAAAGTACTAGTAACTGTGGCAGTTTCTACATCAAGGAGGCATTGTAAAGGTCAGTCAAATTTGATAGGAGGTTACGATGATAACATAGCCAAGTAATCTTTGTGAATTTGAAACATGAACAGAATCACCTTTAATGTTAAGCAAGAACATTTGGGAAAATGTTATTGAAAAGAAAGACAGACATAACCTGTTCCACAGAATCATTCATTCGGAAAAGAGACACATACATGATAAACGAAGGTACTACTACTTGCTCCCAAATCCTAGGTTCATCAAAGCTCAAAAAATAAAAGCACAATGTTATCAATAGCTCCACATTTCTTGCAGAAGATTTCTTCTCAATAAGCCCATTGTCCTGTGACTACTAACTACCTATCAGAGGGTTTCGACCACTCGAGGTTAGCAAGCAGTCGCAGATATAAGACTTAAAAAGAAAACATGAGAAAGGAGAATTTTAGTTTCAGCTTAAAAATTACATGTTATGTAAATTACACATACATAAATTACAAAGGCAACTAGAATAGTTGCATTTGTAGTTGATAACTGGTAAGTCTAAGGGTGAGATTGTGGGAAAATCAGGTGTACATAGTGTATATAGTGAGGCGGGTACGGGTATGTAGTTTCTGTGAGTGTGGTGTTAGGTTGGAGAGTTACAGTAACAGGGTTCCAAAGGTTGTTGACGGGAGAGTGGGATTCCAGAATAAGATGTTAGGTTCCATGTCAGAAATAGTAGTGTTTAAATGCAGGTTATAGATGAGAATTACCCAAGGTGAGCAGATGAGTCCAATGATATATAAAACAGATGAAAGTAATAGTGTTTAGGTACAGACAGTATATTCGGACAGAACTTAACCATCATGTTGTAAACTGCAGTGCAACCAAGCTTAGTGTTTGATGAAAAACTTTTTAGTGAAAGATAAGACTCAATAATAAATCTATGGCACAAACAGAACAGGGATGGAGTAAAAATGACAGAATTAGTTACCATTCTCATTGGCTGTAAAAAGTAGAAGTAATACATCAAAGACAAACTCATAGGAACGGTTGCATAATCAAGAATTCAACACCTCCCAACAACACATTCCTAGGACAGAATATAAAAGATGAACATAGCATGCAACATCTCTGGAATGCAGGTAGTCTTCACAACACCCCAAAATTGCAGAACTTAGTAGAATTTTGTTAGATTCCAAATTAATACAGTTACTACATCTACACCAGCAACAAAATTGCTTATTTCTAGTTATTGACATTTTTGTGAGGATTCTTCAGTAAAGCGCGGACTTTACAATCGGGGCCATTTCAGACAACCTTTAAATTCAGTGTGTTAAGCCTTCTCAAATAGTTTTATCAGTCATGTGCTCACACAAGAATGTCTGTTAATATTCACAAGTTTGACAAAGCATTCACATACAGTTGAACCTTTTTGCATAGTTTAACATATTCCAACATTCTAAGATGATGAGCTCTTGCATTCTCACATAAGGCATAAAGACATATTCCATTAGTGTTTCAAAAAATATACATATACATAAAAATATTTCTATGCAATATACCGTTCCAACCGTCACGAAAAATCTTGCAAACTTCGGGAAATGACTTATTTTGGTAAATATTTGTAACAGTCAGTTGGAGGACAGCACTGATTTATTGAGATTGTTCTTTTTTATTGGCATAGTGTGAAGCATGGGTTTAGTACAATGAAGTTCTGATTTAGTGTTTAATGGAGCAACCTTAGTATCACAAATGAAAATATTTCACTGAATGTTGATATCCATGAGGTTCTCACAAATGCTAAACATAAGAGGTTTTGCCCTGCAAAACTCTTGCTGTAAACTTGAAAAGTGCAGAAACAAAACAACAGAAACATTTAGCCAACCTACACACATACAATGGCCATGCTTTAATGCTCTCACTTTTAAGTAGTTGGAATTTTTACGATTCTCTGTGCAAAGTAGCAGTTGCCAATATTCCGACATGCTATTTTTACTGTAACGACTGCCTAAGATAGAAAGATGTGATTTAAATATAAGGGACAAAAATGGGGTATTCTCTCCAAACATTGCTTTTACAGACTGCATGCACCCATTCTTACTCGAATAAAGTTTGTTAAATGAGGAATATGAAAGTGATGGATTAAAGCTGGGGTTAGAACCGACCACGTTTAAGGTTGTGTGACATAGAAATGACCATTTCCAGGAACAGGGTGTATTAACCATTGAATGTGCTGAAAATAGAAAAAAAAATGTCATCAAAATCCATCAAATATTGACACTTTTTGCAGGCAAAGTCCTATCTCACACCTGCATCGTGAATAAACATTGGTTAAGTATGCAAATTTTTTACATCAAGAGATGGACTCGTATGATATGTCTTACATTATCCTTTATTTGCTTAACCATAACTTCAAGGTCAACTGAGAATTTTGTATGCCCAGAGGGTTTCCTTTTGGAAACATGTGTTTTCTTTTTCAAAAATATCAATATCACATACCAATGTGAAACCCAGTCATTAAGTAATTAAGAGGCAATTTATATAGAGTTATTCAAGGTTTCCCTCTGCAATTTCTGAATGAAGCCAGCTCTTTTCTACAAGTATGTCACACAACCTTTCAGCCATGAAAAGCAGAGAATGCGTTACGGCCAAAAACAGTAACAGACTTGTTTTGATCCAGTAAATAACAAGCTACAACTGAAGGTGAAACATGTTCCTATCAAGAACTATAATTCTTGATGAACTCAATGACAATCTGACAATGAATATTAGCTTGTATCCTGTCCATATGCTTTTTACTTCCTTCATTTCTTCTTCCTAGGGAAACAAAGAAAAAAACAGATGAAGGCAAATTGAAATTTCTTTCATCAGGTCTGTGAGTTATTTACTGATTGAATATAGAATAGCAGAACACCAATAAGTACCACACAAAATAATGAAGACAGAAAGAATATTGTCAAAAGAACATATTGTCAAACCTTGAAAGACTCTTGATTAAATGCAATCACTATCATACAGACACAAGTTTCTATCTTGAAGTAATGCGAGAGAATGCAATAACAGTCATACTGTCCAACTTGGAGGGCTGTTGATAGGGAGCAAGACAGGTATGACATCAAACCTTCTTGGACTGTGATTTAATGTAGATTAGACATCCTACCTTGTACTGTAGGATTGTGACTGAACAAATTCAAAATGCTCAACCTCATAGGGGTTGAATGCATACTGATAAAGACACAAAACCTTGAAGGACTTTGACTCAAAGTAGGTGCGATGTCTAACTTTAATAGCCCTGGTGAATGAATTTGCAATAACAATTCAATCAGTGACGTCCTTAATAGTAAGGAATCCATGACATAATCATTCTTAAACCATATAAGGTATCAGTTGATGAGTTGTCTTACTTCTTTGGTGGAGGGGTTTCTTGATAGCCCTCCCAGGGTGACGTCGAACCTACTTCTGCGATGTGAGATGATGAGTCAGTGTAGCTGCTTGAATCTATCACCTGGACAAAAGGTGACAAAAGTGAAATCTCATGAACAATGCAACAATGCATGTGACTAACAGTAACAACAGCTCATCTTCACATCACATCAACAGTCACCATAGGCCATTCATCCTGAACCTGACAATACCTCTGCTTGGCCACACTGAGTCAGACACCAAGGGTCTTTTGAGACACGATTTTGAACATAAGGAGGTTAGAGATAAGACTCAAAGCAACATGAGATTGAAATGTACAGTAGCTACATGAATATATCACCTGAACACCTAAACTGATTCTCAAGAATGACGCATATGACTGGAGGGTACAAAATCATCCTAATTAAAAGGAAAATACAAATCAGAGTCAAAGTTTTGATTCGGTCATCTGAAGAAAGATTACTGAGAAAGATCATGAAAAATGCTGAAGTTGCTGGAGAACAGACCAGTGGAAGATAAGTCAGCATCACTGCTTCAGTGATATGAACAAAAGACTATTCAATTGTACATGAAAAATGATGAATGTCACTGGAGGTTAAAGGGGAAATCAGGGTTTATTTTCACAATTTATTTCACTACAATTCCCCACCGGTATCGTACAATGGGTTATAACTACCAAATATGATCAAGATGATCTCAAAACATATGGACAAGTTCGAGAAACGAGTCACATTCGCAAAAAATCGGTGAAGAACTCCGAAAGTCTGTAACATCCAATATTCATTGAATCAAAGATGAATATTCAATACTACCGCCTTTTCAAGGTATGAGGAGGTGTGGCTGAACAGTTTCATACGTAGCCTACATGTGCTGTATGTATCATCAATTATCACTAAACTCTTGTTTACTTAGCATTGCGCAATGCACCAACAGCGTGGGAACCGTAAACATTCGGTTATGTTTATTCATATAACGTCCTCTGGGTCTTATGCTGTGATCGGTCATCGTATAGAGGAGGCTGTCTTGTACAAGAACGTTTATTTTTTGTACCCGACAAATGTTAAGAGTTCTCATTCAACAGCAATTAACGCAATAATTACCATTTCTTCTACCTTCAAACACCTTCCCAACGTCTCTATTTCGGTGAACAATCAGTTTAGAAAGAAATCAACTAAAGGTGAATTTTCTCAGTCAAACCCTGATTTCCCCTTTAAAGAGACATCCCTACCGACAAGAGAAGGCACATTGGTATCACTGCTTGATTCCACCACCTAAAGGAACAGATTTATTGTCAAAAGGAACATCAAGAGTAAAAGCATGTTAATGGAGATTACAGACCCATTCTGAGCAACATGCAAAGATGAGTTTAAGCATCACTGCTTGGTTCAGTCACCTGAACTAAATAATTTGAATAATCAAGCAATAGCTCTCCATAAATACACACAGTCCTGTACTCAGATGTTCATAATTTTGCCAAAAACCATTTTATGAGGGAGCAGAAGCTACTCACTTCATCATCACCTTGATCTGGTTCATCTACTCCTCCTCCCGAGCTCTCCAACTGATTTGTCTCAACAGAGGACGAGCCGTACCAGTTACTATCCTCGTCTCCATCACCGCCAGATAATACCCCGTTAGTAGACCCTGTGGATGCAGGTCTGAAATTTGATTCCGCAAATATCTGGGAGGGCATCTCATCTTCGCTGGAGAGGCTGTGGGAAGATAGTAAACGGAGTGATTTAAATATACGACACAAAGCGTGAACGGTGATTGATGAGGATATTGGAAAGCATACACACTACATGAAACAACGATACTGATACTGAGAGCAGATAGGGCAGGAATTAACAAAAAACTGCAACTAAGCAACAGACAACAATGACAAAATGATCAAGAATCAACCACGGTAATCATGATTAACAATCACAAAGCCGGGATTGCACCTAGATTAGAATGATAAAATGAATTTAAAGCTGAGTGACACCAGAATCAAAGGTGAGGGTTCCAAAACTTAAAAAGAATACAAAGTACAATTAGTGATTTCTTTCAACCTAACATGATCAGTGGTTATAGTATTTAAACTTCATCAATCTTACGTTTGAAGTGTATCTCTAGCAGTGACTGATTTCAAAGGGAGTATACACTGACATTATAGGGTGAAACTTTCCTCAAATGATATTCAACTGTTGACCAAGTTTGTACCTAAATCACACCTATAATAGATCAGCTGGTAAATACTAAATAACTTCAAATCTAGCTCAAACTAAGACTACGTGATATTGCATTGAATTAAAACTTCATCATACAGAGCTTTACATATAGAAGTTCACATCTAGATAAAAGTGATTCCATGCATAGGTTAAAAATAAAAACACCTAAAACTTCATTTTCAAAAGTTAAATTTAGCTTTGACACTTGTGGCAAAAGATCTATCTCAAGAAAGCAATTCTGTCATGTGATTTCAAAGTCTCAAAGAAAAACGACCAAAAGTGATAAATCCCAAGACATGGTGATTGACAATTTTCATTCATTTCAGCTATGCATTTCTTTCCCATTGGGAAGGATCCTAGTTCTGAATATTCAACTAGTTGGAACAGCAGATCGCTGACACAGTATGAGGAGATCAGTTCGTAGTTTATTTACAGAGCTTTGTTTCAATAAAACCTTAAGATCAAATGTAATCTTATCCTTCTATTTTCCCACACCCACACAATCACTTTACATGATATGTGAATTTAAACTGAGATCAACTGATAATTGAGTCAAACCTACACCACATTAAAATCAGCTGTTGCTTAAAACCAGTCTACTGAAAATGCAAGAATGCTAAAGTAGATAACAAAAATGGAAATTGTGACACTTTGCACATGTTGGATTTAGGAGAGAAAAGAGAACATGGTCTTACAGTGAGTGCATGTCCAACATAACTTTCAATAAACTTTGTCACACTCTTGTATGCACAGATTTCAAATGTTTGGAAAAAGCATCTTCAGTATAGAGATAAGAAATCCACAGAAAGATGTGATTGTATGCTACCCCGTAGATCATATCGTGGTAATGCAAAGAAACACCATCAATGTTAATAAAACCATCACACAGTGGCATGCAATCCAATATCAATGGCAATGCAATTCACATCAGCATGTCAATGGGCCAACAATGTACAGTGGCATGTCCATGAAACACTGCACTAGCTTAGATACCACCCAAAGCAATTCACCAATGTACATCAAAGACACACCCTTTGGCAATCAAACAAAATAATAACACCATCACACAGTGGCATGAGACACTTATCAAATAGAAAGCTACCACACACCAGCATGCCGCTTGTGCCACCAGAATTCAGTGGCGAATCAATGAAATACTGTACAAGGATAGGTTCCCAAACAAAGCAACATATTAATATATACATTGCAATATACAGATACACTAAAAATGTGTATAAACGATCACATGGTGACATGAAAGACTTCTCAGTGGTAAAATAATACTTAATCAGCATGTTAATGTGCCACCAACATACAGAGGCATGTCAAAGAAACACTGCAGCAACACATGAATGCACTTTGAAGATACAGTGGCAATCCAACAAAATGCAAAAAAATGTCCATAAGATCAGGTGCATGAGACACGTATCAAATGGAAAATCAACACACATCAGAATGTCGACCTGCCATCGATACACTTCAATATCAAAACAACACAATCAGACATTTCTGAAAAACAAAAATCCATTCAAAACCAAAAAAATCTGCATTTCAAGAAACAAACAACAAAAAGTCATACTTCGAGGTAAAGTTATATTTAATGTGTGTGGCCATAAAATTGGAAAATTTTGGCTGCATTACAAAAAAAAACAAAGAGAACAGAACTATCATCATGGTATTTGATTATCAGATAATACAAAATTATACATTTACCTCTTACTTGTAACTGCTACCGTATGCTGTGAAACAATGAGGATAAATGTATTTCATGAATACACCATACACTATATCTATCAATATTTCCACAGGCAATGCAATACACTGACCAAACTGAGCTAATTCCAATATACCTCAGGTTTTACTGATACTGTAACCACAAGTTAATTCAATCAACAGAAACTATGAGTAATAAGAAAACCTGCAACGAAGCCACAGATTGAAAGTTTTGGCACAGGAAGAGAGTATAACTAACATATAACTCAAACAATAAGCCAACCCGAATTGCTTGAGATTTTAATAAAGCACATTCCGAACTTGGGTGTTAAAATTGATTAACCATGTTGCAAGTAAACTACGGTTTCACAGTTTACTTTGAAGGATTGCGAGAATAAAAAAAATACACAGCAACATAAAGTTCAATGCAAAGACAAGTAAACACTGCAGGGATGAAGGCACAGATCTTTAACTTGGATACAATTAGTAAACAGTCCCCCTTCCTATGCTCTCTAAATATTTCACACTGTAAACATAACATTATTTACAGTAAACATACCTCACATGTGTGAAAGTAGTTATTACAATGCACATAACAAATTAAGTGATAAAAAGATATGTTTACAGCTTATGCAGACCAACCTGTGACAGCTTATAACACATAATTGTGAGAGAAAATAGGACAAAAGTACTGTAAACGATATACTAAAGCAGAATGTCTGGAGTGACCAGTAATGTAACAAGTATTTTTTGGGCTTTCAAACAATGCCCAAGGTAAACAAATGCTTTTCTACAGCCACTGTGAGGAATCCTAAGATTTTGGCATTTTTAAATGGCAGTACCAGCAATTCTATCTCTTGCAAAGTACAAAGCTTAACCAGTTAACTGTGGAATTAAAATATCGTAATTTACAGTACATCCCACTTCAGAATTAACTTTCGCAAAAAATGTCATTTGTAGTCAATTTCAAGCTAACGGAAGAAAAGTATGACACTGTAAATATTTAACACAAAAACATGGCAACACATCATTTTTCTCCTCTTTTGAAACAAATACATGCCAAACACAGCATCTTTTATCTTGCTTGTAGGGTTTTTTTCCTAAATCACACGTCCCACTCAAAAATTCTGCTCTTCCTCATTTTCTGGGTCTCTATTGGACTCGAAATTGTAGTTAATAAAACCTGCAAAGCTCCTGATATCTATTAAAAAGCCTGTGTTTCTTAAAGAGAGGGGGCCATTGCAATATTGAAATTGGGAAGAAAGTATCCCGCATGGTCCTTTGCAGAGAGAAGTACAAGCAAAGCAGCAAGTTCAAGAGCACTTCAGGGGTTTTCTTAGATGATCAACATACAATTTGAAGGGGAACATACCCCGTCCTGTGGTATATAGTGAACAGATCATGGGGTAAGAACATTCACCGTGCACAGCGAACAATTGTTCAAAGGTTTAATGTTGATTAGTGAGCAGTTATAATGTTTTGTGTAGTTTTGTGCATATGTTACAGGACATATATATCCATCTTACCCAGTAGTGTGTAGTTAACGCAGGACGTATATGTATGTCTTATGTAGGTAACCGGTTAATCAGCTACCAATAAAGATCAGAGGACATTCAAATAACTACAGGAATAATTGACGATGTTACTAACTGGAACTAGCAGAACAGAGTTTCAATACTATTAGGTACTTAGAGAAGGAAACAAAGCACTGTCCAAGGATGTACTACTTGGAATAAGCAAGAGTAATACACTAATATTACATATTTGGAAGGATTCATATAGGCTACAGCCCCCAATATTGTTTCTTGAAAGAAGCAGAAAAGCTACCAATGCTAACTCCTCAAAGCAGCAGAAGAGCTTAAGTACTGCAGCACTACTTTGGGGCAAAAGCAGAATAGCTACCAATGTTTAACACATACGTGGAAGTACCACATCATCTGCAAATGCTGTTTTGTAGCACTAGAACAATCGCCAGCACTATTGTGGAGTTATCAGAATAGCTTTAATGCCAACACTAGCTTTTTGAAAGTAGCATAAGGTAGCCACCACTGATATTTCTTTGAAAATAGCATAACAAGTTTTACCAACATTTTCTTCTGGGAAAGTTGACTCACCTTATGTCTTTGAATCCTGCTCTGTAATATTTTTGTTCTTTTCATCATCACATTATGGTAATCCTTAATTCTGTTTTTCCAAAACATGTACAGACTTGTCGTTGACTCTATCCCGGCTTCGTGCAGAACTTGAGTGAGAGTATCCTGTAAAAGATGACTAAATTCTATTTATAATCATCATATAATTGTACGTCTTCAGTCTGTGAGGTTAGACCAGTGAGATTAGAAGGACATTATGAGATCTAATTTTCATGGAAGAAGTGCAAATTGAGAGGCCTATGCTCTCATAAACCACTTCAATATTTGCTCTGTATACTGTTTGGTCAAGTCCCTGTGAAAATTACTTGTGATATGGTGAAGGTAAACTAAATCCACATTTAGCTGGAACTTGCAAACACATAGAAAGACCGTAAGGAGTTCAGCATGGAAACCATTGGACTTTCTCTTTTTAGCTTCTGTAAATCCTCTGTATATACCTACTGTCATGATGGTGAAAGAATTGACAGTTGATACATATAATGTATGCAGCATCGCCAATAGTTCAACGGAACATGTATGATCTTGTGAAACTGTACAGTCATGCATTAAAACTAATTTCAGATCACTCTTGAGCAACTGAGTAATTACGTGAAATTAAGAGAATTGTTTGAAATGCAGCAAACCACTCCGAGAGTAGAGAGCCATAACCAGCAAATTGTCTACGATTCAAAATCCAGCAATCACATCTGGGGATTTGACAAGTGCCTTCCAGTACAGACCTTTCTTTAATTTTTAGTTATGAATCACTGGAAAACTGACCTGAAAGCCTGTAGATCCACTGGTCGCCTCACGGTCTACGGCGACTCTGAGAAGCTGACATATTTTTGTCAAGTAGTCATTCAGAACATCAGTTAAAGTCTCCAAGGCAAGTTCCTCACTTGCTAGAAATCAAAATGAAAATTTATAAGCAAATTGTTACCATCAAAATGGGAAGTATAAGTAAACAAAACAAAAGGTGGAAATTAACACAGACAGCTACATTCAAACAGAAACTTTGATAAGCACATGAGCTTTAAGGTATGACGTAAACAAACAAGGTATTATATCAGGGCTTCAGATAAAGATTCACTGTCAGTTCCCTACCACCTTTAAGTAGCAGCTTTAGTAATGTTTGCACTAGGCCCAAAATTTGGACCGAGGAACCGACTTCCATAGCCGGTTAGGTGCCCAGGTACCCCAAAATTAACAGCTGTTAGTCTTTGAGTCTGTTATGCATTCATAATACGACATTTTGCTTTGCAACACCACGTGTATCTTTTGTATGGGTCGATGGCAATGAAGTTATTGAGTTTGATATATATACTGAATTTGTTTTACAGTGTATTGTACATTGATGAAAATTTGGATCTGTGTAGCAATTCTAGAACCGAGTTCTGACGTCATTGGTCCGGTGACTGGATACCCGATGCAAACAATAATTTTAGGAGATGAAATGTAAGATTTTTGTTTCTTTCGCCTTGACTGAATACGTGAATGGTCATCTAATACAAAATCAGCAGCATCGACTAGCACATTATTACACCATTCGATGACATTGCCTAATATTACAATCAGTGTTAAATCAGGCGGAGTTGTTGCCACTATAGGCCCTCTAGGTGTGCAAGTGTCATTGCCAATAGTCAATGCTGCTCCACCGCCGTAGACTGTTGCGATGTGGAATGCAGTAAAATAATGGTAACCATTTTGTAATCACCATTTTCCTGTCTGAAAGTGAGACTGGGTGAATATATGATGTTCTTTTAAAATCAGTGACCAATTTCAATAAGGGCTATTTTGCAATAGTTATCAGGTCATATGTACACAATCCTTCCAGCATTCACGACTCAAGATAGAGTTGTAACCTTTGTTGATGCTCATATATCTTTGCATATACTGTATATGTGAGCACAATGAGAATGGAGTCATAACTTACAAGTATAGAAAATGCACTGGATGTTAAAAAAAAGTCACAAATTAATCGCCTGAACAATCATTTTGACAGCCTTACTTATCAAAGACAGAAACAACATGATATCAATAATGATTTGTACAGAGACAATATGTACATTTATAGTTGAAAAACTGTTACAAATTTCAATATTGTATTTTTGTATGAGTCTCATTCCATTTTTGCGCAGTGAAAACTGCAATCCACTTGGAAAGATTGCACAAAACACTCTGACAAAATCACAACTTTCGCGCATTTTTTTTTTTTCATAAATCTCTGGTCTAAGATTTCTTTCTTTTTTGGGAGGGCTTTCGTTCGTTTTGGGAGAGGAGGTACAGTATTTTCTCTTTGCAATAGACAACTTACATGTACAAGCATCCTTGCTTTTTGGGGGTTGTCATTGGTAAAAAATTAATCATTTACACTGTACAAATATTGCTACCAACAATGGAACAATGTTGATATATAAAAACTTTTATTTCAATTTTCACTTTCTTTATTGCAATTTCTATGGACAAATATTGTTGGCTCTGAATTAAATTTGCCAAGTTAGAGAAAGATTCCATAGATTCTTTAACACATCACTCAAAACCTGTAAGTCCTGCAAAAAACAAGATCTTGCCTATTAGATCTATCTGTTTTGTTCAAAGCAACTGTGAAGACTGGGAAATAACATATTTACAAATTGAAAAAGTCAGATCTTTAAATATACTATAGGGCCATTTCATGTCACATAAGTTACAAATCAGACAAAAATTTCAGCTATTAAACTAGTCTGTCTCTGCGCAACACCATGTGAGGTAGTTTAAAACTAGTTCAGAAGACCAAACCTTTTTATCTTATTTAACGCACAGCACTTTAACTCAAGCTGTTGGAAGGGAACCTGTTCTGACTTTCAATGGAAACAATGGCAAAAATAAGATATGCCTGCACATGCAGATGGTGATGAGATGTACCAGAAGTAATGGACAAAGAACCCAATGAAGGATCTGTTTAGCTACAAGACCATGGATGGGCCAGAGAACTGAAGGACATTACTATGGAAAGTTATGAATAATATCAAGAACATACACCACTTAAAAGGGTGATGTCAGATTCCTTTGAAAAGGACAAGGCTTACAGTTAGTGTTTGCACAGTCTCCACAAATCAGAGCCAGGTATCCACAGTTGGTAGTTGGTAGAGTACCCAGGTGCCAGAAAGTATACCCTCATAAGGCTAGGAGGTCATGAACTCATAACTCAAATATTTTGCATTTCACATAGAGTACCACGTATCCTAGGTGCGGGCACGACAATGAAGAGTTTTGGGTTGCATACACGCTGAATTTTGTCACATGATGTATGTTTGATGTATGTTAGTGAAACTTTGGATGCAGGCAGCAATTTCAAAACTGAGTCGTGACACTGTCAGTCGGGTGTGGGTGTTCACGTACCTGGTGCAAATAGCTGTGCATCAGCTTGAAATACAATCTGCTACAGTATATGGTCATGACAAAGTGTGAACCTCTTCACAGTTGTCGTGTATGATCCTGGTGGTTTATTGCAGCTCTGTCATTTAGTTGTTACTGCCAGTACTGACAATGGCAATGACAATGTCTCAAAATATGGCAAAACAATGTATTTTTGTCATTTACCTCTAAGAAATATGATCATCTTTGACTGAGGGAACAACTTGTAGTGTATTCTAATGGTCCTTCTACTCAGATAAAAACACATGTTCATGACTGGATAGGTTTTGTCAGTTTTTTTTCCATACAGTAGTTTTTCCATGACTGTCGACTTTTCTAGCATCATTAAAATTCATTGTTTCAATTACAAAGTACCATTCTGTCACCTTTGTGACTTCCGTAAAATTTAAGAGTCAAATCTCATTTGAATGTGAATTAATTTTAATAATTTAATGGCATATTTTTTAAATCTGTGACACTGTAGACTAATTATCATTTTCATAATAACCCTAACCCAACAAATCCTTCAAATTATTTGTGCATCTTCTGCATGAGTAAGATTAACATAAAGCGCTACAAAGTTTAAGTGGCTGTTGAACACACACCTTCCCTGAATATCATTTAACAACACATCATGCCAGTGTGCAATCAAGCGATGGAAAAGTGCTTATCTCTCTTTGCTCTCAACCAAACACTTCAGATACAATGTACAGTTAACAAAATGTTTCTAATGTTAGAAGTCTTTCAACAGTACACCCTAGTAACTTGTGTGACATCACATAACTTACAGAATTTATGTGCCCTTTGCTTACCAAAAAAAATTAGAAATTGATCATTAATATTGATCATGAAGGTCAACATACTGAAGTAGCTTTACATCAGAACTGCCTCTTTTTTATGTCTCACATGTGGCTTGTAGGAAAACTTTTTGTGGATATTTTGTCACGAAAGTTACGGTCCTGTTTCACAGTTTGTGGAACATTTTCCTAAAAAAGTACCAGAGGCTGCTTTGAAATGAACCTCAGAATTATGCTCCAGATTGATTTATATGTTATCTATAAATCTAGATCATGCTACTTTGACTAATTGTCATATGGTTTACAGGTCTCTGAAAATAAAATCTCTAAATCAGTTATTTAAGACCATCTGATTTTTGTAATACTGAAATTGTCATAAGTGAATAAAATTTTGAAAATCTCAGAGTGTAGCAAATCGATCCTGAGAGCGCAAACGTCATGCTACAGCACAGAAATAATTCAGCTGCCCTATAATACATTTTATATTTTACACAGTGAAAGGGCCCTATGTAATGAAATGGTGAGCTGCAATACACTGAACTGTTCAAGATACGAGGTTAACCAAAAAGGAGAGTTTCTTCTTTATCGTATTACAGCTGCTTTGAAATTCATCGGCAAACAGATGTAAATGAAACTATAGTAAATAACACCTGAATTTTTCAGTTACAGAATTAAGCGAAGGACTTTACTGTTGTCATGTTAAAGAAGTTGATGGAGGAGGAGGTGGGGAGTGAGTGCTACAATGGAGACTTCAATCCACCAAGAGATAAAATGGTCTTGCACTTGCTAAAATATTGTAATCATCTTGTATACTGAGCAAAATACACCACAGAGCACTGCAATATCGACTTTCACTGAACGCACTGACTTAAATTGCACAGGAGACTAAACACATACAAGCAGATGTCAGGTTCCCTCAATGAGAAGTCCTTTTATTCATTTGTATACATACTTTGATATCCAGAATGGGCACACACTGTGGCCACAGCTCTGTGACTCAGCTTTCTTGCTGTACTTCTATCCATCTCAACGGTACCATTA
Source organism: Stichopus chloronotus (assembly GCA_021234535.1). NCBI lineage: Eukaryota > Metazoa > Echinodermata > Holothuroidea > Aspidochirotida > Stichopodidae > Stichopus > Stichopus chloronotus. The sequence continues at coordinate 25,746,207 of CM037836.1, forward strand.
TCAAGGGAGTACCTTGGGAGTCTGTCAGAGGGAGAACAAATTTGGTGGTAATTGATTACTTCAGTATATTGACACAAATTTAGCATGTATCACATACAATTACATTTAAATAGTCTTGATCGATGGTGATGAATTGTGTCAAGATAAGCAAGCATCCCGATTCAATCTCACTGTAAAATTGAATGCAATTATAAGACTAGAGTATGTGTGAGCGACTGTACTGTAGTGATAAGACTATGGAAGTTTTAAGAATGCACATTTGAATGTTTGCCTTGGTGTAAATGTTTCTTATGTGAATGACTAACAGTTGTTCCGAAATTTCGAATGTAATGTGGATGCCATTTGAGGGGCAATCACACTCAAAACAAGAAAGATCTGGTCGCAGTTGATGGATAAAGCGTTAATGTATCCTTAGCATGCATCCAAAATTGTCTAAAGATTAATCCCCATGCAAACTGATGCTGATACAAGAGTCCAAGGGCATTATGCTTGATTGCATGAAGATTATTGCAGCTGTAACCATTTAGTCTTAACCAAGATACATGTACGAGGTAAATGCATGATTTTTGCATCCCCAAAAAGATTGGGGCCCAATTTGTCCCTGGGTAAGAATGCTAATGAGCAAAAGGTACTCCAGTATACCATAGTACTATTCTGACAAACTCTACACATTGTAACAAGTAATCTGCAGATAAAGAGAATTGCTGTGCATGATTTAATAATTTATGGCCCATATGATGCATTCTGAAGTTGGGCCCACATAAGTTGAAAGCTGCAAAAGGTTCCACTACCTTAGTGCTAATGTGACAAGAGTTTCACATTTTAAGGTAAATTCTGCAGAAAAAGAAGCATTTTGCATGATTTCATAAAATGGCCCATATATGGTCCATTGGGACCGTGGATGCCAAAATCATGAACACTCTGTAGTACCACCATCATAGTTCTAACATGGAACGACCTTTGTCTTCTAACATTAAAGTCTGTAGGATAACAAGCTTTCTGCATGATTTCATAAAATGGTCCATATGTACTACTTTGAACACGGACCCCAAAATGCTGTACACACCAATGAACCGCAAAATTACCGATGCTTTCAACATCAAACATAAAAATTGTAAATAGGGAAAGAAGCATTTTGTATAATTTCATAAAATGGCCCATTCAAGACCTTTATGTACCCCAGTGGTACCTACAGTACATACACCAGCCTACCCTTACACACTCATTAACATAGCCACAGACTTTCCCATGAGAAAAAGAAGGAAATAACATTCTGAAATCTTTTTTGGTACTATTTTTTGTTCTGTGTTTAAGCAACTTGATTAATTTCGTATCGTGTTTGGGGGTCTACGCAAACAAGAAAAAATGTAACGTTCGCAATTTGACACAGTGTGTTCACACAACAGTTGCATTGTTTTTCATGTAAAGGAAAAAGGTATTATTGCGATCAGGGTAGTAAATGATGGACAGGAAATCAGTGAAAACACCAGAAGACACTGTGCACAACACAGTTTCTAACAGCAGTCTTTTGCATGCACAACTGCGATCATTAAATGTAGCTTTCCATTAGTTTGGTTTCAATCTGTGTCACCATGAAACTAACCACTGACCACATCTTGGAGTAAATTTTCTGTCAACAGAAATTTGTGTTGTTATAAGCATAGAAATTCTAAGTGTACACCCTAATATTTTACTCCAGTGCAATTTTTTATAAACTTTCGACCATTAATAAAGAAAATAACACTGCTGAACAACAATTAGTTGCAGAAAGTGAAGGATGAAGTGGTTTCACTCACTGGTTTTCATCCTAGTTCACCCTTGACCTCAACTGATAAGTTTTGAATATGCAATATGTACTGCAGTTTCTTATTTTTTTGTAGTTGGTTAATTAACTAATTGGTAACAAGAGAGAGTAAAGCAAAGAGCACATGGCATAGGCACTCCTTGAACTGTGCTTGAACTGTGAGGGTCAACCATACTGTAATTGCCTGTGAATGACCTTGAAAAATTTGTCAAAGATGGTTGCATTGTGGAAGGTAAGCAGGTATACAGTATCTTCACAATTTGGTAATTAGGAAAATATAAAGGCAACAACCTAATTAAATATAGTTGTCTGGAGTGCGGCTGTATCCCAAAAGGTGTAGTAACTTCAGTTTGTAGCACTTAAGGGTGGTAGTAAGCTTTACACATGTTTTTTTTTTAATGAAAATTTTCATACTCAAATCTGATTCAAGGAGTATTCCACTGACGAACTAACAGGTTAAACGAAGGGGAATAATTTTTTACTGCAGGCAATTCCAAAACCCATGTCAATATCTTTTCCAAACTAAAGATATGTCTATTTAAAGAAAGACTCTTCTGGTAAAGAATAATTTCCAGTTGCCACAAGGTTACAAAAATGCCATGGACAGCAAATTCCTGAAATGAGTCTTTCTTTTTCTGTGAAATAGAAGTCCTCAGTTAGCCTGGAAATTTGACAACAGTGGAGACTGGGTATGTTGTAGGCTTTAATACCAACAAATATGGTGGAAATTAAGGTCACATCTCTATCATGTTTCTTTTCAAAAAGCAAAGATAACAGAGAAATACAAAGGATATTTAAATAGTTGTGCCTGTCTTACATCACAAATCTCCCATAATGTACATGTGTTCCATTTTGAAATTGATATTTCTTTGAAAATCCATAGCTTCCGAAATGATCACGCTATTGAGATTTGGTTTTCCCCAATGAAAAGAGAAAATTATTCCTGATTTTTATTGAGCATCAATTATTTCTAGTGGCCAATCACTGTACAGCATTGTTTAATTTCTTTTTCTGGTTGAACAAGGACTCTATAGCACAATATAATAAACATGGACTTAAAGCTTTCATCAATTTGTCTTGCAACATTATTATTTGTTGTTCAGAGGACAATCTATATAACAATAAATTCCACCTTTACATAAAGATTTTTCCTCATGCTTAACTAAAACAATATTTGAACACATAGGGCTGTTTCTTTTAATTTTTTTAATGTTTAAGTTTCCATGGTCTCCTTTTCAAAGTTTGTTCCCACACTCCATACTGTTTTAGGACACAATCAAACAACTCTATATGATACTGTTCTGTATATAGTATCCACAACAAAGCAAGGTTTAGTGATTTTTTATTTTTCCAATCATAATTTGAATCAGTGATTTACTTCAAACAAATTGATTTTAATAAAATAAACCAATTTAAATTGTGATTTCTTTTAATTAAATTGACTTTAATGGTGATTTTCATCACGTGGATTTCAATGAACAACCTTGAAAAATAGTAAATACAGCAGCAGCAGTTTAAAAAACTCTTTACCTTCCATTTGCATCAATCTTAGGGTGCTCCGGTTGAGGATGCTTTTTAATGAGCTCCTCTAGCAACGGTTCTGACATCATTGCAGCATTCCTTTCAGCAAGTTTCTGGAAGGGATTCAAGGAAAATATCCTCAGGTTGTTTAAATTTGCAAGTACTTGTTGAAACTGATAAGAGAGAATTCTGAAAGTTTTATTTATGGTTTAGAATTAAAACAAATGACTTCAAAATCTTGAGTTGAATAGGAAAATAAAGTGATGATAAAATAAATATGTTACAGCAACATGCTTTCTATGAGTTTTTCCTTGTCTGGTCACTTCTAGGTTTAATTTGTGTACACCAACTTGTGCAGAATCTTTAATGTTTCATGTACACATTTGTCTACAAGTATGCCAATCTCTTCTTCCTCTGTTGATTGACGCTAGCCGTTACTGTGGTTACACCATGGTTACACATCCTAGACATGACCCAAATAGTATATCTACCATGTAGAATCCTTCACTCCAAACTAATGAACCATGCAAAATGAAATGTAGCCTTCTGTATGGAGAGCAATAACCAATCAGGGCACAGTACAGGCTAGACATGATGCACTGTTCTACTGCACACTAGTCTATAACACAATGATGCTGTGTAAAATTGTGTCCAAAATTGTTGGCACACAGGATGAATTTTACCCTAAAACCAGCCAAACCATTACAGCAATCACCTGTTCAAAGTTATACAATGAGACCGCATATCAATGCTGACAGTCAAAGATACCTTTACAAAACTGTACTTACTGGCCAGCTGCTGTGGCAATGCCTTCATGCATGTACTGTGTTTACTGAGATAATGAGGCATGGGAGGGACCACAGAGCATGGACTAGGTGACCAGTAACACAGACAATTTGACTACTTAGTCTTAATTAGGGTGCTTCTACGTTAGATTCGGTTCAGATTTCGACGCCAGGATCAGATCCCGCAGTGGGGATCATGTTTGTAGTGTAAACTCGCCTCAGGTCTGGATAAGATCCTCCCATTTTGACACTGGCAGAGGACAGGATCTGATCATGACATTGAGATCAATATTGAGGTGAAAATGCTCTGGCATCAGTGGGGTCCCAAGATGACACACAATCTCTGTACTTTAAATGCGTTTTCTCACTATTGAAAACAGTTTCTTACATTGTTTTTACTCATCCATGGTACACTTACAGTACATTGAATCTAAACTTTGAAAAAAAATAGTAATCATCCCCTCATTTGCTTCAGAACGTTTGAACTTTGTAATTCTCAAGACAAATACTATAGCAAGGTGTGGAATTTGGAAAACATTGCTTAATGTGAACTTTGTGCATGTTTGGGACAGACATGCTCATTGTGGGACGGTTTTGATATACTCATTTCTAGAGTAATGTTGGGTTATTACAATCGTTGTACAACAGAGAAAATTTACAGTATGCTTTTTGATGTCAACATTTTGCCTAAACACATGCATTTTGTTTTTACACCACATAAACCAAGGGAAAAGTTAGAGAACCTGTGGGATAACTACAAGAATTCATCTGAGCACCCACCCTCCATTGAATGCTGCTTCTATTCAAGCACAAAGTGACAAAGACATTCGTTGTTACCACCAGTCAGTGGCAATCATCCTCAGTCCTCTGCTATCAAATGAAAAATCAGACTACGCCTGTGGAAGCTAAGGTGAGGGCGTGTACTGAGCCATGACCATTTAGTTGAAAATTCATTATAATACATTCTCTCAACACATCCTCTTGAAACTATTTCAAGCTCCAAATATTTCACAGCAAATACTGTACATGGAATGTTTCAATTTCAAGAAGTGAATTAAACTTTACCACAAATGACCAACTTTGCTTTTTATTTCCTATGAGACATGTCAATGTCAATATACCATCCGGTGCAAGCACAAACAAAAGCCAATATATAATTTTTTTTTTTTTTCATGCCCACACAATCACTTACAAACAAAAGCAACCAGAGGAGAAGGGAAGGCACCATAGCAAAATGAAAAAAAAACACAAAATGCAAGAATGAAAACCTTATTCTGTATCACCTATGGGTTTGATGTTACCAAGTGCTGATATGAATGAGTAATGTCAATCACTCAGTGATGATGACAATTGTGGTCAAGGTATTTCACAAGTTGATAGGAACTTTGTGACACCAAATTGTGGTTATGATTGTGGAGTCATCAAAGGCAACCTGGAATAGATCTTGCCTCCCATGGGAGTGTGTACTGTGACTAAAACAACCAAGTACTTTGTAAATCTTGACAGGGAGTTGTTGGCAACTGGGAAATTCTCATAAGGCTTAGAAAAGGTGATAAGAGTTGTGTTAAGTAGTTGTTTGCACAGGGCCTAGAAAATGGACTTTAAACGTTCCACAAATTGAAAGAAAATGAGACCAAAGCCTTATCTAGCAACAATCTCTGCTATTAAACATAGATCTACATTGTGGCAAGTTTTCAATGGGAAAGAAATGTGCTTTATTTTCTTAATATGAGTGACATGTACCTCTTCATATATTCACTATCAGGACATGTAAAACTCTCTAAGTATCACATGAGCTGGACTTTTGACCCCAGGACAGATCTTTGGAGTGATAGAACTTACTGCAACCATTTCATGTCACATTACAGTGATGACAGTTTCCCATGGGGCAATTCAAATGACAGACATCAGCTGCTCATCAAGTGCTAACAATGTTGCCACTTTAAAGTTCTACCTGAACACAGTTGCTGAGATATCTTCCTTAATAGATTTTCATACTTTAAGCTCTGGTGATCTCAAATGACCTTTGACCTCCATGAAGAACAATAGGAATCGTGTACTCACAGTGAATTACCAACACACCAACTTTGAAGTTCAGGCACCTTTCCCTTCTTGAGATACTGTGTTTACAAGGTTTTCACACTACATCCTCTATTGACCTCACATGACCTTTGACCTCCAACAAAAATTATATATCATCTACTCATTAGGTACTACCAATGACAAGAGTTTGAACTTCCAGCAACATTCAGTTGCTGAGATATCTCCCATAATAAGTTTTCAGACTTTAAGCTCTGGTGATCTCAAATGACCTTTGACCTCCATGAAGAACAATAGGAATCGTGTACTCACAGTGAATTACCAACACACCAACTTTGAAGTTCAGGCACCTTTCCCTTCTTGAGATACTGTGTTTACAAGGTTTTCACACTACATCCTCTATTGACCTCACATGACCTTTGACCTCCAACAAAAATTATATATCATCTACTCATTAGGTACTACCAATGACAAGAGTTTGAACTTCCAGCAACATTCAGTTGCTGAGATATCTCCCATAATAAGTTTTCAGACTTTAAGCTCTGGTGATCTCAAATGACCTTTGACCTCCATGAAGAACAATAGGAATCGTGTACTCACAGTGAATTACCAACACACCAACTTTGAAGTTCAGGCACCTTTCCCTTCTTGAGATACTGTGTTTACAAGGTTTTCACACTACATCCTCTATTGACCTCACATGACCTTTGACCTCCAACAAAAATTATATATCATCTACTCATTAGGTACTACCAATGACAAGAGTTTGAACTTCCAGCAACATTCAGTTGCTGAGATATCTCCCATAATAAGTTTTCAGACTTTAAGCTCTGGTGACCTCAAATGACCTTTAACCTACATGAAAAACAACAGGGTTCATCTACTAACTAAATAACAAATCTGTCCAAGCTTCTATTCTTGAGATATGATGTTTACAAGATTTCCACAATCTGACCTCTCTTAACCCCAAATTTCCCGGTTGACATCAAATGTTCTTTGACCTCCAGATAAAATAGGGTTCTTGCACTGAATGTGATACAAATACAAAACAAATACGAGATTTTTCCAAGCTTCCCATCTTGAGATGTCATGTTTACAAGTATTTCAAAATTTCACCCCTGTAGAGACCTCTAATGAATTTTGACCTCCACCAAATCAATAGAGTTCTTGTTCTCACTGCAGTTCACCTACCGACCAAATATGAGATATGTTCAAGCTACCCTTCTTGAGATAGCGTGTTTACAAGGTAGACCCACAGACATACACACGTGTCTGCACGGTCACAAAGGATATGATTACCAAAGAAAAAAAAAGGCTGTAGGTGACAAAAATCAAGGAAATCTTATCTATTCTGGACTGTACAAGCTGGACAATAATGGAGCAGAGACACTGCCAGCAAAAGGCATTACCACGTGAGGAAATATTACTCTGGGATCACCAAGCATTGCCAGGGATGGGTGAAGGTGACACAGCCAAGAAAAGTTCCTTTACAGGAAGCAGAGATACTGCCAGACAAAGTACTCCAAATTTACATTTTCTTCCTTAATCCTTTTTAATGTACCGTTCTCTTTCAAGACATGCCATGAATAATTAAGTTTATTGTGAATTAATATGACCAGCAATTTTTTGTTTTTGTATTTTTATTGACCGTATTTGTTTGACAACACCATGGTATTTATCATCCTCTTTGATGTCAGTTACCAAAATGTTCATACAGTTTTCTTTGAATCTTATACTTCTTTGAATGTTTGTAATTGTGCCTGTCTCTTATCCAGTATCAAAGGGATAATTCGATCTAATCAACAATTTTTTGAAAATACCAAAGTTAGCTTTGTTCTATAATGTTGAAGTTTCTTGTTAGCTTTTTGCTTGATATAACTGAACATGTGTAGTACAGCATTGACATCCCTTCCCTGTTTGTTTGTTTGTTTGTTTACTGTTTTTTCTTTTCTTGTATTTCTTGCATTTGACAGTACAGTTTTCTAAGTATAACAGGACTGCTTTTTAACATTTTTGGACTTGACGTTTCCCCTTCTAGATACTGCAGTAATATTTTCTTTTGCAAAACAAAACAACCTTCATGCCAACACATTTGTGATCAACACTGTAATATAAAAGAAACAATTGCTAAACTGCATTGACAAAGTGCCTGGCTCCATCAATTCTCAAAGCATGTAAAAGAAACTTTATAGGCAATCGCTATTTCTGATCAAACTTACAGGCTTTAGCATATTTACATGGTAGTTTTGAACCTAAGCTGTCTTGCAAAAAGGACTGTCGACCCTCCAAAGCCTGTGAAACTGGCTTTGGAGGGTCGACTTTTTAACCATCGTTGCTAAGCTCACTGGCCTAGCATCATTTACAGTACCTATAGAACAGTGTTCAATGTGATATGAAACAGTTGTCTCGGTATGGCAAAGCCCATTTCCATTTTTTTGTACCTACAGTTGTGTGCAGCATCACCAAAAATCATCAACCTGTGATGCTGCACTTTCCTTCAGTAGTCCCAACTTTTCTGCCATAATAAAAGAAGGAAAAATTGTTCTGTTATCAATAAAAAAAAATGCCCTTAGAATGTACTTACATGGCTGTCACCATGGTGATGTGAACTTGCTGCAGCTATGACATCATGGTTATATTTCACAAGTTGGATAGTGTGCAGACTAATAATATCTGGTCTATACAGCTCTGCGGGGAGGCTGAGAAACACAAAAGGTAAATTCATTTACTCATCATGAACAAATGCACAGAACTGTCTTTAAGAAGCAACGGAATGAATACTTTTAGACTGCTGACTGTACTTAGCTCACTGCATTTTTAACGTTCTGAGAGTTGCCAAATACTACAGATGCGATCGAAATATGGATACTACAGTAGTTATTCTTCCATTATTCCTAGGATCGGAACCAGGTAATTTATGACTCCTACCCACTGGAGATATCCGATGAAAATGTGAGACCTATCGTTAACATTGGTGATTTGGTAGTCCCTTACCTAACAGACAGTGTGGAGTGGCCTTCACAAGTGTAACACATACTCCTACAGTACTATCTGGTAAAGTGCATGTACTGTACTAGTAAGGTCCCTTGTTATGCCATATTATCTTACATATTGATTCACAGTAAAAACTGTAGAAGTGAAAGACTGTATGAAACGTAATGAAATCAATGTTTTATAAAATGTTTTGCAGAGATAACTATGCTGAAGCTGGACACTTCCACACAGTGCAGTGTAAGGACTGAAAAGAAAGTACGAGTACTGACAAAACTACTGTAGATGAGAGTGAGATAACATTTTTATTGATAATTCTTGCCCACAAAGAAACTTACGGCTGAGACTTCTGTTGAGATGATGGTTGGACAAGTTTTGGACCTTCAACACTCACTTCCTGTGTTCCTTTTGTAAAGGAGGAAGAAGGTGCGACTAATGAAACTGAAGCACCTACACCAAGAGAGGGGTCCAGCTCACCCCAGTGGTATGACCTATTCATTTCTGCAGCTACAGTAGGAGAGCAATTGGGAGAGACAAACAGCAAATTATCAGATAGGTTTCTGTGAGAGATCTGTGTTAGTGTTGCATCTAATGAATAGTAGTGAGCAACTGTACGAAAAACACTATAATTGAATGAAAATATCTGTGTGCCTTGCTACTGTAGGTGAAGAACAGATCACCATAGCAGCTACAAGTAGAATAAGTGCCTTTGCATAGTACACAGGTGTATCATAGCCAGGGTACCTAGACTGGCAAAACCCCCAGATTGACACACCTAGCTACTGTATTACTGAAGCTGTTTTACTTCAATCAACCATACTGTGCCTATTTTATTGAAAGCAGAGGGACATAATCATTGGAAATCCATTGCAGGTGTGTCACTGTCACAATTCTGGTACTTTGATAAGGTACTGTACATTTTTGCACTCTTGCCTATGGGCTAGGCTTCTTGTTCTCATTTGAAATGACACCTCAACAAAACTACCTAAAATACACCTCAAAATAGCATATCTCCAAAATATGATCTATCTACTCAACACAGATTTTACAATAAATGTATACCTTAAGGCCTACCCTAGTCTGTCATCTGACATTGCTTTTGGCTCCACTGAAGTTACAATATGTGTCAATTTAGGGGCCTAAAAATATTGTAAGCAGCAGACATCTTGGGTTCAAATTGTACTCAGTGTTAAATTGTGAGGAACAGCATAGTACATTGCTTCATATCATTACATTTCTGAGGTACTGCATGTATTAAGACCCATTCAAAAAAAGTGTTTTGAATTTTTACGTATGTCACCATGGACCAAATCTTTGGTTGCATCATTCCAGATGCCACCATGCTACATACTGTGCACTGTATGACTTTTATGCACCCCTAATTAGCGTGAAATGCAATGGCCTTAGCAGCTTGACAAATCTTTGTGACTGTCATAACTTGTAGTGACTGAACGAAAGCCCTTCAGACACTGACTATTTCTTCATCCTTGCCTGATTAGTCAACTTCACTGATACTACATTCGCACAGGACAAGAACATAGCCTTATTTGAAGTTGATTACGGCTCTTGTTACAGAATTCTATTTTGATCATTCAATGGGCAAATTCAGGGCCATTTATATTTTGGTTCTAACTTGCTCACATGGACATGTGAAGGTCTAATTACATTACATTTACATGCAGGATTGCTTGCAAAGAAAGTTCTATAGATTAATGAAAGTCAGGCTAACATAATTATATATTTATATATATTTATTTATTTTGATTCTAGCTCATTAGAATTAATTAAATAATATTTATGTTTTCACATCACTGTGTTTGACACTTGTCTGCAGGTAGGATTGTCTCACTTATGGTCCAACGCTAACTATATATGTTTACAGCCCCATGCTACTTTCAAAGCCCCACACTGTATACAATCACAGCCTAACCCAGGCTTAAAAGTAGACACATACTGTACTGTACAGTAGAACAGGCTAATCCTACTGTCGTTACCTTTCTTGGGCACAGCTCGGACTGACTGAACCCAACACTCGAAATGCCGAACACAATATTTAAATGGAATTCATACTTCATGCTCAATGCCAACCATGTACCTTTAAACTCAATGCTAGTTTCATCTATCTTCACAGCAAACTTCTGAGGAATGTTTCCTGTTTCTCTTTGTTTTTGAAGATTTCCGATGGCAGAGACCTGCTTTAGGCCACCAGGGGGACCAAGGTAATGCAAGAAACGTATTTTTAGTAGAGTAGCCATGCGGCAAATACATGCAGTCATATCCAACAATCTCTAAACATTCTCCTATTTTAGCTTTACCCCTAACTGAGGATAAGTCCACACTGGAAACATTAGAGAGAATGCCCATTAGCTAGTCTTCCCCAACCTGCATGCTTACTAGCAGATCGGGGAAGATAGCTGGATTTTCTGCTCCAGTGCACTTGATTAGTTTCTTATCTCTATTTGACCATGGCCATTCCCTACATGTGCATTTCACAGTGATCAGATAAGAGGGACACATCTCAATAGCAATGGACATGCAGTATCATATATGCTTGAATGAGTCTCAACACTTGGGATATTGCAGCATAGCCTCTGAGTCCACAGGCCTTGCCATTGACCATTTATTTACCCCTGGATAAACTCTGCGGCATTTTTTTAACAAGTAGAGTACTCTATAGCTAATGGCTAATTCCTATCGTGAAGTTTGATATTTGCATGCAAACTTTTGTTTGTTGATAAACTATGCCAAGAAGATGGAGTATAAAGTTACAATCACACGACAAAGAAAATTCAGCTTAACATTCCATTACGGATCTAGGGCCTAGGGTATAGGCCTCTATAGAAAGCAAGCAAGTTGAAGCTACACTTGACAATTTTAACCGCGACCACCACAATCAACTACAGTACGTCAGGCATACAGTATGTCCCTTGCCAGGGTCGTTACAGTATCTCTTGACGTTCACTGATACTGTACTTACAGTACATTTTCAAACCAAACTTTATATAAAATCTCTGGAACAACATTCATCGTTCTGTAAAAGCTCTTTACCACAATATGATGAGGAAATGGATGACTTTTGACTCAAAAAACTGAAGGTAACACTACATGCCATATTTCTCACGCTGAAATGTACGCTACAATGTGAGTCCCTCCAACCTTATGTCTTCATTGTTTCAGTGAGGTTCAACTTCTTGCATACCCACATTGCCTTAGGCCAGTTCTACAATATCACCTCATGCTGTGATGATCCACATGGTCAATTAAACATCGATTTTGTTAAGTAGTTCAGTGTGTCAATCCAATGTCAGGCTTTCTTGAGCTGCATGGCAGGGGGTATTAACTAGGTACTGTACGTGTCCTTTCAATATTCAAAACTTGTGTAACCCAGCACGTAAGAGCATTTTTTTAAAATTTCAGCATGATCATACTGTACTGTAACATCATGTAAGTCAGTATGTGGCTGTGCGCCATATTTGCAAGATTTTTAGTGTGTGAATGATGCTGGATTTTACTATTTCATGCTGTTTTATACTGTCACCAAAAACTATGGATGGTCTTACAATTATGACGTACAGTATTTACATATCATTTAATTGTAATGAAAGTACTGTATGAATCTTTTTTGCCGATTCTGGGAGCATTGTGTACTACAGAGTGTAGGAAAGCTTAAATGGGTTAAAAATAGGTTGTACCAGTGCAAGGACTGTGATGAAAGTGGAGTGTAACGTAAATGCAGCACATCTCTGTTCAAGAGGTAGGTACAGTATGCTAGGCCTAAAGCATTCTATTTGCAGTTGCCACATAAAGTTAAAAATTTCCAGTTCCAAATCACGATTTGGGCCAAAAAACAGACTTCTTCATACTCATAGCCATTTTTGCTGCTAGTTTGTTCAGTGTTAATTGCTGTAAGTTTACGCCCAGGATTTGTTCAAAAGGACACCATTCATGCAATGTTTTTATGTCATGCCAATGTCATGAGGTGTGCAAAGTGTTGGTTAAAATAACACTTTTCAAGTTACAATTCATCCCAGATTAGGCCTAGTTCAAATTATATTAAAAAGGAATTTCAGACTTGCTCAAAAAAGATCTTTAGATTTAGGATTTTTTAGAATTTCAAGCAGGTAGAAATTTCAAGGGTTCACGTTAGATGCACGAATTTTCCACATTTATCATGCTACTGAGTCTGAGAACTGTACAGTGATACACGAACATGTATTCAAGTACTACAGCAACTTGTACATACGATGTAATGTTAGAACTAGTTACGCGATATAGTATTAGTAACGTCGTACACAAAATATGCGTCAACTAATTGATCATATCGTGACAAGACAAATTATTCTTTTATGCTGTGAAGAGGGTTAGCACTTGTAGCGATGTAGATCCTGTACTTACCTTTATTTTTAGAAGTTACGGGAAAAAATTTCAAGGGTTCACGTTAGATGCACGAATTTTCCACATTCATCATGCTACTGAGTGAGTCTGATAACTCTACAGTGATACACGAACATGTATTCAAGTACTACAACTTGTACATACGATGTAATGTTAGAACTAGTTACGCGATATAGTAACGTCGTACACAAAATATGCGTCAACTAATTGATCATATCGTGACAAGACAAATTATTCTTTTATGCTGTGAAGAGGGTTAGCGCTTGTAGCGATGTAGATCCTTTACTAACCTTTATTTGTAGAAGTTACGGGAAATGGGGCAAAGTTAAGTTCTAGTAACGGATAAGCGTGTCGAGAATCGGGTTTGAAGTTAGCAGATAGTAAAAACCATCGACACTACGCAGCACCACTGAGGTGCTATATAGGCCTACATTGTATATATTGTACTACCTCAATGGACAGCAGCCATCGATGATCGATTACCCTTGCTGTTCGTAGAGTGACCAGACTTTGTGTATCTACTTTTGCTAATAATTGTGACTGAGATTGAGAAGCGACAGTATTTCCACCGATCTCCAGAGCCGTAGGTAGAGATACATGCCTCTGCTGATCTCTATACAGTGGGAATTTCCCTTCGAGAGATTGCGCTCGGTTTGTCCAGTGATCCCAAGAGTTCAAAAACCTGAAGGAATACGCAGTCTGCAACGTAGCAACGGCAGGATAGACTGACGCAACAACCTTCGCATTAAGTAACAACCCTCCCTCTCTTCCCAGTTTAGTAGAAAAAAAAATACATTAGGACCGACAACTGGGATTTTAGCATATATCTGTGTGTAAAATTATATTTCAGGATATATTTTGATTCAAAGTGCATCCATTAAACACAAATATTCCAAACGACCTTAAGTAAAGTTGGCTATTCCTCTAAAGCTGACAAGATGAAAACCCCTGCGGTTTCCAGGGGGAAAGCTCTGACTGAGGATTTATCAGTCACATTTCTGGGTGAAAAAGTAAGTCTCGGGAACTTCCTGAGATGGGGTGTAATAGAAAGTAGGGGTGGTTTGGGTCTTCCAGGATCGTCTATGGATCCCCTACTTGTAAGTTGCTTTGCTGCTGGCTAACATTGTGTAGAGAGTCGAGAAGTTTGTTGATGTGACACAAACTCTACTCTGGGCATTCTAGAGAAGTTATAAATGAATTTTAGATGTTGTCTGTCTGTGGTGTCAGGGCTGACGGTGCTATTCATCACTGATAAATGCAAAGAGATGCACATTGGTAGAGAGTTTTTTTCTTAAAACTTTGAATGGACAGTCAATGAAAGAGGTGAAATGAAAGGGGACTTAGATGTCTACATAGATTCTTCATTACAACTATCGCCCAAGCAGTGTGCATTGTGTTGAAGTGCCAAAGGATGAAATGGGGGATTTTAGATATTATTAAGAAAAAATTAGTTTCCTTAAGGAAACCGTTGTTATGAGGCTTTATAAGCAGTTGGCTAGGTCTCATTTCAGTTAGAGTATGCCGGTTTTTAGCCTAAGCTTGGAACCCATAGCCTATTTTCCGAAAGAAAAAAGGTACTTGAGAAAGTCCAATAACTCGAGCCGGGGCTAGTACTTGATTGATTAGTGCCTTAATTAACTTGAAATTTAATATGTTCTTTGTAATAGTAGATTGTGGCTCTTAAATCTCATTTCAATATGCTGAAAAGAAAATGATTACGAGGAGATTTGATTAGAGTTTACAAGATTGTTCATGAAACCTGAAATTGTTAATTTATCATTTTCCTGACTTTTTCAAGTTTGCAAACAGTAAAATTACAAGAGGGACGTCATTGTCGTAAACTCCATGCTTTAAAGTAGAATCAATGTTGATCGTTGTTACTTTTCTCGAAGAGAAAAGAATAAACGGGATGGGTTTCCTAAAACGGCATAATGGCAAGAAGTGTCACTTGGTCAGTGGCGTAACCAGCGGGGGGGGGGGGGCGGGGGGGGCAGGGGGCGGGAACCCCAGAAATATATCTTGCCCCCCACACTCCCCCCCCAAATGAAATTCTAAGGTTAAAAAGAATCGGCAAAATTAGTATAAGACAAAACTTCTCAAACACGCCGCGATTAAATTACAACTATTTGCACGAAAGAAAACAATACAAAAATACGATATTTAAAATCCAAACAATAGATGCATGTGAAAACAATGAGCCCAGTCCCCACACTGTAGTATTTTCAATAGCAAGAAAGACAAATAACGATTCTGATTTGGTAAAAAGTAAACTTATATCAACGAAAATTGAGAAATTATCACTTGTGCATGGGAAAATCCAAAAGTGATTAAAAAAAAGAGAATACTGGCCTTATATTCACAGGGCTGAAGAGAGTGGGAATTGCCGTTTCCGGCGATCTAAGAAGCATTATTATCCAAAAATTTTCTTGGTACCCTACGAGCCAACTGATGGTGGCTCTCCGCTTAGATAGTGTCGATAACAGCTTCCCCCACTAAAATCTTTACCCCCCCCCCCCTCAGCCCCAAAAAATGAAAAAGTCTGGTTACGCCACTGCACTTAGTTTAAGATTAATGCACTGGAAAAGTAGTTTAGGCTTAACGGGTTTGAGTTTCGCAGGTTTTTCAAGGTCCTTAATGGGGACTTAATTATTCATCCTGATCATTTTCCCACTAAACTTCAACGACGTCGGCCACCCAGTTACGGTAGAAAAACTGTGGCTGGGCACTGAAGCTAAGGTCCAATGAAAAAAGGATGGGACAAATAAATAAATACAAGAGGATACATAATTCGTTTAATTCTTATATCATCTCAAACAACCTGATATTATCGTTTTTCATAGATTTTGTGAATTTAATTTTTTTTGTATTTCATTATTCGAAAAATTGTAGGTATGAAAAAAACAGTAGAGTGCCGTTTCTGGCTACCTGCGGAACTTCTTAAGTTGAGAACTTGTAGTAAAGAACTTGTACATTCCCCATTCCTTCAAATGAGACTGGCGCTCCGCTTATAAATGGTTCTAAATCTGCCCTTGATATATTGGACGCCCCCCCCCCCCCACCCTTTGAAAAATTCTAGATCCGTCTCCGCATCGTGAGCTCTACAGACTTTGTGTACGTGTATGTGTGTATTCCTGATTATAATATGAGAATGCAAACATGTTGTGACGATTAAGTTAAACCCAAAAGTCACAACTCCCTCGGATCAAAGTACCGACGCGGATAAATTCTTGCAGCATATACAGCATGTGGCATATACCTCTCTTTGGCTACTCACATTCACATGACACACTATTAACGGCAACAAAGTTCTCTAGACTACTGCTAAAGATAGACTAATGATACCTAATCACTGTATTGGCTGTTTTGTTTCCTCACACATATATAGTTATACGGGGGGTCACTATTTCCGTGGGGATCGAGGCACGAGAGGTTTTTTGCTGTTTATTTTGTTTTTTTTTGTTTTGTTTTTTTACGAAGTCTCCCTAATGTTGAGGCTCAGCTTTTATTCTGGCTCCATTGGTGTCACGATGATGGTTGTTTTCATATGGTCGAGATACGGAAATACAGTATCCTTCTACTCAGGACTTTGGAATAAGGGATGAGAATTCTGGCAGACTAAGAGGAGTGCCACCATAAATTAACGAGTAGCGTACCAGGAAATTAAAGGCCTATCCCATCGATCTCACATCTCACATGAAATATACTGTTCTGGAGAGTCTATTGGTGAAGTGAGTTACTCATCGTTGAAAAACTGTGAATGTTTTTCAGATGCAAAAGTTCTTCTAAATTTATAAAGAAAATGGGGAATATTTTTGTAATTAAGTCGAAACGGAATTGATCTACTCTCCTTCCGCCTTTCCCATTGGATTAACGGGTGGGACTTACCCTCGGATTGTTTCTTGATCACTAATTCATGGACAGGTCGAGTGAAGGAAACTTAATCAGATACATGCTTTAAAAAAAGAGCTCATAGCTTCATGCAATGTGTAAGCTTTGTATATGAGTAGAATATGTCTGAAGGTATTGGTTTACCATTATTGTTAATGGTTACCATTAAGAGCATATGGCTTCCAGATTGTTTCCATCTATGAGACAAGTGACAGCAAGAAAGAACAAAAACACTTCAAATTAATGCTCATAAATTATTAATGACATCACAGCTTGCCACTAAAATGAATACATTACATACAAACTTTTAGGTTGAACGTAGAAACGTGCCAGCCGTTTCCTACAGGTGAGTTGAACTGTCAATGTGATTTTGTTTTAATCGTGAATTTAAAATTATTTGCAGTTGATTAACAAAAAGAAAAATGTAAAGATTGTTTTCGAATATCATGAAAATACTTACAAGCTGGCAAAAACTTATACGCCAACTTGAACTTTTAAAGTTGTGTTCTATGTGTTTCTTCCTGAAGGTTCCTAATACAGTACTAGACATATCTTATCGTTTGATTGTTATTTTCTTTCTCTTCTCTCAGGATATATAATGTTGGTATGTACGGATACAAATTTTGGTATCTATCGGTGTTGAAAAAAGACATAACTTGAATCATGATTATTTCTACCTGGTATCCCACATATAATGTATACAAAAGAAACAGAAAAAACCCTAAAAGTTGAATGCAGTTTCAATTAATTAGCGGCGATGGTTGTATCTGGAATGTCTGACCATAACTGCTCCCTGGTCTGACGGAGTATGATCAGACGTGGTTTGGCACGTAAAGCTGCATCGTCGTGTGTGATTTCCTTGTTCCTTTGTCTGTTATTTCATCGCATTGGTCGTCTGGATCTCGTGATCGGTTACTTGGTGGTAGTGACTGTAGAGGTGGGGGGAGGGGGGTGTTTACTTCCTCTTGTAGATGAAGAAACCAACACCGGCGGCCACACCGACGATTCCAACCACGCAGAGGACAGCGATCGCTGCACCGCCTGATGAACCGTCAGATACTATCAATCCCGGAGCTGCTGCATTGGGACTAGGTGTCGATGAAGCGGCAGCGTTACCGCCCGTGCCGCCATTTCCGCCATTTCGGCCATTTCCGCCAAAGGCGACCCCACCCTGTGCTACGATAGGTGCACCACCGTCTACGGCAGAGTTCGCGTCAGTGGTGTCTGGGCCATCGGTGGTGTCGGGCATATCGGCATCAGGACTACCTGCACCACCAGTAGCACCGCCTGCTTGGTCCATACTGTTGCTGTTTGTTTCGCCACTGTTTGAACCGGAGCTGGAGGGGCTGGAACCCTGAGTTTGGCTGTTCCCTCCTGCTATGGCAGCACCCCCGACACCTTGGGGAGAGTCAATTTTCTGTTCTCCGGAGTTCTGTCCACCTCCTATCACGAATCTTGCGGGCCCAGCTTCCAACGTGGTCGCCAAAGCTGTCGGAATTGAAATCATATAGACGCCAGTGCTTAAACATTGGTTACATTTCTAAATAGTTACATCGGTAACAAATGGTATTACTAAATACCGACGTTATACTTCATTTATATTATTTCCTTGAATTAATCAACAATAATTAGAATGAGACAACTGAATGAATGTGACTTCAAAGTTCCGTTCTTTCTATATTATAATGTATCAACATATAATCTCTCACTGTCAGTCTCTGATTGTTCATTTTTATGTACAACGAAAATTTTTTGAAAATATGAAGAAAACGAATACGGTGCAAAATGGACATTAACGTTTGAATGCAGCACTTCTTTGTACTTATTTGAACAATTTAGTACAGATTTTGAGGTAACAACGAAGTTCTTTCTCTTCGCAAAATAAAGAAGAATGTAAATCCTTTCAAAGTAAAGATCAAAACGGCTGGCAGGGTTTGGAAAAACTAATTTAAAAAAAATAACAAATGTTATTCATTGCACAAGTGAATTGAAGATCTACTTTTAGAACTGTGATTCACAGTAACTTAGACGAGTAAGATGTTTGCTGTAGGTCTTTGAATTTAGTTCTTAGTAAAAATATCAAATTGACCCCTAAGTCTGAGGACAGAATAACGTTAATTTTAAGGTGCAGAATTATACAATATGTGAAATATAGTACTTGTCGTAAGTCTGTCAATATTCGGTGATGAATGAAAATGACATGGAAAAACTGAACAGATTAATCAGTTTGATTGGTATGCTAATAATCTGATGCCGTCTTGTCAAGTGGTGTTATTCTTTTATTTTTCAATTAACTCCAAAGAAAAACATACTGCATTTTATTCGTACATTTAATTACTAGTAATGAGAGGCAATAGCCTAATTCAAGAACAGACATGTTTCTCTCTTTAGGACATCACCCAATAGCTACTACATCTATATTAATCTATTGATTTACTTTTTCAATACTTAACCAAAAACACAAGAGATGCTACCCTTCATTAAACCTAAACAGTAGTTTATTCTGAGTGTACAGAAACAACACAGATAGCTAGGTGAAAGTAAAACTTAGAATATTCTATTGCGTTGTTGTTGTTTTCATCATTTGAGGATGATTCTGAAAGTTGGTGACAGATCTATTCGGTGACCTTTTGCTGTGGTATGGTTGTCTTTGAAAATTAGTTGCAGCAGCGGTACACTAGGAGGTATAGCGCCGTGGCAAATTTCTAAATGAGGGTACATTACGAAAAGGAATTTTCTAAACTTGAAAAAAATACCCTCTGAATGTAACAAACGTAAAAAAAAAAAATTCATCATAATTACAAAAAAAAGTTTGCATTTATCTGCAGCGTATGAGCAAAGATCGTCTCGTCCAGAAGTATCATGGTTTTCTCAAGTTAAATGCATGACACTATTGCAAAGGTTAAAGAACAGGAATGAACTGTAATTAATTGATTGATGTTTGTTTTTACTCTTTGAATTTTAAACTGTGCAACAGCAATTTAAAGCTCTCTAATTAATATACATTAAAGCAATGACCCGAATGGCGTATAATACTCACCGAAAAGTACCAGAACGCAGATGAAGGTCTTCATGGTTATTGATGTTTTGCTTGTTTCTTCTTGATAGTTGCAAATGAAATCTTCAAGAACTGTGACACTCCTTGACTTGCCGATGACTGCCGGTAAAGGTCTCCTTCCAGACAATTTAAAGGTTTATCCCTCGATACAAAACTGCTAAATAAAGAGTAACTGGGGGCCAAAGAAATAAGGGTGGAATACAATCAAACCTTTTAGTCATCTTTTATTATCTGTCATTCACCATCCTTCTTCGTTAGAAATAATTTCCTCTCATTTCCGTAAAGATTAAAAATACTGGCAACGTTTCCCTTCTTACAAGGGTAGTGCCGATGGTCAGTGAATAACATTGACAGGAGCCAAAAAGGGGTGCATGGACAGATGGATCACTTCAGTAATTGAAAGTCCTGTATTTTAATAGATTTAAAGATGACTAAACCGTACATCGACCAGTAATATGACGCAGACGGAAAAGAAAAGGAAATCGTGAAATTAAAAAATCAAAGTAACCAAAACAATGAATCATATATATATATATATATATATATATATATATCGTCTCTAAGTATTATCTTGCATATGTATGCAAAACTTACTAAACGCATATCGAATATTAACTATTGTTTCCATGTACTACTGTGCATGCAATCCAAAACTATTCAGAACACCGTTTTTGGCTTTGTTTCATTCAGTCTTTTTATTTTTCTTTTCTTTTTGAAGTCATTACTGTTTTTCTTAAGATAATATGACACAGGAAAGGACGATTGTAGACAAAAGAAAAACGCAGGTACACACATGTAGATTTTTCTTGAAGTCTTGGCACACTAATAAAAAAATATGATATTGTTCAAACAATTATCCATTTCATACCCTATTTATTAGAAAATAAGTGACAGTATTTTTAATAGCTTAACCTAAGCTAAGACCATAAAATTTGCACCAATTGCTAATACTACTTCTTCCATCGAACACGAGACCGAAGCACATAAATGGGGCTAACTCACTTTTTGAGTCTATCACAAGAGAAACACAAACGCGGTATATTTTTGTACAAAACGACTGGACTACATTGTATACCTAATAGTCTAATACACTATAGCATACCTATCCTCTAAAAAAAGATCTACAGTAGAAGTCAAACTGAAGAGATGTCTTGTCAGAGTTGGATTGACTTGGAAATCTAATCAATTATTTGAAGGGATTTGTTTCAGATAGTTTAATTTACGAAATGAATCTATGCCATCTTAAATTTGACTACGTCCTTCTTATAGTGACTGTTTTCCTACTCATGTTTGGAATACATATGATTGGACTACTGAGAACAGCATCATCATCCTTAGGTTGTACAGAAACATCCAATCAAACAAGGAGAGAACCCCTTCGTATTTGTCAACTAATCAAATCTCAAAGAATTACCAAGTTTAGATATAAATTTTGTTTATATAGTACTCACAAGATATCAAAGGGAAAACCGTATGGCATGTTGACGTTTACAAAGTGTTTACGAGCAGATGAAAGTCATGGCTCCTTTAAAGGTAACAACTTAAGGCGGTACACTGAGTTGATGTCAATAACTTTGTAAGGTTTTGAAGGGTATAAACTCGAGGAAATTGCTTATAATTAGCATATACTTAATCAATTTTCACTTTCAAAAGGTATGACAACTGCTAGCATGTTTGAATGTTTACCATCTGGCTTGTACTGTATAGTTTTTTGCTTATATGAAAAAAGTATTAATGTGAAAACGTCTTTGGTCACCAATTTTCAATACTAAATTCGTTAATTTCTCACTCATTAATGTTCATTTGTTCGTAACACATGGGAATCTGATTATCTTGACTTTTTGTCATTAGCATGTAAAAGAAACTTGACAGATTTGGAAAAATTAGTGAATTTTACACGAAAATTCAACCAGCTCTTTTAACATTGTACACAATCACCTGGATATCATGAAGATCTCCAATAGTAAAGTGTCTGCAACATAATGTATCTGCATCCCGTCATATGGACTTGAGCGATGAAACAAAGTTCATATAACCTTTGTAATTCTGGGGGTATCTTACCAAGTAAATCCACAATTAAAAGGCCGTTATGTGCTTTTGGTGATTCAATTAAAGAGCTGCTATGAGCTTTTGGTGATTCAATCGTTTCTTGCCACCTGTAGTTATCGTTAACTTGTCTCTGCTTCCGTTTCATGTTTAATATATTCATTAAATATAGAGAAATATCCGTCTGATTTAATAAGTGACTACAGGCGGTCGTACTTTGAAGGAAGGGCTGTATATACTGGCCTCACGCATGGCATGCTAAAGCTATAGAGACATGTTTCCTGATCACAAAATTGAATACTTTGGTGTTACAAAAAGGTCCCGGGTTCGTCATGCTCCTCCATTGTTGAAAATGTGTTTGAAAAGGCGACTGGGATATCGTTGCATCAACTATAGTAAGGTAAATATGCCTATTGGCAACAACAATCAGTGACTGAACTGGAAAGGTTTACGGCTAAATCCATCCCTCAATGTAGCAGTACGTACCACGATATAATTTATGAAACTTGTAGCTTAAGTCTATACAGCTCACGGATCGTTAAATTAAGTCAATATTAAACTTGTCAAACGCAATCAGTGCATTCATTTCCTCAGCACCCCGAATCCCCACCCCAGTGCCCAGTTAAAGTTATTATTACCGAATTTCTATTCTATGGGGTACCTTGCAAGAAGAACAAACGAATCTTTCAGGTAACGTATGTATAGCAGTTGTGAATTTCGACAAGTAAAATAACAGTGATAGTGATTTTTAGTTCAGTGGGGACAAACACGATTAAATGTAAAAATAGCGAAAGACATCAGAACAGTTTGGTCTGATATTCATGTAAATGCCTCACATGCATGAACCATTTCAATAATGGGAAAGACATTTCTATATTTTATCATGAGGACATTTTTTTTTTGGAAATTTTCTTTTCATTATCCTATTTTTCGTAGTGAATAGCCCACAACTTTTTAGCAAGCATTTCTAAAGCCCCTTCTGCACTAAGAGACTGGCCACTCAACTCCTTGAAACGGGATTATTTTGACGCGTAAAGCGTGGAAGGCTTTACCGCAATTCATGCGATTGATCAAAATGGCGGACATCTGAAATAAAGCATGTAAAGATCAGTTAATGGAAACATATGGCTAGAATCTTGGACCTTGTCTCTTCGAAGTGACGTATAAGGAGTATAAATAATCCAGACTTTATCGTCGGCGTGTAAGAACATCATTTTCTGGGTGAATATATTAGTTAAAAAAATGTGCGACAAGTGAACATTGGGCATGCACCCATTCATTGTATTGTAGACCTTCCTTACAAGATAATCACAGTAGCCCCTAGGGCAAACTGCACGACAACGGCTTATGTACTTGTCTCTATAGGGGAATCCCGGGCAAGTAACATCTCTTCTGACTTTCAAACCATTTTCGTTCATATTCTTGACGCTTTGAAATGATCTCCTCATGGACGACAAACTTCCCGCCAAACAGAGTTTCTAACGCTATGCATAGAAACAAAGGATGCGGCCATTATTATGTAATTGACCGTGATCTCTGTAATTTATGACGGACGCCCAGCTCTGATTCATGGCGATCAACCTGATTGCCCTGAGTAATTAGCAAAGAACATACTGTGGCTGTCACGAGACTGAGTGGCTCAATTGAACAAACAGGAAGAGGAAAAGGTGAACAGATTGAGAGAGAGGTCTGCACATTAAAGTGTACACTTACGCAGGCCTAAGTGGAATACTAGGCCTAAACATCACAGAGGATAAAAGATAATACAGCATATGCAATCTTCTTAGATCGGCAACCAGTTGCATATTGGGTACACCATGCTATGAAAACTAGTTATTGCTCAGTTAGTCATTGCGACGCACGTCCCAGTAAGTCGAATTGCATATGTCGGTTAAGGACTTATGTGACATAAGTAAATGACGTCCGTCTATTTTGTAAGCATAACTAAGTGACAGGCTGATCAACATTCACTTCCTTAAAAGACATAGCCTGTGTCTATTTTTGGTAGACAAGTGTCTAAGTGACATGAGTGATAAAATAGTAAGCACATTCACTTCCATAAATGTCAAAATATGTTTTGTATCATTTGAAACACCTGAACACTGAGAGACAAAAGAGACCACCCGTCTGATTTAAGAAATAGGCCTAGCTGCCGTTTGGTCGTTTTTCAAGACCTTGTACATTTTCACGCTAATGAATCGTAAAGACCCACATTTTTCAACCTCAGGGGAAATATAGGCTATGTTTCCCGAAATTCTTAATTCGGTACTTGGTAATTGTGTCATTTACACATAGCATTGTTTTAGCTAAATACCAGTGGGCATTTACAGCAGATGTTGTTTGGTTCAAGGGATAGTGGCCGTTACGTATTGTAATGTTCTGATTTTAAGAAACTTTAAAAGGCAAACAGCTGTAAGTATTCAAATACCCCCTTTAACACTCATTTTGAGTGTATATCCGTTGCTATTGTTTAGGAGGGAGGTACAAACAAAGACGATCCTTGCGGGTGGTCAGAAAACAAGGTGCCTGTTATTTTTTCCACTTCTTTTGCCTTCTTCCTTTTCTTTGAAATTTTAGGGCACACCAAACAATGTGAATAATAGTAATTACTGCGACATTTTGTTTTTTAGTCAATTTATTCAAGCATTCGCGATTGGAACTTTAACTAAGAACAACTTTAATCAACTGAAACTAAGTTTCTATCTACCCCATGGAGGACAGACAATGTCTCACGTTTCAATTGATTTGAAACGAAAAATGATTAAAAAAGAGAAATTAATTTTGGATTTCATTCTAGAACAAAATACTGGATACAGAATATTGGAGAGAGCTTTGGCGGGCTGTTGTGCTTAGGTGAGTGATGGAGGATTTCTTTTATAAAGCGACCTAAATTTAAGGTAAGATTTTACTACTTCCTGTCATACGATAGCCAGCAGCGAAAACAGAAGGTGTGTGGTTAGGAATATTCCTTGTACTTAGTCATGTATTTATGGGTGGTTCATATATTTCGAACACGTACGGTAACTATATAATCATTTAAAAACAACTTTTCCACTTGGCTATTCCAACAACAGTGACGCAAAAATGGTAACCCGAGTGGTCGGGTGCCAAGTAAACATTAATCGTCACTTGTCGATATGCAGAATGGCACCAAGGAGGTTCTTCAAGGACTCCTTGATGTAACTATCACATCTTCAGCATGTTCATGCATCAGAAGTGACGATTTGTGTGGAGAATACTTCCAATATATACAAATGCCTACTTCAAACGGTTATCAATTAGGATATTCCATGAGCCTTTGATTGGAATGGTGCGTATATTATTGGTTCAAAGACTTTTTACGTTATCTGTGTGTGTGCATTATTGTATGAGCTTAAACTATTTACATTGGCGGTAATACTCCTTAACGTGACATTTCCGGTTGATTTCGATATTATCGTTTGCAATACAGGAGTTGCATGGTGGCCCATAGTTGCAACACAGATGTTGCAACTATGGGCTACCCAGAACGACTTTGACTTTGAAATCAATTAATTTGCGTTGGCGAGATGGGTGGTGAAATGAACTAGTCGAAAAGCGGTTTGAGGGGGGTCAGGGAAACTTTGTATTGGAATGACTTTAAATTACTTACTCAAACCCTGTGAGTGGACTATTTTTAATTCTTAGGAAATAGTTTGTCCTATTAGATTATAATCAACTGCTTATTATGTTAGCTTAATTAATTTACTTGGTAATCTACACTCAGTAACACAATGATGTATCACCCAGCGTGTTTTGCTGATCCAATACTTGTCTTTCGTATTGCAAGGCAGTATTTTAGTACTTTTCGTGGTGCATAACTACTTCGTGCTCGCAGCCCTACATGAACCCCATTTTTCAATTCCCTATAAGCCCATCAGGTTCCAACTCTGGCCAACGATTTGATGTTACGATGTGATCATGATGAGGACAAATTTTGATAGAATATTCTCGCACCTTAATTGATAAAAATAGCAGCATTATAGTACATAGTTTAAACTTTTACAATTAAACTACCCTGGTCAGCCGAAAGGTAATCGTGTCGTTGTAAGATAACGAGAGTTGAAACGCTCATCGTTTATTAAAATAAGTGGGTGCGAACGTTGAAGGCTATTTATTGTAAGGGCTCCCATCACAGAATATTGTGCAAACTGAATCCGCGACACCGTTCTAAAAGCAAAATAGGACTGCAATAGTGGCCCCTCCCTGTACCATATGAAATTAAAACTACATGATGTCCTGCAAGCTCTTCTAAAGCAACACCTTAAGCTAAAGAGCAAAACCGCATGAAATATATACATACACTATAGTGACGTAAAGTCGATCGAAATTCCAATATTGTGCGGCGCACGCGTGGTGCATTAATAGGATATACAGTCAGCAGACAGTATGTTCCTAGTGTGAGTTTGAGAATTGACAGCGGAAACAAATTACTGTACGTCTTCATGTAAAAATATCAAAGCTGAATTGCACATTGCCATAAAGAGGTAAACATCTTGTCAGATTTTGATGTTCAAAGGAAGCGTCCTTTTATTTCTCTTGACATGATATAATGGGCACAAGGAAGAAAATAACTTGAACTCTATACGTTCTCGGTCACATCATGTCTAATCGTCAGACTCTCTTCTGATCTGGGGCTTCCATGGTTGTTTGGAAATAACTAGAACATTCCACTATATTAAAGGTAAGAAAGATTTCTTTTGTCTGGAGGACACGCAGACACCGGAAAGATCCAGGGGAAGGCAGCAGGGGTCATGACCCTATACAAGGATGAACAAAAAATAAAACAGTACTTAATATTTTTATCGAAAATTGTACCAAGCAAAACGAAATTTCTTAGAATAAAAGTGACAATTTTCGTTGCACCACATCTGAGGGCATTTTCGTCGGGTTATGGGCCCTCGGCCCCGATTGAACATGTTTAATCGTAGCTTCCTCTCCTGTAATTTAACCAATGAGAAAGTAACAGACAGTCACATGACGACTCTGCTCGACATGGAACATGCCCAACAATAATATAACAAGCATGTATGACATTTTGAATCCAAGAAATGGGAAACGAGCTCGTAATTATGTGGGTAGACAGACCATGCATGTGCAATCCGACTGTGAAAGCTCCCTAGAATAGTAACATTATTCAACAAGCCAAGGAGGAAATGTGCAAGGCACTTGGGGCTAGTTACAGAAATGAGACAAAAACAGATTTTCTTTTTCATCGATGACTTTAACCATGAATTTACGTGTGGCATAATTTTGTAACTAGGAGGTTCGGTTCTCATAAATCATGAGCAAATTGGGAACAATGTATCCTCCCTTGCCAATTTGATGAAGAACTTTTGATTTTCCGAACACACAAAATATCCATGATGTTTCATGTATTTTGACTGAAGAAATTTTAAAAGGGACTACAACGTCTACTCGGGCTATGTTTTCGCACTGCTAAGCAAATGAGATATAAACACCCAGAACTGCAGCACATGTCTATATGTCCATGTGTTGGTGGCATTTAGTGAAAATGAAATGAGAGGAGTTTGTGGGATGAGATATTCTTCACTGCCTCCCAGGTCTACGATACACCATCGATCAGGGTCGATGCAGTGTGGCATGGTGTCGTCGTAATGATGGGAGACTCCACGCTACCTACGACTTGTCTACGATTGCTGAGTTTTGTCCGAGTTTCGAGGCTACAACATGAGGATTTCATTTTTGTCGTGAAAGCTGTTCTATGTTGCAATCAAGAGAATGTGAAACATTATCTGTGTTATATTGAGCATAAGTTTAAATGGTTTCTGTATTTTCGCTACGATCACTGCCTAGCTTGAATATGTCTGGCTTACCATCATAATGTCTTCAATCATTTACAGCATTATACAACGTGATGAAATAACAAAATAGTGATTTCTTTCAGCGTCAGAAATTGAATTTCATTTAGTTTGATACCACCATGACATATGTTGGGTATAATTTAGGGTCAATGATACCATGGTTCTTATAATCCCCCTAAAAATGAGTTTCCCCACTCCCGAGATGCCCTTGTATTTTCTTTTTCTCCTATTTCTGTCTTTGGTGAATATCGATACCCATAATTACCGTAACGAGTTGAAATGAACTTCTTTGCATTTTTTTTAACAGATGGACCCTAATTCAGGGTATCTTAGGGATATCCTTGTCACTCCATACATCACAGAATCAGAATTCTTTTTTAATAGTACCGTTGGCTTGGCAACTGTTGCTACGGCCGCCGACGCCGCTTTTATATTTTTCTTTCTTCTAAATTATCTCCCAAAAAGTTACTCTTCTGAATGAATCCGCTTATTTTCACACCCTTCTGCGCGCACTCACAAATTCAATCAAAGGATACTTATAATTAAGCAATTTATTCCGGCAAGTTTCATTTCCTATGTTGACCCTGCAGTTTCATATTACTCGAAGGGAATAACGTATTGGGGATACCCGAAATTAAAACCATAAATATATAGTCATAAGAATCATGGCTACTCAGGATAATTCGTTAGGGAAACTTGCGTTCTTCAGTGTTACTAAATTTACTACACCACATGAATGAGCGGTGTTTCTGAAATCGTATAGGAGGATTCCAATGACCCCAGGAAACTACTTAATTTAAATATTTGGAATGTTATTTAATTACTGTAGAAAATTTGTAATAAATTCAAGAAAAGTGATGACTGTATGTAGACAACCCCTTTACGTTTTATTAAGTTATAATACGAACGAAAGTTATAATATGAAAGAAAGGGTTCAGAGAAGGATACCAGAATACAAAAAGTTGTAAATGTCCACCTCGTCTTTTCAGCTATGCTAATTCAGTAAGTCTAGAAATTAAAAGTGTTCCTGCTTTATTTTAACACAGGTCTGAGTAGACAATTATTTTCGTCTTACGTCAAAGGACTTAACTTAAAGCAATTGATAATTTCATTTATATGTTATTATGGTGGTGGTTTGGGGACGGATTTTTTCTTTTTTGTTTTTATATGCTTTAATTCAGTGTTCTACTTGTCTGTAATTAAAGCCAATACATGCTTTTGATGAGCATTAACGTCGGCAGCAATTTTTTCTTGTTAGCTTGCATGTAATAAAAAGACTGAGGAGAACCTATAAGAAGCTTAGCAAAGTTTATAACCGTGCAGGATACACCCGAAAACAGAATGGATGTGCCATAGAAATATAAATAAGAGCAAGTCAACGATAAACAAAGAACACTTGAACACAGCAGAGTAGAGCAGATATAATATACATTACATAAGATACCTTATCACGGGGTACTGGTCACAAGAAAACATTTCAATTTCCGTTTAAAAGTGGAAGAGGAAGCTCATCGGTAATCAGTTATATTAAAAGGAAGCGAAGTCCAGGCCTGGAGCAACGTAAACATTGTGAAGAGTTGACTGAAGTCTAAACAAGGGTTTGAGTGACAAGAATAGAGACATGGGTACGGTTAAAAATTAACTTCACTGCACATCTTTCAGAACTATTTAAAGACACCAATTTTGTAGACGAGTGTTAGACATTGAAAATGGTCGACATCATCAATTGACTGACAACTCAGTTTTGCAATTAGAGAGGACTGTACGTGTTGGGACATAATAAGCGTTAAAAGTTGTGTGACATGAAAATAAAAAAAAATGGAGTTTAAATCATTGAAAATGTTGAAAAGTAGCCACAAATTTCATCTCAAAATCCATCAAATATTGAAAATCTACCAGGCAAATTTGTTCTCTCACACCTGCATGAATAAACCTTAGCTAAGTATGCAAATTTGTGACATCAATTGATGGACTTCTATGATATGTCTTGTGTTACCCTTTACTTTAACCGAAACCTTTATTTCAAGACCAATTAAGAATTTTATATGCCCAGAGGAGTCTATTGTAAAAGAATACACCTACTTTTTCAAAAATATTGATATCAGATACCAATGTGAAACCCGATACTCAGGTAATTAATTGGCAATATAGACAGGTCTAACAAAAAGAAACACTGACACTGCAAAACTCCACGTCAGCTGTTTTTGCATTGTCATGAAAAGTCATATCTCAAAGGAGTGATGGATATAAACACAATACCAACGGATTGCTATTCAGGGGTTCATTGTCCAACTCCTGAATGACGTCAACTCTTTCCCAGATGCATGTCACATGATCTTTAAGAATATAACATATCACTATTTCTGCAGTACCTATGAATAGTGAATTTAATCAGACATATTATCCAAGGGGGGGGGGGGTTCAAAGGGTTCAGTCGACACTCTCCCCCACAGGAGCTGGAGTTCCGATCAGCCTATGGTAGTAGGCCTACGCTAGCAAAATATATATAATTTTGGAATGTCGCAACATTTCTGTTGATGAGTGTCACATGTTCTGTAACTTGCGAAACAGCCCCCCCCCCCCCGGACAGCTTCTGCTATTGCTTAAGTACAACAGACTGGGCACAAGTTACAAACAGTTGATTATTTTAGAGAATCAGAAATGCATCAGTTACATGCTGTCAGAGCATACTATATCTGTTCTATATATTTACAAGCAATCAACCAGCTGAACGTATTTGCGTGTGCTTTGAGCCGGGTTGGGTGGGGAGCATGGGTGAGCAAAGGAAAGTAAGGAGTCCACATGCCCCTGAAAAATGAGAAACTTGAAAAAAAAATCGTGGAGAAAATTCATTTTACGTAGAAGAAGTTTAAATTTCCAAACATGTGCTCTAGAATAAAAAGAATACTTAACTGAAATTAACAAGGCCAAAGAGACTAGAAAGTGGAACCTGAGACAGTCTATTGTTAAGGTAAGGGCTGAGGAAGAAAAAACAAAAGAACGCACAATGAGGTCCTCGGAATGAATGGAAAACAAAGTTGCGTATGTATGTGTGCGTGCGTGGGTGCGTGTGGGTATATGTGCGTCTGCACCTGTCCAAATTATGTTTTCTTTTTTTTTTTCAGAAAACCTTGAAAAGTACATGAGCGATTACGTTTAAACTGGGTAAGGTTGCACATGATGCCAAAATGTCCAAGATGTGTTGGTTGTATGGTAAATTGAGTCCAATTTGATGATTTTTACTGAAAAAACCAAGTTTGCCCCAAAATTGTCCAGCATATCTTAAGATGCATTTGAGGATTTAATGCAAAATTTTGCAAGGACTTACCTGAGAATGTAATATTCAAGGTATTCCACTTTTGTAGTGAAGAGAGTGAAATTTGCTGATTTTCGAGAAAAAAAAATCCAATTTTGCCCCCAAATTGGTGTTTTCAACATATCTTGAGAATTATTTGACCAATTACCTCACACCTTTGTAAGGAATTACCTGAAAACACATTGTTCAACATAATATTACTGTCATGGTAAATCTAGTGAAATTTGCTGATTTTTTAGAAAAAAAAAACCAATTTTGCCCCAAAATTGGTATTGGTATTGGCTGGCATTTCCAGCATATCTTGAGACCCATTTGATCAAGGACTTACCTGTGAATGTGATATTGAAGGTATACTACTTTTATAGTAAAGTGAAATTTACTGACTTTTTGAGCAAAAAATCAATTTTGCACCAAAATTCCTATTCCCGGCATGTCTTGAGAACTGTTTGACCAATTAACTGAAAGCTTTGTAAGGACTCACCTGAGAACACATTGTTCAACATAATGTTACTGTAATGGTAAATTCGGTGAAATCTCAATGCTGAGTTTTTAGAAAGCCAATTTTGCCTGAAAATTTGGATTTCCACCATATCTTGAGAGCCAATAGAGCATTATACACGGCAAGACCCTTCCTATCCTATGAACATAATAATGAAGATATAGTACATCACTCTTGTAGTAAATTGGTGAAATTTGATGAGTTTTGTAAAACAAAATAAAGCCGGCATATGGGTCAACAGACACCACCTTTTAACTGTAGCCAAAACAATTTTAGCAGAACTGGGACCAGTGGGAAATGCATTGGAACATTCTTTCCAACTGGGAGGTTTTTCTTAAGTCAAACAATAATTTTAGCAGAACCAGTTCCTGCACAGGTGAATAGGAGACTAATGTGTAAATAACCCATAGAGGTTTGCCCTTATCTATACTGCCCCTAATCTCTAACCACTAACCCTAACCTATACGGAATAAGTTTACCCACTGTCATAATTGTACTATGCAGCATAGTATGCACACTTTGAGCCGTGTTATCGTTACTTGAGTCTAAGTAGTGGCACCAAGCTGGGCTTAAGCTTGCTACAGTACCTTACAGTAGATGTGGATATTACAATTTTATGTTCGGTTCTTCTACTGACCACCATTTAATGTTTGAAGAATATTTGCCTCTAATTTAGAATCAGTGCCTGGAACTAACAACAGCGAGCGTTCTGTTCCTCCTCTGGTCTCTGTGACATCTGGTTGCAGAAAACTATCACAAATTTCTATGTGTAGGCCCTGTATTTAAGACTTTATTGAAATCAATGCATTTCGGCGATGATGTACGCAACCACGTGGATTGCTTACTTGTTTTTATTTTATTTTTTTACTGATCTAGGTCCCTACTGATGGTTACGCTCCTCTTGAAGAGAGTGCCATTACTGTTTTCTTCCTTCTTCAAGCCTTTGTTACACTACTGTAATTCCTTTTCAACATGTATAAACTCAAAGAAAAGAAAGTACTTAAAATGAGTGCCATTTCCTGTAATCGGAGTCTCAGAGACATTTTTTATCCAAACACTTTCCTAGCACGCTAAGCAGCAACTGATTGTGGAGTTCCACTTAGAAAGTGTCAGTACTGCTCGCTCTCCCCACTCCAACGCTTTCCCATTCCTCCCCCCCCCACCCCCCCCCCCCCCCGCCACTCTTGATAACAAGATGTTGCATGGAAGCTCATCTCAGGGAGTAACAAATCTCCACTGATTTGATCAGTTGAAAGTTTTGCATGCTCTCGTTTTTTTTTCATTTTTTTCTTCAAGTTTCTGATATTTCCCTTCAAAGATCTGTCACTTCTGAAGCTAGTCGCGAGTCCATTTGCCCAGAGTTCTGTCCACTCTGGGGTACGTCTGAATGGCGACTTTTGCACTGGGGGGCGTAGTTTAAGTACTTTTCGACTTACTGATTACTGTTAGTTGAAAACACAACAGAAGGATGTGGAAGTGTAATAAATTGCAATGATGGACATCCTCTTGGCCAATGATTATTTGAATCATCCCATGGTAGCTAATTTGTGAGGGATCCTATAGTCAAAATCAACGTAAGTAGATTGGTGAATGTTCCAGTCAAATTTCCACAAATGGGGGTGTTGCTTGCATCAGACATTTCAGCAAGTTGTAGTTGCGTGTCCCACTTTGGAAATGGAGGGGAATGAACTGTTGAAAGAAGTGAAAAGGAATGGGCAGGGCTGTAGCTACTTCGTAAGATGTTTGTGTACATATTCATCCATATGTTTTACGAAGATTTCTCGTATGGGATGTCACAGTCATTTTCCATCGCACCATTAATCAGTAAGCTACAGAGATTATCAAATCGCTTCACATACCTAATTACAAAAAAGAAAGAAAAGGAATGTACACACTCATGACATAGAGTAGCTTAAATTGCCATATCCATCCAGCATACTAATGTAAGACCCTTGCATGTATGTGATTTTGTTTACCGAAGTGAGCAATTAATATCATATTCAGTACGATAATCTTACTATAAACAAAAGCTGATTAAAGCCTACGTGGTCTCAAAGTTGTTTTGACCAATTGATTATTGTATAAGGTATGTTACAAACGTTACATATAGAAATGGTATTCACTGAAAATTAATGTAATTTTGTAGAGACTCAGTAGTTCAGAGCTTTATATTTCCTTTTGAATATGCATTTTGTGTTTTCGTTTATACACATTTTATTTCTCCTGTGAATTGTGTATAAATGCTGTTCGTTAAATACAATTGAAAGCCTATTACGAAAAAAAAGTTTAAATGAAAACGGTATGGTTGGACAAGTCTACTGAAGGAAAGCTTTGGACTACTTTGGAGTGAATCATATTCTTAAAGTGCTTATTCTGTATAAACATTTGTTTATTTACTATCACTGAATGCACATAATTTCATTATTCATATTTTTCTATATACGTCTCTGAGAAAATCTGTACACAATGTATCAATTTCATCCAGTGGTATTGTCTTTGTAAACAACAGAGCTTTAGCAAAGCCAACAATTGTCCGCTACAGCTCAAATTTGTCATATGTCAAGTTGACGTTATGCCAATATGTAGTGACCAACTTTCCTTGAGTAACATGCTTCTTGGATCGAGGTACACATTACAACAAAAATCCTAGAATATTACGAGCTTCTCCCTGACCCAGATAATTGAATAGGACAGTCTAAGGAATCGACGTAGACTGAATGTATATCCATGAGAAACAAGAGTAAAACAACATTGAAAAATGTCAGAAGTTAGGATGTATCATTATAGGGAAAGTCTGCCGCCAGTGAATTCGGTCCAAGAGATAAGACGTGAATGGGATAAACTGCTAAGTCTGTGGAAAGATCCTAGTCATGCTCTTAATGATAGATCATCCAAATGCATTATAGACCCCCCCCCCCCTTGCATTGAAGTCACACAACAATAAACGACTGCCCCCTCCCTATAGGGCAAACAAACGAAGATATTCATACCGTATGGCTACGGTAGCCGAGAAGTGAAGTGGGTTGGAGAAAACGATGTAGTTCAAAACGATCGTTGTCTCATTCCCATTTTGGAAAAATTCGTGAAAGGAGAAAACTAAAATAACGGAGGGAGTAACTCCAAGAAACGACCCATCTTGATACAGTGTAAGCACTCACTTTTTATTACTGGCGTAGAGTTCACTAACCTTTTCTCCGTACCATTTTAATATTGGTAGGTTATGACCCAACAGCGCGAATTATTACATTGGCTTTTCTTGTTAATGTATGCTTTGCAAAGGTCTCATCATTTGATCGTTTGTGGCAGAAGTAATAAAAATAATGAAACAAAAGAGACCGAAAATTAATGGAATGGGTAAATCAATGTCCTTACTGTATTAATTCATGTCATAAGCGATTCAACGTGTCAGGAAAAACTACTTCCATGAAATATTGATATATGTTTTTTTTTATTCTGATTCCAATAATAATTTTGATTAGGGCTTCTAGAAGACTCAAACCTGTGTGACTCGGTCTACTGTGAACTTGGACTTTCTTTACACCCAAAATAGCTGAACAACGACTTCAGCTTTGACACGACTTCACCACTTATATGATGTGTTCAGTACTGAAAGCCAGTTACGAATAGGCCTACATATACCTTGACATATGCTACGTCAAAACAACGCAGGCTGACTGAAGTATAACCTCCGTATGACTATAGGGAGTTCCCACTTCCTGGTATGACTGGATATCGTATATAGTTGAGAATTGCTTATCACATCAAAGAAAAGCAACTCCAGTTTAAAAAAAAATGCGAGTTTATTCAAGAAGATTCTGTCTCATAGTAACACAATATGAAAAGGAAAGTCCAGAGGTACACAATATAAATTTATGAGCACATGTGTGCTTGAACGATGCGTTGGACTGTTTGATTTGCAATTGTTAATTTGGCATACTTCTCATAGGTGGCAGAAGCGCTGAACTTCAACAATAAACATCCTTTTAGTAACTTATAAATGACTTTCCTCCATGATCATTCAGTTTGGGCTCAAACCAGTTATTGTGCAAGTAATTTCTGAGATTGCAAAGGAGAAATCCAATTCTAGTCCACAGAGGGATTTGGACACCGCATTGTCTGTACGATCATTCCTGCTCAAAATATAATAGTGACTTAAGTCTGGGCGGCAGTTACGGTGTCATTGAAATCAGCTTCAGGGTCGCGACTATGAAAGAAGCGGGTGCGGGACTCCACAAAATGTTGGAGTCACCCAAGCCTACTGTGTTCCTGAATGCTTACAACACAGTTACATCAGGTAATTCTTCGAAATATCGTGTACTTAGATTTCATCTCGTTTTTTTTTTTTTTTCACCGATTACGACTTCGCTGTTCTTTTACGAATGTCGTTATAGTGGTGTAACATTAGCGAGTCGGTGCGTCCTGGTCAGGGACTTGCGAAGTCAGTCGGAACAAAACAAGAAAAAATAGAATAAAAATGAGCTAGGAACTCGGATTGAAGAGGGAAAAAAGTACAGAAGTCAAATCGAAATGACATCATTTTGTATTATACTATTATAGAACTCTATTCATTTTTAAATGTTCGACTCACGCTTGAAAGGTTTGTGCAAACTTTGGTCATGGCCTTTACCAATTGATTGATGACTGTTGATGACAACGTTTTAATTGGCCCGTAATTGATTTTAAAAGTCTATATTCGTATTATTTTTCTATATTACAATTTATTATATTGCATCATCCCGGCCGAAATATCCTTATACAGAAAGGATATTAACCTTCATATTATCGCTATTAAATTAAAATATATTAGTGTATTGTCATTTAGTGAATTTACATCATGGGTTATTCCATTGTCAAAGTATAACCCTTCCAACATTTTTCAATTTTTAATTGTTTTGCAAATCATAAAAGAAGTTTTTGGTACATGGACACGTTATCACCGTTTTTCATGAATATAAATAAGACACATTTATCGGCTGCAAAAATTTGGGGAAATTAAGTAATTGTTACCTCGGTAGTTGGATTCCGTATAAAACGAAACTATAAAAACAACATGGCATCTTAGGGTCGAAAAAAACTCCAGAATGA
This sequence comes from Stichopus chloronotus, assembly GCA_021234535.1. NCBI lineage: Eukaryota > Metazoa > Echinodermata > Holothuroidea > Aspidochirotida > Stichopodidae > Stichopus > Stichopus chloronotus. The sequence goes on from CM037836.1 coordinate 25,783,478, forward strand.
TCTTATTTTATGGTAAATATATGGTTTTGAGTACAAAACATTCAGTTTTATAAGGTAAATAATGTATACCTATTATATCAACATCATATAAATATAACTATATCTAAATAGACATACAAAAAATAAATAGAATAAAATGATTTGGGGTTTCAACAAGTCAAACCGTGGATGAAAAGAATGATTCTTTGACCAAAATTTTTGGAAAAAAAATCAGGAATCGAAATTGTCCTTTTGCAATGACCTTATGAAAAAGCCAATACGTTTCAACCTCTTCGTATAAGATAGAAAGCCACTCCGCCTACTACTGCTCCAACACATACTAACGCAACGACTGCAACACCGGCCTTTCCACCTCCGCTGAGAAGTTGAGGGCCACCTAGACCGTAGTCACTGGATGAACTTCCGTAATTCGTTGGGAGGGAACTTGTTTCGACGTCATCGTCATCGTCATCATCATCGTCATCGTTGCTTCCGTCTGCTTGTAGCTCTGTCCCCATTGAGTCTTGTTGCTGACTGTTAGTGTTAGAAGTACCCCCCGCACTTCCAGGACCAAATGCACTAGACGGGAATTGTGCTAAAGCTGCAATCGAAAGGGTGAAAGAAAACTAATGTGGAAACTTGTGTTTGTTGACATTCGTCGTAAAATTCTTTCGTAGAGATTTTAGAATTTCTTCTCTTCTCCTTCTAGGAATCCCCTGTATATTGATCCTCCTTATTTCAGAAAGTTATACCAAGGTAACTTTGTTCGTAAATGCGTAATCCACCGCAGAAACTTCTACCAACTTGAAATGAGCTTTTTCCCTGATCGTCTTCTGCAGAACTCCTTAGCACGATAAATACAGGGATATCATTGAGTAGGTATATGAAGCTCATACAAACAACATTGTTTTTTTTTTCTCTCAGTAGTAATGAGGAAAACGTTTTATCCTATCTATATGCTATACCTGCATGTTAAGAGCAGTTACGATATAAGAGATCATATTACCTTTCCTTGCGTTAGTGAGAATAACGTCAGAAAAAAAAAATATGCAAGAGAATAGTAGAGAAAAACGACATACCGAGTTGATTAGTTAGTTGAAAATAAAGAAGAAAGAAGATTAAACGTAGTTATTTCATATGCGCACATTGATAAAATATTAACAGGTAATAAAAGGATAATGATTTTTTAAAAGTAATTATTACTAATAACAACTTGTACTTTATATTCATAGACGGATATCATAAACCGCGGGGAACAAGCAATTTTCACCAACTTTGATCTTGGACACACTCTGATAATTGGTTACCATTATTTGTTTGGAAGTGAGAACGATTCGAAACGAGTCGAACATTTCGGTTGAAACATTCAGTCTAAGGTACTGATAATAAATCTTATTCGATTCACTTTTTCAATCAAAATGTTGATTGGTCCTGGATCCCAATCGATTAGATTTTAATACTTTAAGAGAGCTGCCAGATAATTAAATACGATCAAATAATACAGTGTCTTCTTCTAATTCTTATAGTGACCCTATACTTGGACACCACCACACTACAGCGAGGAGAACAAACTCCAAGCGTTAACAAATATCATTAGGTTTAGAGTTTCACACTCATGCTTATATATATTAATATGATACAATTATTCATCAGTAGGAGACGAATAGTTCGAAGAAACAGGAATAAATATCAATATGAGGGAAATATTCTGTTAGCGTTATAGAACAAAAAAACATATGAAATATTTAGAATGCAATATATATGAACACAGAATGATAGACTATTCAAAATACGGCAGATTGTTAGCCTTCCTGTGTCAAGTTTTTCACAGATAGTAATAATTCAGTCATATGTTGCTGAAGAATCTATTTTGTTCAAGAAGTCGTTGACCCAAACTTTTAAAAAACAAACAAAATTGCATCTTCCGTAACTCATGATCTTATCCATACTTTTTTTTTTATTCGAGGAAGCTGTTGTAGAGGTTTATTGATGATAATGAATAGTTAAGCCAATGATTAAAACTACTTTCTCTGTATGCCATGTCTGTGCATTAATTTCTCTTGAAATTGATCATTAACAATTCACATAGATTTAATTTGTGATTGTTGCATGCTCTCTGATTGCGTTGGATCACCGTGTTTTGCATCTAGATTCATGACAAAATAAGTTTCAGGGTGCTGAATCACAAAGAATGGTTCTAATTGGAGTAGGAAGGTTAAGTTAACAACCACAAATTGTTTTATCCGACTAAGTCGATGCTAGGGGATACTTTCACCTCGACTCATCTACTGACCCCAAGGAAACGTCTCGTGGAAGTTTAAAGTCTGAGTGAAATTTATAGAATATGAAAAGGAAATTGCATTAATTGTGATTTATTCCGTGATAATCACGTGAGCTGTTAATGAAGAGTTCCCACAAGTTGATGTATTTATGGTTGTCAAACAGTAATATTCAAAGGAGGTACGTGATAGCTATGCATATATTTATATATATTGGCTTATCTCAAACCATTGTTTGGGAGGGGTCAAAGCTATGGTGGTGCAGTGATTTGGAAGAGGGGTCTTTTACTATATTTCTAGGCCATAAAATGCAAAGTTTGATGTAATAGAGAGCATTTACAATTGTGAAGTAAAATTTCTTCTTTGCTTTTGAATAATAGTAATTACATAATTCTAATTATAGAATAACCAAGTCTGGGTAGGGCCGTTGTCTTCTTAGTACCCCCCCCCCCTTTCCTTAACCTTGGATTCGCCAGTAGAATGGAAAGTATTTTGAGTCAGCAAAAATGTGATCTTCATTTTGGAATGTTTAGCTGAGGAAGCGTCAAACGGGGATATACGACATGCGTGTTTACGTTCTTTATGAATATTCATAACATCACCCCCTGGCCCTGTAATTATATCATTGCATTTCTGTCTATGCTATTTTTACCTTATTCTCCTGATGTTTAGCTTCCTATGCATCTGCATCTCTATAGGATTGCATACGTATTACAGTCTGTTGCCATATATATGTACATTATGATATATTGCGTGAACGCATTTACTATTATTTGCTTCGTTGCCTCAGTATTTTATATGAACGTTTTCCCCCTTTTTAAATAGTATTTCATTATTAATGGATTTAAATGGATTTTGAAGTAGAAGAGTTGTATGAAGAACTGGAGTAATTTTAGTAATTAGCATATTACACAAAAATAAGAACTCCACATGAGATTTCAGAAGCACCTTGTTCCTGTTGATTTCCAGTTTTTAAAAGTAAATTTAAAAAATGTGGTTGCTTTTAAAACCTACTGCGTACTTTATGACGTCACTTACCTCGCATAGATCCCACTAGCGGAGTTGCAATATTATGTTGCAAATTGCAATTTTATTTAAATTTTAATTCCGTAGCTGTTCATAGTTTTATTCGGTCATGCTACAATATGCATATTTTATCATGCTGATATGCATCCTATGGTTAAAAAATATCACTTAGAGAGCCTGTAAGTGGTTTGGTGCTTTTCATGTCAGACAAAGTGAATAGATAAAATATAAACATTGATAATAATTGCAGTTTTATTTTGACTTTTTTGTGATTGAGCTAGAGTTGTTGACTTCCCCACATTGAGTGTTATTGGGTAATGTTTCTTATATCTGCAGTGTTGCAAATATATATCATCATATGATAAATTACATAGCATGTGTGTGAATGGACGTTTATTCACTTCCTTCCCCTCCACCCTCCCGCCTTCCATTTCCAGAAATATTCACTTCATGTTTTGGTATTTTCGATGATAATGAAAAACAAAATTGAAAACACACTTGTGGACAGCAGAAAGAAACAGCTACGATTTCAAGTAAATGGGTAAGCTAGCATACAACCCACGTGAAGCTACAAAAGCATAGGTTTATGGATATCGATGAAAGAAGTCGTGACCTATTCTCGCTGTGAGCCCTTCCCTACCTTCCTTTTTTTAATGTAACCATAGAGGTGTGAGGCTCCATCCAACCAAGTTAAGGTGAATGAAGCAAAACATGAGTGGGATCTGTCTGAAGTGCGTAAATGCATACATGTAAGCTGATCCTTAACAGCGCTGATATATACTATCAGCTTGAAACAAAAACTGCCCATCTATCGAGGATGATTAACCACATACCGTACTATATTTTATCACTAGATCTATAGAAATAATTGACAAGAAGTCTTCAATGTGTACTTGTGTACAAAATATACTCAAAGAAATATGCAGAGTCTACTTGGGTTAAAGATATTAGGTGGGGAGAGAGGAATCACTGGTTATTTTCTTCATTACAGCTTATACAATATCTTTGAATATAAATACTGCTACTCTGTATTGTAGGTCTACCACCTGATCTTTGCTTAACAGTAAGTGTACTAAAATAACTCACCACACATCGGTAATAGTACCAAGCAGAGAAACAGTGCAATCTTCATGATGTTGTTGTGTCGATAGGTTCGGTACTGATGAGTCTATATAGGAAGGTATTTCAATCTGGTTTAAAAATTATGGTAATTCCCCACCTTCAAAATGTGTTGTAGGTTGTAATACCGGTATGTTGACGGTGACCTTCTTCAATCTGGCTATAAATTCGATGTTTCCGAAACTTTTGCCTCGGAGGGAATCAGCGTCAGTGAGTATATCATCGGGTTGAGAAATCTGGAACATTTACAGTGGACGTAGAAATTTAAACCAGTGACGTAGGTTTCCTTTTGCTATCTTGTGTACATCCTTTACCACGGTAAATGACTTATTACCAACATCCTGCATGTAAAATTGGGCAATCACACTTCACAGTGACAAAGGACAAAGGCACTGTAGGTTAATGCAAATTAAGGACGTTGGAGATGTATACCAGTCATGAAAAATGAAAGTAAATTATGATTCTGAATGAATTAAGGTCGTCATTTTTAATTTATCAGCGTGACAGTCATTGCTGGATTAATCCAGATTCTTCCGCAGTCGATTTTTTTCGGTTTAGAAAAGAGACACCCCTTAAATGCATTTCTTTTTTGTGTGTGTTTATGTCACTTTGATAAGTATCTTCACGCGTTGGGTTGCATCGTAATAATTACATTAATGCTATATACATATGTAATTCTGCCAATATTGAACTTATCATGAATTTACTTGACATGTCTTCTCTAAATAAAAATTACATTTTACATTGTTTTGTCTAACTTTTACCGCTGTCATGGACTACATTTAAAAGTTTAAGACTAGTCCTCTCAGTGTCTTAACTTTTTGGAAAATCATGGAAGATAACTCAAAATTGACTGTAATGTGAAAGGCTGGAAAAATGGATAATTTGTCTTACTTGAACCTAGTAAGTTGATATGAGACGTTGATGTCTATTTATAAGTGTAGAATGTTGATATAGTTTATTGAAATGACATCTACGTAATTTTTTCTCCAGAAAGTTAAGGTCGCAAACTCTGAAAACTAACCATTTCTTTCAATTGAAGTGTTCAGTACAGGAATTTTTCTATCAATTTGGTTCATATGCTAAGAGGATGGAAACTATCTGTTGTATGTTTCAAAAAAAATATTGCTAAGTACCTTAATCATGATTTAGTATCAATCATGAAAATGAAGATCTGTCCTTTCAGTTACCATATTCAGTCCTTCTCAAAAACTGCTCAGGTACTCTTGTAGAAACCTTCCATAAAATGTGATGACACACGTCACCTTGGGACGTTTTCTGACACAGTGTCTCATTGAAGAGCATCTTGTGTTAATTAATCCAACAGGATAGACCAATCATGCTTACAATTCACAGTGATCTTAATATAACTTGCAGAAGCTGCTAAAAAACACCCTGCTGGTAACAGAGAATACTTCAGACAACAGAATTTTAATCATCTTTATTCAGCATAATATTTATTTCACTTACCATTGAATAATCTATAGCAATTTAATTAGAAAAATACTCAAATGTATGCTAGACATGTCTTGAACAAGACAACATTACGACAATGATGAATTAAACAGAGGAAGTATACAGTTTCAAAATAGCGTCACATAAGAAGATGAGCAATAGAATGGATTGGGATGCATTTAACCTTCCTATGGTAGGTGGCAATAAAGTTAAACGTTTCCTCCAACCGATGATAAAGAGCGATGCACATATCCGTATATCCAGTTTCCAACAAGAGAAACCTTTAATTCTATTAACTTTTCAGAGGCGACATTTCCTTCACATTCACTTCGTGTAAATTATAAAGTAAGCAAGAGAACTTTGCTCTTTGCATGCAGAGATCTTTGCAGGTTATGTTGAAGCTTTACAAGTATTTTGCGTACAAATTAAAAAAAAAAAAAACGAATATAGAAAAATTTGCTTGAAAAAATTGGCTCTGATCATTCTTAATTTTCTATTCTAAAACATTCTCTACATTATTTGTAACTCTTCTCATATGACTTTTCAGTGGTACAACTTTTCAGTGGTAGTAAATCGTCCTGGTATGATTGAAAAAAAACGAAAAAAAAAATGTTCGTTAAAGAAATAACATTTTGATGAAGTCTGAACGTCAGAGTAATATTGACAGGTAAGGAAACAGTTACAACAGTATCATTCCCAATAGCATCATTTCGATAGTATCATTCCCAATAGCATCATTTCCATAGTATCATTTCCAATAGCATCATTTCCAATAACATCATTTCGATAGTATCATTTGCAATAACATCATTTCCAATATCATCATTTCGATAGTATCATTTGCAATAGCATCATTTCGATAGTATCGGTATCATCAGTCAAGTATCATTTTCAAGGTTAGATGCTCAAGTAGATTGTTAAGGATACTGCAGTCACAATTACTTCAAAAACCACCCGCTTTGATAACTTGCTTGGCCTATACTGCTATGTTGTTTTGGGGAAAATGTCGCACTTTAAATAACTATATCCAAAATTTAATTAACGCTATAAAGGGAACTTTTATGGGTGTAAAAATTGTTTTTTACCACCCAACTTGTAATAAGTTTCTCCTCTCTGTAAGCACGTGCCATCACAGTGATCGTAGCTGGTAGTTTCGTTTCATAGGGGCGAACATTGCTTTTCGCGGCAAAGTGTGATATAAATACCCAATTAATGGACATAATAAGCAGGCGGGCGGAACAAAAAAACATCGGAAGGACTAGCTAAGCCGATCGCCACCGTCAGTTGGGGCTGCGGGTGCAAAATTTTTGACTTTTCAAATTTTCCAGAATGGCCGGAACACCGATGCCGAACATACGTGTATGCTGCGTAAGTGTTCGGAATGGCTCTCTGGAAACGGCACTTCCCGGCGGGTGTTCTACGCAGGGTTTGCACAGTCCTGAAATAGTGATCTTATGTCTGCAGTTCCTCGTGTTAGGAGAACAAAAGTATTTCTATAAAAATAGTAATTCATTTCAGATAAGTTAAGATGACACAAGAATCTTGTATGCTTTCTCTTTCATTTGTCCTTGGCAAATATTGAAGGGTGAACATATATTTAGCCCCATTTTTTTTTCATTGGGCATCGAGTCACGTACAGGGATTGCTTTCAGAATCTGGAGACCTCGAAGTGTGCCACTAGGTAGCCAGATTATTTTCTTCAGGCCTGGGACATGAATGAGGGGGCATCAACGAGTATGCTACAGTGTGATACGGAATACAGTGTGCCTCTGTTTCATTGGCGCACCCGGAAGTTTGGATTAGTGGGGTGAACTGAGAATTGTGGGAAGACTGGCTGAGAGAAGTACAAGCAACGATTGCCGGGAGCTTTTTTTTATAACAAAAAAAGTCATAAAAATACCCCCAGATAGCCGGAAATTGCTCTTTTCAAGCTGGGCAAGTAAACTCCAGGAAATGGCACTGCTGCAAAATTTTCTTGGATCAAAAATGTATCTCCTTTAGTTGTTGAGATTTTTCCACTGCAAAATTCTGATAAAATCTATAACATTTTCATGATGAATACTGCACTTGCTGGAATTTTGAAGACCGAATATAGGCAACACCATCATCATTTCCTGTGTGCGGAGGGCACTGAAATACCCAAGCTTGCCGTTCCTTTACCTTCTCTTTCATTTTTTTTCATTCCTTTATCTTATGTCTTTCCATCTTTTTCTTTATATTTTTCTCTTTTCGTAAAAAGCTGAAAAAAGAGCCGGTAATCCATATGAGTCAGCAAGGGGGGGGGGGGGTGCGCCCCCTTATGTATGTGCCGCCGGATTATATAATGTTAAGGCGGATCGCATGCTATTACGAAGCCATTTAATACAATACAATACCAATACAATTCTGACGTTAACAAGAAAACTTTAGCTATGAGTTGGCACTTTTACCCATTTCTGGTGCAGTTTGTAACGGATATATGACCAACGTTGCTGATGTTTTTAATGATTTAATGATTCAATTTTTAAATAGGATATTCACCGCGGGTACCCCAAATATCATTGTTTCCGGTCAACTTCACGTTTTCCTGTTTCACCTAAATATTCTGACAAGGATGGATTTTTCTGACGAGTGTATGTGACAGTCAGTGATTAAACTTCGTGAATTTTCTTCAGTTTAACGTAAACGAATTACAAAACATGTCTGATGTCCGATTTTATGTAGATGATTTATTGGGGGTATAACTGCAAAGTTTGCCCTGAATATCTCACATTTGACCTCTTTTAAAACTGACATGTCTTGGGTTGATCTTTAGAGTGGAATTCACAGGACCGAAGCCAAAGAGAACAGAAGGATTTTGCCACTTTGTTTAAAACTTTCTCCTCTCCTTCCTTCCATCTCCCAACTTGACGCCTAAGATAATTCTGGCAAGCATCCAGCATTTGAATCTAAATCAATTTGTAGGTTGTGTATACTTATCCAACAGAATTTCTTTCTGTTGGCTCACCTTCTTTGAGACTAGTTTACCAAATTGTGTTTCTACCTCCCCTGAAAAAAATATCATCGTCATAGTACATAATCTTGATGCAATTTGACAGCCTTTATGTCTCTCTTAAAAGATTTTTAATCAATTTCTCGTCACAGAATCCGAATCCCGTCCTCATCTCACCGTTTTTTTTTGGGGGGGGGAAGGGGGTGGAGACTCTCTAACCTCTTGACCTGTTGACTATAAGTCGGTGAATATGGCTTAACGTGAAACTGTAAAGTCCCTGTTAATTATTATACACAGGTTATGTATAATTTATAAAAAAGGAGGCCTATACACAAGAAGAAACACTGGGGTCAATGGGGGGTGTTGCAAATTGGGATGGAGATTTAATATTTACTGGGACGGACTATTGACAACTTTAAAGTTATGAGGATGCCGTAAGCAAATGTTAACAGCTACTAAGGATGAGTTGAAGACAGCAGCCGAAATGAACTATTGACTTTAGTCAAAGGTATAAACTAGGTGTTGTAATAGTTTAGACAGAGATTACAAAAATAAGGGATGGATACTCTAAAAATGTTGACTGCAATAAAGGGTGAAAGAGTGTGGATTTGGTGTTGGCATTCACTAAGTTTAAAACTTCAAATTACGATGCTGTGATCTTGATCACTGACATTAAGATGAGTTTAATAGAGTAGAGGTTTCGATAGTAATATCTTATGGATCTATTGTACTTTATGAGTCCCTTTTTGCTCTGAGTTGTCAGCTCTGGTAGCTGACAACACACAAAATAAATGTCATTGGGGCCTACAAATATCTGTTTCCCCTCATTAAATGTCAGAAGTACGTCTCAGGAGCAGTTTTAACTTGGTTAGGAGCTTCTCATGTTTAAAGAGCCGTCTGTATTTTAAGAGTGTTTCAACAATAACCGAAATTGATTTGGTAACATTCTAGAGTGATTGCATGCTCAGGTGAAAAGTTAAGACATTAAATTTCATGTCCAAATGTTAACTTTGTCTTCAAATTGCACCATTAAGACAACATGATTTCCCCTGCAATTCTTCTAACATAACAAAAAAAAAAATTTTTTTTTAATGTTTTTGACACTTTTCAAGTGAGGCGTGCGCTTCTTTGAACAAGCCAGTGAGAGGTATACTATAGAAATGAATAGTCAGTTGACGGAAAAAGTTGGCAGCTATAGTCCTCACAAAATACACATAATGTGCTAAAATCATGTCTCGAGAAGACCTTTTCTGCATGATAGAAGATGAGGAGACATGAGGCCTAGACCAATCATGAGGAGAACATGAGGAGACCGATCAAGGAGCAACGACTTTTTTTCTTTCTTTTTTTTCAAGGAGCGACGACTTGGCCTATGTAGTGTGACTTTGATGCTGCGCACGAGCAGCCAAGCCTCACATGAGGCCTGCACTGTCCCACGTTAATTTATGTAGGCGCCTCAAATATAATTTATTCTTCTTTGCCTCTATGCTCTTTCCGTTGCTTTTTAAATTGGTTATACTGTCATTTTGGTTCATCGAGTGACATATTCCGTACAGAACAACCTCCCGTACACAATAATAAATAAAAAAATCCCACAAAACACGTTACATTAACATCATGTGCCTGTGCGTAATAAAGTGCATTTACATTGTGGCAATATTCGTGATGACTATGATGCAGTAAAGACTATTTTAAAGAAGAAACTCATCAATTTTACATAGTAATTTTGCTTTATTCATTATACTCACTTTACACATTTTAATATTTATTTTTACGTTATATAAATATAGCAACTCTTTTTTATAATATATCTTAACTACATAGTCTGTGCTAGTCAACGTAAGTAATTAACAAAACGAAAGCACACGATATGAGATGCCTTGACCGTGAGATCGTTAAGAGGCAAAGACCAGTATCCTCACTTTTGTTTACAGTCTTCTGCTAATAAAAGAAAAGCTTTAGGTACCGTTACTGGAGCACTACCTTTATCTGCGTGTCTTCTTTGATGAACTATAGTTGGCTGGTGGATTTCTCACTCAATCCACATTCCTGATGCAAGAAATCAACCTACCCTGGAACCAATGAGTGAAAAGAACTAAGATTCCTAAGATTCGAAAATCGTTTTCAATGACGTTTCACTGTACACATGGTCTTATCATAAAGTCAAAGCAAACCGTAAGTGTCACATTCACAGTCATTGCGAAGTTTGCCAAGTTTAATTTGTGTTTGTTTGTTTTTTTTTTGTATTGGATTTGTATTGTATGTTTACTCCTCATGGAGCCCTTGTTTTCATATATCATCCTATTTTCAGCCAGATTTCACTGTACATAAACTCTACTTTCTCTTCAAGGCTACGAAGGCAACCGTACCTATCAGTGCGGCTGCAACAACTGCACCAGCTACAACAAATGTAATTATCAAAATTTTGTTTCTTGATCTATTTTGGTACGTATACGCGATGTTGTTCCCGATCACATTAGGTCCACGACCTGCACCCGAACCGCCGGAGGGACCACCCCCGACGATATTTATTCTTGGATTGCCTACATTATCAGTACCACCGGCATTGCCTCCACTTCCCCCAGGACCCCCATTGGTAGGGGTTCTTGCAGCTGGCCCATTGCCCCCACCAGGATTTCCACCTTGATTCGGATATCTGCCAGTATTTCCACCAATGTTTATTCCTGGCCCTGAAGGACCACGTGTACCACCACTGCCACCGTGAGTCACCCTCGGTCCCCCTGGTCCACCACCATTACCTCCAGAGGGATTAATGGGCAAACCTCTACCATTCGGGTCCACCCCACCATTAACACCTGGAGATCCTGGACCACCCCTTACGCCGGTGCCGCCTCGACCTCCGGCACCTCTGTTTGTGGGCATGCCACCATTTCCACCGACAGGCACTCTGCCACCAGGAGCTGGTCCATTACCACCTGCTCCTTGTGATGGTCCCCAGCCACCTGAAGTACGACTACCACCTGAGCCACCGTGACCCCCTGGGGAAATTGCTCCACCTGCTACCCCATTCCTTGAACCCTGAACCCCTCTTCCATTGGTTCCACCACTTCCTCCGGAACTCCCTGGGACACCAATACCACCTCGTCCTCCGGCACCACTATTTCCTCTTGATCCACCGTGATTCCCAGAGAAGCCCGGTGTTCCACCGCCAGGGGATCTTCCTGGACCTCCAGAACCACCGATACCGTTCGACGTTCCTGGTAATCTACCAGATGATCCGTCCCTGCCGGTCTTGTCTGCGTTGTCTAAGTCAATACTTGAAGAATGGCTCCAGTCCCCATGAGTGTCATGACGGGTGGTAGGGTCAAAATGTGGAACTGACGGCAATTTGTCCCTAGAGTTGTCATCTCTCCTCCATCTGTCAGCGTTTACCCAAGATATCGATACAACTGAGAAGAAAAGATGTTTAACAATCTATAAGAATACACCGCATGTTATAAGCGCCCCAGCTATTGGTCATGCAAAGAGTTTAATGAAAATGCCACGTATATAGCGCCTGATCATTTTGTTTTTGTTTTAAATGTGTCGTTTCGAGAGAAAAAAATGAAAGAAAAAATGCATCGACTTTAATGAGGTGAACAAAATGAGGTGAACACATGAAGAATGTAAGAAACTGCGTTAGTACAACAAGTTAAAAGGAGAAGACTTTGAAAAGTGCAAACAAATCAATTGATTTAAATTAGGTTATCATATTACTGAAACAATAGTTTGCCAGTAGATTCTTACGGTAGTTCACGATTAACTTTCCATGATGTCAATTGCACTACATGCACTACACAATCAAACCGGGGCTTCGATTGCAATAAAGATGCAACAATCAAAAGGTGTCAACCAACTACGTGTCTGGTAAAACTATCCATCGGTTAGGAATAAACCCATCTCATTAATTCAATGTTTACATTTAGTGTAGTTGCAATGTATACAACATCATTTTTACAAGAAATTTTCCAAAGTACGATCTGTTTCACTCGAGAGAGAAAGGAGAGAAATCAGATTACAGCTTTAAAAATGTTTCCTTTTTTTTTTCCATTACATCTTACATTATTTGGGAAATCACCCAGCTTAAATTTAGGAGTTACTGAATGGGATAAGTTACAAAAAAATAGTTTTTAAAATATTCACATATTCAAATCATTTAGATGGAACTCTCTGGAGACATCACAAATACGTCACAAAGGGATTTCTGACAGATTTTTGAAATTTATGTAGGTTAGTAAGCTAACGTAAACTTTCGCAACTGTTATTGACGATATAGATTTTAGCTTCTCAAAGGAAAAGGTTACGACCGTTCAAGGAAACAGATCTTTGCTTAAAATAGATATTGAAAGTTTACGAAATTTTTTTCTCTGAGTCACATAGGTTCAGTTCTGTTATGTCTAAAGATTAGGTCATGGGATGGGTGTTGCTTATATGCAATTGGTGTAAGTCAGTAATTTTCCTTTCATATAAATTTTGCAACCAGCATCTAAATATCGTACAGAGTAAAACTTTTGTATGTAACATTTGACAAGTTACGTCCCTGATTGGAAATAAAATATTCATTGAAGCTAAACTTCTGCCAAAAGCTAACTATAACCTTTAACAAAGGAGGAAGGATATGACGTATGAATGTATATCCTATAATATATTGGGGATTTTCATTTTTGAAGGTTTGCCGTAATTTTTCAGCTTCTTGTGAAATCGACGCATGCTATCATACAGAGGTGTAGGCCTACATTTGTGATAACAACAACAACAACAGGAACGTCAAAACATTGGATAACGAATAACATTGATTTATTCGTATTTAAATTACATTTAAAAAAGACGGATGTTTAATTGGTTGTTTGTAAATAATATAATAAACCATGTAAAGCGTCAGTGAGATTTTACTAGCTACTTCTGGTGATTGTGTATACAGCGTTTAATGAACGAAGAATATTCACTTACCGATTGAAGACACGAAAACCCATCGTAGGGCTACAAACTTCATATTTTCACTCGTATAAAGAACACAGCGAGATAAAATTCAACCTCGTTCTTTTCTCTATTCCTGTCTGTAGTAACTGTTCATTTCTTCAGTTTTCTAGGCCGTCAGTCTTTAACCAGTGTCTTTCTTTTTTTTTTCTTTTTTCTTTCTGCTTCCCATCGCTTACATGCCACCTGAGGCGTTCATTTCCTATTAATTTATAAATAAATGTCGGTAACCCTCATGATGGCCATCGTTGACAACCATTTAATTATTGACTTCCCTCCCCGTGTATATTAGTACATTTTGTAATATGCATGACGTTGATGCGAACTTACACTTAACCATCATGTATCCCGCATATGAAATTTTGTAACTGTTCACGTGAAGGTTGAAAATGACAGCCCTTGAACCCGGTGATGAAAGCTTATTTGCTTGAAAAGTGTCACTCATCTCTGTGAGTAACCATACCACACACTAAACTGATACATTCATCCCCGACCCCCTCCCCCCCCCCTGGTGTATACATTCCCCTATATCTCCTCCCAGTGGCAGTGACGTTAAAAGGAAAGAGGATATTTAGCATATAGGAAGATGGCATTTAAAGTAGCTTTAACCATTGTTAAACCATTCAGTCTCATCAATACACATATGAAAAAGCTGCATCCCCTCAAAACATTTCGCATGTGATGAGTAAAGGAAGATGCATAATTTGAATTTTGAAAAGTTTGGGTGAACAAATTTTTGTTGAGCAACAAACAACTGAATTTCTATCTGTGAGAAACTTTTTTCTTGAAAAGAAGGCCTCTGTCCTTCCTTGCTTTAAATAATCTATTCTATTCTGTGTCCACAAACATTGGTTTGAAGAATATATTTGTTTTCTGTAAAACAAATACCTTTTTTCCCTTAAGTAAGTTATACCTAGCAACATGGATTAGGTGAACAAACCTTACCAGCTATTGTTGCTGAATTTCAGATCAATATACGTCAATGAGTATTACTAAAATATTGTGTGCGCTATTGATTCGATAGTTCACTGTTGCAATGAAAATATCAGCACTTTTAAAAGTGCGTTCCTTTTGCACGTAAAGATGTTTACAACGAGTTGCTCAGGAAACATTGAGAAAACACTTAGGCAATAAGGTCTTAGAATTACCTTTCTGTAATAAAAATTATATCTTGCATCTCTGAAATGCTTAAAATCTCCATAAGCCTTTCACAACATAAATCGTTCATCTCAAGGTAACCTTAAGACTGTTTTTGATAAAAATTTGACTTTCTAACTTCAAGCAAAGTGGTACGTATATAACTTATCGTTCATACAGCAACAAAGGTTCCCCCTTTGCAACTTTCTTCTTTGTTATAAAGATTATCCCTTTTTAACTGTGTATTGCCACACATTTTATACAATTTTTTCCCTGCATTTTGCTGAAATTAATACTGATTTGTGCTTCTAACAATTCATTGCCTGGACACTAAGTAGCCTACAATACAACTACTCAGTGCCAAATTCAAGTGGAGGGGGGAGAAAAAGAGGGTAATCCTCACCTCACTCTCAGAGGAAATAAATACAAAAAAAAAAGGACTGAGTAGTTTTGCACTGATGAATAAACATTACACCGAAGAAATTGACACGGATACATAATAGCAAAAGTTGGGCACATAATGAGAAGTACTTGTGAGGGATGTTACTAATAAAGATCACTAATGTTGACATGTGTTAAATAAACTAATTAGCTTTCGTGAACCATTCTCCAGCATTTACGCTGGGAAGTTTCAACGAATGACATTTCGCGGATTTGGGACTGTCAATTGATGTCCAAATATTTGTTGAATAATGCAAGCTGAGGCTTTCTCTTTCCCATCACAGAAAGATAGGTGGACACTTTGATCTTCCATCCCCTTAAAAATTAAAGATTTGTTAGATATTATGTCTAGGTTATGTAAAAAAAAACACTATCGAAAAGACGCTATTATTTCCCAAGTTTCAAACAGTGTCTTCAAAGACCTTGTGAGACTACTCATTTAGTGATTTAGTTCGATATTTCCTTTAACACCAACATGACGCAGTAGTACTAATCAATAATGTAGGATATAGCAATTTTACCGTACATATTTTATATGCTACATATAGCCTATACACATACGCGTACGTTCAAATGTTCGCAAACTTGCCATCGCATTATTTTGCGTAAAAAGTACCCTCATGTACGTGTATAAAAGGCCGTAATTGATTCGTCTCGAATTTTTCGAGCACCTGACTCATTTATGAGACTGTATGGTGCAAAACTGATACCAGTGGATATATGCGTCAATAATTTCTTTCTATCTGAATACACAAACGTGTGGTTTTACGACGGCCCGAGTTGATACTGGATAATTTTACAAGGTATTAGAAACAGAAATGCAGACCTTTCATAAGAATGGTCAAATTCCTACTTTTTTTACTTTTTTTCCTATTTATGGTGCTTCCTAATCCACCTGATAATTATTTCGATGATTTGATTAAGTTATTTTTCAATTTTAGTTGGAATCATAAGCCCGATAAGGTGAAGAGAGCTGTGCTTTGTAATACAAAAGAAAATGGAGGTTTAAATATGATAGATGTTCGAATTTTTGCTAATAGCTTAAAAACAAAATGGGTTAAAATGTACGTTGATGATAGTAATAGACCTTGGAAATTATTTTTCACTTATGCCTTACGTAATTATGGAGGTGATTTTCTTTTCACTTGCAATTTTAAGAGGTGATATAATTTTATCAAACAACTTTATCCGTGATGCTTGTGACGCTTGGGCAAGTTTTAGTTTTACTACGCCTCAAAATGATTTTGCAAGCCAAGTAGTATTAAACAATAATTTAATCAAAATTAACAAACGGGTCGTTTATTTCGATGTATTAAAACAGAATAAGGTTTACAAAGTACGGGACTTTTTTACAAGAGAGTGTGGTGTCCTATTGTATCAGAACTTTGTTGATAAGCATGGCATTAGAAACTTCCCTTTTACCCACTATTATGGTATAATTTCAGCAATCCCGTCTCATTGGGAAATAAACTTAGGTCAGGACAGTGGTGTCAATTTGAATTATTGTCAACTAGTAAAACTTTCTTTAAAGCAACGTGCCACCAACCTTGTTTACAGATCCGTTCTTTCGAATAATATCTCCTCTCCAAGAGCCGTAAGTAAATGGGAAGCATTGTTCCCGGATTGTGATTTTGATTGAAAACTTATTTTTACGTTGCCTCATACTACTGTTAGGGACGCAAATATCCAGTATTTTCAGTTTAGATACCTCCACAGAATTGTTGGAACTAATGATTTTTTATTTAAGGTAAAGATTAAAGAGTCCCCATTATGTACCTTTTGTAATGCAGACAGTGAAACAATTGAACATCTTTTCTGGAATTGCCCTGTCACAAAAGCGTTCTGGGAAGAAATTTGTTCAAGTTGCTTGAGGGATGAACTAGAATTAAATGAGTTAACTGTTCACTTTGGGTATCTAGAAAATAGCAAAAGCATAATTAATTTTTTCCTTCTCTATACAAAGTATTTCTTATATTCCTGTAAGCAAAAATGTTCAAGACCAAATGCTATTACATTCTACCACAAGTTTAAATTTAGCACCGAAGTGGAATTATATATTTTAATGAAACAAAATCAGTTTGACGCAGCAAACAAGTACCGATCGGCTGTAACCTCCCTTTAAATGTTGTTTTGTAACATGTTAATACTTATTATCTCAACATACTCAGAACGTGATGTCTCACGGTTTTATTGATGAGTCAGAAAATTTGTTAATTCTTCCTGTTGAAAAGTATGTATAATTTCAATGAATTTCCGCAGTAAGATTTGATGTAAATAATGTAACCGAAATATTAAGGTGAACATGTTGTTCACATCACTGTCCTTTTTAATAACAACGTGAATAAAGAGATGCAAAAAAAAAAAAAATTCCTACTTTTACACATTCTTGCTCGCTGAATTGGGAATCTACAGTATTTGATATGTCTTAACATATACTTTTCATAATTTTAATTCTTTCTAATTTCTAAATATTGAGATATTATGCTTCGAAAAATCATCTCTTTTATCTCATTAGTATAAAGATCCCATGACGCCAAACCTATATGAATAACATGTAAGAGAGAGAACCTCTTTTCGAACAATTGACGATTAACTGAAAATTCTCTTGCATGCTTGACGTCTGCATCTTAACAATGTCATATTTATTTTGTTTTAACATAACTGTGGGAAGTGAACCCCAGAAAGATTTTCAGCTACAGTCCTCGACAAAAATACATGGGACACTAGTACCCGCTCCCCCTTTCAATGTTGAAATTTTAGATATTTATTGGTTGGGACAATATTGCGCTCAATGCGTGAATGTATCCTGTACACACTGATTCTCAGTGTAACCAACAAGCCAGGGAAGGGGAGCGACGTGTGATATTCCAAATTTAAAGAATGTCAACATTAAATGGGGGAGGGTGGGTACTGTCACATGTGTTTTTGTGGAGGATTGTTTGAATTCATGTACACAGATGTGAGAACATAGGAATATATAAGCTAGTCTAGAGAAGTGTCCAAAACTTTGTGGGATAACTTTGAGAGTCGTGATAGGAATTTCGCTGTAAGCTGTGATTGAATTGCACTACTATCAACATAGGGGGCTACCATTCATTGGTTTAAGCCGAGAATTGTGGTTAGATGTGCATATGGGTTTGACGAAAGCATGGTCAGATGATATTGTACACTGTGTATATCCCACATATTCATGCATGATTGAGCTCTTTGTATAAAATGAGAAATGAAATTCAAACAACGAGAGATTGAATAGAGCATACTTGTGTTTGAGGGTGTGTTGGGTAAATTTGCTGTGTTTGATTTGACTGATCCGACCAGTGTCCAACCCAACTGTGGCGCTGTTTGAAAATTGTGTGACCATCGAGCTCCATATGCTGTACGTTAGTCAAGAATTTTCAGGCATTCACTTTGTTGGCGTATTAGTGTATATTTTGTGACCGCCCCCATATGGCTGCCGCCGGTTAGTTTTCCGAAGCAAATAGCTGAGCGAAAAAACTAGTCTGCTACGAGGGGTATCACATTGTACTCCGTAGTACAGAGATAAGGAAGACTAATGAAGAAAAAATACCATATACATGCACTTTTTGTTTTAAAAAAAATGCAAAAATTTTACAAACAAACAACAACAATTTGTTTCAAAAATTGTTACAAACATTTTAAAAACAAAGCACAACCATTTGTATTTTTTCTTCATTGATAAAATACATTAATTTAAAAAACGAAAAGCAATAATTTGCCGGTCGTTTTAATTTTTCCTCGGCACTTATTCAGATTCATTTATCAATGTTTACTAACTTTACCACATCTAAACCATTTTCAAAGAATAGTCCGTGACCGGCTTCACTTTGATCCTTCCCTCTGCGACCATACCCGGACGTCAATGGTCCTCAAACTCCCCAGGTCTCAAGAAAAAATGTACCTTCAAACTTAGGGGAATTGGATGGTATCGTGCTAAATCCCTATCCATGGTAGAAATTGAGACTTCAGGACAAACGTCAACTTTGTCAATCAGTTTATCCCCATGCACGAGAAAAAGGGGCAAAAGGGATACCCTCTCCAGTTATCACAGACGTAGCCTATTTTTTTTAAGTTTTGTTTTGTTTAATAAGTTTTTAAACGAAAAACGTCTATTTTGGTTTGTCTTTTTTGTAAATTGTCAAGACATAAAACAACTTCTTTTTTGTTTTTTTTTTAATTTTGGAAAAATTTTTAAAATTAAAATGTTGTAAAACAAAAGGCAATTTTTTTTCTCCATTTCATCTCTGTGGATTTGTTTCTTTTTTCTGCATTGCATGAGTCTTTTGTACAGAGGGCTCTAGGACGCACAGATTCCTGCTGTATATCAGTATACTTGAACCCAGTAGAGATTATTGTAGAGCGCCACGGATCAACGGGTAGTATCGCAGCTAGACTCCCTGGAAATTTCCTTATCACCCATAAGGTCTTGGTTATCGACACATGAACAGTTTCAAACAGCACTCACTACACTGAGTAGTCCCGTGAATATTACAGATTGTGGATTAATGTAACAACTCTTGACATGATAGTAAATGGAACACACTGATCACTCAACGACGATGGGCGGGCGAGGGGGATGTTGTGACTGTATGTTCCGTCACAGATACCATTGTGATCATACGCCGATCACCCCCCCCCCCTCCTTTTTTTTTCTAGTATGGATGGACTCTCTTTGAAATGTCCATAGCTGGATAGACATATTTGAAGGCAACTAATTTAACACATCTCTTCTTAGTACCATTCCTTTTAGTTCTTATGTGAAGGTGATTGCTTAGACCTACCCAGTTAAGTGAGAATTTAACACTGGTATATCTGTATGCAATAGTCAGCAGACCTTTTTGAGAAACATATACCTAAAGTGTTATTCAAAATACTGTTTCCTTCCCAAGTTATGCACTTTTGAATATCAGAGAAGATTGCTGCCGCTTGTGCCTCAGTGGAATGTACACATGCAGACTTGATTAAGGGGAATTATGATGTCACATAACCCTTGCTAGTAATAATTCAGTGTACTTCTTTGCCTTTTTTAACCTAATTCCATAACTCCCCACGAACTGTTACAAATTTTGTGTTGATGTACTGAGATGTAATTAATTGATAACAGCAATTATCAGATAATTGATGGTTTAATTTGAAGCATAAATTTTAAAACTATTGAACAAAAAAGTATAAAGGAAAACCAAAGCTTTTCAATTGCAAGTAGCTAGGGTATGACGTCACTATGTCAGAATGGGAGCATCGTGATTGATTCTTGGAACACTCTGAAATATCTTGAAAAGCAAACAACATTTGTAGATGAAATTTTGGGGATGGTGTTCACCACATGTTCAGTAACATTTACTTGAAAAATGTTTCACCTTTCTTTTTCCTTTGAGGGTAACAAGATTCTGCTGTCCCTACGTGACTTGCAGCGGGTCTATGTTTATGGTAAAAAATTCAATAAAATGCGTCATTCTGTTCCCATTTTTTTCAACTAACTTATCTGATGAAAGGAAATGTCTTATAGGTATATGAAAGTACATATTTAGCTATTTCAGAAGATGAAAAAGCATTATTCGTAATAAGATCAAGCTGCAGACCTGCAAAGCGATTAGCAACGATTATGGAGATACTTCAGATGAAATTCACTCTCCCACAATGCGTGAATTCAGAGCACCCGCAAACAAACATCCTGGTTCCGCCCTAACCATTATTGTATGTTTTAAAAGAAACTCGCTCAACGAAACGTAAACTTACAATTTATTACACACGGCAATATCATTTCACAGTTCTGCATAATAAGGGGTAGATAGCCAAGCAAATCAAAAGGAAATAGTAACGGGTTGTTTAACATTTTCATAATTTAATTTCAGATTTGTCCAAAAAGTCATTTTGGATATAGGCAGGTATAATAGAAATAGACTTACACTTATATGCCGTCGTTTGAAGACAGACATGCACTCTCGGTCACGTAAATTTCAGTTTTTGTGGGGTTACAAATAAAGTTATTTTTAAAACCATTTTGAGAAGATACCTCCTACTGCGACTAAGGAGTAGTGGTATATGTTCGATCATCATATATAGGGTCCATGTTATCCCATCATGGTCGAGAATGCACCTGGCATGTTGATATAATGACTTAGGAGTCTATGTACTCTAATATAGTGGTATATGCATTTCTGAATTGTCGGAATGGGGTGAACAGTTGAGGTATTTTAACATGCCATTGCCGTACTTAATATAAACAGGGTACGGTAGATCTCCAAAGATATATAAAGTAAATAGAAGGAGTTTTATGTAGTATCTCATGGTAATGCACTATGTATAGGCCCTTGTTTTACTTGGGTTAACGGTTTAGGCAAGCGTATCATGAATAGTTGTTTATGTTGCAGATTTTTCTAGACTAGGGATTTATATATACTACAGCAGATTATTAACGTCAAATGAATAATGTGATATCATGTCAAAGGTCCGGTCAACGTTATTTTTCCATTGATATTCTTAATTCTATCATTTCCAAAAATCTCCATCCGAGACGCACAGTTTACATTCAAGTTACGATATATCGTCACAGATTTTCATCTGTTTTTAGTTTCAACCTGACGCACATTTGCAATGGACAGTGGCTAATCGGCTTCAGTTCTTATTTCTGTTTCGACTGCAATAGTCTCATGAAAGCGGATACCCTTAAAGGAGTTCTTACAGACCAAAATTAATATGGAAATCTGAACCTCAAATCATCTTCTTTATATATACGACACGTATGACGTAATACACATGAGGGCCATATTCTCTAATTTCTGTGTATGGAGTACATGTTAAAGCCTTTTTAGGCTTTATTTGAGTTTGAGTACCTATATTCACTATGGGGATAGGGGGATGGGGCACGGGGAAAGTTCCATGAATTTACTACATGGATGAACATTATGGGATAGCGTTTATTGAAAGCAGTTACGTGTCAACTGCATTGCGTAGGTAACATAGTCTAGTACCACACCGTCACGATATATACCACACAATTGCACCTGTCAATAAAGTAAAGTACAGTGTCAAACTTTAATAAGTGACTTATATCAAGCAGAGGTTAGTGATATTACTCAATAAAACGCCCATGGATATACTGATGGAACTTTTTATTTTGGGTGATGAACAAAAGAAAAGTAAAGATATTGACCACATTTTAAACTTGACTATAACTTAAGTTGACTATAATAAGTGGTCAAATTGTTTGATTCCTGTTATCTTGTTTTCCTTTTCCCCCACATGCATCTCCAACCCCCTTCTCTCTCCTCCCTCTTCTCATTGGTCTGTGTCAATTTAAATTTATGTTTGCTTTCAAGCCACCATGGGTACTGACTGGATACCTAACACGTTTATGAGCCAGGTATCGGCCTAGGTGATGTATTTGTGAGCATATGATATGCCTTCATTGTTGATCACGATACCACAAAATTCTGGCGAGCCCTGATTTCTTGGCATAAGAAGGTGAATGGGAATATAGTGATCAACGAATTACTATATTTGGGTTATTACCTTAGTTTTGGCAGCTAACCAATGGATTCACAGTCGGGAGGCGTTGATTCTTCCAGATGCTGAGAGTAGTCTGGATTATTCACGTACAGTCTTCTGGAATTGGAACAGACGTAATTTCCAGCAATTTGTTTGTCACCTTTGATACGATTTTGGTATCAGCGATGTACATTCACGAGGGGGTTAATGCTCCGCTTATCTGTAGGGTTACTATAAGGTCATTGTCACCTCCAGAAGTATCCAAATTGATTTAGTTGCCCAGTGCCATATTTGGAGTCAGATAAAGGACTGCACTCTGATTAAGCCTCTTGCAAAGTCATGGACGGTGTTAGAGAATGTCGTATGTATCGAACTTACCGTATTATGACATGCAAAACTATGTGTTACGATGTAAAATGCCATCTTCTTTAAAGGGCCACAGGTTTAGTAAATGGAGGGTTCTTTGATTGAGGGTTTACGTTACATTTGACGAAAAAGTTCCTATCTCCTTGTATACGTATTATCTCTGTGTCATACATTCAATACGTATTACGCTCTGCACAAGTCACAATCATTCCATCGTTCCAACTCATCGACAAACCTATGTTGCATATACATACATAACAAAAGTTCATTTCATGACAGTTTGAAGGCAAAATTTGAGGTTCTTTCGGTGCACTTATGGTACTTGTGTGAACAGGTCAGTTTCTGTATTTCTCTAGGTCAGGCTTCCTTAAATAGCGACGCGCGGGCCACTTGTGCCGCGCGACGTGGTTTGGAGTGGCGCAAAAAATTACTGGCAGAATATAAAAAAATGTCTTTTTTTATAATTTTCTGACAAGAATTATTCTGTCTCAAAAATAGGTAAATATATCTAGTACTTCCCACAGACTGACTTCACATACCGACAAGGATATAATAACATCCTATTTATCCTCACAAGAAAGTAAGATCACCGTCACTGTTCACATTCATTACAGTCAGTGCTTTGTCGACTCACCGTTATCGCAAGACAAACAGGTGATGTTGAAAATAAATTTGCGGGAATTCCAAATCTAGACTGTATTAGCCTGCAGCCCAGGCGTGGTATGGATCGTTCCAAGTTCTAATGAATGCGAATGCCATCAGTGATGGTACATGTATAGGCATGTGGCTAACATGATGAACGGGCCTGTGTAATACGAGTAAGAACTTCCACAAGCTAATTTAGAGTCTTTTTCTGTGAGCTCTTAATTGAATTTTTTGTTAATATACCTTTCCATCCCATCTAATGTCCTTATTTGTGTGCTTAATTTAATGTATCTAAATAATGCAATATTCTGTAGGTAGCGATGTTATTGTTCTCTCAATCGTGATTCCTTCTGTTATGTTCAATACTGTTGCTATGTAATGTGGAAGTCTACTTTACGCGTAAAGTTTTACACGTTATGACCGTCTTGGCCAGGTGAAGTGCATTTCTTTACGGGTAAAGAAAGGTTGCATTTCTTTACGCGTAAAGAAATGTCAAGATTACTTTACGCGTAAAAAGTTGCAAGCTTTCTTTACGCGTAAAGAAATGCCTTTAAAGAATTGTGATTGGTCATTTCCCTAAGACGTCATTGTCATTCTTTACGCGTAAAGATTTAGACGTTATGACCGGTTTGGCCAGGTTGGCCGTTCCGGTCATAACGTCTAAACTCTTTACGCGTAAAGACTTAGACGTTATGAACGGAATGGCCAACCATATACGTGAGTAATACACGTCCCTTGTGCCAGCTTTGTACTGTGACTGAGCTAGGTTGCCGCCCACTAAGTTATTACTTTTTTCGTAGCGATAAGCTGGACAAAAAAATAAAAATCGCCTGCCAGGGGGTATAGCCTTGTATAGTCTAACATATGCATAATCATGGCATACCATTTATGAATGGAATAGAAAATAAAAACTTATTTGAACCCCAAAATCTGAGCTCACTAATTGGTTTGATCCACCTTTGATTTGTTCTCATTAAATGTGTCGCATAGCAACTGTATACCGTTAATGGGCTTCTCGTACCTATATTCAGTGCAGGACTACATGTGCTTGGTGACTTTTATGGGTATGGTGAAGAGAAATTCACTGTGATTTATATCAGAATGTTTACAATTTATCATGTGAATTCTTCTAAATCTTACAAAATGATACCGCTGATAAACAGACAAGTTCGAGTTTTTGAATTTAGCAAATTTACCCGATGGTTTTAGGTAAAATAAGAGAACACGTGATCTTGGTAGCCTAATGTGGACGAGGAACAGGAATCAACCCAATATGTCACACTCCTTCAACTCATTTACAGTGAGGGCAACTCTGCATGGAACTTTTCTTTTCAAATCTGTCATTTTTTTATGAAGGGAATCCCATGGTGACGTCCACACCCAGCAGCAATATTTAAATGTAACCCCTTAATAATTCTTACATGCATACGTATGCCCACGGATATAGATTATTGTACTCCACTTTTGCAGGAAAGGTACTTTAACTGTAGTTCACGTTTTCAAAAATTCCTTGCAGTGATGAGCAAGCATGTTAGTAGGTCACGGGCAACTTGAGATGGTATTTTATGATGTACAAGTGACACAAGCAGGGTGCACAAATTGGGGTTACGAATGCACCGTATGATGTTTACTTGGCAAAGAAATGTGTGTCACGATTCACTACAAGACGGTGATGCGAAGAAATTGGAATCTCATATAGTACTTGAAATCTTTGATCCCCCTGTGAGATGACGTCGTAGATCAACTTTCAGGAGGTACCAAAGATCTAATTTCCTCGTCTTTTTGTTGTAAAATGTCAAGCTGACTCTAAATTTTACATTTATTAGGCAAGTAAGATCCCGAACTCTGCAAAGTACCGATTACGTACACTGAAAGACTGCAAACCTGGTAGATTAGAGTTTACACTCAGGGCAATACAACATAAGTTGCAGTGACCTACATTCCTACCATCCATTGTGGTTGGATGGCCATTCATTATTTTTGTATCATTTCCTCAAGTTAAGTGCATATAAACGTGCCAGAAGCTGCGCAACAATTGTGCAATACTTCGAGATAAGTTTGTCACCGAAAAACAGAATTTATCACCAAACACTCTGTTTATCGACCGAAAATCTTTTATGTTTTTTCAAAAAGCAGAGTTTATCGACCTAACACCAGGTTTTATCGACCGAAAAACAGGGTTTTTCGATAAACCATGTCTTTCTCAAGCGAAAAAGCTTTAAAAAAATCCATGCGGGAAACTCAGAGTCTTTTTCTCAAAAAAAAAAAACTCTGTTTATAGAGACAAAAACATGTTTCTTTGATAAATTCAATTTTAGAGCAATAAACTCAGTTTTTCGACAGATGAAAAGGAATTTTTCGATATAGCCAGAGTTTCTCAAGCTAAAAATCATCTTTCCTGTAATCAACAGTGTTTCTCGATAGATTCAGTTTTGTGAGTGATAAACAGAGTTTATCCAATACAGGGTTTATTGACTTTGTTTAATCGGTTTATCGGTCGAAAAACAAAAATTATTGCTCAGAAACCAAGGCTATCGATGAACAGAGTTTATTCAAAACTTTTTACTCTAATTTCGATAAGCTTTCTTTTTGGTCAAAAGACGATATATTTCCACAAACTGAGTCCATGCATCACTTGAAAAACTATAAAAAAAAACAGTTTATCCAAAAACTCTTTTTCCATTAGTAAAACAGAATACTCCGAAGAGCGAGGGAAAAACAAAATTTTTCGAAGAACTTCGTATTTCGCTTGAAAAACAGAGTTTATCGAAAAGCCTGTTTTTTGGTCGATAAACCGAATTTTTTGCGACTAAACTCAACACTTTCTGTAAAAAAACTGGATTTATCGGTGATAAACTCTGTCTTCCTTATTATTCTACATTAGGTTTGCCACACCCACATGGCAACTTTCTACATGCATGTGGTATATGAATATAGTCCCAACCTGCAAAGAGTCTTATAAGTTGTACGGTTACCACAACGCTGAAATGGTTGGATATAACGTTGTCGTATACAGCGACTTGCGATTAACGTCGGCTAAACGTAACTTAAGCCTCCGCGATGGAGCCGATCGGTAAAACAGTGTCCCAGAATATACGAACGTCACAACAGCCACAAATGTACACAGAGTATAGTCTAAGCTGACGTTAGACGATGAATGTATGACTGTCACTGTTGATTACTATTGCGTAGGCTACATTACACAGACACTGAGTAAACATACAGGGAAGATGGCGATGGCTTCTCAGATAGCTGGAATTAGTCTTCAAAACCTTTCAATCGACGAGGGTGTATATATAAAAGTAACTTGCTAGGAATTTCTATTCCAGAGCATTCTGTATTTTTTCTATAGCACTTGTTCCATAACATGGTACTAAATATAGAAGAGAGAAAGATTCCAGAATATACTATTAAAGTCCAGAACTTTCTAGTTGATACGCGAAACGTCTTGAAGTTAGCAGGTATGACTCAATAGCTTTTGAGAGTTTAGAGTTTAGAATTTTGTTGGGAGGTATCAAATCTAAAACAGAATATTTTCAATGTTCGATGGTATGCTTTGTGATTATATACATATCTTGTCAGGGATGCTGAAAAAAGTCGAACGTTGAACCGAGAATAATTCATTTGTGGCATTAACGGCAATGTATGTAACGGTCACTACCGGTAATATATGTAATTGTACTTATGACATGTTTTTGAATGCACAGTGCGTTACCGACGCGTCATAATGTATCACTGTCGTCTCATTAACTGACATCTCAATTAAGTTATTAATTTTTCAGTTAAATCTAATAAACCCGTTGATTGCTTATTACTGACATTTTGCGAAGTAGGCATATCTTCTTGTTTGTTTTTTGTTGTCTATCAAGAAGCGCATTGTGTCAACATTATGTCATAACCAGTCATACCCAGGTAACTTTTATGTCATAAATTTACCATCATCTTTTCGATTGAAATTGTCATCTTATGAATTCCTAATGTTTATCTGAGATGTATCAACATTTTCAGGAGCTTGATACCACTGAGAGATATTTCCATTGTCCAACCACCCCTCCCCCCTTAAACTCTTCCGTTCATGAAGCACAATCATATAAAGCCTTCTCGGTGGCTGATGTACATCGAGCATCTTAAGAGCGAAATTACCAAACCGATTAAGTAAGTTATGGTATACTTAGCAATGCCCACTAACAATCGAAATTAGATTGTTCCAAAAAATTGGAACTAAGGACCTCTAACAAAACGTGCTGAGGGTCAATTATATTTCACACTGAAAAAAAGACAATAAATAACTTTGCATTCCGAATTCATTAATACAAATTTTCATAACTTTATTCCACCCTTTCTTTTAAGAAAAAAACATTAACATCTTATATGTATATACATATTTGAGAGTATTTAATGTGAATTTGAAAATATCTGTGTTTGCTTTTAGGTTCCTCTGTAACTGCACTTAAAAATATTTTAATTTCACATATGGATAGACCAAACAGACGTAAATATAGCACGCCAGCTAAACTAAAAGTTAAAAGTTAATACTTTCTTAGCGATGATTTGGCATGAAAATTAACACGACTTATACAGTGATGTGTAAATCTAAGACATTGGTACCCATCTCGGAGCAATTCTTGAAACTAATTCAAGAACGTAATAATATTTGCCCTATGTAAAGTTTAAGGACAACATTAATGGACAGAAAAACGCTCTTCCTTATGAACAAAAATAAGAAAATTACAACCTATGTAAATAAAAAGAAACGTTGATTCTTTGCTTTTCTTAATTTCAACGGATATTGTAAGTTGGTAAAACAGTTTGTTTGTATTAGAAGTTTCTTTTAAACATTCATACCTTGTCCAATACAACCTTATCGACACCACCCTATTCCCGTCTCCTCTCCCCCCCCCCCCCCCTTACCGTGTTTTCAACCTTAAACTCGGAGAAGAAGACAAGAGAACATCCTTCGATTATTGAATGGTGATCATTTCCTGTAACTTCACCTTCAGACCTTACCATTACTGATCTAACAGATCTATTAAATCAACGCTCAAGCTGTCTACGGAAGCTGCTGGATCAATTGGATCATGACAGGTACATGGTATGAAATTGATGAGACCTGTCTGAATAGGAAAGATGTACTTACGTTTGATCAAATAGCTGGACACGGGACAAAGCCAGTCCCAAATTTGAAAAACTTCCACCAGATTGAAAATAAGAAAAAGAACGTATTGTGACTAAAAATCTTCAAAGAAATATGGATAGTGTTATATTGCTTATGTTTTGGGTTGTTTGATGTGTGATTATAGGCTATATTCCTCGAATATTACCAAGTTTTGGGGCGTCCTCGGCAATGTATATTTTCTAATGAAACAAAAGACAGTGCGTTTTTTTTAGTCTGTGAGACCTCGTTGCGGTACAAAATGTTGTGTCTGACTTCAGTCAGTGAGACGCAATTATGCTACACAATAAGTAATATTTTATGACAGACTATGGCATGTTCTTAACTTACAAGTTGCAGTACTTCATTAATACAGGCTGGAGTAAGGTGTCCTTTTAAGGCAATATGTAATACCTGATTACAGTCTACGAGGTGTACTTGTCCTACAATATATAAGATCTGAATACAGTCTGCGGAACGTCCTTGGAGCC
Organism: Stichopus chloronotus; assembly: GCA_021234535.1. Classification (NCBI taxonomy): domain Eukaryota; kingdom Metazoa; phylum Echinodermata; class Holothuroidea; order Aspidochirotida; family Stichopodidae; genus Stichopus; species Stichopus chloronotus. The sequence goes on from CM037836.1 coordinate 25,813,022, forward strand.
GTCACATGTAATTTGCAACCATTAATGGGGAGTCATAGCCGCAAAAGTCCAACCTCCACAATCAGCAGATTAGAGAAAAACTTCCTCACACCATAACGTTTTGTGTTTCTCTTCACTCCCAAGTATTCCTGACGATATTGGAGACATGTAGTCTTTCCCGTCAAGTCTTGTGAACAGCAATACAGTAAGGATCGTCAATATTTAAGGGGCATTGCATGTGTACTTTCAATCGTTACATATAAAAACAGCAAATCGATGTCTCTGAGTACCCTGTTAGAAAGAATAGGTAGTAGGTAGAACTTATCCTCACACCGCGGCAGGAGCTGTGGATCCAAGCGCTAGTTTCTTTGCCGCCAAGACTCCAACACCGACAACGACGGCTGCACCCACTGCCGTTGCGCCTACTGCAATCCCAGCCTTGGCTGGTGTATTGAGCGATTGCAGGTCCGAGGGAGGTTGGGCAATGGCATTCGGAATATCACCTCTACCTGTGATCACGGGAACGTCTGTTGATGCTACACCCGCAGTAGATCCTATACCCTCAGTGGTTACGTCGGTAGCTAAAGGAAAGTTCGTGCCTTCTTCCATTCCGTTGGCCATAGTCCCTGTGATTCCAACTGTTGGTCCCTCTGTGGCGGTGACTGTGTCTGCGGTGGTGTAATCATAACTACTGGATGCGAGGGAGCTGATATCTGATATTGAATAGCTTCCAGAATCTTCTTCTGATTCGGATTCTGATTCAGGAGACTCTTCGGACTCAGACTCAGCTTCAGATTCAGATTCAGATCTTGAAGCCGGCGCTGGCTCTGCTGGCTCCTCCTCTTCTTCCTCCTCCTCTTCCTCTTCTTCCTCCTCAGATTCCTCTTCAGATTCTGGCTCACTAACCGACGGACTTCCTACTGCTTGTCCTTGTTGATTTTGTCCTCCATCTGCAACGATATCGACGTTTTCGCTGTCGCTTTCGCTGTCACTAATACCGATCACGAAATTATTTCTTCTCCTCTGTGGTGCTGCTTGTTGAACGCCACCTCCGGCGCTTTCCTCCTCTTCCTCACTACTGGATCCTGCTGGAACACGACGACCTCCTCGGTTACCTCCATTTGCCCCTCCATTAGCTCCTCCATTTGCTCCTCCAGCGTTACCACCATTCCCTCCGTTACCACCGTTTTGACCACCAGTATTTGTAGAACCTCCGTTTCCACCGAAAGCGACTCCGCCTCTTGCGACAACCCTATTTGCTCTATTCTGATTGCGTCGTCTCTGAGGTTGAAAGTTTCCTTCTTCACTGTCACTGCTATAAGTTCCTAAATTGCCCCCTCCTCTGTTTCTGCTGATACGAGCAGGCATGTTGACGTTTCCTTCCTCGTTACTGTCGCTACTGCTATCTCCACCACATGCGGGAATGAGGAAAAGTAGCAGTGCCAAGGAAACTGCTCAGACAAAGGAGAAACATAACACGTGATACAAAAGTATGAAATACTTAAAATCTTCAAGTATTAGTTTTCATTGAAGTAAAGGGTCATCACTTATTCATACTCGTATCATTAATGCAAAGTCCGAAAAAAAGTGGTAATGTTACTTTGTTAATGGCTAACATCCTCAAATATAACACTCAAATAGTTAACATTTCAGTTTTTTTTGGAAACGTGTGACGCCAAATATCGACATATGATCTCAAACAGATTCTTGACGTAACATATCTATGAACGACATCATTTGGTGGAATGTGTACGGTTCTTTGCAAAAATGTCTACGAAAGCAAATAAAGTGAGACGTAATGTGTTTGCGAATTTACTTTTTCAAGAGTTCCTAGCTCTCTCTCCTGTGTGTTATCTCTGTTACATGTTCATTCATATCCAAGGGCACATAATCACTCTGCACGTGTACGTCACAATCAATATATACAGGTGAACTAATTCTTTGGTAAGGTGGGAAGTGTTCATGGTCGCTGATAACATTCTCATGCTACGTTAAGTTTCTATGATTTCAGTGCAATTATGACATTGAGTTTCCCTTGTGTGACCAGACCACTGAGGGGTAGCAGCAACTATAACAGGTCAACGTCATGCCTACTTCTCAATAATTGACATATTGTGCTGCGTAGTGTATAGTATAGATTTGTAGTCTATACTAAGTTTAAAACCACTAAAAATCCTGTTCCTCATACCGCTGTTTCTCAAGGCAAAATATATGTGTGATATGTCTTGTTGTCAACCTGGTCACCTTGGGTCATTTCTGTCGCCTCACGGTGGTTCTATCCCACTCAGGTAACATACAACAACACAGTCAAAAAGATAAAGAATCATTAAGATTTATTAATCCCTCCTTATCTCATACAATGGCAGTAGGCAAAAATGTGTCGTTGAGAAGGGAAAATGGTTTCTAACTATTTTAATGAGACCAATTCATCATACAGACCGTAGGTATGATGACGTCAGACGAATTGTAAACATAAGAGAGCATGTTAGAACCCTCCCTTTAGTTCCACTGTCGAGTCTTCGAAGTCTTAGCAACTGACTTCTGAATTATCATCTTTGGAGGACAAATAGGTTCCAGTCAATTAGGCATTTCCTAACCTTCACCCCCTATGAAAACCAAGATTTCCTCTGTCCCCCACCAAAAAGTGATGATATGATACTTGAAGAGTGTTTGATGGATCATTTATACTCTGTTGAATGTTGCAATACCTCGATTTGATTCGGAATTCATCAAAATAAGTTAGTGTGAATAGGCGATCTTTGAAATATCTGTTGGGTTTTCTTTTTAACATTTAGCAAAAGAAAGGAATGTCATGGGTGGTATTGAATTTCCCACCAATTGCAACAACAGCCTTGATAATCTTTGGCAATCGAAATGACAATTTGAGGGCGCTTTCTTACATGGTGCTTTCTTACATGGGAAAACAATAGGTGCAAATATATGCCCTCACTATTTCAGTTTAATGCATCTGCCCCGATATGCCCCTGTCGAAAATTCTGACAAGGAAAAAGATACAAAGCAAAGGCAAATTACGTCCATATTCTTTTAATCAACTCACACTATTGAGTATCAGTCTTTCACCACTATTTCTGTATAACGATTTTTAAAGATTTGGATACAACTTTTCAGTAAAGCCAACATAGATATAAATGACAGATTATCGATGTGAGTAATAATAGTTCTCAATTATCAATAACCGGTCATGTGACTCTGCGATCCTTTCCTACTCTTCAAGAGCTAATCACCAACAAAGGAAGAAACAATTAAGGGACTCATTACAGATGCATTACGCAGACCTATAGACGATATTATTTTTTCTGCATCAACATCCATATTGGGACAAAATTTATAGTTTCTGCTGACCGAAAGTTTGACTACCGCTTATTCTAGATGCTGGTTAAAACAGATGTGAGTGTTTCGATGTCTCCATGGTAATCTGAAGCAATGATTTATAAACACCAACCCACGCACAAGAAACAATATTAAAGTGATACGGGCATTCTTCTGATTGGTGGTTGATATTTTACTATTTAAAACATTAAATATTATATAGAGAATTTGTCCTTGAAGGGCAGTTATTTCACGACACTAAGTGAACAGTGTGGAGGAAGCCTAAGGCTTCACGTCTGGTGTCTACCAAACCAACTTAATATCTTTGGATCAAATTTTGTATCTTTTTATCACAGGGTCAGTTCAGATGAGAAAACTTTAAAAATCCATCTTACTGTGACCCATCTAGGGACCGAATCCACAACTTCCTGGTAGCTATTAAAACTGAATTGATTTTAAATGCACCACCTTTATCCACTGGCCAGGAAGTGATCAATTTCTTGAGACATTTTTTTTCGGGGGATGACGTTGTTTCTGAACTAGAATTTTTTTTCTGTTCAAGAGGAAGCTCAAATTGCAATGTCGTATACATTAAATGAAAGTTCAGATGACTTTGAAAAGACGTCATAATTGGATATCACTAAAAATGGGTGTTGCCTAGTAGTCGAGTACGTAAGCCGTGTGTTGATGACATTCCTGCTAACGCTTAAAAGAGTGACAAAGAACGTTTAAATTAAGTCGTAGTGTCACAAAGCAACTGGTCTGTCTTTTTTAATAGTTTACACAGTATTACAAATACTTATGTAAAGTATATGGTATAATATGATATAAAACTAAGCATTACAGTGACTATGACAACGTTGACTTAAAACGAGTTCGTCCAATACATATAAACATTTAACGTACTAAAGCTCGCTCGATTATTTTGACAAAACCATTGCCATTTGCCTTAAAAGAGTTTTTCTTTGAGAGAAAGGAATATCCACAATTTGCTTAATTAGGACTAAGGAAGACGACTTTAATCTGCACTACGGTCGTTAAACTTCTTGTACGCATATGAAACAACTTTGACGCTAAATTTTAGACTAATAAACCACCAATTGGTTGTCGTGTGGGCACTTACACATTGCAATAAAATAGTTGTACTCACCCAGTGCTAGATAAGACTTCATGATTGCTTCAGCTGCGATGTAAGGAGGTGAAGAATTGTAGGAAAAAGTTTGCGATGGTCTCGCATGAAAAGAGACGATAGTATCCCCTCTTGATTAAATCGCGAATAATTAGAGAGAAGAAGTCGAATGACAGCTCTCCTCACGGACCGTCACATTTTGTAGGGACATCTTGAAAAGATAAGTCATAACCATGGCAACGAGGAAGGGCTAATTAAGAGCGCAATCAAGAGATCTGGCAGGGTCCCACTTACTTTCACAAGAATCGGAGATTAGAATATCCTGTTCTTACAAGTGACTGACGTCACCTCGAAGACATAATAAACTTTCCCATCGCGGGATTCTTATCTAGTTGTTCTTTCTGACAGTTGTTGCAACATGAAATGTCATAGAGACCTACCCGAAGTATGTTTGTTATGATACTATGGCATAGTAATAACAATAAACATTATTGAACAATAGCAGTTTTACTTATGAGGCATCTTGCCTACCTTGTGAAAATGTTTATTTTGAGGCTTACTTCAGAGAGTATATATAGCGCGGGTTCATTTTTAATGTTAGAACATCCGTGATACCTTGTCTCATTGACGTTAACGTAGAAAGAGTCATATCTTCCTGCGGAAAGTAACTGTGATTATACCTCAAGTAATAATGCAGAAAACTGAGTCAGATAAAACTGTTATCATCCCCCCTCCCCCCCCCCCCCCCGACACCTTTCGAGCCAGATAGGATTACACAAATCACTGAAAGTCTTTAAAGATGGTATGGTGTTAGATTCTTCACCATGACGAAAGGAACGATATTGCAGTTTTACGTCACCAATGACCCCCCCCCCCCTTCTTCCACTCCAAGAAATGACAACAAAAAATAACACTTCCATCGAATAGGAATACCCAGAACATAACAGACATACTTCAAGATATAAATATTTGTGTACTACGTGTTCTATATCTAAGTAACGATGGAAAAAGAGAAAAGTGAATTATAATGCCTATTGTGTTACCAATATAAAGAATTGACAGGATTATTTAAAAAAGAAATTGAGAGGAAAAAAGGAAAAAAAAAAACATAACTTTACATCCATTTTACATTGGCGCTACTTACCTGTCACACAGTGATACTTTTTCCAGAGATCAAACGAACGACAAGAAAAAAAAAAGCAAAAGACTTTTACTTAATTTTGCCTTCCTCCTTTCATTACAGCCATTAGCCACCAGAGTAAAAACAATATGAGAATTTCAAGTTGTTTACCTATACAATATTTTGACCGGAAAATATCAAAAACTGCGTAGGATATTAGTTGTGAAACACTGATTTATGTTTCTGAGTTAATTGAGTTTATAAACAAAGAAAATTTATGGAAATTACATCTTGTGTCATCTTCACTTATAAGGAAGAGACGATACTTGGCGACAATACACACTTCTGATTTACCTTTAGCCTTAGCGACCGTGTTGCAGGTTTTTTTCCCCAAGGATTGTTTGTGTTCATTGTGTTCATTGAAACAATGAATTCTCTGTACAATTATGCATCATCATGGCGGATTCATTTCCATGTCAACTAAGATATGCATATACATGAACAGAAGAGCGAAATAGAATCACAACGAAATTGCGGTCCTATCGTATCCTACTGGAAACATTTTTTTATACACTTTGACGAAATTCGTGGAAATTTTACATCTTCACCAACCAATTCCTCGGTTAATTTTTGAGGAAATAATTACCGTATGTAGTCAAATGGGACTTACCAAAAGGTACATATTTGAAATTATTCCATCCGGGAGCTGTTACCACCTCAATATTGTGGGAACAGATGGATGAGTTAATTCCTGGGGAATTCTTCAACCCACGCACGTACGTTACACGTTTGATGGAATTATAATTATGTCGATACTCTTCAAATACAGTTCGAGAAAATTAAAGGAGTGTCGGCATACGTGACTTTTCTCCCTATGTAGGAAAATGACTCACACCGGTACCAATATCTAATCCTGTTGAAACAAATATCAAATTCATTAGTAGTTATTACACTTTCACTTACGGTACTTAATTACTCAACATGTTAAAAAAACAAAAATCTCTCTTTATGCCAAATTCTGACTTGAACAAAGTAAAAAATAACACTTAATGGTCAGGTTGAACGTCTTCACTCTGTAGTACTCATACAAATGCCCTTTCTAAAGAAGCAGATAACAGTGAAATGATGTTTACATTATAGTTAAATAGACGTAGCTTCGATTTAAATAGAAGTAGCTTTCATTCTACACAAAATGAAGCATAGATCAATTAGACAATAAGCAAGATTACTTGAAAGCTTATAGTTATACTTTAAATCAACCGACTTCTATTTTCTTAGTAAATACTGCCGTATAATGCAGCGATAGTTTAAGCAAAAATCTGGGTTTGGGTCTAGTTATATGATTGTACCCATGCATTAGGCCATGTTTCACAAAACTAGAGTTTTTTTTTTCTTTGTAGTGAATCTTTTTGACACAATACGAACTTGACAAGGAAAAGTCTCGCCTTCTTAAGCATGGCGTCTTGCACCAAACCTACGGACGATCTACAAATGAATCGTACAGACGCGCATAAACGCCGTATCGACGGGTGCGCGTAAGTCCGTAGAATGCTATCAACTGGAAGAAAAACCCGTTCGTCTTCCAGTCATAGGCGTTTTCAGATTTTGAAGACCGTGGTGCAAAGTAACTCTACCGCCAGTCTGAAACTACAGGGACCCGTACAGTTTGGAAACTCCTTACATTTGTCCTTAAGACATTTCCAGCTCGACATAGGCGCCATAGGGACTTTTGAGGGCGTACAGGTTTTCGAAGCATCCTTTTAAATGCTCGCACAGCGGTAAACTTACGTTTGCTAGAACGTTAAATTTACTCCTGCCCATAAAATACCCAGACGCAACCCTCGTACGTAGAGAAACCGCACCGTGTGACACTCATATCGTAAGGTTCTGATACTGCCCATGGGGGCTGGGCATAAGACCAACCAACCAACTTACGAAGGCTAAATAATCAGCTTGTCGTTCATTGGCACATTAAATACATGACAAGGCACAAAAATAAGAATATCTTTAAGGAGATTTTTGCATGTGGCTCTATGAAATTTTAAGGACTTTCGCCAATGACGTCGTATCATACCCTGCCTAGTGACTTGCCTGTGCAAATGTGCAACGCAGCTAGCCAGTGTCGACGTGGTTTTGCTTTAATTGAACAATCGCCTGAAGTGGTGGCCCTCGATACTGAGCTGATGAAGGAAGGGGAGGGGGAAGACTTAAGTGAAACTTTGAGTGTGGATGCCGCATAACTCTTAAAGTAGGCTTAGGTTGGTCTATTGCTGCTCAAGCCTGAACCAGGAATGTTCCAATCAAAAAATAAAGAAGAAAGACTACGTTTCGGCTACTTTTTCTATTTAAGTGAAAATCAGATTGTGTACTATTTTGAACTGTTTTGTCCTAATCACAGTATGTCTGTACTACACTGGAGACTAGCAGACTAGCGGGAAGAGTATTGTGGAAACTGGACTGTCTAGAGGAGAGTCAACAAAGGTTGGTACCAGAGCGTGTCAGAAAATTGTTGGATAAAAAAAATAACCCTAGATCGTCCTTCCCAGACTCAGGAAGTAACCTCAAAGAAATGGCTCTGTCAGTGTGTTTGTTGTTACACTGAGCACATAATACAGTATGGTAGGTTCTGCTATAGTACAAGGTGCCAACATACCGTAACTTATTAGATCTTTGCTTTTACATGCAGTATGACTTAATATTTCAACATACATGTAACCAATTTGGGGGTAAGCAATTATGTGTAACAACAATGTCATCTTCCATCCTTTTGGTAATACCCTCACTCAATATGGTTTAAACGTCGTGCATAGCCTACACTAGACAAGGAGTTGAGCTGTTCACAGTGCGTTTTGACGGGAAATGAATTTGAATCATGAAATATTCATGACGCACTTCTTAGAATTATTACAAAACGTTCAGATCAGAGCGGCGTCACATTGACCCTAGGATTAAAGGAAGGATTACTTTGACTGATACGCGATTTCTGCAATAACTTTGACATGCGCGCGACTTCCACATGTACTCACAACACTTGCGCGTACTTAAAATTCATGGCAATTATGCCCCGCCTAACTGCGTCTTCTTATGTAGGCCTACTGTGTATGTGTGCGTGTGTGTGTCTGCCCTAGTTTTCGGGTGGGATCGAGGACCGAAACAAGAGATTTTAGGTCCTCTGTAGAAAATTCAATAGATTTCTCGAATCCTCTCAAGATTAACAATAGACAGTCAATTGGTTAGGGTTGCGGAAGAAAAAAAAGAAAGCACAATGAGGTCCTCGGAATGAATGGAAAACAAAATTGTGTGTAGGTGTGTGTATGTGTGTGTGTAGAGGTTTTGGAGTGACGTCACGTTTCCATGGAAACGCCTTATTGGACGGAAAACAAATCGACATGCTTATATGTGCACGCCACGTTGTACCGTACGGTGATGTACTGCTGCTTACTACCAACGCGCCTGCTTCTTTGTTCATTTGAAGGAAACAGGTGGAACGTCAGGTGGCTAATCATGACGTCATGCACAATTCGTACAGCCTACGGCTACGCAGTTAAGGACCATTTGCCTTCTATGACCGGTTATACAATCAAAAATATGAAAATATCGTAATGAAAACCACGCAGTGTTACTGAAACAGTACGGCCTGGTACTAGTTACAAGAAAAACTTATTCCATCCACTATGGCGGCATAACAACAGTGGCTAATCATGACGTCATGTGCAAAATTATAATACGTGTAAGCGAGCAAATGATTACCGACAAGCATAGGGATGAGATATGTGAACTCTGTGTATTTCCCGCGTGTTGTCTGCCTTTTTTTACAACCAAATTTTACTGCTCTGTAACAGCTATTTGTAAATTTACAGACATTTTAACAGTATTTTTCTGAATTCACATAAATATGCTGTCATTAAACAAACTTTCATTTTTTCTTTGACCTAAAGAAGAAGAAAACAAAGAAACAAACACGATCAAACAAAAAGGAACTAACCCGAAAATGTTAATCTTTAAAAGGCATCGTTCAGTCAAGTTTCAGTGCTTAACAAACTTTTTTTCGAGTTTGTGTCCCTGTTTAAAAATTATTTTGACTTTCATCTATTATGAAAACATGTGCATGTATTAAAGAAGTGATGTTTTGTCACACATTCAGAACGTAAAAAGAAATTTACGAGGCCCTAATTTCAGAGCAATGATAATTGGTACTGATGTCAACTCATGCATCCCCAATTTCGTTTTTGTACTTGATTGGAGCAAATAGGTAACTGCAAAGAGTCTGTTAATTTACCGTTTTATGACGTGAAGTTCACTTTACATAAATGGGTGGAGCTTATTTTATCACCGAGATTGGGGTTTCTGCTGAAGTTCAGCTGGCTCGTTAAAAAAATGATAGGTTTTGGCTCTTTTCTAGAGATAACAAACCTATAAAACAAACAGTTTTATTTATGGAGAGTATAGCAACTTTTAAAAAGGAAAGTTCACATTGAGAAGCAATAGTTTCTACTTTATCATCCCTGCCATTTCAACAGGAATCCTTTCAAACAATTGGTATGACATTAATAAAAGCATAAAGTGAAAGGAAAGTTTCAGTTTATATCTTCCAGTAAAATTTATAAAAATAATATACATGAAATACAAGAAAAAGAAGTGACGGATTCCATACTTTCTACACTGAGAAAACATTATACTTAAAGGGCTTTCCATATTCATCAAAGTAATCTTTAACATAAATAGCCTTTGATTTAACCATTTAGCTCCATGGGTTGACAAGTGTGTCAGATTAAACAGTAACACTGGCCTGTACAGTGCTAAAGATCTAACTTCATACAAGGTTCTGCAAAGCATGTTCACCTAACTGAAGTAGTGTAAATAGTGTACTGCTATTTTGCAATAGTTGCGGTCATTTTTTTTTCCAAAATAGTAAAATCATGACGCATTGAGAGCGCAATCCGCAAAATTTCGTTTGAGGTACAACTATCCATGATTGATGTCATGGCAACAGATTTAAATACGAATAACCGGTTTCCAGGCAGTTCATCTACGAAAATGAAGGTAGTTTGAAAAAAAAACCGACACCGATCAGGGAGCGACGACTTGAGTAGTATGTGACCTGTGCTGTTGAATATTGATTATGTCGGCGCTTATAATAAGGACCTTTAAATTTCAAAAATGATTTCTGTTTGTTACCGCTTTTTGTGGTTTCCGTTGCTTTTCAAAGTCGTTATTGTCATTTTTGTTCAATGAATGACGTGTTCTGTCCATGAATAATCTGGTGTGTACATAAAAAATAAAGAACACTTAAGATCAAACGATAGTATCTTTCTAGTGTTCTCAAGCACAAGCAGTAACTTTTTAATGTCATTGAAAACGTTCGTGAATGTTGAAATATAACTCTAAAACTGGCCGCCGCAAACGATTAGTTCATAAGATGCTGTTTCAGTGACCGAAGTATACCTGCTAATGTTCGCATTTCTTGTACACTTTATGCCACATGCAAAGGATTTCAAGATTAAAACTTTATTTTTGCTGTCGCTTTTCTTTGATTCGGAAGGCAGAGGAGAGCCGGTGCAGCCATCTATGGCTCCTTTGGACATAGCCCCTGTGATTCCAACCGTTGGTCCCTCTGTGGCGGTGACTGTGTCTGCAGTGGTGTAAACATAACTACTGGATACAAGGGAGCTGATATCTGAAATGGAGTAGCTTCCAAAATCTTCTTCCTCCTCCTCCTCCTCTTCTCTTTCGTCTTCCTCAGCTTCAGATTCTTTCTTACTAACCTACGGGCTTCCTACTGCTTGTCCCTGTTGATTTTGTTCTCCATCTCCAGCGATATGGATGTTTTCGCTCTCACTTTGACAGTCAGTAACACCGAACACGAAATTATGCAGCAGTGCCAATGAAACTAATCGAGGAAAAGGAACATCAAAATAAAAAAAAGTCGAAAGTGACGAGGAAATACAAGAAAACTGTGAATGACATTTACGTTCATTATTCATTAATGAATTTACATAGGCAATTAGAGAAACCCGATTAGGGTACGTAAAAGGAGACTCCATACCTGCAAATGGGACCAATTTCGAGCAAAGAATGACGAATGCTCTATACAGTCACAGACTATTTGGAACAAGAAAGCTCTCTGTCCAAAAATTTATCGGCGACCTCTTCGTACTGAAAGTTTTAAAATTAACTGACATTGGGAGTCCTTCACCGTCATAACGATGTTCGAAACATTCACACGATAATATAATACATCAATATGTAATATCACTTGAGGGTTTATTTAATTTAGTGAGAAAATTTGAACGGACAGTTTTAAATTATCAATAAATCATTTTAAACCCATCTTAATGCATATTCATGTTATTCGCCGTTTTGCATGGTCCTGCAGTTACAACGTTCGGCAGGTAAAGGAAACATTCGGAAAACAATGCAAATCATTCTCACATTCCTTTAATATCGTTGTAAGGGGTGCCATGGTACACCCCCCCCCATACTTGCACCACCCCCAGAAAAAAAATAATCCCAGCCGCAACAGCCTACTTTTCAAGTACTTTCAACACACCCCGGTGTGTCATAAATGTGTGTCTTTGATATTCCATATTCGCAGACATCTCACTGTCGCTATCATGTGTCACGGTTTTGATATAGAAGCTCGTCCCACCATGTGTTCAGAGCACTCTCATTTGATCTATGTGTTGTAGGTGGATGACTCACTCCTTTCACGATGAGTGGATCTAGGGCGCCACCCGAACAAAATAGTCCTGGATTCGTCCGTGTTATCTGTGTAACATAGTTTGCTAGTCTTTCCGTTCTACGTCAATAATCACGTACTAATTCTTGCATATTTGAAAGCAAATCTTAAAATAATGGAAGACGAGTATAACTATTTAGAAAATTCTATTGAGCCAGCAAGATTTAAGCTAGCTCTAGGATTTAACAATAGCCTGCCCCCTCCTGATGTCCCTATACAAGTTTCTCGATATTCTTCTAGCGAAATATTCTGCTTACAACGGCTGATTGTTTTCCTGGGATATTATGTTAGTAAAGCTTTAAAGTGCAGTCAGGGAAGGAGATTTCTTCGGCTTTAATTTAAATGCGAACTTAACACGTCTTTATGTACAACCACATCAGGTGCTATAGTATAAGCATGTCATAATAACCCCCATCACAACTAAATTCAGTAGTTTTACTGACGGAAAACATGTCTGAAAATCGTTTTAGATGGCATTGCTGACGGATGAAGACAGACATCTTTCGAAATCTTAATATAATGACTGAATTAAAACAAAATGGACCACGAAGTATGGTTATTTTCACTTCCTTCATTTGAAAAGGAAGTATAAATTGATTGACGTTTGCTAATTGTAGAATACTGGTGTTCGTGTGTTGTGACATATGCTCCCTACTACACGACATATAATCCATAATGAGATTAATTGGCATTGCCACGGTTAATGTGTCTGTACTCCCATTACCTTGTACACGGTATTATAAATACTCCTGTACAATATTTTACATAGTACTATATGAAGACAGCTACTGCTATGGTAAACGCTGGCTTGAAACAATTTGTTCAACGGACGTATAATGTACTAAAACTCACTCAAGTATTTCACCGAAACATTGTCATGTGAGTAATATGTTATTTCACAATTAACTACAACCTCAAGGTGATTGGTCACCTTATTAATTCCTCATGTGATGTCAGTCTATTCTTGATAACCTTCTGCAAACATCAGCTAGAAAATGTGGCTACGTATCGTAACCACACTGGACCTGACTTCATATATTCTCTGGTGTTTAGAATGTTGAAATCAATCGGATTATAGTAGAGTTGAGTTAGTTATATTGAATTATGGAAGGGGGCAATATTTCATAACAGATTTGAAGATGTAAATATAGCCAAATGACTGACTTCAACCAGAAATTAGAATACTGCATGTCGCCAAGTGATGTGGAATAGATGGTTAAGTGTCTACATTATTCTGTAAGTAGGGAAAACGAAGCAAGATTAGATAAATGAAATGAAATGGACAGTTATTTTTGTGGGACGATTGCGTTTGATAAAAGGAGTTAGTTTATGATCACTCTAGTATACCAACAATATGTCATATCATATAATGTACAGTTCAGTCGTCTTCAATACTTAGCTAAAATATGTAAAAATTCGAAGCAGAGAGTATTTCGCTCCACATAATTGTCAATAAAAATCCAATAACGGATAAAAACAATCTTACAGTTTATTTTTCAGCCGTAAGGTACGAATTTGCCTCATGAATATTAAACAGGTCGCTTAACCTGACGCCACGGCTTCACTTCATTATGTGAACATTTTCACTGCAAGATGCCCACATGTCAAGTAAACGGTTGTTCAGATAAGGATAAAGCCGCCAAAAAGTTCTTTTCGATACACGGTGCAAAGCGTGGCTTCATGGGAACTGATAAGTTTGCCTTGAAGTTTCGTGCGCGAAAACCACCTCGAGGCATTTTACTTGCCGCGTGAAACACAATTTTGTCCATTTACACCAAAACTCTACAAACGTGGAGAAAAACTTCATCAACATGTTTTGAGAAAAACTCATCAACATTATGTAGACAGTATACATGGGATAAAGTAGAGATACTCACACAGGATTAGGTAAGACGTCATGATTGAGCAGATAAAGTGCAACGAGGTATAATAGTATGTGAAACAGCCCAGTGATTTCCTTACACGAAAAAAAATTGTATATCTTGGTTGATTAGAGGGACGACGTGGACTGCCTCTGTCAACTCCCTGCTTGGAACGTAACATTTTATAGGTGCATGTTGAAATGCTAAGTAATAACCATGGCTACGAACCCTGTAGGAAGAGCTCATAAAGAATGCAATCATGAGATCTGGCAGAGTATCAAACATAGTTTCACAAGAATAGGAGATTATGGGTCATATTAGCTGGCATCACTGGTAGATAAAGGCGCATAAGCTCCCCTCTTCTTATGGGGGGGGGGGGGTGGTAACAACGAATCTGCTCGAGAAATGATAATGACATTTGTCACTTTTTCCGTAAATGAGGAAACATCTACAAGTTCGAGCAAAACGACGGAAATGAGTGGGATGTATGTTTCAGATGGATTTAATTGAACGACATATTAAACAAACTTTATGCTCATGTAATATCATCAAGCTACAGTTCCCCCCCCCCCCCCTTAAGTTACCTCAATATATGGCGAAGGACCAACTATTTTTAATACCCATGCAACCGGTCACCCAAATGAGGAACCTCACTGTGATTAGGTTCAAAAGTCAGTTTTAACGTGCTCACAATTTTGCCAAGTTACATTGCTACATACCGCATAGCAAGCGCGACAGAACATATCAAAATATGCGGAGAGAGAGCTGAGTGTCTCCACGACTATCTAAGCGGAGCACCACCATCAGTTGGCGTGAAGCATGCAAGAAAATGTTTGGCTCTATAAGCCCCCACATGGCCAAATGTACCCAGACCTGAACATGAGGGTCAGCAGAAAAAAGAAAAAAAAACAACGGGAGGCAAAACTTTCAATTGATAAGACTAGGGGGATATTTTTCTCGGGGAAACAATTTTGATGCAGTGACATAGGCAGCCTTTTTCATCAAAGGGGAAGGCTGACTGGAGCATAGGGTTTAAGTGGCCGACAAACAGCGATTACACTATCGAAGTGAAGGGCTCCCATTAGTTGAGGCGTAGCGCAGTTCGAAAATTTTAGATAATAATGTCCCTCAATTTGCAGGAAATGGCACTTACCTGTCTCTCTAGCCATGGGAATTTCAGCTTCAGTTTTGGCCTAAGTTTGGTTTATCAATTTATGCTCTAATTGTTCTCTTCCTAATTTTTCTTATGAAAAGTATTTTAGTCAGTTTTTTAAAAAAAAACTGACTAGGGTCATCCCCGGGCCCTAATGCCTATCTTAGTAGAATTGATAAACTTCGCTTTTACTTGGATCCCTTTCTCATTTTATCTTCAGCTTAGTACCATGAAACATATCTTTGGGCATCATCGCAAAGGAGTCAGAGTTTTCTTTATGATACTACGGGATGATAAAAATTAAAATTCATAATAATGGATAAAAAAAGTTCAAACAGGAATATATAGCTAACTTTGTTTTAACATTTTTTACGTTTCGAAGGCGTCTATCTGAGACATACTACATTACCTGATTAAGGTGAGCCAGTTTCCACTGTTCAATCGTGATGTTTTTTACTTACTTCAATACCAGTCAAGTTACATTCCCTTGAAATTTTAACTTTTAATCAAAACTAATTACGAGAAAACTGCGAATCAAATAGGTAAAAGAAAATTTTCCATTTCTGTACAATTAATGAAAGCACTGAATTTCATCTATCATGTGCAAAGCATATGAGAAAACGTCTTATCATTGCACCTTCATGGGCTTGGGTATGGCAGTATCTTCATAGTTAATCACATGACCTTTGACCGGTTGACCACGTGAATGTTTGGTGTCTCGTTAACTTAATATATATCATTTTTTGCAGCCTTTCGGACAATCAGACATGCAAATGAAGCTAACTGTTCATACAGTGAACTTTGGTCTATCGCGTCATCTAAAGTAGATGTACTCTTCATCTTGTACTCCGGCGTTAATACCCTTCAAGTCTGAAGTTCGTAAAAGGTAGGAGATTGTTTCAAACCTAGTATGGTTGACACACCATTTATATCCTATATTGAAGTATAACTCCACAATTAAAAAAAAAATCGTTGACACTGGAGATTCACAGGCTAAGGAAATGTAATCTTACAGTGATTATCATAAGTTTGTTCACCTTATTTTTTTACTGCTTAACTAGATCTACAAAAGAGTATAATTTTACCGTAGCCTGACGAAATTAAAGTAATCTCAAGACAGCACAAATTTTCTGCATTCGAGGTGCAAATCACTGGACTGCTACTTTGCTACATCCTCAGATCTGTACATTAAACAGATTGGGTAGACTGCGCTCCTCTGTAAAACCACCGACGACTAGTCTTTGGGGTCGTAATATGGCCGACATGGAACGCCAAAAGGTCAAAACGAATCATGAGTTCCTAGATTAGATGTCATGGTTACAACATCAATCCACAAATAGTATTTTCCTTTGGTAACTAAAACCATTTGTAATGAGTTCGCACAATTACTTCTCAAAGGCTTTTGATTATGTTTGACAGACCTTTTAACTTACTTTTCCACATCCTTGTCAGATAAGTGCTAAGTATAGTGGCGTAGATGGCCCCTATGGGTTAACTAAGACTGTCTTTTTAGCCCTCGAATTGCAGGGGGAAACCAATAGATCCAAAGGCAAGTATACTATTTGTTCACTGCATTGATGTTATAACCATGACATCTAATCCAGGAAATAACGATTCGTTTTGCATTTTGGCGTTCCATGTCGGCCATGTTGCGACACCCAAGACTATATGAATATATATCTATACAATATGAATACATCTTTAGGAATTCTTACTTTTTCAGTAATAATTTAATTTTTTTTTGTCTTACTTGGTGAAATATTCATTCTCAAACTTTTGTTGGTAATTCAGTTTTTTCACCTGACACAGTCCTTGCAACTCAACCCACGACTCTGCCCAGTTCATAGTAATTTGTATTAAAGACTGATCTTGGGAAGGAGTTAAAGGGAGGGGGTGTCCCCCTTTTGTTAGCATAGGGTGGACTAGATGCAAAATGGAACTACATTGAATATTTCTTCAGGAATTCCTATTTTTAAAAGATGTTTTTACTTTTTCATCTTCCTTGGTGATTCTGGCATTCTTAGACCCTTCCAGGTAATTCTTTTTTCACCTGACACATCCTCCGCATCCCAGCCTACACCCCTTCCTGGGTCACAGTGATTTGAATAAAAGACTGATTTGGGGGATGTTTCCAAGCTGAGGGGTTGAGGGAATTTTACTTCTCTTTTAGAGTTTCTTTTTAACAAACATGTCTCACTTTATCCAAAATGCTGCAATTGTTTGTGCTTTTCTTACAAGATGACTAATAAATAATGTAATTTGTTTTAATTTTGTTGTTACATTTATTTCTGAGTATGTTGCCATCATAGGGTACAGAGAGGTCGATAATGCATGCCATAAGCCAGTGTATTACGGAAAACAAAGCTTGAATCAATCACTAGTAAATGAAAACTGATGCCAGTGTTGTAATATGGGCTATTCTTCAAACCGTGTCACTGTCTCTGTCACTGATTTTGTCCCAAATAAAGCAATCTAGAGAGTGAAATGTCAGTGACACTTTAATGTTTTAACAAAGGTATATGATATGTCACGCTTTAATGCGTCAACTGCAGCCACCCTATGTTGAAGTTCTCCATAGAATCGGTTTCAAATTGTTTCACATAGCAGGATGATAATATCTTGTGTGAGTCACTTTTGTCTTCAGAGCACCCAGAATTTCCATCCAAATCAATTGCATGACCTGGAGTAAGACACTAAGTTGCAGAGAGTTCTAAGCACTAAGCACGTATGATTTTGGAAAATTATAGTTAAAGTCTCTTGAAAGTGGAAAGCAGTTTTCTGTGGGCCTGGTTACGCTGGTAATAGACTGAATCCAGTTCAATATAGTGCCCATGAATAACAGCAGAGGGTGCTACCGTATTCTTGGTAATGTCCGAAGGTGACCTAAATTTTACTGTGGTAAGTATGAGCCATAATATTATCATGGTGCCAAAATTCTGAGTAACAGAATTAAGTACCTTTTCTGGGGAGTATAATAGTATTTTGAGGTCGAAAAAAAAATGAACAAAGTGTCATTGACACATCTTGCTCTAATATGAGGGCTAATATAGGGCTTTTTACTGCTTTATGAAGTTCCCTTCTCCCTAAATCAGCCCTTCTATGGAAAAAGGGTAAATACCTTTAATGGGATACTTACACCAGGTAGATTACAGACACTGCTAGGCTATTCTTAAATAAGGTGAGCATTTCGAGTTTTCGATATTGGAGCTGAAGAACTAAAATTTAGCCTTGTGGCGTAGACATAGGATCAGTTGCGGATAATTTCAGAATGTCATGCCAGTTTAGAGTGGCACATGAAGATCTTGATTTTTCGACTTTTTCACTAAAATGTAAGACGTGTAGTCCGATGGTATATTGCTATAAATGTAATCAACAAATATACTGTGCCGAAATTAGTCAAAGTGTCGCGGAGATTTGCCAGTGATAGGTATGTTGCAACTGACGACAACGGGTGGGGATGAATGGTGATGGAAGTGTGGATATTGTACAGAGGGCATTGGGCAGGGTGCAGGGGCAATGTAAATGGTAGCTGATACAGGTAGTATGCCAGAGAATGTTAATGTATTCATGGGGTAAGTGGGAACCACTGCAAATACATAGCTTATAAGCTATTTACATGCATTGGATCACTTGAATGCACCAAACAAACAAAAGCATTGAAATTCGCTCATGATTAAAAACTTGAATAGATTTATTTAATAAGAAACATGCGTCATTTTTTACACTATATTACAATGACCGTTAAAGGACATACTAAGTTATATACATCACATAACGATGGACAACAGCTTAAAGGCACGCTCTGACAATCATCCCCCCCCCCCGCCCCACCCTTCAGGATTGTTTGTTTTGTATTTTTTATTTCATGATTTAATTCAGTGATTTAAATCAAACATAGTGTCTTAAATCAAATAATTCATGATTTTTTAAAATGAAAATCGTGGTTTTTTATCGTGATTTTAATCGACTTCATTTAAAGCAAACAACCCTGCCTCCCCGAACCAAGAACGTAACCATGAAGGTGAAAAGAAATAACAATGTCACTTCGTGCAGTTGTTGAGATCACAACAAGTTCCCTACACTTTAACAAAGCACCCCATCCTTCACCATCACTCCTGGATATGAGTCCTAACATATCCTACGCCATTACTAATGGAGAAAAAAAAATAAGATGAAAACATCACCACCCCACCACCCTTCACATCAACCTTTGCAGAAGAAAGGCAAGAGTCATCTTTAATCGTCCGTCTCTCTGTTCATTCTATGTTTTAATAAATTGATTTTATTACGACATAATTATATGTTTTACATTACAGGAGGTGATGCCGTTATAATGTCTCCTGTCCTACAGGGAAACCCAGGTAACTAATTGATGCCTTCATCGTACAACGTGCCCTCCGTTAAAACTCTCTAAAGAAATTGAAATTTACTTGTGGAAAAGCGAGTCAATTTACAAAAGTAAACAGTCAACATCAACGGTAGTCAACATCGCACAATGGTACAGGAATATAAATGGAACCATTTTGGCAGTAACATTCCATTGACACTTTAAACCCCACGCCAATGTGTTATTCACTATTTAAAATACCACTGCTTGAAGAAAGACTCCTTTGGTCAAGATAGAGAGTTCCAGTTGCTTTAGTGTTACAAACTTTTACCTAAAAAAACAGCAAATTACGGCATACAATCTTTGTTGTTCTTTGGAATCTTAGCTAGTATTTATCTTTGAAAATCTTTACCAGGTCCAACTCAGATTTGGTGACTGAAAATTGTAAGATGTTGTTAAATAAGGAACACATGTCGAAATGTTTCTTTAAAGGCAATGAATATAGAAAGAATGTTCAACTGTAGTTGCTATTGTATGATGTCACAGATTTCTTTTAATGCAGTTAACCACTGTAAAAGAAAAATGTGAACTTCTAAACAGAATACGGTATTGAGATGAGGTCTTCACTGACAAAGAAAGAACCTTTTTCTGATTTATGAGAAATTTCTATCATTTTCAGAAAAAAATCTCTTTTCATCGGTACTTCTGGTAGTCATCCCAAGGCCATTGCATGAACCGTCTTCACATCTACATCGAAGCTCCCTTAACACTCCTAATACAGAAACACTCGCGCATATCGATATCCAGACTTGTATATCTAATTTAAAACAATTTCTGTTGTCTGGCGACTCCACTTGCAGGGTAGACCAATATAATATAACACGAAACTATAGTCCATGTGAGCCAAACTTTCTATTTGACTTAAAAATTGTTCCATTTGTGGGCCAGGTAGAACTGAATCTCTCTAAAGATTATCTTAACTGATACCGTTACCTTTTAAAGGGGACTTAAAGCAGGATGCTGTTCCTGCACTTGTCAAAAGTGCACTAAAAGACTGGCTATATTTTGTATAGTTGTAAAAAGCTGTACAAACTACCGCAGCATGGCCTATTTGTCCAAAAGAAGCCTAATTTCCTGAAGCAATGCGTTTTTGTTGTGGGGCCTTCACACGGAAAAGCCGCACATTTACTACAGGGCCTGGTTCTGCTATTTTTTTACCCGAAAAAAATGAATCACTCCTCTTCCTACCGTAATTAACAATCTAATGAATGAAATTTCTCCTGAAAGAAACATATCGTAGATGGTATTTTCCAGATTGGCATCGAATGGAAGAGAATGATGTAGAATAGACAATGAAGGCTATTTTTGCTCCTTCAAAGTCAGCATCCTGCTTTAAATGTTCCAGATAGGATAATCCTCAGAAGAAGTTAACTGTCGGTGTTCATAATCTCTCAATAGAATCCGATCAATGAGTGACTTAGATTATGTCTGTTTCCACTAAATTGATGTCCCAAACTGAATTCACGCCATCCCTGCTCGAATAGGTCTGTGTTTCCAAAGTTAACAACTATGAAATGAAAAGTTCTTTGTTTTGTCTCAAAGAGCCATATAGTTTTCATCAGTGATTATTTTTTAGGATGACCAAGAGTCGCTTTGTAGGTAAATTCGTTCAGCAAAAGATAAGACATTACCTAAATATATTTCAGTACTGTTTCTTACAATAGAGGAAACGTCCAATGACGTGGCATGAATATTATTAGCACTAAATTGACAATACCTACGAGTCCAACATGTAAGTTACGACGTTTCACTGGTGATTTTTTTTTCCTTTTTTTTGTGCAGCAATCAACCTTATGTCGATGTATTTGACCGACATCAAGTTTCCGATCAGTTCATACTCTCAATTCCGGATGACTTTTATGACCGACGCGCTGGCTACACCAGCAAGCAACATAATCGTAATAAGACCACCGATCATAGCACCTAATCCAATCTTGCTTAGGTATAAGCCATCCGGGTTGGTTTTGTTTTCTGGTCTTCTTTCTGTGACTATCTTGGGTCCTTTTCCTTTCTTCTCAGATGGCTCTTTTTCCTTTTCACGTTCCTTCGCTTTGCCATCGACTTTCGAGGTCGATGAAGTCGCTGAGGTTGTGATGACGTCATTAACTGAAACCTCGTAATTTCTGTCATTGATAAAGCCATCGTATTCACTGATGCTTTTTTCTTCGATGCTGCTTTCAAAGTAACTAAAATTACCGTAGAAGTAAGATTTGTCCTCCGAGTAGCCGACAGGATATTTGATGAGTTCATCTGTTACTGGGTCATCTTCTTGTTTCGGTTGTTCCGATTCCCCAGATCCTTCCTTCGATATCGGGACCGCTTCGACAACTGTATCAAATGAAAATAAAAAATAAATAAAAAGGTGAGTTTGCAATGAATATACAAAGGTTGCAGACATCAAACACGCTTTTCTTTTTTGTCTATTGCAACTATGGTTTAATCCTTTTAGGGGTTGCCGTAAACAGCTTCTGGCAATAGGTGACTATTGTTCTTGTTTCACGTCACACTGATTGTAAAAGGAAGACAGAAAGATCTAGCTGTCCACCAGACTGGATAGAATTTGGCGAACGATAGCAGCGAACTGTAATAATGAACTTTCCCAGCAAACAATAACAGCAAAATGAGAGCGATGTCTCAAGTACTATATTTTCGTTACATTCTTCTGGCCTGCAAAATGACACTAAGATGAATGAAGTAAGAGAATAGAAACCAACACCCTGCTATAAAAGCCCTCTAAGCTCAAAAAGTCAGCACCCACGGTACACAAATCTGAAAAAAAAGTATGCAAGGGCTACTGTGGTCTTTCATGTTAGAGAAATGTGTTGTGAGATAAGCGCACCTATGATAATTTATCTATTGACTTACACGGTAATTCCCATATCAAAGGAGTGCGAATTCCCAAATTAAATTTTCCTGTAAAACCGTGTCAGTTTTCACAAGTTTACTCCTCATGATGAAATTACCCCTTATGGTGTAGCTGCCTAGTTGGTCATTCATGGCGCTTTTAATTTACCATATCATGACTACAATGATTCAAGTTTAGCTTAAGAGATCTCACACTTTTGCTTTTTACTTAGGCTTCATTTTGTTAATCAAGTACTAAAACAAAACGTTTTTTTTTTTCAAACGTGTAAAGTTGGGTTTTCTAACGCTTTATAACATAATTTTGCATATTTTGACGGCTTTCTTACTTCATCAAGATTCCAAGCCCCATCCTTTCCTTTTCTTTTTCTTTTGTCGGTTGCAACTCGTACTTTTTACAGTGAATAGTTTCCCATTTTGAATTGAGAGAAACTCTATATTTCATGTTATTAGCATTTGATACCAAAAGTTCCAATGAAAGCAAAAGCCCAGGAGACCTAGCCTTCGACTGCGGCTTTTGTTTTTAACGAGTGTATGTGTTCCTTACGGAAGGAAGGGTAGATAGGACATGCAAAAAAAAAAGAAACTTCTCGGCAAAATGACAATTTTCTTCAAATTGACATTTTGTGATTTAATGAGCAAAAAAAGAAAAAAATCTAGAAATTGCCATTATTCCGAGTTGGAAGTTCTCGTCAAAATGGTTTAATTACTGAAATTATTATTTTGCCAATTGATGAAAATGGCAAAATGCGGAAATTTGCCACTTTTTGCCAATGTTAAGCATTTCGGCAAAATAGCGAGATTCAGAAAATTGTCATTTTGCCAAATGAGACCAACTTGGCAAAATGACAAAATTCAGAAAATTTTCATTTTGCCGAGTAGAAACATCTCGTCAAAATGGTAAACTTTCGAAAATTGTCATTTCGTCTACTTAGATCTTGGTCAAATGTCAATTCTTTAGAATTTTGCAATTTTGTCGAGTTGTTAAATCTTGGCCAAATGTCATTTTTCATGATTTTGCCACTTTCACGATATGTTCAAACTTGGTAAAATGACAATTTTCTGAATTTTGCCAGTTTGACGAGAGTTTTATCTCGGCAAAATGACAATTTTCCAAATTCGTCCATTTTGACAAGTTTATCAAATCGCCAAAATTCAGATTTTTGTCATTTGAACGAGTTCATTCAAAATGTCATTTTTTCGAAAATTGTCATTTTGCCGAAATGGTTCCTTTTTTTTTGCATGTCCATTTTACGCTTCCGTATTTTTATGCTTCCGTAGATTGTACACAAAACATGAGTGGTGTTACAATTAACAACATCACTTAATGATAATTGAATACTATTATTCAAGAAAAGGGTGCTGGGCCAATTACAAACATGGTAATACTCTCATGAGCTTCACATAAGAATAAAAGAAAAATTTCCATGTGTAAAAATAAACGTGTTTCTCTCTCCCACTACTCTGATTTATTCAGCTAATATTTAGCTTCGCATACAAGCGGGAGTGGCCAAAGCAGGTGACTGGTCCTTTTAAGATAAAGACTAATAATGTGAACAGTGTTAGTGCACGTAATCTTCACATACTTTCATCAAGCAAAATCTACATAATCTGCCAAGTAACTGTGATGCTATCGAAAAGCTTGATTCTGTGGGTTACTTTATTAATGTTGAAAAACGTTGAAAAACTCTGCCTTTCAATTTTCTTACTTTGTACAACATTTTGTTTTCATTGCCAGTTTGTGTTGTTTGGCTAAGTAAACCATTCGATGACGTCAGACAATAACAACCAATCAAGGTGTACAGAATATGCCCTAAATTTATCGACCTATATTATTACGTTTATCCGTGAGCGAAATATTCATACGTGCCGCTGTAATTGCGCCAATAATTAGGTCATGCAAGTCGCTGTCAGCATTAATTTTGATTGTTGAACGTTCTTCTGTTGCAGGTCGCTCATATGGGGGAAAAAATTACCTGAAAGTCCGCCCCCACTAATTTACTGTAACCGTCTGCCCGGGACTCAAAATGGAATTTGACTACAATATTAGCAGTGTCTCTTTGAAAGCTCAGCGGTGGTTTGCGTATTAGCTGTTCATGTTTCGAGAGCCGTTTGAGGTAAGTTCACAAGGTAATCGCTAGGGTAGGGGGTCCGAGTCCTAACGAGGAAGGTGATACCGATGGAATTTAGCGCTGGCTGTAATTGCTGCGTGATGTATCTGCAGGATCAACGTTACACCAGTGCACACTGTGCTCAAATATTTATGCCATTTGACATCTCCCTTACTGGTTTACACTAACTAACAACAAGAATCATGTTGCACAGGGAACAGGGGTCCCGTCACACCTGGCCAAAGTGAAAAGAAATAGGTCAATGTACATTTTGCGTTGTGCAACACAGAAAAGGAAATTTGAGATGTATTATCGGCCGAGTATCATGCATTGAATGTCATCTGTTACATTACAGATTATATCACATGACCTTCACATTTGCTCATGATTTACGTTGGTTGCCATACATTAACGAGTTACTGCAGACCTAAATTTTGTAAGATCGCTCTCCATGCTAAGTATTCGAACCTTTGACTGGTATTAATATGGATACGCTGAGAATAATCCTTCGCAGTAATCATTAAGCTTGATTCAAAACGACTTGGTAGCGAATACTACGGTGGTCTCGAACTAACATTTCGAGCCTGTGACGCGTTTTGATAGGGGACATCCCTATATTCCCACATCTCTATGTTTCGACAACCCTGTATTCCGACACCTCAATGTTCCGACAAAAATGTATTTCGGAGCCGATTTGTCGGAACATAGAGATGTCGAAACATAGAGATGTAACCGTTTTGATCAATTTCACTGAACAGCAAGTAATTTCATACCAGGAAGTCCCTGGTCATACACAAATTTCTTTGACTCACAGAGCAATGATGAAACTATGAGTAACTTAACGTTCCCTAATTCTGCATATATTAATTAGCAAAATTAGCAAATCTGTGGCAAGTACCTGCCTCTGACTGTACATACAAGGCAGATGATCCTTCAATATGAAAACGATTTTGCAAGCAAACAAACCCTTATACACAGCATGATCAGTTTTGGTCTAGTGTTTCCCTCAACTTAGCCTACTCGTGAAACGACAAAGGAATCTATGAGAAAATACATCAATATGGCGGTGAGGTTACAGAAAATCAGACAACGAACGATATGACGTTGCTTTTCTCAATATTATCCATATTAGAACCTCATAGTTTACAACTGCAAAATTATTATAGTTTAAATTCATTTATCATCAGAGAATATATTTGTTTACATGACAATAGGAAAAAACTTCACAGAGCTTCATCGACAAAACTGAACACACAAATCTTCAAGGAGAGTTTTTACACGTGCTTTTCTATGTTTTTGCAATTGCTTCTATCCAGTTTCAAAAATTGCTCATTGACATTAACATTGTGTGCAAAAGTTTGTCATGTAACTCTCACCTTGCTAGTGCCAAACTTCTGTCAAAATTATTATTTTGTTGTAATTTGAAGTCAATCGTTACTATTTAGGCCTGCTTGATAGATCATATTGAAACTCTGTCGATGCAGTACACTTAGATGGAGTATCAACAACTCAATTAATATTCTGCCATTCATGGAACCATTCTTATATATGCTATGAAGGAGTTGCGTAATTGATATAAGTAGTCGAACCAACATTGCTCATTGTCGCTCTGATCTCAAGTAGGGTTTGTTTATCATTTGCACAGCTGACCAGAACGACTATTGGTTGCCGGAAATCGCCTGCCCGGGCTCCACAGGTGCCCGTTCACTCCGGCGCCTCCCAAGAAGCCGCTGCGAAAAGGGGACGGGCCTTGATATCCCCTCTTCCCCCACCCCACTCGGTCAAGCGGCCACTGCATTCAAGGGTAATGTTGCTATATATGATGTAATATTGGATTTGCTGTTATCAGACAAGGGGCTATTACTAGGTCTCAATGGCGACCTGTTTAGATGCAACAAGTTATTTATGTTGTCAGATTGCCAAAGGGGCAACAACTACTAATTGTGATCCATGGTAACCGATACATGGAGAGGCGATACTGGTATCACAAATCCCACTTACACATCTTTTGCTGGTATGTATTATGTAACTCTGAAGCTGCCCGAGGCGCTGTTATTAAATCAAAATGGTGACCTGTTTAGTCAGGTAACATTGCTGTATCCCTGGGGACCAACTCAGGGGAAACGTTGCCGGGTCTTATGTCATGGCCACCCCCAGGCTACTTAGTTAGGTTATACGTGGTGGTAGACCTGGTTATGGGCAACACTTAATGTTAATGTTGAAATCGGTGTCATTACCCACATGACATTTCAAGATTCCATGTGGTGACCGACCTTGCTTCAACATTTACTCCATTTTACTCCGGCTTCATACTTTCAGAGGTAAATGATGTTACTTTTAATAATATATGGCTTCCATACATTACATTAAGTTCGAATGTGATGTTTGGCAGACCTGAATTATTTCCTCTTGCACATACCGTACCATAATGTTCATGTTTTCATCGTGTATGCAATTGCTAATACGATATCCTGTAAGAATCATGAAAACTTATACTGGAAGTCCGACAATGATTTGTTCCATTGTCGTACTCGGGGGTCGATGGGTGGGGGTGGGGTCTGCTTTTGTGAAGTATCCATCTATCCACAATACATACATACATACATGCCATGCGTTAATTCAAAGGTTACGATTTTCATCGAGAAGCACTTGGCAACCAGCCACAACCCTCTTCAAGTCGCGTGTAGGACCTGCGTAGGGAGCATGCCCATTGCGTGAATCCCAATGAACTTATATACAAAACTATTTTTAAGGTCAAGACTTTTTGCCCTTAAGAATTACCTGACCATTGCCCTGAGGGTGGACTATTAGTGGTCAGGTATTTTGCGGTTTAACACTATCATTTTAAGTATTACACAAATAAACTTTTGAAAAGATAACCAAGGCACTGTTATAATGCAGTAAAGGCCTTCATTGCTTCTTTCTTTGTATTTGTAGGGAAAAACACTGCGAAGATTATGCTAGTGAGCAAACTATTTCATCCACACTTAGATACCAAAGAAAACAAACTAACGCGAAATAAGGCTACCATATACGTAGTTCCATATTTTAGGTGCCTAAGGGGTGACCACCTGCCAGGAGGTTTTGAAATAATCTATAACGAGTAAGAACGTGTTGTGATCTATCAACACCTTAAATATTCATTTGCGAGAGAACGAAGTACTTAGGCTTTTCGAACGGAAGAACTCACCTCAGAGATTCCTCTTAGCCTTCACAAGAAAAACAATAACGTACAAATACCGAGTGTGTTTCAATATTTATCCAAG
This sequence comes from Stichopus chloronotus, assembly GCA_021234535.1. NCBI lineage: Eukaryota > Metazoa > Echinodermata > Holothuroidea > Aspidochirotida > Stichopodidae > Stichopus > Stichopus chloronotus. The sequence continues at coordinate 25,840,960 of CM037836.1, forward strand.
GGTCCATTGTTTACTTTTGATGCCAACAATTCAGCGGCCGTTGACGGGAAGTAGTGGGAACACTGAAGACAGCTTAAAATGCCATCAGTGAGCTTTTGCCAACATAGCAATTTGTAAAGTCAACTTTAGCAGCTTTTAAAATAATTAAGAAATCTATACACGAGAAGCTGATAAGTTATCATAGTTGCTGTATCACCGATATATAAGGCCTATCAGTCTGTTTATAATAAAGTCTCAATAAAATGCACATATCAGCCGTTTCATTATATCGAGTGCCTCCCCCCCCCCCCCCCACCTCGCCGAACTGGGTTTTCACAGGAACCAAAACAGAATTCGTGAACTGTGCTACTTCTTATCGCCGTCGTGTCGACGGAGGGTAGGGAGTTATGAGAAAAACCTTTACATATCCTTTAACTCATGCCGTATAGGCCTACATGCATGTACAATGGATTTCAATCGAAACTACCTACAAAAAATTTGCCATAAAAGTTGAGAGAAATCAAAGATTCGTTATAAATTGTGATGCTCCTTCTAAGGATAAAAGTAACATGTTTGCTGTTTTCTGATTTTGTGATCCAATTACGGGATAAAATATGCTTGAAGTGATGAGTTAACTGCTTCATGCATTCCAGGTGGTTTATATTTTTGACAGACCTCCAGTGTTGCATTTCAAACTTGCATATATGACTACATGAACCGGTACCCATTTGGGGTTATGACACCGTATCATTACCAAGGTTGCCCCTTGGGAGACGAGGGAGCGCACATCAAACTTGCATCGTTATTGAATAATACTGTCATTATAACTTTCGATACGGTCGAGTTACAAGTATAATAATATTGTGTTAACTTAATGGCGTTAGTTTACTACGGTGTGTAAAATGACGTAGATCTTGTACACCTTCTCTGGCCATGGTGTGAGTCTGGTTCGGAGCTGATTAATCATTGAACAGCTCTTTGTAGTGAATTCTTCTGATGGAAAAACAAGACCACCGAAAATCATTTAATAAAAACATCTCCCATAAAAGAGAATTACCTGGACAGTGATATTTTTTTCCATAAGAGGTTTATTTTGACGTCGATGCCAGGCACACGCAATGTCCTTTGATCCTACCAGAGGTCAAGGTGTCCAGTGTGAGTGGTGCAAGAGATATGGCCTCTATAAGAGCTACCGGAATGTATAGGCCTATTGTAAAACGCATATTTTCGTATGTAAACGGTAGGGTGAAGTTTATATAAATAAGGTACAGTGTATACCTACATAGCAATTCGCCTCAAGACTTTCAAGCCCCTCCTGAAGTTTGAACTACATAATTGAAAGTTATTAATCTAACACTATGAAAGTTTTACCTTTTACCCAGTTTTCACTAATCTCACGTGCTAGTTACCATTAAAAAAATCGATTGCTACAGTTGCTAAAAAAACAAAATGTTGCGTTGACTGCAAACCAAGATGCAAGTATAGGTTTACACAATTAACGACACTCGAAAAACCAGGAAGCTTCAAATCTTTTTTTCTTTTTTAATTTGGAAAATAATTTGAATTATTTAGGTATTCCTACTTGAGGTGTGGACTATATCTTAGGGATCTAGAGTAATGAGTCTACTGCTGCTTTCCAAATCTAATCTTGTTTAAGTCTCACACCTTTAGCACTTTATCTTAGTATTTCTTGGGAGCAAACGTTACTTCCCAGTTTACTCAACCCAATATCAACAAAGTTTAAACAGATGCTTATCAACTGGGTTAACTGTTCATTGTTAACCAGATTTTGCTAGCTTTTATATGTCTACCTGGAGTCAGCTATAAGAAACGATTCAAAGCCATCTTAATACGTCATACCTTACAAGCTATATTGTCGCTTTTGCTATTGCTATTGCTATTTTTTTTTTACTTTAAATAGATGTAGACGTCCCTTATCTTGATATGTAGGCCGATACAAATTTTCCGTGCCGACAGTTGTCAAGTGCTATGTCTTCCTTCTCGGAAGTGACATTTGATTCTGCTTTCAAGCAGGGCCTTCCAAATATTTGTCCAAAGACGAGAGACATGGTTGCAACCTACCATGTGTGTGACGGCTGGTGACGTCGTAAAAATTGTTTTCGATACCTCAAATGTGAGGGCAACGGAAACTGGGTCTGACGATTAAAGTTCTATATACACCTTTAAATATCAGTTGTTATTACCCCATGCAGTCACTCACCTATGGAGCTGTACATTGCACAATACACCCTTGGTAGATTTGTTGCCATGGAACTATTTGGGGTGGGTCAGTAGTAACACTCAACTTGTACCCCACGGTAAAGTTACCCGAGGTACGGCAGACTCCTGTTTAATGGTGTGAATGAGAATGTGTCAGTGTTCTCTTTGAGGGCGGGGTGGATGTGTAAGTGGCGTCTGTCTGTATTTTGGTTCTCCTGGATACTTTGAAAAATATCTGAGCCATTAAAACTTAAAACATGGTAAGGATATAGCTTACGGTGAGATGTCCAAGACGCTTTTTTTCTTTCCTTTTTCTTTTTTGTGAATAAGATGATTCCCTTTGATGATTCTGAAGTGAACATTGCATTTGCTTCATATCTGCGAAAATATACTAAACATTGACATAAGAAATAACAATGACGTATTTGATGACATAGTACCCAAAGTAGATCACTTCCATGATTCAATTTGAGTGAAATCGTTTATTTGGGGGAGGAAAAACAACTTTTGGAGTTACAAGAGCGCCACTTGCAAACAGGATTACAGTACGGTAGAGATTGCCCAGATATAGTCCGTAAAAAGTAGATCGCGTATATGTGGCCAGTCTTACGTAGTTCATTGTATTTAAAAGTGTTGACCATCTCTGACATCTACTGAGCCAGAATATCGCTGGCGACCAATTGAACGTAACGTTTTGTTCTGCGGTGTTTCTTACTTTTACCACGGAGCAACTACGAAGTAGCTCCATGATCACACAGTCACGCAGTATCACGCCAATCTTTTAAATGGGGTAAATTGTCGATTGGTTGCTGTACGTAGTCGCATTACTGTCACCTATTTGATAAAATAGTTATCACCAAATCCAGCGACTTCCGTGTATGCGACAGTCGTTGCCAATGTTAAAGTACACTCGACGCACAATACTATTCCCATCCACTGGGTCGATGATTTGGTATCAGCTATATGTGTCACATTCCCTTTAAGGGAAGTACCACACCGTGCACAATTGTCTGTGCTTCTCATTCACCGGTCATCTTAAGTACGCTTTAATAACTACGTTTAAGTGATAATACATACGTAGTATACATGGGATACATCGGTAACCTGTCATGACCCCTAACTACACGACACCAGTACCAGGGAGCTCCCCGCTAGTACATCCTCTCTCCACGTTGGTACCCTGGACTGTAGCTAACGTTTCATGACATTATTGCTCTGAGGTCGGTAATACAGAAACCTGCCCGGGATTATATCTATCACCCCGCCGTACAGTGTTACGAGCAAAATACGATTTGTGCTACAGCTACTCCTCCAAGGATCACAAATTCGTCGTAGATATTCAAACATGACCTTGATGATCGCCCTTGATATTGACATCAGTCAAGTAAATATGTTTACCCAAATACTAAATGCATGTTAAGATCTGTGAGACCGTTGTCATTTCCAATAAAGTGTAAGGCTACTCATGAGCCGGTTGAGACAAGCAGATTTTACTGCCTAGCCGTCTTTGACGACATGGACGTATGTTTGCTCAGTGACACGTCCGCACGCAATTATGACATAAAATTGTAGAAACGAAACAAATAGGGGGAAAACGGTGCGTTTCAGTTGTCAGCCGGATGGTTACTTAGTCTTATGATATCAACTGTCAACAATCTCGAGGCAGAGAACCAACTGTCATTCAACAACCTGAAGACACCTTTGACTGTGAGCTGTCAATCTCGAGTGGCAGTATCATCTACCAGCCGGCAATCTCGCGAGGCAGTATCATCTACCAGCCGGCAACCCCCTAGACAAAGTATCAGTTGACAATCGAGAAACAAGGTATCATCTGGCTGTCGACAACCTAGAGGCAGAGTATCAACTGTTAGCGGACAACCTCGAGAGACAACAGTATCATATGTCAGCTGACAACCTACACATACAGTATCAGCTATCAGTCGTTAACCTCGAGACACAGTATCAGCTGTCAATTAACAAGATCAAAACACAGTATCAGCCGACAGCCACAACCTCGAGACACAGTATCATCTGCGTATCGAGAAACTCAAGCCACAGTATCAACTGTCATCCAACAATCTCAAGACAGTAAAAAATGTCACAAAACAATAACTTCTAGACACAGTATCAGTTATGAATCGAAAACATCGAGATACAATATCAATTGTCAGCCAACAACCTCGAGACTTAGTATCATCTGCATGTCGACAACCTCGAGACACATTATCAACTGTCACTGTCGACATCCTCGAGGCTTGCTAATAGTGATCGGCAACATGAAACCACGAAACTTGCCAGTGGCCGACCGACAACTCGAGTCCTTGGAACATTTGTCAGAATGAAAGATTTCGTCTGGCACAAGCTGTCAGATGACACCTCAAGGAATGGAAACTGACAAACTCGGACATGTGACATCATCTGCAAGTCTGTAAAATCGGACGCATTAAAGGGAAATAGGGCGTTTAGAATACACCAACATAACATACAACAGAAATAGTTTTAGTCATTGTTAAACCATTCAGTCTCATAAATAAACACTTACCAAAGCTTCATCTCCTCAAAACATTATGCATGTGATGAGTAACGGAAGATGCATCATTTGAATTTTGAAAAGTTTGGGTGAACAAATTGGTGTTGAGCATAAAATAACTAAGTTTCTACCTGTGAGAAACTTATTTCTTGAAAAGAAGGCTACTGTCCTTCCTTATTTTGAATAATCTATCATTTTGCGTCCACAAACATTGGTTTTAATAACATGGATGTTTTATGTAAAACAAACGCCCTATTTCCCTTTAACAACAGTCAATCATCGAAATCCCTCGGATTTGCTATAAGCAGTTAGTCGACGACTTGGGACGTATTTATCAGCTGTCGACCCATGACATCATCGTGCCGTGGTATCAGCTCTATTCGCATAAATGTCTTCTTATCTCTCAACGTACGAAAGGTTGACTTTGCCATAAAACAACTCAAAGTCTCAGTCCACGCAGCTGTCCGACAAAAAAAAAAAGGTCGGCTCTAATCTTTTCACTGGAAGTAAACTATGTAAAACACATCACATATGACACTGATTGTAATTACCCCAGTGAAGTAAAAGGATACCCCAGCCCCATCCACACCTGATCTATACCACACAAAAATGCACTGTATTGGTTTGCACGTAAAGGGTTCAGGAAGAAGACCCATATATTCTACTGTACAAATGTACGATCTTATTTTGTCTCAGAGCTACAAATTGACTTGTGTCTTTCTTGGAGAGATATTACTCATATACAAACAAATTATAGTTTTATCATTTCACGCAGAGTGCCTGTTTGCATCCAGGCCCTATAAACATCACCCCCTGCTCTATCCGTTACCTAAAAGGGCAAACGGCTAGTTCGCCCAACTCCAGTACCTGTCCCCTATCTTAAAGTGGTATATATTACTTGAACATTATGTGCGTGAACACGTGAGTATTTACATTAATAAAAGTCTACTTCATCGGTGTGTGGCAACTGTGACGAAGTGAATCAATATAACTATGCTACACAGTCTGTTAGATAAATGATTGGTTAAGTTAGACTTGTTAAAGATCAGCTGTTTGTCCAATATATAACTATATATGTGGTACATACTGACCAGCATTGGACAATATTTAAAAGCCACGCAAATGATTAATTCTTTATACGTGCATTATTTACAAAGACACACAGTCATCACCTCTTCCCCAAGCCCACCCCCCCCCCCCACCTCATCACTCTGGTTTTAAGGACCGATGTCAACCAATTCACCTCGATACTGGACGAACAGTGGCAATGACTAATATGATAGAGTATACTTACCGGTTAAAAGTAAAACTAAACCGGTCATCAACGTCATTCTTTCTTTAATATCCATCCACCTCTAAATTGAAGTTCAGATATAATGATATCGAAACGATTCTTTACCAACTATGATCCGTGTTCGATTAAAAGAAAAGCTCTGAACGGTTCTATCTGGCCACTCCTCGGTGCCAACTTTCGAAGATTTTAAATCTTCCCGAATCATGCTATAAGTATTCACTTATCTTGTAATTCCCATGGTAACCACCGGCAGCGGAAGCTACGCAGATAAGCCTCGGGCTTTTCGAGAAAATCGTTTCACAGATTCAGTGTAGGAAAAAAAAAGAAAAGTGGAAAAGTGATCTCTTTTGAATCCAGAGACTTGTCCAGGATTTATTCTAGGCCACCTCTAAACTAATTTTAGAATGCACAACCAATGACTCTTTCGGTATGCCAGCGTGTTCTTGAGAGGGAATAAAAATTAGCCTTCGTTAAAAGATCATCACCATTGGGTTAAACCAATCTTTGGGCGACAATAGCAAATGACGGAAACGTTTAGACTAATTAATAAACTGACGAGTTTCATCTCCACATAGTGAGGCTTGGCCGGGTCAAAGGTCATTACATCCACCCCTGACGTGCACCACCTGAGCTAATACATGTACATTAACAATGTCACCATTTCAGTATCTCGTGACTAAAAATTCACGTATTTAGCAAGGAATGCATGGTCTTTATTAAGGGAGACGTCCAACCAATAATTTTCGGGAATGTTTTGAATCAAAGTTTAGAAAAGTAAAGTCGGTACTTTCCCAAATCCTTGAGAAAGATCGATTTTTTTTTTTTTTCTGATAATGACTTTAATAGTTCATTGAGGGGTTCAAGTATGATGCAATTTAGCTCTAAAGAATGTTTAGTCCAAACAAAGAAAAAAGAGTAAAAAAGTATTCTGCTTTATTTCTTTTCATTTAAATAACTCTTAACAATAAAAATGAATACAGGATAGATGGCTTCAAGTTGTGAAGGGTGACTGATGGGTGAAACGGTCTTTAGCTTTGATGTCATCTATTGTTCGTCCTCGGTGTTCGTTTTTCGAATCAAGTGAGTTTCTAGATCAACTTTAGGGCTTTCTAGTGCAAATTATTCGAAGGGTGAGGGGATGAGCTCAGAGAAAGAATGAGGGAGGAATTGTGGAAAGATTATCAACACGGTGATCCCCCCCCCCCCCCATCGGTTGATGAGGAGCATATAAGAATATTTTGGGATAAAAATACCCTAGATGGCTAAAGATTGCCCTTCACAGGCTCCCCCAGGAAGCTCCTGGAAATGGTGCTGTCAGTGTTTCCTTTGTAGGGAACTTTTTTCCTGAATGATTATTGGAAATTTATGCAGTTTTCACTGAAACCCTAGGACCAATGGAGTCACCGGTGATGTTTCGGGGGGGTCAGGGGCGTCACTAGAATTTTGTTTCCGACGAGACGTGGCACTTGAATGCCGGGGCCTCAGTGACGGTGAGGTCATAGCCGATCATTTGAAGACAGAATCTCATCACCCCAGACAGTTTCAGTTCTTCAAACCACTTACGTTTAGTCCCTCAAACAGCATGTCTCAAATTCCTCCGTACGATGGATCCCTGTGTACACTGTGTATCATGAGCTACTTTTCATTTTTCGAATTTGCTGTCAATCAAAGAGAAGAACCAGTTAAAAATTCTGCTAAAAATGTGGCTTGGGGTGAGGAATTACTGCCTCTAAAACAAAGTTACAGTGATAATGAAATACAAGAATGAAGCTGCTGCAATGGCATACCCAGGAGTGTGGACTAGAGGGGATGGGTATGACAATTATGGGAAGAATAAGCAGACCTATTACCATAAGTTTGCGAGAAGCGTAACATAAAATTTATTTATACAAAAAAACCCACCTATCGCTAGAAATTGCTCTTGTTAGGATCAAATAGTAAGTTAGCTTCAGGAATGATTCTCGGACGGTTAGCTTGTCGCCCTACACTGTTGTCATGGAACGTGTCCTTGCTTCTACTATTTTGGAATTTAACTCATATGATTACAATATTATCATACTATCATTACTTCTTAACTCTGAACTGGTTTATTACATAACCCCCCCCCCCAAAAAAAAACAAAAAAAAACATGCAGTTGTGGAGAAGGCACGCATCTGTGGGAAAGCCCTGTAGATATTCGCAGGACTGAATGTTATGTCTTCGCGGTGTATTTGCTGTTTGTGTTGTGTAGAAAGGAAGGGTGAATCTGGTCTTGTTGGTTTATCGAAAAAAAGAGAGGACTGAGACTGGGAGCCCCCCCCCCCCCCCCTTCATACTTGGATCCGCACCTGTAACATCAACTTGTTCTTATGCTGGGTCTGAAGAGGATGAGAGGTTACAAAGTGAAAATTGTTACCAAATGTTGAGCTTTCGACTGCAGGCCACCATTCCCCTCAATTTCATGCCCCCGAACTCGGTTAACTTTTCTTGAATAACACACAGAAGAGAACTATAGCAGTAAACTCTCATTGTAATACAAGCACTGTTGAAAGTATGATATGGATATCCAACGTATCCTCCCCCCCCCCCCACACACACACAGACACCCACCCACACACTCACACACTCACACAAACACGTACAAGTCGACATTACACATTGAATTTTGCATTGTTGCTGCTTTCTGAACTCTAACTCTTATTATTCACTCCCTGTCTTTTTTTCTCGAGGAATTGAGAAATCTAAATGAGGAATTAATTTTTCACAAAACAGTTGAAAATATTAATATCCTTACTTAAAGACTACGAATTTCTCTTAATTTCAGATATATTCCATCCCAGCATCAACTATAGCAGGTTTTTGCACCTAGTCCAAAGATTTTCTAAACTGGGGAGGGAAAGACACCCTTCCCTCAGACACCTCCCAACGGAAGGCGATCAAACATCAGATCCTTCATATCAGAAGTGGCACCCTTCACAGACTTAGACCAACCTACGCCCGATGCCCCACTCCCCTCCCCCCTCCTCCAACGTTCAAAATCAAACTGACGCTCATATCTGCAGCAATACTTTGCCTAGCCTTTGCCATCTCCTAGAGCATGTGCTCATATGTCCCCCCCCCCCCCCATCCTGTAAATGACTGGACTTAAAGTGAGAAAATTCATGCGGTTGTCTTATCTTAGATGTAGGAAGTTGTGTTGTTCTGTGTCCTGTTGTGCAATTTAGTTCTTTTAAGTTTATTTACTCGTTGTGCTTCATTTACTGAATATCCTGGCAATGTGAATTTTACGTTAGGATTGCACTTCAGCGATAGAACACATAAATGCCAGGTACTGTAAGGGAGATTTTAAAGGGGAGGGGGGCAGCATAGAAGAAAAATATTGGTTCCTTTCAGCTCAGTTATGTTAGTCCGGATAACGTGTGATACTGCAGAGGGTCATTACTGATAGATAGATAGATAGATAGATAGATAGATAGATAGATAGATAGATAGATAGATAGATAGATAGATAGATAGATAGATAGATAGATAGATAGATAGATAGATAGATAGATAGATAGATAGATAGATAGATAGATAGATAGATAGATAGATAGATAGATAGATAGATAGATAGATAGATAGATAGATAGATAGATAGATAGATAGATAGATAGATAGATAGATAGATAGATAGATAGATAGATAGATAGATAGATAGATAGATAGATAGATAGATAGATAGATAGATAGATAGATAGATAGATAGATAGATAGATAGATAGATAGATAGATAGATAGATAGATAGATAGATAGATAGATAGATAGATAGATAGATAGATAGATAGATAGATAGATAGATAGATAGATAGATAGATAGATAGATAGATAGATAGATAGATAGATAGATAGATAGATAGATAGATAGATAGATAGATAGATAGATAGATAGATAGATAGATAGATAGATAGATAGATAGATAGATAGATAGATAGATAGATAGATAGATAGATAGATAGATAGATAGATAGATAGATAGATAGATAGATAGATAGATAGATAGATAGATAGATGATAGATAGATAGATAGATAGATAGATAGATAGATAGATAGATAGATAGATAGATAGATAGATAGATAGATAGATAGATAGATAGATAGATAGATAGATAGATAGATAGATAGATAGATAGATAGATAGATAGATAGATAGATAGATAGATAGATAGATAGATAGATAGATAGATAGATGTAGTGTGGAAAAACAATACTGTGCTAACACCATACTCCTGGTAAATTGTTGCAGTGTAGAGGGACCACAGCCGAGGACTTTGTATGATAGTGTGGAGAAACAAATTTGGTGGCGTACTTGAGGATTGGTGACAGTGGCGGTGTTGTAGTGTTGAGGGTTTGTAGTAAGTGGGAAAGTCTGGGCTAGGTATGGCAGGTTGCGGAAGCTCATTACAGGAGGTTACAGCAGTTATGTGTGACAGTGCGTAGAATCAAACTAGTAACAGTTTGTTACAGATAAAATTTTGTTAAAGGTAGACAAATAAATCGAGGTTAAATGCGACTCTGTTGATGATGCATACTGAAGTCGCAGTCAATTTAGGCGTGGCAGTGTGTGAGAAAGCTGCAGAAACTATACATTCTATCAGTCAAGACCGACTGCAAGGATCATTCCTGCAAAGAATTACACCTGTCGCATCAAATAGTGGGAAATACTGCATAATATGGTAATTGACTGATCCTCGCCAAATGCTCAGTGCAATGTGTGTAATCGTGCAGTTCTATAACTCTTCATCAAGTTTCATTAATATATTGGAATAACCAGCATTTTACTAAATAGTTCGACCCCGGAGACGACATAAAACTAGCCCAAAATACTATTTAGTAGATCCCTGTAATATTAACTCTTCTCAGCAGGATCTGTGTTATTCATCGCAGTGGAGAGAGTCAAATGAAAAAAAAAAGAAAAAACATCTGTCTCTTGCAACATTAGGAGGAGGAGGAAAGGATGGGAGGAAGGGGGTACTGATTGCTATTTCCACCAATCACTAAAGAGGTGCAACATCAGGAGAAGTTGAAGGGAGGATCCTCTATGCAGGTCATCGTTGCTTAGCAGGGGTCAGTAAAGGTCCCAGTCCAGAAATAACAGGTCACTTTGTTAATAACTCAACACCAACTCCGACATTATACATTTCTAACATTCAAGTAAACGTTTCTTCGCATCTTGATTTTGTAAACCTTGAGAATGTGTGTGCATTACCATTAATTTCCTTTGCTTGTTCCCCCCCCCCCCCCCCTCATCTTATGTTAGTCTGAAATTTACAGAGGTGCATCTTTTGGAGCATTGATGTTCTCGTGAATAAATATTGAAGGTAACATGACCGATGGTAGTCAACGTATCATTTTGTGTTTATACTTAAAACACCAATTTCGTAATGGTTTATGGTAGAATTGTTATAGCGTTGAAGTTATGAACCGTGATTGTGCTGAAGGAACCAACATAGATGATGTTGAAAGATAATATCGCAGGGGCGTAGCCACTCTTTTAATGAGGGGGCAAAAGCGGCTCATCGTCCCTATTTTTTACCGTCGTCCTGGAGGAGGGGTGTAGCCCTAGGGGAGGAGTGCTGTTCCACCAAGTCTTAAGCCAGGGATTTCAAATCCATCAGTCCACAGAAAGGCCTACGTGGCATGAGGAAAGGTCTAATTGGACGGAGCCCCCTTTCCTTGCCTCAAAATAATTATGCTTGCCCCTCTTAGTGTGCCACTCACGGTGCAAAACTGGTTTTCTTCCACTCCTGCCCCCATGAACCTAAACAAAGGTTAAAGAGTATTGGAGGGCGCTAAGTGCCGTCAGAACTATCTAAGCGGAGCGTCACCATCGGTCGGCCAGAAGCGTACCAGAAAATTTTTGGTTTTTCAAACTCTCTAAAATCTCTTGACGATCGGTTGACAATGCAAAATGAGTGTATATCACATATATCATACGATGAAACCATTCAACGTTCCATGGTGATGATAAACAAGGGCTCCACGTTGACGACAGTAAGATACTGAACGTGGAGACCACGCCAACTGAGCCTATAGTGACAGCATTGAAGATACAGTGGCGTACATATGCTGTTTGAATGCATTTGCAAAGTCTTGACACTACATTGCTACTAAGGTTATGCCATAAGTTTTAATGTGAGTAGATTGAGGGCAATCAATTTTTAAGTGTAACCCAGAAATTGCAGATGATAATAAGAGTGAAGCATGCCCCTTTATACGTTTTGGAATAGAACTTCTCCAATCAGACCCTTCAAATTAAAACTCTCACGTCAAATAAGAATATATGACGACAAAGTCGCGATTGGAGAAAAGTTCCCCCATATATTGTTTGGGAAAACATTAATTACAATCTTGACCGATCAGAAGCAAAATAACAGCTTGTTTGAAAACTTCCATTGCTTACAAATGCCTGTAAAGAGTTTCTACTCAAAGTTCCAGGTGACATACGCCTCTGGACTTTTACAAACGTTTTTGTTTGTCCAAAAATTGAAAATATTTGTCAAAAGAGGACGAGCCTGGTGGTCTAACCCCAATGTAACCCAGTTAATAATGTTCTGTTTTCTTGACTTCTGATTTAACGTTACGACATCCTTGTGTAATGAAAACCGCATCTCAACCACTGAATGAGTAATACCGAGAAATTTAATTATTCTTGTCGCTACCAACGTTTCGATACGAACAATATAATCTACATAAATTCAAAACAAAAAACACTCTATAGACATAACCGCAAGATTATTAAGAGTGGGAGAAATGTATTATTTCAGAGTAAAAAAGTCACGTTTCTTAAATATTTGTAATAAAAGATTGAAAGAAACTTTAGAGGCGATTTATTATCAGCAGTTTATGCTGATACTTCATTCCTGAAATAGTGTTTGCCGGAAGCAACAGAACTCAAAAGTCAGATCCCACAAAAAAAAAAATCACTTCACTTGCTGCATGAGACATTTTTTTCAGAATTAACGACTGTTTTCTTCGTGGCGATTGTGATCCTATGGCGTTACTGATCATCTTCTGTTGGGTCGTACGCGATTGCTTATGCGCACCAGTTCTGCGAAAAAATTCAATGCCAGCACAGTTATGGTATAACTTTGCTTCAGAAATACTTGGAAAGAATCCTCAACCCCTATAGGCCCATTATAGTCAGTTGAACGTGCATTATCCTACAGATAAACACGGTCAATTTGAGAGAAAAATCACCGACGGATGAATACAATAAAACCGTAGATCAACAGTGTTTTGTCGTCTGCTATATCACACAGAACAATGGAGGTACCTTGACTGTATAACGAATATTGTTGACAAGTTGTGAATCTTCTGTACCTTTTCTCGTGGTTCGTTTTCAGTAAAAATGTGGTTATTCACAAAGCGAATTTTTTCCTTCGTTTTAGTCTTTTTTTTTTTAAATCAAAATCTCGTTTTGTATGTATGAACAATGTTAATCAACTTTGGATTAAATGTAGGATAATAGGATAAGAGCTCGCATTAACACTTGATACATTGAACTACTTGATACATTGGTTCATGGTGGTATAATACTGGTATAGTAGTGCTGCGGATTTAAGGATTACAACTTTAAGATTTATCAAAAAAGTCAACATCTTACCCTCCATCGGTTGCTACGACAATTGAGAGGAGTTTACACACTAAACAATGATTTAACAATTACCTGTCTGATGGGCAAACTGATGGTGTTTCTAAAATATTTTCCCATTTCTCTGAGACTTTTTTGTGCCTTACTTGAGTGCATTTTGACTTCATCTTGTTTGAATGTGAGGCCTAGATTAAGATTAGAGCACACACCCAGTATAAAAGTGTAGGCTCACGGAAGTATGCTTGCTTTTCAGATTCAAAACGAACATCGAATGGCCCCATGTTCAGAAACTGCTGAACAGCTTATAGCACATAGAACAAATGTAGAACAAAACAAAAACCAATAACAATTAACAAAGTCACTTCACAAAGATATCAAAAATATTAGACATGATGTATTATTAACTATAACCAACTTAACTCGTGTATGAAAAGCGATTTCAACATTTCATTGATTATCAAACCAGGATTATCAACATTATTTTGATAAACCTGGTTTATCGACTGACAATCCAGGTGTATCGTTGAAAATCGAGGATGAACTAGTCATAATCTCGGTGCATCACTCGATAATCCTGGACTGGCGGTGTCTGAGCGAGAAATTCTTTCAAATCTAAACTGAACAACTGCCATTCCATTTATCGTTTACTCGGGTACACATTTACTTGCATGTCTGTTCTGACTCCGAGTCCATTCCGTGACAGAAGCAAAACCGCAAAGCACCAGTTCCGCCTTGTGGTATGAGTATGTAGAAGTACGTGAAATGTTGCAAGTTATTGATCGATAATTTCTCTCTTTCTTGGAGGGGGGGGGTTAACAATTTGAATATTAGAAATTTAATTTTAAATGTCTAAATTAGATTGCCAGATATTTCTTATCAATTAGCAAATAGCAAATATCGCTTAATCAATTTCTAACAGCCAAAACATTTACGATATCTGAAATTTCTTAGCCAGATATCTGAAAATGTATTTCGGTCATTCCATGTCAAATATTTCTTATTTATTTATGCAGATATCTAAGGGAATGCGCAATTTAAGGCACCTGAAAATGTTAGTCGAGATATTTAAAAAATTTTTACAAAATGTTCCAATTATTTTCCACACTCCTGCAGAGTTGGTTCAGGTGGACTGCAAAGGTGGTGCATTGAACCCAGTTGAGGAGATGTAGCGGGTCCGTGAACGATGTCCTGGGTTAACTTTAGAAAGTGACGGTGATGTGTCGTTGAGAGTACATAGCTTTTGTACATTAATGAGTCTGGAAGATACCATACGCTATACAGTGAATAAAACAGCAGCAAATTAATTTCAGCATAGCATTGATTTAAGTCAATGGTCAGCCTGCTCAGGTCACATTTATAAAAACATGTTGTGTCTGAACTGGTCTTGGCTTTTAACGACGTCCCAACAAACTGTAAGGACCAATCAGGGCTTAGGAATTAAAAGACAGCTAGATGTTAACCAATCACAGCAATGCTTTACCAATACGGCAGCATGCTCATCTTACACGATATAACAGAACCAGGTAACCACAGGGAAACTGTGGTAAACCTCTGTACTAGCGTCACCCTCTAGTCGCTTAGTGTAAAATTCAATATTGTACGGGAAAAAGTAAGTGAGAAATTTTGAATTCAACTTCAAAAGTGCAACGGTCATTTTTTTTCAGGAAAAACCCTTTCCCCCCGGCTTCCCAGTGGAATCTAATTCAAATTACTGCGCGACAACTGGGAAATAAGATCGCAAAGCAAGGTACTGTGGCTTTTATTGGCAAAGAGTTTGCAAACCAAATGTATACTTATCATGGGCGTGGATCATGGGGGACGTAGGGATACGTGCCCCTCACTTTTTGTAAGAGGGGGACATTTCCCCAATGTCCCCTCCACTTTTTCTAAATGATGAAACCTAAAACTGCGATTACTGGTTAAAATACAGAATTTCGATCACACTCTTTGATATTTTAAACGTCCACAACGTTAATTTTTCCATGTAGTAATCAAGGTTGTAGCGGTGCGGCGACCATATCATATGCTTTTCGTTGACATTTGTTGTTGTACAGCGTTCCTGATGACATGTCTTCTGCCACGTGCTATTCAACTCTAGTAAACTCATAGAGTTTCTATGGATCAGCTACTTACGTAATTTTAGTCGTATGTCATCACCTGCACCTGCAGCGTTTAGTCCCCGATAAACTTTTTATGTATATGTAGTGAACAAGTTCCTATGTATTCAGTTTATTGCCCACTACTAGACAAGAGCGCAGTGCACCCTATTGCAGTTTTATGATCTCACCAATTGCTATTGTCAACAACTTACATTTTGACATTTTGTCATTTTGATCATGGTATTTACAATTGTTTGCGGAGTCAGAGAAGTATCTAAGCGCATATGCAAAAGTAGCATATTATAGATTAGGTTGGACACTGACATGCAGTCGGCACAAAGAGATGACTTTCATGGAATTTTTCAATGATTGTACGTTTTCAGAACACCTTCTAAAGATCAGCCAGTACAATGATTGGATTGGGACATGACGGTGGGAGGATTAGAACTTTTTGGGTGAAAATTGTAAACAATATAACACAAACTGCGAAAGTGACACTACACTTTAAAAGGTAAAGTTTAACCAAATATTTGCATCATTTTCCGTATAGAGACCCTCCTATTTTCTTTTTTTCAAAGAGGAGTCCCCCCTCCCCATAAACCTCCTCCCCCAGGAAAGAAAAATCAGTTGTGAAAAGTCACGTCCCCCTCGTTTTTGGAAATGATTCCACGCCAATGCCACTTATTAAGTTACTTTAGTACAGCAGGACTTACGAGTTGTCAAGCTCTGATCTTGACTACCCCTTCGGTCTTGGTACCTTTCAAGGTTGGTAGATACATATGTGAATGAGTAATGCACCCCCCCCCCCTCCCTCCGTGTTGGACAATTTGTGTCCGTCTGCTTATCGCTGAACTTACGACCACACCCTGAGAGGGTGGCAGCTACAGTCTAGTGCTATGCAGGGGAGTGAATGAAATGTTTTTCGGGGACTGATGATAAAATACTTCTAATTGGGCGAAGGAAAACATTGATAATCCAAAACTGTTTTTACCCTTACTCTTGCATATCAACACACTGTTCAGTAAATAAACTCCCGTTGACAAAAAAGCTCCTCAAACTTTGTATTTGATTTTTATGTACATATAAATGAGAACAGTAGAAATTCCCATAGCTAAGTTCTTTTATGGTTTTTTCATCTTGTGTTGATAGTAAAATTCTGGAACTTGAACTTTTCTCCTGTGCCCTCCATATAATCCTCCTTCGTATACTACGTCATGACTCCTGATGGCTCAAAATGTGCTATAATTTTTAGCTTGTCGAGTTGGACATTAGTTTCGCCGCGAATAACGTTAATATACATCCCGTGCCAACGAGGATGTTAAATATGTTATGACATAACCGCACCAATTATTACTACGCTCCGCCTACCGAAAATGTGTGTGTACATAAGAGACCGCAAAAAATAGAAATAGAAAATGGGAAATGATAAGCAAGCATGATCGTCTAATGCAGATAATTATTCTAGTAATGTTCCATGTACTTTTTTTGTTGGCCCTTATATTGTACTTAATGATTTATGTCTCTGCCATTACCGTGCGGTTCTGACTCGAGAGTCAACCCTAGGTTAGATTTTCTTTTTCCTTTCTTCGGCAGCCGCCAGTAACGCCAGAAGAAAAGAAAAAGAAAAACTAACCTAGAGTTTTATGTTGACTGTCGATTCAGAACCGCACGGTAATTGCAGAGACATAACTCATTAAGTACAGTTCGGCGTATAATTATCTCTCAAATAATCTTCGTATTTCATTGATATTTTCAGTGGGCTTGCGTCTCGGACTTCTGCCAATATATTTATTAAGACATTCCATAGCGACCACATTCAATGTACGAATAAAATGTCATCCTTCTGATTTAACTCCATATCTTTCATGAGTCGAAGAATGCCACCGGGGATACTTCAGCACGAAATGCATTTGAAGGCCGCTGTTATCCTTTATTAATATTCTGTCTGTCCACAATTCATGGAAAAATACGTTTTCCAAACCAGGAAATTCTCACGTAAAGTATTCTGTCATTGCCCTGAAGAGATCAACTTCACGCTGAGGTTATTTCTGTTCGCCAAATGCAATGTTCACCGTTAGCTACCCCATGCTACTTTCAGAGAGGAATGTAACACAACCGCTTGTAACGTCACAATTTCACAAGTCCTCTTTTTTTTCGACACCCAAAACCACATTCTAGATTATCCTTAGACTGAGAGCGAAGGACTTAAAGAAATAGGTATAAAATCCGGCTCTTGAGGGCAGCGAGTAAAGCAGACATGGGACTTAAGAATAAAAGTGTTGTTAAAATAACTTTATATTGTTAGACATAAGGAATTCATCCTGTTTGAAACACTACGTACCGATTTAAAAGACGACTAAAAGTTTGCAGTTCATGTATTGTCTCAACATTTGAAAATATCCTGTTTAATAGCATTGTCGTCTTAATTGTTCTTATTAGGGTATTTTGATAGGTTTTTCTTTTTCATTTTATTTGTTTTTTTTCCACCTCCCGAAATCCATCCTCATCCACAAATCGTCCAATAGCCTTACTTTTAATATTTTATGTATTTCATTTCGTTGATCTCTTCCTTCTCACAGGATAGTACAGTTACTTTGCTGTGAGCATGATAGCTGTTTCGGCCGTTATGTCAACGTTTGCCAAAATTGGAGAGAGTAAGTTACAACACCTGGGAGGTCACCTATATGTTGGTGTACCAAGAAGATCATGACTGAGGGCGACATCATGATATGTGGGTGGATATGTGTGGGGGGTGGGCATGTGTATATGTGAGTGTGTGCTTTACACTGATATTTGATAAACTGATAATGATCATGATTTGTTTTGATGTCAGGCAAATTCTGTTGATTACGTCTTCAAAGTCGATTTTCTTTTTTCTTTTTTGTCTTGTACTTATTGTATATGTTTCTAGAATTCTCCTTAAGTTTGTGTTCTGATACCCGTGTTGATACAGAAAAAAAGCTCTCCTGTTGAATTCTGGTAAATAAAAAAAAAACAATGTAGGAACAAGACCAACGATTTATATACCATAATAGACCTAAATCCTAATGTGTAAATACTCATGCCAATACTTATCCATCGTGGAGTACACTGAGGACCTTATGCATCTTATATGGTATAGCCAAACATTAATCGTTCGACATTTTGTGAAGTTGAATATTTTACTGAAAATCTCGTTCCCTATACGTTTGTTTCATGCCATATTAAATCGGTCAAAGATTTGTAAAATATATACATTATGAAATACGATTCGGATTTCCATATTTAGGAGGGTTTTCCTACGGCTTAGTGATGAGAAACGTTAGTTTACTGCCTTACAGATACGATAAACCATTCAATTGGTCTGATATTGTTTGAGCTCTGGTATAATCTCGTTGAGATCATTAGAAAACTACATCACCTTCGTTTTTACACCAAGATTCTGCTGAATGGGAGTGTAGTGTAACGTATAGTGAGAATTTCGTATCAAAACACCTGCCATACCGTTTGGTCGATTAGCTTCAAATTTATCTGACGGAGGAGTGTAAATCCGGTAAAGTATTTCGTCTCCCAGACTCCAGGAAGTAACGGTTGAAAGTCATCTATGTTCCAAGTCGTACAAGCCAGGTACTTTTGGAAATGACCTTCGTGATTGTAAGCAGTACTATCCTACTATCACCATTGAATTAGCCAGATAATTTTGTTTTCTTGCCTGACGCTGGTGCCGTCGTATTTTATTGACATTTTTCACCGGTCGACATATTTCACCGGTCGGTGGCGGCCATGGCAGTCTCCGTCAGTGTTTTCTGCGAAGAAACTGGATTAATGTTTAACATGACGCGCTTCGTAGAGAGCATTGCAAGAGACCTGTATAACACTCTAAATTCGCTATGGTTAAAATCGACCACAGATTGGTAAACTATGCACCGACCTAAAATATGGTCAACTTGGTCAGCATAAATTATGTGAAACAATTTAGCATTTTGGGCCAGGTGCATAGTTAACTAATTGACCGTAGTGAATTTAGAGTGAAGCGGTGTGAAGGAGGGATGACAAAGACCTTCAAGTAAGTTCATTGTTGGTTTAGAAAGTCTCTTAAGTTCTTGAAGAATCTCTCGGTCAAAATGTTTGACTATACAGCATATAACTATATATATGTAACCGCTACTTTCATTTCTAAGAAGAATTTAATCTACGCATAATTTAGTAGAGTAATTTGTAGAGTAAATAGAGCAACATACCAGGACGTTCACTACAGAGACTGGATAAATTGATCACGCACAACACTTAACATGTAACTGTCCTACTAAAGGTTGTTAAAATCAAATCGAAGACTGATGTTTCAACACATTACAAAGTACAAACACTACACGACACTCGCTTTCTCCTGTTGAAGAGTATGTGGGGTTTTGAAAAGTCCAAGCGATATGATATGGATAAAGCTGTGGATTGCCTACTTCCTTTAAGGGTTTCTTTCTTTTTAATATGACTCCTCCAAAGTTGCATGAATTTCGATTTGTAACCGCAAATCATCCAGGATTCGTTGTTCTTCTTACGATAAAGTAAGAATAATGTACAGGGCTAAAAGAAACCCAACCATTTGTGCTGATTTAAGTGGCAGTGATGACTTTTATCTGGTAGTGTTGCAAATGTGTCCACACACTAGGCAAGGAATAGAATTAAATAAATTCAGTGTTATTGATGTGAAACGGTATATACTTTATTTTATTCAGGTGTGTTAGACAACGTTCTAGATTCATTACCACTATTTGGTTGTAACTAATACTTAGAATGAGATCTTTGCCATAGTGGGTAACGATATCACCTAAAAATGGCGGATACTTTCATGTATTACACTTGTAACTCAACGCTTTCTGAAAGAGTACTTAGTGAACTTGACCGTGGCAGAGGACTGCTGGATATGAGACTACCGAAGTAGGATGACGTAGCTACCATAGCAACGACAACTATAGATATGGTTGCAATGCCGAAAAGAGTAGCTGGGACATTCTGTACACCGGTGACAAAATTTTGAATAGGGCCCAATGTAACAGGGTTGTTAGGAGGAGCAGGTCTAAATATCTTGGACGTTGCTGTTAAAATATTCGGCTTCGTCGTAATTTGAGCGGACTGTGTCACAGGACGGGCCTGTGTTGTTTGCCTCTGATACATTCTTGTATCCTCAGTGGTGGTTACTAAACTAGTCAGTGCAGCTTTAGTCAACATAATGTCTGTAATTGCCTCTGTGGGTCCTTTCGAAATTGAAGGCCCCGATTGTGTAACAAAGGAACTACCTGTGCGTGTAAGTTCAGGCGTTGTAACTTTCACAGTTGGTTCAATCAGTCCTAGGGTTCTCTGTGTCAATGGCTCCATGGAAATTTGTCTGCCACTAACAGTAACTGGAGACGGTGCTGTTACTGTCACAATTTCTAGGCTAGTGGATATTGTTGTACTAGCTGCTTCTGTGGTGAGATCAAAGTTCTGGTCGTTCTCGTCTTCGGTTTCCAAACTTTCACTACTGAATAGAGGGCGCTCTTTGGATTTGTTCCCGTCACTGTCACGACTTCCACTCCATGAAGGTTCGTCTGAATTTTCAGTCCGTGAATCGCTATGGGAACTGACGTACACATTCTCAAATTTCTCTCGACTCTCGCTGTTGTCAAGCCGGGTAACAT
Source organism: Stichopus chloronotus (assembly GCA_021234535.1). NCBI lineage: Eukaryota > Metazoa > Echinodermata > Holothuroidea > Aspidochirotida > Stichopodidae > Stichopus > Stichopus chloronotus. Next base: position 25,862,352 of record CM037836.1, read on the forward strand.
CATACCACTGGCTTTCGTATTGATAACTACCAACAAAAAGAGGAAGAATTGATCTCTTTCTCCTGAGATGTGTGCATTTTGCAGAATATTTTATTTGACTTATCTTGCCGATGACGTTCTTCGAGGTCTGTTCATGTCCGAGGAATAATCCTCTCAACCTGGAAGATTCATATTTATCCTTCAGGTTCACGTGAGATTTTTGTTTCAGTTTCTGCACATTAGGCCTAGTTGTAGGAAATAAAACTTTCTGAACAGAGAGTTCGGCATTAAACGGAGATTTAGATGCTGGCTTCAAATCGTTGATTTGCGAGATAGAGTTTTGTTTTTGAGACAGACGAGCTGTTTTAAAGGCGTCATCTTCGACAAGTTGGTTTCTTGAGGTATAGCTCTCCGCAACAAAAGCTGTTAAGAATAATAGAAATTACATAATGTTACAAGTTTACGACTGAGGTCTATAGAAGGTCAATTGAGGTAAGCGATAATTGATTTGATGACAATACAAAAATGTAGAGGTCAGGTCAGCCATTTTCGTCATCCATTTATTTTACTATAATATTGACAAAACAAATATTATGTACCATCATTGTTCAAAGACACATTAATTTACCAGATGAATTATGGTTAATCACATAATACATAATAACTATATTGTTTTAGTATAATTGCAACTTTCAATCTGCCTACCGCGTGAAGGTATACTCGCTGTGTATACAGAGGTTCTTCACGTGACGTCACTGCCTTTCGATTTGGCATACTGGCCTTATCTGCTCATGCGTATAAAGTATGTTACGAGTGGACAACATGACCTTACTTATAATTGCTGTACAACGGACGCCTGGCCGTTAAAATAGATAGACGTGCAGTGACGTTGGTGAAGAATCTCTATATCACACGGAGACAGGACCCCATACAAGTACAAACAAGCTTTATCTACAGCTAATACAATGGGTTGTCTTCTTGGTTTACCGTAGAGTACACAAATATAGGAGGGTCATATAGATACAAAATGCATTGTGCTGGCCGATAGAATCTCAATAGAATCATTCTCCTGTTCAATTGTCACAAACGATAAAGATTAGCAGCATGGCAGGTTGCAAGTAATTCCAGATAGACCTATAGTTCATCTAGCGACTTTTATAAAACATAAAATAAACATAAACTTTTATAAAACATGAATAGTGGACTAATAAAATGTAACAAAAATTTTATCTACTCTCTAAAACCTTTAGAGTGAAAGATCAAAGATCAAAGAGTGAAATTAGGGATGACTCTTTATTTGGAGTGAAAAATTTCTCTCGAAAAGAGTTATTCCCATTCCTTTTAGAGTGAATATTCAGTCTAAATTAGGAGTCATCCCTAATTTCACTCTTTGGAATTTAGATGACACCAGAAGAACCAGAGAAATAAAATTAACCGACCGGTTTTCAGAGTTTTAGGATTTAGATGACATTATGCACATTGAGTATACAAACACCGTGATGCGAACTAGTCATGTATTGTATTAGAATCACAGAAACATATCAAATGATTATTATTCTATTCGATGACAAAGGTTTCCCATTAGACAAACATTAATAAAATTAAAATTGCATTCATACTTTTCAGACGTATTTTCAGAATTTTCAGACCTATTTTGTCTATACCTGGAAGCTCTATTTCTCGAAGATGTGGGTAACTCATTATTTCTGTTATGGAACAATAAGATGTCAAAGTACATCGATTGTTATTGATGTAAACTCTTCTCCTTATGGAATGTCAGAAGAATCCATACATATAAAGTTCTTGCCACGGGGGGCAGTTCCGTTCTTAAGTGAACAATGGTTATGAATTGTTGCCAGGTACTTAATTACATATTTCCTTTATACATGTGTTCTCAAGTTAAATGTTTACCGTGCATTGTCAATGCAGATAATTGAACGTTTACGGGGAGAACGACCTTAGATTATTTTATAAATCATTATCTCATTATCAAAAATCAATTACTTTATAAAATGTTATAAATTTAATTTGCACTTTTTGTGCGAAAAGTGCTCTTTTACGAAATTTAACAATTCGTAGATTTAACAATTCGTTATAAACGAAATTGTAAACGAAATGGAACAATGTCATTGCTGATTTAGTGTATGACATATTATGTTTCAATCATCATGTATAGCCTTCATGTTCGTCGTAAGTACATATGCACAGACACAATGTGAAGTAATTAATGTGTAATTCGTAAACAAAATATGTCACTGATGTAGTGCTAAAAATTTAACCACTGCCATTGACCAGATAACTTTGTATTCCTTAAATCACAGTTATAATCACAGTCGTTTGTTATTCTGGAGGCATAATTGGACGCATGTTAACCTGTTTAAATTTAGATATATGTTAGCGCTGTTTACATGTATCTTTTCCACACCTGTTTATAGGAAACATGCTTTGAGTCGCACTTTTTGAAACTAGGAGTGGTTACTCTTTCTAAGTAATTTATTTGTACTCATGTATACCCAAATTTTTACTGTACTTTAGATTGTCTCTCTGAAAGAAATACTTGTATCCGTGCTTACATAAAGCAGGCTACTCGTGTAGTCGTTACATATTACTGACAGTTTGTATTCACAATCTGGCAAACGTACTCCGTACTCTTTCTTGTTCTGAAGCACAAGTGTAACAAATTTTTCGCAACCAGTGTTCAAACCAAATGCGTAAAAGTATTCATAAAAATTATAAATATTGACATAAACCGGTATAGCAGGTGGTTTTTTCTCATCCTGAAACCAAATACATTCACACAAATGAACAAACGTCACGAATATTACAAAAACTTTATCACAGAAATAAGGAATTATAAATAAACTTAACGATTAATTACAACGTCAACTCGTGATACTTACCAACACTGTATAAAAGCAAGAGCAAGTACAGCAAGTCCATCTTGGAGTCAAGACTGGCCGGAAGAAAATGAATTCTCTACATTCTTTTTAACATGGTAACGCTATGGAATCCAACTCGGTAAGTTATGTCGACAGATGACATTACTAACGAGCAAACAATCCGTAGATGTTACTTCTAACCATTTGACAGGGTTTAAAAATAACCAAAGTTGACGCGGAGGTACACTCATATATTTTTAATTACGTTCGGTCAATGAAAGAGATCTTTTTCGTAAATCCAGTGGAAAGTAACTACTTCCCTCTTTAATTATCGAACGTCCTCCACCACAATGTACCGGTGTGACATATCCTTAAGCATTTTACCGTTTGTTACTTGCTGATTAACAAGGTGTAGGTCAACGTGAAGCAGACGTGTTCGCCTAATGTGCGTTATGCATGTAGGTCAAACAACCGAAATTAAATGTAAAACTGTTATAACATGGCTCGTGGGCTGCTTTGTGCATATTTCATAACTATTCGATTAGATTACTTGACATAACTCATGAAACTTTTCTAACTAGAACTAGCGTCTTGTATTAAACGACGCATCGCCAAAATAAAACAATTACCTGCATGAAATTATTTATTTTGGGTAATTTACTGGCAGTCTGATCATGGACAATAGTTGGCTAAATGACTTAATTCATTTTATATCGTTTTATCGAGTGTGACACTGGAATCAACGATGTGCACTGAATGATTATCATTAAACAATGAAGGAATAACTGCTCTATTATTTGTCATTGATCGTGAGGGATTGCCCATTTATCGCAGAACTAATAAGTAGCATGCACACAGTAGTATTAAATAGCTCAAACATTGTATCATGTTATACTGTATACGCCCTTATTAAGTGCACCCTGTCAACAACACAATGTTTACACAAATGGATTTAATAAAGTCGTGGTTGTAGTTTTTATAAATTGCAGTTGGCAGCAACATGGACTAACACCACGTAAGTATCATAGTCTAAATTTTAACTTGAAACCTTCACAACGATCATGAAACGCCCGCACCAGTCTTTTGAGGTCACCCATGAAATCGAACTGTTAGGCATTTGTTGACGTCATTCCAATACAACCGGCAGAGGATTTACGACATGTTTCTCGCTAAAAGAAAATATTTTAATTTTTTTTTCATATCTATAATTACGTACTATTTATATATGTACTGTTTCATGTTTGTATGAATTGTGAGAATATATCAACAAAGGATTACAACCCAGATGGCATGAGCTTCAGAATGCTTATTTGGCAGATGCGTAGTCCGATAAACAAGTAAAGCTTTTGACAGGTTGATGGCTAAATCACCGTCTGTTTCTCTGTCTGTCTACAAACGGTCTGTCTGTTCATATGTACTTCTTACCCAGACCAGAGAAGTAGCCTGGTTTCAGAATTTCTTGCTGTTAAGGTATGACTTTGATTTATCTTCGCGATTCCTTATTCTAAACTTTTCACAACACGCTGTATTATTTCTTGGGTGTCTGTATTTTAAACTAACCCTCCAAATCTGGAATAAAGTAGCGATTTCCTCTGTCCGATTTTAGAGTTATTATCACACTTCATAACAGGCTTGGACGAAACTTCCTCAAATTCGAAGAGCGATCCTCAATTTTTCGTGCACTCAATCAACATTTGGGCCAGAGCATGAGAAAAGAATTGCATACAAAAATGTGGTTAGGCCTGTCCAATATACAGACGACAAGAGCACGTTGCAAACCGGTACAAATCAGTGAAAGAACTTGATTTTCTCTTTGGTTTATTATATTAGGAATATACCGAGTAAAGGTCGACCATGCACAGAGTCTCTAACAACTCCGTGGGTCGACATTTTCCAGAAGCTCAGAAATAGCAACTCTCGCTACAAGCTACACCCTTCCTATTGTCACTCCACAATCTCTTTTATTTTATATGCAATAATAATTATAGAAGATATTCTTTTGTATTATTAAAAGAGGTTGAAATAAAGTCCGTTGAATTGAAATTGAAATGAAATGGTTTCCTGTGGGCTGTATCAAAGACACACTTACGTCTAATTTTGGTCATTTTGAAAAGAAGGTTCCTGTAGAACACTGCGGTTTATGTATAGGTGTACGTCATGTGCCGAATCGGGTCAATTTGTGGGCTCAGAACAAATGACCAAGGGGTGTTCGAATATAGGAGCCGCACTTAATTAAGAGTATCCAGTATATCATCTCCAAAGACGTGTAGTAGCCTATAAGATGGCCATTTGAATTATATTTCTGGGTAAACCTCCCGTGAGTCAGCATTAGACGCACTATAATCCTTACAACTATTTACATCTTTCTACGTAGCACCTTCTGGACTCAGTCCTGTTCAAACTTGTAGGCCATTGGATGTGTTTTACTTATCAGAATAGCTTATAATTTGCATGTTTACTCTAGTTTCGCATCTAATGGTTCTATAAACTGTCAATTTTTTCATTCTTTTTTTACTCTGTCTTGTAATTGCTGTGTGCATGTGAATTAGTCTTAGTGTGAAAAGTGTTTGAGTACAAGTTTCAAAAAACAAACTGAATCGTCAATTGCTCACTCACTAATATCCATCTGTATGTGGCACGTGCGAATCCTACTAGTTTGAACATTTTACATTAGTCTATGAAGTCAACTTGATAGGTTTGGGAAAACGATGAAATTTCACAACTTAAAGTTTCCCATTTTAAACTGCAAGAGTTTCAAGGACAGGCTGATGAACCCACATTACCCCGGTGTTTGTGGCTAATAATCCACATCCGCGTTCCTTTCTTCTCCCCCCCCCCCCCCCCCCACCTTCTTTTTCCCTCCGTCGAAATCACCAAATTTTGACGACAAATGTTCAAAGACCATTTAAAGAGGTGTTTCTGTAATTCAATCGAAAAGTTATGACTTCTCCTTTAAAAGAAATCTTTCGACACAACCTGCAAATTTCAAACCTTAAGGGTTCACATGAAAATGACATTTTGTCATTTTGTATTGGCTGTACTAACCATTGAAAATGTTGAGAACAGCCACAAATTACGTCACAATCATCAAATATTGTCGTTTTACAGGCGCGTTCCTGTCTCATACCTGCATCTAAATTAACCTTGGCTAAGTATGTAAATATATACGGTCAAGATATGGACTTCTGTGATATGTTATCTCATGTTATCCGTGTTTGAATATCGATATTTCACTTATCAATGTAATTAAGTAAGCAAGAAACAATATATATATATATATATATATAAGCCTAACAGAAGAAAAACTACACTGTGCAACATTCCACGTCATCTGTTTTGCATTTTCACCAAACTTTGAAAAGTCATACTTCAAAAACGATCGCAGATATAACTAGAAAATGTGGTTACGTACCGTAACCACAATGGACATGACCATGTACAAGTCTCTGGTTGCCTATGTAGGGTGAGGATAGACAGCCTGGTTAATCCGACAACAGGGACCTAGAACTGGTATGTGGACGGGGAGGGGAGAGCAAATATTTTCAAAAATCCAACATCCTGTCGAACACTGGATCGTTTCCAGGACCGGAATCATTTATAAGCAATCCACCCTAGTACACACACACAACCACCCATACACACTCTCTCATTGGCAAGCACATATGTACACTCAAAGTGACGTGTTCTGGAACCCTAAAATCGTAAAATGTTATTGTACTTTGTTTAGTTTGTTTGTTGGTTTTTATTTTAAATCTGCCTGAATTATTGAAGCCTGGGCAAGGCAGTATGATTGTTCCCCCGAGTATTTCCAATGGGCTGACAACTGCCCACCTGCCCCCATCCCGGATTGCAGCACGCCCCTGGCTCTCATATTCAGAATATGAGCGCCTAAAATGAAGTGAACCTGCAAATATACGTACAGTTAATGTACTCCTTTTTACGTTTTGACTTCAGCTCAAATTTATACATATGGAAAATACGAGATTTGCATCGAAAATTCGGACTTGAGATTTGATTGCACTTGCCTTCCGTAGGACGTTAGAAATTCCTTTTGTTTATTTCGAACATTTACCTTAAACACGTTAGAAAACTAATTCGTGCAATTGGTCACATCGTTTGTACAGTGACTGCAATACACCGCATACATACTGGCTTTCTACTGATCGCTGATCCGCACCCGCGGCCCGGCTACTACTGTACACATATTGTACATTCGTAAACTGTATGCAGTTCAAACGACGAACGGAGACATCGTAGCAAACCGTTAGGCCGAAATTCCAGGAAATTGCCAGAAAGAATTACACTTATTTTTTTCACATTTACACAGATGTCTTCATAACCATTTCATAAATCGATTATACAATTAATTTGGTAACCAGACGGTTCTAAAAAATTAATTTTGAAAATATATATAAAACGGTAGTACACCAGCGATCTGGAAAGAGAGTAAGAAACCCAGTCCACTTAGCACAGAATCTTTCGTTCATGACTGCGTCATGTGTAAAGTACCTGGAGTAGGCGTATTAGCCTACTTAATATTGTAATTAGCCTACTTAATATTTAAATTTAGAGCATTGGAGGAAAAATGTACCGCATTTCGTAATAAGCGACATTTTTCACACAATCTTGTCACATACCCTCCTCCTTTGCTGTAAAAATTTTTTCCCAAAAGATCGGTTTGGTTCGTGATGGGAGTCGTCCGATAAACTGAACGAAAGAAATGTGGTCACGTGATCATCAGAAAATGCGACCAACCACAATAATGGACATGCTGTCATGTCCATTAAATATAATATCAACAGATTTACGTTCAGGGTTTCACTCTGCAACTTCTGAATGAAGCCTATAGTTCTTTTGTAGATGTAGGTTACACGACCTGTAAGATATGTTATAACCCATATAGCTTATGGAAAGGAAGTATGAACTTCACCCAATGCATACGAAATGGCAGTAACTCTATATTCCCCAATTCCCTGGTCTGATTAGTTCTTACAGGTAATGGCAGATGACAGTTGACAGTTCTTACAGCTAACGGATCTTACAGCTAAGTTCTTGCAGCTACAGATTACCCAAATAATGTTGTGTTATAATACGATAACACATGTTTCGCGAGTCGGCAGATTACACTGCCGATCAGCTCTTACCTTTAATGGTAGATGACCGTTGATCAGTTTTTATTAATAGAAGATTACCCACACGGTGTTGAGTTATAACACGATAACACATTGGTTCGACCAGTCGGAAGATAATACTTCGACAAGGATGGTTGTAATAATTTGAACAACCCAATGTTCCATGTACACTCGTGACGCAGTGGCTCAGGGTACACTCTTAATGATTACTTAAGTAAGTGTTACAATCATGAGTGAAGTTCGAATCCAATGCGTGCTGATGTATCTTTCACCAAAATTCTCTCTCCTCTACAGCTTCATGGAAAAGAAAGTATAGTGTATGAAGGTCAAGAAAAGAAAGCCAAAAAGAGAAAAAAAAAGGGAAACACAGCAGACATAACTTTAAATAATGAGGAAAATGTATCGTATTTCCGCATTATAAGAAGACTTTTCAATGAAGACAAAGCATTTCTAGCATACTTTTTTTTCAAAAGAGAAAAATTTTAATATCATTTTTTGAGCGAATAAACTTTGTGATATTCAAATCATATTTCAAACTATTTTTTCTTACTATTTATATACAACTTGTTAAAGACTTCATGTGTTAAGCATATGATTATCACCTAAAGAATACGTTCGTAAAATAGCTTCTAAAACAATACATTTAATCACAAAGACGGTTGCAACTCGCAACTTGCAATGCCTAGCCTGTTGGTTTTCAGGTATTGTTTTGAAATGTATTGTTGAAATGTATATAACTTCAAGTGTAAACATGAAAAAAAAGACACAATTAAAATATCGTCGAGAACATTCACACATTTTCTTCTTATTTCCTACTAAATGGTGACTATTTCATACTTGCATTCATATTACACCCAGGCTTTTGTGTTAATGCAGCCGACAAGTCATAAACTATACCACAAATTGTCACAAAAATCTTTCTGGGTCACATATTAACATGGCATCGATAAAACGTCAACATCTTGTAGGATTCCATATCGATTTGTTTAGATTATCTTGATGAAATGAAAGTATACATTGTTTTAATCTTGAAAATTCTTGTTCTTTTGTATTATGTTGTCTTTTTTTTAAGGAAAAAATGTCATTCTCCGTCTTCCGGTTCAAAGGCTGAGTTGTCAGAATTCATGTTCTTCAGAGCCAATTCTTTGGCTGTCGGCGGGTTTTGAATACTGCCACTGCTGACGCTCGAGCCGCCCTTAGAAGGCTTGGAACAACAGCAAGCTATGAGGAGGGTTATAATGAGAACTGCTCCAGCCATTGTAGAAGCACCAATGATGACAGGTTGACGATACGAGTTAAACGGTACAACTTCGGTTGCCCCTGTTTCTTCCTCTGGCGAAATATCAAGTGGAAAATACCACGAAAATGTGAATGACATATGTTATAAGCTACATTTCAAAGAAAACCTTAATGATTGTAGTTCATGTTGAATAACGACCCTTTGTTTCAAACGAAATAAATAAACAATAATAAAAATAACAAAAATAAAAATGATAAAAAACAATAATAAAAATAATAATAAATTTCCAAAGCAGTTCTCCTTAGTATGAAGCTGCTACAGGATCTTTCCCTACATTATGAGAATTAAATTCCTCTACTTGTTTAAAAATTAACACTTATTAGTAATAGCGCCCCCTTCTCTCTCACCCGGCACGATTACTTCGGCCATCACCATTAGCACCCTTACTGCAATCTATCGTACCATCGCGACCATATGTGTCTGCGTTTTGTATCCACACCAGTGATATATTGCTCAATAAATATAAAAATAAAATGTCCAAATATTTAGGGTAACATGAAGTGTAGTATAGACCCCCATGCATATGACCTCATGTGATACATTAAAGCTCCCTCCCTGAGGGCAAGCCACTAGATTTAACACATGTAGCCTGCGTCGTTGCCATTTAATGTATACAGTCCTAGTCTAGCCACGCATATATTAATCGTTTTTATTTGTTCGTTTATTTGTTCTGTGACGTAAATGCAAGTGGGTCTATTGAGTAAAATAGATCGAAACCATCGTCGGGAGTTATCCTCGGGAGTTATCCTCCAAAAGAACCATTTACACCAAAGAATGAGTTCACTCACGAATGTCACAATTTTCTCCGGTGTATCCTTCTTCGCAGACACATTCGTATCTGTTAAGTCTGTCGACACATACCCGAGGTTCTTCACATGGACTTGACTCACACTCGTTGATATCTGCCAGGGATATTAAAGTAGATTAAAATCCCTCCATCATGTGAAACCGACAGTGAACAAATCACTTTACAACAATAATCAAATGTTAAGAGAAAAAAAGAGTGAAAATTTGTTTACTTTGCCATCGTTTATGGAATAATTCTTAATAATTGATGTAAGCTCACACGGGCTGCAATCTTTGTATCGTCGATCGCCATGAGCAAATACATTTTTTCTGGACGCTTCAATAGTTACATTGCATTAACAGTATCTTATGTCCACAGTGTAAAAGTAAAAGCAATCCTAAACACCCACGCGAGGGGTACATGACAACACTTCCAATGGAACAGATCCTTTAAAGGGAAATAAGGCGTTTATTTTAGAGAAAACATCCATATTTTTTAAACCAATGTTTGTGGATGTAAAATCATAGATTATTCAAAATAAGGAAGGACAGTAGCTTTCTTTTCAAGAAATAAGCTTCTCACAGATAGAAATTCACTTATTTCTTACTCAGCACTAATTTGTTCACCCAAACTTTTCAAAATTCAAATGATGCATCTTCTGTTACTCATCACATGCATAATTTTTTGAGGAGATGAAGCTTTGGTAGACGTTTATTGATGACACTGAATGGTTTAACAATGATTACCGCTATTTTCTTTTCTATGTCATATTGGTATATTCTGAACGCCCTATTTCCCTTTAATTACAAGACATCTTTATAAGGTGCAAACTCGACCCACCTTCTCCATCTCTTAAGTTCCACCCCCCCCCCCCCCACACACACACACACAGTCCTTTTCATTGGTTTTGGCATTCATCTTTTTCTATGAGTTTATCTCATCTTCTGCAATGCACAGAGCGTAACTACATTTTGACATATAGAATTTTTACTAGAAAGGACCTCCAGTGGGTGTCACAAAACATAAAGTAATGGACCTTATAACATAAAAGAAATGGGGATAGAGACACTTCTATCATTAAACAACTGCCACCCCTTCCCTTCCCGTCAGAATGCCTCTTCCGTCACTTTCAGATATCAAATATCTCCTCTGAGAGGGGAAACGCAAAACCAACATAGAGAAGAATTCTATGTGCATGTTGAATATAAACACATGTCGTTATGAAATTTTGGAACATGCTAATCTGACATTTGAGGGCAACCCCATATTAGCAGATGATTTTCCCCTGTAAACGTCAACCCTATTCATTAAATTTCCTAGAAAAGTTAACATAGCGAACCTTCAAAATAAAAATACATTATGTTTCGATATGTTATCAGTTATAGGAATAACATCTGCTTTTCATTACCACCCTCCCGTTCCTAAGAAGAGAAGCATGGTGATGGGTAATGGATACTTGTCACTTATAGTTACAACAGGCTTCCCTTGTTACAAGTTTGCTCACCGAATTGGCAATTGAGACCAGTGTAGCCTGGTACGCATTCACATACGAACATACTGGCGGTCTGAGTACAGGATCCACCATTCCAACAAGGATTGCTCGCACATTTGTCGATGTCTACGGAAGGGAAAATTGTATAAAAAATGTTACACACGACAAAAAAGAAATGAAGTATGATGTGGACGGTATGAATTCAATTGCCATTACATGCTACTTGCAAAAAGGTTTAAGTAGATCTTCACATATTTAAATATTTATTAATTAAATACATATTTGAGTTGAGGGGTGTGAGGTCATACAGCAGAACATGTCCAATTGAGATCTCCTTCCGATAAAAATCTATAAGCCATTGTTGCCCAACAAGTTCAGCTTTTTCGCGAAATCATTACAACCTACTTTTGCTTTTGGTAGTGTCTGAATAAAGGAGGATTGGTAGTTCTAAAATACATCTCACACCACGGTTTCTTTATTCCTTCAAATCGAGTGTAAGCATATCCATTTAACAGATTTGTGGTAAAAATGATCTGCCAATGACAATTTCTGCTAGAAAGTTCCCCAGTTACAGAGAAAAAAAAAAGTGATTTTATTAAAGGTTGCCACCCGATGCATGAGTCTATTTTGTTCCTCTTTACAGCTTGAACAAGTATCGTTGTTTGTTTAAAGGTCATCGATGTTTACCTACAGAGGTCAGGTAAACACTGATGACACGTGACCAAGGAGCATGATATCTCCAGTTATTCTTGTTCGAGTTGGCATTCTACTGCATATTAGAGTTAACAACCTTTCCTGATAATGTTTCCAAACAGTTCCTAAAATTTTCGTACAATGTCTAAGATTATCACCTATATTTTTTTTAGTATTGTAGATCTTTACATCATCGATTGTTTTTATGTGCAAATGCATATCAATAACCATAACATTACTGTGGCTATGCGTTTATTTCAAGTATTGTATATTATTTATTGTCTATTATGTATAGACTCTAAACTATATACTGTTTTCCTAAATAACCCAGTGTTCCCCGCGGTGTTTTCGGGTCCCAACCGTGGTGATTATCTCATATTTTAGACATATAAATAATGGACATTGTATTCAAGAGCACAATTAGACTTCAAAAAGAGATTTTTATAAGCAGTTTATTGATTTATTGATTATATATGACAGTTTTTACCTATGCAATTATTTCCAATAGTTATGTCATCAATTGCCACGTCCCCTTGATTCCCGCGTCGTCGGCCTTCAATGATTATCTGCAAAGATGATAAGAAACAGCCTTAGCTGTGCACCCATAGAGTAAGTTACATTTACTGTGATTTGCAAAATTTGCTTAACAGTATTTTCTTTTCTCAGAAATTCCATAGAACGATGGAAACATAAAAATAGATGATCAAGTCACGTGATCCCCAATCGCAGAGGAAGAAAAAACACTTGTGCAGTCGATAGTCAGATAGTAGAATGTAGATCCGTGAATTCTTACCTGATAGCTTCCGGTCACAGACTGCAGTGATACACTTGCTTCTCTCCATTCCGGGTCAGAAGTCCTAGATCCTAGTATATTTGTGTCGTCACCATTGACCGATACCGATAACGGGACCATCCCACGCGAATCGATGTCTGATCCATAAGAATGATACCAGAATGAAACACTGCACGCACCACCATCTTTGTACATGGGATAACTCTTCAGATGTGCAATCACCTCCCTATCATCTCTGGAAGTCTCAATATACAAATAATGTCCTGAAAAAGATCGAAAATATCGATCACAAATCGACACAAGGATATGATTGATTTTCTTTTACTACACGGTGCAGTTTACCTCAATGCACTAATAACGTCCAATACTCCCCCCCCCCCCCCCCCCAGACACCTCCATATATACTCCTCGGAGACGAGCTGCCAGGAAATCTTTGTCCCGTAACTCGTTTGTTATGCTAGAGTTCTGTATGATCCGTGGCCTATTTTATAACCTTTAAAAAATTTAATTGCGACTTTTACTTGTCCCATATTCTTCCGACACTTCATATAGTTTAATAATATTACTATTACCTTTTGTTCTCTATATATAGTTTTGAAATGCACTGGATGCATTTTGTTGTCATGTATCCGTTACAAACATTTTCACGTCTCTGATGCTTAAAGTTTCATCCACAACTTGAATCGCTGGACGCATCAATTCTTTTCTCCCTAACCAATTTACATTGAAACCCGAACGCTGCATATATTTTGCTGGACGGTGTACCGTATTTTCCACAGGGGTGTAATCATGTAAACAATGTTAACACTAGGTTTCAGACAAGTTGTAATGGAATGTTGATAGCATTAATAAAATAGTAGATATCCTTTACAGTCCATAGGCAATACCCTTCCTTGCTATATCATGATCTTCTCAGTCTGGTATCGTTGAATGAAAATTAATTTGACCTCACATTCAATGTATTGGAACATCTCATTGAATGCAGTGGCAATTATAGTGCAACGTTGTCTGGTGGTGCAGTGATCAGTAAACACGCTACAACCTTCAATTTTGTTTTAAAAATTCTGCATGGACCATACTTATTTATGACAACTTTCTCAATGATTTCACTGCATTCGAAGTTGTTTGGTTGTTTGAATTGCTCCAATATATTGTTTGAATTTGTCTTCTGCAGTTTGACTCGCTTGACTGTACATGAATTGGTTTGACTACACGATTAATAGTTTGAATACATTTTGATCGATTTGACTTTCTTATAAATTATTTGATCACGTTTTGATTGTTTTCACTAGTTCCACTGGGTTGTACAATGCAGGCTGCCTTGTTTTCTTTTTCTATACCATTGAGATATCATAAAAACGATTGACCGTAGGACTGATCCTCATCATGATCGTTGTCTTACCTGAATCATTTCCATAAGTATGATCATTGAGAGGTCCTGTATCTAGGGTAGGGGTCTCTCCTGAGTGCCAAGTCCAATCAAAATCATCATCGATAAGTTCCTGGTAGAAGGCACAAAGTGGACCAAATTCACTGTCCTCTAAGTCACAAGTCCTGGGGATTACTAAAATACAAATTCAATATATCGATCAAGAGTAATTCTCTTAATGCGGTGAATTAGAGATTACAGTGTTAATCTTTAGACACGAGTTATGTTATCCACGTAGATTGTGATTGAGCGACGATGAAATCAAATTTGTTTCATCTTTAGACAAAACGCTGTAAACTGAAAAAAAAAAAAAACTTGAGAGCGTAATAGCTCAACAATGGTAAATGAAAGCCACTGCGTGAAAATTTAGGCATTTTAAAATAACTAACATTTGCAGCCAATCCTCACATGATATCATACATGATGAGGTTTCATCGAAGGAACAAACCCTAACCATGATGGTATGACTCGATGTTACCTCATGTTCTATCATGTAGAAAGGGGGTGCTCTCGAGACATGATTTTAGCACATTATGGAAATTCTGTGTGGACTAAATGACGTTTCAGACAGCATCATGAGTAACTCATGACACACCATGATGACGTAATTGTCGCACTGCGTTTTGTTCGCTGTTGTTTGCTGTCGACTTCTATAGCATATTACCCCGCGCGGAGGACTTAGTTGTGATGCTTGTCGCTACGAAATACAAAATGCCCACTTGGGGGCGACAGTTTCAACTGAAAGATAGGAGTGGGGACTGGGTTTGCATTTTAAAAGCAAATCTCCATTAAATGCTTGATATCATTTAAGTAATAAAAATATATACTGTCTTTCTGAATTGGCTTCAACAACATGTGATAAGTCTTTAGTGTGTAACCTGGATGCAGTATTGTGATATAATTTTAATAAAATGTTAACTTAATAAAAAAGAAAACGTAGAGTGCGGTCCAAGCATCAAGTGATACGATTAATCCACACTAAATAGTACATTGTATATGAACATGAGTAAGCTACCATGATAAAATTATAGTTCTATGTTATGTGAAATAAGGATTGTGATACTTGAATGTACGACAAGTCAGATGTCGTACTAATTGAATAAGATATCGTAATCTGCATATACCATACATGCTTGTCACATAGCAAATCATAATTGTCATTAAATCTAATCATGAAGTTGCAATAGTCTATATGTTACTCACGTGTAAATGATATTATAAATGTAGCCTATCGTTAAAAAAAATACGCACGGTGGTAATTATATGGGATATCATCCTTTAATATTGTTTACTTAAAATAATGTCACAATGTAGATTCCATAGCATGCTACCGTAGTTTACGTTCATCTTACGTCATAGTCCATGCCGATAGGAGAGTAACATTGCAAAGTTGCTTACATGCATTGATAACACTGATGTCGTCGATTGCTATATCAGAGCGGGGTCCACGACCTCGCACTGCCTCAAAGACAATCTATGAAAGAGCAAAAAAAAAATATGCATTTGGTCATTGTGACTAAAATGTATTCCAATTTTGTTATTTCCTTTTCGTGTTACTTGTATAGATTGGTGTAGCTCAGAATCAGGGAATAATGCACGGTTCATTTAAACATTTGGTGCATTGGCTTAGTCCCATGGTGGTATCGTCAGGAACATTTTTATGTTACGTAACTTACTTCTCCACAGTTTGCCACGTTCAATGACTGTCGAATCTGGACAGATCTAGGCTGCGCTGCATACTCCATGATTATTATACATACATGTTGTGCAAACGGATACGTGCCCTTGGTTTATCACGCAGTTTACACCAATACCGATTGTTCATGAAGCCATGGTTAACTCACACTGGTGGAGAGGCACACTTTTTATTGTTGTATGCTAAATTTTAGTACAAGTACTGCAAAATGCAACGAACCACGGACAAACAGCCGTTAGCTTTCTACCTCTCAAAAACAGCTCACCAACGCTCCTGTAAAGTCCTGTAAAGTGCGTATACTGCTCTGCTTGTTGCATGTTTACGAACCGATGTGAGAGGAACGTATAATGTAAGATACACCCAAGCATACTCATTTACTGCTGCTCATTCTTTAGTTGTAGAAAACCAAAGAGCTAACTAAACATTTAATTAGTGACTGGAGCTGTGACCACCCACCTTTGAGGGTCCAAAGTTTGTACAGTTTATTACCTTGCGTAAGATCAACACTCATTAGATTCATAATTATAAGACAGGTCTTGGATGAAACATTAAAGATTGAGACGTAAAATCGTCTAAAAATGTCTGTAAGAGTTTTTGTTAGTTTATTACGTAGAATTCATGAGATATCCTGAAACCCCAGAGTTTAAGGGTTTCACCCAATTGACCCCCCCCCCCCCCCCACAGACTCTGCGTCTAAACCCCACAAGGGGTCGTAAGTTTTCATATTTGAAGAATACTATCCTAAAACTTAATTTTCACCCAGAAATATGCTAAGACCTCACATATCTGCACAGGGACTTTGCCCATGGATCTCATGAGGGAGTCATAAGTTCTCATTTTGTCAACTCATAGAGGAGAGAAATAGCCGAAATAATTAAATCTTTTGGAATCTTCGCGTGTAATGATGTACTGTAAATAAAAATACACCTACCCTGAGATTTAATTTTTCACCCATGCAGCGATATGCAAAAGCCCACGAGCTTACAGGGGCTTTGGCCCTTGCAACCGCATTGGGGGTTTACCCCTGAACCCCAAAAGGGGCCCCTTGGACCCAAATCGCTAAACTAGCTGTCCGCTCTCAATTTCGTGCTACGCGCAAAATTTATGTCTCCAACATTTTCTTTTGTCCTTCATTTGCCCCCCCCCCTCCCCCTCAAAAAAATGAAAAAGAAAATGTACGATCCTAGTGCCGTCACTGTCAGCATTTCACTATACTGACAGTACTAGCTGTGCCAAGCAATATGAAGTTGAATAGATCTGAATCGGACAATAGAACCCAAAACTGAAATCACCAAATAGCCCCCTGAGGCGACCGTAAACAGCTATCCTGAACAAGTAATTTTGAGTCCTGGGAAAATTTACAAGAGCTTCTCTGGATTTGATCAGGGGATAAAAGAGATACATAGCCTAATATATAGATATATAATATATATATAAGTCTTGACCTACTGTAAAGGATAGTCATTCAAAAACACCACAGTTGCCTCAGTGTGAGGGGTATACATGTCAGGAATAGACATCTCGTCTTGATGCCAAACTATACCATGAAGAAATGATTCTGTGAAGCTTGTTTGAATCCCTCATCGGGATTACGACACGTTCAGAAGTTTTATTACAGGTTTAATGTATTCCCTTTCATCTTATCCGGAAACTAGAATAAACAATATGGATCAAGACCGTCAAAACAAAACTTTCCATTTACATCCTTTCTTATGGATGGAAACTGAAGCAAACAGAAAACGTCAGGTCCAAAGGATTAAACCCTCAGAGTCCATCACACTAATGTAACTATCATGAGCATGAGCTAGTGTAAGACATTTTGTCATCCGTATACGTCACCAAAGTTTTACCTGGTATTCCTCGACTGACGTCAGCAGCACTTTAGCTTCCACCCATTCTGTAATACTGTTTTGTACACCGCTGGTACTCCAGACTGGGACAGGATTCATAACACCATTGTACCTGACATAGACGTTTAGGGTTCCCATCTCCAAAGGATTTAAACTCCACATACTGAACCAGAATGTCAACAGAGATGTAGGAACGCTCGTTGAGCCGTCCAGAACGGGAGTCATCACCCTGGCTTCGGAATTTGATTTGCCGTCTCTGGCATCGGCGTACATAAATGTGCCGACTATAACGATGAGCAAAAGACACCAAATAAACTTGCTGCTCACTGAGTAAATTGGTTTACGAAATTCATGATATTTTGTCACATCTGTTGAGTATTACTCATACATTGATTATATAAATGGTCAAACTAAGAGTCTGAACATCTAACACACAACTGAGGTAACACTGATAGGGTAATTTACAATTACCACCACTCACTTCAAATCTGTGACTAGACACCTTTTACCTGTACGATATTAATCATAGACAACCCCTATTAACATAAAAACTACAAATTCTCGCTTTTTCTGTAACTGTTTCAACAGATACATGAGTAACGAGTCTAATTAGTATTGACATACAGTGGTGGTTTAATTCCAACTTCACCAACTTAATGAGACTCTTTAAGACTCAGAAAAGAAAGCACAGATAGCATGAAAAAGCACAGAGTTTGACTACATAAGATAGCACAGAAAAATGAAATTTGCACTTAGATTTCAAGAAATGAACCCTGGCTTGTAATAAAGGTTGCAGAAATATTGCGTCATCATATCCCTTATGAATGACACCCACATTGTTCGTAACATACCATTTATTTACCATTTATCATCGATTTCTTTATGAAATCACATATCCCCCATTTTAGCAAGCGCCCGAATAAGTAAGTTTTCTGACCATTTTGTATTTTTAATAATGCCATTACAGTTACTATAACTGTAATCACCGGCGACAGTGATCTTTACTAGTCTATATAGCTTCGGCTTTGTTCGGTGATATAATTTTAAGTAAACATGGTTATCTGTTAAAACATCGCTCAAAACAATATATCGTCATAAGCTGATTAAAGGTCAAGTTTACAATTCATTTAGCAGTTTATCTTTTTTTAAGATATAGATAATGTAACCCTGCCTGCTGCTTTTTCAATAATCAAGACACAAAGAATCAAATGAAAATAGTGACCAGAAGGAATATCGTCTTTATATTTCTCGGCTGTACGAATCGCCTAATGAAACACAAATAGGGCCTACAAAAAGTTTGATGCGCTCATTTTATGTATTTGTTTCCATTCAAAGAGTTTCTGCATACCATTTAGAAAACAAAAGTGCAAAGCACGACGAAAGGTTTATTGGATGAATTGTCTAGGAGGACCCTTAATTGATAACCATTCGTCCTACCATTTTGTTGTTAGTACATTCTTCCCTATAGTTACGTTGGTATGTATACATACGTCCGGTGGTGTGGTCACCGAGCGGTCCAGACAATATCCCGCCGGTAATGAGACGTCTTCTTTTCCAGTTGTAATCATTCGAGTCGTCGTTTATGTATTCACAGTCATCCATCTCAAAATCACACATGTGAGTGATTGCCGCATCAACCGCCGCTGAAAAGGAAAATCATTTGAATAGTCACAAAATCGGTTATTACCTGTCACTTCTTAAGGACTTCCCAGTTCCTATACTACTCAGGTAATCTGCGTTATGGCGTCACATCAAGAAGTTATTTTTTTGCTCAAGAGTAATTTCTTTATCTAAACTTTCAAAAACTCAACCGATTTATCTTCTATAACTCATCTTATGCATACTGTTTTGAGGAGTTGCAGCTTTTGCCGATACATAGTTTGTAAGACTTAATGGTTTGACAAATGATTAAAGCTATTTCGCTTGCGTGCCATGTTGTTCCGTTTGAAACGCCATAAACTGTAAGAATGATCTAATGATGTTGGGAACTGGTTCCTTGCAAGCTTGACGAGTCAAAATTATTCATCAATAGGTGAACTTCAACTCATCTGAGTACTGTAGGAAGTTTAAAACCATAGTGATCATGAACGGACAGTATCCAGCTCTTTACTTGAATAAATGGGTCTGTTTCTGAGTTGCCATCGGTAATAACGATGGACAACGTGTGAGATTTTACTAGCAGCATATTTAAAAGTTAAGAGCCTAACTGATTTTGTTGTAAGCCATGCTGATTTTCTATAAGAAGTAAGAAGCCGAGACTCCTGTAATGTTCATATACATAAAAACATACGAGGTCAATGAGGAGACATCTAAAAAAATAGTATGTTTTGACTTGTTGCTAGCTTCAGTTGCTCACTTGATGACGTGCACGAATGAAAAGAATTTATTTCGTTGTTTGCAATTAATACTCTGAAAGTGAATAAGTCTGTATTTTGATAAGATTGTAAATCTCCACATATCTGAATAGCCACAGGCTTGTACAAACAGACACCTAGAAAGAATTCTGAGATTAAACAATAATCATTTGTTTTAATAACCATTTGTAACTGTCGGATCATCGCTTGCCACAAATATTTCGAACTATCCGTTAGCACCCTAGTTGTCCCCAGTTTGAAGGAGATTGTAGAAATGTAAAAAATACCAAAGAAGAGACCTGCTCATATGGCTTAATGAGGAAAGAACATCCTTTACAACATTCCCTCCATTACTAGCTTAGAATAGATAAAATACAAGATAGTGAGTGTAACAAATGGGAATCTTAGTCTTTTTAAGTAAGTTCTTTCTGAATTCTGTATGTTAACATTGTTCGTCTATTCTTCTCAGAGTGTGACTCTATAGTGTCTAACAGATGCTTTAAAACATACATTTACAAACTTACAGTATTACTTGTAGACGGATTGCGCTATGGGACACTTAGATCTAACATTCATGCAATGAAAGGTTACTAGCTAATTACAAAGGGGGTAGGTTTTTCCTCGAGCTCATAAAATGCGGGGGAGCCAAGATGCAATTTAGGCCGACGGTTGGACTATTATTACAAGGTTAAAGTCACTGCTAATTTCGTACAACAGTATGCCCATCGGCCCGACGTTATAGAATAGGAGGGTTACAGGTAATTGTGGAAGATGGTATGTTAAGCCGTAACAGTCCTGAAATGAGCATTAAGTTAACATGTCATTTTTTTTTCACAATCCCGGTGCTGAACATGAAAATGGGACTCTTGAAAAATTCTCAATTCAGTTGTTCTCTGTGAATTCGTCCAGAAAGCTGTACCAGTCTACCAAAATGAAGGAATTTATATCTTACCTGCGCAAAGAGAGAGGGAAAGCAACGTTAACTGTAAGAATCGCTTCATGTTGACGATTTGGGAACAAAATTCAAGGCATAAGAGAAATAGTTATTATCCTATCTGGTGGACTGTCTGTAACTTAGCTGTATAGTCTGGTGACTACATCTCTAACAGAAATTGACTCACTGAACTTTGATCTCTATATTGAGTTATTTTAGTGTAACTGCTACTAATGAGCTTGATTACCTCGACTTCTATCTTTCCTTATCTACTGATTAGCAATTTTCTTCACAAACTTAACGATCAAAGTCCTAATCAGGATTACAAGTGCATGGACCCGATGTAAAATATTTGTTCCTCGGTAAACAGATACACCCCGTTACTTGACTGCTAATTATTACAATAAAAACAAATTGTGATTACAAGTCGACGTAACTGGATTGGAAAAGCTAGTCTGGCATGATGCCTGTTTTAAGGTCTTGTTAAGACAACCACTTCGCCCACCTCATCTGCAAAAATTCAACAAATGTATCGAAATAAGTTATTCCGTGTAGTAGCCTGAATTGAATGGTGTCGGGGTGATTTGGTCAAACAAAACGTTGTAACAAAGTCTTCCCAACGTGTTAAAAATAGAGAATTTTAAAGTTCTATTAAAGTTCCTCTCATTTCAGCGTTCTACTATGAACAAGTCTCACATTCAATGAGCCTAACTGACCCATTTGAGAAATAGTTTCTTGAGTTACACATTTTTCGCCAACAGTTTTGACTGTAAGTTTTAAGGACGACGGGAAGAGAACCGACTGGAATTTAAGAGCATTGAGCTCATTGTTTAAACATGTCATTGAAAGGCTACATAATCCCTCGTCACTACACCATAGGCTGTCATATGAGTCAACAACACAGAAGATCGTAAGGTAGAGCCTCCTAAGCTAGCCGGCTATACTCTGCAAAAGAGCTAATACACTTACTCCTAGTAGGCTACCGAGATTTTCTGTTGTTTGCGGATGTTTTAGATTTTGGGCTATGATTTTTACTCGATATAATGTAGGGTAAACTTTATTTTATGCAAAGAGCTTGTAGCGCTTGAAAGAGCAATTTACATGTGTCACATATAGACGGAGTTGATTGGAAATTCTATTGTTTCAAGTCTGTCACCTGTAATTGTTAGTTTCCCGCGGTTTGAAATGCTTGGAATGCATCATTACGTAATTCATCGTTAATTGCTAGGCTGTGGGCGTGATAATGAAAAGCAGTTGCTTTCCATCCTGCAACCACGTCGCCACGGTACTGGAGATCGAGCAAGTTCCTCGCCTATTGAGAGCGAAGAAAAAGATTCTTCAAGATAAGGCAATGAGGTCTTAAGGAAGAAATATTAGATATTGAGATCTAAATGTGCATTTTACGTATATCACTCGTTATTGAGAACAAGTGTATCGTTGTAGCCTACTGCATTGAGGCAGAAGGAGCTCGTTGTGTATTTGGTTTGGCTGACGGTGAAACGCAGTTAAAGGTGGTTTTTCTGTGAGTATGATACTATTATCGTTCACCTAAATAAAGGGAAATGTACGGGTAGTTACTGTGTTATATTATCCAAATTAAAGGAGATTTGTAGTTGATTTCCGGGACAGAGTTTAGAGCAGGGGGTTCATAATGAATGATGTGTTAGTGTATTTAGTTAATAGCCTAAATTGGTGAATGCTAGTCAACGAGAGTACCAGAAAAAAAACTATTGCAGAGTAGTGCTCTCAGAGGGGTTAAACGTTAATAGTCTGACAACTAGCGTAAGTTTGGTGTAAGAATATCAGACAGAAGGGGTCATAAATTTCTATGTCACCTGATCATGTATATTTTGACAAGTGTTATGAAAGGTACTATTTGATTTCCCTTAAAGGGACAGTCCAGATAAGAAACACAAAATCATTTATTTGGAAAGCCTGGGGTCAAAAGTATAATCAAGGTGATAATTATGTTGGGATAAAATTGAAGTCATAATTTTATCAAAGCATTTCTAGGAAGTATTCTCTATATGTTAATTTGAAATTCTGAGGCAAATATTGGGGACGGTTTGTTCCTTTATTCGTCCACATGGGTTTTTGGTTTAGTTATGGTATCATGCCGATTTAAGGCAGACAATTCGGAGGTGTGGCTCTTGTGTGACCGACGCGGGATAGACTCCCACCACGGGTTGTGTTTGACGGGCCAGAAAACAGCTCGGCAAAGACGTCTACATCGTCGGCCGAGTAGGCATGACATTTGAACAGTCACGTCAGGAAGTATTGTTTATGTAGCAGGGCGACTCCTAATGTGTTCGCCGAGTATTAAGAACAGAAGTAAGTATATGACAATTCGAAAGCAAGCGTCTACCTATGCTGTTATCAAAACGAAATTTGGAACCAAGCTTCTAATTATGGTACTGTTAAAGGAAATCCGAAAGCAAACGAACATTTAAGTTACTACTAGAACGAAATCTGAAAGCCAGTATTTACTAATCATTTATTGTTATTGACTGATTGAAGAAAGAACTTTGGAAGCAAGAATATGTAAATATAGACTTAACAAGACTTAATAAGCTGTGTTTGGTAATTTGTTGTGTCTCGTGTTCCTAACTGTTATCGTCATAGCAAGTCATTCATGTCACCTCGTGACAACATGTCAATGCCTCAGATCTGCTGACATCGTTGGTTAACTTCGACCAGACCAACGCACAACAGATATACGGTAAACTATAGGTAACAACTTTCATGGTTACAATTCTGTCATTCTTGTTGCTTGGCACTTTGAATTATACCATTTATAACCTTTTCAAGGGAACTAAATGCATCTTGAACCCAAGGAAATTTTTGGCGCCCATTTAACAATCTGTCGTTCATCTCTCTAAGGTTTTACTATTTATTTCCTCACTTGTGTTCAATTGTATGTTTTTTCTTCTCTTTCGTAATAAAGTATTGTTTATCCCCGAATGTCGTGAGCTGCTGCCTGAGAGGACTGCCTATCTGTTCTTTCTCATTTTCTGTTTTGTTTCTTTGATGCATTAAAATGTCGCTGACATTGACTTATTGGAGATGAAAAGAAAAACACTCTCTGGTGACGCTTTTTACACAAGCTGTTTTAATGGACATATTGAAGATAACAGTGACTCATCGCCAGAGACAGTTTCAGCCCTCCCAACTACCTCCTGGAAATTGTTTTAAAGGGAACGTAATGATAATTATGTCAAAGCATATTGAATTAATTATAAATATATGTACAAATGTACAGCACAAAATTGATATAATTGTACGGTTCAGCCAAATGTATATATGAAGTATAAATTCTCGATTTCTGCTCCGTGTGGCGACCTATATGCGATGTGTACATATCGTGTCTGTTAACTTGTCTTGGAGCATTCAATGATGAGTGCTTTTGCAAAAGCCTGCTTATAATATACACACGAATGACATCTCATTTAAAGGTAGACTAAACTCAATTAATTGAGGGCGTTCTCGGTGAATTAACATTGCTTAAGTTGATGGGATCTTTCGAAATCAGAAAGTAATTGTGCAAAACTTTCAATTGATCATATCAGAGATTCTTTACTCCTCGGAAAGAGCGTTGCAGCAGCAGCAGCAGCAGCGTACCCAGATTTTGTTATCAGCTGGGCAGATGAAGG
This sequence comes from Stichopus chloronotus, assembly GCA_021234535.1. Taxonomy (NCBI): domain Eukaryota; kingdom Metazoa; phylum Echinodermata; class Holothuroidea; order Aspidochirotida; family Stichopodidae; genus Stichopus; species Stichopus chloronotus. Next base: position 25,887,320 of record CM037836.1, read on the forward strand.
AGGAAAAGGTTGAGACATGGACGAGTGGTCATGACAGCTACGAGAGCGCCACCATCGATTGTTGAGTAACATATCGAAAAGCTTTTTGATTACAATGTCTCCCAGACTGCAGGAAATGGAGCTTATTAGTCTTTCTGGCTTTGTGAATCAGCTAAGTATTCTGTACTGTTAGCACTCAGGCTTAAAAATTTACCCTGCATCTACAAAAATAGGTTATTTTATCTTCCAGTTCGGTCAACCCCCACCCTGCGAACTGCCATACATAGGAACAAAACTTTTCAGAGTACGTACATGTTTATTCCGTACACGTTGCATATTCAGTGAAGACATGTTAACATTCGCACTCCCGTTTATACGGATGGAATTTTTTGTACTTGAATGTTCGGAGGGAGCTAACACAGAACTTACACAGATCTAAACCCAAAGTTAGATGAAATTTTAGGGCATGATTTGTACGTACGAGATACAATTTCTGGTGCTAGTCTTACGTATAGCAACTCCTGTATGAATTGAAAGTTTCACCAAAGCAACTTATATTCTCCGTCAGGTCAGTGTGCCGGTCATTACTATAATTTGGTCGGTAACTTTGCACATCCAGATCCTTTCGTCTGCACCAATTACACTGATTCCATTCGAAATGCGACCAGATTCAGTTTGGGGAGTCATATATTGTCCAAGACTTCCCGAGAATCAGTAAATAGGGCCTAGTTTGTGGTTTAAAAAAAAACAGTGGCACACACATGACAAAGGCATGATTGTGTTTTGGGATGCAATTTTTGATTCCTTGCCGAAGGCAGGCAAGGAATCTATGCGATGGTGATGTCGTGTGTATGTGGGTGTGGGTGTGTGTGTGCCCTTCTTTTTCGGGTGGGATCGGGTGGGATCGAGGACCAAAACAATAGATTTTAGGTCCTCTGTAGAAAATTCAGTAGATTTCTCCGGTCCTCTCAAGATTAACAATAGAGTCTATTGTTAAGGTTAGGGTTGAGGAAGAAAAAAACAAAAAGCACAATGAGGTCCTCGGAATGAATGAAAAACAAAGCTGTATGTGCATGTGTAGGTGACGCTTTGCTTGTAAACGCGATATCTCCAGAAGGGTAACTTTGAGGGATTTCATACTTGGCATGTGGATTGCCCATGTGATATAGAAGGTCCCTATTATTTTGTTGAAGGTCAAAGGTCATTTGAGGTCACCAGAGGTCAGAATGTGAAAACCTTGTAAACACGATATCTCCAGAAGGGTAACTGTAACTGATGTCAGACTTGGGTGTGTGGGTTGAACACATTGAGTAGACGATCCCTATTGCTTTTGGTTGAGGTCAAAGGTCATTTGAGGTCACCAAAGGCCAAACTGTAAAAATCTCGTAAACAAAATATCTCCAGAATGGTAACTGTGACTAATGCCATACTTGGTGTGTGGGTTGGACACATGCAGTAGATGATCCCTATTGTTTTTGGTGGAGGTCAATGGTCATTTGAGGTTACCAGAGGCCAAACTGTAAAATCCTTGTAAACAAAATATCCCCAGAAGGGTAACTGTGACTGATGTCATACTTGGTGTGTTGATTTGGTCATATTGAGTGGATGATCTCTATTGTTTTTGTTTGAGGTCAAAGCTCATTTGAGGTCACCAGAGATCAGAATGTGAAAACCTTTTAAAAACAGTATCTCCAGAATGGTAACTGTGACTGATGTCATACTTGGTGTGTGGATTGGTCATATTGAGTAGGTGATCCCTATTGCTTTTGGTGGAAGTCAAATGTCATTTGAGGTCACCAAAAAAAAGGTCATTTGGGGTTAAAGGCTTATTAATGTGGTGTTTTAAGAAACATAATTGTAGTTGATCTCAAACTTGTCATGTGGATAATTCATGTTTGTTATAATATAACCACGTAGCAAGGAATCACAAAGCCTTTTGGCTCTCTGGTTCGTTTTTTTTTTGGGGGGGGGGGAGCACAGAATGGACATTACATTGACGACTTACCAACTGGACAACAATCATTGAATTAGCTGTACTCAAAATAACGTTGTTCTGACTACCTACACGCACAGTAACATCCATGCCAGCATGCATGTTAACCCTGATGAGGTGTGAGGAAGAAAATCGCTATATTGCATGTGAAAACATACCGGCGAAAATCCAATCGGGTAGTAGATATGAATAGTAGTTACCTTTGCAAATGGAATGTTCATCAGCCACATTAATGTAACCACACTTTTTGTAATCACGATCCAGCTTCTTTGCGTTTTAACTTTAATTGCGGTGTTTTTCAGCTCGCAAAATAGAGACTTTGTACAAGCCCTACATTAAGCTATGCAAAACATCCCAGTAACCTCTCTCTACCTTTCAACAGTCATACAGGAATAGAAAGATTTGGTTAGGGAGAGGAGCTGCTATACAGCAGCTATATGGTCAGAGAAAGGCATTGTGCAGTGATGCAGAAAGTAGTGTCACAAATACCCTGTCTGGATGAAACACAAACTTTAGCATTCACACAATATGAAAATCTGGTCAGAAGGGCTGATAAATTGCATGAAGTGACTTCATTACTAACATGGCTACGTGTTTTCTAGCGCGCACAACGGACGTGTATTACTCAAGCATCAGCTCTGCCTTTGAAATACCAACATCTGAAAACTATCACTTGGATTTAGACTCGGTCTGCGTACAAATGTAAACAATTACACTCAGTAACACTCCATACTTCTTTTCCTTGGGCTATAAATATTCATGTTCTTTTGAGCCAATCATCAGACATTAAGAAAGACTCATTAACATGGAGACCTTAGATCTTAGATGGGATAAACCTTTGATTGTTGGGGGGTGTTTTGGTATGTTCGTCAAAAAAGTACATAGCAGCACCTGCTGGGAAGGTTTCTTGTTTCCATACTCTCAACAGAGAAATAAAATAAGACCAGTGTATTCATATATACAGTATTTATTGATATTTTTAAGTTAACACACAAGTGTGATTTACTAAGGCAACAACAGGCTAAAGCAATATTATAATGACACTTTTTCAGTGGATCTAGCTATCTTGAATAATATTCAGCAATTCAGTTCCAAACACACATGACATATGATTTTTGAAACAGTTAATATCCTCTCAAAGTATTTTTAACTTTAAAATATGAAGAAATAATTGTCACATCGTAATGTAAAAAAATAGAAATAAGTAATTAAAAAAAAAAAATTGTAATCACGAACACTCACGGTCTTCCATACAAGCAAAGAATAAAAACATCCATACGTTACGTAAAGTCCCTAATCAGATACATTTCCATTTGACTATGGCTTTCACCGGTTGTTTGAAATCTACTCCAATCAACTAAATTAATAAATGCCTGACTCAAAGGCACATTTACTGACAACTGGAAGGGGTTGTTAAATAAAAGAGAATGATTTTCCACTGCAGGCATTTTCAAATTTCATGTCGATATCTTGTTCCTGACTCAAGATATTGCTGTTTGAAGAAAGACATCTCTGATTTTCAGTTGTAAATTATTGCAAGAATTCTTTGTTTTTCTTTGATATTGATGTCCTCATTCTACCTTGAAATTTGACCCTAGTGAAACTGTAGATTGGATATTTTGTAAATTTACTTTACAATGCTGTCAAATTTAACGTTACATCTCTTAAACTATTGTGATGTTTCTTTGTTAGGGCAGTAAAGATTGTAAAAAGAAAAATACAAAAGGATATTCATGTAGGTTCTACCTGGGTGATATCACAAATTTTCCATTGAGCAATGTATCATTTTGAAACATATATTTCTGTAAAAAGTCATAATTTCCAAATCAAACATGCTATTGAGATATGGTTTTTATCAATACAGAGAGAAAAATATCCCTAATTTTTATGAAATATCAATCTCCTTCAGTGAACAATTCCTTTATGAGATTCCTGGATGTTCAAATGATTACCTAGTACTGAAGATCAAATTAAAATATTGGTCCTGCTGGGTGACCTGTTTCTAAACATGGACTCCGTAAACTTCATCCTATAATCAATAACCTTGTTAACATTTACCTTTGAATAAAAACTAACTGAGTATTGTTTATACTGAGTTGTAAATACAAATCATGAATTGGTTTTGTGCAAAACATTTCTGTGCTGATTTAAAAGACTTATACTTTGCCTATTTGTTTCTTCATGCAGAAAACTATTGCACAACATTCTGAATTATTCCAGAGACTTAAAAAAAGACTTATTGTAATTTGATCCTGTATATCTGCAAGATACTTCAAAAGAGATGTATATTTGTTTTGTTGTGACAGACTTTTGCTGGTGTTGACCTCATTTTCTGCTTGAAATTCAAGACGCTCCTTATGATGCGTAATGTTGACTTTATCGTGAGGAATGTCTTGGAAGCAATTACTATTTAAGTCCATTTAAGAACTAGTCATGTGCATCTTCCTACGTTGTGTAAAACTGAAAAACTCGTGAATTTCTTACATGAAGGATCCCTAACATTTCTTACTTTCTTCATTGCAAATTGGGTTATCTGTCACATCACCACAAGTGCACAATACTATACAAGAAGCAGAATGAGGTCATTCATTTAAAATACACAATACTTAAAAAAAAACAAAAGAGAACAACATTTCATGATAGAAGATCACATTCTGAGGATGTTTCCAGTATGTCAATGTCGAAATAACTTCTCGTCTCAACTATCAGCAGCGGGCATTCAAATACGAATCCATCAGCGATAGCATTAGTGTATAAAATAGAAAACAGTGAGGTACATTAATCATCAACAATGGAAGAGGCAACTATATCTACATAGAAAATGAAAGCCCGATGTTTAAATGAAACATGAGAGAACATCAAGAACAAAACCCTTCACTGAAACAATAACATTATAATCACAATGACGCAGTAACCAACACTAGGCTGGGGGCACATTCAAGAACTTTACAGAGTCATGTCACAGCCTCAAAACCAGAAGGTTAAGGATGATGGCCTTCCTAGCATTTCAGTGCTGAGAACATGTGTTTGTTAAGAACAGAAGTGTTTGGTTGAGGTTTGTACATGGAAGATAATGTTCCTGTGCTGGAAAGAGACTACCAAACCATCTAGATAATTTCCACTAACAGCCTCAGTGGTTATTTCGATTTTCTTGGTTAAACAAAACAATTTTCTCAATACTTGAAGCAATAGCATATCACCCATTCAGTTTAAGCTGACCACCGAGTGCCTACGACAGAGATCTCCCCAATATGAAGTCATACAATGTTTCATTGTTTGTGCATTTGTTCCTTCGTTTCTACATTTGTTCTGTTGTTTCTTTGACCAATGAGCCAATTCTCATTGAAATTTCATAACTATTAAATACCACCAACTTCTAGACATTTTAAGAATAATTAGGGTTAACCAAGATGTAAAGTTATATCTCAAATTTATTCTCTCCAAGGACCCCAGAAGCCACCATGATTAGCAGGATTTGCATCCAAGTCTGGTGGTGGGTATTGCACAGGAACAGTAGTTCTCCAGTACCCTTCCAACTTATTTAAAAGTGTCTCCACCACCTTGGGGTACTTTTCAGACAAGTCATGACGCTCATAGGGGTCTTCAGTGATGTTAAACAGCCACAACCTTTGTCCCGGTTTCACAATGGGAAGGATAGGTGAGATGTTAGCTTCTGGTGGAGTTACCCATTGACCACCTCCTACGACAAAAACACAAGACAACGCCCACAGTTAATAAAAATACAAATATACACTGCAAATGTAATTTTGAATAAAAGACATCGTTGACACCTACCAGAGTAGTCTGAGAATGCTAGTTATTTAACACCATGACATTACCAGACCCTCTTTCTAACTTACCAAAAATGTGCTTAAAAATTGTAGAATTTGGAAACTCGCAGAAATGCCTCCTTTTTGACTCAATGTGGAGAACTCATGAATATCACCGACAGATGAAAGACCTGATCTAATTTTGTGTTCTGATTAATCCACTCATCGTCACAGTAACAATCATAATATTCATCAATTCACAAATTCATAACTGCAGTAAACAAGTTTAAGGAACTTCTTTAATTAAAAAAAATCTTCTCTGAAAGAAGTCGTATTTAGTACAGAAATAGCTGCTACTATCACAGAACATAACAGTACCTCAAGTTGATCCTGTTCTGCAAATTATTTAGCATAGAGTAACTCAGCCAATCCTCTCATGATACCATACATATTTATCCATTGTCAAGAGGTACCTACCCTGACCATTATGGTATATCTGGCTATCACGTTACCTTCTATCGTAGAGGAAAAGTCTTCTCGAGACATAATTTCAGCACATTATGGAAATTCTGTGAGGACTAGGTGAATCACTGGTGACCATCATGAATATGTATACTTTGTGATTATTCATGAAAGAGCAAATTCAATGAGGGTGATGTTACCAGTTTTCATGGTTCTCATGAACAGATCAGATAAGATTTTATCTGATATTCAAAAGTTGCAAAGAAAATACTTCGGCTAAACATTCTGGCTGTACCAAAGGCCATCCTTGCTAGGCACGCACAGGAGAAACAAGAGTGGCGCATCGAGCTGAGGGAATGCTATGTGCGTACAATAGCAGAAAAACAATGATGTGTGACCAGAAAACCCTGACGTTAACCAACCATTACATTTTGATGCATCAGGCTCTAGACACGTATTACACAGATACATACAAGCATATACATATAGTTACAATCTTGGGTACTTATGTACCACCCTTACCTTTCAAACTGGTAATTAGCCTATGTATTCACTTTTTTTTTATCTCAGTATGCACGTTTCTACCCACAAATATGCAACAAAGGCAAAATCAAGGAAAACAAACCCTACCTGGGTTCCCTGTTAAGATTTTCCAGTCTCCGACCCTAAGGGCAGCATGCATCGATTGGTTGAAGTTAGCAGACTTTTTCAATGATTGCATTACTCTATTGTACATTACAGTAGTTTCTTCACTCCATTCATATCCATGGTCTGGTACAGGATACAATGGATCAATGTTATGAAGAAGTTCCTTCCTCGGTGACTTTGTCCCATTCCTGTAAACAGTGCAAATCTTATCAAGTGTTATATTGTTTTCATTATCACTTTCAGATTAAACTACAATTTTCAATTTGATGGCAGGTAATTGGAGTGCTAATATCAGCCCTGACTTGTCATTTCACTAAGCTTAATATTCTAGCACATTGTTTTTGTCCAGTCAACTCAGCGGTCTTTGTTACTCTGGCTCATCATCTTCTTCAGACGACTGAGCTGTCTTCACTATTCTAGCTCACTGTTAGTACTCTTTCAAAAGTCAGCAAAGCTGACTTACTTATCCATAGCAGCAAACAATAAGATGAATCACGTCTTTAATTGCAAAAATGAGTAACTTTACTGAATAATCACAAAGTGTAAATCACAAAGATGCATTAAAGAAGAGGTTACACTGGGATCCAAAATTCTCACACCTGAAAACTGTGGCAGAGGCGCGGTTTAACTGAACCACACTGCATGTGAAAATCAGGCTTCCTCAATTAAAATCTGATAAAGGGCCACATACTGTAACATAATTATTTTGATGTAATGTGCAGATGCTCACCATTCTGAGGAGGGGTATACATGAGTTGTGTCCTCCTGCCCTTATACCCCTTAATTTTCTTTGTGTTTCAGAAGGGCTTCACATGCAAAATGGTACAAAGTTTGTTAACTTTTCCAAGCCAAACTATTCTATAAAATGTCAAACTATTTGGTGAATTATCTCAGTTTTGAGGGAACTTCCAGAACAAAATTTTTTTTTTTTTCATAAAAAAGGTGGATTTTCAATAATCTTCCAGGAACATTAAGCATTTGGGCCACTGCACACAATGTCGATGACACATGTACATGTGGCAAGCCACAACAAGAATTGAAGAAATCATTTCAATTTGTGACATAACATGGTCAATGTTTACATCAGCAAATATGAGCCTCATCTGTTACTAGGTGTTGTGCAATACTGCAGTCATTCTGCGATCCATAATTTTGAATTTTTCTCTCTGGTAGAGCTATGAAACAAACATTTGGTTAATTAGCAATAGCCTGCTCTAAATGTGTGAATTTACCTTGGATACTGTGAATGTTGGAGGAAAATCCATAAGGAAAGCTGAAATTAGCAGGTTTCGCTTTTCTTATTCTCTTTTGTATACCCACTCATTTGCCTCTGCGTTGACACACAATAGAAAGCTCTTTTAGTTTGCTCAGCGTCTGTGGCTCTTACAAAAACTCTTTTATGCTTTAACACATTATACTTCTATACTTTAGGACTTTTATACTATAAAGAGTACCAGGCTCATACTGTTGCAACAGTTTACAACTTAATCCATTCTCCATGATATTGTCCACACATGGTTTGTGTGGTGAATATACGGTTGAATCTGGTTTACAAAGTATTAGACTTCTGCCTCTTCTGTTCACTTGCATGAAATCAATTTTTAAAGCTTAAAGAGGAAATCAGGGTTTGACTGAGAAAATTCACCTTTAGCTGATTTTTCTTTCTAAACTGATTGTTTACCGAAATATAGAGACGTTGGGGAGGTGTTTGAAGGTAGAAGAAACGGTAATTATTGCGTTAATTACTGTTGAATGAGAACTCTAGATATTTTTCGGGTACAAAAAATAAACATTCATGTACAAGACAAGACAGCCTCCTCTAAACAATGACCAATCACAGCATAAGACTGAGATGACGTTATATGAGTAAACATAACCAAATGTTTATGGTTCCCATGCTGTTCTTGCATAGCACAATGTTACGTAAACAAGAAATTAGTGATAGTTGATGATACATACAGCACAGCACACATACACTACGTATGAAACTGTTCAGCCACACCTCCTCATACCTTGAAAAGGTAACAGTATTGAATATTCATATTTGATTCCATGAATATGGATGGTACAGACTTTCGGAGTTCTTCACCGATTTTTGGCGAATTTGACTTGTTTCTCGAAATTGGCCGCATGTTTTGAGATAATCTTGATCATATTTGTTAGTTAGAACTCATTGTACAGGCTAGACGCCTTGGATCAAAGCATTGTTCTGAACAAGTTAATTGTGTAGTGATTAGTTGACTTACATGATGTTGCTAGGTGAATGATGCTGAACTGGAATCAAATAAGGAATAAAATACCTTTGAGCTAATTGGGACGCCTATCCTCATTTGATTTGGTGGGTCTGAAATTATTAGCAGTAATTAAATGTAACCCCTCCTGTCCGATATTCCTCTTTTGCACTGTACGTTGAAGTTGAGAATACATACTCTAAAACCTCAACAGCCTTCTACTCTGTCCAGTTATTACACACTTCAATCACAGCAAATGGAAGGAGAAATTTAAAACACTACTACTCAGGGCTAACCATTCCAAACAAAGGATCTAAACATCTATAATTTATGCAAGTACTGTGTGCAAAACGAATGTAGAAGACCTACCTTTTCCAGGTTTCAGGCACTTTTTTGGTCAATAATTTGCAAAAAAGACTTACAAATATTTCCTTAAAACCTAAACTAGTAACATCTTTTGCTTACAAGTAAAGTTTGATGGGGAAGTTTGATACACACTGACATAAGATTGAGACCCTGTCACCATTTTAAAAGAATACCAGAATGTCCAGCTAGCATGACAATATCTCTATACATGTTATGTATTGAGATAAAAGCAAGAAAAAGAGTGAAACATAGCATTCTTTCTCCTTACTGTATTGTGCTCCATACATTGAACCCATCTAAAGGTTTGGTTCCATTGAGGTTTCCTCCAGCCACTCCCTCCACCAGAGTAGGGAACCAGTCACTGACGTGGATGAACTCTCGGCTCACTTGTCCCACCACTGATGGAGAAAGCAGAGGACTGTGGACCAGGCCAACACCACGAACCCCTCCTTCCCAGAGGGTACCCTTACTCCCACGAAGGGGCCAGTTGTTGGCTGAGCCGATTGGGCCACCGTTATCTAGATAAAGAGTAAAATATACAAATCAGCATGACCAGAGTCGTATCTCCCTTACATTCATCTTCTCGAGCCAGCCAAAGTAAGGCCCTGTGATGTTGCAAAAAAAAAGGAACCATTTGGGGTTTCAATGATCACTGCAACCTTTGCAATCAAGCTTGAATGGATGCTTTTGTGTGTTTTTGGCACATACCTTGTGAACAGGTTGTCTCAAGATGGGAAGCTTAAACTGATTCATATTTAATTTGTATTTTGTGCCACACTGATGACAAGAGGCCTTATGGTTGTTGGAGGTCAACAGGGTCATACTTCATAATTTAATAGACAATATCTCAAGAAGGAAACTTGGAGTTAACGTGTAGTATGCAGGTGTACTACACTGAGAGCAAAAAGCACATTCATTTTTTGGCAGAGGTTAAAGTTCATTTGGTGTCAACAGGGGTCAGAGAGGGAGAGGGTTGAAACTTTGGTCAAGTTTCCATTACAGATGCAATGAAGATGTAAGAAAACTTTTCTCCTTTCATTTGACTTTCTTAAACATATCAAAACAAAAGTAAACAACTTTTGAACATTCAGTAAATGTGACTGCTAAGACTTGCCTGCCTTGCTAAGACTTGCCTGCCTGCTAAGACTTGCTTGCCTTGACTTGCCTGCATTTCTGAATTCAAAATTTCTTCTATGCATGCATGTAAGTGAACAAGTAACCTTTTCTGGACAAAGTTGTATGCAAACTCATTTGATTGAGGGCAATATAAAAACCTACCTGTTGAAAATATGATAACAGAATTATCATACAGTCCAGACTGTTTTAATTTGTTGGTAATGTTACCGACAGCCTCATCCAATGCGCTCGTCATACCGGCATAAGTACGTCTGCTCTTGCTGTCTATCCCATCATATGGAATCTCATAATTCTTTGGTACTTGCAAGGGGCCATGGACATTTTGGAAAGGTACATACAAAAACAGAGGCTGTTGGTTGAATTCAAAAGTTAGGCAAGAAATATTGAAAACTGACAGAATAAAGAACAAATTTAACCTCACCTTAGTAATAAAATTACACAGTATAGTACATGACTATTAGATCTTCCACACTGTTCATGTTTATCACTGCAGTGAAATCCTCTCAAACATTTGAAGATCATACAGTATATAAATGGCAGACAACTGTTGGGGCACAACTTGTGGCATTATCATTATGTAGTCCATACTTGGTAATAACATCTTTGAGGTTTCATACAGGTATCATATTCTCTGACTAGCAGGAGCCAGTCAATTTTTATATAAATTTCAGACAGCATGAACCAAGCAGTCCTGGGAAGACCCAAGTGTAATTCAGTATGTAAATTTTCTATTGTTTGCTCCTAATTAAAGTGAAATCAACTGAACACATTGTCATGACACTACCGCATAGAACTGCTTTTACCTTTAATGTCTACCACATCACATCTGATGCCCAAATGAGCATTTAAATTTTAATGATCAATTCAAACTGACTGAATGATTACTATAAAGCATTATCTTAACTCTGAAAGCAAGTCTTCATTACTTAGTCTTATAACAACTATGCAAACAATAATTTTCAAAAAAAAGTAACTGATTTAAAAAGTCGGGATCATGTCACAAAAATTACTAAAAGCAAAAATTCTATCTTTGCTTAAAGTACTGCATACACACGAACAGGGTTGTTGCCAGCCCAGTTTGAGTGCAGGTTTCTTGCCTGAACTGCCAAATATGCCTCAGCCCAACCCCCTGTGGAATATACAGTAGCCCATTTTTTGGCTATTACTTTTTGATTACTTTTTATTTTCTTCTTTTTGTTGAATTTTAATCATCCACGCTGAATGCTCATGTACTGTTGATCAATGATATCGTCATTCACTAATCAATGAATCATGCACGAACGCCTCAAAAAAATTGCTCACAATCAGAATCACATGACAATCTGCAGGGATAATTCATGGTCAAATGGTATGTTACAGTAAGTGTGTATGTTGCAATTTTTTAATAGCACTCATCTTCTGGAGTTTTTCAAAAATCAATAGAGTTCTCGTGCTCAGTGTGGTACACCTACACACAAAACATGACAGAAGTCCTAGCTTCCCTTCTTGAGATACCGAGTCTACAATCAAGGCATCAAAAACACACACACATATGTAATCTTGATTACAAAGGTTCCAATTTCATTGAAACCAAAACCTGATAATTTGCTCCTAGATATCTTTGAACATATATTTAACAGCTTACCTTGCTCCCTTTATACAATTAAATATTGCTCTCCCAAGAGTAAAATTAAAAGTATCTCTTAGTTCTTCCTCGCTTAAAAAAATTAACCCTCAACTCTGACAGTACCGAAATTTCTTCCATTATGGCTCCAGAATCCAGATAATGCTGAATGAATTTTTTGAAACTTCAAACTTCTTACGTTAGAAAAGTTTGTTGCTTGAAACCGTTTTCAATGTAACAGTCAAAGGGAGTCAGTTGATCTTAACTGTAGTAATTTCAGTACTGTGGATGGTTCAAGTCACCTCCACTAATGATGTAACTATGAGTTCAATATCACCTAAAGGTTTATTCCTGCCTCTACTTGCATGTCACTGTACGTAGCATGTATCAGCAAGGCAACGCCCTACACTAGACCTAACCTTTCCCTTGTAATAACATTAGGTTCAGACTGATGTTTGCAGCAATCGGTCTGCTGGCGTTGAATGTCGACATTACCATGTACTGATTCTATGTCTTCGGAGTTTGAAATATTAGTGCTTGAAGCTGCTCTTTGACACTTTAACATTGTTTTACCTTGCTTGACATTACAGCATCATGCAATGGTGTGGTGTTTTGGGGTATGAATATTCATGAAATTGTGTTTGGTGTGTATTGAAGAAGAATGTTCAACAGTGCATACCTCTGTTTCTGTGATCAACTGTTGACAGTCATTGACATTCATTACTTTAGGTAGAATATCTTAGCAACCAACTACTGTAAATCACAGTTTGTTGTGTGCATTTTTGCTCCCAGTGGCCAGTGGCCAGTGGCTGAAGCAAGGAGGTTCTAGTTTGGTCATAAGAACCATTCTTGTCGCTATACTACATCAAAAGTAAGGTTACTTCACCTAAAAGGTGAAAATGCTTCTAAGAAGAACATGCATAAGACATGTATACCTCAGGGCATAACCTAAAGAATTCTCACCAGTTTCTTGGTCGTACTGTTGCGTTAGATAGTGAACCAGCGCCCACCCCCACTTTCACTTTCATCCTTAGAACCTCCTTGGTTGAAGCTTAGCAAACTACTGTAGGGCAAATCCCCTCCATCAATATGTACTGCATTATGTAAGTTTCACAAATCGGTATGTAATGGAATTTAACTCCAAACACTGTAAACATACATGAATCTTATTTGAAATCTAAGCTGGCTGGAAATAAGATAAACAACTCTTTGATATACAGCAACCCATGAATGTTAATGACTGAAATGCTTCCACTCTTTTCCATTACTTTGTGTATATTCCAGAAGCTTGTTTGAATTTCACCCTAAACCCTTCAGATACGACTCACCGTATTCGTGTTGTGTGATTCGATGATGTTCTCGACACGTTTCACAAATGCAAACAAAGAGTATTGGCCCTGATAGCCCAAGGTAGGATCGGTGTTATTTCGGAAGTCGTTTCCAACCATTTTCACTTTTTCAACATTGTATTCTCTTGTGTGGGAATAATAGTCCTCAGCACCTAATAGGTACCCTGCAATGGCATCAAAGAAAAAAAGGTCACATGTTTCTGGTAAGTCTTGACCAGAGCGGATAAGTTTTTGACGCATAATGTCAAGTACACCAAACGTTGTCTACAGAGCATCCTTAATGTGCATTCACCTCCAAGATGTATACTAAATACGAAGTTCCTTAAGATAAACAAGTTAATAAAGTTTCATGCACACCCCATCGTTGTGTAACATATTGCTGGTTTCTCTGCACTGGTTACAGTGCTGATACACCACCTAATATATGCCTCCAAGAATGCCCCAGGTATCAAGAAAAATTTTACAACAGAAAATTAAGTCACTTCTAAATTGAGTGATCATGAAGAGTACATAGGGATTTCAGCAAAACCATCCATTTGTCATTTAAATTGATCAGGTGTTATAAAATTATTGGCACTGCAGAACAAAACTGAAACTTTGGACATATGTTGACAAGTCTAGCAACAGGCCTTCTCCTTAACTATTTTGCAAGTGACCAGCAGAACCACCCAGCTTCCAATTCAATTGGCCAACCAGCCTTTCAATTGGTCCATACAGTGCCATATGGGTAAATGATCGCTTAAAAATTAAACTTTTCATTTTTGCCCTTGACGTAGGTGGATCAGAAACGGACATCATGGAATTTCAAAAACGTAACTTTAGAAATAAGCAACTAGAATGCACATAAACACAGACCTACTGCTCAGAACACACACTGGGTCCATGTTTAAATGTTATCAAGAATACACAAGGAGAGTAAATGTGATGGTACACATATCACAATCCTAAACAAAGCCATCTTTCCAGAATTACAAATCCACAATTTCTGAAATAGTGTGACAATCACTTTGAAGATGATATGCAATTGTCGAGGTAGGTAGGCTATTCATTCAAGAAACAAATAACCACATTATTATGTGAACGCTTAAAATTTGCAACCTGTGGTTTTCCACAATCTATAGCTCCTAATTCTTTTCACAAAATGCTTCTGTAAAGTTTAATTTAAAAAATGTATGTAACTTGGTTAGCATGAAATGCATAATATTTCGTGGAGCATTTAAGCCTTTTAGTAAGTGCATCAATTCAAAGTTTCTCTTCTTTGATCAAACTTTTGTCATGCTGAAGTATCATTGCTATCCCAAACGACCTGGCCTTTAGCTGCCTGTACTGTTCTTCCAGTGCAGACTAGTTGGAAAAAAACACATACAAAACAATATTACATTTTTTCCACTTCTGTGGAACCTAAAACATGCTACTGAATTTAATGTTAACCAGGTTAATTTCAAACGTTATAACAACTTTCAAATAAATTTGCTTCTTTTTAAGAGAAACTTCAGTGATCCTGAGTAGTCTCAAACTTGTGTTTTAATTGGGGAAAAAAAACCACGCACCACATGCATTCTAGACTTATGACTGGCCAGTAAGAATTGTGGGAAACACAATTCCCACACCCCTCTATGACGTTTTAAACCACACCCTCTAAGAAGCTGTCAGTCATGATACAGTAAATTGTAGTTGTGGTCTAAAGGTATGTCTCACACAGAACCGAACTAGGGCTGATGAAAATCCATCAATGAAAAAATACAGGGAATCTCAAGCTTTGATCTACAGAAATACTGCAGAACAGTTTGCTCCACTCTATGTGACTACAAATTAGATCATTTGCAAAAGTTATCTGAAGAATTATTCTGAAATCTGAATAGAACTTCCTGATTAAGCCTCACCAATGAATTAGCAATTCTGATTTTTAAAGAATCATCGGCACATAACCTTACATAGCCAGTCTGACCTGTCGAGGAGCGCATTCAACAGGCCAGGCAGCATTTGAACTGGCTTTTTTCCAACAAACCACCGCTCATTCCTAACACTAGATAGTGATGTTATTCCGATTACAAGGCAAATAGAGATGATCACTATTGCATCAAACAGGTATATTTACCTAAATGTGAATCAAATCCTCTGTTGGTTGGCATACACGCCGGGCGGTAAAACCCTAGATGCCATTTACCGACGATGTGAGTGGCATAACCGCTCTCTTTTAGTTTCTGTGGTAAGGTTACTTCATCCAATGGCAAGCAAGAGGGTAGCGGTGGCCTTATCACGCCGTGCATGAGACCAGTGTGAATCTGAAAGGAGTGAATCATATATGATATCCTGTTTATGGTTTCACTGCAACATAACGCAAAAAGGATTGTGAAATACTCACAACACTTTAGTCACTTTTTCAGTGAACTTAAATGGAAATTACTGTAATATGAAGCACATGCTTCAGAGTACTTTTCTTGTGGAAACTCTATGGGGATTATATAAATTGTGTGACCATGATTACTTGCTTTAAATTGTCTTTTCATGCATGTTGTTTCTCAAGTGACATTTGACTATGTGTGGGCATTGCATTTGTTCCCATGGATGTTCCAATTTGTCATACAGGCTGCATCTTGTTTCAATTAACAGTCTTTTACCCTGTGACTAACATTTCACTTAAATTGGAATGAGGGTACTTTAAGCCCGGGTAACACCACTCCAACTACTCACGATTCCACAAAACTCAGCAATCGTAGACAGTTGTGCAAAAGTCGTAGACAGTGTGGAGTCTCCCATCATTACAACAACACTATGCCACACGGCATCGACCTTGGCCGATGGGTGATCACAGATCTGGGTGGCAGTGAAGAATTATCTTATCCCGCAAAGTCCTCTCAGTTCAATTTCACCAGATGTTGCCAATGCATAGACATATAGAAATGTGCTGCAGTTCTGGTTGCTTGTATCTCATATGCAGAACAGTGCAAAAACATAGCCCAAATATACTTTTTAGTTACTTGTAAACTTTCAAAAGTCCTTCTTCCATGTGGCAACACAGGATGTATTGTTCCCAACTTGCCCACGATTTATGAGAGCCAAATCTCTCAATAACAAAATTACAGCGTGTTATTGGGAAGGCATTTGTGTGTACTGTACATGGTGTTTTGTCCTATTTGTATGACTAGTCGGGTCGTGGGTAGAAGGTGCTGTGTAAACCGGACTTTATCGTTCATTGCAATAATTTGTACATTTATCTTTCATTATTAGACCTATAAGTGCATTTTTTTCCAGAGTTTGCTGTAGGCCTACAGCAAAGAGCAAGAGTGGCTGCATATCTCAGAATGTCCACTTGCTTTAGCTTGTTGGTTGTTTTACTCTGTAACATTTGTAACTTTGAGAGCTCTCTGTGAAGTTTGTCCGTTGCTTTCTTCCCTGGAGTTTCTCTCTATCATCATGTTATTCAGATTCATAAAGGTCATGAGTTTTCTTGTAATGTAATATAATTGTTAACCTAAATGTTATTACCATCCTTTTTTTCTTTTTGAGTTTTCACTATCAGGTCTCATTTGCACCATCTGTGTAATATTAAAGCAGCTGCAACACTCCCCACTATTTCATTTCCGCCACAGGCATTGTCTTGGTGACAATGATTACTGATTCAGCTTCAAACCTTCTTCATCATATCTACTGCCCACTGACATATACATTTTAACACATACCTGGTATCTTCCTGACATCAGCTGACTTCTGGTTGGAGAGCATATCGGCTGTACGTAGTAGTTTTCTAGCGTAACTCCCTCTTTGGCCAGTTTGTCAATATTCGGTGTCTGGATGGCAGAGTCTGCATTTTTACCATGATAGCTGACATCATTGTAGCCCAGATCATCAGCCAGTAGAAAGATAATGTGGGGTTTAGTAGATGCTGCTGCTACTGCTGGTACAAGGACAGCTATGTAACATACTGCCACGACAATGAGTGCTCCCTGAGGATGCATCGTTTAATTAATGATTCCTCCTGTTGAAGAATAAATTATAAAGAAAGTTTCAGCTAATCTCTGGTACGCACGAGGCTGTCATTGCTTCCACAGTTAAGTACATATCGTAGTATCTATGTGATAATTAAATTGTACGGTGTTTATTGGAGACCTACTTACTGTCGTTAAAACACAAGTGTTAATCTTCAAAGGAGCTGAACAAACACAAAAACTCTTAACGAAACCCATTATTATTTCTCTAATTAATCTGAATGAAAGGCTTTATTTTATGGTCTTTAAAATGCTACCACCTTGTCTGAATCGTGATAAAAACCAACTGTAAAAGATAGACAACTGTATGCTGTGTTGATGTGTGTTTATAAATGACAAATTAAGAGCTATAAGAGGGGCACCATGGTTGTTTGTATTGCACAAGAATGATGTACAGTATCTGATGGTACAGTGTTGATGTCATACGTCCTCCTCAAATGTGCTGCTCGCTCAAGACAAAGCATCCTTCACAGGGCACTGTTTTCTCCTCTGGCATTCATTACTTTCCTATGTACATGTCAATGATTTCAGATGGTTCAACTTAGGATAACCCATCAGTTTACTCCTGGTCAAAATAGAACATTTTTGACCAAATTTCCAGTGTCTTTCCTATTTATAGTCCAGCCTAAGTTACTCATTAGCAGTTCCCCAATGACCCTTTACCATGTGCAATGCATCACACCTTTTCCCTCCATTCACCACTCCCCTTCCAATGACACTTCACAATGTCTGTATGCAATTTTTTTCTTCTCACTGAGATAGCCTCTTTGGGCAGATGGAGCAATTTTGGTATTACTTAGAGCCATTGTCCAGAATGACATAATGACAGCTTTAAGACTGTGTCCTCTGTGAGGAGCAACTGTAGAATACCATGCCACAGGCGGAGAATGTCTCTCTGAAAACACAGAGGTGAAGAAACCATTGCAATCTTAATATACTGGAAACCACTTTGAAAATTACACTGTAAGTGTATTGGCCTGTTCTTCCCAATATCCACTGAGGCTCCAATCTGGATTGGAGATGCAATTGTGTGAGAGAACATATCAACCTCCAATCTGAGTATGCACCTCTGGAGGCTGAGTGAGGTCTCACACTGACAGAGTATAGGTGTACCTCAGTTGATGTCTTCCAGCCTAATGTGACCCTTATACCAAGACAGTGTGTGTTGTTTGGAAGGTTTCAAAGTACTGCTAGGGGAGAAAATTTGTAAACTGCACTTATTTTCAGCGCTTTCATCTCAAACAAACCATCAAAATTTTACAGCTCTTGTAAGTTATAACATAAACACTGCAGAAGTGCCATTTCAGGCCATTTGGCAAGTTTGTGAAGTCCAAAGTTTTCTTCTGCATGACATGCACCAAATGGTGGTTCTCTACATTGATAATTAAAGCCAATGTTGACATTCTTTTTTTTTTAATCATGGAATCGCCACCCTAGATGAAACTCTTAATAAAGTACTAAACTGTATTGCACTTATCTCAGTGCACTTAACTGAAGGAGGATAACCCTAATAGTATTAAGCAGGGAACATCCCTATGGTTCTGACATCTCTATGTTTCGACAGCCCTGTATTCCGACATCTCTATCTTCTGACAACCCTATATTTCGACGTTTCAATATTCCGACATCTCTATGTTTCGACATCTCTATATTCTGACAAAAGTTTATTTGGCGCCGAAGAAAATGTACATTGGCGCCGGGAAAAACGTACTTGAGGGCCGGAAAAGTAATTTAGCGCCGAAGAAAATGTACATAGGTGCCGAGAAAAACATACTTAGGCGCCGGAAAAGTGCTTTTTTGGGCGGCGGCACAGTACATTTTCTACCAACGCCAAAGTACACGTTGTTTTCAGCGTCAAAGTGCATTTCTAGGGAATCAAAGTACATTCTTTACCTGCTCCAAAGTAGGTATGAATAGTTTCCAAAGTACACTTCAATCAGCGCCATAATACATTTTTGGATCGGCGCCAAAGCACCCTTTTCATCGGCGCCAATGTTCATTTTAATGGTGCCGAAGTACAATTTTTGGGCGGTGCCAAAGTACACTCTGCATCGGCGCCAAAGCGCTAATGTACATTTGTCGCCAAAGTACACTCCTTATTGCGGCGCCAAAGTAAATCATTTACTGAACCATAGAGATGTCGGAACATAGAGAAGTCGATATATATAGAGTTGTCGGTATATAGAGATGTCGAAATATACTGTAGATACGTAAATGAAGTCTCTTTATTCCGACGTCTCTATGTTCCGACAAAAAATGTAGGAACATAGAGAAGTCGGGACACAGAGATGTCGGAACATAGAGATGTCGGAACATAGAGATGTAACCAGTTGTAGTTCCTGCCTAGTATTAGAACCACTCATCAGCTATGTCTGCTTAGCCTACAGTAGACATTCTGCATAGCGCGTACCACCATTTGTGGTCAGCTACTGGTTAGGTTGTGGCTATGATTGGACGTTTGACTGCTAATCCGTGCCTAACACTTGCTAATTTAGTAACACTTAGCCAACCCTAGGCTAGGCCTAAATCATGGTTTTTTATACCCTTTCCTTAATATTTTATCTGGTTCTCACCAAAAACCTAACACAATACACACACACCAACATTAGTATGTTAAGTAAGCTTGATTGAAATGTGGACACAAAATAAAAAAAATTAGCCTGACGTAACTCATATTAGGGCTAGGTCTTACTTAAAGTAAGACTGGAGCCGCTATTTCCAACTAATGATATGTGAATTGTAATCGAGGCACTTAGTAACTTACTTCCAACTTTAACTTACGGTTTAGGCTAGGGCGTATGCTGATATGCAAGAAATTTTGAACAGTAAACTAAACGGTGGACGTAACTTAGGTAAATTTTCGACACTTTACTTAACAATATGAGGCTCTAAACTTAGAACAGCTGACCGAACTGAGGTAAGGAATGAAATATCTCTGAAGGTCTCTATCTTCGCTTCTTGTCTTAACTCTTATGTTAACCTCCACCTGCAAGGCTCTAGTCTGTCTTGGCTTAGTTATTGGTAACGTTAGCCGTGTTCTCGTTTGGAAGAATAATTAGGCCCTAATATGATGACATCGATGCGTGCTAGCATGAGGTAACCTTTGTAAAAGAATCTGAAGTAAATATGCATTTCCGTAACCACAAACAACGTGTAGTCATCAACTAAACAAAATTCTTCCAGGAATATTAATTCTAAAAAATATGGAACTTGATTTATTTATTTTAAGACGCACAGTTAATTGTCTTCATATTTGAAGCAAATATACACAACGGTGCTCACTAACCAAAGTCGTCACCGTTATTCCTACAGCCAAATTTCGTGCTTCATTTAACACCGTGCTCGCACGCATGAATGTCATCATAATGGGGCCTAATTATTCTTGGGGGTGGTGTTGCAGTTTCGTTGTTGTTGCAGTGTGTACGAGTCTCGTCACGAGGGACAATGATTCAATGATCACATGAGTAACTTCTTATGAATCTGACAGATGTCTAGTTTCACGTAATCCATATGGCATACAACCTATGGTGCGATTGTTTGTGATCATGTCTCTAAACAGGATCGAGGCCAGAATTCTGAAAAGCAACTTTCAGATCTTTATTGCAAATTGTTGGCAGTGATTGCTCTTTATTCCACGAAGAAATTCTCAGCCTCACAAAGCGATCTCTTCTTGGCCTAGGAATGGTGATCCCAACACAGTGTTCAGTTGATGAGTGTGTAAAAAAGTTCCTCCAGAAAATGTCTGAGTCTGCCAAAATAATCACAAGTCAAATACATATAGTATGTATACAGTACCCGTAGTTGGCGAGCCCCCAAAATTGGCGCTTCCTTCAAAAATTACTCGCTATCACTGTGGCAACGTTACTGAAGTGAGCCTACTTACCTTCTTGAATCTAACCACAATTACGTAATTCACGATTATGAACTCATTTCAGGTAAGTTTCCCCTAAATAAGGGCTCATTTGAGACATTTAAAATATCGGCGATGGATTCCTTAAGTGCGCCAATTTCGGGGTACTGTACGTATTCTTTTTGTTGGTTACTATGCATCCTTAATTCTAAGGAAGTCTCTGCATGGTAAATTTAAAGATTTTAGCGTCTGAAAACTCTGGAAGATCAGTAAAGGAAAAAGCATTGCTAATTACTACAGCAGGGCTCATCATGTAATTTATCTGTTTTCTGATTTTATTTGTAACTTTCTACTGATGAATACCACTGCCTAAGTTGTTTCCTTCGTATTTTATATTTTGTAGGCCTATATGTTGCTTGAAGAGAACGTGAAATCTTCGGAAACCAAGTTTTCGCATTTCAGTGATGCCTCTCCAGAACTTTCTTGTTTGTATTTGCTCATTTATTTGCTTTTATAACTGTACAGCTCTTCCAAAGTTAACAATTTTGTACAGAAGTAAGTCAAATAGGAAGAAGACGTTTTATACATTTCGTTTCGTTTATTTTCAATTGAAGTACATCAACTGGACATAAAGAAATAAACGTACATATCATAAATCAGGCCCGTAGCCAGGGGGGGGGGGGGTCGGAGCGTTCGAACAACCCACCCCAACTTGAGGAAGGTCCATTTTTCCAGCCCTGTGTTTGAAGGGTCAGCTGTGAAATATTTTTTATCTTGACATATTGAGGCCGAATTTCCGTTCAATTTTAGCAGGAAGATAAAACATTTCCACTTATGTCATAAATGTATACAGGCCCAAACTGACCACAATGTCTCATCACCACATATACACTATGAGGGGGGATGAGATGATAAGCTCAAAAACGCACATGCGTGATTATGTCATTGTGGCCGTATATATCATTGAACTAAATACAACACAAAGCTCTTGACACACTGCCATGACAACCTTCGACACGACGGCGACCACCCACCGCATCTGCTGTGGTCGTGGCGGTGTGACCGGTTCCACGACTAGAGTTCAGTTGCGTCGTAAGCCGTCGCCGGGCCCGATTAAATATGTTCAATTGTAGTCGGGTGCAGTCGGTGCATTTTAAGCCCTGTTCAAAGGGCCGTTTTCTACTATCTGAGTGGTTTGTAAAGCCAAACGTTTAATTGAATGCTCATCTCGGCATTGCATCATTTTTCAGAGACTAATTGTTTTCTCAGTAATTGAGAAATTGTAGACATGAGATCTATATTTCAATGTTGGGTTCATGCAACTGAAAAGACTTGGGAAGGGCTATTTCTGGCCATCTGGGGGTTTGTAAAACTCAAAATTTTCTTGTACGCTCCGCGCCAACCGGTGGTGGAGCTCCGCTTAGACAGCCTTCACGAGTTCGCACCCCCCCCCCCCCCTTGAAATATTCCTGGCTAGGTCCCTGTGTCTATTATTTATGTAAATTGTCTACGACAGAAGGTCTTTTGTAGTCCTCTTAAGTGCTCCAGATTGCGGTAAATCTGCAGATTTCAAAATGGTCCCGGGGAAATGCCCCCAGACCCCTAGCAACTGCATGCTTACGGCACGTGCCAGTCGCTTCCGTACTTGGAAAAAGGTCCACATCTTGGAAAAAAGACCCACCCCTCCACATGGGCTGGCTACGGGCCTGTAAATGTAATTCTTTCAAATAGGCAGCCCGTAAATCTACACATCAAGGATGATCAATATTCAAGCATAATCAATAAATATCCAAACAAAATTCTCGTCTGCGAAAAAATGGAGATGAAAAGAGGAAAACATAAGGAAGCAAACAGAAAAAAGAAGAACTTACATTTACAACTTCATTATATTTCGTAATTCTTCGAGGAGAACAGGTGGGGTTAGAATAAATATGGTCGTAACATCTGGAATAGTTGAATCAACTTTGAGTAAATGAGATATTTACAATAAAGAAAAACAATTGTGCGGGGGATGCAGCAGGAGATTGTAGCGAAAGAAAAAGATCACATTTAGTTATAAAATAAATTGTCTGTCAAAGAGATGTTCAGTGTCTAAAAGACAAGTGTACGTTTAAGTACAGCTCCAAGAAAGGTTTTCAATACGAGTTCGATTTCAGCTTTACAAAATTCGGAGACTAAACTTTGCTCATGGCAAAAAAATCCTAACAATTGCTAGTGGCTAAAATTCTCTCAATTCATTTCAATTCTTGCAGAAAGTTCATGCAAATAATCTTTGGATCTTTGGGGTACGTACGAAATTTATTTCGAAATAGGCCACTCACCGGGTAAGATGACTGGCGGAGGGAGCATGTCGGTGTATATCAACAGAAATACCGTCCAATCACTAGACAAATTAATGGCAACCCAACTGGTTGATAACTATCAGATAAAACGCTGACATAACAAAGAGAGTAATAAGGCGGGGTTTTGGAAAGAGGTTACAGATTAAACAAACACTCACTTGCCGAAGTCGTATAAATTTCGGATTATTACGCCACTTCGGCAGACTACTTCTTGTGAACACAGACGAGCAACCACGATAATACTAGTTTTTCTTTGATATTTTTTCGGCTCCTGAGAAGAGAGGGGGGGGGGGGGTGGTCCGGACCCAATGGGGGTATTTCGGGGAAAAGGTGAGTCCGGATCCTTTGGACCCCTTCCCTTTATCCGTCTATGCGTCGTGGTTAAAAAACAAATGAGAACCTTCATTTCCGAAAATAGATATAGTAATCAGGGATCCATTCCTGTCAAATTTTCACTTGTATTCTTTGAGGTCTCATATTAAAGAAAGTTACTTGTTTGGAATACAGATACGCAATGAACGCCTGTTTATGTAAACGTCTGTGGTGGGGAATGAATTGTGGAACCAAGGAGTTTCTCTTGCATCTCCCTGGTCGAACGAATTGGCGGAATAGCGCCAATGTAATGATTTAATGAGGTTGAATAGAAATATTTATCCTCATCATGAAGCTACCTCAATGAACAGATCGATCTCACGAGAGGTATTGCAAGAGAGGACTGATGAATTATGCGTGACATAGCTTTATTTTTGGAGGGAAAGCTATCTATTGAAAACCAGGGTAAAGTCATCCACAGATTGCTTTCATTCACACTGCATTCAATAAGGAGAGCCGATACAACTCAGGCTCGAGATACGGGACTGAAGGAGGCGACATAGGAATGTTACGATGCTTTTCGTACGAGGTCGAACAATATGATGGAATGTTCAGCCGATGACCGTCACAGTCTACTTCACATGTGATTACGTTGTCAGCATATGGAATGAAATTAATTTTATTTGTTTTTGGCGGGATTTCTTACCACTAGCTTCGGGGTATCTGAATAAGAAGTGACCAAAAAAATCGGGAGTTTAAATTACTCTAGGACTCCTCCTAATCGGCCGTGCATTGAAAGAGGCGAGATTTTTACCAACTCGGGGCGTTTCGATTTCAAGCGACTTCAAAATTGGGAGTTTAGATTAGACCGGCAGACCTTCTAATCCGCGGTGGAATGAAAAAATCACGGACGGCAATTAAAAACATCACATTTACACACTATCGTAAATGACATGAGATGTATAATTGGTTTCATCCCAAAATGAGAAATTATTCATAAGAAAATTTCCAATTGCATGAGACAAAAGACTTTGTGGAATGGGAAGAATATCAGAGAAAAAACAAAACTGATTTAGCGATAAAATTGTGATGCTTTGGTGATAAACAGTCTTTTAGGAAACATTATTTGGATTTAGCAATTGTTGTGCCGCTAATGGAAAAAGGGCATTTCACACACTGTCCTTAAAAGGAAATAAATAACTTCTGGCACACTGTTAATTCTTCTTCTTGTAATTAAATTCAATCTGACATGAAGTTATTGCATGACATGATCAAATTTAAAACTAGACAAATTTGTTACTTTTCACTGACTTGTACTTAAATTCAACCTGAAATGAAATTATTGCAATATAATCAAATTAAAAACTAGACAAATTTGTTACTTTTAACTATACACAGTAAATAAATGTTGATCAAGACGTTTTGGCAAGGAGCATTCCTCAATTTGCAAAAAGAGTTTCGCAAGGCGTTAAAATTATACTTGTTCCACACATTTTGGCCAAGTAAAGTAACTAGCATTGAAAACACAAGGCATTGTGCCAATTTTACATAAAGACCTTTTTGCAAGGCAGTTGCACTTTTCACCTACAACAAATTGATTGTCTATAATTCATCAAACTTTTACCTTTCCTATGTTGTCAAAACGTTTAGAAACACATTATCATGTAATAGTGATTTGCAGCAGACCCATCAAGCACCATACATACCCCCTTTCATAATTTTTTTTTTTACATCTGTCATTAAAGCTGTTGACAAAATAAACATAAACGGACTTGAGTTCCACAGTTATGTATCTCATTATTTAAAGAGGCTCATTGAATTGATATAATTTCTTTTGTGACAAGTTTAAAAAAATGAAGGCAAAATTGTATGTATCACTTAGGCCTAATTGTTGTAAAATTATTCTGATACAACAACTGTATCACAAAATCAAAAGCTGCCAGAGCTGGGCTCTGGTGATCAGTATAATTGCCATCGTGTTACGTATACATTAGCATCACACTGAAAGACCCTGTTACAGAACAAAAATAAAGTTTCAAAATGAGAGGAATGGTGAAAGACTTTGAAGTATGCTAATTTTGGTATAGGGAAGTCACAATTTGTAAGTTAGTATAAGGCACTACTTCTCGACTGCACTCCCAATATATAGCTGGAAAGTGTGTAAAAGCACACAAACCTCGTCAATAGCACACACAAAACTTTTAATAGTACCCTGTTATTTTCAAAAGCACATACATCTTTTCAATATTCCATGTCTGATCGCTTCATATAGCACACAGTGTTCAACTATATGCACATTAAGTAACCCATAGCACACACGCATCTACACATGTCTGTTCAAAAGTACACATGTCTGTTCAAGAGTACACATGTCTGTTCAAGAGTACACATGTCTGTTCAACAGGACACACACTGGTTTTACTGCACAAACCAGTTCTTCCACATTCTAAATTTACTTTTCCTGAAAAGGAATGAAAAGTTACCTCAAATCAGATCAAAATTTCCTGAAACGCATGTATATACGTACATGGTGTCCAGGGACAGTGGTGTGCTGGTAGACTACGGTAAATTGCACAAAACAACACTACTTCACACACGATACAAAATTAAACCAAGTAGTAGGGGGAATGTTTTCTTGAATTTAAATAAGAAATGTTTTTCTACAAATTTCTATAATTCAGGCAATTTCCAGCAATTATTGCTCTCCCTGGTGGATTTCTAAAGAGCACCCAGATTTCCCAAGTTTCAGGTAATTTGGGGGAAAAAGGGAAGCACTGGCACACACATCTCTTCTGCAGCACCGACATCTAATAAACAGAGTGATTTTGTATTAATCCCCTTTTAAACTTGCCATTGTGCAACTTTCTACAGAAACAGCCTCTGTGTGCATCAAAATTCCCTCAGATGTTCTGGGTCATGCTTCCACATATGGAGCACAATACCTTCCTACCAACTCCAAGAGAGAAGAATTGGACACAGAGAATATGAGGAGGGGAGGGCAAAATAGTACAATTGCAGCTTGTAACTAGCCTAATCAAGGGCAATACGTCACACACTCAAGAGAGGCTAATAAATCCATGAATAGGAGTTTTGTTTAGGATATGTTTGCATCTTGCCAGAATGTGTGAAGGTATCGCCTAACCTGTTTTCCACTCCTGTTAAACGAATGTGACTGACGCAAGTACCTACAAAAGTTTCAGTTATGATCTTGTAGGCTGTGTTGCTACTCCTGGAAATAAACAAGTTTAGTATGTTCTGACAGTGACCCCACTTATCAGGCTTTTTCTCCCTCAAGGACACATAAAAATGTGTTATGAGGTGCACATGATTAAATTTCATTTGGCCCATGATACTCAATTTTCAGTAGTTTGCACACCTAACACCCCAGCCTTGATATGTCACCCCAATAGACTGAGTAAAGCCACTACCCATATCCTGCTCGTGTAGTTCAATGTGTTCGTATAATGAGATCCAGCTTTGTCTACTGTCAATTTGTTGAACTTCAGCCTACTGAGTTCAGCCCTCTGATGTCCAGCCTACTAAGTAGCAGGCTACTGATCTGCCACCGCTGAGTTCATTCTACTCTGTTAAGTTGCCAGACTGGTTTCCGAGAGGATGATCCCAAGGCTTTGTTTATCAGAGATTGACATTTCTTCGGGACACACCAGCAAGCACTGCAGCCTCAGGCATTTCTCCTTTAGCACATTTCTTTGATTTTAAAGGTTCGGCCAATACTTTATTACTAGTCAGTAAATTAATTTAACCTCTCACTTGCATTTCCAAATTCTTCCAATATGGTTTAACTCTTTGATTTTCCAAGTGTTTCATGACATATTGTATGAAGTAAAGATACACTTCACCATTTCACTAGCTTGTGAAATTTGAGAAACGCTTAAGCCAAGTGAGAAGTGTTTAGAAAGTTCACTTTATGCTCTCCAAGGACCCCAGAAGCCACCATGTTTGGCAGGATTTGCATCCAAGTCTGGTGGTGGGTATTGCACAGGAACGGTAGTTCTCCAGTACCCTTCCAACTTATTTAAAAGTATCTCCACCACCTTGGGGTACTTTTCAGACAAGTCATGACGCTCATAGGGGTCTTCAGTGATGTTAAACAGCCACAATCTTTGTCCTCGTTTCACAATGGGAGTGATAGGTGTAATGTTAGCTTCTGGTGGAGTTATCCAATCACCACTTCCTGTGGAGCAAAAAGAACAATTGCTGACTATAAAGATGCTGACTTCAGTTAAGATTATGTTTACTTGTTCACAACTTTCTGTAGTAATTCACCATGCAAAAAGAAGTGTGAAGTGAAAATTTGCTTGAGAGTTACACATGCTTTTAAGTCCACACATTACAGGAAAAGGCCAATAACTAAGATTACCCTGACTATGACACTTGGTAAGATTTACTCTCCCTCTCTGTCCAGGACCATAGCCAGTACAGTGTCAGTGATTACTACAGGACACACTTGATACACTAGGTCTTAACAATTGGGTATTTACAGTACAGATCACCTAAATCTAAGGATTGTGGTTGATTCTTTATTACAGATATTTTTTCCAAAGAGTAGGTAATAGCAAATGCCTGACATGAAGCAGATACCAAGCAAATACCAAGCTGGGGAGGTAAAGGCATAATCAATTCTTGTTAATCCTTCTCAAAGTCGATGTAACATGTTTTAACTAGTCAAGAGCTGAATGATGTACTGTAAACAGAATGTGAGCATATGAGGTTGCAACCTGCAAAACATTTCAGAGGGAAAGCCACTCTTTGTGGAAGGAGGACGAGTTAAGAATTGTTTCAATAAAGAATGATTTGCAATAATAACATTAAGAAAAATTCAAGTGAATATGAATTATTCAAAAAAAAATTGAAGTTCAAAACAAGTTCTCACTTCTAAAAATGTTCGATATGCCTAGCTTGTAGTTCAAAAAATGTAATAGTGATACCACACAATTACATTAGACGGAATTCCCATTAGCTAGTCTTCCCTGACCTGCCAGTCGCAGGTCAGGGAAGAAGGAGTTTCTGCTCCAGTGCACTGATTAGCTTGTTATCTCTCCCTGGCCATGGTCATTCCCTGTGCAAACACAGTGATCAGATAAGAGGCACACATTTCAATAGTGCTGGAAATTACCACACACTTGGATGTTTCTCAACAATAGGGTTATTACAGCACAGCCTCTGAGTCTACATACCTTGTGGTTGACTATTTATTTAACCATGGATAAACTCTGCTGCATTTTTTGCAAAGTATAGCTAATGGGAGATTCCCCTCATGTAATTGTTCTATTCAAACAATACTGGGAGTAAAAACTTTTGAGATACATGTGCATCTTGTAAGTGAAACACATGTAATGAAAATAGCTAGTGGTGTGGAAGATGCTGTGCCTGTTGCCTTTGGACAGAATTACAAAAGAAGACATTCTACGATCAGTCAGAATTTCAGTTGTGGCAGTGGATTGTTATTGCTGTATAGTGGTGTCCAGTAGCAGTTATATTCTTGCTTCTCATTTTTGTTAGGCTGTCAGAGTTACAGTACCAAGTTGATATAAGCTTTCGACAGTCATATATTTTGAAGCAATACACATACAACAGCACTCTGAGGATTTTCAGATTTAACTATAGTTGAGGTTTTCAATTCTTATTCCACCATGCTACTTATCTTTTAACCATACTGTTCCATCCAAATTTGTCACCTAACAACAAACCTACCATGATTTCCTGTTAAGATTTTCCAGTCTCCAACTCTCAGGGCAGCATACATTTCCAAGCTGAAGTTAGCAATCATTTTCAGCTCATTCATTAACCTATTATATGTTGCATCAGTATCTTTACTCCATTCATATTCATCATGTTGCAAACTCCGCAAAGGATCGATGTTATGAAGAAGTTCCGTTCTTGGTGACTTAGTTCCATTCCTGTGAAAGACAACATTTTATCAAGAGTCAACCAAAACTAAAATTTGAGAAATTGTTATCAGGATGAGACCCTCATTACAAGTCAGCAACGGAGCTGCATTAACTTTCACGCCATTTAAAGGGGTCTCACTGAAACATCACAAACCAACCTTAACCACCACTACACCACCAAAGGCATTGCACTCTTCAAATGATGTTCATGAAAACAGCCACTGAAACAAAGAAGTAACAAGAAAGCAACAACAAAGCCAAAGGACTTTGTGATTCCTTGCCAATATTTATGAGGAACACAGGATAACATGTCCATCCAAATTTTGAAATTCAAACACCTTACTCTTCTAGAGAGAGCATGCCTACACTAAGCTCTTTTGACCAATATGTGTACTAAGCAGTTTCATGTGTTTTCACAATTTGACCTCTGGTGATCTCAAATGAAATTTGACCTCCACCAAAATCAATGAGTATCATATACTCACTGTGACGAATTCACACACTAAGTATGAAATTGATAAAGATTATGCTTCTTGAGACCCTGTGCTTACATTGTTTTCACAGTTTGACCTCTATTGACCTCAATTGATCTTTGATCTTCACCAAAAACAATAAATCTTAAGTTCTTAAATTGTATCTGTAAACTGAAGAATGTGTTGAATATTGCAGTACTGCTTCTGATGTAAACTGATGAATATGCTGAGCAAGGGAAGGCGAGGAGGCACGGAAAATGTAGCAAACTTTAAAGAGCAATGTGACTTAAGTTAGTGCCTTTCCACAAAGAACTCAAAAGCCTTGTTTAACCCTATGATGTAGAATCAACAAAGAAGTTCACTCACTGAAACACATGACCATTTTAATTGAATGCTGACAATTTTTAAGTCATGTCAGAGATAGAATGGATACAAGATCAGTGAATAATATCTGTGGTTAGTAATTCTAACTCCTCAGATTAGCAGATATTTTGGATAAGAATTCCCAGAAACATCTTACTGTATTGTGCTCCATACATTGAAACCATCTAAGGGTTTGGTTCCATTGAGGTTTCCTCCAGCCACTCCCTCCACCAGAGTGGGGAACCAGTCACTGACGTGGATGAACTCTCGGCTCACTTGTCCCACCACTGATGGAGAAAGCAGAGGACTGTGGACCAGGCCAACACCACGCACCCCTCCTTCCCAGAGGGTACTTTTGTGTCCTCGCAGAGGCCAGTTATTGGCTGAGCCTGGTGGGCCACCATTATCTATATAAATAAGAAAAATAAATTCACTATTTGCACAGGCTTAGAAGAACCTCATACTGTGCCAGTTCTTTAAATTAATTGGCCAGTACAAATACATTAAAATGTGGTTGAGCTAGGATTAATGATGTTTTATTATACACAGCATACACTTTCTGCTCAGCATCTGTTTTCATTTCTAATCAATTTGCAAAGACAAGCTACATGTTGAGGAATCCTTTTTCATTAACATTTGGAGTGTATATGCATGCGAAAATTTTCATGAGGAAGTGCACAACTGAAGTCTCATCGAGAGTTGGTGGGTAATGACAATGTGAGGTTACCCTTGACAGGAGTTACTGTCTGCACAGATAACATACCAGCAACTAGATATTATTGTACTGCATCGACATGCAGATATTGTTTACACGGTTTTTAATATTAGCATCCTGTTGACTCCAAATGACGTTTGAACTCCTCTAAAATCAATAGGGTTCTTGCACTTGATGTGGTTCCCCTTCTCACTAAATATGACATCTGTCCAAATTTATCTTCTTGATATCATGTTGACAAGGTTTGATCCCAGTTTACAAAACGATGACATTGACCTGCACCAAAAACAATAGACCTCAAGTACTTAATGTGTTATGCATATGTACTTAATCAGACCTGTCCAACCCTTTCTTCTCGAGATATCCTGTTTGCATTGTAGTTACTCTGTGACCCCTGTTTACTCCATATGATCTTTGATTCCTCCCCCCCCCCCCAACCAAAACAAGAGGCTTTTTGTACTTTTTAAGATACAAGTACAAAGTAAATATTAAATCTGTCCAATCTTATCTTTGAGAAATATATATCACGTTTACAATGTTTATGCTATTTAATTCCTACTGGCATCAAATGACCTTTGACCTCCACCAAAAACAGGCAATAATGTACTTGATACAGAACACCCAAGTAGCAGATATCAGATCTGTTCCCGTTTCCCTTCTGCAGATATTATGT
This sequence comes from Stichopus chloronotus, assembly GCA_021234535.1. NCBI lineage: Eukaryota > Metazoa > Echinodermata > Holothuroidea > Aspidochirotida > Stichopodidae > Stichopus > Stichopus chloronotus. The sequence goes on from CM037836.1 coordinate 25,919,487, forward strand.
TTAAAGGGATTTTACTATTTGACCCTGTTGATCCTTAAGGAAATTTCAACAAAAACAAAAGACCTCTTACACTCAATATGGTACACCTTCAAGCCAAATATCATGTCTTTCCAAGCTTCTCTTCTTCAGATATTGTGTTGAACAGGTTTTATTTGACCCATGTCGACAACAAGTCACCTCTGACCTCCACCAAAAGAGGCTTCTTGTACTCAAAGAAATACAACTACAAACCAAGTATCTTATCTGTCCAGACATCCCTTCTTGAGATATCATACTTACAAGGTGTTACTATTTGACAAATGTTAACCTCATATGACCTTTGACCGCCACCAAAACTGATAAATCCTTCATGCTCAATAGGATTTACTTACAGACTAAATATCAGATCTGTTTTTGCTTCCATCTTGAGATATTGTATTCACAAGGTTTTCAAAAATTGACCCTTGATCCAAATGACCTTTGTTCTCCACCACAAACAAAAAGCTTCTTGCATTCAAAAGAGTACACCTACAAACCAAAAATCATGTCTTTCCAAAGTTCCCTTCTTCAGACATTATCTTTAATACATTTTATTTGACCCATGCTGACAACAAGTAACTTCTGACCTCCACTAAAAACGTAAGCTTCTTGTACTCAATATAATACAACTACAAAACAAGTATCAGATCTGTCCATAAATCCCTTTTTGAGATATCATGTTTACATGGTTTTTATTATTTGTTGACCTCACATGGCCTTTGACCTCCATCAAAGGAATAAGCTTTTCATGCTCAATATGATTTACCTACAGACTAAATATCAGATAAATCCATACTTCCATCTTGAGTTATCATGTTTCAAGGTTTTCATTAATTGACCCATGTTGACCCAAATGACCTTTTTCCTCCACCAAAAACAGTAGTCTTCTTTAACTCAGCATGGTACACCTAACTATCAATTATTAGATCAGTCCAAGCCTCCTTTCTTGAGACACTACATTTACAAAGAAGGTCTCACATAGTGTCCACACACACCCAAATGTATACACATGTATGCACACAAGTCATGCATGAGTGCAAAGGTAAACAATTAACATCAAAACAAAAAAAACCTACCTGTTGAAAATATGATAACAGAATTATCATACAGTCCAGACTGTTTTAATTTGTTGGTAATGTTACCGACAGCCTCATCCAATGCACTCGTCATACCAGCATAAGTACGTCTGTTCATATTGTCTATCCCATCATATGGAACCTCATACTTCTTTGGCACTTGCAAAGGGGCATGGACATTTTGGAAAGGCACATACAAAAACAGGGGCTGTTGACAGAATTCAAATTTGATTACAAAAATAATTATTAACCATGGTTATTACTCTGCAAACACAGGCATGTCTCATTCAGGAACCAGCACACTGCAAGCTGTTGTGATACATGAAGTTTCATTGTTATATTTCACAGACTTGTAAAATTGTGACAGGCAACTACACTATATCTAACAGGCTTGTTATAGTTCTTGGAAACTAAACAAGGCAAACATTGCTGGACTTTACCTGAAAATCTTAACCTGGTCTCTTGACTGACGTTTAAGTTCTTTCCAAGGAATTTGACCATTGGAGCCCAATAATAAATTCTTTAAAAACCATATTTAAATATTGTACCACTTTTTCCACCCGATATTACGGATGCATGGGATATCCGGTCCGGTCGGACTATACGGCCAGATAGTGAAAAAAATCTGATTCCAGTTCCAGCCGGATTTTTGCCAAAGTCCGGCCAGATTTTTTCCTGCCTCTTATTGTAAATGTCAGATGTTGGTATGAAATGTCAAAGAATAGATCTCTCAAAGAATTGAAAAGACAATATGAACTTTAAGGAACAACAACTGTGTACACACAATTTAACAATTTGAGCATTTAAGGGACTTGTTACAGTAATGAAATGAATTGATTTTAGAATACATCAAACAACTAAGAGCTTCTTTTTTCCTTATGTGTGTGATTTCCTTCTCAGGCTTTAACGCAACATCATTTTTACAGTATCACAAGTTAATACTGCAAGATGAGAAGCAATTATCTCACATAACACATGGGTTACTAAAATAAACGTGATCTATCCCAGAAGTAATGTATATAAATACAGCTACAGTAAACAAAGTGAAATCTTTATATTTCATGACAAACGTTTCTCTTGTTGAGTAATTTACATTCAGAGCTACTGTAACATGCAGGATTTAGTCTGGACTTGGCTGAAGTCAAGACTAAGTCCACTATTTGAAGCAACTTGCACTTGGTCTGGACTTCGACCACAGCTGGAACTTTTCAGAGGGAGGGGAGAACTGGGTGGGGGTTAGAACTTTCAATAGAGGGTGGAGTTTTGATGAGGAGAGTAGAATGAGCTTAAGTCTCATTTTGATGGAAAAAGTGGGCAGTGATCTAAGAGACAGGTTGCCAGGCCTGCACATGTAGGTACGCCCTGAGCTTGAATCAAGGGACTCAACTAAACTAGGTTCAATTTAGTACACTACAATAATTTCCAGCTTTTGAAAGATTTCTGTAAAGGGCATCCACATGGTAAATCACTTTAATGAGGAATGCCAATTCTGAACTGGCCTCCTTTGTAATGTCATCTACTGTACAGAATGGCTGCAAAATGTGCAGCAACCTTTCCACAACATTCTACTAATTAGGGATATTATGATTGTCAGCACAACACAGGACTGGCTAGTTGAACTTCTTATTTGGTGGAATAATCAGTTGTACATTAATTGAAGCATGATTTTTCATGTACCGTAGACCACTTGTCCTATGCATCATAAATATCTTGCATTTGGAAACACAGAAACCATGTACAATTCTAATTTTCAAAAGCATTGTGAAAATCCAGTCCGGTCAGAATTTATCCGGCCGGATTTAAACCAAGATCCGCCCAAATCTGGTCCAGCCGAATCTTAAAACCAGAAAGCCAAAAGGCTTTGTGATTCCTTGCTACATGGTTATATTATAACAAGCATGAATTATCCACATGACAAGTATGAGATCAACTGCAGTTACTGTTCTTGAAACACCACATTAATAAGCCTTTAACCCAAATAACCTTTATTTTGGTGACCTCAAATAACATTTGACATCCACTAAAAGCAATAGGGATCACCTACCCAGTATGGGGAACCCACACATCAAGTATGACATCAGTCAACATTACCCTTCTGGAGATACTATGCTGACAAGATTTCACCTCTGGTGACCGCAAACGACATTTCACCTTCACAATAAACATCAGGAGTCATCTACTAAATATGACCAACCCACACACCACGTATGACATCAATCACAATTACCCCTCTGGAGATACTGCTTTTACAACGTTTTCACATTTTGACCTCCGGTGACCTCAAATGACCTTTGACCTCCACCAAAAACAATAGGAATCATCTACTCAATATGACCAACCTACACACTAAGTATGACATCAGTCACAGTCACCATTCTTGTGGATATTGTGTTTACAAGGTGTTTACAAATTTTAAACACGTTCGTCAAGGTTTATTTTGGTTTGTCCCAGTACGTCCAAAGATGCATTTTGGTTAGTCAGTATATGTACCAGGATAGCCTACATGGCTTGTATTTTGCGATGTGGTGCTAGTAAGCCGATCGTTTATATATGCCACAAATAACACAGTTAACTATTAGTTCTGTACATCGTTCATGATATGTAAGTGCCTGTACAGATGTTACATGCAGTGCAGGAGTTTTTGTCCGTTCTTTAAACGGAACAGCCCTCCCTCAAGTTGCACCAATGAAAATTCTAAGACAAATTCCCCCTACGTGGGAAGTACCAAATCGTTTTGTTTTTAATTTTATTTGTTCGATGATGAATGACAGGCAGTACCATTGTCTTACTATCACTTCTTTGGGGGATTTTTGGAGTTACTTTTTGGCTTGGTGTTTTCATTTATTTAGTCACTGGTAAAATCTACTCGTCCATCGGACAAACTCACAGAGTGAAAATGGTTGTCCGACGCATTTTTTACTCGTCACAGATGATCGAACGAGTGTTAAATTTCAGCCCTGCTGTTGACCCCAAATGAAATTTGACCTCGACCAAAAACAATAGAATTCTTCTACTCAATGTAGTACACCTACATACCAAATATGGGATCTGTCATAGTTACCATTCTTGAGATATTGTGTTTACAAGTTTTCACATTTTGACCTCTGGTAACCTCAAATGACCTTTGACCTCCACCAAAAATGATAGGGATCATCTACTCAATACGACCAACGCACACACAAAGTATGATATCAGTCATAGTTACCTTTCTTGAGATATCGCGTTTACAAGGTTTTCACATTTTGACCTCTGGTGACCTCAAATGACCTTTGACCTCCACCAAAAACAATAGGGATCATCTACTCAATATGACCAAGCCACACACCCAGTATGAGATCAGTCATGGTTACCCTTCTTGAGATATCGTGTTTACAAGAAGTGTAACATACACACACACACACGACATCACCATCGCATAGATTCCTTGAGCCTTCGGCAAGGAATCAATTAGAAGCCAGTGGATGAATACCAGAGTTCCCCCTTGCTACAGAGTGATGAAACCAACAAGTTCTTACGTTTGTTCTCCTCAAAATTCATAATGAAGATCAGTTGCAAAACCTTCCTGATCCACAAACAATATACTAAAGTAACACAGAAAATCTACACAAACATGCTGATAGTTGAAGTAGAAAAAAAGTCTGCATTTTGTCTATTTTTCCCTCATGGAGTCAAAAATAATTGCGATGACCCTATTGGCTTATAGTCAGAAGTAAGGGAATGTTTTTCTTACAGTACCAAAGCAACTCAAAGTTCTGCAGAAATACTCTGCTGTGGAAACTCTGCTTAAGAGCAGTGAGTACAGTAGTTGCTTATGTAGGCTGCAACATGTTTGGACACAAAACTCATAGCATTAGGCCTTATTGCAACTTTTGAAAGGATTCAAAAAGCTTTCTTTTTCCCCAAGTAAGTCCTCTAAAGCGTTAGAAGTGGTCATTATGAATCCATCTAAATGGTCCGATCATAAAATTTCAAAAGCTAAATTGGCTAGTTTATTACTCATAGAGTACAGGTATATGGTGATTTGTGTACATGTGACACATGGGGATCCTCTTAGTTTGACCATTTGTCATTAGAATGAGAAGGAAACATTACAAGGTTTGGAAAGGCTTAGTGAATTTCACAGGACAAACTAAGGAGTCCCTTTAACTCACTTCTTAGGAAAGTTGTGAATCTGATTTCATGTACTATTTGCGACTGATCTTGCTACATGACATATGAAGCACGTTGCTATACATATAGGGTAACTAATCTACCTACATACATACTTACAATGGTCTGGAAACATTAGCAAATGTGAATGATCACTTTTGATGCGACAAAACATGAATATGACCACTGAATGCTTCCATCCAAAATCCAAATTAACCAGCAAGTTTTGAAGTTTGCCCCGAGCCTGAGGAATTACCTACCGTCTTTGTGTCGTGTGATTCGATGATATCCTCGACACGTTTCACAAATGAAAACAGAGAATACTGGCCTTGATACTCCACAGAAGGCTCGGTGCTGTTTCGGAAATCTTTTCCGGCCATAGTCACATTGAACACAGCACAACTTCGGTTGTGAAAATAGTAGTCCTCAGCACCTAGAAGGTACCCTGCATGAGTGCAAAATACAAATGGAAATAAAGGACAACATACTATCCTTTGTAAACTTTAAATCTTGGCCAGAGCCTCAGTAATTTCAGGTGTGGTACATGGCAATACGAGGAGCATAAACAGGCACCTCTTAAAGGTAAACTGATGTAACTGGTGTATACATTTCATTTGCACTAAAAAAGTAGCGAACTTTAAAAGTTTAAAGCTCCAAATGTAGATCATTGCAGTTTATATTCAAGTAATATACTGTCATCATTTATTTTCCGTGTACTATACTTACTGCCTTTACAAAAGCTTATCCAGTGTTTCCATGCTTTCTTTCACCGTACCATTGCTGTTATTTCATACACATTCTGTAATGTGATGAGAAAGCAAAATAAATCAAATAAATGAGATCAGTGAGAATGTACTTACCTAAATGTGAATCAAATCCTCTGTTGGTTGGCATACACGCCGGGCGGTAAAACCCCAGATGCCATTTACCGACAATGTGAGTGGCATAACCGCTCTCCTTTAGTTTCTGTGGTAAGGTTACTTCATCCAATGGCAAGCAAGAGGGTAGAGGAGGATTGATCACACCGTGCATGAGACCAGTGTGAATCTGAAAGAAGTGAAACAAATCATGATATCAGTTTTGTTTTCACTTTTAATGTATTCTAAATGATACAAAACTGTTGAAAAAAAGTAACAGCAGAATGCCTCCAGTAGCACTGTTCTACAATTACACATACACCATCACAAATAAGCCTACACCATAAACCATGAATACAGTTGAACTAGCTGAGAAAAGTCAAACAACAGATACTGCAAGATTCAAAAAAGTCCATGCAGAGAATTAATGACGAGGCCAAACGAAATCATACAAGCAAAGTACACAGAGTAAAATCTACTGTGCACGACAAATATTTCAGGGTAATTGATCAGGGTAATGAATTCAGATTGATGTAATTCCAATTGATTTACATTTAACATCTACATACCATAAATTCAGGACACTGGCATTTTCTTTCTTGCTTTCACATTTACCATTTCAAAAAATATACAGCACACATGCCAACAATTTAAGAGATGCACACATTTGTGTATCTGCAGTATTTCATAATTTGCAGCAAAAAGGTTTTCAATTCCTACTCTTAGGGCATTCTTCAGTAATCTGACTGTACTTTCAATGTAAGTTAGACATTCAAAATAGGCAAAGGTCTCTGTATAAAGGAGCAGAAATGCATGGATGGCAGCTAGCTGGGTAAAGGGGAATAGGCAAAGGTGGCAAAGACTTTACAAGCAATTTTGTGCTTTTTTACAAAATGAATTGGAAGCTTAGATGCGATACAGATCATGGGAGTAACAAGTGACTCTGGACAATGCACTCAATGTACACTGAATGAAGCCATAAGTTTGGCAATTAAACTACTCTCACTAATCTTGAGGGAAAAAAAATCAGATTTAACTTCAGATTTCTTTCAAGCACTGGAAAAGTGGGCCCCCACTTTCAAGGCAAAACTTCAATCAGTTTGTACTCATGTATGATTTAATTATGAAAGTTGTTTAAAGGCATGCATGCTTATGGTCACAAACAGAGGATTAACCAAAGATAAAAGCATGGACAGTCAATCTCACAGCTACAAGCTACAGTACATAACTTCTTTTAGATAAATTTATTCTTACTGGTGTTGAAGTCATTATACTACTACATACTGTGTCAACTTTCATGGCTTAGAACTAAAAGGTAATAGAAGTGTGATGATCATGCAATGATCTAACCAGTGAAAAGATTGCAAATCTCTTTCATTGGTCAACAGATAAACCAACAATCACATGATATCACAATGATGTTCCCCTGTTCAACAATTCTGCAAAGTGAAGTTTTAACACCAAATTGAGAACATGGAAAATGATGCAAATAAACACATGTATCACTGACTATTATGTTGTACATTGAAAATATTAACATGATATTCATATAGTGATAAATAGACCTGTGGAGAATGCTTCTAAACTGCCCTTCTGTGCTGTATACAGTAAATCAAGATTAATAATGTATACCAAGGCAATATGGTGCCCATTGTTTTGCATTGTTTTTGAGGCAGCAGTCACAAGATGAATTCTACTTTATGCATTACCTCCATGAGTGTTTTTTGGTAGTGAGTAGTAAACAGGAAAAAGAACCAATTTCTTAGTCTGCCGTACTCCACAAGTCTAATTCTTCTGAGCACAAGTACCAGCTCTCACTGACATCTTTAACCCTCTCCCCCTAACCCCCTCCCCTTTTAAGAATTACATTATAAAGCGAAACCACATTTGGAGGAAAAATGCTATGCCTACATCTATTAGCACTACACTGAAATATAATGATTAGTTATGATCATAGTTTATCACAAATGTTTATCACCTTCCGAACAGTAAACTGTAAGCATTCTAACACAAATGAACTGCATACCTGGTATCTTCCTGACATCAGCTGACTTCTGGTTGGAGAGCATATTGGCTGTACGTAGTAGTTTTCTAGCGTAACTCCCTCTTTGGCCAGTTTGTCAATATTCGGTGTCTGGATGGCAGAGTCTGCATTTTTACCATGATAGCTGACATCATTGTAGCCTAGATCATCAGCCAGTAGAAAGATAATGTGGGGTTTAGTAGATGCTGCTGCTAGTGATACAAAGACAGCTATGTAACATACTGCCAAAACAAATCCAGCCAATTGGCGCACTGTTAAATCCATTTATGTCTGTAGCACTGTAAGTGAAAAATACAATGTGATACATGGAACGCAATCATGAAAACGCACCAAATGTGACCAAAATAACAAATACTTCTTGCTGCAACTGCAGCCATTATCAGTGGAAATGTCTCACTATACTTCCATATTTCCCATAATAGGGGAATTGCATGCCAATCCTCATTGATAATTGTCTGGAAAAATTTCCCAACATGTAACACTTAAGGGAAATTTATCCTTGTAAATATATCCATGAGATGTCTCTGCAGATGACAAACAGCTAAGGTAGGTGGGGCCTATCCAAACGGATATTTTTGTAGTACAAATAAAGGTACTAGGAAGCACTATTCACACAGAAATTTTTGAACGAATAAAGACACATGAAAGTACTATGTCCAGTATTTACAACGAAATTTTCGTACGAATAGAGGCACTTGGATGCACTATACACGCCAAAATTTTCATATGAATAAAAGACACATGCACACAGAAATTTTTGTAAAATGAAGGCACCTGGGAGCACTATTCACACAAAAATGTTCTTACTTACAAGGGCACTTGGAAGCCGTACCAAGTGCACCATTCCATACAAAATGTAGGCTGAGGGCAGTGTAGGCCTATACGAAACTTTTGAAGGAGAGTGGGAGCCACAATTCATATCGAAATTTGGTATCAATAAAGTCTGTTGGAAGCTAAGGTAAGGAGGCTGTCTGCAATGGGGAATGTACAGCAGACCTATGAGTGCATAGATCTAGTTCCAAGAAACTAAATGTAGGTCCACCTCTGATCTGTTCGTTGGTGGACAGCCAGTCTGAGGGGTTAAACTAGTAAGGCAAATATATCTTAGGTATAGATATAGATACTTTCTGTTTAAAAAGTTATGGAACCACTAATTAGTTATAGGGAGCCCCAAAAGATAAATTGGCCTATAAATTTATGCCTTCTTAAAAGTGTCATGTAATGGTTGCACTAGGACCATATAGCCAGAGTACGTAACATTGATATTGGAATTTTGCTGGCCTGGGGGAGGAATTTAAAATGGAGTACCAGACAGAATCACTCAGCCCAAATCATGGTTTCATAGGTTGAAAAAACATGTCAGATTCATTAAAAAGGCAAAGATGTAAAAGTCATGTTGACACAACGTACCAAATTCCAGTACACTGTACTGTACATGGTGTCATGTGCTATAACCGTGACATTTGACCATGAATTAAGACGTCATTGGTTGAGCATGAGTACCTTTGACCTAGTGACATCATTAATATTTTTTTTAAATATTCTCATATTGTCTAGTTTCCACATATAGAAGTTTTATACCTCTAGGATCACACACTGAGGTGATGCTAAAATGTGTTTTTCAATTCATGACATGTGACCTTTGACCGGCTATGACATCATCAGTTGGGCGGACATACACCTCACGGGCACCTATTGTACCCGCCACATTTGAGGGTCATCCGACTTACCTTCTAGGAGGATATCATCACACAATTTCTGTTGTACACACACACCGTCTCACACACACACACACAAACACGCACTCGGACAACCCCTAATTCTCACCCCAACCCCATTGGGTACACCATATCCCGATACATGTCATATGTATACCATGAGTGGAGGTACCCCCACATAAGCACTACTGACCCACTCAATTTCGGTTGAATACTACAAGGGGGTGTAAGGTAGGCTACCATTCAAGTGTCATTTTTGGCAACCTAACAGTTCTGGTCACGGTGATATTTTCTCCCTGCTATTGGTATAAGGTAACTAAAGTATTCCTAGCCTAACTTTTTACGTTATCCAAATAAGGTTATTGGTTACAAACCAACTCTCACTGCAGCTCTGTGCTGATTGAACGACAAATACGCCGCGCCACTTGCCTTCATAGAAAGTTCCCACACTGTATCTCGAGTTGATGACCTTTAAGTTTTTTATTTAAGGCGAATTCGGGCCAATGCTATGTTGATGACTCAGCCCCTGGGCCAGATCTTGGCGTATATACGAACTTGTTACGATCAGATTTGAAGGCGTGACTACTTTCACTTCAGTTCCAATACGTACAGGGTGGCTGTACAGTACCTATGAGTATGACTGATGTGACTGACACAAAATTACTAAATGAGACTTAAGTTACCAACTTATCTGACTTAAAGGGAAATAGGGCGTTTAGAATATACCAACATAACATACAAATAAAACTGCTTTAATCATTGTACAACCATTCAGTCTCACCAGTAAACATCTGCAAAAGCTTCATCTCCTCAGAACATTATGCATATGGTGAGTAACGGAATGTGCATCATTTGAATTTTGAAAAGTTTGGGTGAACAAATTGGTGTTGAGTAACAAATAACTGAATTTCTATCTGTGAGGAGCTTATTTCTTGAAAAGAAGGCTACTGTCCTTCCTTATTTTGTATACTCTGTCATTCTTTGTCCACAAACATTGGTTTTAAAAATATGGTTGTTATCTGTGAAACAAACGCCTTATTTCCCTTTAAGAAATATCTTTGGGAAGCCAAGTGTGCAAACATTTGACAACTCTGATAAACTTTGAAACAAAAAGACATATGCAGCGAAACCGCTTTTTCTCAATGACCACAAAGTCATTAATCAAGTGTGAAAGTCCACTACGGCCATATGCAAGTTATTTTCCTTTATTTTCTAAGCAAATATAATTGGTCATTTTGCTTTGTTTCAATGAACATCGTAGCCAATCACGATCACACGATGTTTGTTAAGTGTCTTTGAACATTCTTAATACGATATATCAAGAACGAAAGATTGAACCGTACTTAAGTCATACTTAGTAGCTTATAGAAAGTACCCAAGAAGACAAAAAACAATTGTTTTATTTTTTATTTTTTGGCATAACACTCAAATCCATGACTAGCTTTGCATGAGCATGCTTTGAACATTGAACGTGATTGGATAAAGATCCTCAACGTTAAACTTAACCTGCAGGTGAACATTGATGACCTTTGAACAACAACATTTCATGTTCAAAGCTAGGGAGAGACGTAAAACACATACTAAAGATTGTAAAGGGGGGAATGTCCATTGAGAAAATTCGAAACTTTAACGGCTTGTCTGACCACTTTGGTAATCTCTGACTGAATTCGAGATTGGTGTAATACCCATAAAGGAGAACGATGACACAGACACAAACGGTATCTTGGACTACTTGTTTGTTGCAACGCTACTGAAAATACAATAGGTTTTATACGTGGGAAACAAGCACCATAATCCTCGTATTTATCAACGAGTTGTCATGACATACAAGGTAAACTTGTGTACCTGATCAAAATGACAGCGGACTATAGGGTATATTATCCGGGTCAGTTGACAGATACCAGTGAGGAGTAACAAGTGTATTGCAAGTGGCAGATCATTTTTTGCCATCAAGATGTTCATGCTTATACCCGATTTGGTAGAAGAAAGTACCATAAGTTATGTAATATGCATGTCATACCTATTCTCCTTTAAAAGCAGGTTGCATAAAATTTCCGTGATACACTGTATCGCACCCGTTTGCGGCTCCTCATTTATTTTCAGCCAGCTTCAAACTTCTGATAGGTTTCTGATGAGCAAGTCGAGTTTTTGACGCATTACAACAACCTCTGTGATTCCACTGTGGCCATGGAAAAAAGTGGAGAGCTAGAGGTATGGTACATCCCCTACACCCCCATATTGGCAAGTGCTCAAAGAGTAAATAAAAGAGGATGCCGATCTCATCATGATTTTTACATCATCTTAACCCATCTGACATGTGTTGCCAATTTTCATAGATTTAGTTTTGTTCTCAATTGTTCTCAGTTGCAAAGATTAGTTAGCACGGGCAGCTTAGACCCCCCACCCACCCACCCCGAAGTACCTTTTCCGGACATCTGGGGAGTTGAAAAATAAAAAATAAATATTTCCTTAATCATTTTATTATTGTTTTCATTTTACGTTTTTTATGGCCTTGGGGGAAGCTTAGCCGTGACCAACCAAGTGACCCTTTTGAAATAAAAATGAAATGAAATGAGTAGGAAATAAAACACCCGGAAGGCATCACTACATGTAACCTGGCTCATAATTCAAGGATCATCGTCTCCACGTTTCAAAAAAATGCATCACACATTGTTGAGGGACACAAGGAACATAAAAGCATCATCGGGAGGGGCGCAATACTATAGCTAGAAATCAGGAATGTCGGGACCACCCCTCCCCCCCCCCCTTCCTCAAAAACAAAAATGCCCGATCGATTATTGTCAGTAAATTTAAGGCTGTCTAGGATTAATTGTTGACTGAAAGATTTCTCAAAAAAATCTGAATTGCCATTTGAATTTCTCATATTTCAGTTTATAGCACATTTTTTTTTTATTTCAAAAGAGGTCATTTATTGCGCTAGACTGCATTCAAGGTTATCTGGTAGGTGAAAGTTTTCTCATAAACGTCCCTTACAACCCTCTCCCAAGCCAACCATCATTCATCTTTCCACATCTATCTAAATACTAGTATCTAAATACAATGTATGACATTGACATTTTTTGTCATCAACACGGCCTTAATGTAGGCCCTATACGTTACCGGTACAAGGGCTATAGCTCTACATTGGTTATGTCATCATTATCGACTTTTGTAGCCGACTTAATTAAAAAAAAAATGCAATACCCAAAACATAAAAAAATGTTACTTCGCACGCGCGAATAATTTCCATTATTTATAAGATCTTGTGCCAAGTGTTTAACTCAATAGGAGTTGCGGCTCACCCCTCCCCAAACTTGCCAAAAAATGTGACTCTCGCAAGGCAAAAATGTCGAGTTTGCAGGGCAAAGCTGCGAGATAAAAATCATAAAACTACAAGACTTTGAAAGTGAAATTCAAACTAAGATAAAAAAAAAAGAGAAAAGACATAAACATAATTTTTACATCCACAATCTTAGTTCCTTGAAAAGGTGGCACACTTCGTGGCCACAGAGCCATTATCAGAACTAGGTGAATCTAATGTTTAACAATCACATAAAAAAAATTGTCAGAGTGACCACAGTCGGAAATTTTGATATACCAGTTGGAAATTCCATACATCATTCTAACATATGTCATGACGTATAAGATACTATTGCACCGTTCACATTTCATGACATAAAAGATACTATACTGATACCATATTACTATATATTATATACTATACCAATTCTAAGTTTAAATGGTAATTGAAAACTTTCTCAAATAAGTCTGAAATAACATTTAAATTTCTCGAATTTCAGTTTAAAACCGACGACCGTCGGAAAATCTGAAATACCAGTTTAAATTTTTTATATCTCAGTGTAGCAAATTTTATGACATAAAAAAGATGCAAAATATTGCACCAGATTTTGTCTAAGGTAACCTGGCAATTGAAAATTTCTCAAAAAGAGGTTTCAGACACATTCTCTCTTACAACCCTCTCCCAGGTCAACCATCACACCTCTCATGCTTTCTCCCACCTGTCAAAATACTATCGTAAGTCATCAAGACCAAGGAGGCTATCATGACTTCTTTCTAAATGCATTTGTCGAAAAAAATGACTGTAGTAGATTAAAAATATTGCACCAGATTTTATCTACGGTTAAATGGTAGTTGAAAATTTCTATAACAAAAATTAGAGTTAAAAAGGAAAAACTGTTGAATTAAATTTTCTGGAAATTACGATGGCATAAATATTCTAGATAGGAGCAATCTAAATTATTGCAACTCTTTAACAAAAGGTTTTCCTCTTTAATTGAGAAGTTATGGGCATGGGATGATCTCTATTTCGAAGCTGGGTACATGCAGCCCAGGACAACAGGGAAGTGCCGTTTCCGGCCATCTGAGGGGTTTGCAAAGCCAAATATGTTCTTTTACTCTCCACATCAACTCAGTGATTGTGGCGTTTCCAATGGATAATCCTGTTGTCACTACCCTCATTTTTTCAGCTTAACCTTTTTTGTGATATAATATCCCTATTTAAAGGATGTTGCATGCAACTAGCATCCAGAAAAAGGGCTGAGTCAGGCTATTTAGCTAGTTTATAAAACCCAAAAGTTTCTTCTACGTTCCGCGCCAACGAATGGTGGCGCTCCGCATTGATGATACTCCTGCCATTTACTAACAAACAAGATTCGAGCAAACAATCACAGCCCCCGAATTTCTAGAATTTCCGTACACCTAAGTAGTCAGCCTCCAAAACAACTCAAAGAAAGAAAGAGAGGGATGCGCAATTCATTATGACTCTCCTATTACCTCAAAACATCTGATATGTATTACCATTTTTTATGGATTGACCTAGCTCATGAATTGTGGAAAATGCAGACATGATACCTTGTTTCAGAGCTGGGTTGATGCAGCCCAGAACACCCGGGAAGTGCCGCATCCTGCCATCTGGTGGGTTTGAATAGCCACCATTTTCTAGTACGCTCCGCGCCAACCAATGGTGGCTCTCCGCTTAGATAATCCTGCCGTTACTCACCCCCGATTTCTTTTTTTTTTTTAATTCACCTTTTTTTTCATTCAGGCGAGCCTGACTGCCGTTTTTCTCATATGATGTCCCTATTGTAAGGCCGGGTACATGCAGCTCGAGTACACGGGGGAAGTGCGATTAAGTTCCGCTTTCTGGGGAGTTTGTAAAACCCAATTTTTTCTTGTACGCTACCTGGCAGCCAAGTATGGTGGCGCTCCCCTTAGATAGTGATCCCGCTAATTAGTAGCGGACAAAATTCGGGTAAACAATCTCTGCCCTCGAATTTCTGTGAGGCGCCAGTACGCCTTTGAGGTTACCAACCAAATGATTTGCCAAGGACTGAAAAGAAAAAAAAATATAGGATTCATTGCGATTCTTGTATCACCTTAAGCCACCAGTGTTATGTACTTCCAATTTTCCTAGACCATTTTTTCGCAGTTGAGGAAATGCAGACAGGATAACCCTGTTCAAGGCTGGGTAGGCCTATATGCAACTCGAGTACACCACGGGAAATCTACCATCTGGAGTGTCGAAAAGCCAAAATTTACTTTTACGCTCCACGCGAACCAATAGTAGGGCTATGGTGGGGCGTTACTCAGTCCCCCCCCCCCCCCCATATATGATAGGCTCAAATGTCTGGGACTTACTCTTGAGTTAAGAAGGATTAGGGGGGATATGTTGCGGGTTTTCAAATTCTTATCTGGTAGGAATTATCTGTCTAATTGTAATTACTTAGAAGTTTGTCCTAAATCCAGGCGTGTTCGTGGCCATTTAAAGAAGCTAGTAAAATGCTTCTCTAGGCTTGATGTGAGAAAGTTTAAATTCTCACATAGAGTTATCACTGAGTGGAATAGTCTGGTCAGTAAATGTCTGCATACAGTAAATAGCTTCAAGGGCAACATTGACAAGTTTTACCCTGACTGGGGCAGAATCTGATTTTTTTCTTGGCTTTGTGGGGTATTAGTTTGGTTAGATTTTTTTTTGGGGGGGGATTGGTTGAATTACAGGGCATCTTATGGGGCTTTTTCCCTCCTTTGACCCTAAGCTTGTTATTTTATGTCACGTATATAGTTTCTTTCATTCCGGCGATCCTGATAGTGTCCTGATCGTGAAGACTGCACCCGATTCTTTATAAAACTCTCGATCCCCTCCTAAGAACTTTGTCCAGTGCCTGATAAAGTCCTCAGTAGTGTTCGAAATTGTCGCGGTGGCGTCCCCCGTCAGTTGGAGAATATGTCCAGCCAATTTTTTACTTTCACCCCCCCCCCCCCTCTCCCTAACAATATAGCTACGGCCCTCGTGCCGGCAAACCAATTGCGGGGCTCTAATTAGATAGTCCACAATGTGACTTTTTCATGTTGAACCCCGCGGGCCCTTCAAGAAAACAGTACACCCCTGGCCTACATAGTACAGCTGTTGTTAAGACTGCCCCCTGTCTCTTATGGGATCCCGTCCAGATCCTCCACTGATGCAGCCAATCCCCACTTGACATCATTCATGATAAGGTTTCATGGAAGAAACAAACGGGGTAACCATGATGGTATGACTTGATATCACCTCCCGATGATGAAAATTGAGACCTTTCCTATCAAATGCTAATTACAAGGGCAATTAAATTGTGTTACCACTTGCTGACAATTGCGTCTAGTGACATAATTTGGTCATTTACAGTAGAACATGTTTAAGAAACAATTAGGCCTATATAAGGAAACATACCTTTAAGCTCTTCTAGCTAAACTTAAATCTTCCTAGTTATGGTATAGTGAAATTGAAAGTGCCTGAAATCGCCGAAGTTGTACGCTATATCGTAAGGGGTAGTTACAGTTACTTTATTTACCAGTGGTGGAAAGTTTGTCAAAGGTTTACAGATCAATTTACTGTTAGAAATTAGAGTGTAAGTCAATAAAGAATTTTATTTGGGTAATTGGGATGGGAAGGAAACGCTATCTGTTTCCATGTTGTTTTTTTTTTTCTCAGATTTATGTATCAAGGCTGCTTACCTTTTGAGTTGAGAGAGTTTTTATGTTATAGTGCTCATCATTTTTTTTTTTTTTTTTGTTAATCTTATTCATCTATTGTCATTTTCCATTTCAGAAGGTTATCAGAGTATTTGTGACTTTGCTCTCTGTTTAATGTTAATTGTTCACTTGTAAACTTGTTTCCTGTGATTGTTCGCTACTATTGTTGGCCAGTCTCTATTCAGTCTATAGTGGCCAGAGAGTTGTAACTGTCTTTCATTGACAATGAGTGCCCTGTGAAACACGGACAATAGTCACCTATTGTATGGAGGTACTAAACCCTCCCCCCGCCCCCCCCCCCCCTTAAGAAGCAATTACCTCATAGACTCATTGTTGTAAAAGAAAAAAAAATGATGCCAGTAATTTGAATATTCATTAGAAACCAGTTGTTTTTTACTCAAAACAAGAGTTCCATGTAAAAGGTAGATGAATTCGGTCTCAATAAAAACAGAAGCCTCGGAGACTTACGTCTCCGAGGCTTCTGTTTTTATTGAGACCTTTCCTATCGAATGCTAATTAGAAGGAAAATTAAATCGGTTTTATCTTAAAATGGAAAACTTTTTGTAAAAATCTATCAATTGCAACCAACAAAAATTTTCGTGGAATGGGGTAGGGGTGACGACTTCATCATGTAAATTAACACGAAACGTTTCAAAAACGTGTAAATTTGTGTTACACGACTTTTAAAATTCATCTTTAGAAGTTTTAAAAGACGATTTGTGTTACCACATGCTGACAACAGCGTCTAGTGACATGACTTGATCATTTACAGAAGAACATGTTAAAGAAACAAGGCCAATATACACCCCTTATCCTTGCCTATGCATATATGATCTCCCCATAACCTTGTATTCGAGATGATTAACTTTGCAATTGCGAGGGTCGTATAATTTTTGTCAATATGCAGTGCGTCAACTCCAAAGCATTTGTCATGAGTAGAAACGTATTTCATTTACAAATCGATATCATTTATCAGTATTTCAATTGAAATGTCACATGCAATTTGGTTCAGTTGCAAGATACAAGCACATTCAGTAAACAAGGTTAACTTGATAAAATCTCTGTCTTCTGAAGAAAACACAGATTTGGTCACACACTTTATTTTCTGCATCAATTTTTCACATGATATTATAGAGATATGGTTGAACTCAGCTTACGACCGCTTTGTGTATAAAAATAACATTACGTAATAATCTTGTTGTTGGTCACAAGCTCACGCACAATAACCTGTAGTAAACCAGACTCAGGTTCAATTCTGTCAGTGTACATGTTGTATGGGACGACGAAAACGTCGACAGCTGCTTAGGTTGGTAGTGAACCTCCCAGGCAGACTTGGGTTCCTACTTAGTTCTGCGAAATAGTTCTATCTTTAAATTGGTTTCACTACAGCTCAAGTTTTGTTTTGCTTCAGGACATCAAATGCGTTGCCTGCGAACTGAGTGGAAATGATTGCAGGGGACTCAATGAAGATTAACCTTGGGTAATTTTGTTCAAGCCTGTAGTGTAGCCTAACATTAAGCCTAAAGTTAGGCTAGGCCTAACTTAATTGGTTATATTTCAATAATACAGTGCAAGCCCTGGGCGCTAGGCCAAGTAAAGTATACGGAACAGTCGTAAGCCTTTGAGAACCCAACATAATGCATTTTTAGCCTAGTGGCCTAAGTTACGTTACGTTTCTCCTACCAAATATATCTTTGCCGCCCTAAGTTACAGTAGACTGTTTATTTTCATAGCAATCACTGTAGGCCCAATTGGGCTATGCCTTACTGAATGGAGCTGACCGGTGACTAAGTTGGTTCAATTTTAAGTAACGAAAGAATATTCAGTCTTAAAATGAATGGTATACTGTCGCTGGGACTCAATAGATTTACAAGTTACATTAGAGATATTGCTGCTAAGTTGCCAAACTAAGGCTAAGGGGCTTTTGCCCTCCTCTGCCCTGAAACTTGTTATGTTATGTTAAACAAATTCAAAGTCCCTAAGAAGTTGTGTCAAAAATGTCAAAATACTTTTCATTTAGCCACACCTTCATCAGATTTGTGCTTTGAACAGTGGAGCATTTATATGACTTTGTAAACCCTTCATTGTATGCCACAGACTCTTGTCACACCTCTATTTACAACTTTTATCCTGTTGTTACTTACATTTCCACTGTTACTACCAGCATTTACCCTTCGTTATTGATAATCTGTCTGTTATTACCAACATTTTCCACTCTGTTATGTATTATCACAGTCATTAACTCATTTTACAATGTCGATAGCAACCGAATGAAACCGTTGTTAGCAAACTTTGCCCTTTTTGCATTCCAAAACTTGACCTATGTTTGTGTTATTAGTTGCCTATGTTAAGGCTGGGTTCTTGCCAGCTTGATGTCACCAAGCCCTACGCCCGCAGTGAGTTTGATTTTGCTCCATATTGCTAGGTTTTAAAGTTGAGCGCCGATTTGAGAGTGGACTGCCTGCTTTTCAAATTGCCATGAATAAACAACCATAGTGCAACTGCCCCCTGGATGTCACACCTATTGGGTAATTGCTTTGTAGTCTCACCTATGCCTCTGGCATCAGATAATTTTCTGCATGCTGTTTGTCAAAAAGCTGACTAGAACCCAGGTAGCTAATAATGTGAATTTGTACTTGTTTGCTTCAAGTGACAGCAGAAGAGGTACAATCTGTAGTACTGTAGAACTCAGACCTTCAGTGTGTTCGGTTGTTTCTTTTGTGGTAGTGTGTTTCCTTGATCATCCCTTTGTGATTCCTTCAAGTGTAGTTCTACTCCTATCATCCTGTATGCCCATACAGCTAATGGACATTAACCCCTAGCCAGGTCTTCCCCAAATGACCAGTTCTCCCCAAGCAGTTTACCAATTTGCATCCAAAGATAGACCAGTTCAACCCAAGTGCAGACTAACTCAACCCTTATTTGTTGGCAGCATTATGTGTGAGAAAAAAATGTGGTAATGAATTGTAGCTTTCAGATCCTTTGTTAGGACATAAATATATCACACATGTCAAATATCTTGCAAACAGCAAGAAATCAAAGAACTTCAAGTAGCACAGACATTGAGTGCTTACTATTTTTTTTTTTTTATAAATAGTGGCAATGTGCTAGTTCATGTCTTTCCTTGTTTTCACATAACTTGCCTGCATTGTTGCTGTATCAGTTTTTGCTTTCATGAAAACAGTTTTTCTGTCCAAAAATTGTCTTGAAAACTATTACAGGTAGTTAAAGGGGACAAACTAGTAGATATTTGGCTGATAAAAGGACTTCCACTTTGGGATGAGCTTACAAGGGGACAAAATGACCAGTGCAAAGTGGGTGGAGGTGGTGTGGGATGAAATTGCAAGGGGGCAAAATGACCTGTTAGGGGCCAGGGTTAGTCTTTCAGTTTCACTATTTTTTCAAGTCAGTCTTAGCCTTATCATAGCAATTGTCATTCTCTAGGAATGTGTGATTAGGGCATTTATACATTAATATACTGCATAGAAGTATGTTAGTTATTTCTGTTCAATCCTGACCTGTGCATGATCAACATTTAAGGATGTTTGCACAATACCCAGCGTTGCAAATTTTTCAAAATTTGCTATGGGTAAATGTTAAGCCTTGCTATCAGTTTTCAAACAAAACCAAGAAAATACTCAAATGGTAAATAAATGCTGCACAATTTCTTGCTTTCTTCTTTTTATACTGTGCAGTGCGTCTGGAGATTGGACAACTATCGCCTAACCAGAGTTACCAAGTGGTGGCAATTAAGAAAAGTTCAAGAAGAGGCTGTGTGAATCCTTGCTTCAATTTTCTCTGAGCTTAATAGAGACGATCAAATGAGTAACCATGGGACTTATATCAGAATCACAAGAATACAAGAGCTTTCGATCAAATGTTCCTCAGAAGAAGGTAACTAATTGATACATTTTCAGTAATTACTAGGTGGACTCTGTGATTGAAAAAAGTTGTCACACAGTTAACTGATGGTGTCATTTCATGTAGAATATCTAAACATTGATGGTGGTTCTTCTTTACAATTGCTAATGTATGTCTTTCAATTATTTATGATCTATTCTACTGACACTGGTTGTGCCAGTAAGCTTTTCATAGCCAAATGTTTTGAAGAACGAACGTGTGAAGAGGAATGCAATTGTCAGACTTGTGAATCAAAGTTCACCTAGTCAAGTCATCCTGTAACAGTTAGATAGTAATCAGGTCTCAAAACAAGGTGAAATGGCTTTTGACAAAAACGAAAGTAATTTGAGTATTTCAAGAATGACATCACAAACTATTGCACAATCTACCATTTTAATTTGAATGAATAAACATCAACATTTAATATCTTGGCTTAGGAATGTCCTGTGATGATGGGAGCTGAACCATTTGAATTCAGTTTGTAAGCTTTGTGAAGTGTGACATATAATTTTTTTTAAGAAATCTGATTTAAGCTACCTTCAAAACTTTGCATAATCACGTATTCCGCAGCCACCTGCAAATTTTCATGTCGCAAAGTATCATTTGGTCAACGATTGGAAGCATGCAAGAATCACAAACTAAGGTGTCAATTCCTAGAGCCATAGTTTGCGTATCCCAAAGTCTTGCAAAACACATTTCAATTATGTAACAGATTCTCTGAATGTTGTTGTGAATTGATTTAGTCAATCTCAAGAAGCCCACTTTGGAGTGTTGGTTTGGGGAATGTATATTGTACATGAGCCATATGAAATAGAAGTGAATTTGTCAGATGATAAAAATGTTAGAATTAATTACTACATTGTTTACTCATTAATGAGCAATTTTTAGGCAAAATGTTGTTGAGCATCTCAATGTGACGTGGTTTTGCCTTTTTGGGGGGCTCTGTAGATTTAAGTGGTAAGTTACTCATAGCCCATCAGTTTAGTCATTTAGAGTGTGGGATAGTGCAGTTAATGTGGCATTCAGCAGACCTTAAAAAATACGGTATCCAGCTCCACTTCTAGCATGCTGAACCTAATAAGTGTAGGTTTACATAATGTAGTTGACCTTGTTATAGTAACACACACACAAAAAAATAGCCCAAAAGACCAGAAATCTCTATGAATGTAATTTTACAGATTGGTATGGTGTCCCTTCATCTGCAATGCAGTTCACTGGCTGATGGTGAGACCGGTGGTGTGTGTTAGAAGAGAAGCATTATTTTGTCATTGATTAGTTCATTGTTGGGTCATTGATTGTTCACTAAGGCATGCATTGCTTTTGTGTAATATGGTTGTATTTGAGCACAAATCCAGCAGATCTCTAATTTGCTTATCATCTCTGTTAAATTTATTAATTTTGATGCAATTCTTTGTATCTTGGCACCATTACAGGTGATTGTCGATGATAGCGGGAACAAGCATTGGACGCTTTACGATGCGGGTCCCAGAAATGTCAGATGTCCACTAATATGTCTTCCCCCAGTTAGTGGCACTGCAGATGTGTACTTCAAACAACTGTTGGGATTGTCAGCCAAAGGATATCGAGTCATCGCTGTAAGTAAAGCGGTCATTGCCTGTGAGCTTTTGCCTCGTTTTGAAGGTTAATGAAGGTCTGGAGTAAGAATTAAAATCCATGTTCATTTCTTGGAACAATGTTAGGGATAGAAAGGTTAGGTCTTGATTTCTCTGTTTATAGTACCTATAAACATCCACATAATGTCCTTAGTATATTCTTTTCCATTAACCATGATCTGCAAATGAAGTCTAATGAACTAGTTACTGACTGACTTATCCAGTGTGTCAGTTTCACTTTAATATTTAAATGGTCCTGTAATGTGAGGAAAATACTCATTATGTGTACTGTAGCAGTCTTGAGCTTACTGATATGTATTACTTCTCGTAAAATTTTCCTCTCTGTCAGTTGTACACTATATTGACTTGATACCAGCCTGCTACTTAGCTGGAAGAAAGATGCTGCTGAACCCTTCTGTCAGATGAAATTCTGTTGAAAATAACTTCTGCAATTTAGTTTCAGAGGGACTATGATGTTTTTTTTTTTGACTGAAGGGATATGGAATGTGTGTTTGTAAAAGTTATAACTATTGTCACTTTGTCACAAATTTTTATTTTAATTTTCCATTGTTTTTTAGGTGGAGTTTCCTGTGCACTGGAATATACAAGAATTTTGTGAAAGTTTCAGAAAACTTTTGGATCACTTGCGTTTGGACAAGGTACTATATTCCATCATTTCTCCAGACCATGACAAGATGACAGAAATTGATATGTTTTTGAAGCAGCAGTTCTTTGCACATATTCTGCTATGTCTTTCAGTTAATTTACACTTTAAAATAAATCAACAGTTGATAAAATGTCAACAACAAGATTGTGAAGGAGGACTTGAAGCACAAGCAAACCTCCTTTAAATAGCAAAAATACAATAGAAGCAAAATGTAATAATATATGAATGTAATGTATACAAGAATAACACCAAAAAGTCGTAGACAAAGATAATTTACACAAAGTCAATGTACAGTAGAAACTTGCAGACTTATTTGCTTCTAACCCTTTTTCTTTATGTTTTTAAAGAATGTAGATATAGACTCAGATTTCTGAGTGCTGTGGCTGAGATTGCTCCAGCACTATGGGCTCACAACTATAATAGAATGATTAGCACCTTGAGTGTTGAACTTACTGACATGAATACTGTCAGACTTCCTAGTGTGGAAGTGATGTAATGCCTGGTCGAAGTAAAAAATGTTGACAAAAATTACAGGCAAAAGACCATTCACAAAGTTGTATATGCAAAAGGTTGTTACTTATTACTTGTGAACATGAAAAAATATTTAAAAGTTTTGAAATCCTAGAAGAGACTCTTTGAACTGGCCTTCTTCTGTGTCTTGCATGTGTTAAGTACTTTTAAATGTTGAGTGAGCTGCAGTAACACATTTTTCTCTGTGATAACTGCAACATTATACATTTTCAAAATTTCCCCACGTCTTCATGTCGATCATTATCGCCGCTTACGTACATGACTTGCTGAGTAATCCTCCAATTCATGAAAGCCAAGGGTGTTTTAGTGTAAGTGAGATTTAATTAGGTATGTAATATCTACAGTAAAGTCAAGATGGCATTGACAAATACTGAATAGATATTGAGCTTTCTACCATATCCTCTGTAGAGGCTATGTTCTCTGATGACCTCCTTGTCTCCTGGTCTCAACGTCCACATGTATTGTACAAACATGCCTCTGCTACACACCTGCTAGCTTCCAACTTTAAACCTTGTTACCTTTTGCAGGTACTAAGAAGTTGCCTAGTCTTTAATTCTGTAAAGTCAGTTTCATGGCATTACTGTCTCACAAAAATGTCTCTAAACCTTCAGTCTCTAATTGCATTCCAACAATTTTGCCAATTAAATCGGCAGGTTCACATCTTTGGATCTTCTCTCGGTGGATTTCTGGCTCAGAAGTTTGCTGAATACACATTCCGCAGCTCCAGAGTTGCTTCACTGGTCCTTTGCAATACTTTCGTCGACACCGAGATCTTCCAGCAGTCCCCGGCATCATCTGTGTGAGTATCGTATACCTCAGCGCACACTACCCCAGCATGTGCTGAAATAATGATACCCATATTCAACTAGGTCTTCCCCGCAAACCCCTCCCAAGTGAATTCATTTACATCGCAACTCAATATAACATCAAATGTGGCATCTGCATAGCCACTTCTTCTGCAAGTGTCTCATGGGGAATCAAATTGTGTCACCAGACAGTTCGCAGTTCACACGAGGAATGCAACTCCTCTCCACTAATGAGGATAACTGTTTTTCAGTCCATAGCCAGGCCAGCTTAGAGCAGTTTCAGAGAAGTGTTAGGAGTGGTGATACACTCATAGATAATTACCTTAGTAAGAGGACATTCTAAACTTGGATATCGCACCCTCAAAAATGCATTTTTGATTCCTTGCCGAAGGCAGAGGAATCTATGCGATGGTGATGTCGTGTGTGTGTGTGTATGTATGTATGTGCGTGTGTGACGCCTGCTTGTAAACACGATATCTCAAGAAGTGTAACTCTGAGTGATCTCATACTTGGCATGTAGATTGCCCATATTGAGTAGATAATCCCTATTGTTTTTGGTGGAGGTCAAAGGTCATTTGGGGTCACTAGAGGTCAAAAGGTAAATACCTTGAAAATTGCTTGTAAACACGATATCTCCAGAAGAGTAACTCTGAGTGATCTCATACTTGGCATGAAGGTTGCCCTTATTGAGTAGATGATCCCTATTGTTTTTGGTGGAGGTCAAAGGTCATTTGGGGTCAACAGGGGTCAAATTGTGAAAACCTTGTAAACACGATATCTCAAGAAAGGAAGCTTGTAGAAATCTCATGTTTAGTATGTAGTTGCACCATGTTGAGTAAAGGGACCCTATCGTTTTCAGTGGAGGTCAAAGGTCATTTGGGGTCAACAGGGGTCAAATTGTGAAAACCATGTAAACATGATATCTCAAGAAGAGAAGCTTGAGCAGATGTCATATGAAGTGGGTAGGTGTATCTTATTGAGTACAAGGGTCATCAGAGGTCAAAAGGTAAATACCTTGAAAATTGCTTGTAAACCAGATATCTCCAGAACGGTTAATGTGAGAGATCTCATAGTTAGCGTGTGGATTGCCCATATCGAGTAGATGATCCTTATTTTTTTTTGGCAGAGGTGAAAGGTCATTTGGGGTCATGGGAGGTCAAAATGTGAAAAACTTGAATCTACAATATTTAAAGAACGGTCCTTCTAGTGAATTTTATACTTGTAATGTAGAATCCTCTTGTTGATTTGAGAACTTCTTTTAGGACATACCAACATAGTCTCTTCAATAACCATAAAGAAAAGATGAAGACAACATTAAATTTGGTATCAAAGATTATTATTTTGCAAACCTTTTGCCACTATCCTCATAAGGACATGTGAGCATGCATGAATTGTAAATTGGAATTGATTAAACATACCACGGGTTATTAGCTTTATAAAAAGAACTAAATTACTGATCATTTGGATCAAATACCCTTGAGCGTGCATGAACTGTGATTGCTTAATTGAATGAATCAAATTGTAACTGACCCCCCTCTGTTCAAATTGGTCACTGTTATCTGACATAATTTATCACAGTTGACTGCCAGTAGAAACCACAATGTCCAGAATAAATCATACAGTCTGTTGAGCCAGGTGCTCAATGGACTTAACCATTTACTGTATAAACAGTGTCTCTGTTTAGCCCTTAAAGGGAAATAGGGCGTTTGTTGTACAGAAAACTACCATATTTTTAAAACCATTATTTGTGGACATAGAATGATAGATTATTCAAAATAACGAATTACAGTAGCCTTATTTTCAAGGAATAAGATTCTCACAGATCAGAAATTTAGTTATTTGTTGCTCAACAATAATTTGTTCACCCAAACTTTTTAAAATTCAAATGATGCATCCGTTACTCATCACATGCATAATGTTTTGAGGAGATGAAGCTTTGACAGATATTTATTGATGAGACTGAATGGTTTAACAATGGTTAAGGCGAATTTCTTTGTATGCCATGTTGGTGTATTCTAAACGCCCTATTTCACTTTACAGTAGTTCAGGTAAGCTTTAAACAAGTGACTACTGTGTATCAAACCAGGGAAACTTGTACTGTGTGTTGTGTCTTTAAGTAGACTAAAGGCAAAATTGCAAGTCATGCTAGATTCTTGTTTAATAGGAATATCAGTTTTTGCTAATTTTCAAGGACCTCATAGCCATTGGGAAGGGCATCATGCCAAAAAATCAAATATGAAAGAGCTGCCACCAATAGCTGTAACTCGACAAAATAAAGTGCTATAATTTTGATTAAATAAACATGTTTACCTTTTTATCAAGTTATTAGACACGACAAAATATAATTTGTTCCCCTGCAGCATCATATCCGTTTGGGAGTTTTCTCATGTTTGTGTAGGTCAAAGGTTATTTGGGGTGACAAAAGGTCAAAACCTTGTATGCATGATATTTTAAGGGTGATAAATAAGAGGGATCTTATACTTAGTTTGTGAATTGTTCATATTTAGCATGTTGATGGCCATGTAGGGTAGGTGATCCCTATTGTTTTAAGTGGAGGTGAAAGGTCATTTTGGGTCACGAGATTTCAAAAGGTTTTGACCTTACTAAGATGGTATCTCAAGTAGGATAACTGTGTGGGATCTCATGCTTGTCGTGTGGGCGATTCATGTTTGTTACAATATACATCATGAGGCAAGGAATCACTAAGCCTTTTGGCTTTCTAGTTTTACAAACAGTTCATTTTGCCATCTGAAAAGTATACTGAATTCAATATACTTGGATGGGAGGTTAGAGATATAACATCACTATCTCAACATTTACAAAGAAATAGCCAATCCCCAAACTTTCCTCTCATTTAGACTGAAAAGTTAAGTGTGTTTTCCACTTGCATCGTTCAGACAATCTGGGAAATTAAATAGGTTTCAGATTATAAATTCTGCCACATGATTTCATAATTCTTCCATAAACGTAATGACAAAAAGTGCAAATGCGGCAGTGTAGTGGTTGATAGTTTTCAATTTAACCCCATGCATTTTTGAACAAGCCAAAGGGAATTATGCTAGTAATGAATATTCAATTGGTCCAATTAGCAGATCACTGACGCCTTCATGAGGTGATCAGTTTGTATATGTCAATACATTGCTTAGTTTCACTAAATCCTACAATTTCTGATACTGATCAAGTAGTGAAAACTTGAGTAGTATGTTTTTGATACATCTGTGAGACCTTTACTGTTGCATATTCATTATGTAGGTGCTTGTAATACATACTTTTAATTTTCAAATATGATTTGTGTTTTTTACTGTTTGCAGGCCTTTCTTGTTGCTTTTCAAAGGGGTTACTGTCATTTTCAATCATTATGTGACATATTCCATCTGTGAACAAGCTCCATATACATGTAAAAGTTAAGAAAGACTTAAGATCAAATGTAAATGTTATCCATCTGTTTTGCCATGCATATGCAATCACTTTAAAATTAATTAGAAACACCTCTCTTTCTTTTGTGAAGGTTTTGGATGATGCCGTCCTTCGTCTTGAAAAGAACAGTTTTACAAGGATTCGACAGTGGCAAATATGAAACAGATATTGCAGATTCTATTGATTTTATGGTTGAGAGAGTGAGTAATACCATTATTTGAAGATGCTTCATTGTATCTAAAATTTCCATTTTGAGGATGAGGTGGTAGGTTTTATCCTAATACATCTTCATATGTTGTCAAGAGTATCTTTAGTGTATTAATTTGACTACCATATTATTTTGTAGACTCACTAGAAATGAATTAAAATTCAAAATCTAGAAAAACCTGTCAAAATTATTCCACAATGGAAGGTTCAAGAGGAAAGGTTGTCTCAATTAGTGAATTAGTCGGAGGATTAACTGTCATTAATTGGTCTTATGGATATGAGCCACTTCAAACAACACATACTTTATCGATATCTACCCTTTTGTATATTGCAGTTTGAAACATCGCAGATTGCCAATTAAATCAGGGAAAAAACATTGACTATAATTTGTGTTAGTAAGTCACACATCAAAATTTTGAAACATCAAGGTGAGAGAAAATTTCAGACTTCATGCCTATTCAGTATCAAAAAAGCACAAGGTGATAGAAAAAGACATCAACTTGAGATGGAGCTGGAAGTGAAATCCAAATCCCAGAGCCATTTGAGGTCATGGATGAATCATAAATCAGTTATAGGAAGACTCAACGTTAGTCTTGTGCTTTAAAAGAGATAACACTGAGTAGAGCATCCTGGTGGGTACAGTTTAAATTATGATATAATGACATTATTTGAGTACCCCCTATGAATTTGCAGTTTCACTTTCACATTGTTGATCTATATTTAGGACAATTTGATGACAGGGATTTAACCACGCAATATCCCTGATTTCAAAACTGCTTGTCAGAAAATGAAGTGCACTTGTGTCCCTCATTTCCATCTGCAGGGTTGGATTTATCACTGCCATAGTTCATATAATTTACACTCTAAGGTTATCAAAAAGTAATAAAAGATATACTTTACCGATATTAAGAGAAAAAGAAAAAAATATACCCAGAATTCATTTGCTTCTAAAATGAAGACAAAACAAGATATACTGTACCTTGCAAACTAAACACAAAGATACAAAATCATACACTTTCCCAAGTTCGTATGCCACCAGACAGTACCTTATACGCTAAGCTTCCAGAGCCATACAGTAAGTGTTCCCCCCCACACACACACACACACCAAGTTTAAGGGCTCCATGTTATCTGTGTACATATGTTTATGTGTTTGAGTAGTTGATGCTGTGCATTTAGTAGCAGTCACTCAGACACAGGACTGTTTGACAAAATTGATAATATCTTAAACAGAATGCTTATGTCTAGTGGTAGTACATCAGTAAAGATTCCCCATCTTCTGGAAATCGACAAAATGCTCGATTTTTGGCGCTCAACAAAGAGTCCTAGAGGTTAGTCACATAGTCAGTTTGTATGATTTGATTTTCTAAACTGGCAAGTTTGACCAGTGAATTGCTGCTGGCTTTCTCTTTTGTGTTGGCTTCATTCAACAGATAGTACACTACATGTGTCTCTTGTGACATCAGTTGTTTACTAGTTTTGAACTATCATGTCCATCACAACAAAGATTTCAAATGCTTTTAGTCGCTAATTCAGCTGCTGTGACATTGTGGAAAAGAAGTGATGTTTTGAATGGTAATCAGTTGTAACTGGTGAGCTCACACCACTTTTTGTTGTGTTCGTCAAAGTCATTCATCATACAGCATTATTGAAGTTGTCCATATGTTTTGTACAGTACTTAGTGAAGTGTAACAACTAATACCAAAATGTTTATTACTATGCATCACTTGTATACGACAAGGTGAACATATGAACTAATGTAGACCAGCCATGTACAGTGCTTCATTGCTCACATAGCTATGGTTAACATCAACTCTTGGCTGTTGAATACCCTAAGATGTTATCTATCACACTGCATGTTTAGCTATTGTAAACACGCATAGTATGTGCCGTAGCTGGATTCTGTTTTGCTTACTTACCTGCAATTTACATAGATGTGTGTAGTTTGCTAAATTTAGGAATGCGTTCCTGCTCAGTGGTGTACAGTATGTGTGTAGATACATTCCTCTGTTGCTAACGCCCATATGGCTTACATTTACTGTTAGTTACGGTACTTTATTGCTCACCCAGCTGCATGTTAGGATCATATGTATGCAATGTGCTTGTTCATCCATGATGTACAGTATACAGGCAGCAAATGAAATTAAAGCACACCATAGCTGAGTGGAATAAAGAATGCAAGCTACTGTAATGCATGTAGATGTACCTTACATACTGTATTGTCTTCTTGGTTATGGTGTGCTTAAAACATATCTCCATTAGACAGCATACATCTGATCCAGGTACGCTGTACATGTTGGTGTTGAAGTTTTAGCATTTCGTCTGATTGTCCAAAGGACAACTAATGTTTGAAATTCGTGAGGTTGCCCTTTTCGAAATTTACTTGTCAGGCCATAAGTCATGTTATGATTTACGGTATACAGTATTGCCAAGATGGTAGAAACAACACACTTGCATTGTGCTGTTAGCAATTCATCACCACATTTCATCACATAATGTTTCAGATACTGGATTTGGAAGTGGAATGTTGATTTGATTTGATTCGAGCATGACCCAAAGTTGGTCATACAAAGGACAACCTTGTACCAAAACTTGGCTGTACTTTGGACAATCTATGTGTCCAGATGCCAGCACTTACCACTAAACTTCATCACTGCACGTGTATGTGCAGAAGCTGTGTACTATATTGCTTATGTGGCTATGGTTATGTTCAGTAGTTACTGTTTGATGCCATATTACTTACACAGTTCTGTGGTCATGTATGCCTATATATACAGCAATGTAAGCTATTGCTTATCCAGCCATGGTACATACACAGCATTGAATTTTGGAGAGACATCAATCCCTGTAAGCTGTCAATCTGAAATGGCAGTTTACTCTTTCCTTCACCTAAATTAGTCTACATGTTTGTTAGACGAAGGAGGATATTCCCAAAAGTATTCATCGTAGTCTAGGGTGTGCCCGCTGACCCGAAGGTTGCAATTTGTTCCCTTGAATAAGAAATCTTTGTAGCTGGGATTACTGCAAATGTTGCCTCTTATAATTGAATTGTGTGGACACAAAACTCTGAAAACAAAACAAGGTGAAAGCAGTATTTGCTGTTTCATAAAGTGTTGGGTAAAGATGGTATATGAGCCAATTTTAGTAAGTTTTTGGCAATTTATTTCATTTCAAAGTCAATAGGTTCTGCTTGTGGATCCTAATCAGGTATACTTTCTGGTTGAGATTGCAAATGGTTACTGTTTAGATAAATGGTGTTGATAGGTTTAGGTACGCCATGATTTTACACTGTGTCTGTCTTGACTGGCCAAATAAATTTCTAAGTTGTACCTGAACAGATTGTCTTTGCTTGAATCGTGGTTCCCTGTGAAAGTTGAAGCAAAAGAAGGATTTTCTGACTAAGTTGTGTCATTTTTTTAATGCTGTTATTCATCTTTTCTTCCTGCTGTTTTGTCTCACAGCTTGAAACACTTTCTCAGAAGGAATTAGCCAGTAGGCTTGCCTTGAATTGTGCCAGCGCATATGTGGAGCCTCAAAAATATCGGGATGTGGATGTTACAATTTTAGATGTAAGTTATTAAATAACAGCAACATCAGTAAAAATGAGTTCAATGTCATGGTGGGTTAATGATTGGTGTGTTAATGATTGGTGCGTTTTGCAAAATGTCTATCAACTGAATCCCGGCATACAACATCGGACTCTGACAGGCTTATCCAATCAACTGTGATCAATAGCTGCATGACAAAAAGCACTGACCAAAGAAATATCAAGCCCTATGCCTTTTCTTACAGTTTACCCCATAGACACCCAAAAATTTCAGAGGGGAAAAAAAGCCATACAGAGCACGATGTGAGGAACCTTCTTTGACACTTATGGATAAAACTTTCGTAAATAGTGTGATCATACAAGGACAGTGTGTGAATTTAAAATGGTCCAGTTGCTGTACTCTTTCAAGGGATTCTAATGAATTTGAATAAGCATTAAAGTAATATTTGTTACACTAATTGAGAATGAGTGCAAAGCATTTTCAGTCATGCATATATTGCATATTTCAGTCATATATATATTATTTTACTGATTGTACTATACCTCTTGTTATGCCATATAGTAAGTTATTTAAAAACGAATACCAATGAGTTACTTGTTCTCCTACAAATCTATCTTTTTGAATTCAAAGTGGTTGCAGTGATTTGGATTCTACTCAGAGCTAAAGCACTGCAAGCCAAGCATGCTTAGGAGTCAGTAGGGGAAAGGCACCAGTCAGTGTGAGCCAGTAGAGGCCAGTATTGAGTTGAATATCAAGTAGTTTGTGTAGGAATAATTTTAAGTGCTTCCTCTTAACTAATAGCTTGTAAAGGGTTTGACCACAGTCCAGAAAAAGTTTAAGTACTTGACAGTGAAAATTTGATTTTGTGGTCTGACTTGTTTTACATTTCTGGTAGTGACCATTCTTCTCTCTCTTTCTCTTCATATTCACTACTTGGACAGGTATTTGATAAATGTGCCTTATCTCAGTCAGTAAAGGAAGAGGTATATAAATGTTATCCTCATGCAAGAAGAGCTCATTTGAAAACTGGAGGAAATTTCCCTTACTTGAGTAGATGTGATGAAGTCAACATGTACCTGCAGGTAATGATTTTTGATACAGACTGCCTCCAATCATCCCTACTCTTCCTTTAGTATCATGGTAATCCAGTCAGAACAGGAAATTATA
Source organism: Stichopus chloronotus (assembly GCA_021234535.1). NCBI lineage: Eukaryota > Metazoa > Echinodermata > Holothuroidea > Aspidochirotida > Stichopodidae > Stichopus > Stichopus chloronotus. Next base: position 25,952,233 of record CM037836.1, read on the forward strand.
AATTTGTTCCATCTGTAATAATCATTTTAAAATAAACTTAACTACACAGCTCCATGGGAAAGTAAACCTATTATCTCTGACACAAACGTAAAAGTATCATTTCCAACCTCAACATGCTTCGTCTTCAGCATGCTGACTGTCTGTGCAGTGTTTGAGCAGATAGAAAGGAACCATGAAAAGAATAGTCCAGGTGATCTCCAAACTCTCGTCATAAATGGAGAAGTATCAATACCTATCATACAAGGTATTTTCCTGTAAAAGGCACCCGCTTGGTCCAAAGAAAAAATATTGGAATTGTGATGCATTTGACAATAAATGAGACAGTCACATGCATAAATCATACGTTGGAAAAAAAATTGCCCAATGATTTTGCTCTTTCTTGTCACTTTCACACTTTTACATCATAGGCCTGGTTGGCCGATTAAAACATCGTGGTAGTTGTCAATTTATCCTTGTCTATTCATGAAGACTGGGAGCAGACTGAGAGTTGTGCACATGCTGTTTTATAATATTGTGGATTTTAGCGGAATGTCGTGTTTCCTGGCCTATTCTTTTAAAGCAATCAGTGTCACTGCTTTAATACAAACCAAAATGTGCTCAACTAATTGAAAAATAATCTCCATGTGTGTAGACCAATTTGTTCAGACACTTATGAACACATAAATGGAAATTTACTGCCTTTTTTCACCTTTCACGAATTTCCCTTAAATTTGTCTGACTTGGAGATACATACTTTTCTTAGCAAGGCTAGCACCCTTGAATGTGATTTTTTTTCCTTTTACATTCTCCACTTAGTTCTATTTTTAATTTTTTTTTTAAATCTGTATTGCCAGATCTAGTTATTAAGAATGAATTCAGGCATCGGTGTATATCTCCAAAGGTGTTGTGACGTGAAAATTACATTTTGGAATATTAGCTGGATGGATTAAGACTGACAATAGCCACAAATTCCATCAATATCCATATTTTAACAATTCTACAGACAAATTTGTGTCTTATACCCACATCATGAATAAACCTTGGCTAAGTATGCAAATTTATGACATTTAAGAGAGGGACTCACATGATGTCTTGTGTTATCCTTTGTTGTCGTGTTATCCTTTGTTATCATTTCTTTACAAATATTGACGTCACTTACCAATTTGTAAGCCATGGGGCGAGTAATTAAGAGGCAGTATATACAAGCCTAACAAAAAAAAAAAACACCAACACTGTGCAACACTACAATCATCATGTATTCATTTTCATCAAAATTAAAAAAGCATATCCTCAAAAATGATCAGAAACACAACTCCAATGGATTTTCATTGAAGATTTCACTCTGAAACTAAGTAAGACAGCTCTTTTCTAGAGGCATTTCACATGACCTTTAAACCTCTCATACCATGATTCTCATCTCTGTGACTATAACCTGTAATAGGCATGCAAGACTGTGAGTGGGGGGGGACAAGCCTAAGGGTAAGGGGACAAGACTATGAATGAGGAGGACAAGACTATGGGTGAAGAGGGAGGTCAACTATCTGCCTCATTCAGACAGCCATATCAGCCAAGTCTGGCCGAACAGCATTGCTGTATTCAGGATGACACAATATCTTTGCTGTCCTGACCCCCCCCCCCCCCACCTCTCAAACTTCCTAGTGGTCCCACAGCAGGGATGTGTATTCCACAGTCCCTAAAGTTTTTCAATGGTAGTATAATTTAGTATAATCTGAAAAGAAAAATTGGTGTCATTAAGGTATTACTATCAGCAATTATGAAAACTTTTTGTGGAAAGAAGAGAGTCTGTAATAATCCCCTACTGTAGCTGTAGGGTTGGGAACAAGCATAATTCTCCACATCCATTCACTTTCAATTGACATGTTCCAGTATGTTCTTGCTCCCATCCCTTGGTGTCTTCCAAAATATGATGAACCTCTTGAAGTCATTCCAAATTGCCCAATTTTTTATATCTGACAAATAGGTCCACCTAAGAAAGTTCCTTAATGGCAGATATACAGCGAGAGATCCACGAATTAGAGAACCAACACCTGAAGATATCAGAGAATCCTCATCTGAGCCACAAGGAGCAGAGGCAAGCTCAGTTTATCCAGAGGAGACAGCATCAGATGGCCAAGAGGCAGATGGTTCCGAATGAGAAAGGCCATGTGAATGCATCATTATTTTCAAAGTCAGTTCTACTGGTTAAGCTTTGAAAGGAGGTGCAGTCTTTACGCAACTCCTTAAGCTGGATTGGAAAATACTGTTGTATAAGAAATGGTAACATAATTACTAATATATTCAGGTATTTATGTACTGATGGGCTTGTTAAACAGAAGAGTTATTGCTACGGATTTTAACATATCAACTCACCAATTACGAAGAAACTGTGGTTTGTTAGGCATCCCAGAGAAAGTCGTTGGAATGAAAGGTGCATTTTGTATTGTAAATTTTGTTTAATTTTACTGATTACTGTTTGTTTCAAGTTTACTGAACATAACCAGCAGCAATATTTTTAATATGCCTCGTAATATAAGATTACAAGCTCACCATTACAGCTCACCAGAAAGAGAATTGTTCCAAGATGTCATTATGAAACTTAAAACATGTGCTGACGACATGAGGGCATTGTCTGGATGTTTTGTTTGAGAATGGAAAACCATATACCTTACAATGGGCTATTCCATTGCATGTACTATTTTGCAGTGACAAGGTGGCTGGCCTGGTTAGTGATCAAGTGTACCTGATGATGTTATTCTTCCAGGAATAGTGTGAAACAATGTGCCTGGCAAGAATTTGAAGCCAAGATCATCGTTTGGTTGCTAAAGATAAAAGTTAATCTATTAAGAATGTGATTTCACTTTTTATTGGGTTGCTCAACCCTTAAGACTGTGAAGTTGTTCCCTTCAGTTATTTTACAGATGAAGTGGTATTCAGTTTAACAAAAAGACTGAAATGTTTTGGTTTTTTTTGTCATTAGTTGTTCCTATTCTTTTCTTTTCAATTGATTTATGTTGTCTTGTTGTCTCAGTTTGATGGTTTAAAATTTAAGTTAAATGTTGTGAATGGCACAAAGGTGTAAGGTCATCACAGCAGAAATGCCCTGAAATGTTTTTGGTTTTTATTTACAAGTCAGGTATCATAGATAAATAGGTCATTGCAAATAGATATCATATACTAATTAAGATGCAAAGTGGCGATATGTGAAGCCTGAGGTTTTCTACTGCAAAAAATTTGAAAAAAAAATTGGGGATGGGTATCTAATTTGTCAAATATGATCAAAGCAAATCACCATGTAGCAACACCCGTAGAAATCATGTTGATGTGAAATTGGCAGTCGCATGTGTAAATCATTTTGACATTTGGAGAGGGATTATCACAGAAATATTTGTTACTGTCTGAAGCAGTTACCTTGTCGGTGGGGTTGTGTTTTAATTGAGGTGGAGCTATCAAATAGAAGTATGAGTGGGAATCGTTACAGTCAGTGTATGAGTGTTTTGCCAATAGGGTTGTCACACTGAAACCCCAATTAGTCATTTAAAGTACATTTTCACAAGATGGGTTGTCTTCTGTATTGTATTTTAAGTACTATCCAATGAACAGTTGTACAGTACTTCACATTGCTACATTTATGCATCAGACGAAAAGTAACTAGTATTAAGCAAAATTCTTGTATCTATGGATACTTGCTTTAGAGTGTCACTTCAACGCAAAGCTGTTTTTGACAAATTTCATGTTTGATTTTCAAGAATGGGAACACTTATCTACTGAAGGGAATTTTTTTTTATTTGCAAGAATGAAGTGTATTTGTATATTGCTCAAGCACCAACATGCCTTAGCTTATTCTTCACATCAAATGCTCAAATTTGTGTACTGAAAATAGCTGATTTATCCTACTCTGTCTGTGTCAAAACATGTAGAGTAAATTAGTCAAAGCTTATTTAAAGAACAGAAATTTTTAACATTGATATTCACTTTCAAAAATGAATTGATTCAGACAGGTCTCCGAGAGCCTGATCATAGCAGGGAGTCTTCCGTCAAAAACAAACTGAAAAACACAATGGCTGATCATTTACTATTTTCAACAACAAAGTCAAATTAATTGCTTTCAAAATACGCTCTTCAAAAATCACCATGTATTGCTCCACTTTGCAGGGTAAAGGCGTTGCAAGGTTAGTGAAATGATCGTCAGGAATTTTTGCCAGAGTCAGCATGTAGCTCTGTTTTTGTTGATTGGTTAGAAGTATTTATATATATATCTAGTATATTCAGTACAGTATTTACTTTGAGATGGGAGTGATTATGAATCTGCGTTGCATGAAGTCTTTTACTTAAACATTAACACCATTTCATACATTGCAAGAGCTCTTAGGAAACACTTCCACAGTGTTAGTGTGCATTCTCTCTGTAAAGAGGTTGAAGCTTGTGGCACCTCCTATACCCTTGCATTCTCATTCAATAGAGAGAAGACTTCTCCCCTACCACCATGCTTCTCCCTTACTATTATACCACACAGATGTATTGGAAATGTTTTTGGCTTCTCCCTTACTATTATACCACACAGATGTATTGGAAATGTTTTCATCATTCAGTAGAAACAGTGAACTTACATTAACAGCAATATTTTGTACATACATAATTACATTGTATCGGGGAGTATGGTACAGTAGATGCTAATTTGAAGGGAAATGTGTATCCTTAGATGTTGTGTGAATTGATTCCAAACATGTCAACACAGTTGTCTTGAGAGAGTTCTCTTCTCTGAATCTCACAAAACCAGAGATACAAGGCTATGTCCTTTTCTTTTATGTTGGAGCAATCAGTGCAATAAAAGCACCAAAATGAAGATTATTGTGTATTTGTGGTAGGTATGTGTCACACTTGCCAGCAGGATCAGTTTGGTCCCTGGAACATACCAATATTTACATGAATGGCAAGCCTTGAATGCAAAGGCATCTTTGTTCATGTAGTCTTCAGTAGTACTTTGATAATTTTGCGAGTTGCAAGCGTTAATGCACAGTATTGGTAAAATGCTCATCTGTTTTTTTTTTTCTTCTATTGACATCAGGCCATAATTAGTGAAAACAGATGCAACCAGTATTTAATACTCTAGCAAGAATCACATTGTATGTTGGTTTGTCGAATATCATTGCAAAGCTGCATTTCAAAATGTGACAGATTTTTTTAAGAATCATTAAAATGCCATTTTTAATGATCCTCTATGGCTTTCTTTTGAGATTGATGACATCATTTGGGAGTGATACTTGCTTTTTCAATCGTTAAATTGTGCTACAATGAAATTTTCATTTTTCACTTTTTGTACAGTACATTCCTAGTTATTAAAATAGGGTGGCAAGTTTCTTTGAAAGCATTTTTGCAATTATACAAATAGAAACAAGGAATTTTCTCAATTTTCAAGACAGAATGAAAGCTAGCAGCATTCAGCTATCATGAGAAATTAAGTGAGATTTAATTCAATCTAAACCATCACTTTAAAAATATATTTGGAAAATAAAAAAAACATACAATTTTGGTTTTTCTGCCAGTTCCCTCTTTTTGGTTCCTTGCATCAGCAAAGAAACATATGCCGTCCGGTTGGCATGTGTGTGTATATGTGTCTGTAGGCTGTAACTCAACAGGGGAAAGTTGGATGGAAGTCAGACTTGGGATGTAGGTCTACAATATTAATTAAGAAGGTGTGCCCTATTGTTTTTGGTGTAGGTCAAAGGTCATGTGGGAGCACTGGGGGGAAAAACTCTGAAAACCTTTTAACAGGTTTTCTCAAGTTAGAAAACTTGGACAAAGTTTATACCTAGTATGTGGATTCATTATGGTAGTTGTGCCTTTGGGGTGTTCAAGATTTTGGGGTGCAAATGGGTCATATGGACCCATTCATGAAATCACGCAAAATGTCACTTCTACAGATTGTATGTTATTAAGTTGAAATTGTGCCACATTACTACTATGGTGAAGGTTTCTTCAGGTTGTTCAGGATTAATGGTCCCATATTGACCATCTTATAAAATCATGCTAAATGTTCATCTGCATATTTTGCTTTACCGTGTGAAAGGTTTGTCAAATTAGCATTGTGGTAGTGGAACTGTATGCAGTGTTCAACATTTGTGAGTCCAACTTCAGAGTGGGCCATAAATTATGCAAAGTGATAGTTTTCCTACAAATTATATGTTACAGTGTTTAGAACTTTTTGTATGAGTACTATGGTAGTCAGTACTTTGGCTGATCAGCATTCTTCAGGACAAATGGTACTGCCATTGATTATAGCACGCTGTTAAATGGGTGTTGTTCAATTCTTGAAGTAGGTCTCAAAGTTTATTAATATTCCATGTATTGTTAACATTGCAATAAGCAAGCCACCTGTGCTGTATCAATCACCTCTGGGGTCAGTCAGCTCAGCAAGTGATGGGCAGCTTGCTATTTGGACATTAACTGTTTGAAAATGTAGGTCCAGAGAAAGGAAGACAGGTTTCAATTGATGGTCTTTAACATTCCTCCTTGCTTCCTACAGCCAGCTCTCTTTTCAGTAGTCTGATAAAGGACATTTGCATGCTGCCTTTTGGTTCAGGTAAGTGCTATTGTGGTGAAGCACTATACACTTGGCTGATCAGCATTCTTAAGGACAAAATGGGGTCCAAACTGTTAGGTTCCTACCACAAGGAACCCATGTAGTCACTGCAGCATATGTATGTGTGTTGGATAAGAATGTGGGGTATGTTACCCAACAACTCAATAACCGAGTGGTGAATGTTTTTCAAAGTTTGTGTGTATGTGAATGATATTGAGTGGATGTGCTCTATTGCTTTTGGTGGAGGTCAAAGGTCATTTGGTATCACCAGAGGGAAAAAAGTGAATTTCTTTGAGTTTGCTATAACTTAGTGTTCTTTGTTCAAACAGTAACATAATTTTAGGATATGGTAGACTGGTGGGTGGAGAAAATACAGTAACAATCTCATTAATATGAAAGGGTCAAAAGGTTGGAAAAAGATGTTTTATTGATATCTCTCCAACAAAACATTTTAAGGGGATGGTGTAATGCAAAGTTTTTTTCCTCCGTGTGAGGTGAATACGATGACCTCATTTGATCCCACTTGACCTTTGTGACCTTTCTGTGACGCATGGATAGGTCTTGTTAAGACAAACCCAAAATCCAATTATACTACCCACCTTTGATGCTACTAAGTCAAGTTAAGTTACATTTTAGTGAAAACTTGATGTACCTGAAAGTAACTGCAGCAGCACTCAGGTTGTGCTGAATACAGACTCAGTGTATACAGATATGCACAGGTTCGCAAGTTGTTGTGTAATTGCCTCTACATAAATGGCATGCACAAAAAACTACTGTACTGTACTTTTAGTAAATGGGAATGGTGTAATTCTTCCAACCACATCATCAGGACCTGCTTGATCTCAAATGATGATTGCCCCCCACCCAAAAAAAAAAACTATGGTATTCGCAACTTTTGATATATATATGATAGGAAGGTTCCTAAGTAACCTTGAATTTTACCACTGCCCTGCAATTTCAGACCTCCTTATCTCAGGCTGGGTTTAAAGTTAAAGAATCTTCATGCAAAGAACCAAAGTGCCCTTGGGCTTTTGTTTTGGGAAATGATAAATTGTGGATTACCCTTGGTTAAGTCTAAAGGACTACAGTTAAAATAATCTCCACAAAAATGAACCACAGAGCTGATTGGGGTCTTGTTTTCCATCTTTCTTGCTTTTTTTCTCATGTAATTAGATCAAATTTAAACTTTTAATCCCAAATATGATGATCTGGAACCGAATATTACCATTTAGCAAACAGAGCTTCTTGCAAGACAGTCACAGAGCTGTATAACCTTCAGTAACAAGCCAGCAACCACTTAGCATCTCACTAAAGCCATCCATGCTACAGAAAGTAGCATCAAAGTTCTTCCACTGCAGCTGGGCACAATTCTCTGCATTACCTCCTGCAAATATTCTAGATGTTCAATTACAATTGTTTTACAAAGTCTCATAATACCAACAATAGACTGTCATTAAGCTGGATTGTTATTAATGGCAATTTCTGTTCAGGCCGATATAATCCAACCTGACATTTGAATTGGTGACCTGGTCTTGAAGTCTTAATTCATTTACTGAGGGGAATTGTGTTGTCTATTTTCCCTAGGCCTTAAGATACAATGAAATGGCCTTTATGTTAAAGGCTGTATTGCATCACCCTAAGCTATATTTTTACCTCCCTGAAAGGAAAATTCTCAACTGGTTCTAAGTTACAGTACTCTAAGATTGACAGCAAATTCGAAAGATTCAGAGCAGCTCATATTACACAGCGTACACAGGGATCCATCATCCATTGTTTTGATTACACATGTGGAGGAATGTAAGACAGGCTGAGGGAGGGACTAGAGGTAGGTGGTTGGGAGAATTGAAACTGTCTGGGGTGATGCATTACAGCCTTTAATATTGACACAAAATGGAAGTGAAAATAAAAATGGCAAACAACCATAACATTCTGGTTACACAATCTTGCTGGATGCCTACATGCGTGATCAGAGGGAAGAAACAGGACTGGCACAAGATCATGACACCTACTCCTTTATCAACACTGAGAGACACATTTAATTATTTCTCACAGTCACTGAATCCAAGTTTGGTTGATGACAGGCTCAATTTTAAACCATGGGTCAATACTGTAACAACATTAATGCAAGAGATAACAAAACAGCCATCTAGATAAAAACAAGACAAAACATCAGTTTCATTCCTTAGAGTACAGCAACACAAACTATTGATATACACCATAGACTCCATACTCTTGGCAACTTTTCTCTCAACGTAGGGCAGTTATGCAAATTTAGCAACAACTTCCTCTACTGGTGTTCATTGACATGCTTATACACATCCAATTGTTCAAGATATTTGCTGATGATCTAAACACCTTTGAATGGCTTGCGATTGAAGTTTCCATGCACGAGTAATGTCCTCCCTTTCAGCATTCTCCTCCAGAGTATTTCCATTCCTGAGATGGTTTTCATCCGCTTGTGGAATCCGTGTTTAGTCAACCTCTTTCTGACTTTAGGCTGGTATTCATTACCTCTTGCTTTACATCTGATTGCCTGCAAGCCTGTGAAGCTGAAGACTGAGCTGTGGTCTGAAGTTCTCGGGTTTTGAAGGAGATAGTTTCTGGCAATTCGTAAACAAGAGCTATTCCTCACACAAGCGAATTGCAAAGGTCCTGTTGAAGGTAAATGACTGCTTATCTTGTTGCTCTCTCCCGATGTAATTATAGTGTTTCTCAGATGAGTAAGAGTGGACGGTTTCAATCTGAAAGAATAAGGCATCACAGCACTTTCAAACAGAATCAAAAACATTTTAACCTACTGTACATTTATAGATCAACCAGTAACTATACATTACAAACAATAGTTTGACACTTGAAAATCTTGACAGTAGACTGAAGGCCCTTCAAAGGATATCATAAATAACTCTTATTGTCAAGTAATAAGGAAGTATTTCATTGGCAATTCTTGCTTTTCATAATGTTCATTCTCTCTGTTTTCATAATTATTTGAAGTATCAACCCCATATGACACTGTCTCTGTAGTGTTGCACTCATTGTTAACTTCTGTGTGTATTACTTTACTGTGGGACTGTGTTTTGTTACATACTACATAAAGTCAGTACAAAAGCGTTACACCCTAGTACCCAAGTTTGATAAACCAAAATGAATGACATTTCAAGTTACTATAGCAAGAAGCGTCAGTTTCGGATTTTTTTTTTTTTTTTATCAAATTGCCTTTTTGGTTACTGTTTCCTATTGTGGAGAAATTTTCAAATTAACAGTACTTACAGGTATTCACTCATCTCCCCAAGTTACATTTTTGGCTGTGGGTAAGCAAAATCCTAAGTTGGTTCTGCTATTTGATTGAAAGCAAATTTAAAAGATGAATGCATACACAGAGGTGGAGTATATTGATTACAGACTTGCCAACACCAAGAACAGTGAACCTTGAGGTTCTTACAACAAACCCCTGAAATAACATTCCAAACCTGGAGACTTCTTAATGACTCATACTATGAACACTGTTTTCTAAACTAGAGAGATTTGACTTTTTTTTCCAGCTTCTTGGGCTACCTCTTGTAGGTGATATAAAAAGAAAATACAGATGATGGTCCCCTCCCACATTGTTTTGGCCGCCGCATCGATTTCTTTTCTATTCATTTCTTATAATTATATCCTGTAGTTTATTTTTGTCAGAAATTTCAAAATACTAAGTTACAATACTACCAAATTGAATGTCTGGTTCTGTAAATTTCTTGAGCAAATTTGTTTGTCACAATCTTTTCAGGTTTGTCATATTTACCTTGCCAGGCCTACATGTACTGTATACTGTACTGCAGAACGCCGTGCATACACAACTGGTCATACACACATGTACTGTCAGTGGCGTACCCAGGAATTTGTGGAGGGGGAGGCCGTAGCTTCTGCCAGAATTATTGCAATTGAAAGTTTCGAGCGTAGCGCCACAATCGGTTGGTGTGGAGCGTACAAGAAAGTTTTTGCTAGGGGGGGCATGCTTTCCCGGGAAAATTGTGAAATCTGCAGATCTCCTGCAATCTGGAGCATTTAAGAAGACCTTAAAAGACCTTCCAAGGGGAGGGGGTGCAAACTTGTGAAGACTATCTAAGCGGAGCGCCACCATCGGTTGGCACGGAGCATACAAGAAAATTTTGGGTTTTGCAAACCCCCCAGATGGCTGGAAATAGCCCTTCCCAAGTTTTTTCAGCTGGATGAACCCAGCCTTATTTCTGATATTTTCAGCAAGATATGCAGTATTTAAAAAAAAATGGGGAATGTGAGGGGGGGCCATGGCCCAATGGCCACCCCCCTGTGTATGCTAGTGTGTACTGTAGCCTATGTGGGCCTACATTTGCATGGTAATCAAAGGTACAAAGTCTTGTACGGCACTAGGTGATCTTTTGAGGGAGCATCTGTATGTGTCGGGCTGGATAGGAATGTTGATGCTGGACATACATTGTAGTCTATGCATAAGGTCATGTATATATCGGAAACAGGCCATTTTGTTACTAAAAATAAAAATGGCCCTCATGCTCCATTTTCTCAGAAAGTGCAGACGATCAACTTTTTTTCTTTTTCAAGGCCCAAAGGGTGTCAGTGCTCCTTGACAATAACCTCAGGCTAGGACCAAGGGAATGGAACTTGAAAGTCATAGAATACCGTCCACCACTTGCATGAGCTGAAACGTGCCACTGAAAATTTCATTATTTGAAAAAAATCATTATTCAAAAAAAATCTGCCACAACTCCTTACCATGAATTTCATCGGAATTTGTTTCAAATGCTTTCTTGGATTTGGAATGAAAACTTCACCTCCTCACACTATAAAGCCTCACACAGCATAAATCCACAGTTCAAACCAATTTTCAGCCATATCCATGTACAGTGTTGGTAGATCGTTTCAGTACGTGAATGTTTTCAATAGTGTACTTAGCACAAGATTAACTGTACAAAGTAGCCAGTATATGCTTGAACATATTTTTTATTTACACATGGGTACTTGCCTGTAATTACCAAATAATTGCCAAATAATGAATAATGAAAAAAAGCATCATGTATTTTCTCTGACTTTCATTCCTTCAGCCTAACCCCTAACTGGCAAGAATCCTAACGTCACAAAGGCCCAAAAAGTAACACTTACAGCTGTGTGAATGGCCCTACGAATCAATTTTTCTGCCAAATGATAATTTCAGCAGGACTGACTACTGAAGTAAATGTACTGTCAGTACCGAAACATTTGTTCCCAGAACGACAACATTTGCAGGTTGTGGTTACTCGCAGAGATAAAATGAAGAGGTTAGCCGCACCGCCACCAGCCAAAGGCTTCTAATGTTAGTATCTATGCTTGAGGTTGGTTAAAAATAAAATGGCCTTAGAAACAGGTATCCAACGACATAGTGGAAGACGGGAAGCGCACTTTCATGAGGCTGTCGTACTATTGTAATTACATTTTACTTCCACGTTACTAGTTAAATGCTAGTGGGTGAACTACAATAACATTATGGGGTTGATCTGACGAGGGCAGATTCTATTAAGTACTTGGGTGGTGATCATAACCAAGAATCTCAATTGGGGAAATCATATACAGCCTGTTTGTAATAGAGGAAACAAGGTTCTCAGCCTGTTACGTAGGAACCTCTCTTTTTGTTCTAAGGAAGTTAAACTGGCTGCATATAAAGGTTTACTTTGGCCTTTGTTGGAGTATGCTTGTTCTGATTGGGATCCTTATCGGGCATCACTCAAGGGTAAACTTGAGGGAGTACAAAGGAGATCTGTTCGGTTTATTGCCAACGAGTACTCCCGTGAAGTTGGTTCGATGACTACCCTTTTGAAAGATCTTGGTCTCGGCACTTTAACTGATCGCCGTAGGCGTTGTAGGCTTCAAATTCTTGTAAAAGGTATCCATGGTCAAGCTAATATCCCTCTGTCTAGCCTTTGTAAACCCACTGGCATTACTCCCAACGTGCATGCCTTGCACTACCACACCCCCTCTGCTAGGACAAATTGCTTCAAATACAGTTTTATCCCAAACACAATTCGGGATTGGAATGATCTCCCTGGCAGTCTTATCGAGAGGGCCGTTAGTCACCATTTGCCTGTGGAGTTTATTGTTAATTCACTGTGGGTTTGACCGACCTCACGGCGCGTATGTGGTGTACTAATGTCCTTGTTTGAATGTCTCACCGTATTCAAAAGAAGAAGAAGAGAGAAGCTCGTACATGATTCAGCGATAGCATAGGACCCGGTTCTGCTAAACTAATTGTTAGCCTTAGGCGTCAACATAAAACGAAGAGGTTAGCCGCCGCACTGCCACCAGCCAAAGGCTTCTAATGTTAGTATCTATGCTTGAGGTTGGTTAAAAATAAAATGGCCTTAGAAACAGGTATTCAACGACATAGTAGAAGACGGGAAGCGTACTTTCACGAGGCTGCCGTGCTATTGTAATTACATTTTACTTCCACTTTATTAATTAAATACTAGTGGGTGAACTACAATACCATTAACACCACAGATTTTTCAACAAAACGTCACCATTCTGATAAGTTGAACTATACCTGAAAACAAAAACCTACCCATGTGATAAGGTGAAACTCAGAGATGCGCAACGTCGAAAAATATTCATGTTCTTATTCCTTCTTCTTTCAGGTTCACTCTCACACGACACACTTGTCGCAGTCAAAATACCTTCTGCGCTCGAGTCCGAGTACATGTGTTGCACACTTTGGTTGACGCTCGCAATTGTTGCACAATGTCACAGCCAGCATGAGGAGCCAACTTCCTGCGCGATTCTAGTTACAACACCAGAAAGCCAAAAGGTTATTCCGTGCACTATGGATGTACGAATCACCCCCATGAAAAGTTTTTGACCTTTGAATACTTTGCCCCCAAAAAGGACGTTGCACGTCCTCATAAAACAATAGGTGCAAATCTCGATAAAAGTCAGTAATTCAATATGGGCAATAAATGTAGCATGTGCTAAGTATGACTATGAGATCCCTCACATCACAGTTACACTTATTGAGATGAAGTGTTTCAAGATGTTGCCTTTTAGTGATCTCAAATGACCTTTGACCTCCACAAACACAATATGGCACAACTAACAAATATGAGCTATAGATATGCAAAGTATGAGATCAGTCATAGTCTTTCTTTTTGAGATACAAGTTTACATGGTTTTGATTTTTGGTGATCCCAAATATTCTTGACCTCCACCAAGACAACATGGGCCACCTACTCAATATGGGCCACCTTCAAGCAAAAGATGAAATTCCCTGCAATAATAATAATAATAGTAATAATAATAATAAACAAATTTATAAAGCGCCTTATCCAGTCAAAATGTATAATTCGTATAATATATATATAAATACATATAGTATTTTACAAAGTTTTCAGTATGAAATCAGGTGTTCTCAAATGACCTTTGACCTCCACCAAATTTTCCTTCTTTAGAAATAGTGTTCAAAAGGCTTTCGTATTATGACCTTTAATGACCTCAAATTACCTTCAACCTCCAACAAAATAATAAGGGGTCATCCACTGAAAATAGCCAACCTTCACACTAAGTAAGAGATCATTAAAGGTCACGCTTCTGGAGATATTGTGTTTACAAGGTTTTCACATTTTGACATCTCGTGACCTCAAATGACCTTTGATCATTTTCGAAAACAGTATGGATCATCTTCTTATATAAGCAATCCACATGCTAAATATGAGATCCACCATAGTTACCCCCACGGTGTTCACAATGTTTGATAAATATACATTGCTAACATCCGTGATTTTGAGCTATTTTGCGTTAAAATTCACGCTTTCCATATCATTTTTCTCTCAAAAGTTTTTCTGTGTACTCCTTTTTTTCAAACAAATTTGGTGATCACACAGGGGCACATGTCTACATGTGTCTACAGAACAGTTCAAAAGTTAGTTACTTCATATTGTACTATGTGTTTTCCTTTTACGGTAAATAAAAATGTTTAAGTCCCCAGTGGAATCCTTTTATGAGGGTCGATGTTTAAGCCTAGTTTCATCTTGGAGAACAACTCAACCAAATATTTTATACCCTCGTCAATCATAGAAACTCGATGGTAACGGGGATATGCCCAAAGGACGAGCACCTCGTTTCCGATATATTATGCCAATCTGGCTGGCAAGTATAAGTTCCCTAGGGGTAACCAGTTTTCACTTGGGTAGAGACAAACAATCAAACTAATGATGAAACTTCATCGTGATGTAACTTGGTCTGCAACATCAATTATGTCAAGCGCGACCGTCTTAACTGCTCTGCAAACATCACATTGTAAATGGTATATAGATTCGTATAAAAAATACTCGAAAATTAAAGGAAACTAGAACAGATTATTTCTTTTACACGTCGATATATATTGATTCATAATGTCATATGCTTATGGCATATATGGAAAGCCTTTTGAAGGTCGTCGCTATGGGGTTAGGTGGAGGTTCAAAATTCCCTCTGGGTGGATTTTTTCAATTGAGTGCTCCACTCAGCATTTGTGATCGCGGACCTCTAAGAGTCTAAATTTTGCTACTACAGCGCCCGGTATCTTTAGACGCAATCTGATTTAACATGTTGCATCGTTTGAAGTCATGAAATGTGCTAGGCTGAGATACCAAAATTTCAAACTTGTACTTCAGATTTCCCGATCATTATTGCTGTGACAAACTAGGTGAGACCTCCCACACCCTTCGTCACGAGACGGCCTTGTACATAAATGATCAGTTCTTAAGATAGAAGTTGATGTAACATATCACTGTATGATCTTCAAGCATCATGCAACATGTGCAAATCGTTGGATAGGTAGAGTTAAACCTCATATGTTTAATTGGGACGGAAGAGTTAAAGGAATTTTTACTGACTAGTAAAGGGGTTCTTAAAAGGAGAGATTTTTCATTCCAGGCATTTCAAACCAAATACCAATGTTTTGTTTATAACTCAAGATATTACTGTTTGAAGACAGACATGCTCTGGTCAAGAAACATTTACAGCCACTTCAAGCAGGGAGTTCTTTTAACAGCCTTTTATATCGGATATAAGATGACATGCGAGATGTAAAGCTATCTTGTTAGAATTACTTGTTATCTCGACTACATTTTACAAATTGTCGAAATGTCGAGCTATGAGGACCCCAAATCTTAAAGAAACTGTCAAACTGACGAGATACAGCATTAGAAATAACTATCTTGGAAATTTTTTGCAAATTGTCATGTATACCATTTTTGCCGAAATTGCAATCGATTTCCTGTATCAAAATAATAGTTACGCAATGTAAACTGAGACTTTTGCGATTTTCTTTCGATTAATTGCAAGCACTAAAATCTATAAATTTTTCATATCAAGATTTTCTTTTTCGAAAAGTTGAAGTTCAATCATATGAATGGTTGAATATTTTAACCACATTGAAACACATGATAAGACAATGCAATAATTTCAACTTGTGGTAACGCTCTCTTAAGAATGTATTATGATACAGAAGAATGTTTGGCCCGGGAAGTTGCCCCACTTAAGTTCAAACACGACAATGCCACACCCCCTCCCCCTCCCACCACTACCACACTCTACTCCGTTCACATCTTTAACATGACTAAGTTGTACCCCCCCCCCCCCACCCGGTTTGTGTAAGAAAATAACATACATGGTACGTGTGCAGCTTCAACGTCAGGATTGCCCAAAGAAAACGGGAAAACGGGGGCGGTGTGGGGGGGGGGGAACAATTAGTCTCTATTCTTGTTGATGGTAATTAAATGCGTTTTCAGACTTCCAGTCCCTGTGTGTACTTGCATTTGCAGTGTCATTAATTAATTATTAAATGGACCAAAAGTAAACATTGCTTTGCAGAGAAAATATTGGATTGAGACACGTCTCTAAATTTCAGCTTCCCTAACTTAAAATATCCTCAAAATAAGTATGTGTATGTGTACTTCGTTAACACCGTTATGTCTACCTGCCTGCCGTTACCGTTTTATGTAATAGGCCTTTCTTAATTGTGACATCACCTGTAAATGACAAACCCCGATAAGATTATGTGAACGGTAGCTCCTTTTAATTTCACTTTATATTAAAGTGACATAAAAGCTTAAGAATCACAGGTTTTTGAGGTTATTCATATGTTAGGGCACGGCCCACCCAGCTGTCATGGGTGACAGGGAGGAAGAGGGTGCTGACACTCCTTCTGGCATAACCAAGTAATGTTATCCGTTTCTGTTTTATTGATCTACAGCAACGTTACTGCGATTTAAATTTGATCCATGTCATAGACAGGTTTGCATTTAACATTACCACCATGGTACGTGACAATCAATTGCCCTGTGATCACGGAGTAACGATTTCTTCCACACTAGGAAGTTTGTCTGTCAGGAACGGTTTTTGTAGTTGATACATTGGATATATCCAATCGTGTCCTTGATATTCATCCATTAGCATCGACTGGTGAGAGTAAACAGTGGCGTGCACAGGGCACGTTGGGTGGGGGCAGCGGATTTAAGGTGAAGTATCCCCCACTGACATGGGAAGGGGTCTTAGGATTACCCCTTCCCCTGTGGAATTTTTTTAAGAATTAATATAGTTACATGCCAAATGGCAGGGGCTTAGCTAATTTTTCTTTTATGTGAAGGGGAAAAATCGACTCATCGTCCCTATTTTTGACCGCAATCCTGGAGGAGGGGTATAAGGGGAGGGGTGTTGTCCTACCACGGTTAAAGCCAGGATTTCACATCAGTCAATCCACAGATAAGCCTACGTGGCATGAGGAGAGCCCGGGTTAGAGAATGGGGCACCCCCCATCCACTGTACCTAAAGAGCATATTTGTGTCCTTCTTAGCTTTCCCAATCATCCAAATCATGCAAAATTGACTTTTCATTTGACACTTGCTCCAGTGAAGCTAGGATAAAGATTAGAAAATACTGCAGGTTACTAAGTGCTATCAGGACTATCTAAGCGGAGCGCCACCATCAGTTGGCGCGGAGCGTAAGAAAATTTTTGGCGGGGGGCCTTTCAAACACTCCAGATGGCAGGACACGGCACTTCTCGTGTGTTCCAAGCTGCATGCACCCAGCCTTGAAAAGGGGATCTCATGACTGCAATTTCTCAATTAAGCGTAATGAGATAAAAATCAATGTATGAAAAATGGGAATATATATCAAATTGCGTTCAGATGATGCAATAATCAGAATGAATCATTCATCCTGTTTCATTTATTTTTGCTGGGGAGGGGTGCTGAACATTCCTTTAGACCCCACTGAAAGGAAAAATGAAATTTGGATTGGTGGTCGAACATTAATCGGATACGACAAAGCGAAGCAGAACCCGATTGGAATTTTTTTTTTGGGGGGGGGGGGGAGGCGGGCGGGGAGGCGGGCGGGGAGGAACGTCCGGGCAAAACATGAGCTTGTTGCACGCACCCGTGTTGAAACATTTCCAACTTTTTAAAAGAAAAAATGTAAATGACTCACTTTTAAGTTGTAGAAGTGACATACTTTTAAGTAGTAGAATTGACGTACTTACTTTTATGGTTGTCTCTCTAAGAATTAGGAAGACAATGATCTCTTGCTGTCCTATGACATGATCCTCCCTATTAGCTAAAATGGGGTGAAACTAATAATAAGAAACTGATCACAAATTATCTCTTGTGTCAACACAATTTCTGTTTTTCATCTGCCCTATGTGCACCCCAGCGAATAGTAAGGATAAGCCGTTGGCCGGTAAGGTTCAAATTACGAGGAAGAAACCACATAAAGTTGAAGTCAGTGACAGAGATGTAAACAAGTCATTTTTGCAAGTTCGATTCCCAAGTCATTTGTTCCACTCAAGTCAACCAAGTCAAGTCAATGAACAGCAAGTCAAGTCAAGTCCAAGTGGTTTGATTTTTGCTCATTTACATGTCAAGTCACAAATCACTAAATGTTGAAGTATAAGTCAAGTTACAGGTAATTTTCCTAGCAAAACAACGGTTATCTCTGACATAGTGTTTAAGATATGTAGATATAGTGGATATCAAAATTAAGTTCAAGTGGAAAAGAATTGCAGCTGTGTTGGGGGAAGCATGAGAAGGCAAAATCAGTCACCAACATATAAGTTCAAGTGAGGAGTATAAATATCTGATCTTGCCTTCACAGTGTACAGTGCCAGTTTCCTTCGTTGTTCCTTACATGTCTCTTCCATATTCAAACATGAAACTTATATTTTCTTTGTAAAAATCCATAGAGTGCAATGATAAAGACTACAAAACTAATGAAGTCAATTTCTGAGCATTTACTTTTGTTTATATGACTCTATCTTATCTGTAATGGCACATACGTTACGCTTTGGATGCTCCACAAAGGACCCACTTAAACGGAAATAGGGAATACACCAACATGACATACTAAAGAAATAGCTTTAGTCGTTATTAAACCATTCAGTCTCATCAATAAACGTCTGCCAAAACTTCATCTCCTCAAAACATAATGCATGTGATGAGTAACGGAAGATGCGTCATTTGAAGTTTGAAATGTTTGGGTGAACAAATTAGTGTTGAGCAACAAATAACTGAGTTTCTATATGTTAAAAACTTATTTCTTGGGAAAAAGACTACTGTCCATCCTTATTTTGAATAATCTATCATTCTGCATCCACAATTAAACATTGGTTTTAAAAATATGGATGTTTTCTGTAAAATAAATTTTAATATTTCCCGGCTTTAAAGCTTCCTGTTCCTAATTGTTATGTTGCAAAATTGATAAGGAAAACGCAAGCAGAAACATCCTCTCCGCAGGTATGGCCTACATAGAGGTGTTTATGCATATTTTATGAACTGTAAACTTTTGACCTTTAGTCAAAATACCCCAAGCTTAACATTTGACTAGAGGGCCTATCATCATACTGTTGTACCCTCTTACCAAATTTCATTAAAATTTGTCCAGCATTCCTGAAGTGATCAAACCAAAACCATATTTTCACACATTCAGTGAGCTATGACCTTTGACATACATCACCCAAAATCAAACGTAGCCTTGCTGTATTTTGATACCATGTACATACCTTTGTACCAAATTCGTTAAAACCTAACATTATACTCAAGTTATAGAATGGACACCACATTTATAGATACATCTTAGCCCTTTTTTCACATATTCAGTGTCAATGAGCTAGCTAAGAGCTAACTTCAAGTGACGTTAGTTCAGTGATATGTGCAGTGACTTAATGGCAATAGTGTAGTGAAACCGTAACGGCCGTGATGCGACCGGAGAATACCAGACCACGGACTCGTAATATTGGAGTCAGTAGGCCTACACGCTACACGGCGCAACACGACTGTCATATATATATATATATATATATATATATATATATATATATATATATATATATATATATATATATATATATATATATATATATATATTTCTTTATGGATTATTATTTTTAGCGCATGATGACTTGCGTTGTAAACAAGTCATTTGTTAGCGAGTCCAAGTCAAGCCAAGTCCCAAGTCATTTGATGCAAGTCCAAATAAAGTCCCAAATCAATTCTGCAAGTTGCAGGTCAAGGCCCAAATCACAAAAATAGTGACTCGAGTCCGACTCGAGTCCAAGTCGCAAGTTGCAAGTCTACAACTCTGGTCACTGACTATCACTAATTATACCCTAGTGCCTGACTTACCAGTGTGCGTGACAGGTAGGGGAAAAGTCTAATGGGCATTTGAATAATATGCGCTGGTAAATAGCCCTCCCCGTCCTCCCAGGTTTATCCTACCATTTATCCCTATAAATCGGGAGTGTCCCACAATTTTTTTTTGTTAACAAAAAAAAAATTGTGAGACACTCCCGATTTCGGCCTGTTACTAAGGCAAATTGTTCACCGACTTTCTCAAAAGCGAATATCCCTTTCTATTATATTCTGCATGCGCTTTTTTTTTCAGGAAAGTACATTTTCGTTAATACCGTACCTACATCACAAATTGAGCACTTTCATTCAGCAACGTGGCCTGCAATAGCCCCCCCCCCCCCTTTCCCCTCATTGTTTTTGAATATCCCTTTCTATTATATTCTGCATGCGCTTTTTTCATCAGGAAAGTTCATTTTCGTTAATACCGTAACTACATCACAAATTGAGCACTTTCATTCAGCAACGTGGCCTGCAATAACCCCCCCCCCCCTCCCTCATTGTTTTTAGGTGCTTAGCTTATGGCACCCTCCCCCCGCACCCCCCCCCCCCCCCCCGACCAACCGCCTTTCCATTCCGCACTGCCGGCTTTCATCATTTAGGCCTATATTTTGAAATAGAGTTGAGCATACAGCTCATCCCAAAAATTCGTTTGCTCTTTGCGCGATCGCTCTTCTGGCATGTACGATCTCCGAGACTACTGCGACTACATTTGCAAGTTGAAAAATACACAGCCGGAACGTACAGGCACACAACGTTGTACGTGCGTGCGTGGACGAGTTACACAGCATAATCTACAAAACATTTGTGCGGACGATCCTTTGTGAAATTTGTTGGTGGCGCTCCACAAGAATGCGTCCATTTTCATATTATCTACCGGGAGTGAAGGTCAATTACCAAAACCAGTCTGTTGGACGTTTGAATAAATACTAAAATGGCGTCATCTGGTCCTTCGGAGATTCAACCTTGGTACCTGTCGCTATTAGGAATTGCTGAAAGTTTCAGAACTTCAAATCCACCCAGGATTAAACATTGTATTCACTGTCTTCAAGCTATTTTGGCCCTAAATCCTACTGCGCGGATAGAAGCTACAACACACACGCAGTTAGGATGCTTATTGTTCACACACTGTAGAAACATTGACCTAGCCTATGCACATCTTGAGAAGGCGGTAAGTTTAACACTTTTGGCCTAAATTTCCTCTACTGATTGATGTTATACCCTCTTTTCAGTATCAAGATATGTATTTGTTTCACCTCATATGCTCCAAGGGCTAAACGTTTCGACTTTTGTGCTTTTCTTCCACAGTGGGCTCTTGCACAATCTGTATCCTTTGCTGTTGTTACAAACTCACAAGTTTGAATGTAGGGCTTAGGGGACTGACCTTACTTATTGACAGTCAATAGTACTAACTATAGTAATACTTGTGACTTCTTAATGAGGCGCATAACAGTAGTTCCAATAAGGTAAATAGGCTGAAACATAAGAGTCACTGCCAATGTTCACACTTACATAGTTAATGATAATAAGGTCAAAATGATCTCAGATCTGGTTTCATTTAGTGTTACTGTTTAGGCTAATGTATTTAGTATTCTTTGACAAATGTGACGTCTTCCACCCAGTTACAGTAGGAGATAGCAGCATTAGTTCACTAAGTGTGTTTTACTAGTAAACAAGTGTAAACTTACTCAAGTTACTGTGGCAAGGCCTAATAAAGCTTCCACCTTTTCCAAAACAAAGCGATGTCTTCAGCGTTGATAGTACTAACTGTAAGACCCAGAAAGTGTGGTAAGACCAAGAGTGAAATTGATATTAAATCCATCGCAATATTAGTAGAACGAGTGATCACTTTGTTAACAACTGATTGGATTTTACAGTTTTCAAGTTAATAGCATTATAGTTGTATTTTTGTTACTATAGAACAAAAGTGACAGAGATGTGGATACCATAGTACAGTAACAGTGTAGAGATTTAGCAACATCTATTCATTGACAAATGATGAAATTGCCATGTCCAGTAAATTATTTATTACTCCTGGGGTACCAGTAGGCCCATTATATGTATGGTCAACTCAATTTTAGAGCTCACGGTGAGTTATAGAATTACACCCTTAAGGATTTTAATCAATGATATTTTAATGTGAATATCACAAAGCTCACACTTTGATACATTCAGAATGGAAGGCTTCTAAAATGCACAGGGAATCTGTTCCCAATGTAATACCAAAGATGTATTACTCCCTTAGTCTTAAGTGCACAGTTTGGGAATTGAATGAACTTTGCCCCATAATGTATTGTATTCCATCCAGTCTCTTACACTAACTTCCTTGATGTATTGCAAATTTTGAGTTAGCCACTATAGAGCATCCTGACTGCAGTACACAGTGGCCATTAGACGTACAGTATTGTGATCAGTAACTACATTTTTAGTATAAGATCAGTAACTACATTTTTTATGCATGTATGTACATATGTGTGTATGTGTGTGTATGTATGTGTGAATGTATGTATGTATATTATGTATGTATGTATAATATGTATGTATACATTGTATGTGCACATTGTATGTATACTTTGCATGCATCATACATTGTATGTATGGTTACATTGAATGTATACATTTTACAGTATGTGAACACTAAGCTCACTGAATTTGAGAAGTTGTCAACTTGTTTTTCAGAAGTTGTCAAATGTTAGTAACCATATATACTTTTCAATATGGTATTTCTTCCACAAGTTACAGTGTATATTATCCTATCGATGCAAGTTTCCTTGACTGGATTTGTTCAGATTCCTGCATTTGATGAGGTAAAGTTTGAAGCAGCCAGCACACTCGTAAGGGTGCATGAGCACAAAGTAAGTCTGATTGTCTGCATTTGCGACGCATCCTTGGTTTTTTTTTTTCCTCAGTTGTGTGATTTTATCTTTTAAATAATGGCTTAATGACCATCTGATAGTGAAACATGCTATGTTGTTTGATGCACTTGTAATTGATGTTAAGTTCTGAGCAAACAGAACTGTACTACTGTACAAGTCTACAATGACGCAAATATTTAGTAATTTGGATATGTTATGTATTAGGCTTGTTAATTGAAATTGTCAAAGCGGTATAATCTATCTGACCTAATTTTGAAAGCCTCCACTTCAGTGCAATACTACAATAGGAGGAATTTGTTCATATTTTTACTGTATGGTGCATGATAATAGTGCTGAATGGAATAAAGCTTCACATTGCAAGAAGTGGATCCTGAGAATGTAACAACATAGGAGAAATAGAAGTTTATTCAATACTGTAATATACTTTTTCATTAAGAACATGAACATTTCTATGAGTGTTAGAACTTAAGTAATTTTCCCTTGTTTTCCCCTGTCCCACTCCCTCCTCAAGTTGAAGGTGCATATATGGGGTATTTGATGTCTCTTTCCCTTACAGGGTCAACTGCAACAGGCAAAAGAACTTCTATTGACAGCAATCAGCAAATCAAAACAGTCAGCTTACTGGCATTGTCGTATGTTATTCCAGCTAGCTGTGAGTATCGTCTTGATTAGTCATGCATGTATGTTTTGCTTTATGTCACTATTGAAACACATACCCATTCTTTGTTACTGAAAGTGTACTATCTTGTCAGGCAGTAAAGTTAGATCATGCAATGCAGTGCGTCAAAATGCCAACAAAACTTGAGATATTCCAATGATTTCCTTCAGTAGAGACTTCAAAACTCTTGCAAGCTTGCAGGTAGTTATTGAGTTAATGAGTGGAAATGTTTCTGTCATGCATGTAAATTGAAACTCAGTGTAGTTGATCAATTCATATCGTGAGATCTATTCAAACTGTAGGAAAGATCTCTTGTATTCATTTGAGAAATGAGATTCTTGATTTGAGTGAAAGTGTGTTTTTATGTAGTAATTGTGTGCTGCTAATGGTGGTTACTGTATATTGACAGTATTGCTGCTCAAATTAAAAAAAAAACAATGAAAATAAATTTAAGATGAAAATGAACTTCTGTTGTTTTCAACAGCAAATTCATGCGCAAGAGAAAGACTTTACATCAGCCTGTGAGAGGTTAGGTGAAGGGGCAGCTTATGCAGCTCAAGCTGGGGCTCACTATACAAGAGCATTGTTCATGCTCAGCAAAGGGATGGTGAGTAGCAAGAACTGTATCTCATACTTTGGTTTTGATTCCCTTATGCTCAAAATCCTGAGTGAGGGTGGTAGCCATTGACCCTTTAAACCCCCCCCCCCCCCATGCCACCATACTATCTTTCCCCATTCCTGTCACAGGTACTAACCGAGGAACATAACAAGGTGAGAGTGTTCTGTAACCTGTTTGATATGGCACTAGAGTGGAAGGAAACAAAAAAAAAATAATGTGATTTTGTGAGGTATACATGACTTGAACACTGTGCTACCACAGAAGATGTTCACATATCATTGCTACATTAGGGAAGGTTTAAATGTCACTGAATTCCAAACACTTCAGGTAATGAAATTTGTACTCATCAATGTACTTACAGACTGATAGTACATAGTACTGGACCATTTCCATATTATATCAAAATTGAATACCTGATGTGTGTTACCTTAGACATAAATTGGTTGTAAAATGTGCATCAACTTGAACATGGTGAGTTTTCATCACAGTTGGAAAATTGTGATTTTCCCTGGAATTATCTTTCATACTGTTTAAAGGTTATTTGAACTCAATGAGATGTCACTTTCAAAAAGGAAAAAATGTCACAAATATCTGAAGACTTGATATTTGTTGTTTGGCTTTCTATCTTTACTATCTATCTGAACATCTGTGGCAGAATTGATGACAAAATTATGTCCAATTTTGGTCAAAGGTTTTTGTTAGCAACACTGTCTTGTGCGATTTTGTGTGCATAACAAAGGAGGGGGAGACGTTTGAATTTAAGCGTAAACATTTGATTTGGCATGAATTTATGTTGATCACATTTTGGTCTCCTTTCATTTCCCTTTCAATGTGAAGCTGTTATTGGTTGACAAGAAATGGACAGAGGCACATCCGGTCTTGTCAGAGTGCAGTCAGCTTGTAGAAGCTTACAATGAAAGCAGTAGTAACAAGGAATCCCTCAAAGTGTTCTTCTTGGTTTTACAAGTCTGCCATTACCTCACAGCCGGTCAGGTAAACTTTTTTTTATGAGGCCCTGACGATTTGTATGTCGTCATTGATATTGACCACATATTATATCATGAGCATTTAATGTGGATACGTCTGTTAAGTTGAAGCTGATACTTATCCACTGGAAAAGACGTTAATGTTTTTTTTTTGTTTCTAAACTGTGTGTTGTGCGGTAACGTAAAGCACATGTATGTGTGCATATGTAGCTTTTTGTGGGATGTGCTGGTAATGAGCAATAGAGCGACCTGTGCAACTGTCTAATTGGAATTTTTTGATACATTTTGTTTAACTCAATTTTGCATGTGACGTTTTTTTGGTAATGAGCAATAGAGTGACCCGTGCATCTGTCTCATTGGAATTTTTTGACACTTTTTGTTAAAGTCAGTTTTGCATGTGACTTTTTTGTCACTTGGGTCATAGAACGGTTTGAACTCCCCATCCATCCTTGTGTTTGCCACCGAGCAGTATTTTTGAACGAGTTGCTTTACTCCATACCTGACATCATCCAAAATGTGGCCTAATGTTACAGATTTTATGTACATAAATGTTCTGGGCTGCGTATAATGCTACAACAAAATGTCATCTTTGGATCTGGTGTTGCCTTTTAAACTGAAAGAATAATAATGTCAAGGTATGGAGGTACCGTTGAGTAATGTTAGTAAAGACAATGGCAATTATGTCAGCTGCTTAATGAATCTTTTACAAACTTTGGTTACAGGTAAAGAGTGTCAAGTCAGTTTTGAAACAGCTGCAACAGTCAATACAAACATTGACAATGTTACATCCAGAAGAAGGTAAATATCACATGTAATTTAAGTGCTGCACATATAAGTAGTGTACAGGTAGTCATAGAAATGTGTCTTTGTGGTCTGTTAATGTTACCCATGCAGTAATACATGTAATCAACACAGTACATCAGAGAGATTTGTAACTGTCCGAGGCGTTTATCGCCTGTTTCATTCCTAATCACCTTCAAAGTGATGCTCCTTGTATCTAGAACAGATTTATTTCCCTCACCATTTCAAATCATTGGTATCCTAATTGTTCATAACAGCAAGAATTCCTCCATAGATGATTGTAATCAATTCAATTGGCTCTTTTCTTTTCTTTTTCTTCATTATCAGTTAAAGTCAAGTTTCTATTTTCATCAACAGAGTCAATATCCAGTAACACAGCAGACAGATTCCAATGGATTCCTAAGGAGCACATGTGTGTTTTAGTTTATCTGGTAAGTAACATTTGTCAGTCTACTTTCCATTGTCGAATACATAGATGTGTACATTAATGTGTCTGTTAAGTAATTTCAATCACTTTCAATTCCATAATTTTAGTGCATTTGGTTAGTAAGATCTGTCAGACTTCTTTCCATTGTTGGGTACAGTAACAGATGGGTGAGCTAATCTGTCTTGTGAGTTTTGAGTATTAAAGATTTTGAGACAGCTTACACTCCACTGTTGAGTTGACTTATCTGGTAAGATATATTAGGCTGACAAGATTCTGTTGTTGAGTGCATGTGCATACTAGTTTTCACTGTTAAGTTCATGTGTGAGCTAGTGTATCTGGTAAGTTGCGTTAGTCAGGTAATATTGTTGATTGCATGTGTGTGCTAGTGTTCATTAGTCAGGAAAGCTAGTGTCAAATAAGTTTATTTGGGGTTTACAGTCGTGTTCGAACTGCCCCGGCGATGGATTTCCTGGACGTTTCCGTACAGAAAAGATTCCCGTTACAGTACAGAGAGACGAAGTTCCAGAGAGGTTGATTTGATTTGTCAGTTGCACTTCCATGTACTTTATCAATTTGACTGGCACAAAAACTTTGGTAAATTAAATTGAGGATGATGATTGAAAAATTAATAAACAGTTACATGATGATGACAGAAGAGGCGAGGACGATACTTTGACATAGGCCTAAACATTGTACAGGAAGACAGAGAGATAGGTGTCTACAGTTTGATAGTATGATGACAAGTGTCGGCCACGTGCTTGTAGACATCTCAACCCACACTTCAGCATATGAGGTTCAGGGGTCGATAATCATGTGAACCAATCAGGCACATAGAAACCTGTTTGCAAATCGTTGCCACCCACAGCCAATCCTGTAATTATTGCGACATGCTTTCCTGCAACAGTGTATGCACTGCCCATTCTAAATTTAGTCGGTGTATTTCATTATCTGCTGTAACTACCAGATGGAAATGAAGAATAAGATAGTAAATTGGCTAAAACACCAGAAATTGAACTCGTCCCTTACAGATACGGAGGTTTGTAATGAACCGACTATATTCAACATGAGGTAACATTGCATTGCATTTATACCCAAAAATAGTGAACCTGATTGAGATGCAGTATTATATGCTTATTTTATCCTGGTTGTACTGACTTTGACAGTGTCCATTTCTGTGTGAAACCTTTAGTGCTGAATGAGTCGTTTGGCGTCACGCTTTAATGGACTTAGTTTGGTCTTGTAAGTTGTTTGTCAAACATTTTACCGGTATCTTGTTCGTCTCGTTGTCTCGTTCCAGGTGACAGTAATGCACTCCATGCAAGCAGGTTACATGGACAAAGCCCAGAAATACACAGACAAAGCACTCGCTCAGATAGAGAAGTTGAAGATACTGGACGGGCACCCTATATTGTACACATTTCAACTCATGCTACTCGAACACATCATCATGTGTAGGCTCGTTGTTGGAGAGAAGTCAATGGCAGTACAAGAAGTGAGTCAGAGCACAGTGATTTCTTTCTCTTGTTTAATATTTACTCAACGTGTTTGCTGGAATGCAACTGCAGGCACAGGGATTTTATTCTGTGAAAGAAGAAGAAAACCATTTCTACAGCTTGAACAGTGACATGTGCATCAATAAACAGTACTAATTAAAATCACAACTTAACACAACATCCCATCCGACCATGAATAACAACTGCAAATCATGCAAATCTGATTTTGAGCAACTTTTTGAGTAACTAGTCATAGTGTAGCAATGGCTTGTGATTTAATGAAGTAATTTTATGATTCCTAATTGATCAAAATAAAATGTAAAAAAAGGGGCAAATTAAAAATAAAAAATGACAAATGGTGTAGATTCAAAAGAGGTTAGGGTGACTCACATTTGCCAGTACAAACAGTAATCAAGCATTCAAATTAGGCTGACAGCAACCCTGCATACAACTAACACTGAAAAAAATACATTTTTTGGGGGGGTACTACACACCTGGATTAACTAAAGTATATTACAAATATCTTTTCCTTTTCAGAAATATCAGCAATTTTTGTGCAAATGTCAAAGTGCCATAACTCCTTTTCACCTTTTAGGTTCAGGTTACTAAAGTAAAGGTCAATACTATCATTGCAAACATAGTATTGTTTCAGACATGATCCCATGAATTTCTTTTAAACTTTATCTCTGTCTCTTTATTCTCCCCCTTTCTTGATAGATTGCTCAGGCTTGCCAGGTGTGTTCACAGAATCCCAGGTTATTTAAACTCCACAGAGCACAGCTTCATACATTACTGGGCCTTTATTCTATGTCAATGAATTGCATGGAAAGTGCAGAGACACAGTTCAACACAGCCCTTGTGGTAAGTGAACAGGCAGGACGTATTAACTGCCGTAACTGTGAGACGTTTTGCGAGGAGCGTGCATTCAGCAACGCCTTTCACTGGTCTTCCTCATTGCATGTTCCCACTTTACTCTTCCGATTATCATTGTGAGTTTCACCATTGACTATGATTATGAATCGATGTTTATGGCCAACTTTATACATTTGGAATGTATAAATGATAACTAGTCTCTTTGAATGCTGATAGTTAATATCTCTAAAACCATTTTTTTTTTTTTTTTGAATACTGTGGAATCCTAGGTGCAATTGCAGGCCATCTTTGCCAAAGAGGCTATTTTGTTTTCAGAAATTGCTGTTCCCGGCCATTGTCTATTTATTAATTTCTTCAGTTTTGTTCACTTCTTCTCTTGTCTTTATCTTTTTGTCTGGATGCTTTTTTTCTTTGTTAGTTAGAAGGTTGAGTTTACATGAGGACAAAATGGGAGAAAGACTTTGTTTCTTCCTTTTTTTTTTTTTTTTTTTGTGTATTTATTACATTCTGCCGTATCACTGCTTTTCTATGGTTGTGCTTTACAGAGTAGGGCCAGTGAGGGTTTGGCATTGTATTGTACCTCCTTGATTTCATATCCTCTTGATTCCTTTTTCTTCATCTTGCCTGTGACATATTGTAAACGTCATGGTGTGAGAAACAATACAAATGAAAATGCTTTTTCAATATTAGGAGTATATTTTGTTAGTTTATCTTAACTAAGATGTGGCCATCTTAGTTTGTCAATTATTTTATTACCTCCCACTTTGTTTGCCCTGTTGTTGAAACTAACTCTTTGAGGTTCCTTCAGGATTTTAACCAAAGTTGATAAAACAATTTAAAGAAGTCCATCCCAGATTTAATTTCATCGTTTACCTATGAATGTCACTCAAGTTTTCATTTGTTGATATGTTTGTGTGTTTCTTTTTTTTTCTTTTTGTATACAGTATACCCATCAAGAAGAACTGTATCAGTTCATAGCTCTCAATCTTGCTATCGTCTACCTCAGGTCTGGCAACAGAAGTCAAGAGGTAAGCAGCTCATCTTAAACCAGTGCGACAGCTTTTCACAATTTTTGAACCAGCATGATACCTCAGTGGTACTGTTTTTGAACAATCACAAATCATACTCTGAATCTCAAACAGTTACCAAAGATAATCTACCTTTTAACATATCCTGCAAAAGTTTTAGCACAAGTAATAGTGCTCAATGTTGGTTGGAATTTAGAATGGAAATGGCATGTTTTTTTTTAATGTGTTGTGTGAAGCTGTGTTTACATCCTGCAATCAAAAATGTTATCAAAGGTTTGCATTCACAAAGCAAGTGACTGTAAGTTACTTGAAACTGAGGTATTGAGTCGCTGTACCCTTAAACATACTGCTGTGCAATGATCACTGACGCAGTGGGTTAGTCGTACTAACCCACAGCACATACTCAATCGTGTTTGAGCACCACAGTCGTGATGCTAGTGCTGAATCAAGCATGGCATTTGACCACCGATCCTCCAGTCAGGTGTAAAGGAAGTAATAAGTTGTTACATAAAGGAGGGATATTTAAAAGGGGGATAAAATGAGAATAGAGACTGGCCAGCTAGCTGTATGGATCCATAGCCTGAAGTGTATTAGTCCGAACTGACGTTATGGCAGCCATTTTGATTTTTCATAACTACTCAGAAGACACCCAAAAATAAATATTTCAGATGTTGAGTATGTCTTGAGAAATTAAATAGTGTGACTTCCAGTCCCTCTCAACCTTGTTTGGTTAAGTCATGGCATTTCTTTCCATCATACTGCAATAATAGGGACTGTCGCAATTTAGTGGGCTGTGACAATATGCTGGAGTTATCACCTTGTATCGTATCTATGTCAATTACCGCCATCACAATTCACTGAATATGTCACAATGTTTTGGTATGTGACATTTTGGGGGCTAACATTTTGGTGAAATGTGACAATATATCGTAACTTTTACATTACTGTCACAAAACTTTCATTATAATGTATTAGAACTATCACAATTTACTGAAACTATCACAATTTAGTGAAGGAATTTTTTGGCTGATCATGATCATATTCTCTTTCTTCAAGCAGCTTCTGGCGCTCTTAGAGAAAATCAACCCAGAGACGAGTACGATTACATCTCACAGTCTCAAAGCTGCAGGTTTCTTTGTTCTTGGTCTCAGAACTTTCTTCCAAGCCAAGTACAATGAAGCAAAGTTAGTGTCTTTTTTTTTTCTTTTTGTGACTCATTTTCACTCTTTAGAAAAACACTTATCGTCTCAAACAGCATTTCGAAGCTGATGCAAATATTCAATTTAAGTGTCCAGCATTTTTTGTGGAATGATTTTTATGTTAATCCAAACCTATAACCTCCACCCACCCTTTTTTATTTCATTGTGAGATGAGAACAATGGGGATAGTGAACATATTAGTTTGTTGACCTTCATCATGGAATTTTGCATAACCCTAACTCTAATTCATGTCTTCAATCTTTCAGGAGATATCTGAGAGAAACGCTTAAGATGTCTAATGATGAAGATCTCAACAGACTGACAGCATGTTCTTTGGTTTTATTAGGTCACATATTTCTGTCATTAGGAAACAGCGGGGTAAGCTCATGACGTGAAAGGGCAGCTTCCTTTGTTTGTTGTCAAAGTGCAGTACTTTCACTTTCATTTGAAGTAAGTGGATGTATCAAATGGTGATGATTTTCATGAACTTTGCAGAACATTGCTTGACAAAGCATGGGTATGTTATTAACGTTGTGTTTAATGCTGGCAATTTTTGTTCGAAAAGCTTTAACGTCAAAGGGTGAAGTAATCGTTGCAGAAAGCTTGGAAAACATCTTCAGCCAGAGTCAAAAGACCAATATTATTTGTTTCAATTCCGTGAACAACATGCTATGTATTCATCGATTTACCCTCCCCCATTAAACGTCATTGATGAGTCACACTGAAACGTACGGAACGAATGCTCCGGATAAGTGTATAAAGCGGTGGCATTTCAACAATGAAGCTTAGCACCTGGGATGTTTGGGGTTCAATCCCCAGTGGGGTCACTTTTATAAGGGGTTTTTTTCATCCAAGAGTAATATAATCTTCTCCCATCCGAACTGAAATTGTTGAGTTGGTAGTTGCGTGATGTGAAATTGTAATGTATGAGCCACAGGCGTCCTAAACTTTGGTGTGGTTGCTCGGCATCATGAAATATCTCCCCTCCAAGGCCTGAATTAATGAAATGAAACAAAAGCAGACTGTGTGATGCCTTAAAGGACAGTGTTTCATGTTGATGCCCTGTACTACAATCATTTCAAGACTCCATGCATACCCTAGCTTTTGTTAGATCATTATTCTGTGTTTGCTGTTACTAACATGATCACTTTTTTTTATTGTCAGTAATATATATATGATCTCTGATGTTTCGCCTCCTCTACAGGAAAGCATGAATATGGTTATGCCAGCAATGCAGTTAGCCAAAAAGATTCCAGATATGCACGTACAGCTCTGGGGATCAGCGCTTCTTAGGGGTAAGTTTAGACCTCACTCCTTCTGGTTGAATTTGTGGTATCTTCATATATCCTTGAGGTACAATCACTGCTCACTGCCAGTTAGCTGTGATGATGAGGACTTACATTTCATGTTTTGAGATTGCTTCATCCTTTTTGTTCTTGGTTTCCAGCTAAGGGTACTGATACCCTCTAAGGTATCAGCAAACCTCTCGAACAATTTAAAAAAAATAGTTCTGTGTAGTAATGAAATGTGGGGGAGGACAATTGTGGGGTCATTATGTGCATCTGCATGATGTCAAAATGTGAAAATACATCACCTTGGGTTCTTCATTTTTATTAAAAAGGGGCACCAGGTGATAGCATAACAAATTTAGGAGGATTGGGGGGTCTTAAATATTGGGAACCACTGCTCTATATCTTGAGGGGAATCATTCTTTCCTGAGGGTCAGTTTGGCATCACTACAGTTTCATAGTGAGTTTTGGGATCGCTATGGCATAGGATCTGTACAGGGTCCATCCTTTGAGTTACCTTTTTGTTATCACTACTTGTTTTGGAATGATTTTGTGATCAGTACTTTACAATGGTGAGTCGTATCTTTTCATTGTAGCTACAGTGATCATCTTATATCTTTCCTCTGTGTGTGGTTTTTCTTTCTTTCTTTTTTTTTGAGTCACTTGCTTAGTAGGAGTGATGTTGTAGAGAAACATCTCATGTTCAAAATCTCGGGATCAGCATCTCGCTATGGTTAGAAAACAGACCTGCTTTTTGTTCTTGTTTGCTTATTCTCTAACATCACTGAAGTTTATTTCATTATTTTTTTGTTTATTTTGTTGTTGTTGTTTTTTTTTTCTTTAGATCTCTATCACTTGGCTGGAGACCCCACCAAAGAAAATGAAGGTTTTCATCTCCACTCAACTTTCTCACAGCAACTCTTAAAGGACCACTTTCAGTCATCACAACTGCCTCAGCATAATCTGATACAGGTATGAATAGTCCTATACACATCAATTTGGAGAAACAACACCCTATATTTCAAATAGAGATCATGAACCGATCTCTCCTGGAATATCATAGGGATCATGGACTCTTGTCTAGTAAGAATGCAAAGCTTTTGTCTGTCAAGGAAATATAAGCTTTGGCAAGACTGTCTTAACATCAGGGGTGTGAACCTTTTGTCAGCTGGTTTGTGGTTGGTTAGTATCTTTGTTGTATTAATTAGTTATGCAGCAGGTGATACGCTTCATTATTCTGGGATACAGTGAGCCTCAATAATTCTTTGTGGTCTCTACTGGAACCCTTAAAAATGATTTGATTCGTCATGGCAGCATTGTATTCATTTTTGGTGTGTGTATATGCATGTGTGTGTTTCTTATGCCCAGCTTGTCATCGTGATATCTCACAAAAGGAAACTTGGACATCTCTCGGTCTTGGTACATAGGTGTCTCATATTAAGAGGAAGAATCCTATCGTTTTTGGTGCAGGGTAAAGGTCATCTGAGGTCACCAGAAGTGAAACACTGAAAATCTTGTTAACACAGTGTCTCAAGATAGGATGATACTTCCCATACTTAGTATGTAGGGTGGTCATACCAAGAGAAAGAACCCTATTGTTTTTTGGGTAGGTCAAGGGTCATCAGAGGTCAAACAGTGAAAATTTTGTTAACACAATATCTCAAGATAGGAAAGATGGATACTTCTCACATTTAGCATGTGGGTTGGTCATATTGAGAACATACTTACTGTTTTGATGGCAGTCAAAAGTCATCTGAAGTCACCAGAGGTCAAACACTGAAAATCATGTAAACACAATTCTCAAGGTAGGATTCATGGAAACTTTTGATATTTAGTTTGTGATGGTATTTCATTAAGTAGAAGAAGCCTAGTGTTTCTGGTGGAGGCCAAAGACCATTCTGGATCAAAGGGGGTCAAATTGTTAGAATATTATGAACATGATAGTGCAAGAAGGGAAGCATCTACAGAACTGATAAGGAGTTTGAAGATGTGCCTTATTGAGCAAGACTAGCCTGCTGCTTTCCCCTGAAGCCAGCAGTCATTTGAGGTCAACTGGGGTCAAGCTGTGAAAATCTTGTAAACATTAGGAGAAGCTTGGACAGATCTTATATTTGATTTTCAGATGCACAAGAGGCCTATTGGTTTTTTTAGAGGTCAAAAATCATTTTGGGGTCAACATATCCTCACTATTTGCAACATGCCAGATTCAGAATACTCATAATTGAATCAATCACTGAAACCACAGTGCCAATTCCTTTGGGCTTTCTGATTGATTTTTTTAATTGTCATCCCTTTCTTACTCCAGTGGACGGAGGGATCCATTCCCCCGCAACACCTTCGTTCCAACAGTGCAAACAACTCCAACGGTGCAAGTAGTAGTTACATGTCTCACCCTCAGACAGACTTGTCTCGCCAGCCTTTCTCATAGCTACTTTGTGCCTCAAGATTTGGTCACTGGATCCCTCTGGTTACCTCCAGCGCTGTAGGACGTTCTCAATCAAATCCAAAGTCTTTTAACAAAAAAGGAAAAAAAAATACAAAAGAATACTCTTTTTCCAATGCAAGTGTCTGAAATGAAACTTTTTTTAATTTTATGGATCTTTGTTCTCGACTGAGAGGTTATATTTTTGGAAAAACGCAGAAGTGAAAATTGGTCATGCTGAATATTAAGTCACCTGGTCAAAAAGTACTGACTTGTGAACTTTATAGCTCTCCTTGTTGCACCCGGTCGTTTCCTCAGCCAGTCAATCAACCAACTCCTGTCTTTGGATCAAGCGTGAAACACTGAAACTACAGAACAGAAGACTGTTAATAGTTTGAGAGATTGTTTTAAACGAAGAGCATTTGTTTCATGTGGAGTCTTGGTAGAGGTCATGGGAGGCCTTTACTGCTGATGGGGCACTTGTCATCAACTTTGTCGACTTGGACATTGGGATGATGAAATGTAACCAGAAATTAAAGCAAGTTATGGTCACATCAAACAAAAACAGGAGTTTGGATTGGTTTATTCATACCCATAAGCCGAGCGACATGGAACCGGTGAGTGCTACTTCAAACATTCTTCAGCATTTGAGGAAGAATATTATTGCAGCTTCATACAACAGATAAAGATGCCCACTGCAATTACGTCTCTAAAATATCTGAGAAAAATTCTTCTCTTTACAAAGTGACCATGCATGACATCATATCATCAAGGAGGTTAAAATTTCCCATCAAATTGCTCTTGAGTTTGATACCTGCTGAGAGTCTTTGATGCTAGCTCTAGAAATACATAACAATTGCTCTCATTTTCAATTGTTCATGTCATGAACTGTATTTGTAACCAACATGGTGCCTCACCCTTCAGGTAATTTTGTATTTACATCCCCTCAAAATCTAAAGTGAGTCTCATGAATGCATAATTGTACCCTCTACAGAACAACTCATATGTGTACTTTTGTGTTTTGAGTGTGTATTGAAGCAATTTGCCACGAAAGTAATAAAACAAAGGAAAAATGTTAAAGTGAGGAAAAAATTTTCATGAAGTTGTTCAGATTAATTTCACAGGCTATTACGTTCAATTTTGCAATAGTAATCATTCCGTTGACATTGAGTCAGTTTCTGCAGACATTCAAGTTATTGTAAGATAATATCAAGTTTGTGTTAAAAGTGTGAAATGTAGAGGATATGTTACCGAGTAAAGTTTTACTGACAGCAACGGAGATGTCGACATATCATCTCGATCTCGACTTTTCTGATCATCTTTCAGGGGTACCATCAATCCATCCATTCATTTGTTCGTCAGTCATCAATGAAGCATCCTGAAAGGAGAGATTCCAGTGGGTCGAGGTGAATGGCGCGTTATTGTTACAACATCACAACCGCAGATTGCATCAAAAAAGGGAATTGTGCCCTATAACACTGAAGGCTTTTTAGTCAACCAAGAGTTGTTCTCCAAGCAAATATCAACTTTGGTGGTTTACTTTACATCAAAAGCTATGCTAGTGTTGAACAACTATTCCAGTTACTTAAATAAATAGAGGTGTGTATGAATCATCAATCTACTATTTCACCAAAAATTATACCAGCAGTCCTGAGTACCCACTGCATTTTCATAAATTTCGATAGTTTTAGCCTTACATGAGAGATAAGCTGATATAATGATTGCATGAATTAAGTGAATGATATGCAATGAATGATAACATGATACACCTGTCTCTAGGGTAGTTACTTAATTACTCATAATTTTCATCATTTCATGAAAGTATGTGACAGTTGAAAGTAGAAAACATATCAACAGTTGTACAGAAATTCTGCCACAATTCTATTTTAAGAAATCTTTAAGTGCTTTTTGCATAACATTATTGCAGACTTTGGTGCATGAATTCTGCCCCGTTGGAAATAGAGAATTATTCATTATCAGCTGGAGGGAAAGGAGGGGGGGGGCATGCCATTGGGATCAGCAAAGAATGCACATTGCAAGTTAGGGAATTGTGTGGAAGGTTTGTGTTGAAAAAATTTTCTGCCACATGCGTCTCATATTTCAGGCTTTACCGTTAAAAATAAAGCCTGTTTAATTCCTCGTTTTGAAACCTAATTAGCAAGAGCTTCCCACAATTATTGATGATACACTGAACATCTTTTAAAAAACAGGGATAAATAGTTAAGAAAAATGTCTCTCAGTTACTTTCAGTGAAGTCTACTTCCAAATAGCTTTAACCTGCATCATGCAAATTTTATGGTGGAATATGGATTTAGCAGTCAAAATTTTGCCAAGATAATTCTTTAACGTTGACAGTGAACAGTTTATCTTTTAGTTGGGTGTCGATGAAATTTCTGCCATCGAATAAATTGCTACCAGTGGTGAAGTTTTTGTGGTAGTCCCTGGCATCTGAGACACTCAAAAGTTCAATATGACAACCGAATTTTGTTGCAAAGTTGTCCTTTTGGACAACCACAGCATTTCATGTCCCAGGAGGCCGAACACAATGAAACACAGACTTCTGTGGGTTGGTCGTGAAGTCGTAATGTGACGCTTTGCTCTGCATGTTAATGTAACGTCATGTATCTTATAGATGGCAAGGAAGTGCTACAGATGACAAGGAATTTTGTCACGCTACAATGTACTGTAGATTAGTGAATGGTTGGATCTGAGTAGCTATTTGAGAACCCAGGTCTTGACATTGTTGGTCAGGTGCAATCACTCTGAAATTTGATCACTGTCTTCTAATTAGCTTTGAAACATGCAATGTTTTTGTGGTTCATCTTGGGGAAGGCTGCTCAGATTAATTTGACGAGTCTTTTTTTACAACTTGTCTGTACCTCTTGTAAGCGATTGCCACACTGAATAGAAGTAAAACTTCAGTATCGATTTAACACGCACTTCATCACCATGTAGACAGTGATATAGCTCAACAACACCAACAACAGTCCCTCTGCCAGAGATGCCTAAAATTTCTACTAGACAATCATATTTAGCCTACACTGTTGTCCTTCAGACAACTAGATCTGTTAGTGCTTGAACCAAATGCAGATTTTCTTTAGAATATCTAAAATGATGTAATTTATGAAATCTGGTAAATAAATGTGACCTGTTAACAGCCTAACACAACTGTTTGTTTAGGGTACAGCAACAGAAAATTGAGTTTATTAAATGTGTGTTGGGCATAATTTTTGGCAGAAAACTTCTTTTTGCATGCAAGGGACAACAGCATTTTGCTCAGTAGTTGCTCCATACTTTGTTACTGAATGATATGCAGAAGTTATCAAAGCATCTCTCTGCACAAGTTGAGAATATGGTTTATACTTTTGCATATCAATGTAATTTTAACATAAACATCGCATTCCTCTGTTCGCAATGGTATTTGGTCAAGTGTAATGGGTCCTATTTGTAATCCTGAGGTTTCTTCAGTCACATAGTCCTGTATTGTCTTTACCAGGAGATGATAATGCAGTAGTGTTGACTAGTGTTTGCACAGGGTCCATGGTTCAGACCTGGGTGTCAGCTGTCGAAAAGCTGCCAGGTACCCAAAAATGTGAATTCCATCGGGATACAAGTCTGTCGTAAAGTCATAGTGCTACTTTGGCTTTGCTCTTTAATGTTACACCGAGTATCTTGTACGGGCATTACAGTGAAGGTGGTCTCAGAACTTTGAATGTGGGTAGCGATTTTAGAACCGAATCCTAAAATAGTCAGGAGGGAACCTGATACAAACTCTAAAGTTTAGTCATTTTGGTTAGCATCAGTCACTATTCTTCTGTCTGGACCAAATTGTGATAGATGGCACATTTTCAGAGCTTTCTGAGTGAGGTGTCATTTAATGTCAATGCCCACTGAATCCTGCATCTTAAAGGGAAATAAGGGGTTTGTTTCGCAGAAAACAATCATATTTTAAAATCAATGTTTGTGGACACAGAATGATAGATTATTGAAAATAAGGAAGGACGGTGGTCTCCGCTACAAGCAGAAAGTTTCTTCAAGCAAAAAGTTTCTTCAATTCAGTCACTTGTTGTCCAAGAATAATTTGTTCAACCAAACGTTTCAGAATTCAAATGATGCATCGTCCGTTATTCATCACCTGCATAATGTTTTGAGGAGATGAAGAGAGTACTTCTGTAGATGTTTATTGATGAGACTGAATGGTTTAACAATATTTACAGCCATTTTCATTGAATGCCATGTTGGTGTATTCTAAACGAAATATTCTCCTTTAAGATACTAAGAAACGTCGAAATGCTTAGTTTGTAATTGCTTACGTTTCCTCCTCTTGTTACTCAGAGAGGGTACCTTTTAATTTAAGTACTTTCATATTTGTCAAGCCTCTTACTGCTAATGAATAGATTGATGTCAACAGAGACTTGGCTTTCATTTCTATGATTTGAATTGTATTTATTATTTCTTCACAATGAAGCTACAAGTGACCATCTTTAGTATTTCATCTACTTTCACAATGTCAACTTCTGTCTGAAGGCGGTGTATTGTAACTGCCTTGAAGCAGTCATGTACTATTTCCTCATATCTTTCTTGCCCAAATTTTGTTTTTATATGCAAACATTTGGTGTTCTTACCCTCAGTGTCTGAGATTTCATTGCTAATGTTCTGCAACAATCTTTGAGTTTACAAGTATTAGTTCCCTGTGAAAGTTCATTATCAGAAAAGAACATCTTCGCTAAGTCAAAGTGGGTTTGAAGCCTGCAATCGTGTAAAAGTTGATTGCTTTTGATGTCAGCGTCCATGGAATTAAAAACTGGAAATTAAGTCTGCAATCATATGTTTAATACCAATGTCATTTAGTTTTGCACTCTCTGTAACTACCAAGAATATACTCAGATTATCAGCAAAAATCCAGTTTGGTAATGACTTGAATTTGTATCAATGGGTATGCAGTATCCAAGAAATATTTCACTTGGCAAGTAAATTGACTTCAGGATAGTTTGCAAATATTGTGAATTGAATTAAGTAAAATCTGGTTGTTTGCATTATGCTGGTAGTATTGGTAATTTGTTGCTATCAAGGAGAGTAGGGGGGGGGGGGGGTGGGAAGATGAGATAATGCTAATTTCTGAAAGTATGTCAATTCCTGTGAATGGTGTTGAAATTAAAAGAATACAAATTTAAATCTACAATCATGTTTTACACCAACAATTTCATAGTTTTGCACTTAGCTGTGATGAATTATTCAAATTGTCATTAAACAGTTCCAATTTGCTAATTACTTGAATTAGAATCAATTGGCAGGCAGCTTCCAAGACAGACATGCTTGATGAATAAATGACGTAACGATAGTTTAAACACTCTGAAATGAATTTGATAAGATCTGGTGGTTTGCCTTTGCTGGTAGTGTTTGTATTTTGTTACTGTCAAGTTTATTGGGTGGGGGGGGGGAGAGGAGGGGGAAGTTGAGATAATACTAATTTCTGAAATTGAAACAGGGTATTAAAATAAAATTTGAATGGCTTCCATGATGTTAATTGTAAATGCCACGTAACTGGTAGCATTTTCGTCTATTGCTCTTTTTCAGTTGCAAAGTGGTTGAGAGGGACTTTTCGTGACTACTCTCTATCGAAACATAAACTTAAATAACACTTTTCTCACTTTAAGATGCAGCTATGATGTTCTGCATCAATATCGTTACTTTTTAGTGGAGTGTCATAGATTTCCCCATTTTAAGAAGTGTTAGAGTGTGATGACATGGTGAGACACAAAAAAGAGTCTTGAAAGGTGAAGTAAGTTCTTAATGTTCTGTTTTTCATTACGTGTCCATATTCGGCAAAAATATCATCCATTGTCTAGTCTGGAAGTAAAGATTAAATTGAAATGTGGGAAATGAACTCAATTCGCAAATTACCCGTAATTTACTCCACCTTAAACCCCCTTGCCTACCACCTCCCCCCTCCCCCTCACCTACCACCTCCCCCCTCCCCCTCACCCATTGATGGAGAACAGCATGACCAGCATTCACTTATTTTATCTTTCAAAACTTTAAGATGGGAGGGAAAAGTAAATCAAATTTTGTTTATTTTTCTTCTCATGACTATTTCTTGTTTTCTATATCATGTTCATAATATGATGTATTTATATCTTTTCTTTTTTTTTTCGTGATAATTTTTTTTTTGTCTTGTTATAAAGTTCTTACTGTCAATATTGTATATATGTAGCTACTTTTTTTTCAGTGGTATACATTTTTTTGTAAACTATGTACAAAACTGTAAATTTATCAGTGACACTGAGGAAGTCAAAAGAAGTAAAATACTAATTGGGTGAACAATGGAGAGAATACAAACCAGTCTAGTTCTTCCTTGTTTTCATTTTCTGTTCGGAAAATGTCATTTTTAGTAGTGACGGGCATGACAAGGTGGCCAAATTGTTCCAGTGCTCATGTTTTGTTATCGAGGGTTTAATACAGTTGAAATTGTCACTTGCTGCAACTACAGTGGAACAACTTGAAGCTTGCTGGTGTGACATCTCTTTTTAGCTCAGTTTTTCTGATGAAGGATCATTCATTTCTTTCTTTTTGTTTCCATTTTGTTTTAATCACTGTGCATTCAAAACTTTGAAAGGTACCACAGGAAAACAGCATGTGACACTGCTCCAGCAAGAACTAACCATCAACAACCAAGTCCAATCTAAGATAAAGAAAAAAGAAACCCACCAAGTATAACCTAAGATAAAGAAAAATGATTAAGAAAACTTAATGACTAACAAAGCACCGTAATGACAGCATCTACTGCCAGTTTTCAGTAACTCACACCGCAAAGTCAAGTGATGCTTCTGAAATCTCTTATCCAGATATAAACAACACCAGTGATAACCAAATCACCTCTGCATGCGTGTCCATTTCTTCAACCAACAACTCACCAAACTTGACACTTGCAATAATTCCTCACGCACAGACTTTGGACCAATCCGATCTCACTTTACATTGGAAGCTCAGGTTTTAGCAAATCACGTACAGTCTTTCAAATGATGGAAAACCAGGTTACGCCATTATGACAGAATAGATCTTTCACAAACAAAGCAGGAACACCCAGTGGTTGAAGCCACAACATATATAACAAGCAAAACGTGTCACCTGCCCCGCTAACGGAAAAGACAAAAAAAACTCCTTGAAACAAGGTCTTCAGAAATATCACAAAACCCTGAAGCCCTGCTGTGTATAGTGAAGTATGTAGTTCGCGTATGTAGTGGTTCTGGTGGTACGAATCTTCTGGGTTCATACAGGAACCATATACGGCGCTGGGAATCTTTCTAAGATCTTAGGTATCTTTTAGAAATAGCGCCACCTTTAGTTGGCGACCAGAAACAGTGCAGCTACCGCCAGCTGTTGGATCCTAGCTCCACCGAATAGTTCAAGTCAGCTCTCGCGCTTGACAAAAATCCGTTTGAAGAGGCGATTGTATTTCTCTGGAAGGTTAATGTGACGTGTTGCATAAAAAAGACAGAAGCCGATGAGACGAATTGTGCTGTCATTAGAAACAACACAGAAAAAAAAAAAAACGATAAAACCGTCCATCAAACTTAACGAAAAACATTCAGTTGACTTTCTGTGACACTACCTCTGGTCGCATTACCATCACTCCATAGTGGGGTCCTACTTGAGAGAAATCTTTATCTCTAGCTATGAAACAGTATGCAACACTGTTGTTGATCAGATGAAGGACATACTGATACGGGACCTCTTGTGACATATGTTACTGTAAAGCTTTCGGTGTTTGAATGTGTTTGCCGAACTACAAGCCAAAACAAAATTGGTGTGGAGAGATTAAAAAAAAATATTGCAATTTACTATTCGGCGAAGGTAGGCGTGATCGAGGTTTGAACTAAATCGCATTTGGTCCTAAGTCATTGTTGTGGAACACTACAATTTCATTATAGGTGTTCACACAGATAGAAATTAACACCTCTGAAAGGGCTGACATTACGCTAGAATGTAGACCTATGTCTGAAACAAAACATATTATTTACGAATTAATTTATAACTTTTTATCATGAAATTAACGGCAATTGTCATCTTCAGTATATTCCAAAATTATGGGGATCAGTCCATGATAATTGAGGTAAAGAGTTGGCTGTGGCTGTTGAGACATGGCAGGGGATTTACAAAGAAATTCTTCCAGAGAAAAATGTGACGTTGGAAATGAAGAAACCTCGGTTATAGAAACATGGGAGGAATCTTTGTGTGCTAGCTGGGAACGAGCTGAGAATTAGAAGCGCCTACACGAACCACTACAACTATAGGCGTAAATAACAAGGAGGACCCCGGCAAGTTTTTTTTTTCTTTTGGGCAGAAAATTATGTCAGTTCTGTCACTCACCGTTCATAGTGTTTATGCAAAGTCCTTATTCACTATTCGGTTGCGGATGGTGGTACAGTACTTCTCTTAGATAGTGATATTACTACTACCTTCTCCATTCTTCAACCTTTCATCCCCTTCATCCTCTTCCCCGTGACTAAAAAGGAAAACATATACTGAGCTGAAATTCACAAGGTTCTAGAGACTGAGAAGTGCCATTTCCTGCAATCCGAGGGCCATTGCTATCTAACATTTTGCTCATTACGCTACGAGGCCAAGCAATGGTGGCACTTCGCTTGAATAGTAATTTCTGCTTGTGTCCCCATGCACTTTAATCCCATATCCAATTCACCCCTCTCCCCTAATGACAACGGCCTAATGACAACGGCTGATTACCCAAATGCATCAAATTCTATCAGTAAATAACAAAATCCCTCAGATTTGATCAAATAAAAGTTTTGCCTCTCATTGTCATTTTTTTTTTTTTTTTGCCAACACTCTTGTACAAGGCCTGTTACATGTGGTTTAGAACATCCGGGAAATTCCGATTCAGGCCATCTGGTTGGTTTTCAAAGCCAAAATTTTCTTGTGCACTACTCCGTCGCCAACAGATGGTGGCACCAGGCTTAGATAGTCCTGCCAGCACTCAACTCCCTTCCCCATATCCTTGTTTCGTTCCGTCGCACTTGACTCTACCCATCCACAGGGAGCTCCCTATTTTGGATAGGAAGCCCTTTGCATAGAAACGGTGGTCCTTGCCCATTATCTACTGGACGACATGTATAGTTCCAGTGATCACGGCACAGAAATATGGATCGCTGTCACAACAATTTGTGTCTCATGTGTTACGGCGATCTGCTGCGGCATTGTTCGCTGATAAATTTAGTTTAACTGACTGGATTTGTCCGGGAGGGGCGGGGGGAGCAGACCCTCGCCCCTCTACTAGCGCCTAGGGAATATTGCAAAAATGAAGAAAAACGAAGACGGAGAAGGGAAAACGAGAGAAGACATACGGCACGAGGTGAGGTTAAACAGGTGCGGCCATCGACATCTCAAGTAACCCTGCGTTACCGTATAACGTTACGCAACGTTATCTCTCAGTTTGTGATATCTCATAATGGTCGAAATTGTTGAATTACATATTCCTTTCCTAATAGATTACATTAATTTACATAAGGCCATTCTGATGAAATTTTTTGGAAACGACGAGCCTCAGTGTTCACATATCATGTGGATCCGCTTTCGAAATTTTGGAATATATGAAATGCTGACACCACCATTGGTCTCATCAATGTTGGAAATTGAATTGTTGCATATGAAGATGAATCAACTTTTTCACCTTTTTTTTTAGTTTCGAAATATATTTTCCCTTCCGTCACATCAAGATTGTCTTGTATTTATTTACAAAAATGTGATTATACTAGTGGAAAAAAGTTTGCTCAAGAGAGATGAAAAAGTGCTACCATTTTGAGAGCAAAATACCCCCCCCCCCCCATCGTACTCCTCTCCTCAGGACCGCGGTCCATCGGTACCCCCTCTATCGCAAACTCCTGGAAAC
The DNA here is from genome assembly GCA_021234535.1 of Stichopus chloronotus. Classification (NCBI taxonomy): domain Eukaryota; kingdom Metazoa; phylum Echinodermata; class Holothuroidea; order Aspidochirotida; family Stichopodidae; genus Stichopus; species Stichopus chloronotus. Next base: position 25,997,028 of record CM037836.1, read on the forward strand.
GCCACTGGAAATAATTATTCTTACGAGATGCCGGAAGCAAGTATATCATTGACACATGAGAGTACGAGGCGGGGGGAGGGGGGGGGGGAAACGTATGTCCCCACCATTCAGGCAACCATGGTGGATCCATTTGGGCAAATGAGACAGCCAAGAAAGTAAATTAAGTGCTTTTTTAAGATTATGGGTACCCCTCCTGGGCCTTGGGAGGGCGATTTCTGCCATTTTATCTAAAAAAGTTTTCGCTAATACGCTTCGCACCAACTCATGGTGGAGCTCCGCGTCCGCAGTTCGACGCAAGTGCATCACACGCATGTCGCCTATGTGTAGTGATTAATGGTGAGTCAGTGGGTGATCAAGTGGACCGATTAACTATTGTGATAGAAACGTGTATGGCAAGCCAAATGAAACTTGGATTATGGGTAGATAAACGAGGTATATCGACGCCAAATGCCCAGTAATTTGATAAACCTGGTTTATCAGTTGCAGCACCAAGTTATCAAGTTTCTCATTTAGAAAGTCGATAAACCTCTTATCAATTTGATAAACCTGGTTTATTAAATTGGATACACTGGATTTTCGAATTATTGAGTCTTTAACCTCGATAAACCTGGTTTTTCGACTTTCAAACTTGGTGGGCTGATAAAACTGGTTTTTCGATTTGCTAAAAGAGGTTCATTACTGCATGGGTGTTAAACTTACCTGGTTTTTCCAATTGATAAACCAGGGTTATCATAGCACTTGGCTCAACGGTTGATAAGCCAGGTTTATCGGTCGAAAAAAACCTGGTTTATGTGTCGATAAACCCGGTTCTCGAATAATCGGGCATTTGGCTTGCCATAAACGTCCATGAATACATCACAGGTGATCGAATGCATTTAGAGACGAGACTAGTTACTTGTGATGGCCTAAGAGTATTCCGACTATCTTATGCATAAAAGGGTCTGAGTAATTATTACACAACATCCCGGTCCTTGCTTATTATTCGATGGTTTCCCCCTAACATTCACAGGATGCATTACTCCAACAGTACATGCACTCACAAGATCGCATACACTGCAGTAAAATATAGCTGGTAAACAGGAGACGATTCAAGGGGCATTATGATTATTATTTCGTTGGGGGGGGGGGGGTTGTTAATTCACAATCTACCATCTAGACGGAGCGCCAAGATCGTCAGTGGCGCTTAGCAGACCATGAAATTATAGATTGCAGGAAATGGCACTTCTCGGGCCTATCGATACCTTCTTTATTTTGAATTGTGATTCAAAAACTTACTCTTCCAAAAAATAAGGGCAATGGTAATTTATATAACGGGAGGGGGTTATATCAGGGAGGCTATAACCAATTATTGGAGGGCTCAAGCCCTCTAAAATATTGAGATAATATGTCAAAATTTTGGCCACCGCATTACAACACCTGCAGCCTACTGTTCTTTTACTACAGTGGTAGCTGTTTACTAGGTAGAGTACCATCATTAAGGGTACTGTGCTCCGCGGGATGTGTTCCCCTTTTTCGGGAAATGACCTCTGGGGATTTCTTTTTCGTCATGTATCCTGTCATGATTACATGACACATGTCACATAGTTAGGTACCTATATCACATGGTAGGTAGGGAATACTTGATAGGGTGTAGCCTCAGCGTAGCTTCTCTTTGGGGCGACCGCCCCTATGTGGAGTGTAGTGGTAAGCTGAACGAAAAAAAAAAAACATTAGCCTCGTGGGCTAGATATGACATAGCGTAGCTTTGCATGCACCAGGAGCCATCGAAGGTCACATATCACCACATGTCTAGTAGGAGATTACGTTATCGTTACTACGTTTTCTACTTGAATGTTGAAGAGCACCAATTAAAGTATATATGATATGAAAATTAGGACAAATGAAGAAAATTTATATTGAAAATCGAAGGTGTGCACGGAGGTTCATATACCTCTACGGCTGAAGTCACACAATCGACTTATGAGTGACCTTCTTTCTAAGAGATGGGAGAGCTTAACTCCGTGATATTACGTAACATCCTGATTTTCATCTTGCCACGTGTTCACTCCTTTCCATTATTCAATGTGCAGCTGTTCCTGTAGTATGCGTATAGTCAGGCGGTATAGAAACTTTATTGACCACACCCCCACCCACCCACCCCTGCACCTCTTTGTCGTTATTTAAGGTGTGAACTTCCTGCCCCCGTCCTTAAACTCCTGCCCTCCTCCTAAAACGGAACATGACAATAAACATCTTGAAGTGTACCAACTTTATTTCATAAAGCCTCTGTAGCCTCATCTCATTACATATGGAACTTGTCTGAGGAGTGAACTACTAGTCAGTATTGCTTTTAATTTTTTTTTTTTTTTAAATTAGTAGATACATAACTGTACATTCTGCTCACTCAAAAGTGAGAGGAACATGCTAATATTGTCGAAAATAGTGATTGGTCATTTGTGAATACTGAGTGTAAATTGTGGATTTTACTTTTTCGATTTTAAGCAACATGGCGACCCTCATCTGTAATGCGAATAACTTGATGTGACCGCTTTGCTTTCAGTTGGGGTACTTAGTATAGTTGTTACGTCTGCACCTATCTTCTGTGCTTTTTTGGTTCCTATGTTTGTTTAATGTAGTTCCAAGTTTGTTTCAAACAAAGTTACTGAGAAATTACTTTCAAGACAAAAGCTCATCGCAACAGACAGTTTCAGTTCTCCCACCCACTTGCGTCTGGCTCCTCCTTCAGTCTGTCTCAAAGGCTGTAATGCATCACCCCAGACAGTTTAAATTCTCCCAACCACCTACCTCTAGTCCCTCCCTCAGCCTGTCTTACATTCCTCCACATGCGTAATCAAAACAATGGATCCCTGTGTACGCTGTGTAATACGAGCTGCTCTACAACTTTCGAATTTGCTGGCAATCTAAGAGTACTGTAACTTAGAACCAGTTGGGAATTTTCCTTTCGGTGAGGTAAAAATATAGCTTAGGGTGATGCAATACAGCCTTTAAATTGTTGTCTAAAAGTTCATGTGTAATCAAAACAATGGATCTCTCGTATGTATGCTGTGTAATATGAGCTACACTGCATCATTCGAATTTTCTGTTAGTCAAGGAGTACTGTAACTTATAACCTGTTGAGAATTTTGCTTTCCTGAAGCCAAGAATATAGCGTAGGGCGATGAATTAGTGCTTATAACCAAAAGTTATTACTGCACACTATAGCAGTTGAAACGATAGAATGTTCAACAACAAAATGGACTTTTAGGCCTGGTATAGAAATCTATGATACTGGAAACTTTTAAATGTGGGCCATGGCGAAATCTTCCCAAAGGTTGAATCAAAACAGAAGTTTCAGACCTAAGTGTACACTGAAGGCAGGCTGACTCAGAATTTGGGCTAAGCCTAGAAAGTACAGCACGACATTTGCCACATTCACTTTGTTAAAAACTGCTGTTAATATACATTGTTTCTCTCCCAGTATAATCGAGTTAATTACACACGAGGAAAATGCAATGAGGATACAATAGAAACGAACAATTTAAAGACAGCCCCCCTCCCCCCCCAAAAAAAACATCAAACCGGGCAATGGGGACTCTAGATAACAAAAAAAAAAAAGAGAAAGTAAAACGTAACAAATGAATAAAGGGGGGGGGGGGGATAAGAGACGGTCTGGAAAGACAAGTGAGAAAAATAAAATCAAATGAACGTTGGCTAAATTCAGTTACACCTGTAACTAGTACATGTGATCGGCAATTGCAGAAAAACATTGGACTTTTGTTACTTCGTACAAATTCGTACTTCGTACTTTATCAGTCGTCCAGAGGCTATGTCCTCAAGCAATTGCAGTGCCGGCTCATTTGATTTGAAACTATGTAGTTCTATCACAGCTTGGAGTTTATCATCAAAATCAGTTGCTGTACCAAATTCTAGTAATATGAACTGGTTCTGTGCATTGCAATTATGCAGTTCCAATGCCTTGCACTGTAATGGGATATCGCCGTGTAGCAGATAGCCGCCGCATGGTATTATATTGGCCTTAGTAAGCCGTGGAGGAGTTTGCGTAACTTCCATATAGGTTTAAATTTTTGTCTATCAGGGCTGTCGATTAAGAAGCTACAGTAATGGTTAAATAACCCCCTTGAAATAAAATTGCAAGTAGTAAAATGTAATATTGTTAGATTGATGAACCTACTGAAAAAACTCGAGTTACATTGAAATTAGTATCTTTCAAAGCCTACGTAAGTTTTGATTTACGTCACGTGTTTGCCAACTCCCTTTGATAAATGTGAAATATCGGAATTGGCAGTTTGCCAGAGACATTCGCTCTGTCAGATGATCCGTTAGTGAAGCGAACAGCTAGCTTTCTTCACGTCAGTTATACAAGTTCATCATATCCCGCCACATCGGGCAGGGTTGCAAGCTGATAACTCCCCAAGCTCGTTCAACCATTTCTAGTCCCGTTTCCATGACTACCTATGATGACCTCATTGAATCTTATGTTTATCGCGACGGTTACGATGTATCTCTCATTTGCATATAACGAGTAACTGTTTTATCATTTCATTGTTTGTAATTACCATTAAGCGGTGTTACGTATGCTCCAGTGCATGGTAGCTTGTAGGTGGTTTACAAGGAGACTGACGAGTTTAATGCATACGCCCTACGGGTTCGTTGTGACGTAGTTGTGCGCACCGGCCAAAGGAAAAGGAAGCCTTTTGTGAACATATTCATTGTTAGATGAGTCAACACAAACTGGAGGGACTATGTTTTTATGGAACAAAGGATTGTGGGTAGAGTGTATGAATACCAGTAGTAAATTGTGTTTGGCGAGTAACTATTTCAAGGTGTTTATTAAACCTACGCTAGAATAGGTCAAGGGTTCGGTTGGAATATTTGTGGTGCATGGGAGAAGTAGTTAAAAATCGCTTCCACAGATTATGTGGATGTACTGATAATGTCCACAAATTAATTAGCTCTATATAATCATAAGGACTCATGGGAAAACTAGAACAGTTATATCTGATTCGGACTTTTGTTTTGAAACTTTTGTTTTAATTGTGCTAGTTTTAAACAAAACTTTTGTTTTAATTTTTTATTTGTTTTTAGACCTATCAGTTGACAGGGGGAAAGAGCGAGAAAACACCGTAGGTAACCCCTTACCCCTCCACAAAGTGGATAACCGTCATCTTATCAACTTCATTTTTTCGCTTTACTGATATCCTTCCAAGTTGCTCACTCACTTCCCATCTAGCTCCCTTGACTGCTCCCATGGTCTATGCCCACCTTCCCCTAGACTACCGTATCTTTTCTCCCTCGTCCAAGTTCACGTGCGGTACGTCTCCGGTGCCCTAACGGTCCTTCCAATGAAGTGCCCTCCAGTTTTCTTTCTTACTCACTTCACTCCTCCTTACCTTATATCCCATGCCCTCTATATCTCACAGGCTGACGTTAGTCTCTTTCCGACCTACCCTCCTCTCTCTCTCATCCGGCCATCTCTCCTTACCCCTTCCCTCAGTTTCCTGAAGTACTCAGCTTTTCCCCGGCATTCCACAGACCCGTGAGACTGGGAAAACATTGGGAAGCACTGGGAAAAATATGGGAAGGACAGGGAAAAATTTGGGAAGTGAAGATAATGACCTTACCTCAGAGTATTATCAACATCAGTCCCCCTCCCCCTTAATAATAATAAATAAGTAAATGCAAAACCCCAACAGATACTAATGTCATATGTTGTTATAGCCTTTATTGGTATTAAGGTGTAATTGCCAGTGCATGGGTGACAATTGGAATGATGTATGTGGAATTTTTAATATTTTTATAATTCACACTGCAACTCCCCATACGTAGTAGTTCCAATTGGAAGTTTGGAACATACAAATTATGATCTTTTCTCATTTAGTACTGCATGGTTATACCATACATTGTCGTGTAGGTATACTGAATGATGGACTATCGTTAACCACTTTGGTCATATAGTAAGGTGGCAACCATCCACTCTGTTTTCTTAAATGGATGCAAAAGTGTTTAAATCAGAAAACTGCGGTGTTTGGACATGGAGATAAAAAGAATTGGTCTGGGTGACAGTCTTTAAGATTGCAATTTCACGAATAAAACGAGGATGGGGAACTAATTGATTTAGGCAGGGCTGGGCAAAGCGTGTAAGAAGGGTGGGAGAGGGGCAGCAGTGGGAGGGGTCACGTACAATTTAGTAACACTTGACACAGTATCGGAGTACCCAAGGTTTATCATTATATTAAACTGTTTATATGTTATTATTATCAATCGAGACTTATTCAATCGAGGTAACTCAGTGTATATGTTGCAATCGAGGTTCAGTAAACTCGAGGCTGTCTTTACAGGAGAGGGACATGTCGTGTAATTGGACCTTAAAAACATAAGAAGACAATATGGTCTACAGATTTCGTATCAGTTATACTGACTACAACATTTAAGAAGAAGTTCCTTTTGACAAAAGTATACTTCAAATTGTCAGCTAAATTTCGTTCTCAACCCAATGTCTTCAGTTTTAAGAGAGAATGTTTCTTCATTGAACTCTGAGAGTACAGTCGTAGAGCTGCAGAGCTCCATGCATTGTAACATGTCGATGGTTTCATCATTGATGCAGAACTTCTCAGTCCCACTTAATTGAAGTTTCTGTTTGCACTCATTTTAATACGAATGAGACGAGGGGTCTTGGTTTATTCAACAAATAGGGGACGGGACATTATTAAATTTTAAAAAGCTCAGACCATGGGGTTTTTATTATTCCTATCAGAAGTTAAGCAGTTACTAGTGACGAACTGAAAGGTATCACAAACATATATTGCCCACAATTCTACGCGTTGATGCGTGTAGGCCTACCATTGCGTTAGCTTTATGTGATGTATTGGCAGAGATACTGGCCAATTTCGCGCCTGTTTACTTCGACCAGCCCAAACTATAAGAACCTAACCCTCAGTCGGGTGTATCATATTTAGGAAAAGGTCTTCTTTATAGGCTAGGCCAATAGTGAACGGAACAGTTGATCATGAGGGCCGATTCAATCAGGTGAAGCGTATTATATAATCAACATCACGCATAGATCAAGTCACGCAATGAAAGGCTATACGCATTTCCTCAAACAGACCTAACCTGGTAATTGGCTACGAATTTACTTATTGAGGAAAATTTTTTATTACTTTCAAACATTTATCCCTTTTCCCTGTCTGTACTAGCAAAATTATCTGTTTCTCGCTCATGTTTGGTCATCAGAATCACGTGCAAAGCTTTGTATTTAATATTGCCGTCTTATGTTTCCTGGCTACAAAAATATTGTCAACATATATGATCTATGCACGCATGGATTGGAAATAAGTGGCATCTCTCGCTAACCATCACCGAGTAAAAGGGTTTGAGGAGTCAACTCTAACGGCGATGACAAATCTCAGTTTTGCCCTACACCCTTTCTCTCTGGTCTTTTCTTCCACTTGAGCTCCGAATGATGAGGTGGCGCGCGCGAATGTCCAATGATTGAAGCTCATGCGCCTACAGTGAGCTCGCGTGACAGAATTTAATGTAGGGGATTCTATTGTCAGCATGAATTATGTCCTTTTTAGTAAAAGTTATTTAATTCAGGAGAAAAAGAACTGACTAGCCTACTTAATTGAAAGTTGAGGAATATTAGAAAGTAAATGTCGGCAATATAAACACACAGTTATTATTTGCCACTGCAATACACCTTAATTCATCCAGGTATCGAGTTGCTACAACTTTTTGAGCAAAGTAAATGAATTACATAGCTCCCGGTACCTTTGCTGATCAGATTAATAGAAAAAACCTATGGTCTCATCACCCACACGCATTGAAAAACTGAAATGTAAAGACGGATGACAGCTATCATACCCATAAGTGTATATGAGACTTCTATGATCTGCACGAAGAATGTTATTGTTACCAGACCCCCCCCCCCCCCCCCCCCCCTCCGCGCGATATAAACTGTGCAGTAGACGTTACGTTTTCTGAAATAATTTTGTAGCTATACCATATATTTGAAAAGCAATTATTGACGTTTACTTGTGTGAATGGTCAGTTTATGGTTCAGTGCTTAGTTTACCCTTCATTCAGTGAAATTTGAGAAAATCATACTTTATATGCCTCAGAGGCATAATAAAAACTGTATCTGTCTTACCCCCTTGTTCCCCGTACCACCCTTCACTTTGCAACGTGGTGAGTCAAATGAAGAATGTCTCGGTCGCCAGGTGAATTGCCCACGTGACATGCCTTGCGGATGTCAGCGGGATAGTTGTTTACCAGTAAACAACTTGTTGTGTTTAACCCTGAATATGAGAGAGGGAAACCCCAGTAGTAAACAAATCATCGTACCTAACCATTTTCACGGAAAACTCGTCCAACGGAGTCTCCAGTCAGCCGAAATTAGGTGACGGCTACTCGAGCAGCCATTTTGCTGGCGATTTGCTCCGGAACAGAAGAGTAAAGGTATATTTGTGAAACTTACGTTTGGGAATCTCATTTGTTTCTTTGTTTCGTACGGTCCGACCTTTTGTTACATGGAGTGCGTAAACCAATCACCGCAGTCGCCGATCACGTAATTTGAATATCGGACTTGATTGAACACATGCCGTACACAAAACGTGTTTGGCAAGTTATGTTTGGTACTTTCCCTCGTATCAGTTTGTACGTTAGGATGTTATAGCTTAGGACTGTTGTAACCTAGGACAAGGGGTTAAATACGCCGGCAGTGGGAAAACAAAATGTTCAGATACAGTGTGCAGGACTAGTTGAGTATTTACAGTTCACAAGTGACCCCAAATACATGGAGTAATGTTGGATTTAGTCATCAAGCGTAGCAGTACCTATGAAAATAATTGTGTAAAATTGAAAAGTATAGTTGGGACCATGGTTTAACAACTTCCCCTAACTATAGTATGATGATAAGCCATACGAGCTAGGACCATACTACTACTAGTGTAGCATTCTGATTTGCCGAATTGTATGTGATGTGGCTTGGTTTGACTTTGTGCATGAAACCTATTGTTTTGAACCAAGCATAGGCCCTCATGCGTTGGACAAGCTCATTTAAAAGTGCAAGAATTTGCTGCATGTGTCGCTTAGGCCATGGCATTCTTCTAGTTTCAAATGTGACGGATGCATCGTATCAAACAGTGAAGCATCACCAAACAACACAAAGTGTTTATTGCGTTTGGTAGAAATCAGAGGTTACAGTACAACTGCAGAATGCAATGTTCCTGTAACACAAGTTCAGTTATTCTTAACATAGCTACACCTCCATGTAGGCCCCTTGACCACCGCTGTGCAGATGTCACACCCTGAGATTTTTTGCGAAGCATTTAGTTGGGCTTAGTATTCTAACGTCACTGTTCTGCAGTTGCTCTGTTGTTTAAAGGGAATCAAGAATCTGCATAAGCACTTTCCATTGACTTGGCTTTTTGCCGAAACAAATTTTTGTGAATAGAACAATTGGCACAAACAAGATAATTAGCCAATCAACAATTGGTTACTGTACGTTTAGGGTTAGGTGTTAAGTTTTTGTGAATAACTGAGGTAATGCAGTAAGCCGTTTTGCAATCTCGATTCATGCTGGGGACTGTTGGATGCAAGTGAAATAAACAATCTGTGCTCACCATACACAGGGTAAAAATACACTTGAGACAGACAACACAATTTAAAAAAGGTGTTTAATGTGCCGTTCAAGACACCGTTGTAAGTGTTTGTATGAACCCTCTGGATAGTAGGAGTTGGTCTAGATAAGAATTTGAATATTCTGAAGAAAGCCCAGTCTTTTGGCATGTGTAATACTAGGCACAAGAGGGTGTTTGTTCATCTGATTTTGCTTGTACTGTAATTAGCCCGCTGTTCGGAAATAGTTTCAGCCTTTTCCATCACACCTACCCATGATAGGCATGTGCTTTTTTTGCTTTGACAAAATATGTGTTATTCCTAGATAATCACTGCAGGGTTTCCCCTGGTACTTAATTGTGGAGGCAGCCACCTCGCAACTTTTTAAGACCACCTCGCCAAAAATACCGTAATTACCGCCTCACACGTTTATATCATGGTAAAAATCCTAGAATAACCCATTCTTGAAGAACCGTAACATGGACTTGAACCCAAAAATTCATGGCGGCATCAGGTAATTCGCCCTCACTGCCTCATAATCCCCAAAACACGGAAAACCCTGCACTGATTTAATTCATGGTGGAAGATATAAAGGCAAAATTACTCTCATACTCTGTATATAGCTAACAGTTAGAGATACTTTGAGAAATATTGGGATAATCTGCATGTAAGAATTAAGTTGTTTAATTCCCTTTGACTTTTGCTTTTTTGTAGTAGTCCTAAAGTTACATGCCACAGTTTAAATGAAATGATCCACTGAGTAGGTTACATTGAAACAAAGCAGATTATTTCCTGTCATCTAAACATACCATTATAGCCCTGGAACATGGTGTGTGCTTTGTTATACTCCATTTCTCAAACCTCCCACTAACGTTTATTTTCCCCTTATTAAGCTGACCAGCGGAAAATATGCAGTAATTGAGCCAATATGCTTAGACTTTGGCGAAAGAAGGTATAATGCCTTTACATTGGGAATGTACCGAAACAAATAACAGTCATTTTAACCAGGTATCTAGGTGTCTAATCTTTTCTGAGCTGTTGTCTGGACAGGTGGTGGCCATTTTCCTCCAATGCCTTTTGGGAAGATTCTTCTGTTACTAAGAGCATGAGCCACTGTGGCATACCTCCCAAAACTGAGTTTCACAATTCACATCTTACCAATTGATGCAAACCTACAGTAAGATTATGACAACATTTGCAGACAAATTTGCCAAGCTTCTGAAGTTGTTTTCAGGGTTTAATTTTTGAATACCAGTGGTTTGTTTCATTGCAAAACTACTCTATCCTTGTCCTGTTCCTTGCTCAGCACAGTACGAATTGTGTGTACGCAATACACAAAGGCAACAAGAATGTGTGTACACTACATAGTTGGTGCTGATGCCCAACAATTACGTCACGTGGCAGCGATGCTCACTATTGCAGTGACCATAGTTTTTCATTTTTTGATCAACAAGCAGTATACAAGACACGCTTTTTTTTTAGTATTTCTAAAAGTTGCAATCTTTTTATTCTTTAGTGATAATTGATAGATCTACAAAAGTCTGTCTAGTAAGTTGAATTTCACAGTATCGTTCCTGCAGCACTTAAAAACCAATTGCGTACCAAATTTGTCTGTTATCTATTAGTGAGACTTACTTCAAGACTTACCTGTGCCTAACTCAGTGCGTTAAACTTGCTACATAAACCTTGACATGAGCTGATCAATTATCCGGTTGCAGGTGAAACCTGAATGTGGTTTGTAATGTTAAATTGAAAATGTGCATCATTGTGTAGTGAAAAAATCACATTTATATTGCATTCATAGAGTATGCTGTACCAGGTTGTAATGTAAATTACTGCAAGTGTGTCAGAGGTGAGGGACTGTGAGATTAGTTCATTGTGTGTGCATACTGTCAATGGCAAATGAACCAATATTAGCGACTGTAAATCAGGATAGTACACTACTTAGTTAAATGTGCTCATTGTGCAAGTTGCATATTTTGTCCAAGAAAAGGAAAAGATGTCATTCCAACAAAACTCAACCATTGTAGACTTGCAATTGCCACAGTTACGAGTGGCAAGGCTTCCACTTGTAGAATACCGACAAACCTGTTTTAGTATCACTACATAGTACTTAACCTATACATCTAGACCAATGATAGACCAACACTAATTTAGGTTGCATAACATTTTGAGTATATATTGACCTATATATTGACCTAAGTTACCAAAGGCACAATGACTTTGCAAAATTTCATTGTTTTCTTGCTACATACCCTAATTGCATATGATGACTATGAGTGTTATGTATACATGTGCATTGGCACCATAGGACTACTCCTGAACAATCAAAATAACATGCACAGTCAGAACTGAGTGACCCTGATCTTCATCGCCTGATGGCATTAGTTAGGTATTTCTGAAGTCTCAACAAACAATACATGATGATTATACTGTATGATGCCCAAGTCCATGAACAACAATTTAAAAGGAAACAAAAAAAATTTACTAAATGTTTTCTGTACAGTGAATGAGTTACCCTTAGTGAGTATAATGCACTAACTGTTCTTGTAGGGTTAACGTACTGGTCTTAGTCAAATATCAGCAGGTCATAAACCAAACTGCTAGCACACAATGTAAACATGAAGCAAGTGCAAGTAAATGTTTTATATATTTCAGAGTTGCAGTCTACATTATGACACAAATGTGGTCAAGATGGCAAGACTCAGGATGTACTGTAATTGTATGTAGTCATGTAACAAACTGTAATTGTTCACTGTAATAACCCCCATCACTTATGGCCACCTTGTGTTTGTATTATGCAGTACTGTAGTTATTCTTGGAGCCTCTTTTATTGACATGAAGTTTGTCCCTTAAAGTTTTAACTCATCACTAAAAGCATCTTGAACATGATACCTTTCTGGTGTAAAGCCAACGAAAATATTGGTTCATGCAATTTGTAAGAAAGCACTTGTCAGTTTTATAATTGTACAGTACTGTATATGTATGGCAGCTTCCTAAAGTTACTGGTAATCTTCACTTTATCAGATGGAACTAACAAAATGAGCCTTTCTGCTTTGCCATTTACAAATGCTTATAGCCACCAGTAGCCCACCAGTTGTGGGAAAGCAGCACTTCGTAGAGGCCCCCCATATCGTTACTTTCTGATTTCAGTATAGTTCTCAAAAAGTTAGCAATCTTACTGTAACTTCTTCCTTTTACAGAGTCACTGATTTGACATGTTCAAAAACAAAAGGCAATGTTCAAAAAAAAGGCAGTGAAGTTATGAACACCACTCTTGGAGAGTATAGGCTATAGTACACACCTACAGAAACTGTAAGTCTCGTGTTATTTGATGTTCTTTACATCAATGTTTACGAGAAATTACCAGTGAGGCAGTGCCAACGTAATTATGTCTTTACAATTAATGTTGTCAGTGAAATTAACCATTGACAGCAGCAACCATCGCCAGATCCTTCAAGTAGATTTTGATTCAACGTTTTCAGGCAGCTGCTGTGTAATGAATGACAAGTAAATAACCTTGATGAATGGGCTATGAACATTTCAAATGTTTTAGTGTTGTTGTGATATGAAATCTCCACAAACGATATCAGGAGCACTTTTCACTTAATTGCCAAACAGTTTCATTGTTATAAAATGAAACCAAAGCACACAAGAATGGTAAAGATACTGCGTGGATTGGGTACAGAAGTCACATTGTACATGCAGCCTGAGTCAACCTTAATTCTGACATGACACTTTAATTTTCAATAAGTGAAACTAGTTCATTTAAGTTTTATACATTCTTCAGATATGATTTCTTGTTTCCTTAGGTCTGATCAAAATCTTTTCTAGAAACTTATTTTTCCTCAAGTGTACTAATGATATCATTTGGGTCATTTCACCCGGAGTAATGTTTCATAACAATATATTTGCCAATATCAAAATATGGCAGCAACACAAAAATGTGTGCATTACATACAAAAATGGTGTTTAATTTTGAATTACAGTAATGTAGCAAAGTGATTATTGCAAAGCATTATTTGAAGGATCTGATAGTCTCTTAGAGAAATTAAAACCAATTCAAACTAGTCTTTGCACAGACTGGCCGAAAATCTGGGTACCCGCCTGCCACTTTATATACTTTGTGGGGTTCGTTTCCTCCAGCCGATTCCAAAAATGTAGCACTTAAAAGGTGTTACCACATGCCTAGGTGCACATGCTTCACAAGAAAAGAGAGTCGTAGACATGTGCGTTGGGTCTTATAGACCTGCTCTGCCATACCATGCTCTCAAATAGTAGTCTGAAACACATGCCAATCATTGTTTCATAGTAGCACGTTGAGAAGATTGTCATCTGCAATTGGCTGTTCACGTCCTGCTCAAACAGGACTGCAAGCAACCACACAGATGTTCGCTGGTGTTCCGGTTGCTTAGACTACTAGATGTAAGAAGAACCTGTGGGTAATGTTTCCTCCAACAATTGGAAAGAAAACCTCATTGATTGTAACTGTGCATTTTATATGTTAACTTGAAGTATGGTAGCTGTGTAAAATGCTATCAGTACTGTGCAGTGTACCTTGCTCACATCTTCAAACTGCTATTTCCATGGTAATGTGTACATCATCTTTCTCAGTAGAAAAAAGTAAAAATGAAGTGGTGTTTTTAAGATAAATATTGTGTGGAAATGTAGAAAGTCACTAAGCCAGTTGTACAGAGAAGAAATGCTGCTGTAACTTAACTATTGTACATTCAGACCAATGAACACAACCTTTGTTGCTGAATGGCTACGGCTTTTGTTGGGCTTTGGTTTTCAGGGTATCTGTCCAGTACTCAACTGGTCCCGATATCCAGCACTCGATTCCCGATTTTTAGACCTCTGTAAACCATGACCGGACAACTTTCGCCTGTACAATTCCCACCCATACAATTCCCCTCCCCTCAGAAACCTCCCCCAAAGAATTCCCACTCGGACAATTTTTTGACCCGGAGAATACCCATTTGGAAATTCCCTTTCCCCTAACAGGTACTTCTTGAAAAGGGTAAGGTTTAAGTTAAGAGTGGGTGGTTATTGTCCAAGGGGAATTGTCCTAGTTGCAAATTGTCCTGGTGGTGATTGTCCAAGCGGAAGTTGTGCAGGTGGGATTTGTCCATTGGAAATTGTCGGGGACAATTGTCAGGAGGGGGAAGCTGACCGAGAACTTCGTAAACACTAGGTATGAAAACTAGGAAAGTTGAAAGACAACATTGGAAGAACTTGATGTGGAAGTAAGAATTTTACAAAGATCTGCTCAACTGATAACATGGTATTGAATTGTAGAACTTGTACTGTATTTTTTTTTTCTTCTTTAAGTGCGGGAGGTTTTCATGGCTTCCATATACAGTATAGAGCTGTAGATTAGTGAATTCATGCTATCATGTCATTGATTCTGTGTCTCTAATTGGATGTGTGCACTGTACAGTTTCAACCTCTCTGTGTAATGACTCACACCCTTGTGTGTAGTTGCCTTGGGAAGAGGATCTGGGCATGATCCTCATGTAAATATGCATCTGGATCAACTCATTAGAACTCTTTTAAAAGTGATCATCTGGTACTGTATATGCCAATCTTAGTATTAAGTGCTGGTTGTGTACTGTCTACTCCCATTTTGTGTCTGTTTCTTATGATGATGGAGTTACAGCCAGAATACTTTTGTCTTTGTTCATTAAAACATTGCTACTAGCATTCAGAACATTTCACTGTGACCAGAGTTTATGCTACTTTCAGCATCCAATTGCCTTGAATGAATTCAATATAGTGTCAGGTGCTGTAGGTACAGTAAGCTAGTATATTATGTGGAACTTCACAACTGACATACATTGCATCTTGTGAAAGGTTACTGTACTATACAATTTCAATGCTTGCTGACACATAAAAACTGTATTTTGAATGGGAAATTGAACAGCTTCATCATTATTATCCATTTGAAACTTTGCTGTACTTTGATATACATTCATTTCAAGACTAACCCATTTGCTGTAAGAATTTCCCACCAATTTTTGGTTCCTTGCATCAGCAAAGGAACCTATGCAGTCAGGTTGGCATGTGTTTGTGTGTGTATGTGTGTGTGCATCTTTGACACTTGAGTAGGTACGCTCTAACTCAATTGGGGAAAGTCAGATGAAAGTCAAACTTGGTATGTAGGTTTGCCATGTTGAGAAGGTGTGCCCTATCGTTTTTGGTGGTGGAGGTCAAAGGTCATCTGGGGGAACTGGGGGCAAAAGTCTGAAAACCTTGTTATGCTATGGATGCTGACATTTTTCATCAGTCCCCTCCAGTGAATCATGGAAGTGCTGCTCGAGGTAGCAGTTTTATGATCAAATGAAGAAGCAGCAGTGCTTTTGGAAGTACTGTAGGTGGTCACACTAGACAAATTTTGGCTAGATCAGTTTATGACCTCCTGCTCCATTTCTGATGTGTGCATTGATGTACATGGCTTTTCATTAGTGAGATGGGCAAGACACAATAAAAGGAAGTAAGTCAGTCGGACTTAAAAGGGGCTTAGATGTGATAAGAAATTGCAATTTGCAAAACCCCTTCTCTAGGGCGTTAAATGAAAGATTCACAGCTGTTGTGCTTTGTAAAATGAAAGGGTTTTGTTTTGGAAGCTTGTACTGTACTGTATTTTCTTCTTTACCAATATTGATCACTTACAGGACTTAACAAGTTACTAGTTGGGTAGCAAAAATTTGGGACCTGGTACCAGTTCACATTACCAAGTTGGGCCACGGGTACCTGAATCTCTGGAAATGGGACTAGCCTTACTCTGAATTTAGGCCAAGCCCAACCATGAATGTATGAAAGCACAAACTGGATGCTTAGTAGCCTATACTTAAGTCAGTTGGTGTTCTTACTAGTGGAAATTAGACTCTATGAGTTTGGTGGACTTAAAGGGGGCTTAGATGTGATAAGCCTTATTGCAATTTGCAAAACCCCTTCTTTAGCGCTTTAAATGAAAGATTCACAGCTGTTGTGCTTTGTAAAATGAATGAGATATTGCTGTATATTGTAGGAATCAACACCCTCAATTCATTGCATTAATTGAAATGACTTTTTTGATATTTATGAACTCCAGCATATCATTTTACAGTATGTATATTTCAAGTACAGTTAACCAAAGTGCCCTTGGGCTGTTGTGAAATGCAAAATACTACTTCTCTCACAGATGGTATGTTTTAACACTGTTGATGGTTGGTCACATAAGTGCTATGGAAGTGGTTCAATGTTGGTGCATGTCTGTCATGCTTGGGGTCCAATGTCTGAAACGGGCCATTTTTATAAAAGCATGAAAATGTCTTTCTCACTCTACAGATTTTATGTTACAAAAGTGAGGGTTTATGGTCAGAAAAGGGCCATATGGGCTATGGTACAAAATAATGCAAAATGGTTCTTTTGCTTCATAGTTTACATTATGAACTGTACATCTGTGCAAGGAACCACCGTGCCCTTGGTCTCTTGTTTTTGTAAGTTTAGCACCTTTAAATTCTGCAAAGTATTATTACAGTATGTCTGACAGTCAGACAGTGCTTTACCTGAAATGTAGAGTAGTGACAGATTTTGAAAGATTTTCAGAACAGAATTTTGGATATACAGTGTCATTAAAATGGAAAGAGAGCTGAAGATTCAGCCAAGCAATTGGCACTGCATGGATTTGTACTGTAACCTTAGGTTGACTGTATAGTACCACAGACCTGTTTTTCTGATATCCTTTGTGCAGTATTATGAAATTGTTCATACCTGTAGTATATTCTGGTGTGCACTAAATGCTTTGCTACAGTACATAGGGCACTGTACCTTAAAAGATTGTTAGTGCATTTGATTGCTTGGCCCAAAACTCAAAATTGTTGAGTGGGGGTACCGTGTCAAATATGTTGCCAATTACTGGCTGGCATATAGTAAGTCCACACAATGGTCCCCTTTGGGGTGCTTGGATGAAGCCAGTGAACAAATTTTTACTGTGAAAAATTTCAAAGCATGCTTGATCGCTTCATTATTGTGGTGGTATTTTTCTATCCATAATTGGCCACATACTGCATTGTACATAGAGTGTGTGTGGAAGGGTGTTAGTACAGTACCCAGTGCAAGCTGGAGTGGGAATGAGTGGTTGATATTTGTTGGGTTTGATGTACTTCACAGATCACTCAGTTGCTATGCTCAACTTTGATTTTACAGAAATCATACACTGTCAAGGAAAGTTCCATAACAGAAAATGAACTGTTCAGATCTGATATGGTCTGCTGCCATCCCAGTTTACTAATACTACCCTAATGTGCCCCTTGAGCTGGTCATGATTTCTCTTCTGTCCTGATCTTGGAATAGCCTTCCTAGTTGTGGGACACGGGAGAGGTAGTCCAGATAGCATTTTTAGTATTCAAATCTATTTACAAAATGAACTAATTTGTAAAGTCAGTAACCTTAGGGTGATTCATTGTTTTCTTGCACTGTATAATGTATTATTCATGTTATGTACCATGTTTCAATTTGTGAATGACACCTTTTTCAAATTGGTGATGAAGGCTTTTTTCTGGTGAAAGTCATAGTCATACAGTAGAAACAACCATGGAAATTTACAATACAATACTGTATGTGTTTGCTCTGTATGTGTTTCCAGCCTTTGTATTTCTATCATGTACTGTACGGTGTTCATTTGTTGTTACCCTGTACTGTACGCCTCATTTCATTGTCTTGATAGTGTTATCACTGTAGGAATAGGATATTCCAGGTCATATTGGTGTCATGGTGTGTGGCATGAAATAAAATTTAGGAATATTGGCCGCATTAATCTTTAAAAATCTTTGAAAATAGTCAGTTTCTATCAATATCTATTGAATATTGACAATTTTACTGGCACATTTCTGTTTTATACCTTATCATGAATAAACATCGGTACGCAAAGTTGTGATGTCAAGAGATGGATTCTTCAATATATTTGGTATGATATCCTTTATTTACTTAATCTTTATTTCAAGGACAATTAAGAATTTTATGTCCCCCAAGGGTTTTGTTTTGGAAGCATGTACTGTACTGTATTTTCTTCATTACCAATATTGATCACTTACAGGACTTAACAAGTTACTAGGGCTGAGTTGGGCAGGGTTGGAAAACCTTGCTGAATTTCCCACGAGCACAGTAGAAAATCCACTGATTACCTGCTGACATTTGTGTAGGGGTGGAACCCTTTGTGGGGGGGGGGTTCAGGGGCGAGCTCCCAGAAGATTGGGATTCCTAGCACATTGAAGGGGTAAAATTGTGCAGCTGAGCACAAAAAAATATAACTGAAAACTCGTACAATATATGAAAAATCAATCACGAAAGCTTAACGTTAGGCTCTTTGCGTTGATGTAATATATGGTACCTTTTTAAATGTGAAGAAGTGTCACTTACAAAACGTCAGAAACGAGTGAAACTTGAGCCCGATATTAGGCTAAATAGATATGCAATAGGCCTAGAATGTCTTGATCATTGCCCACTTCACACTGTCAACTATTACAAGCTGTGCTACTTACAAACAGCTCTGCGAGTTTGCCGTAAAATATCCTGGCATGTTTCTAAGAAAAGCTTTTAACTGCAAAAATGTGAGCGCCTGTCCAAAAATGGACATCGCATTCATAATACTCAAATTCAGCCACCTGTTGCAGCTACGACATTTGTACCGAACTTTTTCATCCCTGATAACTGTGACCATTAACAGGCAGCAGAAATTTGCAGCAAAAAAAAGTTAAAAATAAAAGTCGTCCCCCATATTTCAAAATGGTTTTATCGAGGAAATTTTTTTTACTGGGTGTACCGTTACGTTTTCCAGAAATGTGTTTGGCGCTACCATTGCATCTGTGTGTAGGACTTTAAACATAAAGAGGGTACAAAGGTCAAGCCATGCCGCGTGGGTCTGTTGCGCCACAATGTACTGTATGTATGCTGTGTACATACATACCTACTGTATGAAAGCACTCCGTTCTCATTAATTGCACAGAGAATCTTGTGCTGAGTTCGGAGAAAATAAAAAATAAAAAAAAAACACCAAAACTGACGGAGATGAAATTGTGCACGAGATTTGCGCGAATCATCCTTGGGCACTGGGGTTCTTAGTGTGTGTAGGGCGGCTGAAGTGTGCCTAAAAGCAAAGTGGCGGCAATTTCTGGTCGCTTGCGTGGTCGTGGGGGATATACTGGACATCGTGGTTTATTGGCATAGAGGTAACATGGGCTATTTGCCTATGTGAGTATCGTAAGCAATAACGATCAACAGAGCTTCTATTTGTTTAACAGCATTTTCCCTGTTCTCCCTCATTTATTTTGTTTCTCTGAAGATTTCCCAGTTTTTTTCCGGTTTTTTTTTTTAAAAAAAAAAAGTGTCGCCGATTTCCCGTGAACCAGGTTCGACAGGTTCGCAAGGTTTTCCAACCCTGGAGTCGGGTAGCAAAAATTTTGGACCTCCTACCAGTTTACATTACCAAGTCGGGCCACAGGTACCTGAATCTCCGGAAATGGGACTAGCCTTACTCTGAATTTAGGCCAAGCCCAGCCATGAATGTATGAAAGCACAAACTGGATGCATAGTAGCCTATACTTATGTCTGTGTAGGCCTACAGTACACTTGTAGCACTATCACAAACCCTCCACAAAACCATTGCTCCACAATTCAAACCTTGGATCTGAATATTAAAACTTTAAAAGCCACTGGAAGTGATAAGCAATAAATAAGTTATAATTCAAAGTTTCTTTAACTTTCATTCTGTAACTTACAACTAATTTGCTGTTCACTTTTATGTGAAATATGCAAGACATACATGTCAGCTTGTTGAGGTTAGGATGTGACTCTTGAAAATTTTTGGAATGCTTCACATGATCTCTATTTGTTCCCACAAGACGCTTTTGTATATTTTAACCTCGAAAATTTATGTAAAGTTTGGCTGTATCTGTATAGTTTGACTTACTTCGGCATTTTTGACATTTTGAGGAGAATGTGAGTTATAAGGTAGCATCAATTACCTTTTCTTTTCTGATTGAACTTATGACATGCTGAAGTGGTTTTCATCCTACAGTAAGTTACATGCTGTAGCACTGTGCAATTTCAGTACTGCACAATCTTTGGTTTACAGAAGAAAAAAAAATGTAATTTCAGGAGATGCAAACTTTTTGGTCATGGAAGTTCATGGGATTACAGTCCAAAAGAGATTTTTTGTGCACAAAGTGTAGCTTGTATTTGTTGTCTATTTATCATAATTCTGCATAGAGGTCAGAATGAAAGCAGCTCTGTTAGTCTACACATACATTGAAACGTTGTTGCTGAGTGACTTTTTTTTTAGATGCCTGGAACCCATTTTGTTCATTCAGTTTCAGCCTTCAGGTACCCATTTGTTTACCTGACTCTGACCTACAGTACTGTATGTGAAACCCAGTAATTGAGAGTTAATGATGTCGGCCTAACAAAAGAAAGACTGGTAGGTACTGTGCAACACTCCACTTATCATAGTTGCATTTTCATTAAGCTTTGAAAAGTAATCTGCAATATATCTCAAAAAAGATGATAGGTAGAAACACAACTCCAGCAGAATTTCGTTAATGGTTTTGCTCTGCCACTTTCTAGTAAAGCCATCTCCTTTCTAGATCTATGCATGTCACACAACCTTCATCTTGATATAGCATGATACTGTATTACTCTACATTTTGTGATGGTCATGTGGTATTGTTTAGATTGGTGTGTATTATTGATCGTCATGGGGATGCAATGGAATATAAGTTTATGAAACTTATGCTACAAATTAAAGTGATGCCAAATTATTAACTGGATAAATCCACACTTTGATTCTGGTAACTTCATTGTAGATTGCTAGTCCTAGTGTTTGCTTCAGTCATTTGCTCTTTGTAGTGACTTCAGTGACCCTTGATCACATGAGTTTCATGACTTTTATGTCTTATCCACTTCACATACTTTACAGTATTTGCATGTGATGGTACAGGTTACAAAATATACTGTAACATACTTGTGAACTGAACAGTAGGCACTGCCTTGAACTATGTGGGACTGTTCAACAATGGAAGTTAGTGAGTGTACCTTTCAGAGATTAACATGAAGAAAAGGGCTCAATGTTGTACTTCTGTCTAATAAGTGGTTATAAGTAAACTTTCTTACTCCTCTATTCATGATCTACCTGCTACCTTATCCTCCCACTCCACCACTCCTTGTATACATGTACAGTACAGTACTCCTGGTAAGTTTCAGAAGATCAGGAGTGGGTGAAGCACCTCTTGCAGTAGTCCGCATCCAATCCACTGTTAATATGATGCAGTACTAATTCTGACGTGCACTGTACATCTCATGTCATATGAATAGATGTTGCTAGAGTGCCTGTTCTGCAGTAACTTAGAGCACAACAGTACTTCCTGTCCAGATGTTGTACAGAATGTATTGTCAAGTGTGTGTGCCACTTAGTTGGGTGCTTTTACAATGAATGGAACCTGCAGTAGCTTCTCAATCATGAGTCATACTGTATGTGATTGTAAATTTTCCACACACTTGATCTCTATGTCATGTCGTACAGTGTGTTCATGTACTGTATCAGATGTCATATTGTAACTGTTCTGTACCTAATGTGAACACCACATTATGAGCAATGGTCATCCTCCAGTATAGGGCAATGTATGTCCATGAAGCTGGTATTGAGCCTATAAGGTAGACATGACAGATTTCTGACTCTTCATTTGGAATAAATTTAGCAGACCTCTACTGTCCTATACTCTCATATCTGTCTGTTACAAAAATATTGTGCCGCACTGTATGATATATTGGTCAGTGTTTTCAACTGCAGATGTTTAGGCTACTTTATAATATTCTTTGACATTTGAAAACGTGTCTAGTGCAATTCATCAGATATGTGGCAGTGGTATATTGTTATTTTTGTACTTTTTGTACAGTACCTTGTGCATTTCAAGTCTGTTGTGCTCAGCAAGGAATTATACCTAGATGTGTGGAATGTACTCTAGATACTGTCATTTATAGTACTTAGTTAAATGACTATTCCAGACCATCCCAACCTACATGTCACAAACAGAACAATCAATAATAACCATACAAGGTATTTGTTATTTTCCCATAACAGTAACACCTATTTGATCCATAAAGATATTGAAATAGTAATTCATTTTATGGTAAATAACATTCAAGACAGCCTCATGAATAATTCATAATCACGGCATGATGACAAAAGTCACACAATAGTTTTGTTGTCCCTTGTTTCTGTGCAACTTCCACGTCATACGTTTTATTGGCCTACTTAAAAATGTTGGCAGTTTCAAACGGTGGCAGTGGGTTTCTATACACAAAGAGAAGCAAGAGATACCATGGTATTGTTTCCAACTGTATGGACAGACCCACCCTGTAAGACGTGTGGCACTGTGTGGAAATGATATAAAATTATAAATGTACATTGTTTTGACATTTGATCATGCATTGCCAAATTTAAAGTGGCTGAAAGTATGTACAGCGCATGTGTTCTGGCACATGTGTTTCTACCTGAGATCTCCTTGTTTTAGATGTCTGTTTAATTTTTGGGAACATCTTTGAAGTTTGCACTTTGTACCGTAGGCCCACTACAAATTAAGATTGACTTTTAGCAGTCTTGTCACAGTTGTAAAAATAATACTTAAAGGAGAAGGCAAGTCAGGACTTTTGACAATGTTAAATGAGAGACTAACATATGGGGAACACCATTACCAAATTTCAGTTAAATATGTTGCTTACTTTCCAAGATATTGCAATTTGAATATTCATAAAAAATTATCAGGAAGCTGCCATTTTGAAATTGTAATGACATCACCAGACCACATGTGATTGAAAAGCTTTTGTTTTTCTTTATGTTTCATTGTCAATAAATTTTAACAGTCATGCATAGATTCAAGTCATAATATTAATGATTTGATTATTGCATGATACACCTCAGTAATTCAACACAAAATGTGTACGAGTGTGTTTCGGATTGATAGAAATAATAGGTAAAGAATATAAAGAAATACATTAAAATTTTTGCTATCAGTGGTTATGGACATCATTATACGACTTACTCAAGTTGTTTTACATTCAACTTAGGCAAAAATGGCAGCACCCTTCTCTGAATTTCAAAAGTGTGTAACTTGGACAGGAAACAATATCTCTGAATGAAACTTTGGGAAGATGTTTGTCAAACACTTCTGCTTCATTTTGATGAATATATTCCCAGGGTTTCCTTCTCCTTTAAAAAATTAGACTTAAAGTGTGCCAAATCCACCAAAGTGTTCATGGCACTTTACAAAAGCAAGAAGAATATAAAAAGCAAGCAAAAGTAGGAAATAAGGAAATTGTGCAACAATGAAATTAGCAGAAGCAGTACGCATATATGGTAAGATTTAATCTTTTCTTAAAAACATTAAGTGACCCTGAGGAACGAACATCAAATGGCAAATCATTCCAAAGCTTTGGAGCAGCCACAGCAAATGATCTATCCTGCCTTACATTATTATTTAGCCTTGTGTACAGTCAACAGAAATTTGGATTTTGATTTTACTGTAACTCAGGAGATGGAATGTACAGGGTCAACAAATCAGAAAGATAGCAGTGTGCCAGTCATTCTGAGAATTGTTCACAACAAGTAAAATTTTGTAAGCAATTCTTTGTGAAACCGGTAACCAATGCAACTGCATCAAGATGCGAGTAATATGACATGATTCATTAAAGAGTAAGTATTCTTGCAGCAGATATCACCAATTGGGAAAGTGTATATATATAGTAAACTACTGAGGGCACTGGGCAGAGGACAGAGCCTTGCAGCACAGAATAGTTCAGAATAACAGGATTCAAAAATAGCATTGTTAATACAAACATGTTGAGGTCTGTTGCTTTAATACTACCAACATCATTTTAGAGCATTGCAGTCAATACCACTATGAGAGCTTAAACATGAAAGTAAAATATTATGTTCCACCGTGTCAAATGCCACGCTCAGGAGAGGACGCAGAGCTGTTACTTGACCCTTGTCCAGTGCACGTAAAATATCATTATTGACAGGTACTGTAGCAATGCAGTTTCAGTCCTGTGATGAACCTTGTAGGCAGACTGGAAAGGATCATGCATGTCATTTGAGTTTATATGGTTTAATATCCTTTTTGAAACAACATGCTCAGTGGTCTTACCAAGGTACTTCAAGTTTGACACAGGTCGATAGTTTTTTAAAACATCTTTGTCCAGGCTAGCCTTTATTCAATAGGGGACGAATATGTGCAGTTTCCAGACTATTGGGAACTCACCTTGAAGGAGAGACTTCTTCACAATCAATGTAATATACAGTATGGAAAAAAGGAATCAATGCATTCCTTAAGTATTGATGTTGTACAGGATCAAGTTCACATGATTTAGAAGGAGATTTTGTAATTATTTTCCTACCTTTATCAACTATGGCTGGCTGAATAGTATAAAGAGACATTTGAGACAAACTACAGCTAGTTAACATGAAGTGAGAATGAGACGTGGTATGAAATGATTTTCTAATGTTGCTGATTTTCTCTGTAAAGAACTGAGAGAATTCCTGAACAAGATGAAGGTAACAATCAGATTTTGAAAGTGGTTTAACAATCTCCTTTTGATCACATGAACAATCATCAACTTGTTTGGAAAAATATGCAGACTTAGCATCATTCACTAGTTGATTAACAAGTCGACGGTGTTTACAATATTCAAGTCTGTCAACCTCAAGTTTAGATTTTATGCACTTCTTTCAGACTGTCGACGTATTTTTCTAGCAGAACGAATCTCACTAGTAAACCATGTCTTAGACTGTCGCAGTCTGATGGTCCTTGATTGCAAGGGGGGGGGGAGGGAGAATGATCATCAACAACCTTATAGACATTGGACTCAAAAATGTCAATACACTTGTCACATCACAACTTACAAGCTGGGCAGCAGAAAGTGCACATCTACCATAACTTGAAAAATTACTAATATCAGCATCTTTCCAGTTCCTGAACTGTTTAATAATAGTGGGATGAGGTGGCTTTTTTAAGTCAATGTTGCAGATAATGGCATAATGATCAGATAGACCTAGTAGAACACAGATCCTAGATAGTAATATTTGAGATGCTCTCTCTAACAATAAGTAAATCCAAACAATGACCATGGTGATGAGTAGGTTCAGGAATAACTTGAAATAACCCCCATAAGAAGATAATGATTCATTGTATCTTATGGTAGCATTATTATAATGATTATCCATGTGAATATTCAAATCACCACAAAACAAGAGATTATAGTACAAAATATAATCGACAAAGACATTTTCAAATTCTGACAGAAATGTTCCAAAGTTGGATCCAGGAGGGCTATAGATAATAACAAGATAGAAGCACCATGATGACAATGTAATTTCAAAATGGCTTGCCTCAAATGATGATCAAATTGTACAATCGTTGACAGATACAGAGAGTGTAGACTTGAGCAATCCAACACCACCGCCCGCTTTTTCCAGTCTAGAGTGTTCAAAAGAATAACCGGCTGGAGTGATGTCACCTATAGGAATAAAATCATCATCCTTTAACCATGTTTCAGTAATAGCAGCAACCTCAAGATTTTTGTGTAACACAAAATCAACAAATTCAACTCATTTATTCCTCAAAGATTGGGCATTATAGAGCAAAAATTCAACAAACAGCCACTGTGTGGACGCAGAGGCCTTAAGTTGTCAAAATAAACTGTAGATGGAGAATCTGAAAAAAAACAGAAGCATTGATACCTCTTCACAATGTAAAGTGTGCAGGTATGTGACAAAATTTGCACTAAGCGTCACTGGAATTCTTTGAAGGATATGAATAAAGACCAAAACTATTTTGCTTCTTAGTCAAATACTTGAAATCTTAACTACATAGATTCCTAAAGATGTTTGGCCTCAACCCCTGATATGTACTGTGAGTGTCCAACATGGTGTATAGTATACTGAGCATCAATGTCAGTCTACATTCCTTGTCATTGACTACACTTTCTTGGATAGATGCTGGTGAAAGTACTTCATTCATACATTGTGTGCCGTCACTGATTTCTGTTCAAGTGTGCTTTCAGTAATTGTTATGAAAAGGTCACTAAATACCTTTACACTGTACAAAAGGAACAAGGGTATTCAAATACATCAGTAAGAATGTGTTCAGGATAGTTATGTCACTGAATTCTGCGTAGCAGAATTTGGAGAACCTAAACGTGATTTTTTAACTGAACAAGATTGTTGTTGAAGTTTGCACCAATATTAGGACAACTTTGAAAGCAAGTGTCCCCTGCTTTAGTGAGACACTACTGTATTCATTTGGTTCTAAAGTAGAGCACTCTAAGGAAACGTGTTTGGTTGTTGTTCTTGTTAACAGTATGTTAATACATACATGCAATATAATCTGAAATGAAATTCTTTAGAGTTTAGTGGAATCAGTGTATACAGGATACTTAGTCCTTGACAACACTGTTCTAGATATATACTGCACTTTTTGGTGATCATAATGTTTCCCTTTATCATGGTAGCCACCTTTTGTCTAAAATGTGCAACCATATGTTGCTGTACTGACAGTACCCAGTTATCCCGTTGTCAGTGATAATGTTAAGTGCAGTACTACCCTGTACAGTAGTACAGGTTTTTATCTTTGAAATGTAGCAATAAACTATGTTGCTCAGTAAAAACATATGCTGGCAGCAAGAAGTTCAGTTAGCATTGTTGGAATGATAAAGTACTGTATGATTGAAAACATGATACTTGTGGACTTTGAATTGTAATTTATATGTTACATTTGGTAAGTTTAAATTTCTTTTGATAATGTACTGTACTTGCAATTAAAGCAAGTCATTAGAAACTTAATTCTCAACTTTGTTCAGAACGTTCAGTGTGTGCAAGGTTGAGTCTAGTTATGGCTCTGAAATAATCATTTTGGATGCTCTGTGAATCATAGATCTGTTAAACTAAGTTACCAAGACAGAAACCAAGGACAGAGTCAATGTCAGTAACCCAGCTGCCATAGCACATTTGCTCTTTATGCAGAAATCATTGAAATTCAAATGTTCGAAACCGTCCATGTATTGGATAGCAGAATATTTGTCCGGGGAGGGGGGGGGGAGGGAGTAACTTGACAGTTCCTCCATATTCAGAGGGTGAGGCAGAACACTTTGCATGTACTGTACAGTATTGTGTGAATGTTAGTTGTGGGAAATTGCAAGTGCTATGGAAGCAGACTGTGCTAAGTGATGTAGTCACAAAAGCTATGTTAAGAGTTCTGTCACATCTTCCTTAATGATGATTGTGAGAATTTTTTGTCATTGTTGTGTCTGCATGCTGCTTTGTTGTACAACTGTGTGCTTAAGTTTTCTGGTGAAAGAATAACCCAACAAAGTTTCATTATATGGTTACTGCCACTTTCAGTGGAACTTCTGTATGCTATGTGTATCACAATCTACTGTGTAAGCAAAACTAAGTGT
This sequence comes from Stichopus chloronotus, assembly GCA_021234535.1. Classification (NCBI taxonomy): domain Eukaryota; kingdom Metazoa; phylum Echinodermata; class Holothuroidea; order Aspidochirotida; family Stichopodidae; genus Stichopus; species Stichopus chloronotus. Next base: position 26,025,132 of record CM037836.1, read on the forward strand.
TAAGTCATCAGGCCTTGCTAGCATGGTTTTAGATTCCATGCCAAATCCTTTACAGTTGACAAGAGTTACTGTAATTTTGTGGATTAACTGTTAAACAGAGTGTCACTAATGGTGCTTCAATATGGTGCATTGCTTTTCATTACTGACAGGTTGCATGGCATCACAAATTAGACATTTTCTAAAAAAAAAGAAAGTTTTGACGAGGTGCATTTACAGTATGAGCAAATTCAAACCCAAAAAGTTCTTTGTTTCAAGTAGGGCAGAATCGAATTGTTTAAAAGGAAATATTTTTACATTAATTGTGCTGTTTGTACACCCGTCTACAACCTGCTCTAGTGGAAAGATTTGTATGTACAGTAGCGCTAGGGAAATTTATTGTGAGCATTAAGGGAGGGAATGTTAAAAGTAAATCTATAGGTCCACTCAAAGTTGGTTACTGCTTCAGCTTTTATCACCCATACTGTGTGATATTACATTACAGTATAATACATGTCATACCTGTATGCTAAAATCGTGCACTGCCAAACTTCACGCACGCCTAAATTAAGCCCCGAATACAGTGGCCTAAGCAGAGGGACAAAGTTTTGACTGCGTCATACCCTTGTAATGAGTTAAAAAAAGTGAAACACTGTTTAATTGTCCTTCCCCGATTAGTTAACTTTGAGGTTCTGCATTTGCACAGAAGAGGTAGGGCTCTAGGCCCAAAGCGCCCTATTCACAGTTGCCTCGTAATGTTACGGATTTCCAAATCATATTTTCAATCATTCATGACCACTCTTGTTACTAACTTTTTCACAGATAGAGTAATTTGCTGTAGTTTTATGTACAGGATGTGTTTGAAAGGAAACTTTTCATGTAATTGTCGTCTTGCGAATGTTTACTATGAGGTACTTGAAGTTTGCCCGGTTTACATGGTATCATTAAGTCAAGCAAATGTTGGTTGAAATAGTGGATTTATTTCAAGGTACAATTTCTACCGGATTAGGTCAAATTATATTAAAAAGGAACTTAAAACTTGCCCAAACAAGATTGTTAAGTTCAAAGGGATTTTCAATTTCCAGCCGCTAGAAATTTCAAGGTTTTTACAATACTTGCATGAAGTTTTATCCATCCATGCAGTGATTCACTCTTGTCTTGCTGAAAGTGAAAAGGCACTAAGGAAATATTCAGTTCACCTGAACCTAGTGTGCATACAAGTTTGTCAGTATTCAGGAAATGAGCACATCTGTGACAACTCCATACTTGTGCAAGAGAAGCATTATGCATTCCGTGTAGAATTAAAACAAATTTCCACTGTGATGCTGTCTCCTTTTTGTCTTATCGAATCAACTGCAGTAAGAATCCCTTAGTATGTAGCCTCATCTTATTATTGCATTGTCTTTGATTAATGATCTCCCTTACTCACTTCATAAAGTGCAGGCATCTTCATTTACCTACAGTATGTCAGTATACACAGTGCACTGTTACACAGTACTTGTATCAGCAGTGCACATCATCACATTGCAAATGGCATTGTAGCAATTTGTCATCACTGCCACACAGTTTGTTTAGGTTTTGCTTGCTTCATTATCTCAGAAACATTGAATGTAATTGAAGACCCAAATTCCATATCAGCATCTTTTCCATTCTAGTCTCCATAATGAATATTCATTACATAGTCCTCCAATCATTCTTGTCCAGTCATGCATTCAATGTGTGACTTCATTGACCTTGTTGGCCTTTGTCCTGTGTGACCCTTTAAAGCTGTCTATATTATGTGTGTGTGTACTTGTGTAGCCACAGTCTGATCAGGAAGGTGAAAGAGAGACACAAGACACTAAGAGCATACACTGCGTAGTGTGTCATGTGACGTTTAATGTAACGCAGCTTATTGATGGCTGAGAAATTTTCTCCCAGGGGGAAATGCTTCACAGCAGTGGATTTATGGGCGAGTATGTATGGAAAGAGTGGTACTTAACACCAAACAGTATTACATGTACAGTATAGAGCAGCATGGTCATGGTCAGAGCACTGTACTTAACAAATATGTGTAGCGTTGGGTATGAAGTCAGAAAAAGTTTGTCCTTTCTCCATGTTGCATCCACTTGTATTAGTTGATCATTTTTTTTTCTTGGGTGTGTCCTGTGATTTATGTTGTCTATTTAAAAAGTATTACCCCCTTTTTAGTCAGAACTGATTTAAGCAGAGCTGTGTAGAGCCTACTAAGTACTATGAACCATCCCCTTAGTACATGATACTGCTGTAGAACAACTTGAACAAGTTGAATACTGATTTGGCATGTGTACATACTGTAGGTTTTTCAATTTTTTAACTTAGTTCACTGATTGCTCATTGTTGTATCGCATTATTTTACCGTAGATCCATTTCTTTATTCACATCCTCTCTGTCACTGTATAAGCTCAGTAATGTACAGTATTGTAGATTTTTTGTAATGGAACACCCCATAATGTGAAGCAAGAAAGCACAGTAAGTACTTAGTCAATTACAGACATAAAACAACTGCCTGTGGCTGCTTCAACTCTTATCATACTGCAGCTCTACCTAGGAAGCACCAGTTGCAGTGATTCCATAGTTTACCCTTAAACTAGTGTAGGACAAATTGGTAACTGTGCCACTCAGTTGACATGATCACTGCAGTGATAATGCAATAAATATGGGCCTACACAAAGGACCAAAATGGTACTGTATCATCTATATGCACCTCCACGATGGTACAAGAGATAAAGGTTATGCTGTGATATGTCGCTTAATGTGTTTGTGTTGTTGAATATACAGAATGCATCTGGAGGCATACAGTAAAGCACTGTGAAGAGTTTTACAGTATATAAAATTTGTTGAAAGGAACCTCAAAACTTACATGAGGGAAGGGGATGGGTTTGTCCCGACTAGTTCAGTGAGACTGATATAATGGAAGATACAGAGGTCTTAGTTTGCGAGTTAGATGAACATTGTAAGATATTGTTGCCCAAGATAAAAAGGTGGTGATTGCATCCCATAGTACATAGTAGGTGTTAATGTATCATAATACCTGGAGCAGAAGCTCCATGTAACATGAGACCTGCGGGACTTGCTTTTCCCTATGTACCTGAGTTAGTAAGAGACTGTCCTACTGTGTACTATCATGAAATTGCAATTGTAATTCATATAAATTGAGAAAATAAGCATTTTCAAGTAAACCCTGAAACTTTGATGTCCTAACGATGTAAACTTTGCAAACTTTGCTTGTGTATGTACCTCCCTGTCTCTCTCTCTCTCTGTGTCTGAAACTCTAAAACAAAATGTTGTTGGTGTAATTTGTCTTCTGTATACATGTAATTGTACAAGAATTGTTTCTTATTTCTGTTGCCATTACAGTACCACTCAGTGAAATTCTTAAGACAGTGAAAAAAGCTACCTAAGAATTATTATTGAAGGAAATAATTTGTAGATAGGTGCTGTCAAGTACCTTTGTGAGAGTGACAGGATCAAGTTGAGAAAAATGTCCCTTCTGGTATTTTTTGTACAGCATGTCTGCATGTGGTTTGGGAATTGTGTGCAATGAAAGGTAAACAAGTCACATATGGTTCATGGAAAGACAATGGAGCTACGGGATTGACGTAAACATTTCCCCAAGTCACAGACTTCTATGATAACATCTTTTCACTTCTGCTGTCATTGAAAAGCTGTAAGACAGTGGCTAGTAGAAGTTATGAAAACCCTAGTGTAGTTTTGTTTGAAACATTTAGGAAAACTGTATACATATCAAAATAACTTGCATAATTAATGCCATATTACTACATTTGAGTAACTGCTAACTCTGTTTCTTCTCTGCAGGTCAAACTGCTGGACCACATCAAAGTTATGGATGAGATAACTGAAGAATCTGGTGGCACAACGTCTCTGAAACGACAAATTAACCATGAAGAAGACAAAGGTGCAAATGGTGATGATGCTGCAGATTCCCCTCCAAAGAGGTAAATTTATTACCAACAACAACAGTGATTCACATTGAACAGTTGACTTTCATAATGCGGTAATTACAGGCTACTTGACTGGCATAGGAAATAGTGACAATGAATGTCAATCTTTGGGCACATGTAAGATCCCTCATATCATGAAGCTTCTTTGAAATGCTAATACTTGCTCATCCTTTTGGCTAGTTGGTAATTTTGTGTATTGAATTAGATCTCTCTCTTATTAAAAAGTATTGATACCTTGAAAAGTTCACCCTTGTAAAGTTGCATTAATTAAGTAGAGGTGTTCAAGTGTGGATTCATAATTCTTGCCGAGTGCTGTTTTGGTGTCATCATTTTACTTTAAACTGAATAAAAGCAGTAAATGAATGTTGTATCTGTAATTTCCTCTATGAAACATGCTTGCTGTTTTGTCCACAGACCGAAGCTTTCAGATGATTCCCAGGTAACGAACCATAAGACTTTCTCTGAGGCAGACCCTGCCAGTTTGAATGGTGCAATTGCCAAATTGAGTGACTCTGTTAATGATGTAGAAAGAAACTCTATTATACGCTCTCAGGAAACAGTAAAGCCAAACTCATCACCTATTACAGAGAGAACATCACCATCAAATGGAGAAGGTCTCAAAATTACCACAACGGATTCTGCAGGGGATGTGCAAACCAGCAGAGAGGATAGAGATCCTCAGATGGAAGAAGATCATGTGAATGAAAATAACAAAAACACTAGAACTTTGAGAAAAGAAAATACTGTGGAAAAAGAATGTACTGAAAAAGAAGTAAGCAATGAGGTCAGTGTTAAAGAAGATGCACATAGTGAAAAGGGTGATGGGGATGGGAAGGGTGAGGAGGAAGAAGATGTTCCCATGGAAACAAGCACAGCAAACTGTAATCAAACTAGTGAAGATAGTAATATAAGTAAAGGACAGGAAAAGGAACCTGTATCCTCACCAAGTACAAAACTAAAAAGTGACCATAGAAGTCAAGAGAAAGAAATTTTAAGTAGTGCAAAACAAGAGAAAATTGGACCGGAAAGTAAAGAGAAACATCCATCTTCCTCTTTAGAAGAGCAAGATAAGAGACGAACTGATTTGTTGGTTAAAAAGCCAGAGAAGGAACCACATAGGAGCAGAAAGGATGTGTCAGGTAGGGGAATCTTAAACTCTACCATTGATCCAGTGAAAGGGGATGAGCTAGCTGAAGAGGAAACAATGGAAGATGAGGATGTTGAGATGGGAGAAATGATCGGAGGAAATGGGCAACGGATGACAAGAAGCAGAACCAGAAAGGCCAAGTGAGTAACATTTTTGGGAGAGCCCACCAGACATGGGGTAATCGCAATCAATTACTTTGTGAAAATTGAAAAGTAATTGTAATCACAGTCGATAACATTGGCAAAGTAATTGTAGTCAAGGTTTAATTACGATTACATTGAATTAAAAGAAATACAAAAGAACCAAAAGTTATTTAACAATTTCTTTCAGTGCTTATTACTTATTCTGGAGTGACAATACAGCAGTCTTGTTGATCCTGCTATCTTAAATCTTCAGCAGGGCAACTTGAGTGAGAAGTTCATGGGATTCAGCAATATCCACTTAAGTGCACTTGGTTCTTTTGTTGGTACAAACAGGAATTTGTTTTTATTACTTGCACATTATGTTCACTCAACCACCCTCAACCTGAAGGCATTCTTCTTACACGACTGGTTGACTTTACAAACATTCAACACATAATAACACAATAGCAAACTGATCAAAGGCAACATTGTAATTAAGATAAACTTAGTCAATAGCTTGACTGATAAAAACTTATAGGAGCATGCGCCTAGAGATAAGAATCCCAGCAGCAGTTATTTGTTACTAGTGGCCCCTTGTTGGTATTTTGATATATTGTTTGTAATGTTACACTTGTAAGTTATAAATCTTTACAGTGTTCTCCACAGAGTGTCAAGGAGAAGTGTCACACAGTCGTGAGATTGCCAAGTGATTGCTGGGGAGTGGTTGAACTTGTCACCAGAAAGTTTTGATCATTGCGATTCAAAATGGTCCCACTTGGAGGAAATCATTTTCTTTTTTAAAAATGGCAGCAGCCAATTGTCCACTTCTTTTCAGCCTAGCCAGGTTTTTGTAGCCAGGACAGTATTTTTAGGGGTTGTGTGCTGTTTCAGGAGAAAATTAATTGTCACTTGGTAGACGAGCTGCCTTCAATGATGCCCCTACCCCCAAAGAACACTGCTTTGAAATATGTGTGCCAAATTGTAGAGGTGTATTACAAATTGAGAAAAACAGATAACCTTCCGAGTTTCCTGTGCTGTCTGTTTATGTCTTCTCTCTGTATCATTTTATTTCATTGTTTAGAGATGTATACACTTACAGATATGCAAAAGAAGATAGAAAACACATGATTGCAATCATAATTTAATCGTAATTGATTACTTTTATTTTAGATGTAATCGTAATCATAAAATCGGAGTAATTGTTATGTAATTGCCTCAACCTTGTAGCCCACTTTGCCTATTGCATATTAACTACATGAGTATGAGGATTTTGCTATCTATGAAATAAAATAAAATGCATTGATGAAAGAAAAAAAATGAAAGTAAAATGTCCAAACTGAAGAGATAAAAGGCACCATCTGTGCTGATGGAATTTAAGCCTGTGATCCTTCATTTTCTTGGACCTACAGTATTGATATTGTAGTTTGAAAGCACTCTTTGCACCCGAATGTGTTTCCAACACAATGCAGGGTTAGAGGAATTGATACAGAATTTCATAAGTTATGGATATTTTTGTCTTTCATTAGGGGAATTGAAGAAGCTCCTCCAAAGAGCATTTATGTGGAGCTTTCAGATGACAGTGATTATTCAGAGGACTCACCACCTGTATCACCCTGGATAGACCCGCTGTCAAAGCTCAGCCCTGAACTTCTGAAACAGCGAGAGATGTCGACTAAGCTGCTCCGTGAAGCGCTGAGAGTCCAAGAAAGTAAACTTCTGTTTCTCAAGAAGGTCAAGCAGAATCAACAACAGCCAGTATTTCAGCAGGCCAGTACAAACCATCCACCAACAAATCTTTCACAAAACAGAGTTGTACTCCAAACTCTCAACTCTGCAGCTCCATCAAACCCTCAGTTACACCTACAGCCCAATAGGGGGCGTCCAACAATGGGCAAACCTGGATTCCCAGCAAGCCAACAACATATTGGGCAGAGACAACAGATGCCACTGCTTATACGTGGGTCAACCCCTCAAGGGACCAGAAATGTTCAGTCTGGGCATTCTGGTCCACCACCTTTGTTGTTGGTACATGATAACAAAAACACCCATAGCAGCCAAATCAGTCAAAACAGATCTGCTGGCCAACACCAGATGGCCCGTCAGCATACTGTCCAAAACAACTCACTTGTTCAAAAGCGGCAGGGTATTCATGTTACCAATCAACAAATTGCCCACCAGCAGAACAGAACTGTAAGCAACTCTGCACCTGTGCCAGAACCCCAGTCAGCAGCAAGCCGCCAAGCAGCTGCCAAGTTGGCCCTACGGAAGCAACTGGAAAAGACCCTGCTGCAAATTCCTCCTCCTAAACCTCCCCCTCCTGAGCTGCATTTCTTGCCCAGTGCAGCAAACAGTGAATTCATCATCTTAGTAGGCTTGGAGGAGGTTGTGAATACAATCCTCAATCTTGGTAATGCCAAGAAAGAAAAAGACAAGGAAAGTCCGAAATTTCTCGAGCCCTTCAGATGTGCCCAGTGCAAGACAGATTTTACAACTATCTGGAAACATGTAAGTACCCTAGCAAAGCAAAAATGTCACGGAAACACTGATATTACGAATCTGCTTTGAGGTAAATGCATCACAAGTATGTGGCCACATACATCACTGCCAGCATGATAAATGACTGTTGTGCATGTCATACGTGTAGACAAACTGCTACATTTTGACTAGAATAAAGGTTGCATAATTTTTAAATGCCATATGGAAGACTGAACTGTCTGAGAGTTTCTGTCATAGGTTTCTTCTGTTACTTGACTATATGACCTTCTTCTGCTGAGCTTTTAATTGAGATACATATTCTATAGTTCTAACAATGTCACGGCATGTATGCTGTGTATGTGTTTCTAAAACCCATTCTATTTCAAAACTATCTTGGCCTTGTAAAGTTTCCAATACTATGAGTTTTCAGAACATGCAGGCTTTTTTTCTTAACTTCGTAGTGACATAATTCATGCAGAGATATTGCGTGTCATGGTTAAATTGAATCTACCCACATTCCGTTGATTTGGTTATCTGATCACATTGTATCAATCTGAATGTCGGTGTAATAATTTAGTACTTCTGTCTAGACTTAAAAAATCAGTAGTGTGTGAAATCTATGTGTAGCATTCGAAGTTGGTGGTTTGAAAGTGGGAGGGTGCTTCAAACACTCTTGGAGCTTTTGCTCCAGAACTTGACTATGGACCCTGTGCAAACCCCTCAATGTTGTTCATGTAGTTTGTACCTTTTGCAACTACAAAACTGGTTTTGATTGAGATCCCAAATTTCCCTTCCCCTCATCCCCTCACCCCATCTCACACCCACCCATTTAGTAAAAGCCCGGTGATGCCACTGGCTGATGGTGCTGAGTGTACTTGTGCGTTTGGTTCCGTTTTTTATGATCAGTGTCAGCTTCGCAGATAATGTGTCACTCATACCCACATATGATGGTTTTTTTTTTTTTTGCCATCTTTTCAGGATCCAAAACAAGGCATCATGTGTGAAGCATGTATTGTAAGCAATCAGAAAAGAGCCTTGAAAGCTGAACACACAAACCGACTCAAGACAGCTTTTGTGAAGGCCTTACAACAAGAACAAGAGATAGAACAGCGTATGCAGCAAAGCCAGCAATCCAAGCCTGCCCAAGCCCATGTTGTACATGTAAGTTATTCATTACATCAGTTTTATCTCTTAATCCATAAGGAGTGATTAGAGACATCTGCTACTTATAATTTCCAAGAGTACAAGTACTGTTTTATTCTATTCCAACAGCTATATCATAGTAACAAAGCTTTGGCTTTCAGACAAAATAGCCATTAGCATGGTTGAATGTAGTAAAGTTTGCGTAGAATGCACGCTAAAAGCATTTTGTTTTGTATGAAACCAGGTCTGTTGATATGTGGATGTGTGAAATGAGGATAAATCTGGTAAATGGACTCCCTACGTACAAGATCGATGCCGGTTTTTGCTCATACCGATGTATAGACATTATCAATACATGCTGATATACTTAGATAAATTTAGACTACTATCACCACCACTTGTGTCTGGGTTGTAAAATATGTTTTCACTCAGAGGAACAAGTGTTGTGAAAATTAAAAGGACCTACTGCTAATTGTAGTTAATTACTGAGAACGCTAAGAGAGAAATTTTATCTTGTGATTTTTTTTGAAGGCTCACCCTCGGCTACTCTGAAAGTGTGTAGGGCAATTCCATCGTTACTCAAGTTACATTTTTACCACTTCTTTAAAATACATCTCGTCATACATGTTTGAGTTGAGCATTTAATTACTCTATGTTGCTGGTGATGGTACAAGACGACATAAGGCATGAAATACCATTAGGAGATAATATTCTGATTAATATTCTGTTTGTTTAATTAATGCTGACAACTGCGACTATCGCATTACGTGAAAAGGACAGGAAAAAAAAACATTTCTTTTCAAATTTCTTCTAAACCTATACACAACAAAGAGTAGTCACCATCCCCATGTTGTTCTGTGCACATGTGTAAATGCTAAAATCATAAGAACAAGAACACTTCTTAAGGCTATTTAATTAAAATATCAATAAATTAGCGTGACTCACGTTACCGTGACTCTTGTAACACTTTGTCCAACAAACTGGATCCCTACTGAAATTCAGCAGCCACGTATAAATTCAAAACAATTTTACCCACACAAACTTGAAAACATTGTAAACAATCATATCATCACTATCACCATTGATTTTGCTATACATGGATTAAATTTTTCTAGCTTTTGTAAAATGTTGTCTGTCAAATATTCATGATTGCCTCAGACAGTTTTGAGCAAGTGACTGGAGTACATCTTATTGCAACATGCACAACAGTAGTGCCTGTTTTTTGCTCTACCTTAACATGTTATATATTTCCAAATAAGCATGAAAACAATAATATAGTTTAATTAACTATTAATGTTAAGTGACTACGATGCAATACGCAGTGAATGCCCTGAGTTACAGTATCTACAAATTGTCCAACTAGTACTGTGGTGTCACTTTTATCAATTTTTTGGTGGTTTTAGTTTCCTTAAGTCTATCACCTAAATGAGTTAATCTTTTGCGGTGGCAGGTCACTTATGGTGTGTTCTGCCTAGAGAGACGTGTTCTTCATCACGTCTCCTGTTAACATGTACTGTACTGAGTAGTAACATTGTATCCCACCACCTGCCATGCAGTTGAGCCTACTGTAAATAAATTGCTTTGAGTTCCAAAGATCTGCAAACTCTCTCTGAGAGGTGTATACGTGTAATGCATTTGCAATATGTTTTGCACACTGAGTTTTCCCTGCATGTGGTTTATGTGATGTAAACTGACAAAAGCAAGAACTGAGAATTTAGCATCTTCACAAAAGTTAAGGAGACAAGAGTTTTCACTGCTAGCAACAATCTTCTGTGATGTCATTTCAAAGACTTTGGGGACACTGCTGGTTGCTGCAGCTAATGTGAAACTCATTAATGCATTAGTTAATCATGATACTGTAGCCTTCCCTTTGCACACAGCATTCCATAGTAGATCTATAGTATATACTGTATGCTTCATGGATCCCAACAGTGTCATCCACAAGCCCTTGCCATGTGATGTGGCAAAGAAAGAAATCACACAATCTGGTTGCTATGCCTCTTCTGAAGGGACCAGTCTAGTGCTACCAATTTGAAATAATTGTTTCAACTATGAAGAAGTGCAACTTGACTACAGTCTCCATTTCCAAATTTCAAATCTCCTCTACACTAGAGTGCAATCCATGTAAAAATAAACATATATAAACACAAATAAATAAATATGCATTGAGGCAAGAACAATTGGATTTAAGAGCAATGTGCCAAAGTTTCAAGGCTACTGTACACCTTAATACTTCAGCATAGACTCTACTAAAAGTAGAGTGATTAAGTTGAAAAGTCCTCAAGGTTGCACTGTTTTAGGTAGTTAAGAAAGCATGATGGTGGTGTGACCATACCACATGCATTCTGCTTGCAACAACACTCCATTCTATTTGCATCACTCTTGGAAAAAGTGTGGTGTATTTCAGCAAGTTTTACTTATTTCAATACATTAAACTTTGCATAATGTCATGGGGTATAGATGGATACATTGCAAACTACTTAAGAAAAGGTAGCAGTTGACATTTCAACACCGATGCAGTAAAATGGTGAAAAAAATGGTCTCTTTGGGTCCTAGCATTAATCAGGTCAGATTTCACAGAAATATTCTGATCTCACGATTTTCATCATTTTCTAACAATATGAATTTTTTCCCAACATAACAGTCAAAATGTACAGTCAAACACACACACTTAAATTTTGGGAACGTGTCCCTATTTTCATGGAATGGCCCTGTGGGCCTAACACTAGGAAAAAAAGCCTAACACTATTAATAAGCCATCACATAGGCGGGACCTAAAGACTGACATTAAAGCCATACACATTAACTTTGAGGCCTGCAATGTGACACAAAAGAACAAGGGGGTATTTATTAAAGAGGTGGCATTTTTTTGAGTAAATACAGTAGTTGCTGTTTATTAAAGGCATGCTTTTGACAATGTTTCCTGGCCCATGCATGTACAGAGATTTTTTTGTACACGTACCTATTTTGTGAAATTTTGCAAGGAAAACCTACATCAGTATTATCAATATCTTAAAATCAATACATCGATATCGATTTTTTTTCAGTACTGACTGACCTTGTCTGAGATGCTGCCTGGACTATGGCTAAACTCCTTCACTGACAATATACAGCTGGAATCAAGTTGATAAATATTGCTACATGCCACTTGATATCACCTTGAAAGGCTCATCCAGTTAGATAACAAATATTATAAAAAGTGGTATTTAAGTCATTTTTGAAGTCATAATTCTGCAATGTGACAAAACATGACTGGCTCACTTTAAAATGTTTCAGTGTTTGTATAGTTTCCTGTCAGTTGTATTCAACATGTATACTGTACTTTGTCTTCTTTAGCAAGCAACCCGTAGCATGTACAACATGAGCAACCAGTCTGTACCATCGGTAAGAAGAGTTCTGAATCCTCCACCTCCAGTCTCTCAACAGCAGCAACAACAGCAACAACAACAACAAAGAGTAGTAAACTCTTATCAGTATCTTCAACATCTTCATCCAGGTGCTTCATCTGTAAGTAGCCAGATTTGTCCATTCATTTCCATCCATGTGTGTGTCTGTGTCAGTTTTCAAATCATTTTCCTGTCTTCAATCTTGCAACATGACAACACCCCTCAACTCCATCTACTATTAGTACTTTTGAATAAGATCGAAAAACTTTTCAATTGTTCCTTTGTGTTTCATGACTTATTCTTGTTTTCAAGGATAGTGCCTTGTGGGACTGAGAAGTGTTTGTATGGTGACAGTGCAGTGGTTGTACTTTTGGCTTTTGATGCACTATGTTTTAGTCATCTTTATTTTGCCGCATGAAGATTGTCGGGGGGGGGGGAAGGATCTTGGACAGCCTCATCTGCCACATTGATTCTGAGATTGATCATATTTATATCAGGAGGGAAGATGCTGTCCTGTTTGAAATCACTTGTTAACATAAGATTGAGCTGTAATGTGTACATTTATAGATTGATGACTAATGTTTTTGTAGAGAAAGTATCACATTCATTCACATTAATTTGTTCTTTATCCTTTTGATTTACTCAGGGTCAAATTCCCATGTTGACAAAACAGATTAACAATGTGTACCGCATGTCAACGACCTCAGATCGTCAGAGAGAGTATCTGCTGGATATGATCCCATCAAAAGGTCTGGCCCAACAGACCATCGTCTGGAAGCGCTGATTATGGTGGTTACGATTTAATCAAACAGTTATCTTGTGACTTTCATTTTCTGACAAAGAAGCTGAAAACAGGAAGAGTATAGTACAATCCTTTCAAATGGCAAGCAGTGCTTGTGCAGAGAGAAGTTTGGACAAGTTGCAAAAATATGTGAGCACTTGTCAGGGTGTAATTTGATGAAGAATAGTATGTGATAACATGTGTGAAGTGAAGTGTATTACCAACTCAAGAAGGCAGGGAAAAGACAAAAAATGGTATATTACTACAGTACCAATGACTAGGCCGCTAGAATAATGGTATATGTTATTGCACCATGAAACATCAAGTGGTTACGTAGGGTTCCTTGATGAAAGGCTTATGTTAAGATGGACAGGAAGATGGGCAGGAAGAAACTAAATTGGACAAATTAATTTCTGTTGCCACTACCATGAACCAACCAACTTTATTATCAAGAGCAACCCTTCTTAAACCAGTGATTACTTTCTGTTGAGGGTGAATTAACTAAGAGAGAATGGAGGGAGAGGAGTGTTGGACAATAGGGATGGGGGGAGGGTAGTGGTGAAACACACAAGGGGACAATGTTTCATTATCTCTGTATGAAACAGGCTTTTCCATCAAGAGTGGGGTCATAAGCTCAATTTGCCATAATGGTAATGGAGCTGGAAGTTACTCATCTATTTTCTCAACTTGTATGGGTTTCTGCCTCCAAAGTGACAGTACAGGAAGGTAAATGTCTCTTTTAGAAGGAACCAGGCAAATTTGTTTAACAATTGGAGAATTTGTAGATGGCCTATAACTTTCCATTCTGCTTGACATCTAAACTATTTTCTGTTTGAACATAGACGTAAATGCATGGTGACTTTACTTCGAAGAAAAAAAATACATTCAGAAATATAAAACAAGAGAATGAAATGAAAACTGCCCCAAAAAATGAGAACTTTCAGTTGGAGGTGAATCAACTTTTGCCACAAGGAGCAAAGTATGAATTGCACTGAAATAGTTTGTTCAAAAAGAGGCACTCACGGTTGAAGATTTATGCATTACATAACCAATTCCTTGTGGTGAAAACTAATACCATGGCACCAAACTGTGAACCATTGTATTCGTTAAAGAAATACGATAATCAATTTAATTGACTGTGGTGCTGCCAGTCTTCAGTTGCTGGTATTACAGAGATAGGTGTTAGATGTGTAGAGGAAGTTTATTAACAGCTGCTGCCATCTGTTTGTCATCTTACAAGTGGTTACCATGGGTGTCTTCTGCAGTGATATTCTACCTCACTGATTGGTGTTAAATCTAGACTCACTGCTGTTTAATGGGATTTGATCATCTGACGTTCTCCTGTGATTAATAGGTCAAAGTAAACATATAGTTAGATTCACCATGCTAACTGAAAATGTTAGTGTTTAGAACCATTCAGCAGTCTTAGTTATGACGAATCGTGTCTCATTCGATAAATAATGACAGTTGTGTTTGTCAAGTTTTTTTTTTTTTGCCCTCTTTTTTTTTGTTTTTGCCCTCTCAAAATTTTTCAGGAATATGCTGATTGTTAAATAGGGTTTCAGCCCTATTTGCTTTATATCAGCTGTATCTCCATGGGGTAAATTTAAGGATTATACAAACTGCTGATAGAGTTAAGGTATGTGAACTTTACTTTTTATTCATGGAATCAGCAGCAGCAGTTACTAGCTCTGATGAATCGTATTATTGATGTTAGTAAAACTACTGTTGCCAACCTTGATTTCTCTTTTATAAATAAAAAAGGAGACCCTGTCTATGCAAATCGATTATTTTTTAGTAGTGATGATGGTTATAGTGAAGTTTACGTAAGTATTCAATCTAAGGACTTTTGATTATAGAATGTTTATCAAATTTAATGCAGTGATTACTGTAAAGGGTACAGTAGTGTAGGCCACATACTAAGCAGACTCAACTGTTTGAGTTTCCCAGTTATGGTGTTCAGTAGCTTTTAGTGTCCTGTGAAGTGAATGCTGCACTCATAATGGCCTTCACTAAGTATAGTTGCTCTCAGTTGGTCCGAGTTTTCAAGCAGCAATACTTGACAGGAAATTGCCGTTCTGTAACTTTATTCTTTGGGCAGCATGTGTGGCTGCTACTTGCAGGGCAAGTGTAGTACATTTACCGCATGACCAGCTTCTGCTGAAATTATTGTTCGGCTCAAAAACAAAACAAAGTGACTAGTTGCGGGGCCAGTCCATGGCTGCCAGTGTTGGGGATCCCTTTAGGGTTATGTAGCCTTGAGAAAATGCATTCAGTGACCATACAGGGAGGGAACAAGAGCACAGATGTACTCCTACAGCTTTACAGCTGCCCTGGGAGTAGGTCTCACTTTATGGTGTGATTGTGGAAGTACAAAAGTTACTTTTTCCATCGAGGGTGAAATGTTGTGTTTGTTCTATAAAGATGATCAAGACCGTGTACAACTGAATGTTGTCCATACATGCAGTGTGCAGGTTTTGAGCTGCGAGCATTGCATGAAAAAAATTCCAATAAGTATATGGTAGTACCTATGTTCACCTCATGGTATATTGTATGACTGACTTAGCTTGCACCATGTTATCACTAAAAGTGAACAAAATGCCCGGTAGTGTTGTAATGTTGCTTTTTAATGTAGCTGAAGCACCAACTGTTGTGTTTCAGTACCATTGTGAGCTTCATCAGTACCCAATGAACCTCTAACTTGCTGTTTAATGCTTCAAAAGGTCACAAGATGGTGTGTGTAGTATTTAAATCGAAAGTAACTTTTGGTGATTTTCAGATTTGTGAAGGGGGTGTGATTGCAATACTAAGACAAGAATTATTTAAAGTATGTAATATTACATGCTGCGACTTGGCTGTCCATTTGTGAGATTTCTTAATCATGCTCTGTAATGTGATGACATTCTTGAGATTTTTTCGTGTAGTCATCAGCTAGTGTGGATATGAAACTGCCATTTCCCATACAGTGTGGTTTACTTTACTGATTCTTGACACCCACAGCAAGACTTTAAATTTTGAGGTGAGATCTGGAGGAAGGTCATTTACAGCATTTAACAAATGGTGAAAATATGTCGGGTAATCAGAAAGCTGGCAAGTTAGAACAGTGAGGTTGAGTCACTATAAGCCAACTCTCTACATATTCACCAATGCCTGCATCCACCCTCATTACCCTGGTTTCTGTGTGACTGATGAGTGAAAAGTGATCACAGTCACATGGGGGGGGGGGGAAATAATTTTATAAATCAAATTTTGAATTATGTTTTGACTTACTTTTTCTGAAACAGCTCAAGAAAAATGTATTAAAAAGTTGGAAGTGTGGAAGTATGTTTAGTCTTTGACACTTTTCCTTTGTTGCAAATAATGATCAGGAATCACACACAAAGCTGCTTGTTGAAATAAAAGCACATTCTAGCACGGAGGGAAAGGATTTACAGAAAGGCAGTAATCAAATCAAAAGGCCAATCATTATTATTAGCCTTGTATTTATTCATATTTATGGACCGGGCTAATAAATCACAAAAAAGTCTAAATCTATAGAAAATAATTACGATCAGTGTACATATACTTCTATGTAAAATACATGTGTAAAAATGGAATGGCTGTACATTGGCTAAGCATAGGGACATCAAATCTAACTTTTTCACCATTTTCATTTTTTTTTCTCCACTGTTAATGTAGTCTTGAGGGAAGCAGATTTGTAGTAAGTTCTCAAAAAACGGTAGAAATGCTGAAATTTCATTCTGGTTGTTGGTTTAATATAATCAAGTTTAAACAGCAAGTATGTTTATGTGCCATGTTTGTCATGTGTTTTAGTATGTACTTTTTTTCTTTTCTCATTGAGGACTCAACCACATTAAAAACTACTTATCAAACATTAGCATCGGGGAAGTTTGCAGAAATTCTACCCAGTATTTGATGGCAGTTAATGCTCCATTGGCGGTAACCTCAAAGTGAAATGGAATCCTACAAATCTTAACTGATAAAAGGACTCCTCCGAAACATGTATGATAAAAAGAATTGCTGCACTGGCATAAAAATGGTTTTGTGACTAAGAGTGCTTAACAGAAATGTATTACATAGATTCTACAACTGTTCAAGAGACCCCTTTTGAACAGACAAGGGCAAGGGAAGTGACAATTGCTTCTACTGGTAGCATGTTCGTTCTCTGTTGTGAAGACAACGTTTGGAGTGTTGATGGGTTTCGACTTCAAATAACTTTGGACCTTTGTGTAAGAGGACAGTTATCATCATCGGTCATCCTTTGTGTTATGTGAGCTAAAATGTAAAATGTTTGTGTAAAATGTTTTATACTCAAAAAGAGTATCATGTGGCAGGAATAACTCAACTGGCATTGGCTTCAAAAAGACAACATATGCAGACCTAGGCACACATCTGCAACAATGACCAAAGGGCTACCTTTTAAACAAGGTATCTCAAGAAGGGAACCTTGAACAGATCTCACACATGGGCAAACCACATTGAGAGCAAGAGTCCTATTGTTTTTGGTGGAGGTCAAAGGTCATTTTGGGTCAAATTGTGAAATCTTTGTACATAACATCTCAAGAAGGGAAGCTTCAATAAACTTCATGTGGTATTTCGGTGTACCACATTGAGTACAAGATTCCTATTGATTTTGGTAGAGGTCAAAGTTCATTTTAGGTCAACATTGGTCAAATTGTGAAAACCTTGTTTCAGTATTTCAAGAAGAGAAGCTTGGACATCTCATATTTATTATTAGGTGTATGTTATAGAGTGCAAGAATCCTATTAATTTTGTTGGAGGCCAAAGGTCAGTTGAGGTTAATGGGTCAATTTGCAAGAACCTTGTCAACACAATATCTTAAGAAGGTAAGCTTGGACAGATCTCATATTTGGTATGTGGGTTGCCACATTAAGCTCAAGATCCCTATCAATTTTGTTTGATGTTAAAGGTTACTTGAGGTCAGCAGGAGTGAAACTGAAAGTCCCATAAAGATGATACCATATCTCAACCAGAATGCATAATTGCATTGTGGTTTAAACCATCTGATTATGAGCATTTTGTTCTGAATCTGACCTAAGGTGAATGTGTGTTAAAGTTACCTATGCTTAATGTGAAATGTAAGATCTGTACAAGCTTTCTTTCTTGAGATAATGTCCACAAGGTTTTCACAATTCAACCTTTGCAGTGATATTCAGCCATATCCCCCAGTGTCCCAGGTGGGGGACCAGATAAAGTGTTTATAAGTGCATATTCACACAAGAAACAATGATGCTTGACTTTTGGCACCAGGGCATGTAATGCTGCTTAACACAACAAGTATCTTACAAGGACTCCAAAGTAAAACAGAATTGCATTGTTGATGTACATGAATATTTATTTCTTTTCATAATAAAAAAGTCATCTGCAAGAAATAAGCTTTGTTAAAACAAATATTGTTACAACAAAATGCACAATTACTGAAAGCTGGAGTGATGTTCTGCTAACACAATGGCTGAAGAAACCCTGCTATATGACTTTGACCCGGTCGGTCATTACACACAAGTGGATTAAAAAGTGGCCAAACTAAATGGCTTCATTAAGCACATAAAGTTTATGTGAAATTTTAGTTTGTTTAATCATGAAGATGAATATACACTGAAAAGAAATCTCTTAAATGTCAGATGAATAGAATACAAAGAATGGACCCCCTCATCTCATTTTAGCTAATTGCTACATTTGATGTTTTCAGCATTAAACCTCCTTTGCACAGACAAGACCATAAGATGGCTGATAATTCTGCTGTACTTACTGCTGCAGATATTACAAGTGTCCTATCAATGTAATGGTCATGCCACAATGAAAACCAAGTTCAGACTTCACAAAATTTGTCTCTGCTGATATTTGACACTGCGAGCCTCTTTCTGTAAACACTGTGAGAAAGTGGAGGAACAATGAAGCAGTGTTGAAGTCAAGTCTGAGGCCTACTTGAACAGAGACTTGTAATGCTCTATGTATGGAGACTTCAAGGAGGATGAAGGCCTTAGAAATTGAGGCCTTGTCTTCATCCCAGCAATGAAGTGTTTTATTGGGTGTGTCCAGTAATTGTATCATCTAACAGAAATACAGTGAAATACCGCATGAGTAATATGTAACACTTCAAGCACCCTGAAAGTGCTTCCTGAATACTAACAATAACCTGGTCGATACAAAAACAGCTTTGCAGCTTTGCAGACCTTGCTCCTGACTTTTGGCTGTTTTTCCGGTCAGTTGCTATACAGAATGTTACAACTGTAAACTTAGTTAACAACCAAGTAAAAAAAAAAAAAAGTTACAAAAAAAAAAAAGGAAAGTTATCTCAGAGTCAACAAACTCTTTCCCTTTGATGAATAATCTGCGACATTGCCTCTACATCACAGACTGACATTTAAAATTGCACTTATGTAGCCACATCAGTATTATTCACAACACAACTTTCTCAATTAAAAATTTACTTAAAACTTAAGAGCTCCAAATACATATCGACTGAACTCACAGATTTCTTCCTTCCCAAACAGACTCAACTCAGTCTAAACCACCAGCAAGTGCTATGTATGGACATTTGCACATTTTAGTATCACAATCTAGGGAATCCACCTTCGTTTCCACCAATGTGATACACTTGCTGATAAGTTAAATACAGAAAGTAACTAGGCAGAATCCGATTTGATTGAATATTTTCAAGAGCAGAATATATTTTTCCATGAAAAAGGATCTGTTAGTGTCCAAAACGTCAAATCAAAGATAATACATGTATTTGCTTTACGTATGGTTATAGATAGGAAAATAGTGACAAGGACTAAATAAATATGAAAAAATCTCTGAAATACATTGAATTTAATAGCCAAATTCTTAGCTGTAATGCAGTCCTTCACTCATCACCCACACATGACAAATCGCACTATTGTACGCAAAAAAATTCCAATAACTAATTTTAAGGTATGTTAACGAGTATTCTTGACATAAATCGTACCATTGCATACTGAATCTTCAATGATGACAAAGAGAAAGAAAAACATTAAAGTAGACCTCCATTTTTCCAACAGACAAGTTAGCTCACTTGAACATACCACACAAATGGACTTGGACAGTCCCCGTGTGTTGGGTATTTTTTTTTTTTTCTTTTTAAGCTTACCACACTGGGTAATATCACCATTTCTAAATATTAGAAACACTTTTAACATCAGTCATAGGAGCCTTGTCATAAATTCCACCATTTTGTGGATTCATATTCCTTTTTATTACAATGGCACCTTCCTCCTTTTCGAAACATTTTATGATGACCAGTTGGCATGTGGTTGTTATTCATGCTGGTGTCACACTGAGAAAATAGTTTTGATGATATTGATCTGTTAAGGATCATATGTTAAGGATCTTACTTACATGAACTTAGCATCTGAGAAGCACAAAATGGGCACTTACGAGAGCTTTCTATGTGTTTGACAGCCAGTAGTTCCACCAGGGCTAGAAGGGGGGTTGGCACATTATGAGGTGTGCATGCCCCTGAATCACATTTCAGTCTAAAACATAAATTTACTTGAAAACATATTCTGGCACATTTATTTGTAAGAGAGTGGGTGAAGTGTAAATCAACAAAAAATAATGGGCTCAGAAATGCCATTTCTGGTAATCTGGGAGGTATTTTCCACTAAAACTTTTTGGTATGCTGTGCACCAACAGGTGGTGGCACTCTGCTTGAATAACATATACTGTATGTCCGGTTATTGATGTATGGCAATATGTGTCCCCTCTCCCAATCATTAGACCTTGGCAGTGCCCCTGTTGATAGCTTCAATTTGTACCATCAGTGGTTGAAATCTATGGAAAACATTAGGTTGTGTGTTGGTGTGTGATAAACCAACATTTTGCAATGTAAAAGTTTAATCCTATCAACCAAGCCACACAACTACCCATAGAATTCACTGAGAAATAAAGAATGTATAGGTTGGTATGCATGATGAATCACCTTTTCCATGGTTGTATTGTTGAACAATGGTACCAAATGACTACCCATAGAATTCACGGACAGCGCTAAATATGCAGCATGGTGTGTGATAATCCAACATCTTGCATATAATTCCAATTTTGTGAAGCATACCACACATAAGACCCGCAAAATATGGAGTCATTTATCTATGGGACGGCATGTGACAAACCCTTCCTGCAAGATTTTGAAAGTGTCGCACATATGGTGCATGTAAAAATAGCATAAAAATCCAGCATTTGTTATCTGATTGAGAAAGTGGCCAAATTTTTGTTTCCCACATTCCCTCAATCATTGGTGTAAAAAAACATTCCACCACTGTAATCTTCCCAATGCAGTGTCTGGTACTCTGCGAATGGAACTCTGGTAAAGTAGAAAATAATTTTAACATCACAGAGTGATTTATAATGTAAATATATTACAAAATACAAAAGATTCATAAACAATGCCATTATGGCAAAATCTATCACTTAATCCACGCCTTCAAAGCCTTGAGCATTCTCTACGGCTGTGCGAAGTTTCTCGACCATTATGTAGTAAGACTGGTACGGGGGTAGATCCAGGCGATTGAAACTGGAAAGGTGAAAGTAAAAGGAGACACTTTAATCTCGCAGAGTACAGTATGTGAAAACTAAAACGACCGGCGTGAATGAGAAAAACTTAAGGGTCATTGAACATCACAGAGATTTGATATTAAAGGGAAATAAGGCGTTTGTTTCACAGATAACAACCATATTTTTAAAACCAATGTTTGTGGACAAAGAATGATAGAGTATACAAAATAAGGAAGGACAGTAGCCTTCTTTTCAAGAAATAAGCTCCTCACAGATAGAAATTCAGTTATTTGTTACTCAACACCAATTTGTTCACCCAAACTTTTCAAAATTCAAATGATGCACATTCCGTTACTCACCATATGCATAATGTTCTGAGGAGATGAAGCTTTTGCAGATGTTTACTGGTGAGACTGAATGGTTGTACAATGATTAAAGCAGTTTTATTTGTATGTTATGTTGGTATATTCTAAACGCCCTATTTCCCTTTAAAGGGGCTCATTAAGTTGATGTGCATTTTGTGACCTGTTTGAAGGAAACTATTGCATGCCAATACTTCATTATTCATGCATTTACTCCCACAGGTACTGAAAATGGCAGAAATATAATACCTTTTTTTACAAAAAGATGTTGCCTATAGTTAACACCTTACATTGAACAGTGTCTGGTCACATATCTGCGATAAGTGATTTATTCTATCACTGCAGGCTAAGGTTTGTCACATGTTCAGAAGCTGTTAGTTTGACCATTTATCATCAACACATGAGTAATAATCAAAAGGGGTAAAATAATATCATAAATTCAGTGAACTCAATGAGTCCCTTAAGATGGTAGGTAGGCACCCAATCTCGCTTGCAACAAAATTACAAAACAGAATGAGACTACAGTAGAAAGTTGTTTACTTCACATTTTCGTCATATTCCCAGGTAAACTGACAAGTATTAAACACAATAAACCCAGAAACAAGTGGAGAGGCACCCTGCCTCTGACACTCAGGGTGGAGAGAAAAGAGCAGTGCTTTTGCGGAATACCATCTTTTGAATCACATCGGTGAATATGAAATACAACTGATACCAAGATAAGAATTAGCTGCTCTTTATTGGCAACATTAAACAAGGGACATGTCATTGAAAGTGATCAATTCTTGTGAAATTGTGGAAACACTCTGCTCCAGAATAGATCACTGGCAACAAATGGTATGTTCCTCCCTTTCTCCTTCCTTGACGCCAGTAATGAGTCATATAAGTAACAGAGAGAGCACAAATGCAGCACTTATTTACAACTAGTGACATATTTCGATAAAATGTGTCACACAAGGAACTTACAATAAGCAAAGGAAACAAACCAAAAGGAAACAATAATATCCAGCAGGAAAGCCAGGCAATCATCAGAGCCACAATTTGGTTCTGTTAAATTTCACATTCATGTCTCACGACATGTATATCATACCTGATGTACCTGACAAGGTTAGGTTATGGTCAGAGACATTAGGAAAAGTAAGGGGGGGGGGGGGTACAAGTCTTAAATGAGAAGGAAAGTCAGGACTTTTGACAATGTTAAATGAAAGACTCACATTTGGTGAACACCATCCCAAAAATTTCATATAAATAGGTTGTTTCCTGTCCAAGATATTGCAATTTGAAAGTTCATAAAAATGAATCAGGAAGTTGCCATCCTGAGACTGTGATAACATCACCGGACCACATGCCGCTGAAAGCTTTTGTTTTTCTTTATACTTCATTGTCAATATATTTTTAACAGTTATGCATTCAGTTTCAACAGTTATGATTCAAATCCGAGCATTAATGATTTTATTATTTCATGATACGCCTCAGTAATTCAACACAAAATGTGTACAAGGGTGTACAGATGAATAGAAATTAGAGGTAAAAAAAACAAAGAAACACAGTTCAATTCCTGCTATCAGTGGTTATGTGACATCATTATTCAACTTACTCAAGTTGGTTTACATTCAACTTTAACAGACAAAAATGGCAGCACCCTTCTCTGAATTTCAAAAGTGTTTAACTTGGATAGGAAACAATACCTCTGAATAAAACTTTGGGAAGATATTTATCAACCACTTCTGCTTCATTTTGATAAATGTATTCGCAGGGTTTCCTTCTCCTTTAAGACAAAATGCATGATACCATGTCATTGATTGGGTGTGAGGCAATACAAACTCTCTTCCAAAAATGGGAAAAATAAATAAACAGGCCTTACACGAGGACACTACACAGAAGACAAACTACAATACAAAATGCAATGAAAACTTTGCACTCATTGTATATAAGATGGCGGAATGAGTACAGGATGCTAGTTCAGAAAGGATCAGTTAAACAGGTAGGGGAGCAAGCTAAATTATGAGACTTAACGGAAAAAGGTAAATGAGGAGTCTCAGGAGTGGCAAAAAACAGTGACCTACCACGTATGAGCCCGAGGAAGAGACTCCTTGCTACCCCACAGTTCAATAGTGAATAACTGAGGACCATTGCTTCCATAAAGATTAGCAAATCCGTTGACAGGAACTCGGGACGTTCCTGTCACAAACTGGAGAAGGCGAGACCTCATCTCTGTGTCAAAAGACAGTACGGCCTGAGGAAAATAGGAAGAGAAATATACATTTAAGCTTCCATGGTATTTGAGCGAAGGACAACCGGTTTGATCGAATGTCTAATGGTCGAACTTCGATTATAACTAGCACTTCCCTCACACACTTAACATACATGTAAGTTGACAAAGGCCCAATATTTGTATAACTGAGAGATCTGTGGGTGCTGCATATGCACTATTCTAGCTAAATAAACTGTCTCTTCGATTTCAACTGACACTTCCACAAACATTCACCAATATTTTATGATTGTCTTCGATATTTCACAATTATCTTCGGTTTCTACCATATTACTGATTTTTTTCAATGTTTCAATTTTTCTCCAGTGCAATTGTCAAACCAAATAGAAATCAGCTATTACCGGTCTTGGTTGCATAACTGGTTTACCCTAGCTTTCATACCTTACTCTGAGCAAAAGAGAACAATTTAAATCAATTTTTCAATTTTCAGACAATAATCTCAGAAGAGCAAGGACACGTCTGAGATGACAACTCAGTTGTCATTATGCTCTGATTCCTCTTTCAAGAATGTGGACAGGAATATCAGAACTAATTAAAGGGAAATAGGGCGTTTGTTTTAGAGAAAACATTCACATTTTTTAAACCAATGTTTGTGGACATAGAATGATAGATTATTCAAAATAAGGAAGGACAGTAGCCTTCTTTTCAAGAAATAAGCTTGTCACAGACAGAAATTCAGTTATTTGCTACTCAACACTAATTGTTCACCCAAACTTTTCAAAATTTAAATGATGCATCTCCCATTACTCATCACATGCATCATGTTTTGAGAAGATGAAGCTTTGGTAGATGTTCATTGATGAGACTGAATGGTTTAACAATGATTACCGCTATTTTCATTGAATGCCATGTCGGTGTATTCTGAATGCTCTATTTCACTTTAATGGAACACCTAACCTCTCAAATATATTACAGTTTAAAGGATCTCAGCTTGATATGCTCACTCTCAACAAATGCAAGGATTCTCTACTATGCAACAAATAAAATGCACGATTCTGAACATCATCGTGTGCATGCAGGTAGTCAAAGCCATTATGGCAATGAGTGGTATCTTGAATGCCTTGCAAATACAGAACTTTAAAATTTTACCTACCTTCCAGAACCACTGAATAACAACATGGTTGGCATGGTAACCACCTCTGTAGGCAGTATTAGTTCTCCAGTCATTGACATTTATGTCACCCAGTCCACTTAAGAGAAGCTACAAAAACAAAGAGAGAACAAGTTAATGTCACATAAACTAAAATCATGTTTGGTTGAAATGATATCACTACATCATTAAATTGCTACTTTCTGTCCCCTCCCACCATCCCTTCAGTTTTCCGACCCAGCCCCCCTCCCCCCCCCCCCTTGCCACCCGCCCACTACTACTGACTTCAAGCCTAAATTTAATTAATAGCTTACCTTATGCTTCTTATACTTTCTTACAGTGAACATACTTTAAATCAACATATAAGTCATACACCCAATAATAATACTGGCAAAAAAAAATCCATCAAGAATACAAAACATTCTGACATTGAGGCAATGTACTGATGCTAAAAACATCTTTCAAATCTTCTTACCTCAATTTCGTTTTCATCAAAAATCTTCAGCAGTTCAATAGGGATAAGATCTGTGAATCCCTGTGGGAATGAAATGGAATGAATGGTAAACAAATGTGACAGGATATTTTAAGGCAACATTCAGTAAACCTATGCAGACATTTGATCCTGCCCACAATGCATTGCAACATTGATGATGAAGTGATATACAAGTTTTGCTTTAAGAATCAATCTAAAGTGTAAAATTACCATGATTTGAAATAAGAGTCAAAATTTAAATTATGCCTTTCCTTCTGTGCACATGAAATGTGATCATAATGGCAATGCATGACCTTTGACCTCTACCAGAATCAGTGAGCTTTTTCACCTCCAGTAAAATGCATCTACTGAGATCTTCCCACACTCCATCTCTATTGATCAAAGTCCAAACAAATTAAACTGGTGATACCAGAAAACCATCGACCTCTTCCCTAAACAAACAAATATTTCTTTCAATGTGGAGGAACACAAACAAATGAACACCACGATGTGAATACGCAGATTATGACTGGAAAATCATAAAAGGACACTTCATAGAGGCTGTTTTCAAAAGTGTCCACAAGTTTACTGGTGGAGTGAGATGCTTCAAAACTTTAAGACTTATCGCTGAAGATAAAAATAAAGCAATGCAAAGCAAGCAACTTTTGTTCTGATACAAGGGTCATTAATTATGTACTTACATCCATAAAAGCTTCCATTTGTTTCTTGATCCTGTTTACAAACCTCCACTCAATCACCAACCTAAAAAGAAAGACAAAAAATACTTATCATAGAAAACAATCAAATTAGGACAACAGCAAACTACCAATGTTTACCATTTGAAGCAGTTGCTTCATTCACATTCAGGAGTACCTTTAAAACTAATATAACTGCAACATTTGGTGTTTATCTTTACTGTTTCCCGTTTATGGAAAATTTGTTCATTCATGAAAAATTTTTTCATAAAAATTTGTGGTCTGAATCTTCCCTTTTTTCTTTTTTGAGTTGAAAACTGTAAATGTTGAGGGACTTCAAACATCACGTTCAGACAAAGCTGAGATTCTACATAATGCAATTAAACGATTCATCCTTCCACTTTCCTGTTGTTAACTGTCTATTCTTATTTGTAACAGTGAATGAGATGAGAATAATTTCCACTAAAATACAGAAAATACATCCACAAACCAGACATGTGACGAACCATCTAGCCTAATGTAAGCAGAGAAGTGAGTCATGTTTTGATTGGTAATCTGTGGTGTGCTGTGATACAACTGAAAAATACAATCTATATCAACAATATGTACAGATACCATTGGTAATTATACTAAATAATCAATACAACGAAGTGAATATACATCCTACTTGATATATTCTTGTTTGTTGACATTTGTGACTGCTATTGAGGATCCACCCGGTTTCAATGCTGTTGTCTTTGTCTGCAAGAGAAAGAAACGGTGGCGGTAGCTATTATCATAACTTTAGGGGTTACTAACGACGGTTGCGTGAAAGCAAGGATAGTGAACAGCCCATTGTCATCTTAGAAGCAACATTTCTCTAGGATAACTTTTAACAGCCCACATGCACGGATGTGCACAAAATTATCCGCATGCTTCTGCTAGTGTTCTACTGCAAAGCTCATTATGATGATATTCCCTGTTTCATACACCACACCAAACGAGAAGTTACTAAATAATCAGCCATAGAGGGACTATCAAAAAGTTATCCATTTTACAAAGACGACAAAAATGGAGGCAGGAAGGAACAATGAGCATGTGAGTTTCAAATGTGTACTTTCACATCTGCTGACTTTTGATCAAAATCAATGTACTTCTTGTACAAGCTTAGCAAGGCATATAACGTGAAGATGAAATTCCCATACTTGGAATCGACATGTACTCTTGGCCTCCAAGGTACTGTAGACCTACCATTACCACCTTTAACTGGAAACAAAGTTCACGGAAATGTGTACTCAGGTGATTTGTCAGAGTTTCAAGTCAAGGTATCAAACAGATGCATGACATCATCAAGAAAGTTTGGTTTCATGACTCGGAGGGGCATATGTACGAAAAGTGATGCATAGTTGACAGTGCAAATGGCAACATCTCCAATGGCAACATCACACCAACACCACAAATGAAAACACCACAAATGACAGCATCTCAAATGACGACACCAGGGGGGACACTACCAACAACATTTTTCAAATGACAACACCAAAGACAATGCCACAAATGAAAACATCTCAAAATGACAACACCACAAAAGATGACATCTCAAATGACAACACCAAAAGTAACACAACTGACAATGCCACAAATAACAACATCTGAAATAATAACACCAAAGACAATGCTATAAAAGAAAGCATTTCAAATGACCACACCACCAATAATTACACCACAAATGACAACATTTCAAATGAGAATATCATACATTGCAGACCAGACTTATCCTTTCTACCACTTCTATATACTTCAGGGGATTAATCCCTGCATCTTTCTGTACTAACCTCACCAAAGCTCTCCTCATCTACCGAGAATGTCAGCTCAAGGTCACTGGGGTCATTCTCCTTTATCCAGAGAAGTGAATTGTAATACTCTGAATCCTGGAGAAAATGAATGGTGAAAGTGCACAATAAGAAAACATTGTAAAGACATGTTAGACAGATAATATTGTACAGCACCTACAGTTACATGACTAATCCCCTTTTATCCTTCTTGTTTTAATCAGGCTTAGATCAAGTTAAGTCCTCTTGTAGCACTAAGCCAGTTGCAAACACAGCTTTACAATGTATAGCAACTGACTGTTGTAGCTTTTGCAGACTCTATTCTTCTATCAAAGGAGCTTACAAACATAATTTCCAGTCCTTACTAAAAATTTAAATGACTCCGATTCCTTGACATGACAACTTGAACATAACCAAAATATGTATTAGTCTGTTCATTCTGTTCTAATATTCAGCAGAAGGATTTGTCAGCAGTTGCCAGGTAGTAACAAGTGGTTGCTATGGAACTACTGTGGGACAAATGTCTGAAGTGTTGGGAGCAAATTAAGTTGCATTAAACATATTTGTTTGTTGCCATATCTGCTCTTGACTATCAAAAAACTAAAAGAACAAAGATGTTTACAAATTGGCAAATACAGGCAAACTTGAAATGGGATGCATCAGCCATGATAATTGTGGCTGTGTATGTCAGAGGGCCTTTGCAGACAATTTATGACGCAAGCGAAGTAGGAATACAAGTTTGGGTTGTTGCAATAATACCAAGAAGTATACTAAGGTATAAGGATTAAACAAAATAAAAACTTCTCACAAAATTTGATGACAAAGTTTACTATATACTTCTGCCTCCTAAGGAATCAGTGAATACAGGCGAACCAATCTGATCTCAGAATATCCAAAACATTAATGGCTTGTATTTACTTGATTTAACGAAATTCTGTGAGGGTTGACTAACAGCCACTATGAACACCGAGCATGCATTGTAGCTGCTTACAATCCTATCATAATTTATTTATAATTTTATGTCTCTGTGCAACTGCTATGGGTCCTCTTAACAAATAAAAGGAAACCATAGCAAGAGAGGGTGGTCAATGCATCAGTGGTATTACATTGACCATGCAATGTAAAGCCAGATGTCATCTGACAAACTTGCCAGTCACCAAAAATTAGAAGAAGAACCTCATGGTACAGAAATTAAAATTTGCATTTACAGCATCACAAATTTACATCACAGTGAAGTGAGGAGTACCAGATCAATTTGAGAATCTTCTTGAGGTTCCTTCTACCCTGGTAATGATGCTGATACCACCTAGAGACATCATGACAATCTGAAGTTAAGTACATACTCAGTCTGGTATAGGCTTCAGAATTAATTCACTAAATAATAATCACCACCATTGTTTGTGCTAAGGTGTGTGATTGCACGATTCCCAAACCTGGCTTCTAAAATCCTGCAAAGTTCCAATTTTTACGAGGGAAATTCCTGCAATGTTTTGCTGCATCGTTTTTCCTTCCTTATGTGTTAAGGTTGTTGTCAAAATGAGCCTTACTCCCCTGTTCATCATGCAAAAAAAAATTCTTGTAAAAGGAGTAGAAAAAAATGCTCTTTTGAAAAGTATGTTGTGATTGGCTAGTAATGCCGCTATTCTTAAAAGAATGACATCTAAACCAATGGAAGATTCGTTTTCATGTAATGCCTTTGTCTGTTTCAAAGACACAGTTTGCTAGCTAGCCGCGCACATGCATAGTGTATGCTACATACATAGACCATTCAATTAAGACAACATGACACACGATCCATAACTGCACGATACATACTGTAAGCTAGGCTAGGACAGCCAAAGTAATGTACTCGCTACTGTACGTCATGACTGTACTTTGCTTTGGTTGCTGAATCCGGGAATTAGTATTTCAAGTTTTAAATTAAAAACAGGAGAAAGCAATGAAGGGGTGGATATGAATCATCACAGCCATCTACTTCGAAGTCTATGCCTAGTGACCTTGGTGAAAATGCTCCATGTAACGTCAACATGTGCGATTTTGGCACTAAAGGAAGGGCTAACAATAGTACTGATCAGGGATAAACTATGGTTAGGCTAGAGTGAAATGTTGTTTGTGATTAGCTCCAAGAAGGATACACAGTGTACCAATCTTACCCAACGTCTCTGAAAATCCCTCCTCTGAAATGGAAATCCCTCCTATTTTTAAAGGAAGGCATTTCTCTCTTTAATTTTGAAGCTTTAGCACTAACACTGATCATCACATACTCTCGTCTTCAGTTACTGTTCAATTTTGCAAAGGGAGATGTTTCAGATCTTATTCATTGAAGCCCATTCAAAGTGCTGAAACTATCCACAAGAAATATTGACCTGCTTGTTCATTTCCTCAAATATGATTGCAGGGACTTTCAAATGAGTTACTTCGATCTGAATGATTGAATCAATTTATAGCAATTGTTTCTCATGGGATCAGACAATTCAACAAATGCAACAGTTTTAATTTTCTTACATTTCAACATTTTCTTGCTCACTGAATACTACTTGATAGGGGGGGTGGTACCATCTGAAAAATTGCTTATATTCCTGCAATATGATGGCGAACAAGTTACCAACCTGCTACAGCAAATTGTCCTTCATAGCATAGACCTGTCATAGCAACAATTTATCCTCCCCCTATAATACTTACCACAGCCTCCATATCTGCCAAGGTTATAGGTTTAGAAATCATCATCTTGTAGAAAGGCCTGATGAAGAATGCTGCAATGGATAATGAAAACACATTAAACCACAAATTCTGCTCATAATTTCAAACACAATTTGCTTTTTTTTACTCAGTGAGAGAAACAGAAAACCATTCACATTTCACCCTCTTCACGGTGGTTGAATTGTACTGACTGCTTAATGTTCATCTAAGAATTTGCTTACTGCATATTATAAAAGAGGGGGTACCATCTGACAACTTGATGCACTAATCCTGCAAAATGTTGGCGTACCATTTACCTACATGTTCTTATCACAGAGACTGAACTGAAGAAATTCTGTTTTATCTTCCCAATGGCTTAATTTTAGTGGTAAATTAGCATTCTTAAAAACAAATTCACATTATATGTTACATTGTGATGATGTCATAACCTAAGACCAAAAATGTTAGAGAGAAACTTTGATACCTGCTTTAAGATATAAGTGAGCAAGTTGTCAACAAGAAAATACAGCTTAATTGAGAACTCAGTTTATACACTGTTTTAACCACAAAATAAATGACCGAGCCTTGTGAAGAGAAAAAAAAAGATTCCATATTTGATCTAAAAATGTTAGTTGGAAGTCACCTAATGTAAAGATATAAGTGACAGGGTTCCTCCACACTTGTGTGATCACTAAACTAACTCCCCTTCAAGGCCTGAATTATTATAACAGATGCTTTGCTTGTGTCCACACAGAATTTATTTTATATATATTCAGAGTATAAAACAAGTATTTGTGTGTGTGTATAATGAGCAACTTTTCCTTGACACAAAGACAGCGCACATTACTTGTTTATGGTAAATGGCTTGGCCTAACTTATGATGTTCCATTTATGTGAATATTGCACATTGCTGCCTTTCACTTATAAAATGCACTCAGTTTAGTGATGTAACTTTTAGCTTCTGTTCATCTCTGAAGCCATGCTTTGAAGGGTTTTCCACCAAGCCAATACGTTTCTTGTACATGGTCACTTTGATACATTACACTACTCTACTAAAAAGTCAATGGCCTTTGGGTGGGTAGTCTTAGGCTTTCTTGCAGTTACAATTGTTCAGGGCATCTTGCTGAGGTACACCTTTGCCTGGTGCAGACTTTCTATTGGCAAATACAATGTGACCTATGTTTGGCATGGGACTGTACAAGCAACTCACTTTTCCTGATTTGCTAAAGTAATAGTAAGTACTCTGCGAAGATTGCACCCTACTAAGGGGCAGAATGTCCAGTAAAATGTCAAAGACCCTTTCTACTAATGTCAGAGATTACATTGCTGTTGAACATGAAAAAACAACCACTGACTCGAATTTCAATGTGTTCCAAAATTGCTTTGACATTTAAAAATATACAATATCTACGTCATGTACTGAGGACATAACGTCCCAAACTAGTTGAGATGGGCTAGTGGTATCCTAAGAATTCTCTGATCAAGTGATAGAGGAAGCAAATAATGGACTGCCTGTCAGGCATTTACCACCTACCACGGTGGACAAATACATTATTAGTGTTCTCCACTACAATTTTCAGAGCGTGGTCTGCCCTGGAGTGAAAATTGCTGCTCCCCTAAAATAGCGCAAACCCTTACTTCCCCCAAAAAACAAACAAAAAACAAAGAGAAGAGAGAAAAACTCTCCTCAATCTCCGAATAAAGTTAAAAATAGGCTAAAAATGGCATCAATTTGCACTTATTGGCATCTCAATAACACTTCAGAAGGTGAGGGGACACCTATTCCCATCAAATCAAACATCACTGTAAAGTATGTTGTTCTTTTTCTGTATCTCGGCAGGTGAAATCAAATGTCTGATAAGATACCACTACTGACCATCCAATAGTTTGCCATGATAAACTGCCATTCCAGCAACTCTGCCAATAAACTTGAAATATGAAAGATGATCCTCATTACAAAGGCCAGAATTGGGATTTATCTGAAGTGTGTAGTTATCCCTGCAAGGAGAAGAAAATTAATATGAGACTGTAAGGAGGCAAAAGAATGAAGCTAAAGCTAAATGCATCTTAGAACAGGGATGTATGTTTAAATTACTAGTGCTTGCACTACAGGAACACTTCAATGTCTATGAGTATTATGGAAAACACAAGCCATCATAAAGCGCCACAAAAAAAAAAGGGAAAAAACACTCAAATCTTGGATTACTGTAGGGAAATGTTAGGTATACAAGTGTCACAGTACCAAATAGTGAAATGATTAACACAGTACTACACTTTTATGTTACACAGGATACTTGTGCTGTGAAGAACTGCACTACACAAAAAGTGCTTTAGTGAACACAGAGACAGCTTAATTAACACAGCTGATAAGCTAGAAGTCTGTTTCATGGGTTGCACACTCAAAAAGTGTGGAAATAATCCCAAGGTAGTTCAATTAATAATCATATAATTAAATTAGCATAACTGATAGGCATAAACAGTCAAGAGTGTAGATGTACACTAGCATAATGCATAACCATGGGCTAGCTTGACTGCAATAGCAGATATTCTCCAACAATCTACACTGTAGTTCATTAGTAGAATGCATTCTATGAAGGACCTTAAGACATAGTACAGATAATATGCTCAAACAGCTTACAGTATGGCTGTGCACCAGCGTGATAATACCCATGAAGTAGTTTGTTAACAAACACTGAACAGTCAATAAATTCAGAGCATTTAACGCTTCACGACAGAACAATAGTTTGTACATTGTGCTTTTAAGTCCACCTTCATAGCACTTCTATTGTCAGTAAGAGCAGTGTGAATAACAGTTATTAATGTTTCTATTACTAGTTTTGGGATTGTTTGAATTGTTAGTTTTAAAGGGGCTCATTGAGTTGATATCAGTAAAGATTGCGGTGATTTTGAAGTATACAAGATCAAGACTATGAAGATGCGGACATAGAGGTCGATAGACCTGCATCCACTGATGTTCCTAAGGTATCCTAAGGTAAACAAACACACGACAATACTCACAATTAGCATAATTGATCAAGTTTCACATCCAATAGTTAAATGAAAACTGTCAATTTTTTCGAATTTTTGACCGTTACTTGCTCTGATTGTGTGCATGTGAATGTACTAATGTGAAAATGTCTGGTCACAAAGTTTTAAAAACCAAATTTAATCGTTGGTTACTCACTCATTAATGTTCCAACGTATGTAAAACTTTGGGATCCTTTTAGTTTGACTGTTTGTCATTAGCATATGAAGGAAACTTGACCGGTTGAGAAAAATTGAGTGAATTTCACAGAACAACTCAATGAGCCTCTTTAATGCTTACGAGCACAATATGAAATATAGAGTATAGAGTAGTTAATAGAGTAGGAAATAGCATCCCAAGTGGATGTTATAAAATGTACATTGACATAATGGATAACCAAGACGTAATTGGCAAACTTACATAGCTGAATATTCAAAGAGTCCATAGTAAGGATTGAACATCTCACGAGAGAGCAAGAAGAACCATTCTCTACAAATGGAAAGAGG
The DNA here is from genome assembly GCA_021234535.1 of Stichopus chloronotus. NCBI lineage: Eukaryota > Metazoa > Echinodermata > Holothuroidea > Aspidochirotida > Stichopodidae > Stichopus > Stichopus chloronotus. The sequence goes on from CM037836.1 coordinate 26,059,589, forward strand.
AAAAAAAAAAACAAATGCATTCCTAGAATTTCGCACTGCAAAAAGAAGAAATGAGGAGGCTCTCCATATCACAAGCAAGCTTCATCCTGCATCGTAATAAAAATCAGGGTAAATTACTTCTGGAGGTGAATTTAACAATGTGAGAGGGGATTGCAATGACAAACAGGCTTCATATCTAACACAGGACTATTTCATATATGTACTAGTACAAATACAAAGCTAAAAGGATGATTACACTGCAACACAAAAAGGAGAGCTTGGCCTTTCTTTTAACCTAGAGTTAGTTTTCTTTCCACCACAACATCAAAGATCAAGACAACTGAGATCAAAGCTTTTATAGATTATGAGACACAAGCTATATACAGTCTTGATGTAACATACCAAGCAAAAAAAAAACGATTTTACCTGGCAACACCGCCGTAGTCAAGTCCAGTTTCTCCTAGAAATTCTATCCATAGTCTGGCCTTCAGTAGATCTGGATTCTTCACTACGATGACCCCTCTGTACGAATCTTCTAGTATGCTACTCCTCTTCAACTTCAACTCAAATTTATTTGGAATGTTAGACTGAAAAAAACAAACAGTGGTCATATTCAAATGGACTCTGTCCTGTCAGCATTGAAGGAAAATACTCTTGAGAAGAAATCCTAATCTCTCTTTTGTGATAAAGAATGATTGCCAAACCACAATAGTTACGAAATGATGACCAATTTGACAGATAGCCAAGCGAGGGTGGTCCCATGATCACCGTCGTTCCAAAAAGATTATTCCTATCCTTTGTGGTGAGGAAGTAACCAGTTTGATCAGTGTATATCTAAAGGGTAGTAATCCTTAACAAACGTATACATTTGCATGTAAACCGAGATGGACATTGTACTTGTTTTACACTATTTTTCTCAAAATAAATATGAGCACCCGGGGGTTCACAAGTTTCAAATATAATCAAATGTCAAAGTGAGACTTCAGGCTACCTAACGGCAATGGAAAAGGTGATTGGCATTCACATTCAAATAAATAAAGTAATGCTACAATGTTACTTACTGGCTTTTTCAGTCTCAGTTTGAAAAAGTCATATTTCTTCTTATAATCTCTTGAGTATGGAACAGCCTAAAAAGAAGAAGAACAAATTTAGACATCACAATACATCAAGCTCCAATACATGCAATCGACATAGCCCAATCAAAGCAATTGGTGATGAACACTATCACATATTACTACTTAAAGCAGCAACTCCATCAGAAAAAAAATTGTGGTAAACATTCCTCAAAGCAGAGGCAAACTGTCAGTTGTAATTTCTCTGATATGACCCAGTGGCTTGCATATGGATGTAAAGCTATGTCACTGTCAAAATTGAAACATACAGAGAATAACCCTAGATGTACCTGACTCTATGAATTACATGGCTGCAGGCTGCTAATAATGATTCAAAGATCAAACAATCAACACAATTCAAAGATCATACACTCAACACAGTTCAAAAATGACACAGTCAGCACAATACACAAATCATGCAACCAACACAAATTCAAACATCACAAGATCAACACAATTCAAAGATCATAGAATCAACACAATTCAGAGATCATACAATCAACACAATTCAAAAATCATACAATCAACACAATGCAAAGATCATACAATCAACACAGATAAAAAATGATCCCATCAACACAATTCATAAATCATACAATCAACACAAATTCAAACATACAATCAACACAATTCAAAGATCATACAATCAACACAATTCAGAGATCATACAATCAAAACAATTCAGAGATCATACAATCAACACAATTCAAAGATCATAAAATCAACACAATTCAAAAATCATACGATCAACACACGTCAGAGATCATACACTCGACACAAAACCAAACATCATGCAATCCCTATAATTCATAGATCATACAGTAAATGCAATACATGGATCACATGATCAACAAAATTCAAAGGTCGTACAATCAACACAATTCATAGATCATACAATTAACACATTTCATTAATCATACGATAAATAAAATTCACAGATCATACAATCAACACAAAATCAAACATCATAAAATAAACATAATCAATAGATCATAAAACATAATTCATGTATCACACAATCAACAAAATTCAAAGGTCATACAATCGACACTAATCAAAGATCATACAATCAACACAACTCATAGATCATACAATCAACACAATTTATAGATCACACAATCAACAAAATTAAAAGATCATACAATCAACCAAATTCAAAGATCATACAATCAACGCAAAATCAACATCATACAACAACACAATTCATAAATCATACAACACAATGCATAGATCACATAATCATATATCACACAATCAACACAACATAAAACACCAAACAATCAACACAATTTACAGATGATACAATCAACATAATTCATATATCAAACAATGAACACAATTCATAGATCATACAATGAACCTAATTTAATGATGATGCAATCAACAAAAACATCAAAGATCATGGAATCTACATAATTTATAGATTATAAAGATCATACTATCAACACAAAAATCACAGATCATGCAACCAACACAATCTCTAGATTATACAATCAATGTCATTCATAGATCCAACAAACTGCTATATCCTACAGACTCTCCAAGTTGGGCTGACATTTTAACAAACTAAATGAAGCTTTGTTCTGTGACTGAAAAATTAAATACTAACTGGGCCAGCTATTTCTGGGTTCTGTAGTCTTGGGTCTTCCCACTGTGTACTCTTGGTATCTGGAACAAATTAAAAGTTATCAAAGTAAAATCCTGCATCCCTAGGTGAATATTTTCTTTTAAAGCATACTGCTAATTGCAGCAGTTGATACAGTTTGAATACAACACTTGTAGCATAAAAGCCACAGTAAATAACATGCCAGATCTTCTAGCTTCATAAGGTCTAAAGCACAATGCATACAATTTAAATTGTGTCCTACCTATTCTAGCTATGTTTCTACGACACACCAAAGGAGAGATAGGGTGGGGATGGGAAAAGATGGGAGAGAACAAAAACGATAGAGTAGGGAAGGGCTGGAGAGAAGAGCAGAATGATAGCGGTAAAGGAAAAATGGATGAATGGTGGGATGGCTACAGCCAAAGATGAAAACAAAATACAACCTAAAACACAGAAACAACTTGCTATAGTAGTAAACAACCATCACAGTTCTTTTTTTTTCCCATGATGGAGGGTGAATTTGTGTGACTTACTATGATCGATGAAGAACACTCTGCCGTCTGCGTGGACTCGTTGTTCCCAGCCAGGCTGCCGAAGGATCAAAGGAAGTACATCAAAGAAATTGAATAGATACAACCCTGGTCGCCAAGACTTTTATCAACTGACAAGAAATTACAACTTCTTGATAGAGAATTAAAGTGTACCTTAAGTCAAGCTTCAAAAAAAAAAAAAAATTTATGTATTTTGGAAAATAAATTCTACTCATCCAAGCTTGTTCAATTGCAGAGATGCAAAGTATTGAAAGATATTCACTTAATTTAAAATTGTCAATTTGCAATAATTTGTGATGTCCTTCTTCTATAAACTAACATCACCTGCTGATGCTTCCTTTTAAATTTAAATTGTTCTACATCACCTTGAAAAGTTTACTATTTTGTTGCATAGCATGTTGTATGGGAACGACTTGTACAGTCAAGTCACCCCCATACAGTGAGACAGTGATCACGCTTTGTGACAAGGTGAAATGGCTTTTGAGAAAAGTAAAGAGATTAATCTGAGTACAACAAGAATGACATGTATCACAAAGTACTGCCCAATCTAGAATTTTAAATTGAATAGGCTTCAACAGTTTAACATTTTATATCTCGATCCAGAAATGTCCTGTGTAGACGGGAGTTGAACCATGTAAACTCATTTTAAGCTTTGTGGCATACACTTTGAAATTTCCGACTTGACAACCAACACTTTAAAATCGAAATCAGCACTTACACCACTCATCTATGCCTATGGTTTGAGGATTCTAGAGACTCATGGCTAAAAGAGACTAGAGATGTTAGCAGCACATATTATAGGCATCAAGGTATTTCCACATCAAAATGCATCTATACAAAATGGTGAGAAAAGGTAAGGAGATTTGGCAGTCTTTCTACAAATGAGCCCAAAACATTGCAACGGATATGAGCAGAGATTTAAAGCTGGAATATGAGTTGAAAATTTGTCAGTGAAAATTAACTTCGGCAGAATATGTCATGTCCACCTCAAAAACATTGTTTGAGCTCCATTTTTGCACCATGAATATTCATACACCATTATATTGGTCTCCTTGATTTTAAGTAATGGTGATAATAAAATAATAGCATTCTTGGAGAGGCTGAATTTTGCAGGGTCAACAAAGATGTCAAGATAATTTTCATATTCAAATATCTAGAAGATGAGTGCATAGTTCTCTTTTAGGTTTTGTGACAGGTGCTTTTTTCCCTTACTTGCTCTTCCATGAAACACTGTAAAAGAACAAAGTTGTTGCCAGTACAACTCATATTCCAGCCTCAATCAACAGAAGAAATTCATCGGAAGAACCATTTCCGAGTTCAGACTTTAATTACTATTTGTGCCACTACTGAAAAAAATTAAAACTGAGTCGATAATCGGAATTAATATTTGGTCAAATTTTTGTCATTTTAGTGAGCTACTTGTCATAAACCTTTGGGGGTCCCATATTTTGGGTCTCACTCATATCAAAGTCTTTCTCGCAAACTGCCAATCTTCTCGTGATACAAAATGCAACTACACAGTGTGTACCTTGCATTAGTAATAGAACAAATGCTGTAGAAAAGTAAGCTGTAAAAAAAAAGCTAAATTGGTTCCACGAAATCATGTGAGAGTCATATTCATAACGTCAACAGGCAGTCACGTCAGCTGAGAAAAACTACGAGAAATTTCACATTTAGCTTAGACTCATTCGCTGCCGATGGTTACTTTTACAATCTCACTACTTCTCTGCAGTTTGTGGGTTTTTTGCAATAGTTTTCTGACTTGTTGTTATTTTTTTTTTTCTTTGCATTTTCTTGATAGATAAATGAGGTTCCTCCTCTAACTTACAATACAAATGCCACAAGCTGCACTTAATCCTATCACGTATCATGTACATATACTTGAGATTTCCAGTGCATTGAGTGCTTACAAGAGCATTGCGAATGTCACTTCAAAGAGTAACATAGCAACATATTTTGTAACCAATACAAACCATGTGAGCTAGCTAACTACAAAAAAATTCACTATGCTAACGACACTAACTTTTATGACTCCTGCAAACGCACTGATTGGCAAACGCTTTTGACTATGACTATCTCACAAATATCTGACATAATACACGTTTCAATGACACACAGACATGCATTTACACACAGACATACACATACCTGCCCATACAAAGACAGGACAAATATGCACAATACCTGCGACTATTTGTTGAACTTTGAAAATATTGAAGAAACTGAATATTAGTGAACTTACAGGAAGTTTGCCGAGCTCATCAACATTCGGTGAAAGTCTTGGGTCATGCTAGATGTCAAAGATAAGAGTGGTTTAATATAATATATCTTAAAAGCAGGACAAAGACAACAGACATCTCAATGTAGTGGTGTACTTATCACAGCTGAGGCCTAACAGGACAGATTTATCAATAACACAAAATTTAAAGATGATTTTAGGACAATACCTTACTTGAAAATTACACTTATTGACAGAAGATCAGACAGATAAAAAGCACAGGATAAATCTCCTTTTACCATGGTGATTTATCACTGCTGGAGTATTTAAGACTAGATAAACTTCCAAAGATGTAGCTTGTTGATCATTGAGAGTTAGCGAGGCAGATTAAGAAGATAAAAAGTTATCAAGTTTGACATCAGATCATGTAACTAATGACTGGAAGTACTTTGGCATTTTAAATATGAATCTAAAATCAGTAAAGTACAGTGAAAACTTCGACTATGAAGGAAGTGACTCGTGAAGTACTTTGACACCTCCAGTTACAGGAGCCATATTCTAAAACTTCTCCCTGTCATGGAATCTTGCAGTTTTCACATCACTACCATCATACACCTGTACTGAATGTAACCTGTACTTGGCTAGGAGACATTTCTGCATTTCACATGTACCAATCAGCTCATGTAACAGATGATCCTTAAGTTTTTTTCTTAAAAAAAAAAAGAAGCTAGGTGGCATATCTCCAACCAGCGACCTTGATGATCGGAAATCCTAGATTCTTGGCAATTTATTATGACCAAAACGGGGGTGTCCTGGATGGTTTAACACAACAAATCAATGGTCTCTGCTTCATTATAGCTTGCTAACACACATCACATAGGGTAGGGTTTTACACAGAGAGAGAGAGAGAGAGAAACAAGTATATTTTCTTTTTTTTTCCTTTTTGTCAGAGCAGATGAATCTCAAGAGAGGCAGAGGCAATGAAAGTTACAGTTTCTCAAACCTGGTGAAGCAGACAAAACTTTTGGTAAACAAGGAGAAGACGATGCCGCACAGAATCTTAATATTCTTCCTGGTTGAAATTTCCTTCTGTTTATCCCTGTCTAGCCCTGCTTTCATGAATCAGAATGCCATCTCTTCACACATCTCATCTTAACAAATGTAAACAGTTATAATCACCAACAGCAAAGAGAAATTCACTTTACAGAATTGGAAAATCAAGGGCCTAAAGTCATGACGCATACCCAAATCTGTCCGACCAGGACACAATGATGTGTTATCCGATGACAAAAACAATAGTGAGCATTCAGAATAAAACAATTCGAAAACAGGTACAGTTCAGTTTTTGTCCAAAATATCACCAAAAACTCTATCACAATCATCAACTTTATGAGACAAATTAAATCAGTTTTCAGGCCCAGCAAAATAAAATAGTGAATGCCCTACAACCTTGACATGAAACAATCCAGAAACTGAGATGCTTAATGGTTATTAGAACCTAGTGCCTTCATACATGGTGTGCATTGCGGTTAAAAAGCAAGAAACATGTACAAAAGTGTAGGATTGTTCCGCACATAATCATAAGTGTAGGATTATTCCGCATTATTCCTACATAAGTGTAGGATTTTTCCGCATTATTCCTACATAAGTGTAGGATTATTCCGCATTATTCCTACATAAGTGTAGGATTATTCCGCATTATTCCTACATAAGTGCAGGATTATTCCGCATTATTCCTACATAAGTGTAGGATTATTCCGCACATATGGCAAAGGAAAAGAAAACTTGACTTCTTGAATTACACTCAAAAAGTTTGGGTGGATATCCAAATATGTATATTCTAACTTGAAAGGGCTTTAAAATGAACCCTGACACTACATAACCTACAGCGCATTCTATCTTGTAAATTGTACGAAAATCAGATTTATGATGTTTTCATGCAAGATACAACTAAATATGTCTGGATTTTGCTGATCCTGTTCATAACACAAAGAATTACAGATCGGACACAAGGCTCCAAATGCAAAGGCTCTCCTTATTCCATTAACTTTCTTTGAGCTTGGCGGGCTTGAATATGGCCCTATATAGATATAGTGGTGGTAAACTCACACATCAACATGCCTTGTGCTGAATGCCCAAAGGGTACAAACAAATGGTACACAACTGTTCTACCTTGTCCTTCTCTTTTCATGGCTACAATTCTCTTAAATGAGAACCCTTTTTATATTGCCCTTGATGATATTGACGAGTACGCTGAGCAAACCATTCAATTTTATGCAATGAGGTATTAGTCCAGTGTAAAACCATTATCGCATTGTGTGTCATTTCCGTGAACATCAACCTTTTTGTCTTTCCACATAGCTTGATTGTGCAAAAACATCACATGAAAGTCTTCTACACATTAAAATCAACACCTTTTTTTATTTTTCATATGAAATGCATGATGAAATTGCTCCCTTGATCATTAGAATTTTGTACAATGGCACTGAAGGGATTCACTAAATAGGACCAGTGGAAATTTAGAAAAGTGAGTTTTTCTCTCTTCAACTGAGACGCCATATCTCAGTTGTATGTTATGTGTAAAAGTTATGACATTTTAGACACATTTCATGTTCACAGTCTTGAATTGCACTGTAGGAAATCTGTGATGTTATACCAGCAACACTAATAGAACACCTTCTGTATTTCTTTATAACCTTTAATGGCACTAACATTCAAATAATGAAAGATTTGTGACCTATATTTCTACAATAATTTACATTCAATCTGTCAGTAGACCCAATCTATTTTTTCACAGGTTAAATATGCACATCACACGTTTTGCAGTAACTTGCGAGCAGTGCATAACATTGTGTAACCTTGTGGCGACTCGAAATATTTCTTGACGTCTTGACGAGAGAGCGATCTTTCTTTAAACGGTTACAAAAAGTACTCTCTTTTCATTTAAGATCTTTCTTGAGTTGTCACTAGCACGTTTCATTAAATCTGATATGCCACAGTGAAAGGGTGGGGTGATAAGAACTAAAAGGGCTCAGACAGTCTTCAGGGATTAACTTTAAAATCTCTGGTTCAGGGATTAATTTTAAAATCTCTGGTTTTCGTTGAAGAGGCCAACCAACTCATTGCAATTCATTGTGCAAGATACTGGGTATTATCTACATATTACCAGATAAGCGAACTGCAACAGATTAAATCAAGAGTTAAGACAGCCTTGATAAATATTGAAATGGTGCTTTCTTTGACTTCCTTTTAATATCAAACATGCAAGAAACAATAAGTGCAGTAAATATCAGGGCAGTTTACAACCACTTCCATGTCTTTTCCTGAAATTTGGAAAAGAACTAGACCTGGTTCACAAACCTTTTAATAACAACTCAAAACACGAGGAGAAAGGCCACCTGCTTGATAGATTTTTACGTGACAAACAGTTTACTTTAATTAATTTCTCTCCATTTGCAACGTGCAACGTTACAGGTTTAGAAAAAAAAAAACCATTCCTCACCTCTGGAATGCTGGTCACGGGTCATCATTCAAAGGGTGTATATAACTATTTTGTTCCGAAAAATTTAGATCAATGTCATTGTTGAGGATATAGCTAGGATAAGTTTGTAGACTACTTTATCAGTCCTTATACTTGCTGAACGTCAAGTTCACATCTGATACAACATACGTCAGACTCCTCTCAACGATGTCAGAGGATTATTATGTCTTTACTGGGACAGTGAACAATGTCCCTACATCACCACTGTATCTCATTGCTACTTCTTTGCCATGACAGTGAATGAAACACCAATTGCACCTTTGTATCCCCAGATGATTACGACAAGATGGGAACACAATAATGTCGTTGCTGTGGCAATGAACAATGTACTTACACTACTTCTGTATCTCTACATGATTACAGTGAGAGATAAACATTGCTACTTCTTTACTATGACAGTGAACAATACACCAACATCAACTCTATATCTTTGCATAATTACAATGAGAAAGAAACATTGCTGTGTCTACACTTTCACAGATGAAAATGTATCTACTCTATGTGTTACTAAAGTAGGGGAGAACAACATTGATATTCTTACCCACGTTGTTTTCCTTGTATTATGATCTATGAAGAAGGTCCTTCCGTTAGGAGCTAGTTGTTTCTGCCAGCCGGCTGGCAAAGGTCCCAAGGGATCATCAACAACTGGCTGTTGTGGCTCTTGCTGTTGTTCCTGTGTGGGAGGACGGGACATGGAGAATAGTAGGACACAACATGTAAGTTCACACATAAAAGCAAATCGTACCTCAAAATCTGTGACAAATTCTTGTAGTGTGACCGCTTGCTCACTCGCACTTCAGTTCTGTGGACATTTTTAAGAATACTCCCCCTTGAGGGTTTCTTCAATCTCTTTTGCATTCTTAAAAGTCATTTGGCATGATCTAGAAAAGAGTTGGATTCATACAAAAGTTGTAGAAAGAAACCTTGAGTGAAAATCTGTTGAAATTTTGTTTATATCTATTGTTTATATTTATTGTGATAAAAATGCAAAACAGATAACATGGAGTGTTGCACAGTGTCAGTATTTCCTTTGTTAAGCCTAATATCTTGCCTCTTAATTAAGTTTCACATTGGTAACTGATATCGATATTTTTGAAGAAAATACACGTTGCCAAAAGAAACACCCTCTGGGCACATAAAATTCTAAACTGGCCTTGAAGTAAAGGTTAGGTACACAGAGGACTAACATAAGATATATCACAGGAGTCCAACTCTCCATGTCACAAATTTGCATACTTAGCCAATGCTTATTCAAGATGCAGCTGTGAGACATAAATTTGCCTGTCAAATTGTCAATCTTTGATGGATTTTGATATAATTTGTGCCTATCTTTACCATTTTCAATGATTATTTTTAACATTTTCAATGTTTAATGCACCCAATAGTACCACTTTCAAGTCACACAACCTTCAGTAACCGTAATGTTAATGCTCACATACTTAACAGTGACCTGAGGAGAGGTTTGCCTATCTAAACGCAAACAGCTGATAGGACCTTCTCACATCTCTGCAGTGTATTCATTTTGCAGGCATGCTTACTACAAGACTCACTCATTCTGAAATGTGAACATGTCTCCTTTTTAACTAGATAATCCTACTCCCAGTCTTAATATCGATAATCGCCCTTGTGTTTCTCATATGTGAACAAGACCAAAATGCAGGTAATATGTCAGTGGAAAACCAATAACTTCAACCACCAAAAGCACCATGTCTGAAGTGTGAGGCTGCACTGCAGGATCTATTGCAGAGACTAGCAATCAAGAAAAATCTGAAAAATGAGGACTGGCCTTCAAAGCCCCATGAGGATGCATCAAGAAACTGAGACAAAAAGACATCAGAATTTCGATACTCGACATTTTATAACCATCTCCAGGTAAATATTGAGGTAAGACTTCATGTGCATTTGTCAACACCACATCGAGAAGGGCAAATGGGATGATCTGTTTAAAGGAGAGCTACAGATCAGAAAAATTGATGAATATCTACACAACCAATGCAGAAATAATCACTCAATGATGGAGTTATTTTTCTGATACTGTTCACACATAATAACATCCATACACAACATTACTCATCTTCATGTGATAAACCAAAGAATTTATCTGCTAAAGTCCTTCTCATCCAAAACAGACTCCAACACGGAGTTTACTGTCAGTCCATTTAAGACCTTTATCTCTTAAACACAAGAGAATTTCATCATGGGGTCATTTTATCTCTGTGTTGGTCTACTGGTGCCAAACTGGGCCATACACGATATCAATTGAGTTGACCAGAACTGCAAATGTCTGGCAGATGTGAGGGATTAGGGATTATTCGTTGTAGCATTCTGTTCCCATATCAGGTATCCTATTTTTCAAAGCATGTACTGAATTTTCAAACTGGACACAGGGGAGAAAAAAAGAAATTTAAACTGGGGACACCATCCAGGTAAAATGCCCTGGCATAAATCCTGAGTAATAACTTGCATGCCAACTCTACAGACAGATTTTACACATTTTTTTCTACCAACTCTTCCCTTTTCCTTTCCTTTTCCTTTCATTTGCATTCTGAGACCAAGGCAACCAGACTTAGCTTACCGGTACTTCAGCAGTGTTATTTGCAGGTGCAGGTGCCTCTAGGTTATTATCAAGGCTGATGTGTCTTCGTGCGATGTAGATTTGACGGGCCCGTTCTTGCTGGCTTTCGTTGAGGGCGAGAGGGGAGGGTTGGATGACGCTGAATGACATCAAAGAAAGAAACGGAACACTTAATGTTCATTGTGTGAAAGAAAGGGGGAACTAGAAGAACTGAACTGAACTTGCAGGCGAGTACATTGGAGCCCACTGAGATTGTGGACATGCACATTGCATCCCCTGCTTCCACTGATCAGCTCAGCAAAATATACAGCCTACGCTACGAGACATGTGAACTGAAAGCGAGATTGACAAACTGTAAACTAGATGGTATTGGCAAGCAGATAGAGCCATATAATGTATAAAAGGGTTTGTAGTGCTAAATTGGTGCTACACCACTCACGGGTATTTCTGGTAAACTTCGGCTGTGAAAACTGTGAAATACAAGTACTTCAATGTTCTTCACTAAAATTAATAGCATTAAGTAGTCAATATGCAGTGACAAACAGACATGGTTTTAATACTGTTTGCATATGTACATCCATAACTTTCAGAGGCGTACCTCCATAATCACGAAATTGTACGTCCGTAACCACAGAAAAAATGACTTGGTCATAGTCACAAAGAGGAAATGAATTCCCTACTCATGGTATTTAGAAGTTTAGGGTCTTGTCTATAGATGCAATCATTTGTTTTTCATTATTACCTCTAACTTCACAGAGTTTTATTAATGTTAAAAAATTTACAAAAACGTTAGGCTACGTTCAGCCTAGGCCTACATTAGGCTCTGTCTATCAAAGAGAAGAAACAAATGCCTACTGTACAATCGATCGTAAATTACAACACATGAAATCCAACAGATTTTCTACCTCTCAAATTTGAAAAATATGTGACCAGCTTAAAATAACCTAGCCGCTATGCCTGCTGTAACTTAAGTGCCGTCCAACTAGTAGCATAGTCTTAGCCAGAGCTTCATCTCTGCAAATGTGGCGCATTATGTCATACTAATTTTGTCATAAGATCCACTGAGCAGTGAGTGATGTTACAATCAAAACCATTAATCTTGCATCCTGCATAATTTTCTCCTTTTGACATTGTTGTATTTAGTCCCATGCCATGCTGTACATTTGCTTGCATGTTCTGTGCTGTTGATTTTTGCTGGAAGCGTTCACAGGGCAGAGTGGAGTCATTTCAACATTCTGCTCTGCATTGAATGCACAAACAGCAATAGTAGTTCAGTTACTCTATGCACAGACAAATGTCTATGGATGCAACATTCTGATTGGTGAAATCAGTCCTGAATGTGTTTGTTTTGTCAGTCACTTTGCACCAATCACAAAGGGAGCTGCTATACATTGTATGGTATGTAACACTAACAGTGTCATAGCCTGTGTCTATGTAGTATATCCTATGTAGCCAGCATGTATTAGCAAGTATGTGCATGTGATAAATGCAACAACGATTTGCTAGTTTATACCAGAAACACCTGTCAGTCTCCCAGTCCAGGCATTTGCATAAAAAGTTCAGCAGGCAAGCATACATTCAAAATTTGTATTTTGCAGGGGAAGTATGGTATGATCGTATTTTCCGAACAAAACACGTGAAAATGGTACTAATTGGCAGGTCTGGGTGATGATAAGAACAGGTAAAGGCAGACATGGAACATGAGGCATTTAAACTTACCTTGCAGGTCTGTCCCACTGTGTTCTCCTCGTTCTGTGGTCTACATAGTAGACTCTACCATTGGCGTCCTGCCTCTCCTCCCAACCAAGAGGAAGAGGTGGTTGTTGACGAGATGCTGGAGTACTAGGTTGGCTTGACCCTGAACCATCAGAAGTGGAACTATCGGTTTCATTTTGCTCCTCCCTGTTAACGACCTCCCATCCCTAAAAAGAGAAGGGTAGAGATCAAAAGTTAATTTATCAAAGGAAAAGAAAACTTGTCAGACATATTGATAATGTTGTTTATGTTTAAAATTGGCCATATAGTGGAATGTAGTGGAATGTTAGGTCAACAGGTTAATTTGTGCAGATGTTACCAATCCTTATAAATACATTGGACAGGTCTTAATGGCAGCAAGAAAATGACTGAGAAAATGATTAGATAAACAAATAAACATCAAAAAGGGGTAGTGCCAGCAAACAGAATGACTAAGGCCAGCAGCACAGTTTTTGGCAAGAAAGAGGCAAGAGGTCAATGTCAAAGGTTAATCAAAGGTCACTAAGGTTACCCAGGGGTCACATGGAAGTGTTCAGGTAGATTGACATACACTAGAGTAATGTTGCAGTACACTTTGAAGTTCATGTGCTGTAAGCTGAGTTTACTTCGAAATACACAAACTTTAAAAGTTAAATTTTGCAATTCTCTGAGGAGATTCATGGGAGCTTTGATGGGACATACATTTGTCACAAAAAGATGAACTCTTGATTACTTGGGTATGAAGCATTCATTGGTAATGTGAAAGGATAAATGATTGAAGGGTTTGTACACTTTTGCTGGAGATAAAAATCAAGCACTTTTCACAGCCTTTCCATGGTAGCTTTTTTGCTTTCCAAGGATACTGAACCACTTTTAAAATACTGAAAAATACTAGACATCGTGACTTTGCAATGTTATTTATTTCCATCAAATTCACCACATGATAGGTTCAAACATTTGCTGCAGAAAAAAATTTAGTCAAAATGCATAACAATATTTCAGATTACTGATATTCAAGTCAGTGTTCATGCTAAGAAATTGAACTTGATAGGGAAATCTCTCTCTGATAAAAATTTGGGGATTTTCAAAATCAAGGGGGGGAGTTGTAACTTGGTAAGAGTCTATTGCAATTAAGTGTATTTATAATTGTAGCTAAGACCTCACCCGTTGAAAAGTGTGCGGGATTTTTTTGCAGAAGATCTATCTTTGTGTAGGATTCAGAAGACAAATGCAAGATCTACACAACCCCACACCTACGAGCAAACACACATTCAAGCACAAGGATGCACATGGACAAAATTCAAGCACTTTCAAGGCCTTGAAAATAACAGATTTAAATTCAAGTAATTCCAAGGTTTTGAAGGCTTCTTTTTACTCCCATGATTGACGAGGTCAACAACTAGAAATGACAATAAGCAAATCACAATTAAAATCACCAGATAAAACTTCTTACAAGAATTGTCTGGACCATCACCAGACCTTCTGTCACTAAACGAGAATGTTCAATAACGATCATACAAGGCATTTTCCTGTAGAAGCAACGCAGACTTGATCCACAAAAATACTGAAACTTGACCTCAGTTTACATTAAATAATGTCTGAGACAGCCTCATTAGTAATTCCTAACCACAGCATGATAACATAAAAGTCACGCCATGGTGATGTTCGCTTGTTCTCAACTGTTCTTGGCACAATGACAGAAATTTGTCGTTCTTTGGCAACTCCACCAAAAATTCTTGAGTCAATTAAAAAAAAATGTATCTGTGAAGTATCTGGGAGTTATCTGGGTAATGAAATGTCATTCATTCTTCTAAAAGCCTTAGGACTGTAGTACAACAGGATGTGACTTGAGTGGTTAGGTTTTGTTTACCAACATGACGCAACATTCCCGCACATTCCACGCAACATTCCCGCACTTCTGAGCAGACGCGAATCATCAGCTCTGAAAGTTAGATTTACGACCTTACGAAACTGCATGGTAGAGACCTCCAACACATTCAGCTGCTTTGGAAATTTGAGCTTTTTAAGAGAAATCAATGGAACACATACACTGTTGACCTCATCTTCTGTCTGCTCTTCTGCATCTTCATTCTGGGTTTCATCTGGGACACCATCTCTTGTGTAGGCTACAGTCATCCGAAGGAACCCTCGAACTCTTGAACGGGAACTGAAACAAAAGGGTGGTGTCAGGTTCAGCTTACAGTGTTGATACATCAGAAAATGACAACAATGTTAAACCAGTGAAGACTTCATTGTAAAACAAGTGACTGAGTATTCTTAAAACAGAGATAGTGCAACCACATGGTACTAAACCAAATCAACTACTCTCCAAGAGGCTCAAGGAAAGGCTAAAGATGTAAAACAATATGAACGACAGTCATTAGTGAATAATGAACAAACACCTCCTAGACTCATGAATATATACAATAATGAGCATTTCAAATTGAATACAAACACTAAACATGCCTAATCTCTGGTCATGAAAAAGTTAGGGTGCACTTGTTGAGTAGAGATAGGTGACAGATTAACTATTTTAAAAATCAATCTCTTTCATCACTGCAACATTTCGGGATACTGTTTATAGAAAGTTCTTACCTTCTGGGCCTTAAAACATACTCCTTGTGGGCATCCCAAGTTCTTGCATTTTCAAACTGCAAGGAGAAACATATGACCACAGCTTTCATGAGAAGATCACAATGTCATTACGTGTAATTCATGCAACTCATTACAGCTACAAATTTCTTAATAAGCTCTAACAGTTGGGTGAGTGAAACCAGTTCTTCATTGCAAATACTATTTAAACTACACGAACAGTTTGACCTCCTCACATATTATTGATAAGTTTAGGAACAAAACACACACACAAACCTCTACCTTTCAGCTTCCAGAAGCATCAAAGATTCATACCCCCCAAATAATATGGTCAATCCTACACAAAAGTGTGTGCACTTTTGTCTGACAGTTTCAAGCACATATCACCAAGGGGATACCACAGCATCTGGACCTGTGCCAACCCAACACCCCTCAGGGGCTACCCTAGCATACATATACTACCCACTTAGCTAATCACTTGCCCTCACTCTCCTTTTAATTATTTAAATACAGTAAAACCCTGTTTATCCAAACACGTCGGGACCAAACGTTGTTCGGAAAACGGAAAAGTTCAGATAAACAGGGTGTTCATGTTTACCATTGATTTGCTCTCCTGGGTGTGGCATGAACTTATTACTAAAGTGAAATTAGACATTGCTATGTTGTGTCTGTGTCATTTCTTTCATTTCATAGTAAAAAATAAATCTTTGTTGAAGACTCAAACTTTTCATGTGTTTGTTTTTGGACTTCTAAGGAGGATATTTTTATTGTGGGCAATGATTATCCGTTTGAATTGCATTATTTTGCTCAGCGTTAGGATAACACGTAGCCTACACACAGAATCTAACATTATAAACCCCAAGACAACAGTACACTTTCAACACTCTTTGTAATAAAGTAATCACACAAATTAAAAAATTTACCTCTGCAAATGGGATACATGCTGGCCGACATTAAAACAGGAGATTAAAGTGAGAAGAACACCACTTAACAACACCCTCTATGTAATGGATCATACCACTACCAGCAAATGTACTAGCACTAGCTACGACAGTACGAACAGAACGATTTGCCTTATACTGTATGAAATTGACGCTTCAAAATGGAGTGCTGACAGTAGGCTAAGTGTTTCAAAAGTTAAACAAGGATTTTAACAAGCTTGTTAGCTTCCTCATCTCCCAAGCTTGTCAAGTGTTAATGGGTCTATCATCTCATCTATAACACCTTGTATGTTGAAGTCTGATTGACATTCTTCTACGCAGTTGTAAATTTAATCGCTGCATTGATAAGAGTGAAAAGAGTGTCTGTTGGGCAGCACTGATACTAGCAGGGCTGTGTATGAATAGCCTAGGCTTGGTGCACTTCGGTAGGCTATTGATCCTATTGTGACTCTACATGGACAACCAAGGAACAAAAGATAGGAAAAATTAGGGTAATTCTCTATGTTCATTCATTCTCCAGCTTGATTGTTTATGATAGTAGTGTAGATAAACATTAAAAATACCACGACGCCCTTCTAATACTTGCAGACAAGACAACTAATTCCTACAAAATGGACCCACGGACAAACAAATCACTTCTTAAGAAAAATATTACAAAATCATACAAATCAATCAGTACACTAGAAACTAGAAAAATGCACCTACAGGCTCAACATATCTCAGAAAGGCTTCAACTAGCTGACAGCATTAATGTAACTGCCAAGAGAGAAGTCGTTATCATCCTAAAAGACCATATGACCAACTTTCAGAACAAACCCACCTGCAGGCTAATCAACCCAAGTCGGAAATCGGAAAAATTAGCAAAGTATACTCGACCAGGTCAACCAATCTATCCAGAAGAAAGTGCAACTCAACCAGTGGACTAACACAGCAGCCCCACTAAATCGGTTCCGTAACATCGAAAACAAAAACCACCATTCATTCATCGCCTTCGACAAGGTTGAGTTCTATCCACCCATTACCTTAGACCAGACCTATTGAATGAAGTCTTTAATGTTGCATCGAACCATACCAACATCACCGCAGGCGAGCGAGAAATCATAACACAAGCAAAGAAGCCATGTTCATATAACGACGATAAGCCATGAGGGAAGAAAGACTCCAGCCTTCCTTTTCGACGTTTCATGGGTAGCTACGATGGAGCCGAGACATGCGAATTAGTCGGACTCTTCCTCCTAAACCAAATCACGACAAAGTACATGCCCAACTTCTGCCTATACCGCGACGATGGTCTAGGTGCAATCCACGCTCCACCAAGCACAGTCGAGTTGGTCAAAAAAGGTCTCTGTGTCATCTTCCACCAGCATGGACTTCAAGTAACCACTGAAGCAAGCAAATAGATAGTCAACTTCCTGGACGTCACACTAGACCTAGAAAAACATACGCCATACAAAAAAACCAAAACAACACCACTCTCTACGTCCACAAGAAGCCTAACCACCCTCCCACCATCCTCTACTAAACAGATACCAGAAGCAATCAACAAGCACCTGTCCTCACTCTCTCACCATTAACAGTTGAACACGCATTCAACAAAGTCAAATCTGTGTCCCTGGGAAACCATGGAAAAAAGCCACTGCAATCACGACCTCCAATTTAGCCAGCTACCTACCAATCAAGCACAAAGACCCCAAAGGAAACCCAAAATCACCTGGTATAACCCAAGATTCAGCAAAAATGTATCTACCAATGTCGGATGGGCCTTCCTCAAAATCCTCGACACATAGAAACAAGCCCATAGCTGCCTGCAGACACTGTAACAATTTCTGCTCAGCAACGTTAAACTCCCTTAACCACAATACTATTATCACAAGTCCAGCGAAGCCTGACTGCACTCGTAATCTCCTCAACGCTACTGTCTTATTTGTTCTGTTCTCTCTATTCAGTCTCTGTATAGTCATTTGCCATATATGCTCTGATGAGTGCAGCCTGTCTGTACAAAACAATATTGTCAGCAGATACAAGTCATCTATATAATTGAATTTATTTCTAAATATCATTTGCTCTAGGCCCTACACCCATTGAGCACTCTTGGTATACACAACTTAGACTTACTGTCCTTTGGATAGCTACTGTATATATACATGGATCACACCTCAGGTCACCAGTTCCACTGACTTACAGACTAAAAAATTCCAACTTTCAAGTTGTGCATCCCCTATTCTCTGTAACATACCTCAAACTAATCACATGAATTACATGTTTGAAAGGGTGTAGAATAAAAGGAAAGTATTTGCCACAATAAACATGTGCTTAGAAATGGTGCCTAAAACATAATTGTGTGTGTATTAGGGTAGTATATGTACAACCCTGACATGTTACCATGGAAATTGAGGTAGAGCTCACCTTGGGAATACCCACTATTACATTTGGGTAAAGAGGGAAAACAAAGATTAACTATCCTGCTCTGAGATACCCATTTACTCACTGGGGCTAGGAGGGTGCAATAAAACACCTAGCCCATAGAGACCCATTTTACACCAGTGCAAAAACAGGATGAAATTGTCCTGACCATTTATACACCGGGGTAAGTCAGGAACACAAAAGTATCCTGCCCAGGGAGTACACATTTATACAACAGAGATAGGCAAGGGTATCAAGATATACTGTAGCACTTATCCTGTCAAGAGGTGCAGATTTATATAATGGGGATAAAAAGGGGACTTAACACTAAGCTATAGATTTCAATTTATAAACTGAGGTTAGACTCTAAACAGAGACACAAAGATATAGTATACTGCCCAGGTGTACCCCGTATATGCAAGGAGGTATAGAGAGGGACACCAGAAAAAAAAAAAAAAGAAAGGTTAATGCCTATGAGGCAAAACTCAAACTTGCAATACTAAAATAGTGACTATAGTTGTACCCACAATGGCTCTTTGAAAGGATTAAAATTTACTAAATTTTCAAATACATCTGATTGTGAGCAAGGGACTCCTAAATGTTTGCCGATACAAACGTTGCACGATGTGCAATCAGTCGCAGTCTTTCTCCTCTTGAAAAACTATTCTCATGGTCATGGGCAAGACATTCAGGAATAAAAGTGGCTGTCTTGCAATGCAGAATGAGGAAGAGCACAACATGGAGGCAAATCAGTAATAACAGGTTCCTCCTCTGACTATTTATTATGTCATCCCAGAATAGGTGTTGACCTTTGTCTTCACAGCTGATAATGAATTGTTATGAGAAGGTTAGTTCAATTAACCTGACATAAAGAAGTCATCTGTCTTATCAAACCAATCGAAGTAAATAACGATAACGTGCTTCACATTGATACAAAGTACAATTGAAGAGAAGGGCTATAAAATACATCAGAAGGGTTGGAAAAAAAAAACTCATAAATCATTTCAAAACACGCTTTCTTCCATTGCCTATAGGTATGCATTGCTCAGAAGATTAATTACATTGCAAAAGCAACTTGCATTTTCAAGGTCAAAGTAGACATAGGATATGACATGGTCATGACTAACAGGGCTTAAAAATTCCTGCTAGTTGCTAACGACTTGCAAATTTGTGATGCAAGCCAAACTACATCTTGACATGTCAAACAGCAAGAGAATGACAGCAATGCTACGATCTTGGATAAAACTGTTGGGACACCTTGCCATATATTACCATTATAATCCTAAATTTTAGTTGACAGGATAACATGAAACCCTGCACCCTCTTTTAAATGTTACACTACAGGAATGTACGCTGTGAACAGTAATCCTATAGCCAACATTGGAAGGGAGAGCAAGGTGTCCCAAGGAGTTTTGTCCATGGGAGCAATTTTGGAGCGCATGGTGGAAAGAAAATTTCTCATTTTGGACAAGGTGCATTACAAAATTAGAGGCGTATGGATCTCACAATTTTCAAAGTAATTGGGATTTCAACTATGAACATAAGAAGTATAATTTCTATTTGGGGGATTGACAGCATTTACAATAATATTATTACCATAAACCAACTTGTGCTGCTAATCCTTCTTGATGCATAGAATATCACTCCCACTTTGATGTTTAACCTAAGTGCAAATGACACTGTAGTGGAATGTAAGGGATTTGTTTGTTTTGTGTTAAGGTTATGTATTCAGAAGAATGGATGTTCTGCATTCTGTGTAAGTTAACACCTGCAGGGTTAAATGGGCTGTGCAATCAGTATGCAAATTGCGTTTATTGAAGTCTAATGAACCATGTTTACTATAAATGCGTTTGCGGTGCACGTGGTTCGCACTTCCTCACTAGACCTACATTATTTCGTAGAACTGTACTGTATGTAGCTGAGAGTGCACCTCTCCACATTTTACGAGTCATCTGTATTCTCATCTTATATACTGTATTCTGCGTAATGGGAACTACTTATGGACTGCGAGTAAACGACCAGTAAACCCAAAGAGGTACAGTGTAATTTATCTTTTACAGGGCCTTTCTATTACTTGCCTTGTCGGACTTGCGTGTTTGTATTGCGTTGCCTTGTAAGGTATAGTGACTACAGTTAAAGGGGTGTTGCGTGTAATTGGTTGGGAAATGCGAAGCATGTAGTTTAACATATTGAGCAACTGTACTATCTATATTGTTGAACATTTGGGTGTACCTTTGCGTGATTAGGCAGACATTGGTATTGTAATTTGCGGAGTAAATTGTAAATTGAAATGATACTGTATTGTCTGTAAAACGTTAATTGTGTCAATTGTGTGCAATGTGTTATAATGTCAAGTGCAATTTGTCATAGTGCAATTTGTGAATCGTATTTTCAGTGAACATTCCAATTGTATTTATTTGTATTTTTGTCAGTTATAACGGAGTTAGAAGTCAGGAGTAAAGGAGTTCAAGGTCTAATAAACCGTTACTCCCGTCACGGCTCTTTACTGGTTTGTTTGACTCATGCAAACTCTTGCTACACAAACGGCTACAGTAATAACTCTGTGCGGCAGGAATCCTTGAACTGAAAGTTATTTGATGCCGGTCATGATTCTCTCATATCTAGCCACCTGTAGAAGGTCATTGTGTTCACTCTACTCAGTCCGCCCTCATCATTGACATCTATGTTCTATGCTGGTCCCGTGCATGCTTCTGGCCAGTCAAAATTGTCATTCTTGGACAAAACTGTTGGGGCACCTTGCCGTTCATTGCGATTACAATGCTAAATTTTAGTTGAGAGAATAACATGAAACCCTGCGCCTGTTTTAAATGTTGCACTACAGACATGAATGTACACTGTGAACAGTAATCCTGTAGCCAACATTGAAAGGGGAGTGGGGTGTCCCAAAAGGTTTTGTCCAAGATTAAATTGTTCAAATGAGAGTCTGTGAGAGTAACTGGTACATTTTAACACACTGCAGAACACTTGTCTGAGCACCAGGAACCTGTGATGAACTTTGTCTACTCCAAACTTGTGCATGCAATTCAAAGTGCTACATAACAATTATCTACAATAAAGAAGTTTCTTTCCATTCGTTCATGTCTGCCTTCTTATACATGTCTGCCGTCTTATATACTGATGTCCAAAGTATCATTACAAAATATAGATTTCTCAAAAATATACAACAGAGGGGCTTATTATGTTAATAAGCTTACCGGAACATGTCTCAATGGAAGTTCTACCATTCCAAGGAAGTCATCCCTGGTCTGAAAAATAAACAAAATCATAGTTATGTACATAATTTTAATAACAATTACATACTGCATAATTTCAACAGCAAAACTACAGTGAAGCCCTGTACACATGTAGCTACGTGTCGTGTGCCAGTTACCTAATCAATGTTCTCTTCAAGGCAGATTCACCATGAAAGAAATTTTGCGGAAAAGATGACTGAACAAAATTTATCTCTGGCTATATCTTTAAGGAGGACAGCTACTGTACAGTAGTTGCAAAATACATTTGATAATTTTTCGGCAACTTCGAACATGAATCCCATAATTATAATCGGCCAAAAATGGCTGAACAATCACAATACTATGGTGAAAATGCCTTTGAGCTGAAACAAAACACAAGTTCAAAATCAATTTCCTCTTAATTACAAATCACCCTCCATTCAAATTTTATGCAGTGTTTGCTGTCAATTCAAGGAATGGCTGGTCAAACCTCTGCTGGCAAATATAAGGGTAATAACTCATAACCTTTGAAAGATGTATCGTGTTTGGCTCAATTGGAGGTAAGGATGCATACAAGGAAAAGTCTCCTACAGCTGCATTCCTGGATGTATTTATTCAGCAGATAAATTAAGATTCAGTCACCAAGTAGTGGGAAGCCACATGTTTGTTCTTGAACTAATCTTAATTATTCTGGAAAGAATTTGAAAACTTATTTTTTTAATTGTGCAAATTCATCACTAATTTTGTTATTTTATGCTTTTTGGGACCTGACTACAGGTGCTACTAGTTATAGATTTTATCTCTTTCTCTTTAATATGGTGTATATTGTAAATTGTTTCTTTTACTTGAGCTTTTCATTGTACACTGCTTTGAGTTTTATTGGAAAGCACTTTATAAATGACACTATTATTATTCATTCTCAGAACTCTGTAATGACCTTTTGAGATGACATGTCCAGATAATGACATCTACATATCACAGGGCAGATCTAATTGCTAATGTCACATGACCTTTGAACTCTACTTTCAGTACATATGATGTTCTCCTTGTCATTGCTGTATGTGAAAAGCCAAGCTGCCCCACCTCCCAACCATCACTTTTCAAGCTTTTGTACAATACACATGAGAAACAAAGATTACACTTAGACCCCCAAGACCTGCAAAAGTCACAATTTATTGACGTATCTAGTATCAAATTTTTCGGTTACAACAGGTTTTAAGAGTTCCCTGCAAAAACGGTGGCCACAGACCAAGAATTCGCTGCAGTTGTCATGCCCATGGCTTACACAGTAATATGGCCGATAGTGGTATCTGGTGAGCTTGATGACCCTCTAACACTTATAAACGTGATGAGTGGGATTATTTCTTTACGTAACTCACCAGTCTATTCTCATCAAAGACTTCAAACAAGAGTGTGTGACTTGCTGGTATAACCTGAGAAGCAACGAAGAATACACGATTACTCAGCACTTTGAATGTGGAAAAACCAGGTTGTCAGCTATTGACATGCACTGTACAGTATATAAAGATTATAAATTGTTCATATTGTAAAAATAATTTCAAAATTGGATCGACAGTTCAGAGTGTCGGTAAGAACACATAAAAGGGAGACTGAACAGGGGGCAGAGTACTGTGTCACGGTGGCAGCTTGTTGAATGATGTTGCATAGTGATTTAATGTACATGGCTTACACCTGTCTGTACTACCACTGTGTCATACTGACTAAGGGGCTAATCGGCCACACAGGTGTGAGGTAAGAGATGTCCTCATGAGGTGAAGTTGATGAGAAAAAATTTGTTGGTGGACTGGACAAGAATTTGTTGAATAAGTAGCTGAATGTCAAGATTATGGATGCCTGGGCTGGTTTCAAGACCCAGTTTGCTCTTGAACTGTTTTAACGAAATGTAAATAACGTAATTCTGCAGCAGTTGATCTGTCATAGTTAACAGGTATTCAAATCCATATCGGTATGTACTGGTCTGGGTTACACTACAGTACTTCAGCTTGGCAGACAACATACAGTCATGAATGCTGCACTCTACTACGCTCAAACACGGATCAGTTGAAAACCAATCAATGCAAGTTAGGATGATATGGATGCGAGAATACAGTTGGAGCTTCCACCACCACCAGCAAAACTATTGAACACTGAGATTTAACTCCCATTAGTAAGGACCTCAATACAGTACATACTACAATCACACGCTGACGCATTGGGGTTTGGATCTATGAGTATCGTCGACAGATCTAGACATCTGGAGGGCGATCAGTACCCACATATACCAAAGTCCAGGTAGTGCAAAAGTTCAAATTTGTTTATTAAAAACTTAACTTGTTATGTAAGGTCCAGGTTAACTTGCCCTACTTGACTATATTGCTTAGCTATGTATATGGTTTGATGATTTAAAAAAAAAGGGTGTTCTATAAAATTGATAACCTCTGTAACTTTTGCAAAGAAACTGAACAGTTGACAATGAATAGTCACACAATATGGTCATCAGTGTTCAAGTGGAATTGGCTTCAACTTTGTTTTTGTTACAAAAGGTGAAGAAAAACAAATTGCCCCAACTGGACATTCATAATTCATTACGTCACAGGATCCTGAGAGGGGAATGGTTGAACGTTGGGTAGGAAGTAGAGGAACCAGAAAGTTTAAGGACCTTGTGACTCCTTGCCAACATCTCCTATTTTTTTCCCAAACACACAGAATCACTTTAAAAAGAAGAGACCAAGGGAGCCGAAAGGGACCATATCAAAACAAAAACAGAACACAAGAATGTAAAACACATATTAAAATTATGACATATCAGAAAGTTCCTGACACCAAAGTGAGGTTAAAAGTCTGCAAAAAAAAAAAGAAACCTGAAAAATATTTCTCTGCTTAAGGGTAGTTCCATTGGGAAAAGGTGACTATAACAAAGACCTTTATTAATCTTGACAGGGACTTGCAGGCAAAGAAGTAGCTGATGAATCCAAAAAGCTATGTTAAGTGATTGTAAATCATGTTTTGGAGAGGGTTCCAAAAACAATGGGATTTTAATAGCTTGTTGAAGAAAATGTGACTAAATTCTATTTAGCAACATTTATCTGCCATTAAACATCTATTTTTGGCAAAGAGCAAGGATGTGGGAATGAGAATGAGCCATTCTATTGCATTTCAGTGATGACAAGATGAGACACATTATTTGAAAAAAAATGTTACACATTTGTTATGTACAAGTAGGTCCTCAAATGTCAGATTTGCTATAAATACAAATCTCTAAGATCGTTAACTGCAATTTTCAGATCTGTCTAAATATGAAATCATGATCTTCTCAGTCTCCCATAGGCAATCCAAAAAACAGAGATCACCTACTCATCAAATACTACCAATTTTACAGTTTAAAGTGCTATTTACATCCAGTTGCTGAGAGATCATCCTTAATATGTTTTCATACTTTAAATTCTGGTGACCTCAAATGACCTTAAGCCTCCATGAAAAATGATAGAGGTCATCTACCTACAGTGGACTACAAAACACAACACCTTTGAAGTTCAAGCACCTTTCCCTTCTTGAGATACTATGTTTACATGGTTTTAAAACTATGTTTTCTATTGATCTCACATGACCTTTGACCTCCATAAAAAATGACAGACATTATCTACTTGATGTGCTACCAGGGATAATACTTTGAAATTCCAGCAACATTCCGTTGCTGATGAGATATATGCCTTTTACTAGTTTTCATACTTTAAGCTCTGATGACCTCAAATGACCTGTGAGTCCTATGAAAAACAATGGGATCATTTACTCACAATGGACTATCAACACACCAACTTTGAAGTTCAAGCACCGTTCCCTTTTTGAGGTATTATGCTACAAGGTTTTCAAACAATGTCCTCTATTGACCTCACATGGCCTTTGACCCCCATACAAAATGCCAGACATCATCTGCTCATCAAGTGCTACCAGTGATAAGAGATTCAAGTTCCAACAACATTTCATTGCTGATACATCTCCTTTACTAGGTTTTCATATTTCATGCTATGGTCACCTCAAATGACCTTTGACTTACATGAAAAACAATAGGGATCGTCTACTTACAATGGACTACCAATATAACAACTTTGAAGTTCAAGCACCTTTCCCTTCTTGCGACATCGTGTTTACGAGCCAGGGCATCACATACACACACGCATACATATACACACATGCCATCACCATCGCATAGATTCCTTGCCTGCCTTCAGCAAGGAATAAAAAAACAAACTGTTCTTAATTGAACAGAGCATGGTAGGAGGTAGTCTTTCATTGCACTGTGACTTCATTGTAATATATTCAAGCGATATGATGTAGCTACTTCGTAAGCTACGTGTGGTGATGTCAGCAGTCGAAACGCGCAAAACAGACAACGACCAACAATGTTCTTCTGCTCTTTAATGTTTACTGGATTATACATGTCTCAACTCAGCAACATTTGCGGAATTAAACGGTTTACTGCAAACATAAAATTTAAGAACAAAGAAAGTAAAATAGCAACTGCATGCATTCCATGAATATCACAGACTACCTTTAAGACATTCTGCAATAGCCCCCTCTTTGGGGGAATCCCCCTGATCGTGACCCGATCGTGACCCCTGTGCCCTCCGGCTGCCTAACACAACATGTCCTACAACCATAACACACCTTATTTAGCCACAGGGCTCGAACACTTCTCATGTCGCTTGCCAATGCAACCCTTCTTTGTGACTGATTATTACTCTTAACATACTTATACATGAACTAACAGGAGCGTACACATGGGCGCTGACGTTTAACTATACGGTAATACATATAACTCATTCATGCTGAACGATTTAGTCAAGAAACAGGCCAAGAAAACATGCATGAAACTGAGAGTATAAATGGGCCTCCCTACATGCTTAATAGATTACGTACAAATATCTGATACACAATATGATTTGTCTATGAGGGCCCCGCATGAGTGTCAAACTTTTTACTTCGAAGTTTAGGAGTAATAACATGCAGTAGTGAGCTAATCCTTTGTAGGAAATAAAGTTAGCAACATTGGTAGACTCACCAACTGTCTGATAACCAAGGAAGCAAGGTAAAATCAGGTGAAATCTTCAAACTATTTTGGAACTTCTTTTGACGTGACTTATGTCGTAATCGTTCTTATCGAGAGAAACAAAAATGGTGGCGCTGCGCAAACTATCATGCCGCTATAATGACACTGGAAGGAATCATACAGTAGGTGGTTCATTTATCCTTAGATGGGCTTACATTTTCTTCTTATTTCCCATATTGTGACACGGGAGGCTTCCGTAACATTTCTCTGACAAGCATGTATATTTCCCTGCAAGTTTTCTGGGTAATCTAATGACCATCTTACCCTTTCTTTCAGCACCATGGCACTGAAAATTCAAAATTAATGATGTGAACATCCATAGGTGGTTTGGGGTCATCACGATGTCAGACTTCCAACTAAGCCAACCCAGTAAGGCAAAATGAATGCAAAGTATAGTACCTAAGTGTCAAGTCTAAATGCTGCCAGGAACTTACCCTGAACTGGAAGTCTTCATACCATTTGGGATTCAATGACTGAAATTAAAACAGTGAAATATGGTTGAAATATGTTACAACAGTACAACACAGTCAGTATCATGACACCAAAACATCAGAGAGACATTAACCAAAAGAGGACATTCATGAAATAAACACTATCATGAATGGAATTCAAGAAAGGAACACATATGTGAGAACATAAAAGATGACTGATATTCCATTGAAAGAGTGACATCCATCTCAGAAGACTTAACCCATAGGACTGCATGAAGTAAAGTGACATGTGGTAAGTCAGACAACCATTGTGCAATGTTGACATTCTACTGTATTTCCCACGGTAGTGATACAGACATCTCACAATGGAAATGGCATTCATGTTAAAGGAAAATAGGATGTTTATAATGCACCAATATGTCATACAAAGCAAATACCTTTCATCACTGTTAAGCCGGTTAGGTGCATCGATAAGCCTCGACAACACACTCTTCTCCACACAACATTATGCATGAGATGAGTTACCAAACACATCATTTGCATTTTTGAAAGTTTGGGTGAACGAATTCTTGAACGTCTTTCACTGTTCTTCCTTATTTGGAATAATCTATCATTCTGTGCTTTTGAAAGATTGCGTGAACAAATTATTCTTTGAATTTTTGAAAGTTTTGAATTTTGTGAAAGTTTAAATTTTTGAAGAATTTTTGAAAGTTTTGGACAGTTTGGGTGAACAAATTATTCTTGAATGTCCTTCCTTATTTGGAATACTCTATCTTCTTGTGTCCACAAATATTTGTTTCAAAAGTATGATTTTCTAAAATATATGCCTTATTTCCCTTTGAAGAACAACTTACAGTATGGAGGATGAATATCCTACGATCAGGCTAGCACCAATGGTTTGCATTACATTCAAACATGGCAGATAGCCTATTGCATAGTATCATGCTCACACACTCAAGTTAGAGGGCACTCACCCCAGAGGTAACTTTGATACAGTTTCTATTTAAGACAAAAGCAGTATCTTAAACACCATTCACTAAATGAATATATTCAGGCAAATGGACAGTCAAGGTTTTAGACAAGAGTTCTTGTACTGGAGATATTCATTAAACAGAGACCTATGTTGCAAGTGAGGTGTTTTGCAAGCAGGAAACTTCAGTACAATGATGTCACATGTAACCTGTGATGGATTTTACAGGCATTACAACAAAATCACACAACTGGCCACAGTATGTAGCACAACTTGAAAAAACAAACAATGCCAGAGTACAAACATTGTCAGGCCAAGCTGTGGCAATACAAGGCAATATGTAGACACAGAAGGTGACAATATCGCTACTCAAAACCGTGCACAAAGAACACTAGTCTGTGTTTCATAAAATTCACATACTTTAAGTATATTATGGTGAATGAAGGGCTTGAATAAATGTCAGCTCACACAGCAATACCACATTAAAACAGAAGACTCACAGACACTAGCCAAAAATTGGGAAATCTGCCCCAAGTAGGCTACACATTCACCAGCTGTAAATGCTTTTGGTGGACACATGTAAGTGCTGTTCATTATTTGCAAGACACTGTATTGAAAATGCATCGCAATGTAGGAAGCAAACAAGATTGAAATGAGGCCTGAATGGGTAACCATCTAACATTTTGTACTAATGGAAGAACATTCCTTACTATAATTATTTCAGGGGAGAAACAGAAGATATTTCTCTGTCTTCTCTTGTGTATTATTTGTTTTTCAAGTTGAGGATACAACAATTCTTTAAATTCTCAACTTCTTGAGAAAACTGAAGATTACAGATGTGATTCATTCTCTATCCTAACAGTCTTTACAAAAAATTACTTTTGTTGCCCCATCACTAATAAATCACCAAATTCACTTTCTGTAATAAATTTTGGTATTACTCCAATTTCAAGTCGACTGTAAGAGAACCCCATGTTAGTGAAAGAAGCTAATTATCTTCTGATATCAACTCACATGATTCTTCAGAAGAAAGGGAGAGATGGTTTAAATTCTACCAACCTTAATTTCAGTTTTGTTTCAATTTATTAAAAACTCCATGTGTCTTTCTTTCAGTTTTCTCTTGAATTTATCATCAAACTGAAGCTTCACTTCGCTTCGTATTTTTCTTTGAACTCAATTTTCTATAAATCAATCATTTATCCTTGATTGCTTTTCTGTTGGACCTAATTGGGTGAACCTTCAGTAACCATAGCTATCAATAGTTGTATACAAGGGTGACTTTCTTTACAGGTCTTTCCTGCTACACTAAAGTCTGCTGCTTTTAGATCTTAGACTTTTTGCCTTATTTTCAAGTTTGTCAATTGTTTACACTAATGAAAACAGTTGAATAAGAGACTTTAGAACAACGGATACTTCAGATTAGAAATGTTTTCAATCTTTACATATAATTTTCATCCCTAAGAAAGGGAATTCTTTTTTGAAGTTGGTTTGAAAGTAAATTTGCTAATTGATACAAACAATGGTTTCCTTAAAATAAACATTTTCCTTTGTTACCACTATTTCTTTTAAATTTAGAAATGCAAAATGTTCTAAAAAAATACCATAGGACAGCACATTATCAGTGAAAATCAACAGGTAATTAAAAGTGTAATTACCTTCTTGACTGTCTTGGTGTTTGTGGTTGCAATGACATCATTGCCCATGACCAACTGAATTCTCACATATGGATCGCTATCAAAGAAAAGAGAGCAAAAAAAAAAAAAAAAATTTGAAGCATGCTTAGAGTATGAAAACCTGCAAACCAAGTGACCGTTGTAAACGTGACTGGTGTTTTCATACATAACATGGGTACCTGGACAGTATTTTACAACTCAGTACTTTCATAAAACATAGAGTAAAAAAATGATCCAATCTCTGCGTGAATACAGGGCTCATGTCAGATTACCAAAGTTCGCCCACTATACATCCTGCAGCATATAGTTTGTGACAGGCTTTTTCTGCTCTTTCTCTGGAAAAATCGATGGTCCCATTAATGAGTAGTCTGAGTAGGTGTAGGTGGGTGCATCTAGTTCACTAGTAAGATCCTGCCAGACAAACGTGATGTGTGGTACGGTGAAATGCCAATGTTAATCATACAGCTGACATTTCGGTCCGTTACCCGCCGTGTAGGAGGAACTATCACTCAGTTCCTATTTTCAGGAAACTGATGAAAATGCTAAGAACGACGTTTATCACATCGTCGGGCATAGAGAGTGTCAATCTATTATTAATGTCCTTTCTGTCACATGACCTTGTGAATGCTTTTCAAAATTAATATCCACTGGTGTTTGCATCAGGTGCCTTCCCTGGCTACCAGGCCAAATGTCAGGACCCAGTTTTGACATTCTCACCCAGATGATCCAAAGTTTCACTTAAACATCTATTGCATGTGTACCAAGTTATACTCTTACGTACCCACGAAACGGACCGACAATGGACGCATGGACGTAGGTGTCCAGGTTCGAATTTTGGACCCGGTATAAACACTGATATATTCATATACCAGGGAAAAAAATCGTTCTTTCAATTATATTATTTGGCAGTTTTTGCCCAATAACTACCATAAGCTACAGTAAAAGAACCAACAGGATGACAAAAGATGTTTGTCCAAAGAACTTAGAAGGTACTGACCAGGAAGGAAAAAGACTTCTGTACACATGCCGCATGGTAGACAATCAGCAAGAGATAGGAACAATGGATATTGTGTTGAATAACATCACATGCATGTAACATGACCTTGTGTCTCCTCCGACATTCAGCAATTATTCCAAACTGCATTCCCAGCATCAAATCAATTTTGCTAAAATTCAAATTTAAAATATAAAAGCTACTCCTGAAGGAATGATGGAATGTTACACTGAGAATAGGAAAATGTTTCCAAAATTGAAAGTAATGAAAAAAGGACAAGTTTATTGAAATCACAACCACAGTTTCAGCTCAAAAGCACTTTTTAGTGGTGGAAAATGAATTATCTACACAAAGTTCATTTGACTTTTTGGGACTGGCTAGCAACTATGGCAGACTGTCAAAGGTCAACAGTCACTAAACGGCCAGCACAGTCTATAAATGCAGTAGTTATGTAGAGATGGTACCTATGTGACATCCTCACTAGCATGGTTTGCGAACATAGACTTGACATTCAATGAAAATGTAATAAGAAATAAGAAAGTACTACCATCTTACGACGTGCGTCTTAATGTATCTAGGTAGGTAACACTTTCCACAGGGGACTTTCAGCAAGCTTACCTAGCACCAAATATATCTTTCTTTGCCAGAGAAACGCCTTCCAATATGCGCACCTTCACAATGCGAGTTGGTTCGGTCTGTAAAAGAGACAAAATGTGATGGGAACACGTTGAGATGTATGGAAAAATTTTTTCTTAAAATATGAACCTCAAAACAGGCAAATCGCAAGGATATGGAGTACTGCAGTCTAAAGTAGGATAATAGTAAACACCAAGCGTATTGTACGATATATATGCAGTAAAATAGCACAAAATGAAGATGAACTAGAGAGACATCTAGATGAGAGTCATCAAATACTGAGAAACTTAATTTTCAAACGGTCAGATCCTCTTAGGAATCTAACATGAATAATAAATTTAACATTGACTGACAGCTTACCGACATGAACAGTAGTTCTAGAGGAGATATAAATTGTCTAATTTATGTTACATAGCATCATGATCATAACTGACTGATGCGAAAATATATTATGTAAGCATAGAAGTTTTCCATCTCTGTTGACATATTTGATGCAGATAGTGACCGTTGACATCATAAAACAGAACATTAAAATGCCGTGACCAGGCAACTCCCCCCAGACAATTTTCCTTTTGCAAATTCTCACCACACAACATTCCCCAGCCCCCCAATTCCCCCACAAACAATTTCCAACCTGGAGAATTCCACTTTGGACACCTCCCCCCTTGACAATTCCTTTGGAAAAAAACAGTTAGGGTTAAGGAAAGTGGGGATTTGTAAGGGAGGATCGGTCGAGGGGGGGGGATTTCCAGGACCCTTGAAATGCACCACTGGACAACTACCATTAACGTAGCATGATTTGCTGTTTATATCAGAGTAAACAAAGCTGACTGCAGAACACGTCATACGTCCAAGAGCAACAAGTATGTATGAGAGTGTGAGTGGTATGTTAGGCTTACTATAAATTACATAAAGCAGTGAATATCAGAGAAACTGTTCAAGTTGACATTGAATACCAGGAATCAAAAAACAAGGATCATGGAAGAGATGAGAAATGTACAATCATGCAAGGAAAGGTAACCTGATCTTTCCCTTCTACCCTTCCCTCACAGTGAGTAATATATTGTATGTATAAAGACATTTCCTGGTAGGGGAATCCTGTTTAATATAAGCAAATCATCCAGTGGGTCAATAACCCCAATATACAGTCTCAGGAAGTGACATGTGACTCTTGGGCAACTGTGCAATCTCAGAAAGTGTGACTTTTGGGCAACTGTGCAAATATAGGACATGCATTTCTCACAATACATCAACTTAAAGAACCAAAACATTTTTTTTTCTTTCATCTTTTCCCACAAACATCAATGCATGAAATTATTGACAAGTCACTGCATCAAAATAGTATCATGGTGTCTAAGTGGAAGCACTTGCATCCAGTGATGTTTCAGACAGCACTAGGTCAGGCTATATTGTATATGTGTGTACAATGTACAATACACCACAAATGAGATCTGGGACAACCTTTCCTATATTAGATCATATTCACCAATGTGCTGTGCATATGTGCACACTGATTTGACCTTCATCAAATATCGCTCTGCTCTATTGGAATCAAGACGAAGCAAGTTCACACTACAGAAGGTTCGCATTAATTTTATCCCTGTTTAGTTTTGGTCTCTAAATTTATTTTATTTTTTCTGACTAATATCATAAAACGACAGGGGCATACCTCCACATTTGGGAGAATCGAAAGATTGGAAACACAGAGAAACTATGCTTAATGTCACTCGTACTTCTGTCCATCATGTTTAAACTAAGTAAACTGTAGTCTCAGTGAATATCACATAAAGAAAGCAAATGAGCATAATAGTCCACGTGGTAGACAATATGAGTGGGATTTCCCCTGAAACTGTCTGACCTTAGTATTACTTGGGAGACAACATCAATCTGGACAAATAAATCTGTAAAGCAATTTGGTCTGCAACCACAGAAGCAGACAGCAGTGCCAATATTACCTTGAAAGTTACCAGATATCGTGTACAATGCTGGGAGATTCATCACAAGCTCCAATACTTGATAGGGCTCGAAATGGCTTGATAGGCAATATGATAGGGCTATCATGTTTCAGTTTACTTGTTGAGCACATACTGTGTTAGTCAAAAGCCAACATTGTAGTTTACACAGCAAGCTCTTTGTCAGGGCTTAGCAACAGAGAAGAACCAACATGCATATTTTGCGCAGCATTTTATTGGTGTGGATGGCGTCAGAGTATGGCCGCTATGTATTTGTAGCACACTGTTGGAACTGTACAAAAGAATTAAGAACCCATCCTGACTGGTCTGGCATTTACAGTATGGAAACTACGGACAAACAGGATTCGGACAAACTTTAGACCACTAACCGCCAAGCACATCCTGTCTTTGGGGAAGTCCCCTTTCAATTTCTAATAATGTCATATAGTCAGTACAGTCATACAGTATGTTCAAAGCAAGGCCAGTCATTATACAGGACTGTAAGTAATACTCTCAGAAAAGGTCAGGTGACCACTGAACATGTATGTTTTTCTTCTTAACATAATACAGAAAGTAAAAGACAAAATTGTTAGTGGTGGTGAGGAACTGTGTGGAAGAGATGGTTGTAGAAGGATACAAACGTCTAGCACCTCACTTAGGGTGAAGTTAAACAATGCGTAGATCAAGTGTAAGCATAGGATAAGTATAAGCAAGGGGAAGTACATATTGTAGCAAGCATATTGTATATAATTGGATCCTATGGAAATTACTAGAAAAGGACAGTACTTTTATGGCCTTACTATACATTCATGATATGTTTCAGTGATTGGGCAATTGTTCACTACTGTGGGTATACAAAGTCAGTTAAACACGATGACTCTTTGCCTACAACCAAATGTATCCCAGTCAAGATCACCCTATGAGGTACCTACATACCAAGTTTGATATTGACCTTTATATAAAACCTTAAAGTTACGGTAATGAACATGTGTCACATACACACACATGCATGTGAACAAATATGTACACACATCATCAGCACTGCACTGATTTCTCCACTTTCAGGAAGGAGCAAAAACCTGTCCCACGGTCCCATAATTGTGACAAGAATGCACACGTGGCAAACATTCACAATATTGTATCGCCAATTTACAGGATATCCTCAATCACTTTTTTGCAACAAGTGTAACCAGTTTGTTGTCTTTTAGTAACTTTTAGTACCTTAGCTTATTAAACATACTACCCAGTCACACTTCAGTAACTACACATGAATTTTTTGACTGTCATCAAATATTCAAGTTCACTTTTGATACAAAATCCTAATGTGTAACCACATTCTGTTATTTGTTCTCCATCTTTTACAGTCCTTGCAGTACTTTAAGTACTTTAAATTGAGTCACCATTGCACTGCTGCAAGGAAGGGGAGGTCCACATTTCATTTCTTTAATTCCCTATTGCAAACAGGAGAGAGATATACTGTACAGTACTTGAAGCAAACTGGTTATAAATAAAAAATGACTGTACAGAAAATGTATAGAAAAGCAGGGTAAAAAAACCCCTAAAATCAAGGGGGTAGTTGGGGTAAAACAACCCCTTCCATGCTGCAATCAATAATTCCCTTAACTTTTAAGTACTTAAGTCAAGGGCTTGACACCTACATTGAAGTTTGAACCCCTTATTTGAATTTTTCACGATGTAATCATACATATGTGACAGAAGGTTTATTTTTGTTGCTTCCATGCCTAAAGACCCATCTATAATTCAGGACTCAAATTACCCACACTATTTCCTTTTCTCTGTGAACTAACTTCATTTGTTTTTTTACTCTGAAACTGCGTACAGAATAAGAGGTTAAAAAAAGGGCAAAATGTTTTAATTACACATGGACTAATATCAAAAATACTTAAAGGTAGCCTGTGGACGAACACTAAAATATCATAGTGTCAAAAACCACTACTGCTGTGAATATAGTACTGACTTCTGAAGCGACAACAAGATTCATTTTTGTAGTTGTGCTATGCTTGTAAAAGGCAAGAACATAGTTGTAAATAACTGGAATGTTAAAAAAATAGTATTTTAAATATAATTTTAAAATAACAGGGGTTTTTACCACGAAATTATTTTTTTAAACCCTGTTCATAGATATCTGTGGGAATAAAAAACGAAAACAATTTTTCAAAATGCCTCAATCTTTCACAAAATCAGGCTTTTTATCATTGTAAAAGATATTTTGGGCAGTTAACATCATACAACCGTCCCTATTTATTAAATTTTTTTACCCCCATCTCACTATATTTATACATTGAGAGTGAGCCTAAAATTTTTATATTAGCAGGATCAAAGGCAATCTGAGAAGACACAGGCGGTCGCACAGCTCTTCAAAATTATGGGGGATCCATGTTTACTGCTCTTAAATCAAAGTCACAGTGCATTCAAACTAGCAAATTAATATTACTTCTTCCATACACTGTTAATACATGTACATCCTACACCAACTTCATATGTTTTCTTCACATATCAGAGTACTGGTGTACATAGAAGAACAATGCGGTTCTCTTCTTTGAATCTTCATTACATTAAAGTACATGAGCAAACTTCCCTTCAACAGCATATTCTTACTTGTGACAAAGACTGTACACTGACTCCCAATACACAGTCAATGTGAGAAACAAAATATGAAACGAGAGTGGGGATCATTGTACGGTTTTTGAAAATGTTTTGTTTGCATAGAATTAAAATCATTGCTTCACCTGATTTTAATCTTCATACAGACACAGGAATTCAGTGGTCTATCATTTTTTGCATTGAAATGTTTGAAAGGTATCATTAGCATGTGACCTATGCAAAGGTTTTATCATGCAATACTATTTAAAGTTGACCTTCAGTTTAGGATAAGTATTTTGAAAGTTCTACATGGTTCTCACAGAAGGTTTTAAAGTTTCTTCTCTACTTTCATTTATTTTTTTTTAACATTGTTCATAGTGTAGTTGGCTGGTCTCCATCATTAGTCCTCTGTGTAGTGACAATCTGGTTACCAGCATATCACAATTTAAATAGGAGTAGTACTGTTGTTTCAGAATTCTACCAGAGAATTCCACTTTTTCTGTCTTTGTAAAACTCTGGAAATCTGATGATGTTAATCTGATTATTTTAATAGACACTGACAAAAATAACAAACACTGAATTTACCATACAACCGCATTTGGTCTATCAGGTTTTATTTTTATTATACACCTTTATTACCTTGTTTCAGGAAAAACATGTTGAATTTTCTTAACCATATAAAACAATAATTTTACCAAACATCATCTGCCTCCACCAGGGTGGCAACACATCAGATCCGTTACACCAGGTCGGAGTTCATACTCCCACACACTAAGATCAGCCCACTCCCATGCTGTCCCCATCTCCTTCCGCCATCCTGGATCTGCCACTGAATTCATGAGCCCAGACAGAGCTGTAAGAGTCCTATCGTTAAAATAGCATGAGCATGTTTCTAAATGAATGTTTATCTACAAAACAGGGGAGTTTTAAGGTGACAATGATTGTGTAACAATTGACAAAAGGGAGGGCTAATAATACACACAGCTGGTGACTTTGTTACCAGAACTTAGGCAAGGAGCCCTACAACTTCAGGTGGTGTCTTTCCCTTGACAACAAGAAATTCCAACACAAGATCCTGGCATGGCCCATCTTCTTCTGTATGGGGTTCAAACTATACAATTGGACCATAGCTCCAAAGTACAGTGATGCTAGAAGCAGGTCCAACTCTGAAATGTCAGTTGGTAGACCTGTGGAGGACTATCAGAGGAGGGGTATGTCAAAATATCTTGAAAAGTAGAGGTGTCTAGGCACAAATTACTTTGTGTCATAAAGCAAAGAACAAGCATGCATTGCCGACAGCTGAATGTACTATGAAATTTGGTAAAGTGATGTATTTGGTTGGGAGGAACAATACTTTGTCAAATGCAGGGTTGTTTTATTTCCATAAAGCTGATTAAAATCAACGATTTAAATCATGATTTTTATTTAAAAAGTCATGATTTTATATCAATTTTCTTGATTTATATCGATTTATTTGATTTAAATCACTGATTTATATTATGATCTTTAAAAAAAATAAAAGGAATCAACAACCCTGGTTAAATGTGAATCTCAATTATGAAGATTTGAAATGTTGGTATTTCAGAGGGCTGGGCAAGTCAGCGGGGTTGGGTTTTCAAATGCATGCCAAATCTGTGAAATGAGAGTCACTTTGGAGATCTGCTGAACTCCACATGTATGGATTTGCTCACACACTGGGTAGAGGGTACATTAATTAGCAGGAAACTGACTCAATCATGGGCAGAGGTTTTCCAACACTACCTACAAGCTGAAATGACGGCTAGACTAGGTACTTTCAGGGCTACATCTATATTTAAGGCACTGAACCTGTTGATCTAACTTAACGTTAAAACAGAAAAACACAAGGTAAGTCAATAAGTGTTAAGCTTGGCCTAGACAAACTTAACATGGGATAACTGCGGGTTATACTTGACTACACTATGTAAGGGTAGGCCCAGGGTTGGAAAACCTCACGAACCTTTCGAACCTGGTTCGCGGGAAATCGGCGACGCTTGCGGGAAATCCTGCGTTTTTTTTTTTAAAAAGCCCGGGAAAAAAACCGGGAAATCTTCAGAGAAACAAAATAAATGAGGGAGAACTGGGAAAATGCTGTTAAACAAATATTAAAAGAAGCTCTGTTGATCGTTATTGCTTACGATACTCACATAGGCAAATAGCGCATGTTACCTGTATGTCAATAAACCACGATGTCCAGTATATCCCCCACAACCAAGCAAGTAAACAGAAATTACCGCCAGTTTGCTTTTCGACACACTTCAGCCGCCCTTCCCACCCTATGAACCCTAGTGCCCAAGGATGATTCGCGCGGAACTCGTGCACTATTTCATCTCCGTCGGTTTTAGTGTTTTTTTTTCCGAACTCAGCACAAGATTCTCTGTGCAATAAATGAGAACGAAGTGCTTTCATACAGTAGGTACCTATTTACACAGCATACATACAGTACATAGCGGCGCAACAGACCCACGCGGCATGGCTTGACCTTTGTACCCTATTTACGTTTACAGTCCTACACACAGATGCAATGGTAGCGCCAAACACCTTTCTGGAAGACGTAACGTTACACGCAGTAAAAAAAATTTCCTCGATTAAACCATTTTGAAATATGGGGGATGACTTTTATTTTTAACTTTTTTTTTCAGCAAATTTCTGCTGCCTGTTAATGGTCACAGTTATCCGCGATGAAAAAGTTCGGTACAAATGTCATAGCTGCAACAGGTGGCTGAATTTGAGTATTATGAATGCAATGTCCATTTTGGGACAGGTGTTCACATTTTTGCAGCTAAAAACTTTTCTTGGAAACATGCTAGGAACTTTTACTGCAAACTCGCAGAGCTGTTTGTAAGTAGCACAGCTTGTAGTAGTTGACAGTGCACAGTGGTCTATGATCAAGACATTTATTCTAGGCCTATTGCATATCTATTTAGCCTAATATCGGGCTCAAGTTTCACTTTTTTCTGACATTTTGTAAGTGACACTTCTTCACATTTAAAAAGGTACCGTATATTGCAAATAGCCTAACGTTAAGCTTTCGTGATTGATTTTTCAATTACTGTACGAGTTTTCAGTTATATTTTTTTGTGCTCAGCTGCACAATTTATCCCTTCAATGTGCTAGGAATCCCAATCTTCCAGTAGCTCGCCCCTGAACCCCCCACAAAGGGTTCCACCCCTACACAAATGT
The DNA here is from genome assembly GCA_021234535.1 of Stichopus chloronotus. NCBI lineage: Eukaryota > Metazoa > Echinodermata > Holothuroidea > Aspidochirotida > Stichopodidae > Stichopus > Stichopus chloronotus. Next base: position 26,099,642 of record CM037836.1, read on the forward strand.
CAGCGGGAATTCGGTGGATTTTCTACTGTGTTCGCGGGAAATTCATCAAGGTTTTCCAACCCTGGGTAGGCCTAGGCTCCAGCTTAGAGCCAATAAAGCCATAAAGCCTAGCCTATGGATGATCCTCTTCTTTGACTTAAACTTAGTGTAGCATGGTTGCACCTCGAATGAAGCACCTAAGGATTTAATTGATGATTATGAAGTTGGTGAAAATCCAAAACACTCATTTAGATGGGGGTTTAGTAAAAGCAGTGCCTTACAAATGCAATGATATAAAAGAATATTCTGGGCTATCCCATTTCATTTCAAAATTGAGCACAACATGACTTCTGCTGTTAGAATATTTTTGTGCACCTTAATTGACACATTGCAACTTTTGTGGTGTTGTAAGCAAAGTCAAATGGCAGAGTAGCATAGGCATGACATATACAAATCATGTATTTTATTTTTTATTTATTTAAACTTTATAAAAAGAGGGTAAGACTCGGTTAGCCAGAGCTAATCTTCCCCGAGGCCCTCTGTACAATGTAAGAGACTTTAAAAGTTAGAAAAAACAAAAAAAAGGTCAAGTTTGTAAACTTATGTCTAGCAGGTGGACCATCAAGAGACGTAGTGGTATTTGAGGTGTATTCTGGGTTGTTTTGTTGAAGCTCTTTACAAATTATGATACGAATCCTAGCATATAAGCAAGGGTGAAAACACCTCATCAAAGAACCAGAAGTTAGACATGCTTCATCACTGACACACTATATTTTAAGGAATTATGACATTCTGCTTTAAATAAAATAGGTTAGATTATCTAATGTAACACCGTTTCAGCAATAGCTAGGGGTAAAATATAAGAATACCCTGCCTTTCAGAAGGTCTTTTTTACAACTACAAGTGGTGTCAGAGTCGCAGTCATGGAAGGAACAACAAATTCAATCATACCAATAGAGGGTACTAATCTCCTTTTACACTAACTCTGACATTACTGCCACTCCAATTCCACTAAAAGTTGTGCTGTCACTACGGCTCTGACTCCAGCAACAACAGATGCATCATCTCCCACCTTCACTCCAACTCAAATACATGTCAAATATTCGTAGCCTATAGTCTCTGACTTCACTGCAACTCCACCTAAAAGTTGTATTGTCCCTGCGTCTCCGACTCCAGTTTAATGGATACATCATTTCCAGTCTCATTCCCAGCCACCTTGACTCTGATTCCTGGTATAAATACATGTCCACCCAAATATGTGTCGTTCTCAAATGTACTTTAATTCCACAAGGGAAGAAAGAGAGAGAAAAAGATTGAACTTCCGTAACCTTTGGAGGCCCACTGCGTGGTTGGGTTCGACCATGACTCCAACGAAAGGAGGAACTTCAAAAGTGCAAGGTATTCTAAAATTACTCATAGGCAAGGGGATGTGTCATTCTATCTGTAGCATGGGGGTACCATGAGTCCATTACCTAACAAACATTTTAAAAATATGAAAACATTCTTATAATATATGAAACTTAACAGAAGTATTCATAAATTTGCCCTTATCATTCTAATACCTTTTGCTTGTGTTAAAAATGAGTAATTACTTGGAAATAGGTCTTGAATTTAACATGGTCATACATAACACTAGGCTTATGATAAAACCTTGGGTCGATCACGTCAAAAAAAGATTGAAATACTGCTTATTATCAAATAAATACGTAATAATGTCAAAAACGATAAAAATATTGTCTCTTTTATCCAAATTTAAACAAGAGTTATACCAAGGACATTCTGGTCAATATTTGGTGCAATTTGAAACAAGTGAGTCAGCAACATTAATGAAACTTAAAAAATTGACAGTAAAAACTTCTATGGAAATGAAAAATAACACAGCAAATACGTGGGTCTGATGTTGTCTGAAGTAAAGCTGATGCAGGCGGTGCCTACTTTGGAATTCCTTTGCATCCACACAGCCTCACTGAAGTTTAGAATGCATGGATTGACTCAAAGTACTGATCAACTCAAGTCAAGGTGTGCAACTTTACATTACAGTAGTGTTTGAGCAAAGGTGAACGTGGTTGTCTCTCATTCTCACATCTAAATCTATAATGACAGGCTAGGCCTACTTCATCAGTTTAATATCTAATTAAGGCAAGGATGGGGATTTCTTCACTTGACAGTTACTGGATAGGCTAGGCTAGGCTATGTTGACTTTACAGAATGGGAAAACCGAACGGACAGTATAGCCTAAAATTGCAGCCTAAGTTAGGCTAAGGACTAAGGTCGTACAGTTAAGCTAAGTTAGGAGAGAGTGTTGCTAAGTCTTGCTCTTACCGCATCCGGTGGAAGTCCATGAACTTCCATTTGTTTCAAAGAAGTTAATCAATTGAAGAAGAAAATCGTTCTCAATTCAGTTCCAACGCAAATTTGGCACTGGCCACAAATGAGATTTGAGACGTCTGTCACTGTCACACAACAACGTAATTAACTAGTGACTACACACTTCACTGTAACATTTCCAGGTAAAGTACGTTAGTACGTACGGAAGTAAGCATTATTGACACTACGTATATGGAAAACACCCTGGAAAACTCAACCGACTTGAACAAGTCAAAAAGAAGCAGGGAGATTGAACCAAGTTCGCTAACACTTCTGGCTAAAGAGTATTTTGTAAAGTATAAACGTTGGAGCCGGGGTACACTTGTAAATTCGGCTTTTATGGTCCCTTCAAAAGTTCATGAATTTCCAGTACCAATCACACGCGCGACAGAAGTTACGGTGTCGTTTACAGTCACCAAATCCAACTAGAACTTAGGTCTTTTTTTCACCACAAAACAGTAAACCCTAAAAATAGCTACATGTGAGTTGTGACGTCAGTGTACGTCGATTGTACTTACTACCAATAAAAGCATGTTGTGTATTTTGGTTATGAGCTGACACGACCGGGCTAATAATGATCACAAGCCCACTAAGTGACAACCACATGTAAGTTGAAGCATTAATTTGAATAGAGACTTGGAGTAAAGATAGCAGTTTCCTGCTTGGATACCAAACGATACCAGAGAGATGATTAGGAAAAAATAATAGGCCAAGAGGCCACGTACCAGGCTAACCCTCCACCGTTTTGCAATCACTATAAGGCCCCCGAATCAAATCGCCGTGGTAGGCCACTTGGAAATTTTCCGGGGGTTCAAAATTACTTGTTCAGTAAATTCAGCTTTTTACAGTGGTGGTGAGGGGGTTATTTGGTGATTTTAATTGGGCTTCCTGTTGTCTGGTTCAGATCTTGCCCGCTTTAGCTTGTTCGCGGTGCGTACAGCTAATGGGCTGCTGAGCTGGGCAGGTCCTCCACTCCTCGCAGCCTTTGGGAAAGTGGCTAAAGATACGCCCGATTGTCCTTCAGCTGGGGATGTTAAATGGCGGTCATGGGGGCAGGTTTCAGTTTGCATGGGATTGTTGGTTCACCCCTGCCTCGTTACCCTCTGAACACTAAGGTTCGAAAAGAGTAGGCGAAATTCACCATGGTGTACATCTACGATCAACGCAGATGGGATCTCTTCATGAGTATTCATACTTTTTCATCCTCAAATACTAAACTAAATTCCCCTGGATGTTGTTAAAGAGAGCTGACACGTCCATGCATATAACAGTAAAACTTCTCAGGGTTGCAGTCTCCGGTTTCCATACACTTGCAGGTTTCTTGAGCCGTTTAAAGTAGCATGTACAGGTAACATTGGTGAGTACATATGGGACCACATGATTTTGCACTCAAGATCTGTAAAGTGGCCATGTAGTGGGCTAGTCCAGATAACCGTGTGACTTATATGGGATAGGTATGGTGTCAATATGGGAAAGTTGCCCATGTGGACCCCAGAACTACCCCATATGGGTTATCTGGGCTGATCCATATGGGCCCCTTACAGATCTTGGGTGCAAAGATTATGAGCCCCACATGTTCGTCGATATGGGGCCCATAATGGGCCCATGTTGGAATGTTACCTAATGTGATGCAGACATTTTCCTATAGGGTTACGCACTGATATATTTACGCACTGATATATCCGCACTGATATATCCACAGAAATACTGAGTACCAGCAAAGCAGGTACTCAGTATTTCTGTGGATACTTACATATATTGTATACGCTAGTGGTTACTGTTCTTTCATGTAAGGAGGCTCATACTTAATGAAATGTATGCTATAACTTTAATTAAGGCCGTGTTCATAAATCCTATCAGTTCAGCGAACAATACCAATCTATAGTAAACAATTAACAAATTCTGGTCCCGTATTACCAGCTCCGAGATCAGTTGTGTAAATAGGAAAAATGTATAAAAATGTAATTGTGTAAATACCCGTGATTCATACCATATCCAGCTTGCCAAACCGGGGCCCGGGCATGAGCGAAGACAACAGTTCAATAGATACGAAAGGATCATTCACACTCCCCGTTGGTATTTCTTCGGTTAACTTAATCCCTCGATCATATACTGGTTCAATGAAAAACCATCCTCACATGAATGATCTTGAAAACATGACATAATCACGTGTCTCTGGGATAATGCATACACGACTCGGGGTGTATGGATGTCTAACATTGAAATATGAACACCTTAATTCGTTACGCATAATCGAGTTCCCTGCATGAGCGTTTTTAAGCCTACAGTCTACATGAGTCACTGCACCAAAGGCGTAGGGTTTCATTTGTTACTATATGTCCCCCATTCAAAAAATTGAGCCAAAACAGTTTCTTTTTTACGAAATTTGCCGGGAGTTGATGTTATATACCCCACCAATCGAAACTTGGGGGACGTGTTTCCTTGCCACCATCCCCCCCTCCCCTCCCCACCGATTGACGGCCATGGTCATAACCAGTAACCACGGGTAATCATACTCTAGTCATGTTCTTGGGCCCGCCATATGGCTCTGAGAGGGTTATAGGGTCCGCTAAAAACCAAAACAGCACAGTGACCGTTGCCGGGTTCCCGCATCTGTTCCCGCACCGCAAGCCGGACCGCAGTTTCCCTGTTCTGACGCGAGAAGAATGTAGCCACCTGGATAAAATGGCTGAATATGATTGGTGTGGCTCTTTTTGCATGCAAAGAAAAACGAACTACTAAAAGATAAAAAAAAGATGATGTGTGAGTACATAGCCACGCAGGAGATCTTAAATTTCATCATCCGAATGTGCACGATGAAAAATGTGTACTGTAAGAAAAATGTATGTTAATGACAACAATATCATTCCGTATTTAACAATAACGAACATATAATGATAAATTCTACATGTAGTATACAGCTTTGTGTACAGAGAACAGCAAAACCGCAGTGGTTTTGGTGTGAACTGGCCTTTAAGAACTCAAGTATAGAGATGGCTCTGTACATATAGAGCTACTAGCGCCATCTTTTGTCGTCTGTCGATGTGTTCACCCACCGGCAAGTGCTTCTTGTTGTGTTTAGTTTCGTTATTAAAAAGTTTCGGAAATATCACAGTACAGTTACGTGGTTTTACTGTAGGCCTATTAATATGCAATTACTGACTTGAAATGCAATTACTGGAACATGCAGAAATGTACAGGACTAATCGGTACATTATGATTCCAAACACATTCGTCTGACATTGCAATTTTAGAAAGTTGGTTTGTGATGAATCTTTACGCAATTGTGAGCAAAAACGCTTGTTTGCATAGGTTGAAGGTTAGAAGCGGTTACAGTCAGTTAAGTTCTTTACTTTTGTTATCCATCCAAATAACAGACTATCTAGGTTCTTTGTCACTTTGCTTCTCCTTTTTGTGTGTGTGTTTGCTTTTTCCAGCCTGGCAAAAGTTTTATTTTCTTTGTTTTGTTTTTTTCTTTCACTGCAAATTTCCAGACTTGGGGAGCTTCAATTCCTGTTCTTGCACTTTTCATGAGTAAAATAAAAGAGGAAAATAAAGAAAAACAAAACTTCCAAGATCATCCATTTTTAGTTACTTGCGCCATCAAACTAATGGTAGCATACCCCTATTAATTTCCCCATTGACTTACACACTAAAATCGCAAAAGTAATGTGGTCTCTAAAGCCTTGTAGAAGTTTTCAACAGATATAAGCTACCACTCTTTAGAAAGCTGACACATTGGCTATTCATAGCTTTTTCAATTTTCCGTACCTTAGCTGGTTAGATTTTCTGCTAGAGGCCGTCCAAGTTACCAGACCTCGTCACTGGGGCAAATCACGCAGCGCCTTGAATGATACTGCTCTGCCACCCAAAAGTCCATAACTTTTCCATAATTGCTTCAATTAGAACCATTTTCGCACCTTGTGTACCTCAACTCGCCTTTTTCAATATTCAATCCACAAAAGAACCCATCTCAAAGGATGAAGTACTAAAAAAGTTGCCCAAATGTCCCTTATAGGGACTTTCACCGACACAGGGGAACGAAATGCGGAGGGATCTCCAACTTCTATATAGGGTATGCTACCTAATCTATGCAGTCAGGTTGGCATGTGCGTGTGTGTGTGTATATGTGTGTCTGTGATACTTGCTTTGGTACACTCTAACTCAATAGGGGAAAGTGGGATCAAACTTGAAATATATGTTTGCCATATTGAGAAGGTGAGCCATGTTCTTTTGGTGAAGGTCAAAGGTCATCTGGGGGCAAAAATCTGCAAACCTTTTTAACACGATATTTCAAGGATAAAACAAAGTTTATACTGGGTACATGAATGCATCATGGTAGTGATGTTTTCAAAGTTGAAGATTTTGGGGTCGAAGGTCCAAATCAGTGGGCCATTTTATGAAATCATGCAAAATCCCCTTTCTCCTACAACTTGTATGGTATTAAGTTAAAAAATTGCATCCTATTACTGGGTAGTGGTTCCTTCAGGTTGTTCAGGATTATTGGTTATATATGGGGGCCACATGGACCATTTTATGAAATCATGCATTTCTGCTTATTTTGCTTTACAATGTGGAAGTTCAAGGGTCAAATTAGCATTGTGGTAGTGGAACCATTTGCTGTGTTCAACATTTGTCGGTTCATACTTCAGAATGGATCATATTTGCCATCAATCATTACATTGTGCAAAGTGATGGTTTTTCCACAGATTATATGTTACAATGTTGAGTCTATGTTGAGTTTTCAAATTAGTGTTATGGTAGTTGAGTGCCTTTGGGTTCTTAGATACAAAATGGGGTCCAAACTTTTCGAGGATGTGATAAATTGTGCACTAATCTTAGTGAAGACTAAATGATAAGAGTTAAAATAATCAAGGAACCAGTGTCCCTCTATTTTTTTTTTGTTCAGGTTGTGTAATATGTCTAGAAATTTGGAAGTTAACGATGGTATGTGCTGCACACGTCTTAACATGCTGAACAACACATGTTAAGTGCAAACACTGTTTAACTTTCACAGTTTCTCTGTCATCCCGTTTGTGCTGCATTAGCTGAGTATTTACTTTCATCTAGCTCCCCTTAGACGGTCTGGGCCCACCCCCCCCCCAGGTCCCCGAAGTTCTTCCTGCATGCAAGTCAAGAAAACTTTATTATGGTAAAAAATAGTCCATATCACGAAACAATGCAATGGACACCCTCAAAGGAGTTAGATGGTTGACACCAAAACTCTACTACATCAAGGGCATACAGAAAATTCAGCACAGGACATGAAACCATACTGCTTTAGCACAAATTATGTGGGTTGCAATAAATGTATAGCCTATATATAAGAACAAATAGTGCACCCTTGTGCAGTAAAGGTCAGGGAGGAAAAATAAAAGGACTATTGTCAACTTTTATCTGGGCTGAGCAGAGCTTTAGCAGGATGAGGGATATCTTTTAGGGGGGAAGTGGCAGTTGCTATTTCAAGGGGTGGGCCCCCCCTAAAATGATTCATGATGAACAGTTGGTATCATATACAGTAGGGTAAGAGATTGATTATAGTGTATTCTAGTTCAACTCCAGGGTTAGAAGGTATGATAAAAACAGAGATATTGTGACAATAACTGAACAAAATACAATACCATACAAGTATTGTGGCATTTGGTTAAGCTCAATGTATTGACTCTGACCATTCTAAGTGCAAGGTTTTACCAGCTGTTTGGACATAACTAGGTAAAACATTACATTGCCATGAATCTCAAGATACTTTATCTCCAGGTATTATGACTCTCTTGACACAATAATCCTGCAATACAGTGTCATCTTGAAATAATCAGAATATATCCAGACTTTTGCCTGACATTTCCACTCAATTAACGACACGATTAGGCCCCAGTGCTAGTAAAAGAATATCAGGGAAGTTGGTAAGCCATGCAGTCTCTCAATTCTTTACTTACATAACTTAAACATTGATGGTCCAAAATTCGGGCCATGAACATTTAACCTCAACCCGTAAAACGGTCTGTCTCCCTTCTCCTCTCCCAAACCGACAGTAGGCTCAACTGTATCCTTATCAATTTGCATGGAATCCAAAGTGCAAAAAAAAAAGAAAAAACATGTAAAAGGAAAATTGTAATACTTTTTTTCATTCCCTAATGAGCAAGACTTGCCAAACAGATACAGAGGAGACTGATTTGATAAACCTGTCACAGAAAGCAAAACAATGTGCACTGTGTGACTACCAAACACTGAGAGAAATTTTAAACCAATTGCTATCAGTGTACAAAACAAGTCACATCGTTCTTCTTGGAGGCCACTCAACAAAACTGTGTGATTTACACTTTCATTGTTGAGATTTCTAGTAAAGGCAAAGTTCATGAAACTACTCAAAATCAATGTAAAAACCAGTCAGAAAACAAAACAGAAAGCAATAAAACGTTTATGGTGCATTACAAAGTCGGAGGCAATAGCCATCTGGCTACTGATTTGAGCATACAGGAATAACGCAACTGGTATATTGGAAAAAGAAAATGTAACACTTCAAAAGTCTAAACAAAGAAAATGTATGTGCATTCATCAAACATGCTGTGAAGGAGAAAGTAGTGGCTTTGTGTGAGTACCTCTATATTTGGAGAGGTAGACAAAAACAAAGCATGCAAAAGTACCAAAAATAGACAAAGAACTTTTTGCAGCATAAAAGCGCTAAAAATACTGTGATTGCTTTGCCTATCACTAGACTTCAGAGTCTAAATCCAAATGATAATATGACATGAACTTTTGACAACGTCAAAGCAAAATAATACGTCACATGTACGTAGCCTTTGTGCGGGGTCCACAATTCAGACTTGGGATTTAGATTTCCAACATTCAGACTCCAAAATTTAGACTTGGACCCCCTGCCCATAGTCCGTCAGGTACTCGGGTACCCACAAACGGTAATTTCCGTTAAGCTTCAAGTGCATCGTGAAGTCGTAATACGATATTTCGCTTTGCATGTTAATAAAAAACATCACGCATCTTACATACAGGCAGGACAAATTGTTGACAATGGAATTCCTTGTTAGCTATGTGTTTCACGGCACAATGTGTGTTAGTGAAACTTTAGATCCAGGTAGCAATTTCAGAACCAAGTCCTGACCTCCTTGGTCGGTTAATAACCTCCTTGACCTTGTTGACCTCGTTGGTCACATGTCCCATGCAAAGACAACTCAACCACAGCTTGAAATTGATCAATGGTATAACCTTTTGATTAGAGAAGGCAGCACAACCATTTCTGTCATGGTATATGTGACAATGATAAATAATCCAGTATATTCCATAATAAGTCTCTTGTGTGATTCCTGGCTTTCAAACTATACATAAGACAAATGAAAGATCTTGCATAATCATCTCTAAAGAGAAAAATGCTAAAAAAAAAAAAATACAAAATTAGCATAAAAAGGTCTAGGTAAGCAACAGGTGGACTTACAGAGATAATGGTACAAGAACGTCAAATCTTTCATTAATGATAGCTCTCAGATCAGCTCACAGTCAAACTGTTTCAATGCTTCACTAAAAGGTTGCCGTTTACGATGTTTGCAATGATTAAAAATAAAAGACACATATTTTTTCTTCAAGGTGGCATGCACAGCAATTTAAAATACAGAGTTGTTTCTCTGGTGTCCCTATTCACGTAAATGGGTGATACCAGCTCGATGAAACAACGAAAATCTTCGTTTGTGGTTTACCGTAGCATACGATACAGGATGCACCATCATATCATTTCTTGATTTATCATCTTTACCGATCGAATGTTTACGAAACGCAAGATAAGCCCTCCAACATTCATAACCAGATAATGAGAGTCATTTAGGTTTGTGGTTAAATTTTCAACAGCCTACACTTGGCATTACTTTGGATGATCGTGAATGCAATGATGCTCGCAGATATTCAATGCAAGCCGTCAATGCGTAATGTTTATGTGAAGATGCAATACTAGGCAGAGATTTATGTGCAGTCATGCTACACTCGGCACAACAGCATTTGGAGTGCATAGAACAACATATACTACAACACATAATCTAAACACACATACTCAAAGCAAGAACGAAGAACAATTTCAGATGCACAAAAGTAATTGCATGTTTATGACAAATTATAACAAATTCACAAACTCTGAGTAAGTAGTAATGAACTGTGAATGACACTGGCTGGTGTGTTACCTCTTCCAGCAAGACAGTGTGATGACGCACATAAATGCGCAAAGATAAACACACACAGTATTAGCTAACACATTCAAATGTCAACCAAAACAAGTCTCAAGAATGAATGAAATGGGTATCTTCATTAAACATGATTAAGGAAACGGGGAATTTGAGTAACCGATGATAGATAAAATTGCACTTATCTCCAAGAGGAAACAAAGAGAAAAAATCTAAGAAATTATTTCTGAAAGATTTTCGATACGTTCTGCTAACAACATTATAGTAAGGTTGAACATATGGCCTGACTCTGCAAAAATGTCAATGTTTTCCACATGCTTTTCTTTAAGAACTATTTTAGATCAACATTAAAAAATGATGACAAAACATAACAAATGTGAATAATCCTTAAGTTTTGCTGATTTTTCACAATGTCGTTGGCTGTGTGGAGGTAATTTATGCCCTTTTCTTCATGTGACCTAGATGAGTCAAAAGTATTGAGAGAGGAATGCCAATATTCATGAGTAACAGCTAAGGAATCAATGATTCCATTTACTGCATTGGGGAAAAATTGAAAGGAAACATGTTGTTTACACTGTTACCTGGACCCACCAGGTTTCGTTTGATACAAAATAGTAGTCAATACGACTGACAAACGTACGATACTGTCTTACTGTTCTTTTAGTGTACTGGCCTTCATCATCACGATCTGTGTGCAAACCATACACAAGTAAGATCTGACATTCTATACAAAGCACACAAACTGTACTTGCCTGCATGCATAGCCCGCACCTACAGCTAGTTGTACGATAATGAGACAACCTCTGACTTTCAGTTCCACATACTCATGACGTAAATCTCAAATTAGACTTTTGTTTGCAAACAAATCATTAAGGTTTGCTTTTGATATTCCTCTGGGAGCGCTAATTCTTTGCTGTTTTCTTCTTTAAATATTCATTTGCACATGTTCCCGTCATGGGTCCAATTACTGAACCGCTGCAGGTGTCACTGATTAACTCATTGAAACAAAGTAATGCAGCTATGATCAAAGCATAGAACAAACTGTGTGTATTTTTCTCTGATAAAGCACAATGTTAGCATCATATTTAGCAGAATGTTTACAACATTTTGAGCAACTACCGTGATTGATCACAGTGGGGATAAGGTGAATGAAAGGGCATAACTTTTTTACATGTTGACAGCAACAAGCAAGTCATCATTAACCAATTGTAAAAATTCCTTGGACAAGAAAATTAAATTTAACCAAACACCAACATTATGACAAGAAAATGGGCCAGGGTACTTGCAAAAACAGCTCACAGATGCAGTATGATTTCCGATTAAGGTGTGAAAAGGACTTCACTTTGGGAGTCTCAAACACAAACTAGTCTCCAAAAGTAATTCCACCAAAACAAGGGTCGAACAAAAGACTGCATAACAGAGGAAATCTATTTTAAGTGTGAAAATCGAACTGTTTCTAGGAAGTTTTTGCATGAACTAGACTCCAAACCAGACTGTACAAGAGTGGTGGATGGATGTAAGACCACAAGACAGTGTTTATCAGAAGTACTCCAAAGCATGAAAAAAAAACTCCAACGCTGAATCTAAACAAAGAGATCGATGACCAAGTAAGCTGAGCTAAACCAGTGTAAGTGTTTCATTAACAAAATGTTTTCATGTTTTGCATTAAGTGTTGACACACGTAATAAACATGTACAAATATATTGTGGAACAACTGACGACAATTGACAAAAACATTACCTCACTTTGCAGTCTGCTTTCCATAACTTTTTTATGTTTCAGGTAACAGTAATAACGTTTGACAATTTGAAAATGGCTGTGGCAAATTTGTATCACTTTGATTCATATATATATAGAGAGAAATGCAAAATCTAACCTTGGAAACATTTCAATTTTCTACTGTTTCTGCTAATTTCTTCTTGAGATTGACACCTAACAAAAACCATCCACCAATGTGAGCTTGAGATTCTTTACGATAAACACATTGCAATGACACTGGAAGCATGCAACAGATATTGGGCTACACAAATAAGAACCACTTGGTCTGAAAACTGGACCACAAATAGTTCAGAACCCTTAAAAACGTTCAGAATTCTTAAAAAAGAATTCTAAAAAAAAAGAAAGAAAAACAAAATTTAATAAAAAAAAAATCCAAACAATTTAAGGGCATTCAAATGCTGATGAAGATACTACCTTTTTAAAATTATCAGAGGCAAAAGGATAGTGTTTTGAACAACTTCCGCGAGTGGAGTACTGTTTGGGGTTTTTCAGCTTTGTTGAGGCAGTTTTGTAATTTGAGGTAATCACCTATGCAACTTTGTAAGTTACTTGTTGAAAACTTTTGGAATGGTTTCACTGAAAGGGAACCGTATGCTTACATGTTGCTGTTATGCAAATGACCATGACAACACTGTTTACAGAACAATAGGGATGTAATTATAAATAAGAAGCTTGAAGGAAGATATAACAAACAACTACAAGATTCCTCAATGAAAGATTGTTAGAGAAAAGACATTTTAGAGGCAAATTAACAACAATTTGTGAAGCTCATAGTATTATAACAAATAACTCGTGAACATTCCCTGATTTGTTGCATTGACATATGGTATAAAATGACAAAATGGAATGTTCAGATAATTTTTTCATCCATATGACCAACAACATAAAAGTGGACAACGCAACCCCATGTAATGAAAATTGTAGATTACAATGAAAGGAATTTAGCAAAAAGATTTTCTAACTTTGCATCAACAACTCATTTACAAATAAATACTTCATTCTCATGATCTAAGAATGCAACAAAACCTTGATTTTTATTTCAGTTTTACAGAAACTGAATAATACATATGGAAAGACTGCTTCATTTGGTATACCTTGAGCAGTTGTGTGTGTGTGTATGTGTTTTGAGGCTTCATTCAAAGATTACATTGAATCATGCAAATATTAAACACAATACAGTGCACATTACATCAGATAGTAACATTAAAAACAATGATTCACAACATCACTGCCAAAATTATATTCTTCTTCTTAACTTTTACCAGCCTAAGTTTAAGTCTGTCTCTCTTCCTGTTGGAAGTAAACCAAGGATAATGACTACACCTCATGTTTGTGCAAAGCTCCTTTTGCACGCATGTAGTTTTCAACTTGACCCATTACCTTATTCACAATTCCAGAAGCCAGATGGTATACCACTTATCTTCAAGTCAGCACTCAAATTGGGGTTGGGTGGGTGAAGGAGAGCAGGGAGGAGGGGGTACTTCTGTTTTAGCATTTGAATACCATCTCAGATATTCACCCTACTGAGCGATGATATAAGAATGCCAATGTGCAATTTGACTTACATAAACTATCCAAATTAATTATCAGAATTGTCCACATATTAGGTTGACATAATTCAACGATACAGCGCTTAGTTTTGACGGTGGTGATTTTTGTGGCAGTTGAAGAGGAAACACACGCTACAGTATACATAAAACTTGTTGAGATCAATTCACAATCTATCTGATTCACTCCCAAGTCAAGAGAACAGAGGTATGAAGGGGAAAAAAGTCTTAGTTCACTGTGAGTATACAAGAGACATTTGGTATGACACAACAAGAACTTAAACGAACTACAACTGTTTTCCACTATCTGTTAGACTACACTCAGTGAAAAGCGATTAATTAGCATACAACTTAGCATTACAAAAGGGACAGCAAATAAGTTTGTGCAGCATCAAATAAGGTATGATATATATAAACCCAATCATACCTGGAAAGATATAACGGAAGTGGGAATTGCAATGATGAGAATTCAGATGCAAAATCTTCAGGCTTAAAGGTATTTTAATAATGTACACATATGATTTTGCGGAACATGAACATAAACACAAGAATATGATCCCTCACAAATGAACAGGAAGTCCATCAACAGGTATAACCAACGTAAGCTTGTTTGATTACTTACCACCTCCATCCCTATGTGAAAATCACACATAAGCAAAGGTATCAAACAGTTATAAAATCATTTCTGGATACTCGCTGTTTTATTAAGTTTTATTCGAAGCTTTACCGTAAGTCTTTACCGTAAGTCTTCTCATTCTCAATGTATACATTGTACATTGGCATAAACACAGCAAAAATGATAAAAGCAAACTCTAACCTCCCCCCCCAAAAAAAAAAATCATCTTTGTCAGTGCAGACAGCTTTCAATCACACCCGTTCATAGACATACTTCTTTTCCAAATTTTGGGGGTGATTCCTAAAGTGTGAGAAATTTCAGAAATTCAATCAATTCAATTTAGAACATCTGAATGGGAGACTGTGACTTTCACAGCATTCCCAAATCACGCCTCCAAAAGAAAAGAATTTTTGATACCATCGTGTGAAACATAAATTGTAGGCTGTGTTTGCTTTGGACATAGATTTTATTTATTTATTTTTTTTTCAAAACAACAACTGTTTATGAAAAGAGCTACATCAAGGTGATAGTATGACTGGGGGCCACCTACATGAAATGTGAAAGAGATAAATCAAGTTTCAGCAAGTTCATAATCAGACTTTTAAGTCAATGGCACAAATACTTCCATGTGTTATGAAAGATGACCCACTTTAAAAGGAAACTGTTTACAATCTCCAGTGTTTATATTGCAGAGAGAACTTTCCTCTGTCAATTGCATTTAATTCACCTGCTTCAAACTATATTGAGGAATTGATCCGTGGGGATGGGGAAATTACCAGCATTTCTGGCACTCTGCATATTTCACTAACCCTGGTCTAAAATGAAAGATTTCAGCAATTAATCACATATATCACCATTCTTAGTTTGAACTCCTGAGCATGTGCAGTACCAAGGTTAATGCACTCCTGTTCTTGTTTGTGCGCTTTACCGATTCTGCATCTAGAGGTCAAAACTGCAAACACAGTTAACTTCATGTGTCTTCCAAAGGAATCACAAACTTTGAGCCGTACGGAACCACATACTCCTGCCCGAGGCCTTTGTAAAACTTGTTCGGAATTCCTGGGTCACACAGGTATATGTTACCTAAACTTGCACTCCCATGAAGAGGTAGTCCGACAAATATGCTCCACTTGCTGTTGAAGTCCTGATGTTTGCTGGGATCTAGGCTCAAGATGCAGGCCTTGGAATTCTGGGTGGCCCATCTGATAGCAGACTTGCTAAAGTCATTTTCCAAGTTAGCAGCCGGTCTATGCAGAGCACTGATGATGAGGTCTACTGGTGAGTCAGGAAGATCTGAAGGAAGAAGAATCATCAAAATAGTTTTTTGTAACATTGGTAACAACCAGGAAAAAAAATTACAGTAATATTGAACAAGAGCTCCAAGGGCACTGTGGTTCCTTGCAAAGATGTACAGTCTATAATGTAAATGATGGAGTAAAAGCAGCATTTTGCATTATTTTGTACAATAGCCCGTATGGCCCATTTCTGACCATGAACCCTCACTTTTGTGACTTAAAAATCTGCAGAGAATGAAACAAATGTCATGATTTTATAAAATGGCCCATACGGCCCACATTGGACCCAAAACATGATGTAACATGCACCCACATGGAACCACTTCCACAGCACAAATGTGACCAACCATCAACAGTGCTACATACAATCTGTAAGAGAAGAAGTATTTTGCATGATTTCACAACAGCGCTATGGTTCCTTGTACTTGGCATATACATACTGTAAAATGATATTGTCGAGTTCTTAAATATCAAAGACAACAATATCAATTAATGCAATGAATTGAAGATGTTGATTCCTACAATATACAGTAATATCCCATTCATTTCACAAAGCACAAAACAACTGTGAATCTTTCATTTCAAGCCCTAATGAAGGGGTTCTGTTAATTGCAATAAGACTTATCACATCTATGCCCCTTTAAAGTCCACACAACACTGACAACATGCCCTGGAGGCAACTGCTAAGAACACCAACTAACTTATTTTCTTTGTGTCTTGCCCACCTTTCTAATTCCTAGTCATTTATATCAATGCACACATCGGCACTGGAGCACGAGGACGTAAACTGATCCAGCCAAAACTTGTCTGATGTGACCACCTACAGTACTTCCTACAGCATTGCTGCTTCTTCATTTGATCATGAAACTACTACCTCAAGCAGTACTTCCATGATTTTCTGCAGGGAGACTGAGGGAACATATAAGCATCCATAGCATTAAAATGGAGCGAAGGAATTTCAGTAACCAAAAGTCAATTGCTCGCAGCATGCACAAAAAATTCTAAATTTGCTGTACACTCTTCCTGAAGCCAAAAATGCAGAAAACATTGAAAATAAAAATGCCATGGTAAGGTACCTCATATCTAGCAACACCTTCCAACCACATTTGAAGCAAATCAGACAAGACACTGCAAAGATATTGCCATATCGAAAATTTTAAATTCAGTCCCACCAACTTATTAAAATGCAAGATATAGGCACCAAAACCAATACGGCACATCTACTAAGGACAATACACATACCCACCAAGTTTGAGAAAAAATTGAGCACTCCATTGTTGAGTTATCGTGCCACGTACCTCCCATTCCAAGCTTGACATTAAGCCCTCCTCACTCATTAATAAGCAAGATATGAGCACCAAAAATGACGGGGCACATCTACACAATGTGACACACGTACATACCAAGTTTGAGAAAAATTGAGCATTCGATAATTGAGTTATCACAGCACATACCTCACATTTCAATGGCATCACAAACACACACACATATACACATGCCGAGTTGACTGCATAGGTTCCTTTGGTAACACAAGGAACCAAAAATGAAGCTATAAAAGTAAAAACATGAATGCAGGTTTGTGTCCGGAAAAATACAAACACTGTTAGTGCAAAATGATGAAGCATATTACGAAGACAAAACTTGGCAAAGTTATTTTCTCTAGAACATCATTACAGTGCATACATATACGTGACTCCACACACTCAAAAAAAGACTATCTATGAATGAATATATCAATCAATGAGAAAACACCTACTTTTCAAACAAAATTTAAAACCACTGTATTCGCATCAAATGTAACATGATACAGCTAAGGGATAAGCTTCCTAATTTCACTATCAACATTTTGGGGTTGGATAACTTACCTGAGGGTGGCTCTACAACTTAGCTTGCACTGATCCCAACATGCACTGGGAGGGAATCTTTGCGGGTAACTAGTTAGGTATATACACAACTGAAGAGACGTTCATTTGTGGTTATATTCATAAACAGTTCACCATGTCAAATCAATGAAGCACTGACAATCCAACTCATCCATGGTGTTTGAAGTGTTTAAACTCATCAATGCTGTTAAGCACCATCACATGCTATCAAAGCAAAACTTTCCTTTTACACAGTTACGTGCTTTCTGAAAGAAATAATGGCTGCCGCTGTTCTGTCACTAACTTGTTTGCTAATTTTTCCTCTTTACCACATAGATGTCACCAGAAACAGTTAAAACTTGCAGAAAATAAGTCATGGTACACTCTGGAATAAACATGTGAATGACAACAACAAAAAAAAGTGCGCAAGTGACCTGACACGAATGTCGGAACTAGAGGTGGAGAGGGCATCCTCAATGACACTTAAACCAAACCAATGACAAGAATTTTAGATGTGAGAGCAGATTGGAACCGTAGGTCAAGTTGACCAATTAACACTAGAGTTCAATGAAAAAAAAATGAAAACAACTACATAAAACAACCTCTCAGAATAGCGATGAACCACTTTAACTTAAAATGAAACTTGTTCTTGAGTGTTTCTAAGTTGATCCTTTCTATCCATTGCCTCTTTTGTCTGTGGTCCTCAAAATGTCACTATCAGTTTCTATCTGATGAGGGACAGCAACGTTAGTATTTTCATTGTACATATCAACAACTTGAAACAAAGACGCCTGAAAACGACGATGATTGATTGATGAAATGTCACAACAGAAATGGTGTGAAATGTGGTTCACCAACCCCTCTGCTGCAATGTAAAACCAAATGTAGGGAAAAAACAGTTGTAAAGCTGGTTGGAAAGCACTTCCAAAGGGGCCATGCCTTCAACAAAATCATCAACAGAAATACAGTCAAAATTAGTCATACCTGAATGCCAAACATCGCACACAATGCCTGCATTATCACTGCACAGAGTATGAAAGGATACATCAGAGATCATGTGACTGCCGCAAATCCAGAATTGTGCCCCCTTCGCGGCGAGTGCTTAACCAAATCAGTTATACATGAGGTAACCATGACAACATATGATTCATGCAAGACATACATCAGTCTATCAGGGGATCCTTTTAAACAAAGGTACACTCATCACGACAACATCTTTTGTCCAGTGCTATATACCAAAAGGAAACTGAGTTTCCTGAGTACATATGGGGACTGAAAAACTTGACAATCCACAGGAAGATCGAGAAAAGGTCTAAAACAAAATCACGAGGCTCAGGAATATGCAACCTGCGTCTACAACAAAAAAAATCCAGACAGAAAATAGTCTCAACAAGAAGTCATAGTTGTATCAACATGTCCCCATAGAAACAAACCACACAACCATAAATAGAGACAAGAGATTGTGCTGTAAACACGGAGCGATAGATGGCTGGTGACTGCTTTGCATGAAACCTGGGGTTCTAGCTGCTAGTTGTTTTGTAGATATAACATTTATATGTGTGTGTAAGAGGGTGTGTGTGCAATCTTTGTGACACACTAAAAGGTTTTAAAGGCTAAGGAATGAATGTCCTTCATATTTTGTTAGAAAAAGGAAAAAATTGACCATGTTATTACTTTCACGGTACACAAAGTGAAGCATAAAGTTTTCAACACTATGTCAAGCCAAGAACTCAAAATGTATCAGTATTAACTGGGATGCAGCCTTCTGTATGACCTTGGGCTTCCGGAGTATTAATAGGCTGGACAGGTTTCTCAGATTAGTTCAGAGTCATGGCTCCTTGCTGAGAGTTGCACCTGGATTCCATTTTTCTTGGAATCACTACTACCATGGAACTTTTAACTATAAAAATCCATTCCACCAGATCCTTCTTTGGTGTGCTTAACAGTTGGAATTAACCTTCCTATAAAAGTTTAGTGAATTATAAAATTAAAATTTAGCATGGTTGCCTTATAGTTCTTATTACACAATTACAAATAGAGTATGTTTGATAACTTATATTACTAGGGAGAAGCCTGTTTAACATCATACATTATTTATAGATAATTCCTGCTAAAAATATAATAATTTATATATACTTATATAATAACTTATATATGTATGGGTAGATGATATGACATCACTGAAACTAATACAAAATTAGAGTCACAGTTAGCTCCAGAGTGCAACTATCCAGGTCGCAAGTACTCGTCTCTAGGAACATTGAAGTTATAAAAGCCTGGCACATAACACACATATTTCTCTAGAGCAGTGGTTCCTAATGCGAGCAGTACCATACCCCAGGGGTATTTTGGTAACTCAAGGTGCCAACAGGGGCAACAAGGGGGCATTTAAATAAGAAACAAGATGCCATACTAAGTTTAACTGTAACCAGAACCTATAAAAGAAACAGACTAGTTTTCACTACAGGTACTTTGCAATTATTTCTTCAATTATGTTTATTTTTCAATTTTCAGTTATATGGGGGGGAGGTAATTATAAGAACCCTCTTTGTTAAACATGATTACACAAGGGCTTTGAAATTTCAAGCAAGTTGTGCCATCTTCTCTCATGAACACATTTCTGCAGGTAGGCCAGTCAACATGCTATGATGTGTACTAAAACAGATGGAACAACAAAGTTCTGTGTCGGTAATTATCAGAACAATCTCAAAATACATATTTTGATTGGTTTTATTCACATGGTGGAGGGGGGTGGCAGTTTCCCAATTCTATTGAGTGAAAGCAGCACAAAGCTGAAAAAAAGTTAGGAACCACTGAGATAGAGTAATGACTGATTCCACTGACCCTGAGGTGATAATATGACATCACCATCCGTCTCTCTAAATAACTGCAGCTCCCTGGAGACTTCAGAGTGCAGGTTCCCTTCTCCCGGTACGCAGACGATGACCTTCGCATGATGCTGGCTGATGTGACGGCCGCAACACACTCCTTGGGCACCTTGGGTGTGAGAACCGCACAGCAAAACCACTGTGGGTTTCTGGTGCTTGTTCCCTTCTTTAAACCTGTAAAAGGGTAATGCACAATGGTGAGAATTTCACACAACATAAAAGCATTATAAAATGCCAAAAAAAAAAGAGCGAAAAACTGCAACAATCTTGAACACTAAATTATGTTTTGTCTCAGTTCTACATAATAACCACCTGTTACGTAAGTGGCACTTCAGATGTAACACTCAGTGTCTGACACATTTGAAGGAGACCAAAATTTTACATTGCCTTGACAACAGAAGCAGAGATGATAATTTGATCTGTTTACAAAGTAAAATGAAACCAGCATGTATAAATGCACTGTAGTTTCGATGATCCAATTACGAGCATTTTTTATTGAGCCTGACAATACAGCATTAGGATGTGTCCAAAGCTAAATACACTGTATATGAATTATGAGATCTGTACAAGCTTTGAGATCATGTCTATAAGCTTTTCACAATTTGACCCATGTTGACCTCACCTGATGACCTTTAACCTCCACTAAAAACTCCAAGGTTCTTGTGCTCAATCAAACACACCTTCATGTGTGAATATGACATCTGTCAAAGTTTCCTCCTTGAGATATGTTTACAAGAATTTTGTAATGTGACATTGCTGATGTAAAATGACTTTAACCCTCATCAAAGCGAACAAAATTCTTGTTCACTTATGAGATACACCTATGTAGACTAAATATGAGATCTGTCCAAGCTTCGCTTTTTGAGATAATGTGATCACAAGGTTTTCACAATTTGACCCCTACTGACCTCAAATGACCTTTTAATCTTCACCAAAAACAACAGGAATCCTCTACTAAATGTGGTACACCTACATACTAAATATAAGATCTGTACAAGCTTCCGTTCTTGAGATATCATGTTTACAAAGTTTTCAAAAATTGACCTCTGTTGACCTCAAATGACCTTTGACCTCTACCAAAAACTACAGGGTTCTTCTACTCAATGTGGTACACCTACAACCAAATATGAGATTTGCTCAAGCTTGCCTTCTTGAGATATTGTGTTTACAGTTTTCAATTTGACCCCTGTTGACCCCAGATTATATTTGAACACCCCATAAAGCATCAAGGTTCTTCCTCTCAATATGGCAAACCTACATACTACATATGAAGAGTATCCATGATTCCTATCTGGAAATATCTCATGCACAAAGTTTTCAGTATTTGACCTCTGGTGACCCCAGATAACATTTGACCTCCACAAAAAATTATAAGGTTCTTCCTCTCAATATGACAAATCCACACACTAAGTATGAAGAGTATCCATCATTTATACCTAGAGATATCATGAGCACAAAGTTTTCAGTATTTGACTTCTGGTGATCCTAGATGACCTTTGACCTCCAGCAAAAATAATAGGGTATTTCCTCTCAATATGACAACCCTACATACCATGTTTGAAGAGCATCCATCCTTATAACCTGGAGATATCATGCACACAAGCTAAGTGTCACAAACACACATACACACTTACATACACACAAAACACACACACCCAATCACAATCGCATAAGTTTCTCTTCCATCAAACTAAAACAAATAACAAAATAAATTATTAAATGACTTAATAGACATATAAATACCTCATGTAGGATGGAATCACAGCAGCTGTGAAGGAAAGTCAACTATTAAGGACAGTTTCTGTCATTATTTTACTCAGCTACACATTTACTCATTAGCACCCAATATCTTTATATCATCTCATTTATTATTTGTACTAAATTATTCCTGAACAATTTGGCAGCTGACATAAACAAACAAATCCAGACATTTCTGATCATGTTTTTCACACTTGTCTGTTACAACTGATAACAGAGCTGTGGGTATCTTCTCTGTATGTTTCTGTAATATTCTGCTGGAGAAATCTGGGAACGTTCAAAGTTAGTCAAATGCAATCACTTGGATGGGAAAATAGTGATGTGATGTAATGTAGATAAATGAACAAGTAACAGCTTAGGGTCTTACCTCTGACAACCTCCAAGTAGGCCTAGGACAAGCTGTGCACAGCAAAGACCAATCGTTTCAATTCTCCTTTCACGACTGAAACCAGCTGCCTCTGCCATCTTAAAAACCACTGCTCTCTCACCAGGGGAAACAGCCGGCACCTTCCGTCCATTCTCTGCGAGAGACACCAAACTCACAGTCAACAAGAAAGCCAAGAGGCATAGTGATTCCTTGCCACTAATACATGCACTTCCATTATTTTTTTTTCAAGTTGCAGTTTACTGTAGTAACCACAGGATATACCAGATGACGCCATTAATACTGCACACCACTTTCCAATACCTGCTGTATGCATGTAATGTAAGATAACTCTGGTGGCCAAGAATTCTCCAGCCTGCACAGTAGTAGCCTAGGTACAGCACAAATTTCGCAGGAACAAGAGATATACTCATACGACAGTTGAAATGACTGCCAATTATATAAACTACATATATTCCTCCATCTACCCCATCATATGACCAAGTGATAACTTATTTAACTCTATTGCACAATAAGACTTTTCCCTAACAGAAATCTTCCATGTGCAACTGTCTCCACTTCAGAAAACAAATCTATTCTACATTGTTTGATGACAGAAGGAGCACTGTATCTCAGATAATGATTCCTCTGAGAAAGATAAGGGTCAACCTTTCTCCAATTTTCCACAGAGGTCATAGGTCAATCACCATTTTCAGACCAAACAAATGTCTCAGATGGAATTAAAAGCCAATTGTGGCTTTGAAAACTAAGTGAGCACTTTTAACTGTCAAAACAAGAGTAATTAATAAAAGAAGCATGATACCAAATACTGTACAACTGAATTAGGGACTAAATAGAAACTCAAAGGTGTATTGTACCTGCTGAACTTCATTAACCAAATTGGGCTTTTAGATACTTTACAGACGCTTTCAGACATACAGTATTTTATCAGAAACCAGCATGATGCCAGCTGAAGATCCATAGATGTAGAGTCATCGTTACATGTCAAAGACTTGTGAAATTAGTACAGCAACTACACTTTATTACCTAACTGAGAGGTAAAAGTTTTCAAATTGGAACTTCCTAAATGTGCAAGCATTGCTAGTCTTTGCTTGGAAGGGAGCTCAAATACTTTCCACCCATACGAAAAGACAGAAGGAGAGAAACATCAGCAAAGGTCTTAACACTTTGTACTCAAGGACCTCAGATGACCTTTGACCCACATCAAAACTTAAAGCAGTAATTATATTTATATACTCCATCTAAAAAGAACAACTTTAAAGTGTGAAATTGTCTCCCCTTTGTAAATATTGAAACTATCTCCTCCTTTGTAAATAGTGTGTTTACACGTTTTTTTCATGTTACGACCTCTGATGACCCCACATGACCTCTGATCACAAGACACACCCTCACCTTATTTACTCAGAAAGTCCTACATACCCTCGAAGGTCAAAGTTTGTGCAATGTGCAGTTCATGAGGTACTGCAAACATGTTTTGTCTATAGTCTGTCTGCAGATGACCTCTGGTGACCTTTGGCATCCACCAAAATCAATCCCAGTCAAGATCTTTAAATGTCCTCCCCACACACTGACTTTGGACTCTCTTGCACATTCCCTTCAAAAGATAGTGTTCACAAGCTTTTCACATTATGACTTCTGATGACCCCAGATGACCTTTGACCTACAAGAATACCCTCACAATCTCACTTACTTACAGGGCAGTACATACCACCAAAGTTTGAAAATGATGCAACTTGTCGTTTCTGAGATACTGCAAACATAGTTTGTACACATTCTGCCTGATGGTGACCTCAGATGACCTTTGACCTTCACCGAAAACAATCCCAGCCGAGATCTTCACATGTTCTATCAACACACCAACTTTGACCCACCTTGCACTTTCCCTTCAAAAGCTAGAGTGTTCACAAGATTTTGCTCACACACATACATACACACACACACACATACGCACGCACATACACCGAATCACCATCGCAAAGATTCCTCGCCCGCCTTCGGCAAGGAATCAATAAACTAAAGGGAATAGTTTAGAAGTCGGGGTTGAAGTGTAAAGGACACTAAAAGTAACTATACACTTTATGCATTGAAAAACACTGCTTGTGTGAAAAAGTTTGCCAGAAGTCTCGAAGTTGTCTTGACTGGAAACCATTTGGAAGTAGAATTACAGGATTATGTAGTCAACATACCATGTACGGCAATTGCCATGAAAGGTTGGGGTGTACCGCGTCCGTTCAATAATATCCAGTATAAATCCTACAACAATGTACCTTGATATGACAGCAGGGTTGTAGCAAGACAGGTTGGAGCAGTGGTCGTTTTGAGAGAAGGTAGTAAACTTTTTGGACAGTCACAAGCTCACAAGTGACGCAATTTCATGGGCGGATTCTTTTATTGAGCTCTCACAACAGTAATGGTCATTGTGTTCTTCTATTTGTGGTTGAAATTTGCACGTTTGTCTCTTTGTGATAGGCGGCTAAGGTGAATACTGACTAGAGCTCCCTAGAAAACAATGACAACCACCATAGCTACAACTCTTTACATTAGTGTGAATGTAAACAGTTTCATGTATTAACATGGGCTACTGTGAGTCAAATTGTGCCAACTGATGAGTTCCTTAGAAGTGACCATCAGGCAGTGATAGGTCTGATTTGTTCAGTACTATCTTAGTACATGTATGCAATTATGCAACTGTCTTAGTAGTGACAGGTGTGGGTATCTGAACTATTCTGAACTATCTACTGTAGTCAAAATTTTAAGTAGTGTCACTTTTAAGAAAGGTTGGGGTACCCCCTCTATACAGTAATATCTAGTATAGATCATGCTATGAATATCTAAATACATTGGTATACATCATAAAAGGGTCAAGCATCAACATGGCTCACATTAAGTCAAATTGTTACCAGGGTTCTGAAAAATGTTTTCTTCCAAGGAATTCTGTATTGAGGAGTAAGAAATTTTCATGCCAAACTGAGTTTTACATCTGTTGTTGGACTTGTCAACTGCATGCCATATAGTGTTTTCACAGCTAAACTGGGTACCCTAATGGCATTTTATTCCCCGGATCCAAAATTACTACCTGATTCCTTCATCAAGTGAAAAACAACGCAGCCTCTGCGTGAACGCACTGTGTCAGATTGCCAAACAACATACACAGCAAATAGCTCAAAACAGGATTTTCTTTTTTTTTCTCATGGAAAATAGGTGGTCCACTTCATGAGAAGATGTATGTGGTGTACTCGTAAGATTTCTTCACACAAACGTGATGTACAGTACTATGGGAATACCGATGTTAACAATGAAGCCGCCATCTTGGTCGGGGAGCTGACTAGTGTGAGAAAAAATTTCCTGATTAAGAGTTTACGAATCCATGAACACACTCATGTCAACACCAGCATTAACGAACCACTGGTCTGGGATCTGAAGGGATGGGACTTCCTTTTGCAAAAGTGCTTAGATGCAAAATAGTGCCATCTTTTGCATTTCATCAGGTGTTCCAGTGCTCCAAGGTTTCATTACTTTTCAATGCAACAATAAAAATTTGAGTTGTGATCAAAAGTACTATTTGCACAAGCAACATCAAAGCAATGTACACCAGAAAGTCAAAGTACTTAATGTTTATTTGCCAATATTCATGAAAAACAAAGGACAACCAACATACTAGTATTGAAGTTCAATCACCATACCCTTCTCGAGATACCATACCTATAAGATTTTCAACCTATGACTTTGCTGACCTCACTTGACCTTTCACCTCAATGAAAACAATAGGTATGATCTACTCACAATAGACAACCTATACACTAAGTTTGAAGTTCCAGCGACTTTCCCTTCTGGAGTCATTTGAGGTCACCAGAGGTGAAAGTTTGAAAACCTTACAAAGAAGATATCTCAGCAACTGAACATTGCTTTAACTTCAAAGAGTAAGACTATTGTATACAGTAGGCATAGACACATATCTTGGTTCTACAGTATATCACAACCCTCAGCAAAGCCCTGATTCTATAAATTCAAACCTTGATTCCAAATATTTCAATCCACTAAGATTGATAGACAATAACACATAATTTAAAATTCCTTTAAATAACATAACTATGCCATTCACAAATAATCTAGTGTTCATTTTCACAGGTTGTGAAATATGCAATCATCAACATTGTTAGGCAATTGGCCATGCATCGCACTACGTCAAGATATGATTACTGTAAATTTTCGAAAGGCGTCTCATGATCTTTTTTGTTTTTTTTTTCTTTCATGAGACATTTTTGTTCATTTCATCTTCACAAATGTATGCAGTATTTATTGGTTCACATACTTGAGTGACAATTTGTGGAGCATCTAAGTTTTGAAGCAACATCAGTGTGTAAATGATTGAACTTTTGTCATGCTTAAGTGGTTTTAATCCTTAGAATGCACTGTGTATGCAACCTAAAGCACACCCACATACACACTGTAGACTTGTGATTGGCCAACGAAAATTGCGAGAAATATGATTCGTACGTTTCTCTGTCAACTTGTGAACCATGATGCATCCAAACCATCAGTCATGATACAGCAGATTTGGGCCATGGTCTAAGGGCATATGTCTCACAACCATCTGGCTAACAAAAAAACCACCATTGAAATGGTGAAGAACATCTCTTGCTTCGATGAACAAAAATGCTGCAGGACAATACACAGCTTTGCTGTACACAGCACACAAGGATCAAACTATTATGTGAACCGACAACAAAGAGCTTTTGTTCTCAATTAGAAGAGCTGCGACTCCTAACAATGAGCACGACAGAAACTCGACATATTGTTGAATTTGTTCTCATATTCTCTTAGATAACCTTCCTTTGAGTTTTGTTGTTCATCTTCATTGAAGTAACATGGAGGACCTGTAATAAGTTTCTCTGTCTACCATTAAATTCCTGCCAGTAAAAGTTCCTTGGAAAGCTCATTTGCATATAACATAGTTTTCCCACCGTGATGGTACCGACTGATGACTTACCTGTCAAACAAAAGTAACCAGCAGACAGTGATATCTGTTCTATTCAGTACTACCTTTAATATGTGCATTGTGCAACTGTGCTATTAGTGAGAAGTGCAATTCACAGTCATCCAGTCAACATATCAGGTAGAGTCAATATTGTGAGAGGCTGAGACACAGCACCTCTTACATTCAGCAAGTCTATTTTACCTTTTGTGATGAAATATCTGCTACATTCAGTTAGTAAAACTTTTAAGTATCAAAATGGACCTATTATCAGTATTTTGAGTACTGGGAGTCAAGCCGTATGTGCCAAGGTGAAGATTTACCTGTTAAATAAAAGTAGCCATCATTCTGCGAGCTCGGGAGAGACTTTTCTTCTTTATCGTCTTCATCATCGAGAACGTTTTCGTGAGGTTGCAAATACTGCTCTTTCTTCTTCCTTGAGGGGACACCCTCTTTCATGGCATCGATCTCCTCAAATACAGCTGCTTTATCAAACAAGGCCAAATTCTCCCCAAAGTCGAAATCGTCCATGAAGCTCTCGACCGGAGCGCTGAAACATTCATCGTTTTTCATTTGGTGAAAAGACCGGCGTTTCCCTTCTATTTTCAGGGGTGATGAGCGATATTTCGAATTGTTGTTATGACCACCTGGAAGAATGAAGCAGCATGACATAACAGTAAAAAGAAAAGGAGTATGAAATCATAAAACAGTTGTAAGAAAAGCCATCAAATGGCAATACAGTAGTGTACACCTATTCCAAAATTCAGATCCAATTAACAGAAGTTCCCAGGTGGTTGGGGTCAATCCCAAAAATATAACTTCCGTTAGGTTATGAGTATGTAATGAAGTCATAATACCGCACTTTGGTTCAAATATCTTCCACCATGTACCTAGCATACGCATGGCAATAAAAGTGTTTCATGTTATTGTAACAATTAACAACGGCTGTTCCTCCAAGTCCCATCAGAACGTGCCAGCTGACGCTTTCTACTCACTTGAATGTACAAAATCCCTTACACAATGTTCAGCTTAACGTTACACCTGTTTTAGGACACTATCTTTTCTGGAGTATTATTGTATAGACAGTATAGTGCTAGGTACAGCAGAGCAGCTATAGACTTTTGAATAGACAAGAAGGTAAAACGTGTACAGTGTCTGTGCTGCTTCATTCCTGTGTCAACCCATCACCTAGGGAGTTGCTTTGATTTTGATTAACTAATCGGCGAGTCAATTAGGAAAAGTAACATTCTAAGTGTTTTCTTTGGGGGAGGAGGGGTTGCAGATGATGGTTAACTTAAACTTTGGATCGAGGTAGCAATTTCAGAACGAGGCCCTGACATAATCGGTTGACTACCAAGCTAAGCACTGTCCCTGCCTCTACCAATCTAGCATTTAACGGGACCATGACATCTAAAACTGGAAGTCTATACTAATACGGACTGGTTGAATGTGTTCTACTAAAAAGAATATTAACTATTTGACAACATAAAGTTAATTGTGTTTATAATCCTCATGATGTTTCAGTCTTCATGTAATGGCTCCTTTAAACAATAAAAAGAACTTTCATCAAATGCAACTTGCCAATGCAACCATACTTGAAAATTTCTAGAAATATTTTGCTGTGATACTTGAATCACATCTCTTTGGCCCATCTGACTTTGTCCAGAAGTTTAAACCAGTTATGTGGAAGGGTTTATGAATATTCCATTAACATAGTTTTCTACTCAATATCACACGACACAACAAAGTCAAAAAAACCTGCAGAGAATTGTCAGTGTTCATGAGGGCACTCATGGGACCTTCACCATCATTAGTTACTCACAGCTTGGTATGTCTGCTGACAAACTTAAGCAGCTTATGGCTTCTTCACAACAACAGGCATACAGTGAACACAACACAACTTTTTCTTTTCTGAATTAAGCCGTAAGTACATCTTCATGGCCAAAATACAGTAAAAACTGGCTATAACCTACAATTTCTTTAGGATGAGACCAATTTCACAGCGGGGCAAGGAATCTGCAAAGGACTCACCGGACTTGCGTCTTCTTCTGCTTCGGTCATTCCACGATATCTCATCATCAGTAGAATCACCCCCGACCATGAAATGAGCACCGTTCCCATTGACGGCTTTCTTATGACGATGATTCTCGGGGGTGTTGGCTTGCTTGGTGGACCTGGATGGACTTGAGAAGGACTTTGACCTTGGGAGTGACTTTTGATTTTGGTGACAATCTTCCTCTAGGTGTTCTCCATCTGATCTGTTCTCATGTCTCTTGTTGACAGGGGACTGAAATGCTGACTGCCTTTGCTTCCCTCTCTCTGGTTTCTGGGGAGTGTTCCCTGCACTCACTGATCCACCCCTCTGATAACTGCTCCCATGTCTCACTGGTGATTTGGAATGGGAGTTCCTCACCACAGTGTCAAGGTTTCTATTTCTCTTCCTATCAGCCTCTTTAGGATCTCTGCTGTCTCTGGTGGGGGGCTTCCTATTTTCCTTCTCCTGCTTAGAAGTCACTCCATCAGATATCTTTAAGATCTTTAAATCTTTTATATCAATAGCTCTGCAAAGGAAAGACATTTGAGGAGTAAACTACCATTAGAGTGTGTCTTGTCACAACCTAATTATATATATGGTAAAAAAAATACCTCAAAATATCAGTACTAGTTTGCTGGTGAGTTTTTACAACAGTTTCTACACAAATAATGGAAATTACTCTGAAAAATAGCTTTGAATGAAAAGCTGCCAGAATCAGACTATTTTGTAAACGACTGCCTCTAGGGCACAGATGATTCACTGTGTGACCAACTATTTCAACATGGCTATTCACTTAGGCAAATGAGTTTCAAATTTGCCAACCTTTACCTTTCTTGTAGACACCATAAACAGATTTGATTGCCATTGGTATTCTTAGATGGGATTTGCAGCTTTTGAATGATACCTCACCAATGGAAGGACAATTTTGGAAAAAAAAATTTAATCCATCTACATTTTGTTTTACCACATAAATCTCAATAAAGAAATTTAATATTAATGTTAATTTTACACAGAAAGTTGTAATTGAAACCAAATAATCGTGCAATGACCCTGAGTGCTTGCAGTTTCTACTGTACAAACAAAAGATGAGATTTTTTACATTTCCAACAAATACCTTGGTTACAAAATATTAGCAAAACAAATATTTCATAATATTTTCAAATTTAAATTGATCCCTTATTTTAGTAAGTACATTTGCATTCATAATTTGCATTATCAATAATAAGATTTTAAATTTCCGACAAATACCTTGGTTAAAAAATATTAGCAAAACAAATATTTTATAATATTTTCAAATTTACATTGATCCCTTATTTTTAAAGAGGAGAGACAAAACTGCTCTAAAATAGTTGATATTTTGACAAATTAACATAAACCTAATCTTGACTTCTTGAGATATATTCACTGTAAGAGAAACAATAACTCTGGCCTCCAATGTGACTTTTCAGGCTTAAAAAGGTTCAAATAATCCCGATTTAGAAAGTATGTAAGAATAGTAATGTACATACATTTAAGCATGGCAGCACATCCAGAGAGGTTTAAATATTTCTCTCACCTGATAGTCACTTCTGGTACTTCGTATTTCACTCCATTCCTGAAAGTGTCCTTTAGGGACACAGTTTGTTTCTCCTTGTTCACTGATGTCACAACCCCCTGGAAGGTACCAAGTGAATCACCACAATCGAGAGACAGAATGTTACCTACAAAGTTCAGCTGATCCATGGATAACTTGCCGGGGAAAATTCTGCAAAGAAATGTTTAAGATCACATTAGAGCTCATAACTGGAATGAAAACCAGAAAGCCAAAAGGCTTAGTGATTCATTGCAATATGGTTATGTTATAACAAACATGAATTACCCACCCACATGACTTGCATGAGATCAATTACAGTTTATTCTTCTTGAAAGGTCATGATAACAAGCTTTTGACCCAGAACGACCTTTCACCTTCTCTTAAAATGATAGGTGCAAAAATTCATAGAAATCTATTCAATATGTGCAGCGCACATGCGAAGTATGAAATCCTCACAGTCACTCTCCTTGATATAAAGTGTTTACAAGATTTTGATTTGTGGTGACCTCAAATGACCTTTGATCTCCACCAAAAACAATAGGGGCCATCTACTTAGTAGGGCCAACCCACACACCAAATATGAGATCAGTCACTGTTATCCTTCTTGAGATATTGGGTTTACAAGCATCACACACACACATCCACACACCCATATGCACACACACGACATCGCATAGATTACTTCCGCCTTCAGCGAGGAATCAAAAAAACCTACTGTATATTTTTTCAAGATTAAAGATGCCACTAGTAATTGGTATGTGAAATCTTAGCAGGTTGCTAAACTGGTAAGGACTGCTTTGGACAAAGGTAAGCCTACAGTATTTCTACAGTTATGAAAGCTTACTTTTTGAACAAGGATAAAACATAATGAGCCAAAGTTGTGTATGAACTTTTGAGGTAGAAGATCTGCAGATGTGTGGATGCAATGTAAAACACTTCTCAATGTAATGTATATATTACTTTGAGAACATGCATATGAATTTGTTTTCAAAATCTCTTAGTCCTCTGTCAATAGTTTGGAGTGGATTTGTGGATGCAATGTAAAAAGTTTCTCAATTTGTACATTATTTTGACATAGTACAAAACATAATCCGTATTAAATTTTAAGAATACAACATCATTGGAATCTGTAAGTCTCCACAAATATTTTGGAATGGATTCATGGAGGCACAGGCTGTATAAAAGACCTATGGCTTTAATGAAGGGGTTTGAGAAAAATTCACAGATATGCTGATGCAATGTGAACGGTTTCCACATGCGAATAGGCTAGCCTACAAATATAATTTTAAGAATGACACATCATTGCTGTTCAAAACTTTCAAGTCCATTTCCAGTGCTTTGGAGTGGATTCATGGATGCATGAATGTGGGGCGGATGTCATCTCTGTCTGTCACAATACTCCTATATTGTGAAAATGTTTTGAGCAAAATGTCCACAAAAGTTAAGTCCAACGGTAGGGATGGACAGTAATCTAGCACCTAAGTCAGTATGGTACTTGTGAAATGTTTACTTTGAGTGCGCCTGCTGTTGAACCTATTGAGGAAATGACACGAAAAGGTGGCATGCTTCACTATTTCAATCTGCCTAACCGAAGCTTTAAAATGTTGTGATTTGTGAATGTTAGGCTAGGCTCACTCGACAGCGCAGTCGATGGCTACCTTTCTGGCCTATTAACTACGGTGACTGCCCTATGTTCTGACACCCCTTTGATTCGACACACTTATAATTCTGAGAGCAGGGGCTAAATAAGACCCTCTGGCTCCTATGGACCAGGACCAGTGCAGCCAATCCCAACCTGTATGAGCAGTATTTGGCCACAAATCCAATGATATCACAATCTCACTTGCATGAGCTCTCTCCGACCATTTGCGCTCACATTTATGCAACATATGAGTGTCAGAACAGAGGGGCGTCGGAAAATAGGGGTGTTGGAACATACCTGTAGGGCTGTAATCTTAACTACTCTGTGGGGTATGCTTGTGCTTTATTACACTAACTGTACCTTGAGTCAATCAATGCATTCTTAACTCCAGTGAGACTGTGTGGATGCAAAGGGATTCCACAGTTAGCACAGCCTACATCGTACTTAGTTCACCTAACATATAAGTATTTGCCATGTTAATTTTCATTTCCATGGAAACATTTTACTCACAGCCAAATTTCTAAGTTTCAGTAATGTTGCTATCATGCTTCAAATCGTACCAAAATATTGACCAGAATGTCATCGGTACAACTCTCATTCAAAATTTTGATAAGAGACAATATTTTTATCATTTTTGACATATTTAATTGAAAATATAATAAGCAGTATTTTGATAGATCTTATTCTGATGTGATCGACTCAAGGTTCCATCATAAGCAAAGTGTTACGGGGACAACTGCAGAATGCAATGGCCCAAACACTTTCCACCACGGAACTGGAGGCACGGTCATGATCGACCAACATACAAACAATTGACACACTAAGGAGACTGGTCTTACCGTGGCACCGCGACCGTGCGTCTGCTGAAGGCATGGTTTCATAATAACACACGTGGAAGTGATCGTTGTCGCTGCATCATTCTCAAAAAGACAGCCCTTTGAGTACATGCAGTATGATCAACATTGTATTCATTAATTCATATGATGTCATATACCCATGTCTTTCCTCAGTGTGGCACCACCACCACCCTTTTGCTTGGGACACAGTCTTCCTCATCAACTAAAATGATCAAAGTTCTATAATCACTTACTGTAACACGGCATCATAATTATGTGTCTTTCCTCACTGTGGCACTGCGACTGTGCCTCTGCTTGGGACACGGTCTTCCTCATCAAGCTAAAATAATCAAAGTTCAATCCATGTGACCTATCATACTAGGAACACAGTATCATTATAATATGTATAGCAACATACAAGATCATTCCTCAGTGAATCCACGATTCTAAGAAAGTATTCTTCCAAAATTGACCATGGTAATCTGCAGTTACTGTATAATAAATGGCCATGTTAAATTCAAAACCTATTTCCAAGTAATTACTCATTTTAAACACAACCAAGAGGTACTAGATAAACAAGGGCACATTCATGAATATTTCTGTCAAGTTACATATTAGGATTAAAATGTTGTTAGGTGAAAGACTCATGATACCCTCATGCCACTGTCAGAGTGAATTGTAAGGTATATAAGCTAGTAAGGTATTCTTTATATGTTCTTTGGATTGCATGTATTGATAAGCTAATTGCATGGCAGCTGTTTATGTCTCTGCTATATTGTTCAAATAGTGTTATTATGCTGTGTAATTGCAAGTTTCTTTGTCAGTTGACCATCTTTCTAAGTGCACTTTGTTATTTGCAGTCTAACTTCACGCATCATGTCGCCATGATTTAGTTACTGTATACTTGAATATAACTATCTATCTACTACCTCATACCAATCCATGTTTGTCGGTAACTGTATACCTTGCTCCACACCCATCCTAAAGGGCTCCCCCGTCTCTTCCACCAGCATATTACTGCTGCATGGCCAAAGTGACCCTAGGCTACCACAGGAGGTACAACTGCAGAAAACGTCTCTCCAAGACATATGACTAAGACTCCAGAGGCGCAGTCCTTGTCACAGTGATCGTACATGTATATTTTGTAAATGAATGACCACTGAGACTGTGCCTCCACACCATACTGGAGGCCCAGTGAACTTACAATATTTTTAAGCAAAAGTGTATCCAAATCACATGTTGAGTCGTTCTCAAAATGGCCACTCCTTGTTAGCTACCACTGGGACTGCAACTGCACCTCCACTCTGATTGTAGAATCAGTGGACTTGGACCACTGTTTTCAACAAAATATTCAAACAGCCACAACTGGGACTGCGACTGCACCTCCACTCAGATTATAGAATCAATGGACTTAAAATGTTTTCAACAAAATATTCGATCAGCCACCACTGGGACTGCGACTGCAGCTCCATTCAGATTTATAGAATCAGTGGAATTAAAATATTTACAACAATAAACTCGATCGGCCACCCCTGGGACTGCGGCTGCGGCTCCATTCTGGATGGGAAGCTCATAGGGCAGGTGACTTTATACATGCGACTGCCCTGCCACTCCAGTAATGACTTAAGCTATGGGACTTTTAAAAAAATTCAAATGATATAGGCCTAGCTAGCACAGATGCATCCAACATAGAAAGCTTAGGATTAATGTACAAGCTTTCTACTGGAAGCATATGGGAGAACCACGGTACAGTTCGCCTCTGAGATTTTGGTACTAATTTAGAATCCGTACCAATCGGACAAGGTATCAGATAACTAAAAGAGTTTGCATAGCGTCTATGTGTTATTTACCTTTTTTTACTTACACTAGTTTTTTTTTTTATCTTTTTTAGACATCCGAAATCACCAATTACTTGTGCAATGATCAACATGTATTGACACCTGTGGAAGAAGTGATAGATTATTGCTGAAAGAGAAGTATAGGTTAGAGGAGGATTCGAACCTAGAATATCATGATAACTGATGCATCATAAGTCTTACGCTTAACCCACTACGCTGCAAGAGCGGTTGTGGTGGTTGAGTGTTCAAAAATGCATACAATTCACAAATGCGTAATCCAACGTAGTCATATAACAGTATATATATATTCATATACTATAAATAAGTATCAATCCCCTAACCCTATCCCCTAACCCTATCCCCTAACCCTATTCCCTAACCCTGAATCATGACGCCTAACCGACGCAATCCATTCATCATTCACTAGTTAAGGATAGCAGTGGACCGAATCGAACAATCGAATCGAAGCTAGCGAGCACGTTCATATGGTACGGATTCTAAAGTTGCGCCGAGATTTTTCACTTAGGGTTACTGTTTCACCGGGACGTTGTATTCTGCAGTTACTCAGTATAGGATAGCAGTTCCACGGATCTTGTAGCAGCCTATGGCCTATGCCAACTGCTACTGACTTAGTTATGACAAGTATTTGTATGTTAATGTACAGTACACTAAGATACCTTGTTTACAACATTACACCGACTTGCCTACCCTAACACAGTACTAACAGTTACTTAGTAACTGTGTGTTGGTCCCGGGCCTAACTCTTCTTCGACCTTACGTTAGCGTACACGGTACAGTCAGTAGGCCTAAAAAAACCTTTGCCATGTCAATTATCATTGACAAACGTACAACTGGCCTTAGACTACTTAAGACTAAAAGTAAAAAGGTAACTTACCGTTCGTCTTCTTGCGTAGCAAATTTAACTGCCAAACGCGATTGAAACTTTTACCAGTAACAAACAGCAGGCGTATTTTTACTTTGTCCACTTTGTGATATTAGTAATATTGTATTTGTATATACGTAAGTACCTACAGTATTGCTGCAATGTTACTCAACGTCAAAGAATGTAACCTGTAGTATTTAGTGTATAATCAAATACGATGGTCTAGCTGGTTAGAAAATAGCATATTTCCGCACAAGGGATTATAGCATGCTATAACACGACAAATGGCCAACTGTGAAGTGCACTGTTATATGGAACGCCATGTAACGTTACCAAAATTAATTTATCTTCTAGTGTCAGACTACAGGCCTACAACAATAATCCTCTCATTTACGCAGGGTGTAGCTCAACTATCTCTTAACATAACTACTTTTTTGCCCTTATTTGTAAATGGAGTAGAATGGAAAATAGAATGGAATGGAGATAATAAAAACATTGATTTCCCAATTTTATAACACATTTCAATTGCAGTAACTTCATTTGTTTTTCTCAAGTTACGTAGTTTTCACAAAATGAAAGCAAGAACTGTCAGACTCGGAAATTCGTCAAACACAAAGAAGTAAATGACAGTTTCATTCTAACTGGTTTCTCTGTAAAAGGGGCACCATATTCCATACACTTTATAAAAATAAACTGTCCATAAAAAATAATTGCCCACTCGGAAAGTGCAATACAAAACAAGGTAATCTGTCACGTTATGTAACATATTTCAACTGACGATTTTTTTTCAACACATTTTTATCTCTCATTTGCTTGTAGTATTCTTTCTTTCAAGTAGTAAGGCGAATCATGGTGAAGGACAATTTGGTGAGTGAGTTTGGGCATAGGCTTACGGGAGACATTATTTTGGTACGGATGGGAGCAGGGAAACTGATAAATTTTGCTCGAATTAAGACTTTTTTACCAAGTTTGCCAGCTCAGCTTACATGTGCTGAACTTCTGACTCCAGTGACGTCACAACGGTATTGTTTTCAGGACAGTCAAGTGACAGTGTGATGCGGAACTACAATATGCCTCTCAGTGGACTACAATGGATCGCCAGGGGATTGTTCCACGGGGGGGGGGGGGTGGGGTGAGGACTGAGGAAGACAATATAAGCGGCGTCACCATGGGAGCATAACAGAATTTTTCTAAAATATAAAAACATCCCTGATCGTCAGAAATCGCCCTACCAAGACTCGTCAAGTCCATGATCTGCAAAAAAAAAGACAATTCATTTGCTTGGCTGTCTCATTTGCCCGAATTGATCCATCATTTTACCCCTCCGTGGGGGTGTTTTTGTTCCCTCCCCTCCCAGTGGCAGTTCCTGGCTACCGACCTGTACTGATTCAATGTTAAGTAGGTTCTCATTGACTTTGCTGATATTTTATATAAATGAAAAATAAAGGGAATATTGAAAGCATGTGATCGAAAACTATTTATAATCACCGTTAAAGGGGAAGGTGTTTTGGCTTTGAGCCATTATCATGGGTAACTTTCGTTTACGGAAACTCAGGAAAACGCAAGACTAGGCTTTCGGCGGAAGAGTACTCGCAGTGAGAATATACTTTGAACAGTTTTGCTTCTCTCTTTTCCTTATCCCGGTTGTAAGACCTTCCTATACGCCACGATATTATATAGGCCAATACCGCTTTTATAACAGTATCGTTAAATGTGTTTTCGTTTATGCTAATGACACAATTATGCTTCCCGAAAACATTCACTAAAATTGTGAGTGGAACACACTCTTTTCCCACAACTATTTGAAATCCACCTGACAGCCTCGTTGCCGTATTTGATATTATCACTCCTCTAACGTTATCTGCGTGTTACAAGATTTCCGATTGTATCTAAGTACGTCATACATCGAATATATACTATTCGTCATATTGGTAGAATGCCATCGGCTACATATGGAAGCTAATTTTACGTAAATCTCCTAATTTAATATCATGCGATACGGACTCGGCAAATGTTAGTGGGAACCTCCGAAATTTTCTTATCGAAAGTTCATCATGACAAATTATAGCATGTCACAGTATAGACAAAGAAAGGGAGATGGTCCATAGATGATATGTGATGCCAGCAGATGCCACCATTAACCATGCAGAGAGTGTTCACTCCTTCCCTCCCATATAATGCAGTCAGAGATACGAAATGGAACATCAATCGAGATGAAGGCAATAAAGACTGTAAAAGGAAAATTCCTTCAAATGAAAGTTATCTTGAGTTTGTTGTTTTCTGTCAAAACAGTTGTAAGTTTGTAGTATTTAACAGACGGGACGCTGGTGAGACGGGGATAACCGTTTTGACGGTATGGTTCATCAGCCGATATAGAAGCTAGGCCGATGGCTATCAACTAAGAAAACAAACCTTGTAGCTCTCTTTCTGAGCGACTAAAAAATATGTGATCTTAGACACCAGTTTTGACGGCTCTGAAATCCGGTGCAAGAGTAACGCCAAGGTAATCAACACAAAATTGTATATCTATACCTATCATACCATTGTTCCGGTGTTGTATGTAAACTGACATATTTTTTCAAGATATTTATTAACTCTACATTTTTTTTCTCATTTTTTTTTAATGAAATAATCATTGCACGGTTGAAGGGTTCCAATGTCAACTTCGAATTCATTTTGCATGAGTGTGAACCATTCTGACGTCATAAGCTCTCTTTTGTCTATCTTATCATCTTTTTGTCTATCTTATCTTTGCTTTCGTCAGTTTGAAGTGTTACAACATTGCTGGGTATGAGAAAACATGGATAGAGAACTTTATGGGGAAGAACATGGAAAGATCACGGCTCGCCCACGCTTACAAGAACATGCCTTCCTCATCTTTTCACAAAATTCACAAAGTTCTATGTTTGGAAAACCTTTACACAATAAGTCATTGCTACATCGAGTATCTTTCTCACGGGTGCCCTCTACTCGATCATATATCCCATCAAACAATTCTATTAAACAAAGAGAACTATTTTCTTTTCTTTCTTTTTTTTTTTTTTTTACTTTTACCTCTTATTTCTATTGAGGCCAACTATAAGGAGTTCAGCTTAATAAATGAAAATGCATGGACACTAACTTACTCCCAAATCTACTCATTCGAGGAGAAAGTGTATTTCACGTCGGTATAGAGTCGGAGTCCAATTTTGACTAAATGCAACACAGCTCAATGAACTTGAAAGTTTTTTTTTAAATAACATAAAATTTAATGTAGCGGTACTAGAATAGGCTACATTGAATCTTGAGTAGATTTGCTGATGAGTGTTACTTCATTTTACCGAAGAACAAGCAGTATTTGGATATTGGGCATCTTGCAAGTATTCTACATCATGCAGTTATTAAAATAAAGTAAGTAAGGTATAGATCAATCCATTTTACTGTTGTAACTATTTTTCTTTCTTTTATTAAACTGGCTACTACATACGCTATGACTTGCACTTTGTACATATGTAGCTTAAGCAGCAACTTAACCAATTAAATCTGTTCTATGATTATTGGCGCATCAGCATGTGACGAAGGATTTGTTGCCAAATTATATCGTAATAAGTTACCACGTTCATTTTTACCTTGGTGGTCGCTGTGCAAACAATACTCTGGGCCTGGCTACAACGATGGTGCGTCTCGTTGCAACTTAACAATATCGTACCCGGTATATATCCAATGAACAAATTAAGCTTGTCACGATGTTTTATTATGATTTACAAAACATTCTTCATTTCTGTAGAAAAATTCTAATAGACAAATAAGAGTGACATGGAAATGTGGGTTTAACCTCCCACCCGCACCTAATCCATGACTTTAGGCATAGGTGTACGGGAAAGGGCGGTGGCGAAGTACCTTTTCTTTCTCAAAAAATGTTCACACTTTGTCCAAAAAATTGTAGATTACTTCAAACTCGGGAAAGGAGGGTTGTCCTTTTGCACCCCCCCCCCCCCCACTCCATACTTGTTCCCTGAATCTATTACTAGGCGTGCCTAATGGTCTTATGTGTCTAATGGTCTAACGTTGTCTTAATGGTGACGAAGCCGCGAAAAAATGCATTTGGGTATACATATAATACTGCATCATACGGTAGGCCTTCTGGAGGACAGTAATAAGAATACGGTACGTAAACAGGGACGGTGGAAGAAAAATAATTTACCAAACATTGCACCTTGCCTATCATAATTTCCCAGCCCCCCCCCCCCCCCGGCCCCCACATGACATTGTGGCTTGGTGGTTAGAGCGTCCGTCTTGAAACCATCAGATGTACAGATCAAAACCGCTGGTGTAACCACTTGGATATTTCCTGGGCCGACTTCATAATTACTTCTTCAGCAAGGCTGCTTACAATGGTGCCTCGAGTGGTTATTTGGTGTGGGTTCTGTGTGGGTTAATGTTGTCCGATTGAGATCTCGTTCGCTTAGTAGACCTAGAGCCAAAGTGATTGGTTCACCTCTTCTTCGTTACCCTCTGAACTTCTATGAGAAACGTGCAGGAGAATCTCCCAGGTATACATGTTGTACCGTGATCTCCCGCATTCTTGATAGCGTCATCAGTGTTCTTGATCCTCTATCACTCCAAATTCAAGGCAATCATTAAAAGGGGAATCATCAATGTCTCACAAAACAGGATTTCTCTCTGGAATTTGAAAATGCAGTCTCATGCATTTTTTTTGTCAATAATTTGAATGACATTTACGAAACTGCAGTTTCAGGTTACTACATGAAGGGCCAGATCACACTCCAAGAATTGCTAGAATTGGCCTATTCGAGGAATATGTAGACTAGCCATAATTACATTCAGTGCGATCGACGGAAAGTGCTTGTGGCTCCAAAACAGTCAATAGGCCATGGAAAGGCCATGGAAAGGCCATGGAAAGATGAAAACCCGCGTGTGGGGATTTATACATGAAGGGGGTCCGGGAGGGAATTCATGACAAAAGAAGTTAGTATAGAAAAGAAGTTAGTGACTAAATCCGTTTATGTTGTGCCTTACTATTACGACGGAAAACTTATAGGGGCCTAAACTTTTTTAAATTTTTAATTATCGCATCACACGGCCTCTAATATACTGCCAGCGACCCGTACTCAGGTGGCTCCACGAACTACTATTACAAGAGGGTATATAGGTTCCATACCACCATAAGATTTTGTACGTCCGCTATTTTTGTTAACCTTTGCTCAAGAAGAGTGCCTAAAATGAGCCAATGAGCAATCACTTTTTCATCATGTTTTCAGTC
Source organism: Stichopus chloronotus (assembly GCA_021234535.1). Lineage (NCBI taxonomy): Eukaryota > Metazoa > Echinodermata > Holothuroidea > Aspidochirotida > Stichopodidae > Stichopus > Stichopus chloronotus. The sequence goes on from CM037836.1 coordinate 26,141,343, forward strand.
ATCGTCATTATTATTTTTACTCAGATGTTGAAGAGTACCAATGAAAGTACAGGTCATGTGAAAATCAGGACGGTTGAAGGAGATTTAGATTGTTTTAGAAAATCGAAGATGTCGTAGTGATATTTCGGTCTGTGATCCTTGTCAAGGGGAAGGGGATACCTCTCAAACCTCTCACCCCTTTAAACTCAAAATCTGAAAGGTCGAAGTACGGAAATTTTTAAATTCCATGATAGGCCAGGCAATTACCAATCACATGATAGGTAGGAAATCCCTGATATGACGTACATTGCCTCCACTAAGTCGGTATGTTAGTGGGTACGTCAATGGAGTGATTAATGGTGGTATAGTGGTGTGTAACTGGGGACACCAATGTGGTCTAGGCCGTATGAAGTAATATATTGTCAGAGACATTTACTGCACTAGCGCCATCCTACAGACTTTTGCAGTCAGAAGATTGATATCACATACAAAAGGGGAAAAAAGAGCAGTGGTGTCTTCCAACATTCAGAATAAGTTGAACTACATGGTGCAATTAAATTCGAGAGTATAAAAGGATGCAGAAAAAGGCACAATATTAAACATTTATTAATACGTTTCATTTAAATTTTTTGAGATGTAATCCCAAAACTGGGCACCGTACCCCTTGATAACAAGTCTACACTCTATATTGACATCTGCCTCTCAGGGAGGTGAAACTGTTGTAGTTTATGTGGATGAAATATCATATCGTGTTAACCGGTGAAGAAAATCTAAGCCCTTCAACAACCGAGACTGACATTATTTTCGTATGTACATATTTTTTATTATTTGCTATATGTTATTATATTTTTCCGATTTGGAAGCTTTGTAAATTATCTCGCCCTTACAAAACCTTTGTTATCGTTTTTGTCACTCCCGATCGACCCACCCCCCTTTTCAAATTATTATTATTTTTTTGTCTTCTCGAGACGAAGAAAAAAAAACGTTACCCAACCAGTTATACACTTATAACATGTGATCAATTATGTCAGCCTTTAATATCATATCGCAGACGTATTACTGTTGCTCTTCTCTTAACGGTTATTGGTATAGAAACTCTACTACGTCATACTGAGAGCACTACTTTTATGTAAATCCTTGAGATAGAAGGAACTCTCCGACGATAGGTGAATCTAATGCACCCCCCAACAAAATCCTAGATACCCCTGATAACGACTAGCGATAGGTCTAAGTAGGCCTATACCTTATCATGGAACTTCGTGTAAAGGTGTACTAATGGAAAGAAGTGCACTCCTGTTTAAAGAGATTTAAGAGGGGGTTGAAGTTAATGCCGCTTATTGTGAGGCATGTGAACGTGCCTGACGTAACATTATCTTCTCGTTGATTTTTGAAATATTTTGCATAGCATTCAAGTTTTATATACATATGAAATGTTTGCCCCTGTTCTGTTGCCATATGTTGTAGCTATGGGCTAATAATAAAAGCAATCGAACATCACCGTCAATTGTAATTCATTCCCTACACATTTTGCTTTTCACTGATACTTGTAATAACTCTTCATATGAGCTTAGTTCATCTGAGCTACGCATGCACATCTTTTGAGTGTTTTTCCACTTTGTGTTTGTAAGTAACGACTACGCAGCCAGGCTTTCATTGCAATTCCATTCAATTTAACAGTAACCTACTTTAGGTAATCCCGATTGTTTCCAACTACAGGAGTACAGAACAAAGCATAAGGTTTGCGAATCAGCTATGCTAATTAAACAAGGAAGTCCCTTATTCGTGGTCGCCGGGGTAAACACTTATGCTAGATTGAGGAGAGAGAATGCGCGAGTAATTCCAATCAGTGATTTGGAAACGCACACCGTATTATTCCGATTTCTATTATGAGAAGCAGCCCGTATAGTAGCCCGAAGCCATGGACTTTGGTTATGTACGTATTACCCACTACCAGGTTTATATCATCCAAAATTGTTCTCGGTTTATCTTTTTTTTTCCCCTAATGAAGGGACATGTAAACTGCCATCAACCACTACAGTGTAATGAAACTCCCCAAACCACCAACCCGCCAGAACCCGGCCAAGCGGAAGACGCTGAAAATCAATAACATATAATGAAAAGGGAATTGAAAACCATGTCAATTAGTGTGTACCGCACTGTATGCGGTATGCACGTACACTCCTTGATACTGCCACAAAACAAGCAAACACGGTGATGCATATCCATATTTTATTCTTTGATCCGATTGGTTAGCATCTAAACATCTCATTAAAGGCACGCTCCGCGACACTGGGTAAAGCGCGGCATACCGTTAGATGTGGATTTTCCTATTTAGTTGTGTATTTCAGTTAAGCCTTACTTAAATGTGTTTAGGGGTTAGATAAGATAGTAGCTGTTATTACTTGGAAGTTAACAAAATAAGGTTATGTAAACAAAGCAGACAAGATTTAATTCTTCGTTCAGTGGTGAAGTAAGTTCAGGAGACAAAACAATATCATTCCCCGTCAATAGCTGCCCTATGCAATTGCACCTTCACACTAATGTAAATATTTCCTGAAATTTTAGCTGTTTCCGCAAAGTGTTACAGCGAATAAAAAACTAACAACTTAGACCAAGTTTTTTAATCATTCGTATCTGAGAATGAGTTAAAGGCCGGGATTTTCCACTATGCTGTGTTTTGTAAGTAGAGCTATTGCTAACTTTTCTCAATCATTTATACGCATGAAAGATACTGAGCCAGAATTTCAAAAAAAAAGGATTGCAACGTTGTGACAACTCCGACGGCGGTTCTGTTATAGACCTACCAGTTCTTTTACCATACAGAGACCTACTGAGGATCGGATTTTTTAATACAAAGGAAGCATTAGCTACGAGAAGGGGGGGGGGGGAGAAGATGTGATAAAACGTGCCCCCCCCCCCCGAAATTATCAGAGTATCAAGGGATCAGTTTTTTAATGCAGCATAAAGGCATAAAAAATGAAAAACGTAAGTAGCCTAGGTAAAGGCTATGTGGTAACAAAAAAAAAACGGAAATGATGCCTATGCGGAGAAGAGCAGCCAGACTAGGTAAATACTAGACATGACATGATCACTCGATCTTGAAACCACTAATTAGTCAAAGTAGAAGTATCTGTATGTAGTGCCTCTACGAACATCATTGAAAATCACTAATTGGAACCTTCGCTTGTGCGAAATATTAAATTATTTATTTCATAACAAAGATTCTGACAGTTCAATAATTTCAATTTAATGGCAAGCTGGGATAAAATCAGATGATTATGTTTTTAAATTACGGCGACGGCGGCGGTGGTTAAGTATATAACTGAAAATCACTGGTTTTCATCAAACGTTCCACTGACAGAGACACAATCTGGGGAAACGATAAAATTCAACAACCCCTAGCCTACCGCCCTCACATATACGCATACATCTTTGCAACATGAACCAAATAAAAATCAACCCGAACTCTCCTCTTACACCACTTGGTGGTGACAATACCGAGGATAGAAAAAACACTCGGTACGAATCTGAAGACAGTTCAGCCTTTAAATTAAGGAAAAAGTATCCGGCATTTAAAATTTACTCAAACACCCATCCTCTGAGGATTAAAAGCTGCAGTGCGCACGGTGTGAGACTTCCCTTAAAATGACCACAAGTTCAGTGTCCATCAACTCCATTCAAACATCAACATTATTATTTCAGGAACTAAATTCATCGAGTCCCGCTGTTACCTTGACGACCGAGTCTTGACGTCGAGAGGAGTTTTATCCATAGTTTTTGTTTTTTTTCTCCCACCCCCTCCATCCTTTTTTTTTTCCTCGTCCTTTCCTTCTTTCAGTGAGAAACATCTTTAGATATTTTAGATTTTTTTGGACTGTTCTGTTTTCATGGTGACAAACCGATAGACTAAAAACTGATTTTTGTTTTTTCGAAGTTCCTTGGGGGTGATTTGCGGTGTTGCGGTTTCAACAAATCACAGGCTTCAGATGTGTTGCTTTATTCTTTCTGCCTGAAGATTTAAAAGACGACCGTGACCAAACGATCTTACCCACGAAAAGAACACTGCCTCAAATATTGAATGGTGTGAGCCTCACATTTCCTTGCAGGCTACATTCCCTAGCAACCATGAACTAATGCTTTGATATTTTTGTCGCCTTGTGGGTATTGGTTTAGTTATAAATATTTTTTTCATTATGGCTGATCTCTAACAACTGTAAGTTCGTTCACAATCTTAGCTCCTTTAAATAAATAACAAAGTAGATAAAAAAAAATAAGCGTGGTCTTCCTTAATGTGACGACAGATTTACTGTTAATGTGCAGACAGAAGAGTGAGTTGTAAATAGGGAAACATTACATCCTTGTGTTGTGTGTGGTAGACGTAATCTTGTACCGAATTTGTTTTAAATAAAAATTTATTTTACTTTCCCGCTTATTGTAAAAATGGTCCTTCTTTTACTTAACAGTCTCTCTCCATGTACTTTCTATCCCTTTTAATCACTTTCATAATTTTTATTGAATCTTTTTTACTTTCTCATAAAGGATTATGGTGAACCTCTTGGCTGCAATGAATGCATCACGCGCAGTGGCGAGGGAGGAGGAAGCCTTGTTGGCGCGTCGATAGTCCCCCCCCCCCCCCCCCCCCCTGGAGACAATTTGTTCCACGAGAGTGAAAGGGCTCCTTCAGAGCTTGGAGAGGCGATTTCCAGCGATCTAAGTGGTATTTTCATCCACAACGTTTTCGGTACCCTAAACACCACCTGATGATGACGCTCCGCTTAGATGGTCCTCTCACAGTTTTAGCTATCACGTAAGTGATAATAACCATCACTCGAGCCCCCCCCCCCCCCCGCTGAAGGCTGCACCCATACCACCACTGATCACGTGTGTATGTAGAAATATCACGTTACGTTTCTTTCTGTTTTGTTGTTTAGTACAGTTCAACAGGTTTTCTTTTTGCTAAAGCGTACAACGTGAAGTCAGTGTTTGTGTAGAAGAGAACTCGTGGATCATCTTACTGTGGTGTTAATTACTTGTTTATCAAGTTTGTTCCACAAGCAATAACGTTGTACTCCAACACGTATACACTGGGATCCATACATTACAATATATGAAACAGATCGATATAGGTCTCGATGACATGGATAATCCAAGTGTTTTCGTGGTTATTCGTTGAAATTTAACAACTGATATCTCGTGATCCATACCATAAATACTGTTATACTTACAAAGCTACTGCCCGTATTGGTAATTGAGTAATATGTATTTATAACCCATGGGCGTTTTTTTTCCCCAACGTTTGTACGAATAGCTTTGCATCCTTTTTAGCAGTGAACATATTAATCTGGACCTAAATTGAACGTCCTCTTTTATTTGTTGTGACCATAATAACCTCAAATTAAAGGTGCAATGCACCATTAAGTGAGGGCGTACCTTATTTTCTTGGACGAGGGGTCTCACCGAAAACTAAATTTTCCCGATATTATTGAGCACCATCGCCCAACACCACAATACCTTCACTGTATATAGATCTTCGGTTCTCGAATCTTGCTGGCGGAACCCATTGTGACTATCCTCTGTCACTTTACGACTCCGCCAGCAAGTCTCACACACATAACTATAGCTAGCACAACTTTGAGAGGCATGCCTTTCTCACCGTAAAGAGATGAAATGGCGGGGAAGGAAAGGCAAGCGTTTTAATACTTACCTCATTGTTCCACGTACGTATTTCACTCACGTGAAATTAAATTCTGCTTAAGTGAAATTCAATTTTGCTTAAGCTAAATATGGTCTAATCTGTCCGTTTTTTATTACAGCTTAATTAAATATGCTGCAGTTAATTCTAATTTTACTTGAGCTAAAATGAATTGGGCTTAAGTAACACTGAATTCAGCTGCAGTAAAATACGATCACAATCTCCCTTGATTTTAATTGTATTTCACTTAAGTTAAATTATATTCTGCTAAAGTAAAATTTGCTCTATTTTACTCACGTAAAAATGCAAGAAGTTTATTTTCACGTAAGTGATATTCCATTCAGGTTCAGTAAAATTAAATTTAAATTAAGTAAAATTCAGTTTGGCTTAAGTGAAATACATTTTACTTAAGCTGAAATCAATTTAGCTTAAGTGAAATACAATTTAGCTAAAGTAAATTCTAATAAAAAAAAATAAAATAAATTATATTCTGCTTAAGTAAAATTTGCGCTATTTTTACTAAAGATGCAAGAGGATTAATTTTACGTAAGTATACTTTTGCTTAGGAAAAAGTTAATTCTACTTAAGCTGAAATGAATTGCGCTTACCTTAAGTGAGATACAATTAAGTTTAGGTAAACTTTTATTTAGTTGAAGTAAAATTTAATTCTACTTAAGTTGAAATGAATCAAGGTTAAGGGACATACCATTAGCAATACAATTAGCCTTAGGTTCTATTCAGTTTTGCTTAAGTGAGATTGAATTTTACTCAAATGGAATACAATACAAATGGAACACAATATATGCCATTTGAATTCTTTGCCATTTTTAAGAATCTAACCATATGATTAAGCTTAAGTATAGATTAACATTTTACTGAAGTATAGTTATATTTTACGTAAGGATAATTTTGACCCGTTTTGATTCATTTTGCTCAAGTTTATTGAAGTTAATCTCAAGTAAAATACAATAAAGCTACATTATTACACTTAAGTGTAATTTATTTTTGCTTCAGCACAATGAAGCTGTTTTTCCACTTAAGCTAGATTGAAATCTGCTTAAGTAAAATACAATTTTGCTTAAGTGTAATTGAATAACAGTTAGACTCCGTTAATTCCACTGAAGTTAAATTCAATTTTACTTAAAGGGAAATAGGGCGTTTAGAATACCCCGACATGACATACAAAAGAAAATAGCAGTAATCATTGTTAGACCATTCAGTTTCATCAATAATCATCTACCAAAGTTTCATCTTCTCAAAACATTATGCATGTGATGAGTAATTTGAGATGCATCATTTGAATTTTGAAAAGTTTGGGTGAACAAATTAGTGTTGAGTAACGAATAACTGAATTTCTATCTGCGAGGAGCTTATTTCTTGAAAAGAAGGCTACTGTCCTTCCTTATTTTGAATAATCTATCATTCTACGTCCACAAACTTTTCTTTCAAAAATATGGATGTTTTCCCTAAAACAAAGGCTCTGTTTCCCTTTAAGCATAATGAACTTCACTTACGCCAAATTCAATTTTACGTAAGCTTAACTAATTTCACTTAATTAGAATTGAATTATACTTAAGTGGAATTAATTCTGTTTAAGTAAAACTAGTGGGGGGGGGGGGGGGAGTAAATGTTAAAGCTGGTTGCCATACTGAGGAGTGTAATACGTGTGAAGAGGAACTTGGCAGCCGATTTAGTTTCGGTCAGTTGAAGCATATAGGCCTACTTGCGTCCAGTCGGTTTAAGTTGTTCAAAGGTGCCACTCAACCCATGAAGCTCCATGCTATGTCTCTGATATTCGTGCAATTCGTCGCTTACGAGCGTTCTATGTAAGCTTTGATAGTTGACGCTGTTCCACATCTACATACGATGAATAATCATATATTGCTTGCAGAGCGTTGACAGATGCATGTGCGTTTGATTATGAGTAAATATGCAACAGTGACAATACATTTAGAGCGATGTATAGGAACGCGGCATTAAATGTGACGTAACCGTTAAAGAAAAAACACTCTCATTAAGTGGTCTGTGCTTCTGTGGTGAACCTCAACTAGTTAGAATAACTCAAATTTAACGACCATCAAAAATGCGGACTCAACATTATTTCTTAACCACTTTTTAATAATGTAGATATAACACCCTGTACATTGAATGTATTTATCACATTCTTATTTCACGTTCGGGTCAGTTTGATTTGGAAAGTGATGGGCCAACACAGTTGTTTAGACATTCCTGTTTTTCGACATATCGAACTGTAGTTTTCGTTGCTAGTCAGTGAGATACGTATGTTGCAAAGGGAAGATTAGAGTGGACTACGTTTCCCTGGGCTCTGTGACTCGACTCGGACTCAGTTACGTCGGACTCGGTCTTGACTGGGAATTCAAATACTGGGTCCTGGACTCGAGTCCATTGGACTCTGTCTTGGACTCTAATCTGCTATTCGTGTGGTCGTGACTACAACACTGGGGTACAGTGATTAAACGATCGATACTGTGAGATGTAAATTTTATGTGCTCAACAAACCTTTAATTTAGAATGGAAATCCTGATTTTTTAAGAGCAAAGAAAGAGACAGAGAGACTGAAGGAAACCGAGGAAATCGAGGAAGAAAAAAAAGCGTTTAGGTAAATTAGAACACTTACCTCCGCTAGATACTTCCAAACGACCGATCCGAGCGCCTCCTTCACCTTTCGGCATATTTGATGAGATGTACCTTTCAAAAATCTCATTTCGACTGTAGATCCTCCAGCGGTAATTTGTAAAATAGTCGTTAAAAGCATGTTTTGTTAGATGAAAATATTCACGATAGGTTTAGCATCAGGTTCACGATGAGACCGTAGAAAGGTCACGCTGTTGTTGTTGGTTGTTTTTCTTTCTTTCTGTTATCTTGTTTTTTTTTCTTTTTGACAAGTGCCTTGTTTTGATGGAGTCGAGACTGAGGGAAGCATAAAAAAATACGGGGGGGGGGGGGGGGGAACTATACGTGCCAATCGAACTAGATCTCCATCGAGGTTAACTTATAGAAGAATATTGCTTGTTGCAGTATTGATAATTGCACAGTGTTACATGCAATATCATAATATGATTACCAAAATGTAACCATGTTCACTGAGGACCACAAAGGCAAGTTACGTAAACATACTAAAAGTAATCCTCAGCGGACAGATCGTGGTACAGTCTCCGTGCGCCAAGTCAGAGCGTGGTAAAATCTCTCTCCCTCGCCTGTATGGTCCCGGACTGGTTACGACGTCCAATGGCGGCACCAGGATTTTAGATTTGAGGATGGGGCAAATAGGAGTCAAAAGAAATCAATTTTATGGGTCAAAAATATTGCGCGAAGCGAGAGCTTAGCGAGTGGGGTACAGGGGTCCGTTTTAAGGCCCCTTGTGGAGTCCCGCCGGGGTCCAGGGGGCGAAGCCGTCTTAGCATATCTCTGGGTGACAAATTAAAGCTCAGAATAAGTATGTTTGTGTGCAAAGTACATCATTAAACACGCAGATTCCAAAAGATTTTAATTATTTCAGTTATTAATCTCCTCACAAGATGAGAACTTAGGGGTCCAGTGACAAAGTTCCAGTGGTGGTCAAAGGGGCAAAGCCCCGTGAAGCTCTTCAAGGTTTTAGTATATCTATGGGTGAAAATTAAGTCTCAGGATAGTATACTAAGAGATATGAAAACTTAAACGACCCCGTGTGGGGTCCAGAGACAAAGTCTCTTGGGGGTCTCTTTGGTGCATGCAAATGGCGGAAAGGTTCTGACTGGGGGAACAATCTCCACTCCCCCCCCCCCCCCCCCGGGTTCCGCTACTGACGACGTCATGGCGGCTTTCAGATAAAGGAGAAAGAAAGATTTGAGAGTGGTTCAAAGTAGAAGTTATTACGTATTTTATTAGTTATTGTTTTTTCTATCTTTTCAAACATTATTATATCTACTTATACTACTGATCCATCAAAAATCAAATATTACATGGGTAGCGGTGCAAATCACGCCGCTAAAGTACTTCAAATCACGCTACCATTTGAAATCACGCTGCTGCTGTTTAATTTTACATTTTTTTTACTATTTCATTTTACATGGCTACTTCTTTGTTTTACGTGACTACTGTGTCATTTCACATCGCTACTACCACCACTACTACTTCATTGCACGCCGCTACCACTTAAAATCACGCCGCTACCGATTCGTTTTTCCCTTTTGGAGTTCCATACAGGGTAGGAGGCTCGCTGGTCAGCAAACTCAGCAGTCGGCGGATAGCTAACTCGTCGTAAAGCAATGCTCATTGATGGTAGTCCATGCAACGCCTTTCTCTTGCTGTCGCCACTGTGTGGCTGCTAGCCCGCACAACGGAGTAAGTATTACTGATGCATCAGTTCTGACTGCACTCGTAAAAGTACCAATGGTATTGGTATGTTCGTTGAAAACGGTTCATACCAACACCTGCTGGGAAGGTTATATAGGTGCCGTCCCCAATATTCTGCCAGATTTTGGTCAAACATTCCTTTCACGGAGCCCAAAATTTGATGAACTTAAAAGGATGGTCCAGCAAAAAATATAGCTTTGATATGTTGAAGCGCAAGTAAATCTGACCACCATAATGGAACTTCCATTCATTTCCCATTTGTAGTTCCCGTGATATGAGCAGTCGAAGTTGCCAAATTTGTTTGCGACCTTCACATTAAACCGGAACTTTAAGCCCACCACCGACTGATTTCAAGGTCAAAACAATAGATTCATTAAGAAAAAAACAGAAGACCCTCCAGCAGTGTGAGGAGATGATGTCACTCCTGCTTGCTTCAAGTTCACAGTTGGTTGCAAAGGGGGTAACTTCAACTGGTAATATCTCCAGAACCATGCATGCATGGGGACTGAATGGAAGTTTCACCCGAATTGTTAGAGTGGTATACCAACGCTGAATTTGTGGCTTGATCATCCTTTTAACATTCATGGATACTAACCTGTTAGCGATCATTGGTCTGTTTCTCATGATCTAGGGGGTGCTGAATTTCTCAAATCATTGTTAGTGTCCCTGTGTGTACACTACAGAGTATACCACGGACTCGTGGGTGGACACATTGATCACAGTTGATCTACTCCGCTACATGCGTTGATAGCAGCGTTTGCCTTTTTATTAAAAGCACTCCTTCAGCCAATCCCTTAGAGCAATGTTCATGAAGTTTAAGAAGAATTTCTATCGAGTTGAAAGGTATGTGTCTCCAAAGCCCGCGGATGATAATACTTTTTCGTAGCGATAATCCGAACTAAAAAGAAAAACTGTTCCGCTACACGGAGGTATACGGAAAGTAACTCGCTGCACTCGCATTAAGTACAAAGAAGGTAACTTGTTAAGTTAATGTAACAATCAGACCGAGGAACTATCCGTTCAAGAGATAAGTATCCAGTCTGAGCAGGGAGGTGCACCTCCCTGGTCTGAGGGATATCTCCGAGGAAACTCGACAAGAGTCCATATATACTGCAATTGGGAGACAGTGAAAATTATAACATCTTCATCGAGGGGGGGGGGGGGGGGGGACTAAAAGGACCAGTTAGTGATGCAATGAAGCGAAACTCAAAGATGAGGGTAATTTTAAGTCATCAGAGCCCATTCAGAGCACATTTTGTATTAGTGCAAGAGATATCACGAGGAAAATTCCCATCGTTGTTCATTACTAATAAACCTAATTACAATTACATAGATAGGCCTATACAGAATCAGTATGTTAACCCACAATTTTCCCATGTCGGCACTGTTTAGGGGAGGAGGGCGGGTGATGTTGGGAGTCCGGTCCATTACTTCCGATTTCGTGTCTCAGATGAGATACTAGACCTCATAATCTTATACCGCATGACTGAATAAGCAAACATACGGTAGCTTGCTTCAAGACGCTAGGCTTGCACTGATAGGTCTATAACGTGGCTTTTATTTTCGCCTATCACTGCCGAAGAGGCTTCATATATGTCATACACACCAGAATTGCCTCGGCCACGTGGCAGGAGAAAAATTACCACGGTTTGCAGTCCATCAACCCCCTCCCCTCCCTTCACATCAACACCCATGCGTAATGCAGATTGGAGACAAACTTTATACTTCAGTGAATAAACGATGTCATTTTCCAGGTAAGCTGCAAGTTGAGCTCGTGATGTCCCGACAATAGCCCTCGCGTACATGGATGTGATTTCGAGTGGTTTGCCACTTAGCAAAAACGCCGTCAAGACCGAAGACAGCGCACATGTGTCGGTATTGACTTGTTTCTTTTGCAGGCTCCACTAGGCTAAAGGCAAAGTTAATCCATTGCATAGGTAATCCTTAACTTAACTAATGGCAACAGCACGTAGCATCACTAATATTTACCCTGTGGGCGTCCAATATACGTATCCGTTGTAAATGAGTCCAAGGGCAGCTGTATACTGGTGCTTCACACGGCCAGATGGTTAGGGCGTGCGTTCAGAACGTTTCCTTGTGTATACTGACTGAAGAATCATTAACCGCCTTGGGTTGTCAATAGCTTGACGCACAGGATAAACGTACGCAAGGGCTTTCAATAGGGATCTACATGGTAGCTCCCTACGTAACCAACAAAAATGTAACTCCGATGATTCTGATTAGGCATATATATATATATATACATACATATATATATATATGTGTGTGTGTGTATGTGTGTGGGTGCGTGTGTGTGTGTGTTCAGTAGTTCTTCAGTAGTCACGTTTTTGGGATCAGGACGCGCCCAGTATCTCATGATGAAATCAATCATAAACAAGAATTAAGATGTGGTATAACATTTTCTCAGTTTCGTCAGTAACTTGATGGTAACAAGCCGTTCATTCGAATGCCTGATTTGTAATAACAATGGTCACCGCATGCAAATCTAATTAATCTGCAATTTAGCTTGACTCAGTTGATTAAATTTGTGCAAGCGCATGTCAAAGCCTGCACAGACCCGTCTATTTTCTTTTCTTTCTTTCTTTTTTCGTTTTAGTTTTTAATTTTTAAGCTCTGTAACCATGAATGAAATTGTCGTTAAACTGCAACCGTGAAAGGAGATGTAAAATCTTTGTTTGTTTTGGCTGATGGCGATTTGTGTTGTTGATGTCGACTCACCAGTGACAGCTAATGGTGTGATGTCATGCCGAGGGTGGGCGCTCAGGATGATTCCAGAGTGTGCATGCTCAGTCTATTACACTCAAGGGTACTGATAGCAGATGTACGGCCAGAAGGGACTCTGAGACTCTGTTGTAAAATTATATTACACGGTGTGCCAACCATCAGTTGAAGATGCTGTTGCAGATGCATAATTAAAGCCTTTCATATCAATTGCCATATATCCCCGGCCCCGCTGCTTCACAGTACCCTCCCACCTTCCCCCACACAACGCCCCATCCCCACCCACCCACCGTGACCAGTTCAAAAAAAAAAGTTTAGAAAAAAAAACGTGTTGAGCCTCAGTGTTGAAACACACTATTGCACAAAGAAGGTGGTATTAACATTCATCTGAAGATAGGGAATAAAGCCTCAAGGAGTAAGTTTGACTCAGGCGCGGTGTGGCGAGTATTGGGGTGGGGGGGGGGGGAGGGCCAGAGTGTCGATAGGACTAACTAAGGGGAGAGCCACCATCGCTTGTCTCAGAGAGCGCGAGAAAAATTTTGGCTTTACAAGTCCCCCAGATAAGGGGGCAGATCTATAGGGTTTCAAGGGGGTGGGAGTTTGCAGGTGGACGGGGGGGGGGGGTAGCGATTGGTTTGTTAGACGTGTTAGCCACGTGAGAGTAATCCAAGTTGCATGGGTCCAACGACCTGCTTAAGGGCCCCTGGTGGGGGTCCAAGGACAAAGCCCGGTGGGGTCCAGTGACTTGGGAAGCTCTGCTCGGCACAGTGGCCTAGCCTAGTTCATACCGGAAATTTCAATGAACGAAGTTCTATTCGCGGTCATTCACATGAGAAACATACAGTGGATTAAATTTGAATCCATTCTCAAAATGATGCCTTTGGGGGAACTTTCAGAAAATGATCACTTGGAATAGACAGCGAGGAGTGCCATGGCCAGGATGAAAGAAGTCTGTGTGTGTGTGTGTGTGTGTGTGTGTGTAAGGGAGGGTGGGGGTTGGGGTGGGGTGAAGTATTTCATGAATCAGAACGTGCTGATTGTTGCTGCAGTCATGGTAATCCTAGTATTTAGGGGGGTCAGGCGTGAGGTCCTTTGGCCCGCTGAATTACCGCGGTGGATCTAGGGGCAAAGTCCCCGTGGTGGTCCAAGTGACGGGGCCCCTGGAATCTCCTGGATTTTGGGGAATATAAAGGCATAGGTAACATTTATTGGCTGAAAAAAAATGTTCTGTATGTTGTAACGTTAAATGCAGTGGCGGACCTCCCTCACCGGCGCCCTTTTCAGCTTTTCACCAAAAGAGAAAAAAAAAACCAAAAAGATAGTAAAAGATGAGAATGAGAAAAAAATTGAAAGGGCAAGTATAATAGTATCCATCATGAAATGTTCAAATCTGATCATTCATTTTCAGTACAAAACTCTCAAAAAAGAGTAATTTTTCATCCATGAAATTACTGACAATGCCATTTTCTGTAGCTTACTTGCTGAGCCTGGAAAGGACGATTTTCAATAATCTGGGGGTGGGGGTGATCTCAAACGATGCTGGGTTTTCTCTTTCAAGCAATTCTCATTTTACCCCTTATCAAAAATTCTGGCTGCGCAAATGCAAACGGCTCATAATATATTTCTGCGTCATACCCACTGACGTCCCCGGCCTCACCCATGTCACCGATGCTCAGTTAGAAAACAAATTTAACTATAATGGGGGGGGGGGGGCACTTCGAGTCTCTTGACCCTCTACAAACGATCACTGTGACGTCACTGCGCAACGAAAAAACTGTGGGACCACATATGTTTATACCCACCGAAATATTTGCCAAGTGCTCCAACTTTGAAGATATATGAAAGAGGATGCATAATTTACGATTTTGGCATCATCTCAACCCATCTGATATGCATTTGTATTTCATAGATCTACTTTTGCATGTGCATATGCAGCTTATAACATCCAGAAGTTACCTTATACAGTATAAAGACGGTTGCCACTGATTGAGCAGTTGGAGACAAAGTGGCTCTTCGAAATCGCAACCCAGGCTCTCCACATGCAGGAACGCCAATAGTCATACCAGCACCCAATCCAATCATGTTCTTTATCCAAACCAGTCATATAGCAGTCAGTTACTTGGCGGTTCCGTTACGAAACACAAAACACAACTGGGAGAAATAAACCAATGGCGCTGTTATCAAATAGGCCCCAGAGGAACTCCAATAGACCCTTGAATAATCCTATGTAGTCAAAAATTGATCAAAGAGGTCTGCATTGAAATCTTTGTAGTCAGCAGCACATAACTACTGAATAACTCATCTCGATTTGTTGTTCATCGAAAATGCACTATACCACAGAAACCGGAATAACATTCCTTATCTATTTTTTAAAATATTTTTGGGAAAAGACGAAGGGGATTTTCAGAAGAGGAAACCTCTCTACACCCGCCCTTGCCTCAGATGGCTGGAAAGCTGTCTACCAAGCCTTGAAATAGGGATTTCATGTCCGCAATTTCTCAACTAAAAAGGATCTATGGAAAAAGTTTATGGGCATCAGATGATACCAAAATCTTAATGAATTATGCATTCGCTTTCAGTTATCATTCTTGCAGCACTTGGCAAATAATGGGTGTGTGTGTGTGTGGGGGGGGGGGGCTACACACGTAAATTTATCCTCCCAGTTTTTTTCATTTGGACTACGCCCCCCCCCCCCCTCCCGTCGACCGTCAATTCCGACGATACTATCATTTTACTGTATAAGAATGCGCCACTTACTGCTTGGGCACCATTGAAAGTCACTTGGTAACTTCAATTCGATTTAGCTTGCCCATCATACTTGATGTCAGGAACAAAACTTTGTCGATATTTCTGACTTAAAGGGAAATAAGGCGTTTGTTTTACAGAAAATAACCATATTTTTGAAACCAATGTTTGTCGACAAAGAATGATAGATTATTCAAAATAAGGAAGGACAGTAGCCTTCTTTTCAAGAAATAAGTTTCTCACAGGTAGAAATTCAGTCATTTGTTACTCTGCAATAATTTGTTCACCCAAACTTTTCAAAATTCAAATGATGCATCTTCGGTTACTCATCATATGCATAAGATTTTGTGGAGATGAAGGTTCTGCAGATGTTTGTTGGTGAGAGTGAATGGTGTAAAACTATTAAAGCTATTTTCTTTGTATGCCATGTGGGTGTATTCTAAACGCCCTATTTCCCTTTAACAGATCAAAATTTAAAGTCGAAGCGGAATTCAGCAATTGTTCAGCGAAAGTCAAGGAAGGAGTGCAACAGCATCTGATCAATAATAGCATTTCGTTGTATCGTCTGCTAAATTAATCGCATTGACTATTCTCTGATTACCGCCCGCCTCGTTATTTAAGAAAAATACAGACTACCATTGCAAGGAAACTACTTGCAAAGTCAGCAGTTGAACTTCACATCAACAAAACACATGCATGCGATAATATAAACATATAAAATCGTAATGACGTCACAATTATGCGAATATTTCCAATCTCACTCGGTATCTCTATCAGGACTTGATAACTCCACATTTAAAACCTGGATGCGTCTCCCACCCCCACCCCGGTTGGTTCTGTTTATTAAGTAACAAAGAGGTAAATTAATTGTCATCTGGTGCGATAAAAGCATCAAGCGCTGAGAGAATTTGATTATGTTAGGATTGTAATTTATGATTCATTGTGACGCTGACGACGTCAGACCAAGAAAATGAAAACGGAGAGGCGGATCCGTCTTGCACAAGAAGTACGATTGTTAAATAAACTAAGAACTATGAAGATATCAATCAAGCAGATAGGTTAACTACGCCCCAAATAATGTATCGTGAAAAAAGGTAATATGGTAATGAACGAGGCCGTTCTTACGTCTGCATACATAGAACTTCGGAGTTCAAACTAACCGCAACATGCAAACCATAGTGCACAATAAATATACGCCTGTGATGTAAAAAAAAAGAAATCGGTCAGCATTGCTACCTTGTCGGACGTGTTCTTGTGAAGTGGTTTGTGTCTCATACTGCGATGTATGCGGTCTGTCCCTGGAGTTCGTGAGGTAGTTCGTAAGAGGTTGTGTTGGTGCAACGAAATGGCCTCCAAAAACTGTTAAGATTTTTTTTCCTCCTCTCGAAATCTCCGAATCGTTCGTGGTTGCGACGCTAAAGTTGTGCGCATGCGTTGTGTTGCGTTTACCGTGATAAATACGAATGACCTTATCCGAACACCGAGAGCGCAATTTACGAGCGGAGAGTCTCAAATTGCTTTTAGTACCCTCTGGGAATAACTTTTCCAATTCCTGAACCCAGCCTCAGCATCCACGCTTATTATTATTTTGAGCTGTTCGTCCCTGAGGTTTTTTACGGCTTGAGGGAAGCAGGGACGGATAACAACAACATTCCTGGCTTGTGGTATTTATCACCCGTTCTGCTACAAACGACCCTCCGCTGTGTCATACTGTACAGCTGTGATTTATATCATTGCTGTCAGCGTGCGCGCCAGATTCATCCCGCTGAAAGGCCAGTAATGGGGAGGAATTGACTTGCAGCCCCACCCACTAATCAAATGACGTTTGCCTGTTTCGTTGGCGATTGGTTGGATGTGTTCATAACATTATCTATGCGACGTGAAAATAACAGTTGCCCGCCGCACTGTGTCGTACTAAAGAAGATGAATCACAGTTAAAGCCACAACCACATTTAATTGCATCGTAAAGCCTAATATTGAGGAACATCGATAGACCCATCGAATGATACCTTTTAGTATAGGCCTACTTTGCTTATATCCTTTGAACTAAATTATTCTTTTTTCTGTTAGTCTGTCGTGATTTCATTACTAAGTGATTAATGTGAGTATACTCGATATTCTGATAGCATTCGTTCAGCTTTCTGGCAACTACGTATTGTTCCGAAACCGAATAGTTGAAAAAGGGAACTTCGCCAGGCAGTGAGATAAATAATACTGAAAACTAAAGTGAAATGCATCATGCTCAGTGATTGGCCATTGTTTCTGTTAATTTTGATGGTACCAAACTACACTAACAAGAAAGTATGGGGAACCATGATTTCAGTAAGACGGTACACATATACCTTTGTGCTTCAACCTATATTTGAAGGCTTCTAATTGCTAAGTGCATGATTCTTGTATCTGAGCTGTATACACTTTTACAGCTGTATACACTGTATACACTTTTCTTTTTCTGGCCAAAGATAGTTCCAGATGCACTCATTGACAATCCCTAATTTCGTTTAGAAAAAGCTGCAAGTAAAGTCATTCATGTATCTCACGGTTCCAATCAAGTAGTGATTACAATTCGAGTTTCGGCGCGTAGATCCCTGCGGGAAAGAGACTCAGGACTACATCATGCCGTAGGAAAGGAGACTACGTTGGTTCAAGACAATAAAGAAAGTGCGGTGTAATCACAAAATATGTCTAAATGTTAAATTCAGAGTGATAATGACTCTACGAGTGAAAACTCGAATCAGGTGAAGGTCAATCAGGTCAATAGAAAGTGAGTGCACGGCCCCGGCAAAGAATAATTAATATTTACCACAAAATCAAATATAGTAATATGAATGACCCATTGTCGTCGTCATTTCGCTTTTGCAGAGCCACCACCAACCACCACGGGGGGGGGGGGCTGGCTGGATATAGCCCCCTCCCTGGTCCCCCCCCCCCCCACTGCCTACTCCCTGACACCACAAGTCGTTGAATTGCAGTTGAGATAGGCTTATGTGTCCCAGATTTTGAAACTGGGAGAGCACTTAGTTAAGAAACCTTGCATTAATGTTATCATGTGAGGTGTAGTGTCTAGTACGATGGTCCGGCACTAACCACTTTCTCTTCTCATTAAGTTCAGGCGGGAGCTCCCTGCATGGCTTGAGTTAATGAGAAGTCCCGATTTGTACCAGTACTGATGATCTATACCGAGACTTCATACGTCTTCCCGCGATTTCAGTACTATGTAGGCTACATCAGTTAGGCTGCGGTATGTGGATTACATTGTACCGTCATCACTAAGTGTAGCATCATTACAAACTCGAAATATTACTTCATCGCTTTACCCTTTTCCAATCAATTTCCTGACGTTTTGATCATCCCTCCAGTACGAAAGGCGCGAAAATAGAGTAAACAAAATAGTTATTTTCCAGACAACCGTGACTTGGTTTCTCTCTCTGATCACACATGCGTCTGAGACAGCGAAAGCGTCTCTAGTTTCAACCCAAAGTCAGTACAGCTTGCATATTTTGTTCCAATGCCCGCCCATATACTTTATATGCAATTGGAATTCGTGTTTACTCTCTATGGTCGGGTGCCTGCTGAAAATAATCCCCAGGCCAAATTACACCAACGGGTTGTAGAAGGCAAGGAACCGTGAAGCTTGCTAACTTCAACCGCATGAAAGGGAATTATTATCTCCAGTGAACTTTGAGTCGATCATGCGGAAGCGATAGGCGAGTAGTCAAGCATGCCGAATAATTCACACTTTGCTGAATTCGCGAAACCCGCATTTTTTTAGATCGTCAAAAGAGAGGTGAGTTGTGTGGCAAATTCTCGACAGAGCGTGAGATTTTAGCAAGAGAAGAGGGCAATATGGATCAATGCTATCTGTACCGACGCCATATTGATCCTTGCACCATGGTAGGCGTATACAACCTGCACACTAAATGCAGTACCCCTGAGTGTTCGCTTCACGTGAATATTGCTCTGAAGGCCTCCCGAAGTGAAGGACGGAGGCCTTATAACCACCAAACTTCATTCTTGCTTCCCTGCACCGTGATGGGTACTGTTTGGCGCCTTCGACCATTTAAATTATGAATACCGAACAGCTGAAGACACTTGCCAACTGTATAACTTACCTTATCGTCCCTTTGGCTAAAATAAATAAATGCAGATCTGTGGAGTGATGATAGTCTTTGTATTTAAACAAACCGTGCATTTTAACGATGTGAATATGACTAGATACGCTACGTAGCCTATGCACTGAATTAAAGAAAAAAGTTGAATTTTTCAATTTCATCACTGAGGCTGCTACCGTATCAATCTACAGAATATACATTTTGTATACAAAAGGAAATCAAGCAATTTTCACATTTCGTTTCACCCCTACTGCAGAGCGGTAAAAAATTCCTACCTGGATATGGCGATGCATATTTTACCCCCAGAGCCACTCGACATGTGCATTTCCCAAACGTTTGTTCAATGGAGAGTGACGTGGTGGGGAGGGGGGGGGGTTGGGAAGTAACCCTAACGTTCGTGAAATCTTAAAATAATTTCTCTTTAAAGGGAAACAGGGCGTTTTTTTAAAGAAGATATCCATATTTTTTAAACCAATGTTTGTGGATGCAGAATGATAGATTATTCAAGGAAGGACAGTAGCCTTCTCTTCAAGAAATAAGCCCCTCACAGATAGAAATTCAGTTATTTGTTGCTCAAGACTAATTTGTTTACCCAAACTTTTCAAAATTCAAATGATGCATCTCCCGTTACTCATCACATGCATAATGTTTTGATGAAATAAAGCTATGGTCGATGTTTATTGTTGAGACTGAATGGTTTAACAATGATTACAGATATTTTCTTTTGTGTGTCATGTTGGTGTATTCTAAACGCCCTGTTTCCCTTTAAAGTGAAAATTTTTTTATTTCAAAGCAAGAAAAGTTGGAAGACCCATCGATCATCTTTCAAAGCACACAGCAAACTGGATCACTTTTGAGATCTAAAATACAGTCTTAAATTCTCATCTTTGAGGTGTTTAATTGAATGCCTGTAATTAGCTAAATGATAAAAATGTTTTATTTGTTTATTTGTTTTATTTATTTCTCTATTACTGAGGACGGATAAAGGCATCCAAGTTCAGTGTGATCTGCTTATGACCGGATCTGACTCTTTTATTTCTTGTAAAATACCATTCTGTAAAGTTAATCGGTGAGCGGCCGACAGGGGGTCCTCCCTTCTCGATGACTAAATATAGGACTTTGAAATTTGAACACCTTCAAAAGAAGGAACTTTCACCTACATGACAAGATTATGTTGGTAGTATCTGTCTATTTAATGTTCCCCTCAGTATCCATTCTCCACTTAATCTCGTTCAGGTTTCCATGGCTCCCCTTTTTGGCTGGTGCCTGAGCGTTATTCAACCAAATTTTACCAACTGATTGGTGTGAAAAGTAGTAATTTGTACCTGTGGAAGGCATGATCTTGCGCGGTAAATGGCACTCGCTATGTCATGGATTATCACTTTGTTGCATTCATAAGTCGGTTTTGATCCGATTTAATCAAGGGATCAAGTCCTAGTAGTTTGATATCGTCGATATTATTTGATGGCAGTATTTCTTATCAAGAAACTAACATGGAAATCTGATATGGATTGGCTTACGTGATGACTGCAACCGGCGACATTCTGGATCTCACTAAATTCGACCAACCGCTGGCACAAAATGATTCACGGGTGGCAATTAACACTCGTGCACTTTAGCAAGTTTGGTGGGACTGTCGTGCAGATGCTGGCAGTGGCCATTTGAGGGTCGTTCAAGGTCACTATAGGTGTGTTACGTAATTCAGTAAGGATAGAAAGAACAGATGTAGAATATAGAATAGTTCTTTACTGGGAACCACTTTCCCGCGTACTCCTCAAATGAAGGCCCAAAAAAGTACTAATTACATGACATAGGTGCTACACAATGGTCTTTTTCGTCACCTCGCACAGCGGAGGCATTATGTAGGCCGAGGCCACACTGGGAAACCATTTTACACCCCAAATGACCTAGTTTTAATCAAGTGCTGTCAGACGGCGTGTATCTTTTCTTGCAGTAAAGATATAACCTTCAAAGTTTCAGAGTTTCACAGTTTATTGTCACTGCTTGACAATCTTCTGTGTAAATGATGGTTCATTTTGGGACACCTTTTTGTGACAGCTATTGTTATTCGTCTTTCACATACAAAGGAAGCCGCAGACAAATAATTTTTTAAGTTAGATTATGATGATACTTGTGGGTTGTCAACTTATCTTTCGCATTGCATGCCACTTTCTTGTCGTTAATTGTAGATGTTAGTTCTTTTCATAAAATGCAAAACACCGTGCTAAAGAGTTAACCGAAGGTGTGGTTGTGAGTCAACATTGTGTACGTAGCGCCTCTTTGGCGGCCGCCCCTATATGGCTGCCGCCCTGAGTTGGTTTTTCGTAGTTAGTAGCTGAACGAAAAAGGTCTTCCGCTACGAAAAAGTTCAACACTGGTTTCTTACTGTTGCACCAAGGGGGGGGGGGGGGGGGCATGAGAAGCCTGTTTGGGCAGGAGCTGTGGACTTTCTTAAAACAAAAATACTTTTGCCAGTGATCTGTAATAAGAATACATATTTCTTTCTTATTTTAAGGTCTAGACTACCTCTTTTTTTTTAATAGTTTGTTTTTAATATTTGGTATGGATTAGTACTGAGGAGCTTATATCTTTGTTTCCACCCAACCCACATGTTGGAACTGAGGCAAGTGGGAAGTGTCGGAAATTTGGGAGTCTTCTTGTTGGGGAAAAATGAGTGGTGCTCAGAGGGCCGTATAGGGTCATATTTTTTTAAGGGGGACGTGAGGGTCCCAAAATTCGACTGGATGGATGTTTTTCTCAACTGAATGGTGACGTCACCCGACAATTTCAGACAGAGGTATCCGACTAACTCATCCTGAGCGGATCCGGAATTTTGTAAAGGAGAGGGCGCAGCCCTCACGGAAAGGCTCCGACCTCACTACCAGACTCGGAGGAAGGAAAACATATGGCTGGGGGGGGGGGGGTGGGTATAAACGAGAACTATCAAAGTGGAATGCATGATCCGGGTTGGACCGGAGTGTGCAAGAACAGGTTTGCTTTTCAAACCCTCCAGATAGTCGGATATGACTCCTAACTGGTCCACTTGAGCTGCATGTACCCAGTCACGGTGAAATAGAGATCTCATGTCTGCTATATTCCTCTAAATTGTAAAGCATATTAGATGGTTTGAGATGAATGATAGAAAACCATTCTACATTACGGATCCTCCTTCACTTTTTACTGATATTAATAGTGTTCATTTTTTTTTTTGAGGAGGCGGGGTGGAAATTTGAGGGGTAGTCATTTTCGCCCGAACTTTGTTTATTACAAATAACGGGATTGCTATTTAAGCGGAGCGCCGCCATATACCTAAAGTGTAGTACAGGAAAATTAGGGGCTTACCCCATCCCCTCTGCCCCAATGGCTGGAAACGAATTTCCCAAGTGTTCTAGGCTGCATAGTGTACACAGCTTTGAAATAGGGACATCATGTCTGAAATATGACTACAATGGATGAAAAATGGTATTACATATAAGAGAATTTTCAGCATAACGTCTCACGTAGAATGGTTCAAAATCCTCAGCGAAATTTCTAAAACAAAACAACTTTCGTCCTTTGACGGAAACGGTGAACGTGAAGAGAATGAAAACAGAAATCACCGGGGCACCACGCACTGTCTAATGATTGGTGAGCTGGCACATATTGCCTGTGTGTACGTCATTGATACGACATATCAGGCACCTACCCAGGTTTTTTCAGGGAGCTGGCTTGAGGGCGTAGTGGCTCGGGCGTACCAGACATGTTTGGCTTTACAAACCTTCCAGATGGCGGCAAACGACACTTTCCGGGTTCCCCAGCCATCATCGGTTGGAGCAAAGTGTGGAAATGTTTGGAAAAGGGAAAGGTTTGGCCTTTCAATTCCCCCCCCCCCCCCACCACCACCAGAGGTATCAGACGGCACTTTCCGGGTGTCCTGGGCTGCATGTACCCAGCCTTAGAATAGGAACCTCATGTCTGTCAATTTCTCAGTCAAAGAACAACAGGTTTTTGAAAAAATAATCAACTTACCACCAGGTAACCTAAGAAAAAAATCTGGTGCGATATTTTGCATCTATTTCAGTCACATCAAATCACAAAAATATGATTTGATGATATGGGTGAATTTCACAGCGAAGGGAGGGGGAAGAGATTTCTGGTCATTTTGTCTGGGACCTCACTCCCCCCCCCCCCGACTCCCCCGGAATATATAGCTAAGATGCAGTTTCGCATAGTTAAGAAGATAACAAAACCCTGAAAAGTGTGGTTGGGAAATAGTCCCCACGCATCCACCCGTGACGTCGCATTTTTTTAATCCCGACTGGATTGTTCACCGTGATTAACCAAATTCCCCGGACTGACCAAATTTTTCCCCGGACTCAATAATAAGTAGGGTGCATTCCCTCCCTCCCCTCCCCCCCCCCCCTCCAATGTGGGCACGCGATTGATAATCGCACCGACAGAAATGTTTCTGCTGCGAACGTATCGATCCCTTCTAAAATACTGTACATACTAATCTATGTCTACATCACATCCTATCGTGAGAAGCATATCGCCCTGCATTTTATCTCGTGGGGTGACACAAATGAACTTTTTAAAACAGATTATAGTAATCTTATTCGTTCTTAAATTTTATGGACTATTTCGTTCGAGGACCTAAGGTCCATCAACAAAGGTATGTTTTTATTAACACTTTGTCACTACACGTGGCTGCCATGTTACCAACAGACGCTTTACGCTTCGGCGAGAAACACTTTTGGCGAGCGATGTCGGAAATTGCCGCGAAGGCAAATCACTTTGTTAAAGCTTTTAATCTTTAAACACCACTAATGGAGCTTCAGCATATAAATCATCTTTGTCCCATTACTGAAAGGGAATGATAATATGGCAATAGATGAAGCATAGATGGAGGGAAAATATCGCCTACTTTTTAGTCCTTCGTCTCTTGGGCGACGAAACATCGCACGCACATGCATAAAAAAGAATGTATAGAGAGCATGCAGTATATTAACAATACTGGTTAAAAGGATTAGACCACGTCAGTATATACACCGTATAAAGTGATATATAGCCTCCTTAAGTACTTACTGAAATGGTGGTTTGTAAACCTTCAAATATCCTAACGTTGACTAAAACTTGTTGCCATTAATTTAAACAAACAATACTTTGGTGCGATATAATGATCCCGTCAGCTAATTCTTCCATAAGTTCGATTCATAATGTCACTGTACCATATGATTATGTCATATATATTATATCATAGCCTATACTTAGATTTTTGTGCGAGAAACAACATAATTTGAAGGACAAAACCCCAAACTAAACAAATCGGCATGCAGAAATATAAGCCTACATTAAAGCATCGATAAGAAAAACAAAACACAAAATTGTTGGGTTGGATCGATGGATTAGACTGACAAATAAATGGACATGTATTTATATATTAACAGATAGCTGATGTTGAACAAATGCTCACACAACAGAGTGCAAAAAACATTCCACAAGCCCAACTCTCCTTATTAAAGGTTATGTGACATGCTTTTAGAAAAGAGTTTCCTTAATTCAGAAATTGCAAAGTAAAACTCTGAGTGAAAATCCGTTGGAATTTTGTTTATATCTTTTACCGTTCTTTTGAGATATGACTTTTCAAAGTTTGAGAAAAATGCAACGTGGAGTGTTGCACAGTGTCAGTATTTCCTTTGACTCTTAATTTCTTAATTACTGAGTTTCACATTGGTAAGTGATATCGATATTTTTGAAGAAGAAAATACATGCTTCCAAAGTAAAACCCTCTAGGCATATTAAACTCTCAAATGTCCTTGAAATGAAGGTTATAAACAAAGGATTAACATAAGACATATCATAGGAGTCCATCTCTCGACGTCAAAAATTTGCATACTAAGAGCAAATGTTTATTCATGATACGGCTGTGAGACACTAATTTTCCTGTAAACTTTTGGCGGATTGTAACGGTATTTGTGGCTATTTTTAATATTTTCAATGCTTAATACACTCAATGCCCCAAAAATATCATTTTCATGTCACACGACCTTTAAGAAGTTATCGGTCTTTCGATAACTTACAATATTACCACAAAAAGTTATATATATATATATATATATATATTCAGCTTTCCAACATATGTTTATTTATATCACGCTATGTATACATAAAGTATATTACATAAAAAATGTCTTTAACTCCGGATTTTTTTTTAGTGGGGGTTAACTTAAGAGGCCGTTGACACTAAAACGTCTTTGTCTGTCTGCCAAAAACGTCAGTGGAAAAGCTACACCTAACTAACATGATTCGATCGTGCCATGTTTGAAGGGATAAAAGGTTCATCATCTCAAATTTGCGCCATCTGTCCCGAACGGTCGCCTGGTAAAAAGCAGAGGGGAAAGGAAGAAGATGAAAAAGTTTACGCCAAGCTGCCATGAAAGAGAGAAAATGGAAATAACTGTAATTGGTTCATTTAACTTTCTTGAAAAACAAACTTGGCAAAAGCTAAATAGATATCAACGCAATGTAGTGAAGGTTGTAAGCTAGGTGCAATTTGTACAGTTTAGTTAATACCATTGATAAACATGACGTGTCGTTTTCATTGAAATGATCCATAATAATCAATCAAGTTGATTGAACTTAAAACAATCTGTGATAAAAGAAGCTACTCTAAAATAAAATGGAGGTCTACATGATATGTGCACTATATCCAAACCTATACTTGATGTTCGTTCCTTACATATGCTTTGGCAGTTCTTTTTTGTCACTAAGACTTCTTTTGTTTTCCTTATTCAAACTAAAGAAAGTACTTGTATGATATTTGCTTTTAAATTTAATGTAACTATTCACAATACATATACATATATGTGTGTGTGTATGTATATGTGTATGCATTTATATTGGTAAAAATTCCTTCAGTTATTCCTCTAAAACTTCCAATTTCTCAACTGCCCTCAAACACTGCGTATGACAAAAAAAATCTTCGATGCGTGAAATCACAGTTTCTCTTCCCCATGAGACAGTACTTACCTAATTGGTCGGTTTAATTGACGATGGTAATAATATTTACATAACGGAAGGGTAGCTGAACTATATTCGTCAGAGTCTCCGGCAGATAAAGGTATTTTGATTTTGTTAATTCCCAGAACATCTCGGTCGGTCGGTTTCTCGGTTTGTCGTGGAAGGTAAGAATTTAGAGATAAATTATTTCACATCATCACATCAAACAGAATATTATTACGAGTCACGTTAAGAAGTACTTCGTGGAGAAGAAAAAAAGGGATGTCTTGAGAATCTCTTGAAGATGACAAAGATTCGATACATTATGGGATGAAGTAGGCCCGTATCTTTAAAAAAAAAATGAAATTCATCACGAACTGTGAGTAAAACATAACCTCGAAGCGAAGTGCACTAGGTGTACTTGGAAGTTTTGCCAGTTTTATTGACGTCATAGCATGACCTCATAAAGTAAGATTGATTAGAAATGCTGGTTGCTCAAGTTTTTCCCCTTTATTCGTACATACGTACGAGCAGAGAAGTCTAATGTCCAAGGGGGGGGGGGGGGGAGGGGTATTGTAGATTAATGAACTGAAATAATTTTTTCAGCGGCGACAGAGCCTTTTAAGACATGGTATATGTTTTTTTTTTAATACAAACTGTCATATTGTTACTAAATTTCCTCCACAGGGTGATGTAAAGATAGCACCCATTTAACGAGGCTGCATGTGATCCAATTGTCTCGATGGATGAACGGATGGTGTATATATATCTTTGGCAGACCACCTTTCACACATGACTCAGGGGAGGGGTGGCACAAGTACTACGCAAACCTCGGTGTTCTGTTTCGTGTGGAAACGTGATTCGAGGTACTGTGTTTCAGATCTGGCCAAGGGCTCAAAAAGTGTCACTTTGTCAGAGGTTAAACTTACGTGGTCACCCCTTTCTTCCCGCTATGGAAAATATACCAAGGATAAGATCTCACTTGGTGACGCAGTCTCAGACTTGGTCAATTTTAGTACATTATGCTGATAAGTGATGACATCGTGGGGTGTAAAAAACAAAAGCGTAACGGTGAACAGGAATGGCGAACAAAAGAAGAAAAGAATAATTCGTTCTTGGTGTTTTAAGTATGATATAACAAATCTTTATGGATCTATTCACAGTAGACACATGTACAATGTATTGACAGCACATACTACATTTAATCTCAAGATATTACCGAAAACATTCTTGCCAAATTACAATGCCAAAACATAACTCTTTTTATCTATAACTCAAGGAAATGAAATTCTACTTGTGGTGACCTGGTCAAAAGTAGATTCAATGAGTTCTTTACAAAATTTTTCTCTCCACCACAACTCCAAGTTGCTTTCAATCCTACCCCACCCCCTTCAACCGAAAATTAATATCTCCTAGTTAATCCTGTCATATGCCTCCCTCCATTTAGATGCACTTCCATCCACCAACTTCTGACCCTCCCTCCCTTCCCACCTTTTCTCTCATCCTCCACTATCCCTATATCCATTGTCCACAAGACACACAAGAGGAGTGATACTCAGATGGTATAAAGCTGGTTCTGATTTGTCCTATGTTATTTCAGAAATATTTAGGTCAATGACAACATGGTAAATACAAATTACAGCAGCCGTGACCAACATGAGTTGACAAATTATACATAGACCTACCTATACCCCTACCTACAACATCCCTGGTTATAATCACCTTACGCTTCTTTACTTCAGTCAACGTTTAAAGGAAATCCTAAGACTTTGAAGTACTCAAACTTAATTTTTAAACTAAAAAATGCTATATGTATGTATTTTTCCCCTCCCAATTGATTCATACCATAGTGGGTTTCCTCTATACTCTGAACAAGACCAAACCTGAGCAACTACTTGTGACTTATTTTCCTGTGAGTAATTGCATACTCTTGTTGCATTTAAGCTACGATGAACTCACAAATGGTTTGTACTTTGAAATTTCCAGAGGAAATTTGTCATTTGAAATAAGGACCAAGCATCTATGATGAGCTTAATAAGCTGTTAGCTATTTTTGGCTGAATATAGGATGCAATCACGACCATTGATTGCAACACAAACATCTCCGGCAGGTATTGCTTTCGTGTTTGAACAATTCAACATGACAAGGACTGCTTGTATTAACTCCTAAGTAAAGTGCAGCTAAGAAAATAATGCTGACATGCGAATGATGTGCTGTAACAGATAACTATGGCAAGTTCATATCGGAACAATCTCCATGCAATGACCTTGACATATTATAACCATGACAAAATCATGTAATAATGATAACTTCATAAAACAATCGTGAATAGTTCATGTAATAATCATGCATGGTATGTCCATACAATAGCCACATGTGAAGTTCATGTGACGACCATGAGAAAGCTCGTGCGACGCTCACTATCGAGGATTTTTATATAGCATCACCCATGGTACGTCACTCATCGTTTCAAATGTTGCAAACACAGAATGATGAGGTAACTGTCACTTGAAGAGAGCAATGCCGTGTTTCAAACAACTGACATTGGAGTATGCATCAAAAAATGTCTGGTCAAACGGACGATGGGGATGATGAAGTCAATGGGTAGAGTTACTATATGCAAACAGCATTTTACAGAATGTCTCTCAAAAGTATGTTTTTTAAACTTCTTGCAATCTCAGTGTGCTAAAATTTAGGATAGAAGTGAATAACTTTCATTAGCACACTTTTATATAAGAAAGGAAAGAAGAATAATAAAAAGCTTTCTTTTTTCCCCTCCATGCCATTGTTACAAGTAGACCCATGAAAGGCAGTAAAAAAAAAAACTTCAAATTTACACAAAAGCAGTTGCATTTGGATACCATATTCTTGTAACTTGTTAGCTCTCCAATATTGTCAGAGTCTTTGGAACACCAGCAATAAAGACCTACACAACAGGCAAGACAAACCAAAGGTCATCTTGTGCCAAGAAAAGTGAATTTATTTTTATTGTAATATCACAACCTGGAGACTCAATAAAACAATGGTTATTTATTCAGCTCTTTGTTTTCATACTGTCTGATTGTGTCTTAATCACTAACAGATAGATTACCAGCAGTCTTAATTGTTTCGGCACTGCCAATTGGCCGTGTTAGGGGTCCGATTGCCGATAATGTATAAAACCGTTGGGTCGGTGGTTAATTCTATATCAAAGAGGGTCATAGAAGGGTATTCTGCCTTGCAATTATTGGCGAATGATTTCCAACGAGAGTCAATGGCCTAGCTGAGGGAAGTGTATTAAACCTAAAACAGGAAACCTTTGTTTGGATTACCCCCTTCAACAACTTCCTTACTGATAGAGTCTACCATCGACTTCCATGTAAGTGCAAACTTGTTGACTCGAACGTACCGACTCGAAATCAGCACACCACATCTCCGATAATAGGATGAGGAAAAGTAGAACAGGAACATCTTTGCTCTCAAGGTTTGTATAATTGTTCAATGACCAAACTAATACCTTGTCTAGAAAGAGCAAGGCCAATCTGGATTAGAACCGGCTTGTTCCGTCTATGATCGGTTTCCTAATACTACCTACCTGAGCTAACTACAACAACCAATTTCCTGCTTTGCTTTGCACGGTTTCCTGATGAGCCTGACCTAAAGCCTCAATTACCTTTATGACCATGTAATTGAGCCCCGGTTCGCAGCTGTATTACCAGAGTCGATGGTTTTCCAAGCACCAAAACAGGCTCTCCTTCTCTCCGTATTACATTCAAATAGTTTAAACATGTTGTGCAATGTTATCCTCGATTAAGACAACAAAAGCGGTTAAGCTGTAGACAAGTTCATAGTACTTCCAACACCTCCTCTCAAGTGAATCACGCAGATACGCATCAATAGACATACCTGGAACAACAGATTATGTCACGAGGTGGGAACAAAGGAAAAAAAAAAATGACGGCATCCAATCACCACCGCTTGGGTGTTTAATATACACTTGACTAAGTTAATGATATATTTTGAATTTGCAAATAAATGTGCCTCTCTTTTGAGGAGTACTTTGCCCTCCATTTACTTCCTGTGGCAAGTCTCGCTGAGAAGGGCTTTAAGAATGTTTCCATGGGAAAGCACAAAAGTGATTTAAATGATGTAACACCTATCCATCATACATCAGCTCTTTTATTTTTCATTCTATCACAAACAGAGATAAACTCAGAAATAAAAAAGAAAAAAAAAAGCTGATCAATTTGTTTGTTTTTTTTCCACTCTCAAATGTACATCTAGATATAATTTCTCAAAAGTCTTAAACTTTTGGATATATGAAAACTTTACACAGGAAAAAAAATACTTAAAAAACTTACAAAAAAAGAAGGAAAAGAAGAAATTGTGAATACTGTATGTTTGTGAAATAAAATGGATACACTGTCAGAGATAACTGGAGAAATAAACACAAAAGGAGGGAGGATAAGGTAGAGAATGTTGACAAAGGATTATGAAGACCACATATGATTACTGACATCAGTACCATCTCAACCCTTTGATAAGCTTAATCCCCCTCACTCTCTCTCCCTTCAGGATCTTTCTCAAAGAATATCTTGTCATGCCATTACTCAAGCCAAGAGTGTCAGTAGGGTTGCCCAATCTGTGAGACTTAAACTATTGAATGAAACATGAATGGAAAGACCAATATGAGTAGCCACTGATGACTGGGATGGGATCCAGTTTTCTGTCTGGAATTCCAAGATGCGAGGGACGACTAACTGGAGTCCTCAAAAACCATGCAGATTTCAAAAGACTGACGTGAAATGTTACACATCCGATAAATTGCTTTTCTCCTGTTTGCTTCTGTTGGCATGTTTTTTTTACTTATATCATGTGTGGGGTGGGAATGATGGTCATACATTCATAGTTTAATCAAAACAGAACATTCCTCCCCTCAAAATGGGAACAAAGCGGAACCTGATCTCCATCTTCCACAGTGGTTTTTTTAGGTCATGAAAGACACAGTCGAAAACCTAATCACATGCTAGGAACAGAATTTTCATTTGAACAATACAATTGTTCCTTCTAAGTTGGGAAAGAAAAAGGATGAAATCATGCTGCTTTTTAAAAGTTTGTGTGAAAACTGTACATTATCCTACAAAATAACGAAAATCTGAGGGTTTTAACTCAAGGTAAGTTACTGGTGTGATAACCAGAATGAAGATCAACCAGAAGAAAGTCTAATTTGGTTCCACCTTGATCTGAAGGTGACTCAAAAACAAGATGATTGAAACAATGTCACCGGGGACTCATTACTGATCGCAAACATTGAATAGTAACCCGAGTATTGTAAAAACGAGGTCATTCTTGATTGCAACCAATTAAATGATCATTGCTAAACTGTCAGCACTGGGTCATTCTTAATAGCGGTCAGCAAACAGTAATATGATTACTACATAAATATCAATAATTACAGCAATGTCAATACTGGGGAAATCCTGATTGCAATCCGAGTAAAGTAACATGATGATTCTAATTAATCCTGAAAAATCTGTGACCTGCAATCAATGATCCTCTACATGAAGGTACCAGCAAAATGACAATAATGACAATATGGAAAGATCCACAGATTGTGCAAACTCATTATCAAATTAAACTATGACTGCATGCAAAGTCTCAACTCCTCTTTACATGTGTTTAAAATAAGTGCAACACTAAAAACTTTGTCGTGGGTGTTCTGTGGCTGCGACGATTAAAACTCACAGAGAAACTAACACAACCAATTTACTTGACATGAATTCTTAAAAAAGGTCATTCAAGGAAGACCGCTTTACAAGATCAATATTTTCCGACGACATTTGAAAGTCCTCAGATGACCATTATCTACATATTATATTCTGCCAAAGAAAAATCCAGTGAGGTCAAACCAAATACACATCCAAAGGACTGTGACCTGCGCAAAGTGATAAAAGTCTTTGGATCAGTCGAATAATATTGCAATTACTTTCAATTACTACCTGTTACAAAAATATGTTGCCATGGCAATTCTTTCGGGTATGGTTGAGCTAATTTCGCCACCTGAAAAAGCAAGAACTGAGGTGATTGATCGCGATTTGCAGAGGAAATATACCTTGAGTTTTATTTCACTGGAATGAGACTTCGGAGGCATTTTTTACCACATGAAGATGGACTACGAAAATGAATGTCAAGAATAATGGGCAACGTCAGTCAAGGACAAACTGATTTCATGGACCTGCACTATTTCCATTTCTAAAAAAAAAGGGAAAAAAAATACTTTCTTTGGCATTAGAGAAAAGGTAGGCCATTAATTTTCTCTTAAAATATATGTCTTTGTCTTCCTCAAGCTTGAATGCATTCACTTCTTGCAAACTAACAAGAACAAAAATTTTGTACAAATGGGGAGAGTCTGAATTACAATCAGGGATATGTCGTCACCACTGCAAGATTGATACCATCAATTCCAGGTTTCTTCGTCTGCTATCCTCCTTTCAAGTCACAAGAAGGTGCTTCACGATCTATCTTAATCCCCGTTTGAGATTCTGGCAGCAACGGGTATTTGTGCTTTTGTTTTTCCACTCTTCTCTCACGACTGGATAATCTTTCAGTGAAGACTGATCCGCAATTAAGTGTCCATCTTTATTTCTTTTCTTTTTGTACTGAATACTCCACTGGTGCAATAAGATTCAAGGATTTATTTGTGTTCTGAATTTGACAGCAGCCTACTTCTGTCAGAGACATCCATCCTCTCAAATCCACGAAGGAGCATCTTCTCTGAAGGCCTGGAGGAGAACAGCTTTCAAAAGAGCTATTCCACTCTCTCTCTCTTGCTTCTCCTTCTGCATAGGTCATACCTGATGCTGAACCTAATACATGACCTCGTACACAGTTGCTTTCTTGTCCCCTGAACCTGTGACGATGAACTTGTCGTCTGCCGAGATGTCACAGCAGAGAACTGAGGATGATTCTTTAGACTGGTGAGAGAAGAAGAGGCAGGTTAATATGAGAATTACTGAATTCACTCCTAACATAAAATAAAAAAAAAAACAAACTAACAACAAATAACAAAAATGAGACATTCTCCAAGGGGATGGAGTATAGGCAATCAGTAAACTGTTCAATGGTTCTTTGCGACATCACAAACCGTTTGGTATTGACCAATAACATGCCATGTTCAGCATCATCACCAAAACGACATTTTAGCATATTTTTACTTGATTTACAGCAGCTCCTAAAGTATGTCCGGGAATGAACCATTCTCGGTTAAAATAGCCTTAATTGATCAGAGAAATAATCACTCTTTCGAGATGACTAACACGCATCACATGACCTTGACATAATATGTGAAAAAAGCCAACTCTAATAATTGACAATATCTAAATATATACAGCAACATTTTGCTGTTGTTGTTGTCATTGTTGTGCAGACAATGTCGTCTTTTTTGCTGGTACAGATGTTGGGTACACGAACCTGGAATATGCTTGCCCCGTAGGGAGTTCTCCAAGCATTCAAGAGGTTGTCTTTGCCCGTGCTGACGAACCATTTCCCACAATGGGCAAACTTGAGAGAGAGGACACAGCTCTCGTGGAGATGAAGTTGGTATTTATCAGGTTTACTGTGATGTAAGACTTCCACGTTACTGCTCTCCATTCTGTCAAAAAAAGCACATCAAATCAACGCAAAATGATTAGTTTACTGGGATGGGATTTCATAAAACCCTCAAATAATGAGACACACTCAAGTCTTCCCCCACAGTTGTGAGACTTCCTTACATTAGTCTTGTAAAAAAAGCTGTGTACATTTTACGACATTTCACATCCAGTGCTGCTTTGCAGCATCTCAATATAAATATAATTCTTTGTTGCGTAAAAGAAGACGATCGAGAGGTTCCTTTCTGACGTCGAAGGGCCGGCTTTTTGTTTCCTTCCTCTGTTTTTATGAACAGACGGACTGATACGGCTTACTGCAGGATTTAGCCTGATGTATGGACGGGTACTTTGCCTGCATGCTTGGCTGGAATTTAATTTATCCTGAATCATTTAATATTAGACGAATTTGACAATGCCAAGTCAAGCAGAGAACAAGTTGATAAATCATTTTCCTTTTCATGTTTCACTTTCACATTCTGATCGGTTAAACAGCTTGGTGGGACGATCACGTTATCGGGGTCGAGAACAGGCTACAAAAGGAATCTCAAAATCTGATGAGTTGTATTCTCATTTATGAAAGTACGGGTCCTCTATTCTTGGCAAAGGAAATCAATCCAAATGTTGTTTAAGGATGTGAATGCTCATTAAGATACAGTTTCAATGTTGTCATTTCCTTTCCAAACTAAGGACTTAAAAGCCAAGCAGATTTCTCAGGCCTTAGCTTTGAGAAAAAAACATGCAAGCTGAAACCACAAGTTTACAAACTTCACTATCAAATGACATATGATGACGATGAAAAACAAATATATCAACTATTGATTGCACCCACTTGCTATGGATGAACCTGAACGTCAAGGAAAAAATTCAACCAAGACTATAGGCAAACCCCCCCCCCCAAAAAAAAAAAAGAAGCTTTGAGATAATTTGGTATTATACTACACAATTTCAAATAAAATCCATTGTTTGTAACATACACATAAGTTCATGATTTCTAGTGAGGACAGTTATGGGGGGGGGGACAAAGTTCACTTTGAGGACTGATTCAATACTTTTGCCTTCGAGGCATCACAAATTATCTCCACAATATTGATCGACCCACACAGCGACAAGCATTTCGTCTGCTGTCTGAAGCATTTTCAAATGATTCCCCTCGCTCAGTTTTACTAGCGAACTTCTGCCGCAGTGTTGCGAAGATTCAGTGACTCACCAGCAAAAAGAGAACTTTCCTATAAAGCACAACCAATAGCCATCAAACTTCCCGATTTA
This sequence comes from Stichopus chloronotus, assembly GCA_021234535.1. Lineage (NCBI taxonomy): Eukaryota > Metazoa > Echinodermata > Holothuroidea > Aspidochirotida > Stichopodidae > Stichopus > Stichopus chloronotus. Next base: position 26,176,841 of record CM037836.1, read on the forward strand.
GGTGGGATAAATTAAAATGGCACGTGGCCGTGATTATTTGCAACTTTTCAAGTCAGATATAAACGAAAAAAATATATCTTTTCCTGATTTGAATCCAATACTTTCCCCAAGTACTTCTTGTAATTGATGTGTCAGCCTTTTCTTCCTGCAACATCGAACAACTGAGAGGGTTTCACTGGCTTCTAAAGGCGATGGGGTAAATGACCTACCATAAATCGCCAATAGATACCAAATACAGTCCAACCGTAACATGAGAAATCACTTTTCCAGATATGAACGATAGCTGAATGTGACTACAACTCAGTGGAAGTGAGAAAGTACTTCTTGGACACACAAAACTACTTACAGTGCACTTAAATTTGTTGCACAAATATTGCAATACTATCTTAAAGGAGGACAGGGAGTTCTATGTAACAGATTTGTGGTAAAAATGGTTTGCTGACAAATTTTGTTAGAGAGCACCCCAATAGAGAGAAAAAAAAACAGTTAACTTTTTAAATTTTCTGATGTTATGGCCCGCAAGATTCATGAGAATGTGTTTTATGCCTCTCCTTAACTTTGCAGCAGGAATGTTGTTGATTGAAGGCCATCAATGTCTACCTGCAGAGTCCAGGTAAACATTGATGATATTAAACATTCGACCAAACAGCAATCCATGTGCTCATCTAGCTGGTGGCATAAAAGACACACTCATACTCCTGCATAAAAGACATTCTCCTTAAAAGTGTTACATCTTGATTTGCTTATTTTGTGACACACATTGCAAATGCTTGAGACATGTATACACTACTCCGAGTTGGGATGAATTTCCAGACGATGATAGTCTTTAGTTTCAAATCACTTGTAAAAGCTAACAAGTGCAGAGGCAGCTAAAACCTGTTTACTCTTATCAAGCATACACAAATTTCACACTGTGACATTCAAGAAAACAAAATTGGCAAGAAAAAAGTCAGGATTTGTTTGGACCCTTGTCTACAGCTTGACAGAAACTTTGTAAAAGTAAAAGAAAAAAAACACACTGGCAGCAGCCCATAGAGAGTTCAACTTACCCCACGGCAAGCCAGTCACCTGTTGGACAGTAACCTAACGAAAATATCTGCGATGTAAAATCATGTTGCTGAAGTTGCCTTCCCTGTTAAAGGAGAAAAGACAGAGAGAGAGAAAAAACATAAACAAAAACTCATTTGATTGAATCACATTCTCTGAGGAATGATATGCCCCTGGGGATGAACATTTATGTGCCAGACATGCACGAAGTAAACAAAACACTTCAAACACAGCAAGAAATTTCTGATGAACACAATTCAGATAAAAGCGACCAAGAAATGATTCAATTTGTAAAAGGTAGGGTGACACAGAGGCTGCAAAGGACCGTAGACAGCAAGATTACAAAAAAAAGCTGACAAAATCGCGATCATCTTTTAATATTTTGAGTCGAACGACGCAGCCCGTCAGACTTGAATCTCCGGAAGGAAATACACTTCTCTCTTTCTGAAGGAAACATTGGAAGATTCTGAACACTACAGAGATGGGAATAGGTCAATGACTGGTGCAGTATTACCCTTGTTCAAGGCTTCAGGCTATCTTGGAATCATCTCTGATTGAATTATAACGGTGACATGGGGAAACAGTTTAAAGGGACTGGCATCTAAGGCACTCACTGATGTAGCTTTTTTTAGTAGCCCAAGGTAGCATACATTCAAATTTTTCAGTACCCCCACGTGCTAAGAAGGAAATGGGCATAACCAATTCTTGGAAATTCTTGACAAAATTAGGAACCTACCCAATCAACCCATTCAGAATCCAAAATGGTCTCTAGGATATCACAAATTTATAGTGCATGGGTGTTATCAGCAACTGAGGGAATTTCAATACTTTCAAGAAGCCTGTTTGTATTACTTGAAAATACAGCAGTAAACACTCACCCCCCTGCAGTCTTTGGACAGATCCACCTATGAATCAGCATACTACAATAATGCACTACTTTCACCGACAGAATTTGTGAAATATAGTTGACTAAATTAAACAGCAAATGACAGTGACCAAAAAAGACCAGAATGCCCTTTTATCTTTCAAAGTTTGATGTTGCTGCATGAGCTTCCTTTGGAGACAAACTGACACTGGTAGATTCAAGGGAAAGGGGAGGACCAATGGGGCCATGGTCCCCTCCCCCAAATGTGGACCAAAACGTTGTTTTCAAAACATTATTTTCCAAAAGTGTACTGAATAATGAAGGAATTATTTAAATCTATTCACAATAAAATTTATTTTGCAATGGTACAGTTGCACCGAATCACATTTGAGGGCTGTGTCACTAGGAGAGTAATGACCCCCGGCAAATGTTTTTTCCAGGGATGCCACGAGAGTGAAAAGAGTGCTCAAGAGCTTTAATGGCAATTTCTGGCGATCTGCAGTACCTTGATGCCTTTGTCCACAACTTTTCTGGTATGCCCCAACCGATGGTGAAGCTCTGCTTAGATAGTTTTCCAACAATTCTAGCTGGCATGCAAGAGATGATGAGTAACACTTCAGTCTCACACCACCGCCCACATCCACCCTAAGGAAGATGCTCCCCATGACATTATAGTCTCAGAGGCATTTACTTAGCAAGTTATTTCTTTGGGGGTAGCTCTCCTGTCACATTTAGTTGCAGAAAAAAATCCAAAACGGAGAAAATTCCTGTACTTAAACTACTGCCCCCCCCATCACTGTAAGACCAATTCGACCTTTTCCGAACAAAGGACCTGGATCTTCTAACACAAGCTGACGGACTTCTCATGATCCGATACGTAGAATCATTTACAAGAAGTTAAAAAATATCTTGAACGATACTCTGGTTAGGACTTCAAAACTGTGCCTCTTGTTTGCTGAAGATTGAGAGCGGGGAATCTTATGGAGTCTCCAAATTTTGACAAGGATTAGACCACAGTAAACATTTGTGCAGTACTAAACAGTGATGTAACAATTACGGAACATTTTCCACCAACTTGAAGATAAACTCAGGAACAAAACTTTGGTCAGTGGTAGCATCTTTTAAGATGGGGTTAAGGAGTCATTGCACTGACAGAAATTCGTCTGGAACCTCTCTTTTTATCATTTAAGCCTTTATAGTAACAACCTGGTGGGTTGGAGTGAGGGTGATCTACCATAATGAGAGCAATGACCTATTAGTCTAAACTTTCGAAAGGCAAACCAGAACGGCACCAGATACGGGGTAAAAATATGTTTTTCCAGCTTTCAATCGACTCGATGTGGGGAGATGGAAAAGGATCTGAAAATGCCTGGCTAATGGAGTTTCCCCATGTTAGTCAAGTTACACCTTCAGTCGAGTGCTTCCCATCCGTTATGATAAATTGAGGCACAGGAAGCTATCGGCGGTCATACCAACGTGTTGCGGGAAACGCTGATTGTTATTACGTGAGATAATTTCAAAAGATTTTGAGTAAATGAGATTATTGGGAATGGTAGGCTGACACTATGGTGAGAAATCAGGATGTAATTCGAGGAGTAGAACCACAAATACAACACAAGTTAACTTGCGCTAATATCTTGATCTCAAAAATGCACTTTACCAAAACACTGCACAGTGAATGTAGTTTGATATCATGATTCACTTCACTGCATTTTTCCTTGGAATGTCCGAGCCTAAGCAAGGTAGAAGAAATTTGACTTCTAACACACTTTCGAAGAAGTCTGTCCATTTGGAACTTTAATCTAGACGAATCTCATTAGATATTATTGCTAATCAAGCACCCTGGCAGTCATGAAACTAGGTCACTCAAAAACCACTCTGCTTTGTGGCATGATTTTCTCATTTCCCCCCTTTCATCACATCATCCAGCATTACTCACGCTTGAGTTATGTGAAATATTACCCACTTTACATGAAGAACCAGCCGACTTGAGATTGAGGCAATAATGGAACAAACTAGAGACCCATCTCACCCCTAAACATTGCACCCACCACTTACTAGCATTTACGTTCAGTTTATTTACACAGGTCTTACCTCTCTGAGATCCCAGGATCGTACTGTGTTGTCTAACCCCCCTGTCCAGAGTTTAGTACCATCCGGGGATATGTCGATACAACTGGCCCCATCAGTATGTCCTTGGAATTGTCTGATGATTATGAAAATGTAAAGACATGAGGCCATTATTAATAAAAAAAAGTAATTCATATGTGCCAACATGTTGTTCATTACTCCTGTTAGCTCATCCAGCAGTAACCCAACACTTAGCAAAAGAATGTTAAAAAAAACCATATTAACAAGGATCAAAATCCTTATAACACGATAAAATGTTACAGTCATTATGTGCAGAAGGTCACTGGACACAAAATACAGGATTGCTTTGATTATGTGGTCATTTACCCACCACAAAAAACATAACAGGTCTGTGTTCTTCAAATTAGCATGCACACCTGTTTGACACTGTATAAAATTCTTTGCATTGACATCGTGTACTTTACATGGTCTTGAGTCCACGATTTGTGCAATTTACAGAGACTGTATGGCCTCCTTCACATTTAAGAATGCACTCCTACTTATTGATATTAAATCTGTGAGGAGGATTATCTCATTAAGAATGAAACATGCTCACATCTAAGAGCGAGTAAGTTTCTTAGTAAGTATGCCAGCATGGATTAGTACACTGCACATGCAGGCACGGGAAGGTCAAATCAGCCGTTTACATTGAGATACTGATAGGCCAGCTAATCCTGAACCGTATCAGGTAGCTGTTAAGTCTGTGAACATTCGCATTGCATTTGTTAAGAAAACGAGAGGGACTGAGGAAACCCCCAAAGTGGGATTATTATTAAGAAAGGATGGAGATGCATGCATCCACATTAGAGGCAGAGTGAACAAGATGTGTTACTGTAAATTGAAGTACACACCATCAGACCATGTTTGTTTTCTTTCTATTTAGGTGCTGACTTAGGTACCAAAGCCTTTTAAGCCATGAACGAAAGAGAATAGGGTTGTTTAAGACATATTGGAAAACAATGATACACAGTTAGAAAGGGCTGGCTATGAGATAGATGGTTTGCTTGCCATAGTTGCTCCTCACAGCAAGGAATGACAGAAGGAAATCATTGATCATCATACACACACACCACTGATACACACACAGACCACTGAGGACCAACATTAATGACACACAAACCTGTTTAATTTTTGTCATGAATCCATCATTGGTAGTATTAAGCCAAGGACCCATCCAGTCACAACAGCTGTTGTTATTCACAACTCCAAACCCACACACTATTTGAACAGTTGAAAAAAAAAAAAGGAGAGCCACAACAGACTTATAAGTATAGGTCTTGTCAATCCAACTGATGGTTCAGAAGATATCGACCACAATGGGTGCAATCAATTCTGCAAGTAGCTCAGCAAATATGTACAAAGCATTTAACCTTTACAGCTACAGAAACACACTATGTACTCTTAAGTGTTTGAGTACACAAAGCTTGTTTGTTACAAAGTTAAACATCAATGAAGGAACCCATGACGCTATAGGTCCTGTTTATTAATATCATACTTCACATCGAGTGTAAATTTTTAAGACATTATAAAGCAGTCTGATTGTGTTTGACGTGATATCAAGTTGTATCAGTGAAAGAAGTCACATGACAGACCACCCACAATAAATGCTGGGTCATTGCCACTCCTTTACAACCAGTTGAGTGAGCACCAAGTCAGCCTTCACTGTACTGAGGTGGTGGTGGTGGTAGTTTACGCTTTTGTTACTCCTAGAGCCAGTAAATGCGCTGTCAAATTTTAATGTTGTTACCACAATTCTAATGCACCTAAATTTCTGATCCAGCAAACCAAACAACGCACACACCCCCAACATTTATTGAGTGGTTTGTCATGTGACTTTTTACAAAAGTAGTCACAGAAGGAAACAATGCATCAATGCCCTTTACTATATCACCTCCAGGCTGAAGCAAATAATTTATACCGACAAAACACGCATCCTTCAGTGAGATGAAAACTAACTAATCTGCTTCATTTGTCCTTTTTTTTTGTTTTTGCATTTTTTTTTTGCATTCATAAACATTCCTTGCTCACATTCTACACTAATTACAATATATGCATGTTACATATATATATATACTGCTACTGTTCTTTTATCTTGCCTACTCCGTCCTATCAGTTTACTGCCAGTGAACTTTTGCCTCAATCCACTAATTTCAGAGATACATATCAACAATTCACACTTCAAACCTTAAGGACACACTAATTGTTCAGTTACTCTCCACAAGACTATTTTTTATCTTCAAACAAATTGTTACACAGTCTTTTTCAACAACTAACAAAGTTAAAAAAAAAGGAAGGGAGGGAGCCTTCCAACACAGAACAACAGAATAGATTTGTTAGCAATGAGCAACACAAAGATGACCTTTGACCCTAAAAACTGGTACAAGGCCGTTTTACGCAAAGAGACACTGTTTACAATGCAAACTGGGCTGAGTCCCACCGATGGGTTGACTTTGAGCAAACAAATACAGCTTCTTGTAGATTTAGATTCAGCCATTCGTGTAAAGAGCGCTCATGTGTCTGTTGACAATACACTTTTGGAGTGTTCATTTATCATGACTGATAAAGACAAAAATTAAACAGATTTGCCACAATCTAAATACAAACATCATAATTAGCTGATGATCCTGACGCTGTTTGCTTCAGAGATGATGGGTTATAGGGGATGGTGGACTTTGCACATATGACTGCAGGCATCACTCAGCCCAAAATGTGACCATAAAAAAAAAAAAAAAAAAATGATTGTTACGCTAACCCCTACAAAGTGGTATCATATAAGAACAGGTGGGCAATCCCAAACAAACAAATAGACAAAATGTAGTCCTCATTCCAAAGTTTTTCCCCTACAAATTTGCATCTTTGGGCATGAATTTCACTAGATAATTAAAATTAAAACTTTTTGTTGATGTCTTGTGCTGGGGCAACACTTGAAAATACCAATTAATGGCGGACTATGAAATGGTGCTTTGTGACACACATCATGAGGTCCCCATTATGATAAGGATAAAAAACAACAAAGCTGTTTGACAAACAACTTGAGAATTTGTCACTTGAATGAACATAAAACAAAGACTTTAAAAAAAAAACCAGACAGTCCAAAGACTTTGTGATTCCTTGCCAATATCTTCTTTTATTTCCAAACACACACAATCACTTTAGAGAGAAGTGACCACAGGAGAAGAAAGGGACCATATCAAAAGGGAAAACAGAACACAAGAATTTAAACCACATATGAAAATTATGACATATCAGAAAGTCCCTGACAGCAAAGTGTCGTTAAAAGTTGGCAAAGGCACCTGAAAAATATTTCCCTGCTTAAGGGTAGGTCCATTGGGAAAAGGTGACTAAAACAAAGTACTTCTTAATCTTGACAGGTACTTGCTTACAAATAAGTTGCTGATAAATCTAAAAGGCTTTAAGTGATGTTAAATGATTGTTTGGAGACGGTTACAAAAAATATGGGCTTTTAATAGCTTGTTGAAGAAAATGAGACCAAATTCTATTTTGCAACATTTATCTGCCATTACACATCAACTTTTTCGCAAGAAGCAAGGGAGGGGGCAGGAGGGGGGAGAATGGGAACGATTCATTCTATTGCATTTCAGTGGTGACAAGATGTGACACTTGACTTCCCCAAATATTATGCCATTGGTATCTACAAGTAGGTCCACAAATGTTGGTTTTTGCTATAAATACAAATCTCTAAGATCAATAACTCTGGAATTTTGACATTTGTCTAAATATGAAAACATGATTTTCTCAGTCTCCCATGGGGCAACTCAAATAAAAGAGATCATCTACTCATCAACTGCTACCAATTTTGACAGTTTGAAGTGCTAGTTTCCATACTTTAACCTCTGGTGACCTCAAATGACCTTTAACCTCCATGAAAATGATAGGGGTCATCTATTTACAGTGGACTACCAACACAACACCTTTGAAGTTCAAGCACCTTTCCCTCTTTGAGATACTGTGTTTACATGGTTTTAAAACAATGTCTTCTATTGACCTCACGTGACCTTTGACCTCCATGAAAGATGAGACATTATCTACGTATTAAGTGCTATCAACAACAACGCTTTGAAGTTTCAGCAACAACACGTGTTGTGAGATATATGCCTTTGACTGGTTTTCATACTTTAAGCTCTGGTGATCTCAAATGACCTTTGACTCAATGAAAAACAATAAGGATCATCTACCTACAATGGACTATCAACAAAACAACTTTGAAGTTTAAACACTTTTCCCTTCTTGAGATATCGTGTTTACAAGTTTTCAAACTATGTCCTCCATTGACCTCACATGACCTTTGACCTCCATGCAAAATGCCAGACATCATCTACTCATCAAGTGCTACCAATGATAAGATATTGAGGTTCCAATAACATTCCATTGCTGAGACATCTCCCTTGATAAGTTTTCATATTTCATGCTTTGGTGACCTCAAATGACCTTGGACCTTCATGAAAAGCAATAAGGATCATGTACTTACAATGGACTACCCACATACCAACTTTGAAGTTCACGCACCTTTCCTTCTTCAGATATCGTGTTTACAAGCCAGGGCATCACATACACACACACATACATATGCACACACTCCATCACCATCTCATAGATTCCTTGCCTGCCTTTGGCAAGGAATCAAAGACAGGTCAAAGGTCAGACAACATCAAACCATTCACAAGAACACAGTTATAAATAACTACCTGCAGAGCTGAAAAATCCAAAACAGGTAAAAAGAGAGAAAGAGCGCATTTTAGGTAAAAGAATTACAAACCCTGACAAGCAGAAATCTTGAGTTTACATTTGGCAATTTTGACACCATTACAATCTCATCAGCATACATTGCAATAACGTATAGCAGAGTTACAACTACCGACAAAACTTACTTTCATTTTCTTCAGCAAAATGAAAACTAAATATTGTAGCTGGCTGAGTCAAGGCCAAAGGCTTACACATCCAACAACAGCAACATGAGATGCTACAGTCAGAGTAAATTTTCCATGAGAGTTAGCAATATCAGTTGAATGAAAGATGATCATGCAGGCTTTAATAAAATTTATCAAATGACACATCAACAGTTTGGGTAAAGCTTTCATTCGGTAATTTCACAGTTTAACCTATGCTTGCACGCAGATGTGACATTGAATGGTTGTTGTTTTAATACAATTATCTTTTTACAAAACTCTTCATTTCAATTCATCAAAGATGCATTTCACTTCATCAAGACAATTTTAAAGCAAACCTGAAATTTGTTTTTTTTCATGCTATCTTGTCAGGTAATATCTCAGGTGCTCTCTCAAAACAATGAAATTACGACACTAGTTCCATAGGCCACCCCAGAATTCAAACAACACATAGGTAGTAATTCCTACAACCCACCACTTTGTGTTTTGATTATAATTAGAGGGCCAAGATCTCTAATCTCAACACTGATTAACAGATGGCACTTTAATGCTAACTGCATCAATCAGATTACAAAAATGTTCAAGACATTTCCCCCTTTCTATTACCATTTTTGTTGACCTTTAAAAATAACACTGTTACTTTAAATGTTCCTATTGGTTCATCTTATTTAGATGGCCCTGAACACAACGCTGAAATTTATGAGGATAAACCTCCCTATACTGAATAAAATCACTATTTAACTGAAAACTCGACCAGGCTAAACTGTAAATGTTTCAAGGCAAGTTGTTGTTTTCTCAGAAAAAAACATGTTTAAAAATGTGAGAACCCTCAAATGCTACAGGGGCCATCAGTGACTTATTCAAACAAGGGTTTCCTTGTGAATAAACCTCAGCTGTTATCAGTTCCACACATCCTTCATGCAGTCAACCAGGATAAACCCACCAGAAGTAATTCACTAAAAAACAAAAATTAATCATGCCATAGGGCCTTTGGTAGGAGTTGTCTCTGTCAAACCAGGGTTACATTAAAATGAGGCAATATTACTTAACAGAGGCAATCATACCATGCACAAAGAGAGCCAAAAGTGCCAGCACTTATGGTACAATTCATGGACTTTGCCACATAAACAGACAAAACATTGAAGCAACCAAAGCCAAAAAAATTTTGTTCCTCTGTGTCGTAAGTAAAAAAAAAAATGTATAAACCACAAATTCTGAAAAAAGTAAGTCCAAAAATACAACAGATGAAAGCCCAGGCTGTACTGAGCAGGGTTGTTTGATTTAAATCAAGCTGATTAAAATCATGACATAAATCATGATTTTAAAGAAAAGAATCATGATTTAAATTTAAATCATTATTTTTTTTTTTAAATTAAAAAAACTCAACGACCCTGGTGCTAGGTGGGTCAGTTACTGTGACAATACCTCCATGTGTATTGATGTATCGGAACTGGATGAGGAGAGTAATTAATTATCACTAATTTGAGATTTTACAGGGTTGACATTCTTTGCCAATAATATCTGTATTCCTCTAATGAGAGTAAATTACCAAAATCAATGCTCCTGTTGTATCGGTAAGTGTTCGGATTTTATGATGTCATATGATTGTGTTTTACATGTGATATCTCACCTGACAAGAGATTGGTTGTGGAGGTCCCAAACAGCGATGTTTCCATCGCTGCAGCAGCTGAAGCACACTTTGGAGTCCGGGCTGATTGCCAGAGCATAGCAGGCTGGGGCACTCGATGTGAGCTCAGCCTTGATTCTTGGAGTTGGCTGAAAAGAAAAGTAATACAGAAGTGCTGAGGAGTACTCCACAACAGTTTGGAAGATTTTTTTGGGTCAAGCATCATTACGCATGCATGACAAATGTGGACATAGACACACCTAAAAACTAGGGATTGGGGAATAATCGGATTGGACATCAGATCGGGCTGATGTTTCCCCACTATCAGATCGGTGACACTTACGTTCTGATGTTTTTCATTGTTAATCAGCCTAAAAATATGTTTGCACAGGGGATGTATTAATCATTGAACTAGCCTAGGAATTCAGAAATGTCCCATGAAGGGTATTTTCCATCTGAAAAGGTAAAAATACCTGAAAATTTCTGATGATTTTGGAATTGGGATAAAAGCACCCCAGAGTGACAAGGGGCTGCATAAAATGAAAATGTTTCGGGCAAGAACATGTTTTACAGCAATATATCAAATCAAATCTGATGGCGGGTGATATTGTGATAAAACATTGGCCATCAGATCGGCAGAGAAAAACCACCGTGAACCCCTACCTAAAATCCTCAATTGTTGGTAAGTAAATCATTTCCAATCCTTCCATGAAGAGTATTCTGAATAGTTCCAAAAATTTTAATGCATGTAATCCTGTCCAGGTTGTTACAAATTCTCAGGATACATTTACCAAATACTGCACCATAAGAAACAGAGGAGGCATGCGTATATGAGGCGGACCCTAGGACACTGCACAGAGAGATATAAATCATTTGAGGGTGTGCCTCAGAATCAAAGATAAGAAACAATACTGTTCAATGTTCCTAACACGGGGAGCTATCAATTATCTTGAGGGTGGATCTCAAAATTAAAGATGAGAAATAATACAATACTATTTACTTAGTTACAGAAGGAAAGTACTGTATTGCTGTGTTTTAACATGAGAAGCTTCTGATGTATTCTACCCTTTAAATTCCCTATTAGCTGTGATGGAGTTTGTATTATTCCTGTAATTCAAATGAAAAATGTTGACAACTTAAATTGAAGTTTCTGGAGTTCTTTGCATTTAGTGCATGAATCTCTACCAACACAAAGTAGTGTTGAACCCACAAAATTTTTACACTCAACTGGATAATCTTACAAAATTCCATGGCTGTAAATTTTGGTAATAAACAAAGAAAGCAAATAGAGCGAATTGCCTAAATTTGATTGGCTGTGACATTAACGTGAAGAACACCTCAATTTGAAAACTTTCAATTCTTGGGTACTTGATGACCAAACGCAAACTGCTGCTCCATAAGGTGCAAAGTAGACAGAAAACACTTTTCGTTAAATGAGTAATTCTGGACAATGGAACCAATCATTCTCAGTTTTGTTTTGGAGATATATCAGAAACAGATTTATTCAACTTACAGCTGCCAGATCCCAAATGGAGAGGGTACTAGCTTCTCCTCCGACGATTAAAGTCCTTCCGTCTGGCAAGAGTTTACATGATCTGATGTAGTTGTCGTGATTCAGACAATCCAACTGAGAGACTGGGCTCTTGGTTCCCGACTGACTGATGTCCCACACTTTAACACAACCCTGGATGATTGAAAAGCCAAGAAATAAGACAGGACTAGCAGGAGATATCTAAGAATCAACTTCTAACCAAGAAAAGTGTCAGAAAAACCATATGGATTGGTGAGTAATAAATGAACAGCTCTAATGTTGAGTTTTCCTATGGTGTTCCGTTGAATCCAACAATTATCATTAACTACCATCTCCGTTGAACATTTATCCTTTCAATTTCTGCTGTAGTATCATGCGAGGTAATTTACACCACTGATTCAACTGCACATCTCGTTCTCCGTTTACGTTTTGCCATTAAAAGGGAAATTGTAAAGCAAAACACGATTCGTTAACACACTGTTAGTTACATTACAATTTTCACTGAGACAAAAACGGATTCCAAGTTTTGCGCTCAGTTTATATTAACCTGACAAGGAACACTAAATGCTCACACCTCATAAGGCTCATAGTCTTTAACCCTTACCAATATGAATACATGGCTATAAATATCAGAATTTTTGAGGTGTTTGGACCGCTTGCAAAAAGTTACAAACGCCCATGAGTTTTGCGATCTTCAGACTTCCCAGTGGCCCACCAAACGTGCATTTCTCAAGAGAGGTTGCTACCTTGATTTGACAAATATGGTGACTAGAGCCCCGAATGGGGTGAACTGGTAACGATGGACCCATTCCGAACCACCACCTTTCGGCAGGAATGTCATATGTGTCTTTGTAGCAAACCATGTATGTTGAGTAAACGACTACTTAGAAGGACACTTGAAGGAGAATTATTGTACTTTGACATCAGTTACGTAAACTATCAATGACACCCAGTAACTTTTGAATCACAACTCTCTTGACAAACTGAAATTCATATTACAGATATGAGTGGTAAGGATCTGTGTACTCTCAGATAAGAAACACCAAAGTTCTTATCACTAGCCTTGATGAATAAAGAAAAAACAACAAATTATTCAATTAATAACTTTAAACAGTGTTATCTTTTTCAACCCAGCGGGTCGAGCAGCGTGCACGTAATCATCACAAACATCTTTTGTTGAATCGATAGCGTGACAAGAAATCTCTCACGCCGCAGAATGTTTGAATTGTGTTAACTGCACAGAAGTTCCTCACTGAAGTCCTGCACATGTACATTACAACGCTCCCTGTCATGGAAATCAACAAGAGGTAACCATAAACACCAGACATTGAACTCATCCCTGTAAGTCAAGGATCAGGTATGTCACTCACCTTTCCCCCAGTATAGACATATCTGGTGGGGTTACTGATGGTAACTGCACAGACCACTTCACCATGGTTCAATGTGTTGATCTGGCGGGCGTGTCTTGGGATACCGCTGCCTATAAGGGCATCAGGAGGGAACGGTACCGGCTGCATCTGTCCGTCAGCACTGACATGAAATGAATACGCTCTGTACAAGAGAATATATGAGACCATGAAAGAGTTACGTATACGTTAGATCTTCCTTTAACACCTCCACCATTTCCTTTTCTTCAGCACCACACCACATAACACCATAAACAAAGGCGACCTACCCACTGAAAGATGTAACACTTATTTGGTTCACTGTGTACGAGCATGTAATGCTAATAGTTCGGTCGGCCACCCCCTTTTGGCCCACCCGATTTGATTTAATGTGTAGGTGTATGTCACGCTAATGTGGGTGACTGTAACTACAGTCACCCACCCTCCTGTGGCTGGCAGAGACTGTGGTATTGAAAGCAGTGCAACCATTGGTGTAGACTATGGATCAGTACTGTAAGGCTGGTAGGTCTCTATTCTTTTTATATCTGCTACAACTGCTCCCACTTTCTTTACCATACAAACGGTTAAAATTGTTACATTGCCACAATACACTTGGTTAAAATTACACCATGTAAATGTAACTTCATACAAAAAAAAGGAAGAAAACAGTGAACTTTGTTCTAATCCACCTGGCAGCAGGTGCTATTCCCCACATCTTACGATGTTAATGGGGAGTGTCAATCCTTTCCAAAGGCAGATCGTATTTGCCCTTAAACCTCGGCACCAAGAGCAACAAAATAAAAAAAAAAGTCTTTGGCCTTGTGGTCATCAGTGTCAATAACCAAACACAGGAAGGTGAGGGTACATGACTCAGCCTCATTGTTGTATGTGTGGTACACAGAAATACCACTATGACCTTTTGGACTTTGGAGGGTACCATTTCAGTGACTATGAACTCATGGGCGAATCCACCAATGCGGTATCTTTATTGCGAATGCCACCGCACCCAGGCTGAAATGAATCCTCCATGACATTAGCACTGATTACGTCACATATGATTTAAATCCTTCAAAAATAAAACGATAAAAGTTTGATAATTTTCCACTTGGCACGTAGAGAGCGAACAAGAGAAACGTGGCAATGACTTACGGTTTTCCCCCAGGGATACTCCCGAGGGCCGATAGTCGTGGATGGGCGTGTGGGTCAAAGGGTACCTGAAAACAAATGGAAAAACATTTAGAAAAAAGAGTCAGGGTTTTCTCATGTGTGTGTGACATGCAAAGGTTGGTCCCAGCAACCTTGAGTGGCACTTTGATTGTATGACCCCAGTGATCATTAATGCTTGGAAAGTTGCACTTTGCTGAATAATGAATGGCTATTGATCATCAGATAAAATTAAATCACTTGACCACATGAGTCGTGAGAAAGGGCGAAATGCAAAGAGGAAATTATGACAATGTACACTGAGATGGGGGTGAGAATTCATCGGTTCACCAGGGAAAACTCCTCACCAGGTAATCAAATAATGAGGCGCATAAATGCAGGGGTGACGTAGTCAAAGGACGAGGTAAACAGTAAAAAATGTGACTGACCATGGGACTTCTGTAATTTAAAGGGCCTGGTGAGATGCTGGTGTGAATGCCTGGTGCAATGTATGGGTTAATATCCCTGGGGAGATCAGGGTTAAGACTCTGTCCTGGAATAAATGGATAAGCACCACCTGCAGACAAGGAATGAAGACAAAAGTAGAAATGCATCAATAATTGCGTCTGGCAGCTGACATCACAATGATTATATAGAAACAGCTGACTCACAGGCGAATGAATGAATTACTGCATGTGTTAACTGACAAATCAAAAGCAAATAAAAAACATCACCTCTCATTGTACACAAATCATAGTCCTTATTTACTCTCTGCTCCGGTAGTTCAACAATTTACTAACTGTCTACAGGTTTGCAATCACCAAAGGTTTGTCAGACTAAGTGCAAAGCGTTTAGGATCCTAGTGGAAACTGGGAGGCTGCTGAAAATGTGGTGGACACATTCTCCACAGCTGGTTTGCAAAAGAAAGTGACATGGGAGGCAACCTAGATAAATTCAGGTTCATCCCATAATAGCTCTGTCAAAGGGTAATGCATCATGTCTAATAAATGAATTAAGTAAGCCACAATACACAAAGAAGAAGACATATCAGTATCAACACCAGTTGTAATTATTGAACAAGTGTTCCTCAAAGTGATAATTGTGCAGCCAATGTATCAATTGACACTGACTATGAAGACTGCCTGGCACTATGTCCGCATATTCAACCGTGATCAAAAGTCTGCTCTGGGATGGGGGAGGGGGTGCAAGGTGAAGAGACAGACATCTACATCACAGTTGCAACATGCACCATTAACTATTAAACGAAAGTTACCTACAGGCGTGGGAGAGGAATCACATATACTGTTGAGTGTGTGCATGTGTCTTGAAGGTTAAGAACTTTTATAAATGGGCTCATTAAAATCTGGTTAACAGTTTAAACACCCCCTCTCATACTTACAGCCTTAGTAGTTATGTTTAAGTTAACTCAACATGCAGAGATGGTTAATGCCCACTGTAGCCTATTGCTGCTTACTAATCAAAAAGTTAAGGGCACCAATCAACATGCATTGGAAAGTGTCAAAATTGTCTGTGAGTGGTTTAATATGTCAGCAGGATGCCTCCCCACAATGAACAAGGAAGGAAGCATTTATAACAACAACTTCTTCACCAAGCACACTACATCAACATAAAGATCAATGGTGGTTCAGTTTCACATCCATTGGCAAGTTAGCTTTTCAACAAATTCATAAGACTGTATTGAAAAGCTGAATTTCCTACTGTTTATAATCAGCACCAAACATAACAGCTATTAGATCCAGCAATGACAAATCCCCTTTCCTTCCTCATGAATGTTCCTGATTAATGTTCCTCATATTATCCTTCCTACTATGATTATACTTGGACAATTTAGACAGCTGTCCAATATCAAAACATTTGTGTGTGCTTCTTCAACATTTATGTAGGGAGAACTCTCGACTGCAGATTTTGAGAGACATATAGGCCAATGGCCGATCCTGCACTTTCAATTTTCATGACTATGCGATGAATTTCCCCAGAACAAAATAAAGAATTTCCATGACCTTCCTCCTGACAACTTACATAAAGTTTTCAACTATCACAACAAAATTTCAAGCACAACAGGAGGTGAAGAGAATAATAAACTTTGATACTTCAAGTGATACTACCAGTGAAAAAGAAACAATGTCACTTTGTGGAAACTTGTGCTACTCACTTTCACATAACACTGGAATGTCAGAAACCATTAACTTTCTACTGACCTGTCACACAACCGCAGTCACATACCATTTCTTGAGCAGTCACTACCAGTGAAGTGCTGTCCACTGGTCAGTCACAAACCAGTCACTAATACATTATTCACATGACACACAGTGCTTGGTCAATTTCAATTCAGAAACTGCTGACCAGTCCTGTAGAACAAAGATGCATGCAGTCACAAGGCAGTTAGGTAACACTGATCTGTCACAACTCACCCATGTCAAACTAACCTGTCACAAACTAGTTAGGTCAAATTGACCTGTCACACACCAGTCATGTCAAACTTACCTGTCAAAACCAATCATGCCAAACTTAACTGTTCCAAATCAGAAATAAATTACAGACAAATCAAACAAATAGTGATATAACATTTCTAGTTATACACCAGTCATATACAAATTCAGGGTCACAAATGACCAGTTGCAAACCAACCACATTTCACTAATCTGTCGCCAAACAGCTGAGTATTCCCCCAGCTTACAAAGCATTGGGAGTCATTGAACAGAACTTCCATATCAGACAAATATAAAATGGTGACACTGGTCAGGAACTGTTATGTGTCTGCCACGATGGTTTTATTTTGACCTAATTTCAGAGCATGCATATCACTTAGAGAAGAAAAAGACCTTAACTCTCATCACAATTGACTGACAAACAGTCTAACTCACTAATTGTAGGACCTTTGCCTGGAAGTGGAGGCTTGATACTTGGTATTCCGCTACTGGATCCGGGGGTGGCAGCATCACTGCTGGGGGGTGTTTCTGATTTTGGAACCGGTGATGTGGATGCTTTGTTGTTGGTTTCATTCTGTGGCTGTTGAAGAGAACATTGATGTACACATCTGAGTGACTGCCATAACTACGCGTTGGAAACCAGGTTGGTAAAGCAAATAACGATATGCAGATACACTTAATTCAGGCTTCAAAGGACGATTTTTTTTACAATGCTAAATAACCACGCAAGTGAGGAGGAAGCTGATAGCTTTTACATTACACCTTCACTTTAGGTAACTACCAACAGATACACTGTATCACAGGGTGAACAAACAGAGGTTTAACCCTTGGTACCCATTTTATGTCTTTAATTTATTTGTGAGCACCTTAGTGCACATTGTTGCTAATGCACAGTCATACATTCACAAAAACAATAAAAGCTTAACCTTTTGCCATTCTCCCCATCCCCATTCACCTCTGAGGAAAAAAATAACTTCAAAGGAAAACATCTACACAAATCATGCATATTTAAAACTGTGCTAATCATCAGGACGCCAATGTTTAACTTCTCTAAAATGCCAAAATCAAAGTTTTTTTTGCCATTCCTTCTAAACATTGGTATTACAGCCATCTGTTTGCTTTGCTTACATCTTTGACTTTGCTACTAGAGGTAGGAGTACTGGCATTTGATCGGGTACTTGTTGGAGTTGAAGACCTCTCTTTCTTGGGATGATGTCTCTCTGTGTTGTTTGTCTCCCTCTCCCTCGACGATGACCTTTCCACCTTCGCTGGCGGAGAACCCTGCTCCTGCTGGAGGTAGATACACAAGACCAAATAACACAGTGCCCAACCGTTTGACTACGAGACAAATAATGTGAGTACACCAGGACACTAAAAAACAACAATTAAAAGTATATACAAATAAGGAATTCCAAACAAAATCTGGAGCAATAACAACCTTTAAATAATAACAAGGATATTTATTCTGTTTTGCTCATCTTTTGGGGCAAAGCAGACACGATGTTGCCACTAATATCCTGCACGCCAAATTAACATTAAAAGTGCATTTTATTTATAAATAGAACTTGGGACTAAAAACAACTTTTCTACTTCCTTTTTTTTTTTCAATCAAAAAAATATAAATTTCCTTTTTCACTTTGAAAGGCAATTTTTATCAATCCGAGATGGCTACTTATATCTACCCTTACAGCTAGTATATTCAATATATATGTGACTATGTTATGTAATTTTCCTTTACTCATTTTGTGAAGTCTCTCCTACAATGTGTCCAGGTTGTCTTGCCTTTCACATATTTCTACAGGTACCAATAATCAGAGGTAGCTTCTCAATAATGATCTAAGGACCTCAGCTTTACTTTCTGCGCTTATTCTGGTACTCCCGTATAACCAGATTGTCAACTTACAACTAACAGTATAGCAGAGAAGTTGCAACTATTTACTCAGACCTGTCGTAATACCATGTGAACTACCATTATTTCCTGCCCAACCAGACGACTAACGGCATCGGGAATGGTAGCAGGAGTCCACTGTAATGACGGGGAGACAATATTTCTGTCATAATAATTAGGCTGGTCTCCAGCAGCAATAACTGACTGCTATCTAACCCTGTTAAGCATAGGTTCACACTGTGGAGACATCACATTCAATTCCAAGTTGATTTTTGCAAAGTTTCAGCTGAAATTTTCTCCAAAACTGAATTGAAAAGAGCCACAAATTGGAGATCTTATACAGTCATATGCCACATTCGCTGACAAATTTTAAAACAGAATGTCAACCAATCATGGCGTGGCTTAACCTCAAAAGATGGTTTTTATCAGAGAGGAGTGAAAAATATTGGAACGGTTTCGAAACAAAACCTCTCTGTTTTTTTTTTTCAAACATTTGGAAACCAATTTATTGCCCTAGTGTGATCCATGCTTTAGAAGTTGTACAGATATTGGTGATGACTAAACGGGACAAAATTTCTTTAAATTCCTTCTATCACCTGAAACAAGATTTTCTTTATTCCACTTTTAAGTAAGCACAGACGAAGGCATCACCAGAAATGAGATTCACATAAAATGACTTTGCCGTAAGTGAAATTAGCCATTCTGCCTTCAACTTCCACCTGCAGCTGGTGACAGCGATAAAAACAAGTGCCTACGAGCACGGAATTATCAGAGAAGAATTGAAGCAGGATGATAATACCTTTAGACTTACTTCATTTGCAACGTCAACGACTAAGTTGTCTTCGCTCTTCTCACCGTCGCTCTCGTGCTGCAGGGTAAGAATAATCACGGCACAGGGGGAAATTAAGAAGAAAGAAAAGGAACATTGCATTGGAGAAATATCTACAAATGTAAAACATCAAAATGATGAAGTGAGTTTGCAACATTCAAAGACAAGGAGACATTCCAGTTAAATGATGGCCCCACAATGAATTTTTTGGACACCTTTGTCTCTCTCCATGACTCGAGCAGGCAAATGCAGCAGCCATCTTCTCACAAGGTAATGCCTCCAACTATGCATGACCATTGAGGTAAGCTAGTTACAATAGTAGAAATTAAGTTTGTGCGTACAACCCCTATAAACTTGATACTTTTGGACTGATCATACTGTTTCTATCTAGTAACTGTTTTGAGATATGGCCTTTCAAAGTTTGATGAAAATGCAAATATGATGATATAGAGGGTTGCACAATGTCTGTATTTGTCTTGTTTGGCCTATTATCTCTAAATCACTTAATTACTGGGATAAACAGCTAAATCAACATTTATACAGAAGAAAATAGGCTACATGATTCCAAGACAAAAGTCTCGATTTTCCTTGAAATAAAGGTTCAAGTGACAAAGGATAACAAAAGATACATCATGCAAGTCCCTCTCTTGACGTCATAAATTTGCTCTTTTTG
This sequence comes from Stichopus chloronotus, assembly GCA_021234535.1. Classification (NCBI taxonomy): domain Eukaryota; kingdom Metazoa; phylum Echinodermata; class Holothuroidea; order Aspidochirotida; family Stichopodidae; genus Stichopus; species Stichopus chloronotus. Next base: position 26,197,316 of record CM037836.1, read on the forward strand.
GCCAACCTGTATTCATGATGCAGGTATAAGACAGGAATTTGCCTGTACAATTGTCAATATTAGATGAAATTTAATGGAATTTGTGGGCATTTTCAACATTTTTAATGATAATTAAACACAACCAATATTCCTAAATGCTATTTTCATGTCACATAACGTATAAATGTCAAGCCATCTTTTTGAGACTTACACCTGATTCCTTGCCATCTGCCTTACGTTTGGTTCCATTTTTTGTTTTACTAGATTCCCCGCTGTGATCTCCAGAATGAAAATCTGAAATGTTCCTATCTCTCTCTTGTGGTGGAGATATAGAGTTCTGAAAAGGGAGCAAAAGCAAGGAATGAATGCAATTAAAAGATTAAATCACTTGAAACATGTACTTCCTTTCCTAATCTCGAAATAAGCGCTGAACTGATTGATTATTCAGTTTTGCATGGTCGAAGGTTGTTCACTCAAAGAATCTGACACACTAACTGACAGAGATAGCAAACATACAAAGTTAGATTGCAGGCACAGTATTGACTCAGTTCTGCATCAGAGTTAAAGGAAAACAAAAGCTATTACTGTAGCTTTGATCATGATGACATGGCACAGTGAGTTAATTATCACAACCTGTAATTCACAACCTTTTCTAAAAATAAATAAAACCACGATCCAACGCAAACAAACTCAGTGGAAACGAAAGTACTGGTGACATTTACGTAGCTATTGGCAATCCTACACACCATTTACCCACGAAAGTGATAACATTTACTTCCTTTTCGATCAATTTCAGACTGACAAGCCTCTATATCTGGCCACCAGGTTCGAAATGAAAGTTGTGAGAAAATTTGTATTTTGAACAGCTCAAATGTAGTCGGATTTGTAATACTTCGTCGATGCAATTGCGCACTGAGATACCATACTACCGCTAATCTACATTTGGCAGGATGGGTATTACTTCTTCACAGAAAGAAAAACAATTTTTTATGATGCCCTGCCAAAATTGGTCATAAAACTTAATTTGACAGAGATCTAATCTCTTCAGTGCAACTCAAGGCTAGGCACATTGACATTGAAAGTTACACATACATTTTTTCTACAGTGACATAGTCCTCTGTTTACAAGACAAATAAAAGGACAACAAAAGAACAAAAAGAAAATTACAAACTATACACAAACTGCTTTGTCAAAGGACACTTCAAAGCTTGAGGATCGCTCAATGTATAACTTCAATATTACATATTGCTTTGAACAAATTGACACTAGTGTCACACTGATGCACTGTTACGTGAAGTCACATACTGCTTTGTAAACTAGGGTTTTGTGACAGTATCAGGTATTCTTATGTACCACATTCAATACAGCATTTGTGAAAATACTTCAAGCAATTAAAAGAAGCAGGTCACAGAGGCACACTATGAATAGGCAACCATGACAATTGCCCACATTCACTCCTTGGTATTTCCTAGGATCCTATTTGTTAACTTCTTTTAGGATTGTTTTTTACTCCATTTATTTACTTCCTCCCAAACCATTCATCATTGTATTACACTAGTTAGTTTACTCTGCTCAAATTGAAAAAGAGCTTGAAACACAAGTATTTAATATTAACTCATGCACCCCTTTTAAACACGATCGGTAATAATGAGTAAGAATTCTCCATCTTCAATTAGGTCAGTGAAATGATTATGATTGGTCAAATCTACGTCGATGAGCCGCTGGTTAATTTTTCCCTACCTGCCCCAGCCCCCTGATGACATAATCCACTCATTCAGTTTAACCACTTTGTTACAAACTTTATAAACCCTAAATGGAATCTCTCTTATAATGTAAACATAAGAGTCAAATGCAATGTACTGGGTCTGCCAATGATGCCAAAACTCTGTTGCTTTTCTTTTGTTTCTCTTTTTTGGGGGGGGGGGTGACTTAAGAAGCTTGTTGGGTGTGAGGTACAAGCTGAATCCTATTCAACATGAAATGTTCACTGCACGTGGCCCAAAAACTTTCCTGTATGTGCTTTGCTCCAGCATTGCTGTGGAAGGGGAATATTTTTCAGATACATTCACCACCTGCCTGTAATGATCAAAACTCTGACAGATGCACTCTCTGTGGAACCTGTGAAGTGTCACCATTTGCACAAACCAGTTGCATCACAACAGAATGAAGCAAGTATCTGAGAAAATCACAGTCTCTTTGAAGGACCTCAACCTGGAATTTGTGCTGTGGAACAGAATAAGATCTGTCATCAATTCAATAGCAGATTGAAAAAAGAAAATCCAGAGGGGGACCATGCCTCTACCTTCTCTTTGCTGAAGTCTAGGTGTCATTCTGGGTATCCCACTGACCCACTTGCAGGCTAATTGAGTGGGTGGAACTCACTGACTAAAGCCGTAGCTTTCTTGATGCTTCACAGTGTGTATTCACTCCAACACAAAAGGGTGAAATTTTTCACACAATGAAACATCCACATGACAATACCATACCACAAAGTGTTTTAGTCCCCTGAATAGAATGTGAGAAGCTAGGAATATCTCAGAGTAAAAGGAGGTCTGTTTGTGGTGCTTGGGTGTACTACCATCCTAAGAGTTTGGAGCTATAACTAGTTCACCGTAGAAACTTAGCTCCTCCCACAGACAAATGTTCCCTGTTTGTTCAATGGAAGGAAAAAGCAACCTCTTATACACTGTGTGTTTGAACTGGCGAGGGAATCAACACTAGACAGAAAAGATAGCAAACAATTCTCTGGGACAGGAAAAAAATTTTCATTTGGGTGAGGTAGTCTATTAGTCAGGGGTGCAAAACACTCTTCAGAATTTAAGTAAATTATTCCACAAAATATTTGCACACAGTCCCCGAAGGAATTTCTCACACAATCTCCCTAGCACCCCTCCTCCTTTCGTCCTGCCTGTTACTATGCAAATTTAAACTATACACAAGGAACAAAAAAAAAGAAAAAAAAGAGAAAAAAAAAGAAGGCAGATAGCTTGGAACAATGGAAAGAAAACATTACTGGCATACAGTGACATTGTTCGCACTTCACGGATGGGGTTTCGTCATTGCTGTCAACCAAACTGAGGTAGTTTAAGAACTTTTTTAGACTGCAATCCACACACACACACAAAAACCAAAGTCAAAAGTCAAAGGACTATGATTCCTTGCCAATAATGAAAAACAAAGGATAACAAACATACCAATTTTGAAGTCAAATCACCTTAACCTTCTCGACATAACATGTGTACTGGGTTTTCAAAAAAAAAAAGAATGCAGAGCTGAGTTTTCTTCCTTAAAAATCTTTTCAAACTTTCACCTCTGGTGATCTCCATGAAAAACAGTGAGGATCATCCACCCACGATGGAAACATACACACTCAGTTTGAAGTTCCAGAAACTTCCCCTTCTAGAGATACTGTGTTTAAGAGACTTCCAAATTATGACCTCTTCTGACCTCATGTGACCTTAGACCTTCCCAAAAAATGACAGAGATCAGAGATCATCTACTCATGAGCAACCATGTAGGTTTTTCAAACTTTCCCTTCTGCACAGTGACCTTTGACCTACCTGAAAAAGAATACCATCATCTACTCACAATGGGCTCACCCACACACCAACTTTGTAAATTCAAGCAACTTTAACTTCTTGAGATTTGCCTATACAAACCAAGGCATTACACACACACATACGCACACACCATCACCATTGCATACGTTCTTTGCCTGCCTTCAGCAATGAATAAAAAAGTAGCCTCCATTCGGCCAAGTTTTTTCTCAGAGCTGTAACTGTACACACTGTACACTCCAACAAACTGTGAGGCTTCCTTCTTCATGGTAAAAGCTGCTCTGTTGCCAGATTTTCATGTTTGTGAAGCTTGCGCAAATAATAGTTAAATACGAAGCAGAAAAACAATCCCAATACGTTACACAAGCACGGTGGTGATAGTGTGAATATCCAGGTGAATTTCCCACTATAATGGGACTTAAGATTTCCCCAAATGATCTCTGTCGCTTCTTTCCTTCCCTCTCTCCCAAACCTCCCTGCCGACTTCTCTTGATCCTTCCATCTTTCCATTCTCTGTCCTCGCTAGTTTGCAGCTGCATCCTCTCCTCCTTCCACCCACCAATTTTCAACTTCTTTTCCTACATCCTATCCTCCCTTCTTTCCTCAGTTCCTACCTTCCCCCTCCTTCCCTTCCTCCTTCCTTCCTGTCTACCTCATTCCTTCAAATTGACTTTTACCCTTTCACCCACATGAGAAAAAGTGTTTCTTTTCAGAAATACTGTTTGCCCAACAGCGTTATTGTTTATATGCATTTCCCCGCCTATGTTTTGATTAATAGGTTTCTTAATGCAAAAATGGTACCCAGCGTATCATTTTTGAGTGGGTGAATGTATCTTCAGCCTTGTACATGGAAATGATCTTTACAAGAATGTAATGCCAATGAGTTGACAATAAGAGAAGATGGGGATATTTTCCACAATTTTCAACCCTATAAACTCAAAACTGATTTCCCACTGAACATGCGGAAACTTGCATGAAAACCCTAAACTTGAATGTCTTTTTTTTTTTATCGTGTTTCCATTTAACTGAAATGTTGCCTATGCTTATCGAACCAGGATGTCAATGTAGAGAACAATATCTCTCATTACAAGAACAACTTCTCTCTTATCAAGTTGCAAAACGGAAAAGAACATGTTATGGTTTCCTGTTTCTTGTTGATACCCATAGGCAGGTATCCTAACAAGATTGACAGCTCAAATTCACTTTAATAACCATCTTGACTTCCTGTAAACAGTTTCCTCATATCCACAAGTGTTATTTTTGACACAGATCCACGGACAAAAGAAACGGATCTTTGAGCTCTATCTGAATGGCCTGGCTAGTATGTACGTCAAAGAAGCGATGTTGACTAAAGGAAGCCATGTGTGCTTATTATATCATGCAAATTATTGTATCCATGCATTAAGTGTTTATGATTTTCAGCACCTTCTTCTGATCTTGTTAGTCTAATCGAGAGAGAATCATCTGACTTCACGAGTGACTTTCTAATTTTAAATGCATCCAACAGAGGTAGCTCACCCTTAAAATTTACGACCATTCGTCATGACAGCAAATTCTTGTGGACAGCGTGGAACGACGCATTGAACACCGCTAATTGTGCTCTTGCGTGGAGTTCCTGCATGTCTTTCCAGGATTTCTCATTGACCCAACCGTAACTATGCCCTAATCCTTTTGCTTTTGTTTTATTTATTTTTTTCATTCTAGTGAGTCTTCCTGTTGACTCTGATAATTTCAATTGTCATCACTTTGTTTTTTACGCATTACAGAGACACTAGTGTTAGGAGGAAATCTTTCCTTGGACAATCTCCCCAGAGTGTTCTGTGTTTCACTACTAAAACAGCTGACTGTCAAAAAATAAATTTATCTTTGGCTTCTACAGCAAACAATGTTCTTCAAACATTAGACTATTATTGTAGCAACCAAGGAAAATATTTGTATGAATTTCTTCATCATTCCACATAACAAAGTGATACTTTCCAAAACAAGTGTATTTGCTTTTTTTCACCTGATTACCAAAGGGTTTTAAAAATAACAAGAAAGAATGATTCTATCAGTACCGACAAAATTTTAATTCCCCCCCCCCCCGGGAAAATTTTGAAAACCAGTCGCTAATGAAACTGGTCTCCTTTGACAGTGGTCTTCACCAGGTGTATTAAAGCAAACTGCATGTATGTCAACAGCTTCTACTTTGGGTTTTCTTCCTTAAAATGTTTTGATTATGGTTAAGTTGTAATCACAGAAAAAGATTTATCAGTTGACTCCGTATTCAGCTTTACCCCCCCCAGCTGTCCTAACTTTAACAATCACTAGCTGTTGTGGTGTGCCTCTTACACCTCCCCCCCCCCCTCCTATATCATCCCTTTCACCTGCTGCCTTTGGTTGAATTAAGTTAAAGTTGAATTCATTTCCTGTACAGCTTTCCTTTTAATGGTGATAACTTGACCCAAAACTGCACTTGTTCAATCTTCTCTCAGGTGAAAGCCTTAGTAAAAACATCCCGATGTATTTAACTCTCAACATTTGACTACCAGATCTAATTGGAGAGCTTCAGGTGATCATACTGGGATATACAAGGTTGTTAAATGACTTAACAATTAGCTTGCAGCTTTAACAGCCCAAACGAGATGTCATAGCATCAATATAGAACTGACGCTGAAACACACTGACGCTCTGCTATTATGGATATCGGCGAATCTTTCGCAAGCCAAACATTCTGGAAAAGAGTACTGGATAGTTACAAGGGATACAGAAGTGTATGTAGGCTGGGAAGGATAAACAACAACACTACTCACTGGGACATACAACACTGTTCAAATTAATACAGCTCCTGAACTCTTTTCCACTGTGGTTAACAAGGTTAATGAATCTTACGATCTCATTTAAAGTTTATTTCTTTTGTACACCTCCACTGAAGACAGTCATAAATCATCCAACCGAATTCTAATTCTAATTGCCTTCATGTCCACCATGCATAGTAATTAATCTTTTGTCTTGTCATCTGTTGTAGGTCTAGTGAAAGACAGTTTGGCCTTGAAAGTTGATCACTGAACAACAAATAAGAATCCTGCTGCGAGAAAAGGACCACATGCAGCACTTCACCAAAACCAAACAAACTGTCTTGTTAAGATGAATTCACAAAAGATGTTAATATTGTTTGTGGTTGTCTTAATAAACACCCTGGAAAAAAAAAAATTGTCTCCACAAAAAATTACCCTGATTTGAGATAAAAATCTCTGGATCAACCAATAACTAGCTAGGAAAACCAACTCATTCATGTTAGGTCTATAGACTGGTATTGTATTGTTCAGTTTGTTACATCCTACACTGATATACTCAGGCACATTTACCTAGGGGTTATTACACTGTTCTCCATATCACTCCAAGCAAATACTCCCGGAGTTTAACCGGCTGGAAATTAGTTCCAAACCACCTTGGAGGAGAGGAATGTAGCTGGATGTGCTGAAATAGTCTTTGTCATTTAATCCTCCATCTTTCCCTTCCATTCGAAACTAACTTGGAAAACAACATTTATGCCATGTTTTGCTCAGGAGAAATTTCATCAATTAGAGTGATTATTAAGGTAGAAAGAATTACTGATTTTTTTGGCAAATAAATTAGAGGAACTGCCTCGTGTGGTAAATGCATGGCACCTCTGTGTCAATAACCACAACAAATCTCCAATGCAAACTCATTTCTTTAGGAAACAGGCTTTTTTTTTTGACAGATAGACAGAGGTATGTTAGCTTTTACAGCTTTTTACAACTGGAAGAAGTACAGCTAGTCCTTTGGTGTATCTTTGAAAATGCTGCCCTAACAAACATTCTGATTTAATATACAAGAAGCAAATAATGATAATTACATCTCCTTGGTGGCTTCTCATGCCCAGCGTAGCTAATAATGTGCAACACATATAAACAAGGCCTAGGGAAGTGACCCAGCAGGTTACCACAGCAACACACCTGATTTGAATCTCCACCCACTTTCAGGAGGCCCTGCATTTTAACAGGTATCCCTTGTCTCTATATTCATATCCAATACCAGGAACTAGTCATTAATTCACCATTCAGGTACTGATATTTACAACCATAACAGCTTGGAGTAAATTCCTAACAGTCACCGCACTTAAAACCACAATCACCACAGATGCCTCAAAACAGCCTCCATAATTCCAACAGCAATTTTTTTTTTCTTCAGTCATCAATACCACCAGATTTCTAGCAAGAGATAGGAATGAAGGTGAGGGGTGCCTGCTTGGGAGATCCCTTGTTGGGTTGTGGTCCAAGAAAATTTGGGGTTTTTTTAATCATAACTCCAGAAGAAAATATAGGCAGCGTATTGACCTTCCCCACTGGTAGTAGGGTGACTCTCAGGGCTATTAAATCAAAGCATCTCTTTCAACTTTAACCTGACTGCCATTAAAGCTCATTCCTGGGCTTCAAGTTGACTAACACAACAAACTTGTGGGATAATTACATTGCACAGTGAATTATGTTGGTGTCAAGAGTTGTGTTTCATGCAAGAGAACATCTGGGACAGCAAAAAAAAAAAACTTGAAGATTGCTGAGAACATTTTTTCTTTATTTACGTATATTTTCTAAATAAAAAAATGGGAGGGGGGAGATGTGCCGCCTTCTTTTTTTTCACTTGAAACTCCATGTTTTTAAAATACCAATAGAGGGGAGGGACAAGAGATTTCAGATGTTTGCAGAAACTAGTACTTACTCAGAAGAAATAAACTTGTCTTTGGAATGATTAAATGTATGAAGAGTTGACCTCACTGAATTTGATTGATTTCAAAAAAAAAAAATCTCCCCTTCCCTTCAACAGTGGGTGCTATTTGATGATGTTCAGAAATACTGAAAGCACAGATTGAAGGCTTAATTGTTCCCACGAATAAGGAAATGTGGCAACAAAAATTTCAAATCATCAATGCCATCATCGGGTCAATGCTCAACTCACAATCAAGGAAGTACAAAGATCAAATGATGGGTGGACACAAAAAGTCAGGTAACATCCCACTAAATGATTTGACATTTAAGAAGAGGAAGGAAAGAATTTAGAAATAAAATGAAATCCAAAGTGATGAGGGCTGTAGTGACGACTGTCTTTTAGTGAGGTATTGATTTGTGCTCACCAAAGTTGGCAAAACACAAAATGTCAAAAATTAAGCACTCCCTTCTTCATGAGCAATGGCTGATTAAATGTGTTAGAGGTAAGTCTATGGTATTTCTTTTGTGATCATGTACGTATCACAAACAACATAAGTGTTAAACATCCGCAAACTATTAAACAGCGAACATACTCATTGTTCTACAATATCATAGATTAACAATTTACAGGGGGTTCACTCTAATTTCAAGATTCATTTCATTATTGAAAAATATTTCGGATCAGAGGGTATCAAGCTGGGAAAAAGAATGAGCATCCTATTACTTTATTATGTACATTTTTTAATTGTAATCCATAGATCAATGAACTCTACTCACTGAAACACCAAACCATGAAGGATTGGCCATGTTTACACTTTGGAACACACCCCTAAGTTTGAAAGGGTGAGAAATTCTCATAGTGTGGATGCTAGAGCACTCATATTTAGGTCCATGTGCATTCTTCAAAATAATCCTCTTTTTGAGGTTTTTTCAATCTCCCTCGCATTCTTAATAAATGAAATGCGAACACTCCCGGACTTAATGGCCGAGGTGGCTGAACATTGGCTGGCCTATCTAATTGTAAACAGCTGATTTTAACTTGTCACGCCTGCTGCAGTGTGTGTTAAACCTGCAAACATAATTAAGACACTCACTTGTACTAAAATGGGAACATGTCTCGATCTTAACTGTTTAACCTGCCACGCAGACTACATTTCAACAGTAGCCCTTGCATTTTTAAATGTAAACAAGGCCACTGATTCCTGGTCCCCTTGGACAAGACTAAAACATGCAAAAGAAAAGATGTAGGCACATTACTTTAGGAGCACTGGGTATCAGCATCTTTGAATGGTAACTGAATTCCAAACATTGAAACTCAGAGAAATTACCATGTAAATGTAATGGTTCAAGTGAGAATGGATTTCACAACCTCAAACCCAAGCATTTAAGCAGAAGTGAGCCTGTACATTTACAGCATGCATGTTCTTTGAGGCATATTTAAATTTGTATGAATTACTAAGTAATCACTATTTCTGTTAGTGCATGCAGGCCAACAACTACTGCTAAAAACAGCTCCATCAGCTGCCACTGTTATGATAACTATACAAGTAGGATATACAGCTATTACTACTACAACAGCTACCAATTACTTCTGTCACCGTAGCAGTCACTGCTACAACATACAGCTATCAGTTCGATCATCAACTCTTATAGTGTAATACTAATGACAGTTACTGCTGGTACAATATAGCCATCTCAGATATAACAGCTACCTGTAGCACAATTGCTACTGCAACTATCTCTGCTACAACTGCAGTGACCACCATTTTGTTGCCCATCATGGCTATAGCAGTCACCACTAATATAACAGATACGAACACAGCTGCTACAGTCGATCTACAAATTCTAGATCAGTTCTACCTTAACTGCACTTGTAACTGCTACCACGGACTCAATGTTACAGTGATGGTCTATTGCATACTGCGCAGAGTACCTATGACAGTAGCTGCTGGCTGACCATGGCTGGATTTATGATCCAACAAAGTCAATTATCCAATCAGACAATACTCAAACTACTAGGTAGATTACTGCAGAAATCCATTCCATTGATTCACTGCATTATGCAATACAACCAGCTACTGAATATTCATGACTGCTGATTCAACCACGGTTACAACACTGAGGTGTCAATCAATGAGAATTCTCCCTCATTCCTGCTGATGGTGATAAAGGGATAAACTGCAGTAACTGCTGCATAGTGGCAATAATAAAGGGTTTGTTGTATCAGAGCCACTCTTATGTGGATTTGATGGTCCCTCAGCTAATGCAGTTAGCAGCAACTAGCAAGTGTCTCTCCTAACAATGAAGACAATCCTCTATGTTGACTTTTTTCTCTTTGCTGGACTAAAATCAATTCACTGACACAATCCCAATCATAAGAAGGGTTTTCAAAAAGAAGAAGGAAAAAAAAGAATCTTAAGGAGTTGTGTACACAGAACTTAACCAGACTGAGGGTATTGATGCTGGCACAGAAAAATACTGGTTGAGGATATATTAGGTGCCCTGTACACTTCCTCAAATGGCTGTCAGCCAATCATATTGTTATTGTAGAGTTTGACAGTGATGATAAAGTTTAATATCAAATTGATTAGTTTAATGAACTAATTCAAAACACCCTTTACCAAGGACTTCCCAGAATTTAATATACAAATATTATCACAACAAGAAGACGGACTCTTCACAAGAAAAAAAAATATGTACAGAAACATACATAAACATTTTAGTTTCTTTAATTAATCTATCATCTTTGATGAGAGCGAGTAATCTCCATTATGCTGACTAGGAATGGAATCTACAGATATCTACATCCTTAAATGGATGTGTATACAAAGTATGCAACATGCTTGAACACAGCTTCCTTCTTTTAAAAGTTACCACTGCTCCATGGCAGACATTGAACTTCTTGCTATTAAAATATAGGCAATACGGATACCTTAGTTTAAAAGCTTGAAGAGGAAAATACATAATGCCTGACAGCTCAAACCACCAGTAATTTCTGACAAGTCACAGACGAAAAAGAAAGTCACTAAAAAGAAAAAGGCATGAAAAACTTGCTTTTCTCTAAAACTTTTCCTTTAAATTATGACTTCTTTGTTGAAACATTTTTGTTGCATAATTGCCATCAAAGAATACTTTTTCAAGAGGATTGTGAAATAAAACAGATTAATAGAGTCAGTGACCAGATGTTTGCTAGCCTGACATTAGCTAGGAAAAGGATACTTACAAATCACTCCTTTTTTTTTCTCTATAAAAGCTGGTCAAATTTTCTATGAAGAAGAAAATAGAGGTGGCCTAGCAGCTGCTTACCAGGGTGGCCACAGATCTGCTCTTGCACGTTTTTTTTTTTTCCCCTGTTCCATCTGTATTGATTTGTGATCAATGTAATCCAACCACTATCTTCTTTGTCCAGAGGCGGACAAAAGCCTTGCAAACATTCCTGATGAGAGCACTCACTTTCTGTTATCATCCCTGAGTAGTTTTCTTTCAGTGCAAACAATTAGATTTGTCATCCACAAGCAGGCAGGAGCGTCAGCAATTGCGCAAAAAAAGCCTTGCCGGGGAGCACAGGGGATTTTGGCAATTAGGGCACTCGCAATGTGCCATGGCTCGTTAAGCCATCCAAAATACCAAAGGAAAAACAGACCACTGGCTTGTTAACATCGTGACTTTCCTTCAGTATTACAAGGTGTCACTTTTACAGTTTTAATTTACAGTGGTTTTAGTTCACAGTGGGCATTTAGCAACAGTAGTTTTTATGCATAGCTGGTATATCACTAAGGATGTTACATGCCAGGTTTACAGCTGGTAATAGCACGTACTGACAGCAGTTCTGAAATAAAATAATTCCTTTTAGTTCATGTTCACATACTTTGAGATGCAACAGCCTCAGAGCCACTTTGGACCACATATACTGAACTTACAATAAATCACTAAGTTGTGTTATATGCCAATGGTTATGTCACCCCTGATATCCACTCACACTCACACCAAGAGACAGGGTAAGGCATAATTTACACCATCAAAACAAATAATTTACGTGATCCTCAGCCACTTTTGATCAACATCTCACAAAAGGGGACACACACCCACAAAATCAACTTGACAATATGTTACCATCATATTAAATTTTCACCCTCACTCGGTTTAATATGGCCAATGTACCTGTGACTTCCCCAGCTTCTACCCCAACAATCTAAGTCCTTCTCAACTCTTAAAAGACGAACCCTAGCTTCCAATGATTCCATACCAAGATGATAGCAAGATTAGAAGTAATATTTAGAACAAGGATTTTGCTGTGATGGACATATGCCTGCAGACATGTCAAGTGTGGGTGGTGATTTCTAAGTGTTTTTTCTTCTTTTTTTTGTCACTTGTTATGCCTGGTCAGTCTTTACCAGACTGTTATCTAGATCTATTGACCTTTGACCTCCATGAAAACAACTTCATGCTCACTAACTGCATGTGCAGTCACACGCAAAATAGTGAAATATAGACAACTGTTAGGTAAATTCTTTTAAAATAGATGTATACCATCTACACTGTACGTTATTGAGACTGTGACCTACCCATGCATACTGATATGAATGCATTCATGTCACTGACTGTGAAGCGCTGACGAGAATCACTTCCTGTCCAAGGGCTGCAATGTACAAGCGATTAATACATCATTGCAGTTTTACTCTACTTTCACTTCACGAGACATGTCTCGAGCCAAGAGCATTTCTCTGCCACCATTTGCCTTTAACTGCCATTGCACAATGCTTCCCACAAGGAAACACCAAAAATCCCAATATACAACGTTTACACACTCTTCTAAAATCCACCTGTAAATTAACCTATTTTCCAATGGAAATTTAATTCTGTTTTTTTTTTTACACTAACATAGTATCTTGTGTCAAAGAGCATGGCAATCAAAGGAAAAGGAACTGTTTGTTTTTCAAGCCCCTCCTGTCCTTCCTAAGCCCATCCCATCACTAACATAGGCTACAAATGCAGTTCAAGTATCGTACCATGAGGAAGAAAGGACGTACTGTGATCCCCTTTGCTTGCCTCTGTGTGTTTACTGAATCTTTATTACTGGGGGGGCTTCCTGCTTCCATTTTCTAGCTCAGTTCTCATCACAGGCCAATGATTTTCACCAAAGAGGATTAAAACTAGCAATGGAGTCCCGCCTGACACAGACACTAATCACTTTTAAGCCTTCTTGTGATTAAGATAAGACCTCCTTAATAACTCTCCCTTAAAATGGTTTTCTGACACTGATGGAACAGCCAAAAAAATACTGTGCTGAATAGTGAAATATCTACCGAGAGCGCAGATTCCCTCAGCCCCCCCCCCAACATAGGGTGTGGCCAAGTGCTATATCATAAGTGGGTTTAGAGAAATGCATTAGGTGACATACCACACCTATGTTTGCAAGTTTAATGTTTCACAGAGATGATAAAAAAAAAGGAGAAGAAAATCCACATGGGTCTGAACTACCATGTTCTTTCAGATCTCGTGTTTGGGTTTTGTTTACTTTCTTATTGGTGTAAGGAAACAATTACTGACTATCATGACCCTGAGCAGAAGTGAGAGTACAAGTCGGAGGAATGGACAGACAGCTTGGCTCGAATGAGATATTGGCTTCAGTCTCAAGTTACTGCCCTTTAATCACGTATTTATATATGGCTGTATAATCATAAATTTACCGCTCTTTATTCAATATTTGTGCAGTTTTGAATCGTATTTTCACTGCTCTTTATGCAGATTTTCACTGCTCTTTAATCATGTTTTTACTCCTCTTTAATCACATTTTACTACTCTTTATCCATATATTTATTGAAAACTACTACTCTTTATTCATCTCTTAACTGGAAATTTCTGCTCTGTAATCATATTTCTACTGCTTTGCAGTGATGTTTGACTGCTCTTTATTCACATATTTTACTGCTCTTAAGTTACATTTTCACTGTTATGTATCATCTTTTTACTGCTCTTGAATAATATTTTGCCACTCTTTAATTTTATTCTCATTTAAATTCATCAGTGGAATTACTATTACCAAGAAGCTGAAATGCTAACATTTCACTCAATTTGAAGCATCAGACAATCAGATTTGACTTGATAGGACATATTAGTAAAATGTTTGGTGTTTGGTGCCAAAGATGTCGATACACCTAATTACAATGAAGTAGTCTCCGAAAAACAGCAGATGATAAAAGGAAAAAAAAAATTGTCATGGATGATAAATTGGATTGATGTTAGGTTTATACAAACCTGTCCTAATAGGTCAAGGAATGGCTAGACGTGACAAAAGACCAGACTTAAAGGCTAAATTCCTGTCCTACCTCCATCTGATCAATCAGTTGAAAGCACACCAGAATCCACTTGTTACCACAACGGGCACTCAGGTTTGAAATCCAATCCAGATAATTGCTAAATGCCACAACAATATACAAAGACTAGTGACAATACTTAGATTTCCACCCTGCCATGATCTGCGTGAATACCCTCCTGGTCCACAGCCATTCACATTCACAATAACGATTCTTTCACTTGTTGAGTTTCTCATCTTTAAATTTCTTTTGTCGCCCGTTTTTGTTCTTTTCACTTCCCTTCTCTTTTTCTCTTTTTTTGCTTAACCCTTTCTACTTTTTTTTTAACTTTGCTCTGACTTTGTTGGTAAGGATATTTTATGAATTTTGTTCATCCCTGTTGAAGATACTATGGATGCAACTTTGGGAGATAAAATATTTTTTCTTTTGCTTCAGGATGATTGGAACTGTGGTAATGCAGACTGCAACATGACATAAATTCACATGTTGATCAATGATAACTTTCATGGTGACCATGACCAGAATCAAAAGGGAAATAGATCATACAGGGATCATGGTTTTGTGGATCAATGAACACTGACAGATTGATCTTGATCCTCTTAAAGGAGTGACAAATGCAAAGGATCATGACTAAGTTGATCAACTACCACTAAAAGGTTGATCCTGGCTCTCTTCAAACAGAAACAAGGCAAGGATCAGGGTTCAGTTGATCTGTTAAACTGATAGACAGATAGACATAGACAGGATAAGACTAAAGTCAAGCAGGAAAATGAGAAAAGTATGCAAAGCCTTTCTCAGAACTGACTATCCCTTTGAAAAAAAGATCTATCCCCAAAAAATCTATCTTCTTGAAAAAAAAAACAATGCATGAAACGGTACATTTCTCCTTGAAAAAATATCAAAGGATGGGGTTCATGGAACCAACATCAGTCAGATGTCACAAGTTCAACAAAAAGACAAGACATGAAGAAGGCTCAAGGACATAAGTGAAGACATGAACACAAATATCACATTTGATTTCCCATCAGATTAAAAATAAGGAGAAAAAACTCATGTAATGATGTCATCGAAAGAAAGGAAAACATACAAAACAAGCTTAACACACCTCCTCATAACTAAATCTACAAACTAGATTACAGATATGGCCCTTAAAGAGAGTGGCTCAAGATCCTGACGATGTAACCTCACTTTAATACCAGTTAATACACTGTTCCACAGGTTTAGAGGGTTCTCCCATCTGTAAATTTACAGCCAGACATAAAAGATCCGAACCTTACATCAAAGTGTTCGCCAGAGAGCAGACTCTGATCCAATTTGAAATTTAAGATGGTGAGGTGAAAACCGACAATTGTCATAAAGGCTTTGCTTTTAAGCCAAAAAGAGAGAATGCAAAAAAAAAAAAAAAAAAAGAGGGGGGGGAAGGAAAACGGATGGGAAGAGAAGAATTTACATAGAGTGATGATGGCAGAAGATGAAACATTGATGGCTTGCATCTAACATTGCTTGGAGCTATTTTGGATGTTGGTGAATAATGGGTTTGTGCACCCCCTCTGACAGACTAATGTATACAAACTGGAGGTGATAGTTAATGAGAAGTGAATAATGAAACAGAATAGAAGAAACCTTTAACTACCTTCCACGATGGCTTAAGGGATGTTATCAACATAAATAAAGGGAGGCACATTATAACTCGTTGCATAATGATCATAGACCAATGCACAACACAACGGAGAGAAAGGAGGAGCCTAGAGGGATCAAAAAAGGTCGCTAGTCAAAGCCAAGCTCGGGGTCGGTGCCAATCACAGGTGTTACAACATTTACAACTTATTGGTGAGCACTTTAGTACATATGCATGTTAGCAACATACGGCACAAAAAAAAATGCAAAGTTCAAAGGTTAATTTATTGCACTTGATTGATTTAAGAGTGAAGAAAAGAGGTCTTGTTACATTCCAGAGAATTTGTCACATGTCAGTTTTTGCCAATTTTAAGCGTGGAAAAAATGGGCAAATATTTGGAATATGTTTACATTTAGAACAAAGCTTGACAGCATCACTCAGCATGTCACCAGTGCCATCCCATGAAATCTATTTTTTCATCATCATCTGCAAGCTTCTTTGATCATGAGATACAGTTTGTAGAGCTTTAGAGGGACTGTGGACTGGCTGTGATAACACAAAAGAACAAGAGACAAGCACTTTGCTTCTTTTTTTTTCCACTCATCGCTTCCACTGATCAGAAACAGGGAATAATTTTCACTGTTTGTTAACCATTCTATCTGTCTGTCTGTCTGTCTGTCTGTCTGTCTGTCTATCTGTTGGGGATCAAGGAACACGAAAGGAAAACCAACTTACCCTACTCTCAGAGACTGCTGCTATTGTCAAGGTCACAAGATAGGCAGAGAGAAGAGAGAAGAGAGAGAGAAAAAACTTTTTACAATTATGTAAGATACAAAGTGAGCAAAGAAAATATCAACAAAACAAGCATCACTGGAGTAGCTCAAATGAATGAAAGAAAATGAAACTCTTAATAAGGTGGACTCAACTTGAATGAAAAAGTTTGCCAATACAACTTTTGAGTTTCCATTTCATTTATAAGTCTTGACCAATTCACAAGCCTATATCACATAGTAAATTTTGTAAATTGACTTGCCCATCTGAAGCCATTTACATACAGTGTTCACAACGACGACAAGACAACTTTAAGCTTCTTCCAAGTTTTTGTCTGAAGTATCCACATCAGTTTCAGTCTCAGAGAAACACTTTGATTTTCTGAGTCTTAGAGAATGGAATGCCTGCTTCATGACTTATCACAAATGTGAGGACTAAACACCATCCACATCATTAACAAGTTTCATTATGCATGCAAAGATTGCGCAGAAACCTATGACCTTTAACACAGAAAATACCTCAATCTCCACAGAATTATTGATTAACATTATTGGTTTATTACGAACAATCTCATTTGATCAACTCCCGATAAAATTAGTCCCAAAAATAGCATACAAACTGTGTGACTATTTCCAGAGTGCCGTTTTTCTTTTTTTTTGTTCCACTAGCATTCTCATTTTTCCAGAGACATGAGGCAAAAATTTAAATGTCTCCAATCCAAGAGAAAGGTTGGTAAGGATTAGAAAGTCAGTAAAGTTTCATTTGCAAAGAAGACATCATCAAAATCTGGCTTTTGTCAAACAGTTCTGTCTCTAAAAAGTGGGAAATGCTGTCTCTTATCCATCTTTATCTTTTCCTGGGAAGATAAGCCATTCAGCTCTGGTATCATGTCCCAAACCTCTCACAATTTGCTTTTCTTTTTTGTTTTTAAGAGTCAGTTTATTTGATCAATGAACAAACCATAACCTCAAAAGTTTAATGGAGATAAAGAAAAAAACTATTTCATTAAAACTTAGACAAATATGAAAGTGAAATTAAGAAACAGGCCATTTCATGTTGGATGTGGTCAATGCAATGTCAAGGCAAGAGAGACAATATCAATAGTCAAAAGAACATAGAATGTAAATCTCACTTCTGTTTTGGCCACATACTCCTAGCAGTCTGTACCCATTTGAGAGTCTCGTCAGACACATAGAGGACTGCAAGCAGTCACGATTACAGTGTCTGCAAATAATAAGCCTCGAGTCAATCTACTCTATGAAAATTGCTTTAAGAGAATTTGGCAAGTGTTCAGTGGGGCTTGTTTGAAAAACACGATACATCTTACAGAGTTCACTTAAAAAATCTTTGTCTTTGAAAAATCAAAAATAAGCGGCAAAGGTTTAAAATGAAGGAAAATATCGGGAGCTACTGGTTTGGAAGAAAATACAGAAGAATACCAGTGGACAGCAGCACACTAAATATGGTGCAGTAGATAAATTGAAACCACCATGCAGTAAATACCTATGTGTAAAATTCACCTCCCACATAACATCATCACAACCACAAAGAATAAACAAAATTCCTTTAACAAAATTTTGCTTTGTTTTTTCTGCTCCAACAACAAAGAAAGTTAAGCAAAAATATGTATCAATAAAGTTCCTGTTTGTGCACACACCCAAATTTATTGTTTAATTCATTGACGTTATCATTACTTGCTAAGGTTTGCACTGCGATCAACCCATGCAACTAAATACCGCTTATTCAAGGAAGGACTGATTGAGGGAGTCGATTTGTTTCATTTCAGTTGGATTGAGCGATGAAAGTCACTTTAAGACTAGGGACAGAAAAAGAAAGGTTTACAGTTCCTTGAAAGATTGCCTTGTTCTTTCCTTATTACTTCATTCGTCACAGCTTTTAAAATAACATTCAACTTCCTAATTTCACAATTGTGCACAAATTTTCCCAAAATAACAGTGTGGAATGAAAGTGCAGGCTTTTTCATGGTGCCTTGTCTGACTTTCAAGTAGACGGCTATCTGTCATGGAGTACTTCCCCTCCGACTATCATCCCCTCCCCCACCCACTTCTGCTTACATAAATACAGCACATCAAAGGGAACTGAACATGACTAGAATCATAAGTAAACCACATCATCTAATAGACAACGTTTCAACAAAGGCTCCAAAAATCCATTGACTAATGTCAAAAGGTGTTTCCATTTGGCAATTATCTGAACGACCTGAAGCCCAGATTTGGATCTGAGAGGTTCAGATGACATAGCTATAAAGACCAAATTCATTTGCCTTGCCCCTAACATTTTGCATGCCAGGTATTTTCTCCATCATGTCATGGACATATTTGGCAACAGAAAAATCCAATGCAGCTTAAAATATATTGAAGACATTCTTTTGCAAAAGGTGGCTATTCTTTATTCATTCTAGTATCCTTTTGCCAAACATGTGTGTTTGTCTGCTTTCTGCCATAAAGATACTTTTTCTCATTAATACAAAATGTTGTTGGGAATATGTTACAGTAGAATGACTAGACTAAGGATGTTATGTTAGGTGGTCTCTAGGGTTGAATGGTGAGATTAAAATTAAAAAAAAAAACATATTTTTAACTCTTTCCAAACAAAAAGAAAAACATCCTTTTCATAATTAATTCGTCCCCCAAGTCTGCCTCCAGAATAGACGAGAACCATCGAAGGGAAATGACACACGACGGAAATGATTTCAGATTTCTTGTGGGCTTCGGAACAATCGCGCTGTAATCACTAATGACATCTAGCATGTATTAGGATGGTTAGAGATTTTGTTTCCTTGTTAATTAAGCACAAGGAGATGTTTTAAGCTGTGTTAGAACCCTGATGTATCAACTGGTTATTCATACAGGTTTATACTTTCACTTACAGGGCTGACTGGCAAAAAAGGACCTTCGTCATGTTAGTTTAGAAAATATTGAAAAGAAAAATGCAACAAGCAGAGCTGTAGATGTTGATCCACCAAAATGTTTGACTGCTTCAAACCTCTAAATACTTTGGTAATTCTCCCTCCCCCCCCGGCCTCTACAGCTTTTATTTCATTACTTATGTGATTGAATTTTTCAAAATCCAAACGGAAAGAAACGAGCAGAACATATGCAGACACCACCTTGTCCCTCTTCTGCTTTCCCATTCCATGGAAGAACGTCATTTTCAAGAGTAAAAGAAAAACCTTGGATCTGTTGATGCCATCACCATTATATGTCTACTTATAAAATTCTTAAAGAGAATCCATCAAACGGTTCATGCTCACCTTTCTCTTTCTCATTATTTGGGTGAGAGTGTGCACTGATGACGCTGGAGAGCTGGAGTAGACCTGAGCCATGGCTTCCTGAAGACGGCATGGCCAGATGAGGCGGTATCGGGATAGGAGGAGGATGGGCATTTGGGAATGGATGCTGCAATGCTTGCTGCCCCTGAATCATTCAGAGAAGGAAGGGAAAAACAAAACTTTAATGAGAGATTGAATGATAAAAGCAAAAAGAGGATGGGTGGTTCCAGCATTTGATCTTTGTGACACAGGGTATCAAACCTCAGGGGCTATCAGGTGCTCAGAATACATTGCGTAGTTCGACAAGCAGCAATGACGTTATACTGCAGTGCCCCAAAATTGCCTTTGTTACAGCCGCTTATCATGATCGCTAACCAGAGATGACAGCCGCATAGCTACAAGATTTCATTTGCATATAAATTGTTCAGAGGATTAAAAATCAACATCCAACATTAATGCTGTCACAATGAAAACATTCTTTAATTCGTTCGCCCTGTACCTATCTGTCTCTGTGGCAGATCACAGCAGCAGTGGCCATGGGAGCAAGCATCAGTCACGAAATGGCACACTTTTTGCAAAACTTCAAGTCTTCAATGATGGATATCGCTCTTTGTAGGGTACATGTGATGGGTATGCTGCCATTAAAATTAGGATTGTTTCTCAAAAACTGCTGAAAAAGTTGGGAGGGAGTGAGTGAGCCAGAGTTTGCAAGTTTCTTCCGAGGTGAAACAAAACTGCAGCAAATCTGCAGTTTCTTCCACTCGGAAGAAATAGGTTTCTTCCAGCCAAAATGGAGAGTATATTGTCGATTAAATTAAACAACCTGCACAATTACAAATGGCCAAACAAATAGTTGGTATCATAATAGTTGGTATCATTGTCTAAATTTTGACCGTGACCTGCTGTCTGCGTTTACTGTACACAGTATAGTATCATCAGACTATTCAGGGAACAACTCAGGGGAAGAAATGTTTTGTGAATTTGTGGACCAACCAGTCATATATTTGTCAGTCTCCTTTGCTTAAAAACTTTTAAGAGAAGGGCTGAGAGTTGTCTGGAAATACAAAATGTTCACAGCAATACTACATTCAAATGGCAATTAACCACAATCAGTGAACTGTACGTTACAAACCCACAATGCCTACATTGTGACTATACACTTGAGCCAGATAAACTTTGCACCACAGTTGAGACTTGGAAGGTGGGGATATCAAAAACAAAACTAGAGAATCATCCGTACTTTGATGGTTTGATTATTTGTATTTCCGGCAAATGATAGTTGACAACATAGCATCATATTGTGGGTTGTGCTGCATACGCCATCTTTTTTTTTTTCCACTCTCTTCCTGAAGAAACTGGAAAAAAATCGTTATTTCAGTTTTTCCATGTCTCTGAAGGAAAAAGGTTTCTTCTGGAAGAAACTTTTATTATGCTGTCTACAAAGCTTTTTCTGATTTGTACAACTACAACATGTAAGTTTTACTGTCTTTAACAAAAGACGATAACAAAGTTCACCCTTTGAAAATCAAATCCATACCAGACATTTACAATGTTACGAAACTTGAGACCAATGATTATAAACATATTTATCACTATATAGTTCATAAAAATTGTGCGAATTTTCAAATTTTTATGAAAAGTTGTTTGGTGGTTGTGGTGAAATGAAAGGTCATTTCATGCACAATAGTAATGGTAGGACTGCTCCACATATTTTTTTTTCTTTGCAGTTAAAATCACTGATTGACCACATATCTATGATGAACAGACATGCCAGTATTTTAGAAAATGGTAAAGAGGTGTGGCAGATAAGTCTGAGTGGGAACAAGTGACCCTCTATCCAAAATATTCAAGTAATCAATACAAAAACTCTCACTTGTACAAAAAAAAAAAAAAGAGTCTGGCGATATTAAAATGTCAAACCCATCACCACTTGGTTCAAAAGTGCCCCTTGTACCCTGAACAAACTGTTATTAAGCAATCAATCCCATGTCTGCAGTGTTTATCAGACTACAATTCTTTAATATCTAAGTTTTTGTTTGTTAATACACAACTAAAGCTGTTACATGCAAACATTGTAGAGCTGCATCATCTCTAGCACAATAAGCAGCTATGTAAATAAAACCCTCCATGCCAAGCCTAACCGTACGATGCCTAACCGGTACTACAGTTGGTTTGATTATGTCCACATGGAGCTTGGTAGAAGTGGAAGGGGAAAAAAGAACACACAAAAAAAAAGAGAAAAAGAAAAACAGCACCACAAGCAGATTAAACAAGCAGATTGCCAACAAGATATTGTTGACATGTCTAAAAGCAAGCCTTTCATAATTGGTAAACACATCTGCACTATAGCCAAAGGTAGGAGGTAATTTACTCCTATAATATTCGTCCTCTCCCTCTTCAAGCTGGCAAAGAACAATTAATTACTAGTGCTGCCTGCCCGACAAAGAGGTTCTGCAGCCAATTACCTTTGTTTGACATATTCGACCAAATGCGTTGAATTATTAAAGTAACAGCTATATAACCAGATACATCAATAGCACTACCTAGGGCGAGTGCCATTAATAATAATCACACTAGATATAGCTAGGCTCACAAGAAGACTCTTAATTTACATGCTCAGTGTCAAATTATGGAATGATGACTTGATGATGATGATGTCGTAATGACAACCAAACAGTCATAAAATAGTTTTATATCATGGTTAATTTCTGAAAATAGCTGAGAAAAGAATTATGGACATAAGTTTTCCTCCTTTTTTTCTTTTGCTGGGGAAGGAGAGCACCATTTGCTTTTCTTCTGAAGACTCGAAAGCCCGCTAAGGAACACATGACCAATTACCTTGGTTTGACATATTCGACCAAATGTGTTGAATTATTAAAGTAACAGCTATAACCAGATACATCAAGTTGTGGCACAACAACCAAGGCTTTTTCTCAGGAAAGTTCACTATTCTGTACATTCCCACAGAGTTCATGCAGCCTAATCATAAATCTCCCAGAATTGCATGACAAAATGACATGTGCAAATTATGAGCAGATGACATGGCTGTCAAAAATGTGCGATATTGGCCCCAAACGTTAGCTGGAAATACATAAGAAAGTGTTCTGTGAATACATATTATCAATCTATCAGTGTTGTTACCTGCCATTTAGTAGAAATTAGTCTCTATACTGCTTGCACCCAGCTCAAGGGATTTACAAATGACTGACAAAAGCAACGTACTGTCCTTGAGCAGGCATGCGGCATGATTGAGCAATATCTATGATGTTGCCTCAGAGACAGAGAAATCTTTTCTGGCAAAGCAGCACACTATCTTTGTGGCCGATGGGGCAAAATTATCTCACATAATGATTACCTATCTCATGGTAAAGGACTGTGTAGCCGTGTTCCCATTTGAGTGAGCGCGGTGGATCATGGTTTTATTGCATCGAGTGGTGTCGAATAACTTGATCCAGAACCGTGTTCCCATTTGAGTGAGCGCGGTAGATCAACATGTTATATGAACACATTGCGTAAGCACGAAAAGGTCACCAACGTTTACAAGTCGGACATCGCACACTAGCACTGTATCACAAAAATGTACATGTGCGCGTGTTGCTAACTGCATGCACACTACAACAGTAGCATAGTATTGGTCATAACATAATTTTGCAGCTTAGCACTAACTTTGTTCCCACTTCCACGACGTACTGAGGAGCGTGAGGTATAAACACATGTCAAGAACGTCATTTGTTTTTTAATGTGGAGGTAAACATTGCTAGTTTGGCAAGTTTGCTCGTGCTTCTATCTCAGTTAAGAGTTTATTACATCGAAGGCAGTTGACCACTTGACGAATGTTGCTCTTGTTGCACTAAAATGCCATTCGGCAGTTTATATACACTTTATATCAGGGGTTCAATTTATCGGTAATAGAGCAGATGTAAGAAGAAATTGTTTTAAAAAGCAACATACCGAAAATAAGTCAACGAACAGACCAAATTTCTTATAAATTATCAGGGCGCAACTTTAAAATCCGTACCATATGAACGTGCTCGCTAGTTCTTTTAGTTATACCTGATACCTTGTCCGATTGCTACCGATTCTAAATCAGTACCATTACCAGAATTGCAGTAACTTAGCCCCTTCTCGGTCAATCAGTAGCGAAATACAGGCAGAAAATGTGCGCTGTACATGTACACTACATTACTGCACTATGGTGTATACACTTGCCCTACTAGCGACGTGCCCAGCGAGGCGTAAGTTAGAACTAATTACCCGCGTTTGCTACCGGAAAGCAAATGCATGCCGGGAAGGAATAAACCGGAGATCCAGGGTCACTTGATCTACCGATGTGTTCCCATTACGAACTTTGATCCTGAGCGGTCGATCTGATCTACCCCGATGGGTGCATCAAAATCGGTGGATCTTGATCTTGAGTGAGCGTTGTTGATCCGCGTTCCCATTAGAGTCTGATCTAGCGCGGTAGATCTTGATCCACTGCGCTCACTCAAATGGGAACACGGCTTGTGAGTTTGATGAACCAATTAATGGTAAGAAATACCTTTACATTTTTTAATCTGTTGATAAACTATGACACAGTATTAATAGAGAGTAAAGAGCTGTTTTGATGCAAGCTTGGATGACCCTACTGCATGGCCATGTTATTTTTTTTCTTCTTCATATACAAATAAACCAGTTACAAAGAGAAAACTAGAAATAGAAGGCAAATACTCACTGAGAAATGTGGAAACGCTGACTGCTGCTGTAACAGAATTTTGAAAACAAGCAATTAATATTCTGGAATGGTCTGGTTGCATGCTGGTTTCATGACAAGTCAGTTGTTACTCATAATCTTTCCAAAAAGTATGTTCATGGTTGATCTATTTACAGTGCACACAAAGTTTCATGGTACACCGGTTATAGTTCCGAAACTGGTCACAACCAGTTTCTAGTTGGTTTGCTTATTACATTGAAGGAAAATTGAAAAACATCAATGAATGTTGTAAAACTCCAGGATAAATCAAGGAGTATCAAAAACAAATTTTGTGACATACTGAAAGTAATCATGAAATAATCATGCAAATATTAGTTAAAGTCAAAGAGAAACTGATTGAAAATCCCAGCAACCGCTACTGAGAGCTTACTAGCACCCTCAAGTCTCTCAGGAATACAACGTATATGCTAGCCTATACATTTTCAAAGTGAATGGGGAAAAAAAAAAGTTAACCTATAATCAAAGTACAACAACTGGGTGTCCTGCTATACAAGTTGTCTTTTTTGACATGAGAGCTTACTACACAATGAATCTCTCTCAATTTAAGACTTAAAAGTTAGAACTTACTGCATATTAATCCCTGATATTTTTATTAGAGGCAGGTAAGATGAATCCATTGTAAAGACAAACCCACAAAATCATTGGCTCAGTGATTCTTTACGGTTACGTAAAGGACTAAAAACATTAAATATAAAAGTTTCCAACAATTGTTTGTATTTGACCAAACAGCATGCACCATTGTGGGTATTCTAGGGAAACCAACTCACTAAGTTGTGACTGGAGACTCAGACTTCATTTATGATGAGTGTCTTTGCTCACAAACCAGTTCATGAGAAATATGGCATTTGTATTAGGAAGAAAATACATATTTTTAAAACAAGTATATGTAAACAAAAAATAATAGATTACTCAAAATAAGGGCAGGGTGGTGACCTCCTTTTCAAAACATAAGTTTATCACAGAATTAAAGAATAATTTGTTCCCCAAACTTTCAAAAATTCAAAAGATGCATCTTCTATAACTCATTTTAAGATATTATTTTGAGGAGATGAAGCTTTTGTAGAATGCTCATTGATAAGCACGAATGGTTTAACAATAATGAATGCTGCTTTCTTTGCATGACATGTTGGTGCACTGTTAACGCCCTATTTCCCTTTAACGCCATTATCTGCTGCGACATCAACTCTGAGAGATGCTTCGGTGAAAATGTCTAAGACCTTC
The DNA here is from genome assembly GCA_021234535.1 of Stichopus chloronotus. NCBI lineage: Eukaryota > Metazoa > Echinodermata > Holothuroidea > Aspidochirotida > Stichopodidae > Stichopus > Stichopus chloronotus. The sequence goes on from CM037836.1 coordinate 26,223,533, forward strand.
AAGTGTGACTTGAATTTATAATGGACTTAAACTTGAAAAAAAAGAAGATTTCTATGAAAGAGAAATGTCTGACTCTTCTACGAACCCCGATAATTGCATTCAGTTCTGTCATGGTGACTTGTTTAGCTCTTTCGACTGCACCCACCACACTCTGCTGATGCTGTTGAAAGGAAAGAAAACATTTGAAATTTAGCTACTAACAAATTCATTCAAAATTTTCTACTTTGTCCAAAAATACCTGGTTAATAGTCAAAATGTTTGTAAAATCGCTTCGCAAAAAAGCAGCAACAAGTACATTTTACCAGAGCTAGAGCTGAGACATAAATTTCTTAAACACATGACGAAGGAATTACAATGAGAGGCTGACCAGTTCGTGGCCCATCAGCATAGAGCACAATGCCACAGGTCAACCACAACAGCTCTGTACACAGCAACACCGAAGTTGTGGAGAAACACAATTAAAGTTAGAATGTAAAATCATTGGGGCCCACCTTGGCAGACTGCCAGAGGTAGACTTTCTTTAAGAAAGGTTCTTCAACGATTTTGAATGGTATTACAAGGATTGATGCGGAAAAAACAGATAAGTGGAAACAAAGTAATTAAACAAAGTCATTGAAAAACTCACCTCTTGAGACAAAAATGGTATTATCTGTGCACATATTGCATTTAGTCGTTTGGCAATTTCAGTCTGTTAAAAAAAGAATGTTGGAGAAACAAAGTTGACAGTAAAAGAAAGTGTGAAAGATACATATAACTACACTTCTACAAATGAAAGACATATCTCATACACTGTAGTCAACAGGAAAAAGTGCAAACATAAGGAAAGACTCTTCTACCCTCCAAAACTGTTTTGTGCCTCTGATGAACTTGAGACTATCAGTCTACTTTCTGTAAGTTTATTAACACATAAACTGACATATCCCTCCGCATGAAACCATGGTCATCTCGAAGGCAGGATGGCTTTTATTTGGCATTTGTCATTCATGTGGAACAATTTGTGTGTCACAAAGGCCTATTTAAACCTCAACATTTAGGGAACATTTTCTGAAAGGGCGCTTGATCTTTCCTCTTAGATTGCTCCAACTTGCTCTCTTCCTCTCTCTCTCTTCGTTTCAGTCACTTTTTTTTTTATTTGCCAGATGGTGTTCGGTCACGATGGCGTTGCCAATTGCTGCCATTGATTTGGTTTATATGCTAGAACAATTTAAGTACCACTCAATCATTTACAGAAAGTGCTCAAATGTTCTCAAAAACATCTCCAGCAGAACTGAATATCTGCCAAGCAAGAGAGGTGTTCCCTGCCTCCGACGAGATACGAATCGCCACTTGAACGTTTTTCTCCACCATCTTTCCAAAAATCAATTGCACTGGAATCTAATTCATTAGAGTGCTTTCAAGTTGCTGGAAAGTTTCATCCAGTTACTCCATGAGGAGGTTGTTTTGGTTTTTATCCCTGTGAAGAGCTCCACATCTTTCTACCGGTAGGAATTTCTCATCCAGAATGATTACATATATCCGTCTCCTACTTGAAGAGTTTTATCCAATGACAGCTTCACGTGAATGATTATCTGGCACTTACAATCAGCCACAACTGGAAGAGCTTTAGAGACGATCTTAAAAAAGTCTGGTCACAGTTATTGCCACCATCCCTTGGCAAAACATGTATCCCCATCTTTCAAAGTGATATGACTCCAAAAGGTCCTGTAGAATGGACTTGTGCAATGAAAATAAAGTACACGATTCCTTCATCTGAAGCTAAGAAAGGCAACAGGATATGTTACAAAGTGAAAGTACAGTTTGCATCCATTAACACATTTTATGAAGCAACTAATCCCAATCTGTCCTGATCAAAACGTGAAAAAGTGACAAACGTTTTCAATCGGCAGGGGAAGTTCTGCCAAAGAATTTCAACAATTTTTCCGGGCAGGTTTTCATTACAATGCAAAGTGGGGGGGGGGATATTATGGATAGCTGCCAACCTGCACTGAAACTGACGGGGATTTTTAAAAATGTTTTTGCTGACTGTACCGTTCCTCAATATGATCTTGTTCGCTATAGTGATGCTATCCAAACAAAACGCGATGAAGAAATTCATGACCTGGAGTGACAGCAACAGCAACCCATGCAGCCCCTGAATGACAGACTCTGGATTCATATATGCAAATTTATGTATGGTTGATTAATATTTAACTTCGACAAATTGTTTGCTTTGCTGCTTACTTCCTTCACACTTGCAATGAGATGTTGAATGTGGTGCACCCACCACTGACAGATCCAGGATGAGCATCAACCAGGGATGACATGTCTTGAATACTTGATGCACTCTGATACAAAGAACTCTTTGAATTGCGACCAAAACTTAATGACGAGAACCGCTTACAATACCATAACAAGGGCATGCAATGTACAGTAGTAGAGTGATTGGTTATTCCATTGATTGATTGATTGATTGATTACTTGAGTAAATAAATGATAGACAGAAGTAATCCTGGAAACAGCCATGTTCTTAAGCATGTAATCAAAACTTGAAGGACACAACAAAAGAAAAGGTTTTGTAGCAAAAGCAATGGGCACCAAAAATTGTTGAGGTGGGGCAGCTAGGAGAAAACGAGCAAATTTGCATGAAAGATCTCATTCAACGATACAGCACTGAGCTGAGTTAAAAACAAAGGAACGAAAAGGAAAAAAAGACATCAAAGACCATCTAAAATTCTAAATCGAACTCTTGCGAGAAAGTACGACCCTTACTGCATAATATTCAAGAAAATGGAACCAAAGGACACAAATGAAGGATTTCACAAAGAGAACAATACCAAACTATCATGTTTGGGTAGAAGCAAAAAGTGAATGCTGTGAAAGAATGGGCCTATATTAAAGACAGGGTCAACGGGTACCAGATCACTCAAAGCTTTAACAGGTGCAGCGTGGGGATAGGTAAGTGAGGACCAACATAAATCCTCTTTAATACCCCCCATTGAAACATGCCCCATCTCACACAAAGTTGCGATGAATTATAAAAAGCGAAGGCGTAAACATTGTTTTCTCAATTTATCATGTTATCTTAGAGAAACACTAGTTTCTATGTAAGTAGTCAAAAACGGAGCAAACAACATGTCACAGTATGAATAAAGATACTTTCATTTTGATCCTTTGTGATGAGATATATACACAAGTACCTGTAACAGATAAATCTGTTGTGTATATACCCTAAGAGCTGGTTCCATCTCCGGACAGAGATGAAACACTCTGCTGATGTCATTATCCAAAATTGATATTGTCATTCAGTTGTGTCCTATCTGGAGGTTCACCTTGGGGTTTCATCCAGACTGAAAGGTTGCACCCCCTTCTGCACAGAGGGAAATTTCAGTCTGTTGACAGGGTGACATATGTCAATGGATTAAACTAATTTTTTACACAGCTTTTCTACAGGAAAGTGGGACACATTCTCTTCAGCATCTTTTGAGCCAACTTTTAATCAGGAGGGATTAAGCAGGGAAGGAGGGGTAAGGGGTCAAGACCAGTATTATTGCAGCTACCATATCATCTATGGTTCAAAACACTCATTTTTCTGAAGTTATCGAAAAAGAGATATCAAGTGCCACATAAACATTGCAAATTCCTCAAACTAAATGATTGTTTTTTAAACAAAATTCTAAAATTGACAAAGAACAACTTCTACCAAGTATTCATGATCAATTCTTCATTGTTTTGGGGATATGGTTACAATTTTTACAATGTGCCACTTTCTTTCTCGTTCTCATTGCAGCACTTTCCACTGGAAATGTTCTTTCCTCAAAGGTTGTGTGACATGAAAAAAAAGACACTTTTTCTAAAAATATTGGCTGTATTGATCATTAAAATTTTTTAAAATAGCCACCCTTCCATCAATGTCCATCACATATCGACAATTTTTCCAGGCAAATTCATGTTTTACACCTACATCATGAATAAACTTTAGCAAAGTATGCAAGTTTACATGCAACAGATTTTAACTTAAGGTTTCACTCTACAATTTTGGATAGAGCCAGCTCTTTTCTAGATGGATGACCTTCGATTCAGATAACATGGACTGAACTTTCAACAAGATAAAAAAAAAAAGAAAGAAGAAAAAGTAAGAATTTTATTTAGAGGTACGCCTACTAGGTTGAAATGTTGACATACAATGACATCAATTTTTTTTTAAAATTATAACAAAATTTAAAGAAATTTAAATTCACAAAAGTCCTAATTTAAAAAAAAGGATACACCACTGACAATACTTTTACTTTTGAGTTTGCTTGATCAACTCAGAAGTTTGACAGCTCGTCTTGAAACCGTCAGCTCTGACCCCCAGATCTCATCCCACCGTGCCATGCACTGCTAGCCTACCGCACTGTCTTTATCGTCGCCCTCTATCGGTTCACTAACTGATTGTTTTACCAGACGCACACTTGCATCCAGTTATTCTCTCCATCTTCCACGAGAGTCACTTCACGGTTGAGCGGTAGTGCTCATCTCATCTCGGAATATTATTTTCGTCAAGGGTAACGGGCCATGATTGATAAGGTGGAAATGGTTCCCTGGGATATGTGAGGACAATTACATAAATTAACCGATGTACTGACTTGTCATTTCACGATAGCACTTAATTGCAATAACTTGCCATTAAGACAACTAAAGTGAGCATGCAAACATGTACACATGCATCGGTAAGCCTCGCTAAACTCATCTCCACCGTTAATAAACCTCGGCAAAAATTAGAATTCGATACATCAGCCATTGACCAAACCCACAAGTTCACCAGCTGACAAAAGGATTTGGACTCACCGGTGACTGACGCTGCCTTATGTGAGTTCCATGTGAGTTCCATAGAAATTAAGCTTTCTCATTTCAATGGGTCAACTGATATATTTGCAGTATCATGACCAGACCCTTTCATTGGGGTGTGGAGGGAAGGGAAGGGGTAGTGGGGTGCAATGACACTATCTAAGGGGACAAAAAAATTAAGTCTCTCAAAATTGCAGGACATGACATTTCCCAGTCTATCTAGCCTTGTGAGTTTTAGCTAACATTTTCTCTGTCTTGTACAAATTTGCCCTGTATTTTTATCTTTCAAATTTCATGGGGAAGGGAGGGAACAAGTGGGCAAGGCAATTAACAGGGGGGGTTCTAATCACTTCCCCTCCCCTCCACTGGTTACATTGTGTATGCAGACACAGCTACATATATCACGCTAACATTGCAAAACAAAGGTATACCTACAATTGCTAAATCATGGCCAAGGTTTGTACAACTACAGACAGTGGATGTTACAATATGTTAATGACCTTAACATGATATAGCAAAGATATACAAACATGTATGCCAATTAATGCTCTGGGTGTGTCCACTGAGGAATCGTTCACACTATTTGTTCCTGTTTTTGCTATTTGCACTGCAAATTCATTGACAGTTACTGTTTTGTACATCATAACTGTAAAATGTAGTTTCTTTAATGCTTCAATCTGAAGGGGAACCTCAAAATTCTATCTGGCCATCCTTTAATGTTGGGACTTCCACTAAACGTCTTCACAACAGTACCTGTACAAATCTGTTAGATTCAGTTTAAATCTGCAGTTGCATAATTAGCCTTGATTCAAGCCAAAACCCTCGGCTTAACCAGTTTTAATTAAAATACAGGGTATGCATTTCTTCAGTAGATAGTGATCTTTGATCAGCTAAATGTAAAATGTGGAGACTAAGTTACGAATGTTCCACGGTCTGTAACATAACATGTGTTTACATACAGACATGCCCATAACAATTAATCAAATTAGCCTGGTTTTTAAAAACAGCAAGTATTTACTTTCTTTTTGAAGTCATTTGATACTCCATCATCAAATCTACCCACCAATTTATGGCACCTAGTAAATCACTTAATTACATTTTATTTGTTTCTCACACCTGTATAAACCATGAGCCCACATAACTATGTTGACAGTCACTGGGTCATCGGTGAAATGTCTTTTTATATGCTGTAAGATAATTCATAATAAATCTATAAATAGCATGTATTATTTTCCAGTCGATTGTGCAAAAATAATTGAAACATTTCTTTGTGTCATTAACTATTTGGCAGAGTAAACAATTTAGGCAATTTCACAACAATACTTCTCTCTGTTTATTTTTTTGTATTTTAATTTCTTGAGCTTCTACCCACATTTTTTGTGAGTATACAAAATGGTATTCTAAGACAATGTAAAGTTAACTTTAGCTCTGAATTATTACTGCAGAGCTGCAATTCTTTTCCCTTTCCTCTGACCTCCTTAAAATGGTACAGAGACTAAACACAGTGAACTGATAATTCACTAATCCTATTACGATTTTGAAATGATTCATCAAAGAACGAGGATATTTGGGAACATTACTGAATTTACATTCTGCAAATTTATCCAAAGCAATGAGTACCTTTGAATACTGTACTACATGTAAATTGCAATGCAGCCTCGACTGGGAGCTGGTGTAGTCAATATGTACTTGCATGTCAACATCAAATACCAGTTTAGTTGACACTGAACCAGAGTGAAGGGCCAGTTACCCACTCATTTCGATCACTGGGCAAACACACCAAGCGAGAACAAATAGAAATGCAGTCCACTGATGACATGACTTTGACATTAAATGTACGAATGACTCGCTCTTCCCCCCTCCCACACTACCTCAAAAAAAAAAACAGGTCATGCAAAGAAAGCATTGTCATTCTGTGAATACAGAGATTCTTAGACATAAAATTTCTCCTTCATGCAAACAATAGAAAGATAAGCGGCGCAGGTGCGTATGTGTTTACTCTCAAAACAAATGATACAGTAGTCAATAAAAAAAAGAAGAAAAAAATAGAACCATGCAATTTCATGCAGTGCTTCTACTTAATTTAATTTCTTTAACATATTTGTTGCTTTGCTTCAAACCACCATCAAAGCTGCTGTGTTTGCAACTCTTCACACGGATACCGATCGTTCTGCACGCCGGTATCGCTGTCAACGACTCTTTTTCTAGCCAGGATCCTGTTTGCCACTGCGAATGAATCCTCTCCTCCGACCACTGAAACTTACACACTTTGAGAACGCTACCTTCACTGTATCATGACAGACATGGCTGATCATCATCGCTGGAACCAGCCATGAAAAAGCCATCAAACAGTTCTAAATTCACCTCAGAGACTCTGTGGAATTATTGACGATTGAGCAAACACCAGCTTGCTCTCTGCGGAGTTCGTGAGCAAAGTTCGACAAACAAAAGCACCACTTTGGGCGCTGTTTACACAGTGGGCAGAATAACAGGACTCAGCGGCCATTTGGAGCTCTCAAAGTCTATTTGCTTGGCAAACAATGGATCAGTTATAAAAGAAGAAATGCAAATGTTAGAGAAAATGTGTACAAGGATTGTGTGTACATATGACAGAGACTGCCAGAATTGTACAGGGGTGCCTAGTAAAGCCAAGTAAAGTACAAAAGCACATGTGGCATTCCCATCTGCAAATATTTGCCCATTTATTCAACACAGCAAGCTGAAGGAATCGATCTCTGGGCTGTAATAGACTGGGAGATATATGTGTCTCACCCTCATCGCATTCATTAGAGCAGAACTAGTGTCAATAAAAGTCCAGCCAGTATTAACAAGAAAACCACAGAAAAGGTTTTGACACTGAACGCAAAGATAGATCCCTTCAGATTTCACACCGAGAGCAAACAGTACAGACCAAAAAAAAAAGGAGTGGGGGGGGGGGAACGATAAGTCATGCTTAATGAATTTGGCACAGAAATACTCAATTAACCTTTTTCTTTTTTAAATATCTATTCTTTCACCTGCAATGGTGTTAGTGTTGATACAATGCAAACAAGGAACAGCAAAAACGCAGTAGTGTTGGATCCCGGAGATTCGGAATACGACTAACTGAGCATGATTTAAACCATCCTCACCATGTTTCATGAAACACACTACAAGGCTCTCATTGTAATCTGAGTGCAGCTGTCACAAACAAAGTACAAAATCCACCCACATATTTAAAAAAAAAATATTTTGTTCAGGAATGACTGTGTATCAATTGGAGAGATATCATGTAACATAATCACAGAAATCACACTGCTATGACCACATGATGAAATCACCATGATTACGTGTTGAGTTAGCCATCTGCATTGTGTGGTACAACATCTCCGCCACTGAACAAGTGAACATTATCAGCTGTTACAATACATGTGTTAGTGAATGGCAAACTGAGAACAGCAAGAAGGCTAGGTTAACATTTATTTAAAATGCAATGTCAATTCAACCTGAACATGGACTTATGCAACCGAAAACGCTTTTGCAGACTGTCATTACATAATTTTGCAGTCTTCAGAAAAAAAAAATTACGCACTTGCTTTCTCCAACCTAACTGTGCTGCAGAATGAAGAACAGTGATCTGAACACATCACTTCAACATCTCTATAGAGAAATTGCCAATCAAAAACTTGCTCGCAAAAAGGCCATTGATTAATCATGCCAACCAAAATTGCTAATCTCCATTCACAGATGCACTTCCAAATCTTCTCTTTCCTCTATACGATCAATGACGCAAACTGACCTCTGACCTGTAATGGTAGCTTTAACCCTTTTTTTATCCTATCGACCAATAACATCCCAGCTTTCTAAATAGAGCTGTTAACAGTTTCCAGTAGCTGACAAGAATAATAATCACAATATTCCCTTTAATTGATCCTCCTTTCAGTCCCTGCTTCTCAGTCTCCATTGTGTCGCACTCTCGCAGCCCAGGCGAGGTATGACAATGATCAAAGGAAGACGTGACTCAACTGCTACCTAATACCGAATGACACAGCTTGAAATACAAACCAAGCGTTGCTGCTGCTAGTGATGATGATGCTAACGGTGGCAAACTCTTTCCCCATTGACAGAGGAGATAAAAAAAAAAGAAAAAAAATCAGCAGATTCAATAGCCAGGCAGTTTGGCAGCAATCAATATTTTTGTGGATGATTAGTGTACTTCAGTCAATACACAGGCTCGGCCTGGTGCCCCAAAGGGAACACGGCGAACCACAGAGTGAAAATGAATAAATGAATATATGGTTTTGATCACTGGCTGTGTATGTAGAGTCCTTTTGTAGTGTGTAAAGCCATGACGGACCATCGAGTTAAGTACATGAGATGTGTTGTGGCAGAGGGTGAGCGAATTGTTTACACTGAAATAATGGTCACCAGTGACTGGGGCTTGGGGGAAGCCATTAATAAATATAACTGAGTGGAATTCACTTTTTATTTTTGTTGTGATGGACACTTCCAATGTGTACTAAAGTCATTGCATAGCCCACAGGGTTCATTAGAACTACTAAAACCCTGAATACTTTGGGAAGTTGTCCGTCTAAAATGCCTCTTGAGTTCACAAACGCGTTACAGTCGCTTCCATTTGTCTATCCAACCTCCAATTTCTTCATTCCAATAAAGCACAGTTAATACGCTGCCGACATTAATTAGGACTGATTTCACATTGAAATAGTGTGCTTTGAAAGAAACAGTTGAACAAAAATGAAGTAAATCACCTGTTTGTGCATTTCGACGTTGAGCCCATAGGACATTTCGTAGTACTGTATGTGGAGGGACAAAAGGAGAGACCAAAAGAGAAAGTCACAATTACATCTCAATTCCACTCTTTGTTAAGGTAGGAAATGAAAAAGGAGAAAAATGTTCGACAAAAATGACAATGAATCACATTTGCATATATATTATCTCATGTCGTGGGTGGGGGGATAGATCCAAAATTAGGTCAGTCACAATTTCGGTGGATATCAAAACAATGAATTCGAATCACTATTTTTGCAGCTGCTTTGAAGTTATGGCTGAATGTGACATATTGTTTACTCACTCTCCCTCCTGTGAGCAATGCTTGCGAGCTCAGAGACAACCGGTATTTTCGGAAGTGAGTGACATGTTTGTGCATGCTTCAAAAAAATGCATAAACACTCACAACTTTTTTCAAACTGAGGAAGGCAAACATTGCATCTCAAACAAGTGTTTACTCCATGTTTATCTTGCGGAATTGAGCTCAAAGGATAAAAAGCGTTCGATGGTCTTAAACTGGAGAGTAATGTTTAATTTAACCGTAGATGCAAGTCCACTCGGTGAATTGTCAGTTGCTTCGCAGGTCCCCTTCCCCATATGTTGATACTGGGGGGGATTAAAAAATGTTCCCAGTTTTTAATAGCAAAAACCATCTTCAGATAGGGATTCTCCTAATATGGTGGTAAAGATGCCATGGACTTACTTCAGGACTTCTTGAACTGATTACCCATGGGTTTAAAAAGCTGGGAACTTTTTTCCTGGCAGTCTCGGTTTTGGGAGGGAAATTTTGGCACTTGAGGAAAATTTACCTCATCTCGTGCAGAAATATTGTACAAAATTGTGGTAAATTCAAACTCCCTTCCCAGGAAGTAGTTTTTTTTTCCAGCACTGTGATTACTATTCCAGTAAGATTAAACCAAAGTACCAGACAAAACACAGTTTGTCTCTAATATTCAAACTACTGTAAAATATTGTTCCAAGAGCAATTCAAATAGGCCAGCAGGACATTTGACGCTAATGATATTAAGCCCATGCATCTCAATTGATTTCAATGACTGACTGACCAATTGACTGACTGACAAATTGAACGGTTGATTGATTGATCAGCTAATGGGCTCAAAAGACCAACTTTGGAACAACTTTCAATAACCAGGTTCACTTACCATGACATAATGTCTCTGTAATTCTGTCTTTTCTTGAGCAAGTTTGTCACACTCCATTTTCAAACTGTGAAAGAGAAAGACCCCACACAATTTGAAAAATATGTTATAAGGACACTTTGCAAACACAATCTAACTGCAACTACTGCAGTGTTCCACGAATGCAAAGTCTGCAGTATAGACACAAAGGAGGCTTAAGGCAGGATTTCAGATCTGGGAGTCAACAGATCTGTGACATTGCATGGAGAGACTGCACTTCAAAAATGCAGGCAACACTGTTTGCATATACATGACATGTGCAACATTTCACTGAACATTCAAGATTTGAAGCCATATTGATGATTTTGCTCTGATCGAATTTTTGTGTTTTCACTTGATATTCAAACAAAGAAAAGCAAACTATGTGGAAGTATTGCATAATCAATCCCAGTGCCAATGATATCTGAGATTCGATAAAACTTAAATGGTGTAACGATCTGCACATATTAGTAAATTTATTTGCAAAATATTGCAAACATTGACAGACTGCTCTGGGCTAAATCTCATGACTTTTCCAGGGCTGGAAAATGGAAGTAAAATCATCATGACTTCTCCAGGCTGAGGGAACCCTGTTAGAACTGTGGATATACTGGTAAGACACATGCATGAGAGAGATTAAACACCAAAATTCTCAGAGGTGATATCGTGAGCAGGTGAGACAGCAGACCTGTGTGACATCATAATTAAGAGACGGCTAATACTATCAGGTCGCAATTACTCAGAAATCAGGCTGTTAATCTGATCTTTATCCAATGAATGCACCTGGAAATGAAAAATGCAAACTATCTTAATTATTACATGATATGATATAAAGGTCAAGGGTTACACAAACAAACACAGGTTCTTCTTCCTACGGGCGGAAAGTCACATTTAAAAACTTTACGCTGAGTACACTGCGGCACAATCATTATTTAAAGTAGAGCAGTATGTAGGATTAAATTGTTCCAGCAAATCGGCTGGTAAAAACTGTTTGTTTAAGGTCACTGTTTCAGAGTGATTGAGCTCTTTTTCTGTCTGCTTCCACCAAACCTTGGAAACACTTTACACAGTGAGTCACATTGTATCAATATATTTGTGTAAATTCTTTGTGGTTCACCACAATGGATGACCATAGAAGCAATGCGAGGTATACAATGCTCTCCTGTCACGGGGAGGGAGGTAAGCTACAGCAAGTAATTGTCAGAGTATCATTTCAATGCACAAAAAGAGTACAGCACAATGATTTGTCGCACGATTTCACGAAGAAAATGTTCATTTATATGGAAAACATTTGCCACATTCCATGAAAGAAAGTATAACAAAAACAGGTGTACTATTCCATTGTTGTACGTTGTTGAGCCATTGACAAAGTCAGAATTTGGGATAACACACAAAAAATTGTCCAGGCAAATTGTCCACCGTTTTAAAAAAATGGAGAAAAGATGAACTTCTACAGAAAATACTGAATGATGTCACTAGACAAACAGAAACTCTCTTTTTATTTCAGCTGAGAACTTGGAACAATTCACATGTCAGTTTGTATATCAGATCATCACGGCAGGTTGCTCCCTGAGGAGTTACAACCAGCAGAGACGGATAAGGAGTAGGACCTGTTTACAGTCCGTCCCGATTAATCGGGATTGTCCAGCTTTTGAAAGGAAAAGTGAGGGTCCTGGTCACTACTTAAAAGACGATTTTTACTTTTCCGAGCTTCTCCGAAACTTATCCTGCTGTACAGTAGCTGTTATATTCTGTGTGCATGTCTTTTTGCAAGTGCAGTATAAAGTCATTCGATTTAGGCCCTAGTAACACATCAGCATCACAAATTGAGCACTTCTCTTCAAAAGCAAGACCTGAATTCTATGTCGCATTTTTTTTCTTTTTTATTTAGAAAAGGAGCCCCTCCCCCACACCAATCTCCAAAACCTTACAGAAATATATGTAACCCTGATGAGGACTTGTCTTCTCTTCTAAAACCGGTTCGTCTGACCCGAGACTTATTTATACCGTTGGTGTGGTTGGTCTGTCAAGTCCTGTATATTTTCCACAGCCAATTAATGCACACTCTGAAAGTCACAGAAAATGGGTAACTGTAAAAAGAACTGGACTGCAGGCAGAGAAGAGCCGCAGGGTTATCTCAAACTGTGTACTGTACATGTGCCGATCAACACAAGTAAGTGGGTAAAAATCCCCAAAATAGTTCCTGTTTCACAAACACCTTTTTGATAGCCTCCTCTAGGAAAAAGGAAAAAAAAGAAGAAAAAGACAAAGCTTTTTGAAAGCATTGGAGGAAAACTCAAATTTGACTCATCCATTACGGTACATAAATCAATAAGTAATCTGCGATTAATGTACAGCAAACTTCCTAGTGTCAAAGCATACCACCTGGCTTGGACAAATTTAATTTCAGAAGGCCTCTATGAATAAAACTTAGTCACCATGGCAACCAACCATCCAGCTCACTCCTGGATGGCCAATGAATGGCTGAGTAACCTGTCCGTTCATCGTAACAGAATAGAGACAATCAGAAGATGCCGGAATGCGACCGACCAATCAAAGGAAAGTGAAGGAAAGGGAAAAAAAAAGCTGAAAAATTTCTACGAACAAAGTCTAGGATACATTTGGGGAGCGATACAGCTGAGTGAAAGCTTCTAACATTGCCGACGGCAGAGACTCAAATCCAGCATTCAGGAGGAGTATAGGATGCCAGCTGAAATATACACACAAAGCCATTTATGGAATGGAAACAATACTTCAAAAAAGGAGAAAAAAAAACTAAGAGGAAGAAAAAATGAGATGAAGATTAAAAGGCCGAGTCTGGGGAAGTGAGCAATAAAGAAATGATGACACTTAAATTTCTCATATTACAGAAGACACTGACAGCAATCAACATGGTAGACTCGATCAGAAGGTGCTGACTTGAAAAACTTTGATGGATCCCTCGACAAACACATAAAAACTCAGTTGTAAATATTTGTCTTGGCCTATTGGTGTGCCGCATATCTGGGCTGGTATGTACACACATGCTCTAATTGTGAAACAAATTCGGCCGTGATGTACGAAAGCGAGATATTTCGTTTATGAAACAAAAAAAAAATCAGATAAAAGTCTGTGTGATATTTAGTTGGCAGGGTAAAAATTGGATAATCAAACATTTCTGACCTTGTTAACATGACATAGGCATTATTTGTTTTGTATGGTCATTTCTTTTTCCCATCCACCACATTACCATGAGCTGTGAAAATACTCCAAACAAGCTTCCTTTACCTCTTTCTATAGATCTCTGACAAACAGCAATTTTAGCGACAGTTCTGCTGCAGCCTCAGACTGTTTCGCATAAACCACCACGCACTTCATGCATGAGAAAATTTTAATACTATGTTAAAAGGACTTCCAGAAAGGCTTGAACAGAGCTACTAATACAGAACAACCATCCCTCTCTGAATGCACCAGCAACCATGGGTGATAAGTTTGAGAGCTGTGAACCACAGAATCAGGTGAACTATCTGCAGCACTACCAATATGCCTGGAGTGATGACATCACAAAGCTCTACAAAGAGTGCATTCCGGTACTTCATGCCGGTATCTGGTTTTGAAGAATTGCACTGTACAAGTGTACATAGCTCCATTTGCCACTATGACTCACACCAATGGATTTTATTTGACATTTTTTTTTTTTTTAATTGGTAATTGTTATCAGATTCTCCTTGTAACAAATTTGGTAAACAGACACTTCCGGTGAGAACATCGGAGCATTTCTTACACTAGGGTACGTCGACAAATTGAGCAAACTTCAGACTGAATCGTGGTGAATTTCTTACCTGTGATACTGAGCTTGGAGGAAACTAAACTCCTCCTTGATCCTGTCACAGGACTCAGCAACTGTGAACTTGTTAAAGTGCTGCCCCGGCTGGTGAGGCGTCTGTGGAGATTGAGGGTTAAATAAAAAAATGAAAACGATTGAAAACAACATTATAGTCTCGGTCAACACTAATCTTTTCTCCTACACAGTTTCCACAAACAAAAGTACATCAGAATCATTAAAGTGGTACCACTGGCTGGCTGGTGGCTATGATTTTCTTTAGCAGCCTGCCAACGTTGGTGACACTGCAGTGTGCCCTAGGAACACCTGTTGGGATCTGATGTCATCTTCCAAAAATAGCTCACATGTAGCAATGTGCACAAGCGTTATGTGCAGACAAAATTAAATACAGAAAGAAATAGATCAACACACCACTTTAAGGACCTAAGGCTCTTTGATAAATATCTTTAGCTCAGAACAAGACTGGGCTGAACACTGGTGACCCAGTAAGTTCAGATTAACTGGTATATTTCCACAAATCACATGCATGCAATGACCCAGTTTTAAAATTGTTTGGAAGATGCATTATCAGCAAATTTGGTTTTCGGCAAAGAAATGTTGATCAATCATAAAAAGGCCTATACTGTGGAACAAATGACTGTATATAAATTTCTTGGAAGTATTAAATACAGGTCTGCTGTCACATGATAATCCTACTTGTGATTAACCTGTGACACGTTTATTATTAAGACTTGCCATCAAAATTGGAGAACCATCATCGACGGGATGAATTGCCAGTGTGCTTCACAATGCGAAAATGCCATCTCACCATTAAATGACACCGAGAATGTTCCCTAACAGAATTAAATATCTGGGGCAATTATTGACAATTTGTTTCATACGGGTACATACTGAAGGTGTGAACTATTTTAGGCCAGCTGGCACCTAACCTGACCTCTTTCATAGTGCACCTAGTCAGACATGAAATGCGTTTAATGCTCCGAGGGTGCCACCTAAAAGTAGGTCAGAAGAAACAGATCTGGCCTCAATCTCACATTATCTCTTGGCTTATTGATTTCCTACAGAGTAAACGAACACGGACTATCCAATTCACCCAGAAACATATATGGTTACTTCCTAAAGGCCGCCAACAAGTTACCGAATGCAACCATTTATAACATTTATACACATCAGATGAGCCAGCGTAACAGATGGCGAGAAAACTAGGGGAGCTTGGACTTTTGTTTGTTTAATTAAGACAAATCTCATTCCATGTATCCAGGCAATTAACAAAAGGTCGGCACATCTTCGAACATGAAGAATCTCCAAGGGAGCCACAATAAAAAAAAAAACATTGCTCACACACAGAGAACAAGATCGTGGTTTGAACTGAGTGCTGTATTTACTAAGACCCTCACCACAGCCTTTCATTAAGGCGTGCATCAAAATCAATACTCTCGCATGCTATATGGCTGTAGTGTAATCGGATCAGGAAGGGGTAATATGGTACAGAGTCTTAATCACGTTGCACAGGAGCAGAACACATTACAATCAACATAAATTGGTTGATAGAGGTAGATCCATACTGAAAGTGTAATGAGAAGTGTGATTGGAGACCATTCGACAGCGATTAAAGCCGTTTATAGGAAGTATCTTAAATGTATAGGACTATGGAAGTGCAATTTCTGATGCACTGCACAATGATGTTGGGATATATCGTAATACAAAAGAGAAAAAATATAGACAAATCTTATCTCGTGGTAAATGGTGGCAACATTTCCTGAAAAATGTCAGTACCTTTTGGTACCCTTGTTTTCATAAAACATGTCTAAACTCTAAAGAAAACACTGGTAATGATATTGATAATTCTATCCATCACACCACTTAATTTATAAATTTGGGTTTCTTGGTTGAAAACAACACTTTACAGGTTGTAATGTCACAAATGTGGTCAACATTAGGTCCAATTCATCCTCAAGAAGTGTTAAGGTTTAAAAGTCATTTTGATTCAACAGTGGTGCCAACCACTGGTCGTTTCTAATGGGGCGTGGTGCAACTTCCAACGCAATTCTCTTGTAATTTGCAATCTAAAATTGTATTTTCAGTACCACTTGTGGATCAGGCTTTCGGACATGAAGCTGAGGTGAGATTGGGTAGAACCATTTGTGTGAACCACTGTGGCAGAACGAGTGTTCAAAACCTAGCCTAGGTCCTATTCTGTAGGCCTATCATACAAACATCGTCTTGCACGGGCATTCCCCCAAAACTTGAAATGATGGAGTTTTCTTCGTGCTCCTCTCTGACGTTTGACCAAGAATCCCAAAAGACTTGTTTCAGCTGGCTCTATTTCTCTAATAGCTACAGCAACCTTGAACCTTTTGTTTGTCTCTACATCATGTCTCCTAGAAGCCATTTACGGCTCTGTCAATAACAGGCAGTCCCACTTGGTGCTACAAGTAATTTTCGATATATCAGGAATCGGTTATGAAATCCAATCCCACGCTGGGCGCTCCAAATATTTCGAACGGAGCCAACTCTCAAACTTGACTGCCAGCTATTTATAAGTGTAAGGATAGCATTAACCGCGGTGGGTTCAGTTAGCATGTCGTGTGTTCAGATAGTCCGGTGAAACAATGTGACGAAGAGGGGGAAATAGCAACACAATATGTGAGTTGAGATTAGAATTTGAATGGTGAAAAATTCGATTTACATGCAAAAGTTTCGGGATGATTTACGGTCAATTCTATGTCTTTTAACTTAGTAGACTTACATTAAGTGGCCTATGATGAAGAAAAGAATAAATGTTGCTGATGATACTTACCGGGTGCCTACTTTGGGGATACATACTAGCTTTGTTGAGCTCCACTTTTGCCGTTTTATAGGTAAATTACCAAGAGAATATTTTGTTCAAAAGAAGGGACGGCTTTAATCCGCATAGTCCGTCTGGTCTCTCGAAGAAATGAGTAGTATGCTCACACTGTCCGTACGCAAAAATGTCACAGAACAGTTTGTTACATTCAAAAGGTTCTCCGAAAAAAATGTATGGAACAATGCAGAAATCCTTACTTCAGCAGATGATGATGTTTTCCTGTGTTTTGGATTTCTCTATGATTGAAAGAAAATCTTTGACAAAAGGAAAATATTGTTTTTCAAAAATAGCGCATAGCTTTTCCACAACGGCGATATAGTTGCACATAGTAAGTAGATAATGCATTAAACAGTACACATATTGCATACACTATACTGTACGTGCTTAACACATTGGGAATCCGTATAAGGAAAAGGCTAATTAACGTTAGCGTTGCTGAGGGCTGTTCGACCAATCAAACGTCTGCTAGCCACGACAGCGGTAATTTATGTCAATTTATTTATACAGTAGACCAATCCTGAGATAGTATTTTGCGGTGTACACGCCTATCCGTGGACGAGCTTTTTGTCTGAGCGTAATTACTGTGGTGAGTTTGATAAATGGGGCAAGCGTCTCGCGGCCACTAATCTTAAGAATGCGGGTAGTGTAAGCGATTGTATTTCAGAAGGAACCTCCTGACAGACAGCCATTGCGACCCTGAATAAACAGTATCCCCGGAGAATTAGCGAAGCCGCGAATCGGGCAAGAGAAAATAATCGGCTTGAACCCTGTGGGGATGCCACTTTCAAGATACGTACGTTTAGAATTGCATTTTTGGGGCGAAAACGAAACACACCTTATCCCTGTTGCCTGTATCACACCGCTCAGGAAATTGGGGTTTGGGTGAATGAATTATTCGTATGAATATTAAACCAGTGACGTATTGCCCTCCAGGGTTTACATTTCAATTTGAAACGCCCAAAAATATCCTACCTACTTCGGTGGCCTTCTCCTCGTGCTCGACATGAGAACCTTATTACGTGTAAAATAGTCAAAGTGAAACTAAGTTACAACGGGTGTGGCTGAATATAAATGTGTATATATGTGGTGTGTTTGTAAAATGCAACAATATTACTGCCACCTGTGTTCATTTGTATGTAGAATGTGGAGTATTAACTTCTATTGCCAAGTCTTACAAACTAAAACAAAAGCGTTATTGCAAATAAAATCTATACCTCTGCATATGTTCCCTTCTTGCAAACATTGATTACACGTTTGTTGTCCATTACTTTTATTACTGATATAGGCCTCATCATTGTCTTTCGAGTTTGAATTCGTTTTCAGATTCACATTGTGAGTGAAATTCCCTTTTCTCCTCTTAATGAGTTTTACTGAGAACCATCGCATGTTTTTTTTCTTCAAACACATCAATTAACTATTGTTGTGTGTGCCTATGTATTTTTTTCCTCTATTTTGCAATAGTTGTGCACTCAATTGATCGATATGCTACCGTTGTTAAGTGCAGATATGTTAATTAGCTTTGGACGCATATGTTAGGTAAACTATTGCCTCTCAAAGACCTCTCTCTGACACGGCGGCCATATTCCCACCACAGTGCTTTTATACCGTGAGGAGAACAACAACACTTTGAATGTACCATATGCTTCAAAACGTCAATAAAATTTTAGGTGGCGAATTATGGCGTAGGTAGAAGCGAATTGTAAATTACCAGATGCACCATATTGTGTGATGTGTGTATACAATACGATGTGTAATAACAAGACTCCGTGGGTGGAGCGATTGTTTTCCTTGACTGTGTGTACATATCAGGGTGAACTAAATGGGCGGGGTTAGTAGGTGGAGTCTCTTTGCTGATTGGTTTTTTAGATACATCTAATTAACACCACGAAAAAGTAAAACGAGACATTCATAGTATGGGACTTTCCGATTAATATCACGTTCGGCGTTTAACGTCACTTTGCGGCTTGTAGATATTAATCTTTCTGGAATCGGTTATTTCTTAGCGGTGACCTTATCATCGAAGGAGCTCTTAATGTTTTTCATTTTTCCTCTACAACGTGCTTCTCTGCAACCACAACATAGCTATAACATGTCCAAATGACTAAACCAGCAATCCCAACTTACAGTGGTGGTGACAATGGTAAAAATGTGGTTGTAATTAAAGTATTATGTGTTCTTGAAATACAAGCGCTGACTTCGTTGGCGAGTATAATAAATAGCTTTCATTGTGCATCTTACATTGTACGTCCCTTGGCCTTCAATACAACTGCAACGTTTCTGCTGTTATTGAATGTCCACTGAGTGGACATCGTGGTGTAGATTTCTCATTTATTTCATCTCATCTTCAGTTGTAGACTAATTATAACAGTGCGATTCTTCCACACTATCATCACTACGAGAGCAAGTTTAATACAACCCCATCCCTTCCCACTAAGATATCGTATCTAGACTATAGGCGTATACAATAATCCTTTGAATTACAAAACCGCTTTGAATGATTTTTCCTCACACCTCAGTCAAATTCACCACTCCGCAAAGTGATACCTTTCCTCCTGGGTAACACCATCCTCAACCCACACCCGCTCTTACATTGGCATTTCTTTTCATTTATTAAACTCCCCCTGCTAATGGCAAGTAGTACGAAGAAAAATTAATGCACTGTGTGCAGTTATATCAATGAAAGTGATTAGTGGGTAATGGCATTGAAAGTTATATCAGTTCTAAGATCGAGCATAAATTATACGCTGATATTGAACAGTATACTGGGCTTGTACTTAAGGTTTACTATTTTTCCGGATCAAATCCACTAATCGTTCGATATATCATATACTCACGGTGCCCAGGATCAGTGCAAACCACGTGAAGCCGATCATACACCATATTAACTATATGCAGTTCTATCAACTCCCCGCGCATTTCGAAATTCGGCGAACGGCAGTCACTGCACTATGTATCCATATGTGAGTGTGTGTGTATGTGAGTGTGTGTTTATTTTCAGGTACCTTGCTAGACCGACAGCTGATAATCAAAAGAACAATGGAAACTATAATATCGCGATTTCCTGTAACAACGTCAAGGCAGCGATGTTTTCGAAAGTAATGCTAACAAGTTGTATGGTTCCGCTATAGACCTAAAACATACACAGTAATTAAACAACGTACAGTATCACTGGTTTATGAAAGTGAGCCAGAAGATCAAGGAAGACAGTCATAAACCGTGTATGTGATGTTTGTGTCAAATGATTATAAAGGGGGGGGGGTGAAGGGGAGGGGTAGAGGGAGGACGGAGGGAAGAGAGGGACGCAATCGAAGAAATGAGGCTATGCACGCGTTTTTAAATTCACTTACAGTATGGTAAAAAATGTGTCAAAGTAAAAAACGCCATGCTTTTCATATGAATTACAGCATGATTATATAGCTTATCCGGCAGTAATTGCACTCCGACGTTATCTGACTAAATACGCTACACCAGAAGAGATCAGGGTACAAACTATAAGACATCTGGTCCGACCAAATTATATGAACGGCTCTTCCAAATGCTGGAAGTTCCTGCGAGGACGATAAAAGGAGAACTCAGAAAGTGGAGAAAGGAAACAAGCGGGTTGTTAAATTGCGTAATGTAATCAACTCACATCAGAAAAACTCAGTGACAATACCTGGAAATTGTGGATCAATTCGCTTCCCACGGAGGTTCATTGACAGACATTACCACCCTTCTATTTAGAGAAAGCAACATCAAGAGTAACTTTAGTGAACCTTGTAGAAAATTTATGACATAATGTATATAATGCATAAAGCATAGGCTGAAGAATGTTCATTAGTTCACTGTGCGGCTCATTGAAAAGGGGAAAAAAAAGGAATCGAAGAAGGAAACAAAAATCGAGAAATGTTATCATGCAAACTAATGAGTTTGGGCGGTCTGTGAACTACCCTCCCTCCCTCCTTCCTCCTCTAAAAACTGATACTTTGTCTCCATTCGTTAACTGTTAGTGATCATATACCGTATTTTGTCTCCATTCATTCTCTGTTAGTGGTGAAGTCAGAAGACACCGGAATCTTGTAATTGCACATCGGTTATGCATTCTGTACTCTGCCTATAACTTATATAGGCGTATAAATTCTTTTAGAACTTTCACCACCATAACGGTGTAAAATCAAGCAACAATGATCGCCTATTGAACTAAAGCCGTTTGTTCTATCGGTCTACACAACGTATTGTTTCATCGATAGCTGCAATGTACCTTTAGGGGGCGTTGTTCCGATTTGTGTTGTATCACTTCCTCGTGTTTATATTATGCAAGCAGTGAATTTGTCGGTAATTGAGGAAACAACCTCGTTGTAGAGTGGTTATTACCTCCCTTTTGTGGAAAGGACATGAAAACATAACATCAGGCTCGGCATGATAAACCAGACCGTTATATCAAGGATATTATCAGCAATATATATTTTACGACGATCTGAAATTTCTTTCAAAATGGCCGTCCTTCAGAATGCTTCGCACACCTGTACAAGCTTATTAACGGGACGCCTCCCAGCCAATCAAAGGGGTGACTCGTTATTGCTTTCCGGCACCTGGCTTGTTCGAGATTTACAACAAGGCCATCCCCATGTATTTACACGGCATTTTCTCCTTGAATTTTATTTCTTATTTGAATTATTTATATGACAAAAAAATAATAAGTGCAAAGGAGAAAGGAACCATATACGCCGTAGGCGTTTCATCCCACCAACTTCATAATCATATGGTGAAGACAGAAAAAAATACATACATACATACATACATACATACATACATACATACATACATACATACATACATACATACATACATACATACATACATACATACATACATACATACATACATACATACATACATACATACATACATACATACATACATACATACATACATACATACATACATACATACATACATACATACATACATACATACATACATACATACATACATACATACATACATACATACATACATACATACATACATACATACATACATACATACATACATGATAATGTTAACTTAGTATATTGACTTCTCCAACAGAAAGTGTTCCAGTTGGCAGACACCACCAGACACCACAAAACAAGAAACAATGTTACGAAATGTGGTGGAACAGTGTCAGTCAGGCGCGACTCTATGGGGACACTATTATCATTATAATTTTTTTTGGGGGGGGCGGGGTGTGGGGGCGGGAGGGAGGGGGTATTCACGTTTTACCATCTTAGTGGAGAGCTACCTTCAGTTGACACGTAACGTACCAAGACATTTGTTCTGCAAAAAAAAAAAAGCCACCCAGATTGTAGGAAATGGCACTTCTCAGGCATCCAGACATTCTTTATTTTGAGACTTAGCGTTTCAAAAGCTTAAACTCTTCTCAAATCAAAGGCAGAAAAGTGAATTATAACTTATAAAAATCATTTCCCCATTTTTTTTTGGGGGGGGGTAGTCAAAGGTTTCTGGGGAGGGTAAGGTTAAAAAAAATGGGGAAATGCATTCCTATGAATGGTCATTAGAAGCCAGTGAAGCTCAGGAAGAATTACTGTTCTTTGGCATGATTTCATTGACAACGTAACAATCCACGCGGGTGTGTTTTTAAGGCGTTGAAACCATTTTTTTTTGTGGGAGACCAACCATACACGAGTTCACGCTGTGAGGGCCAGAAGTGAGGATGCATGCATGGAGTGTTGAAAGAATGATTTGTTCAACAGTATCATGCATAGTTTAAGAAGGTCCTAATTTTACCACGAAAAGTTATGAATCAAAGATGAACGGATGTCAATGGGAATGGTTTAACCAAGGCGGTTCTGGTTTAAAGAGGCTCATTGAGTTGTTTAGTGAAATTCACTCAATTTTTCTAAACCGGTCAAGTTTCCTTCACATACTAATGACAAACAGTCAAACTAAAAGGATCCCAAAGTTTTACATACGTCGGAACATTAATGAGTGAGTAACCAACGATTAAATTTGGTTTTTGAAACTTTGTGACCAGACATTTTCACATTAGTACATTCACATGCACACAATCAGAGCAAGTAACGGTCAAAAATTCGAAAAAATTGACAGTTTTCATATAACTATTGGAAGTGAAACTTGATTAATTATGCTAATTGTGAGTATTGTCGTGTGTTTGTATACTTCAAAATCACTGCAATCTTTACTGATATCAGCTCAATGAGCCCCTTTAACGGTCATTCTAGAATAATCAGATATACCCCAATTAAGATTTTCATTGTGAGTCAATGAAAAATTCAGCATCCCCTTTAATGAAGGGGATGCTGAATTTAGACAGCCGCTGACGGAATCCTGAGAGTAAAATTCTGTTTGAAGAAAATAAGCTTTGCTGCATCCATTGAAGAATTTTTCTGAACAGACTTTTCCAAGATTTTAATTCAAGGATTAAAGGTAAGATAATCTGAATATCATCGGCATAAAATGATACGGTAAATATGGTGAGAATAATATCACGAAGTGGGAAAGTCTACAGAGAGTGAAAACTTGAGGTTAAAGAACTGGGCCTTGTAGACCATAAAAGAATTCAGAACAACTTTAGTCAGACCATGATCAGACTTAGCATGTCCATAATGCACACATACTATGGTCTTTGAAATGCAGTTTAGGAGCTGGTATGACGTTCACCCTCTGAGATGTTTGACTTAAGCCGAGATGGGTTTTTTTTTTTTAATCTCAGCGAAGAAAGGTTAGTATGATCAACAGCAGTATGGAAGCATGGACTAGCTCCCCTCGGAATTCAGGTCAAGGACTGAGTACAAGTGCAGTAACGTTTCAATCATCCAAGACAGATAAATTATCATTATTAATCGTAACAATAGGACTGAGTCTGTCCCATGGTTTCGTCAGTCACGTTTCCAAGGGGTTGGGGGTGGGGAGAGGCGAAAAAACTTCAGCCCCGGTCTATCTGCTATTTGGGATTTTTTTTAAAATGTAGATCTCCTATAGCCAGAGAAATAAGAAGTTATCCAACTTCAACTTAAAGTTTTAGATCTGTGTTTAATTAATCAATAGGATTAGCCTTTCAACGATGAATTAGGTACATCACAAATATAGTAATACCCACGGGTTACCCAGGGACTTTACCCCGGAACCTTCATCAGGGCTTCTCCCTGGATACCACCAGCGACTCCACTGCTTATCCCTGCATACCCACCCTTCGTAGGCAGTGTTGAAGTCCCCGAGACCTGTCTTGGTCTCGAGTCCGGTCCCCCCTCCCCCCCCCCACCGTCTCGGATTGTCCGGTCTTAGCCTCGATCAGAAATGGCTCGGTCTCGGGTGCCATGACTGGAGGACCCGAGACCGCCAAAATTTAATACTAAGTGTAATGATGACTGAATGAACAGACAGTATGCACAAGAGCATGTATGTGTTAGTATTGCTGAAAGTTACAGTCTCACGTGAATCAGGAGGTACATGCCTATTGCAGCTACCCTCTACAGCAGGGACCTTCATGGTTGTGTAACCAGTGTTCACTTGTATTTGCGAGATTCTACGAGTGTCCTTGCATCCAGATATAGCTGGTTAAATTCGACTAAGTTGTTTCTGTTGAACTGATAATAATTGTCTCAACTTAATGATGCACAAGAAATGTTTTCTCCGGGGTAAAGAGAAGGTCTCACAGCAAAAAAAAACAACAAAAAAACTACAGTTTCTATCAATGCTGACCATACACAGACTTCACTGTTGAACATGCAATACAGTGTAGGTCAGCATCACTGTCAAATTTGGCCGACAGCTGACTCTAGTTATACCTGTCCAAAGCGAGCAAGTCAAATAATGGGAGAAAATTTTGCATATCTAATGTGATAAAAACGAGGTCATCACGTTACTGAGTTAGTTTGTTTGTTTGTTAGTTAGTTTGTTTGTTAATTAGTTTGTTAGTTAGTTCGTTCTCCAAGGTAGGGGTTGCAAGGAAGCGGTCGACACCTACCAAAAGAAATCTACTTTACAGAAATAGCGACAGCCCCCCTAAAGATGGGTGACTTCACCACGGCCCTTAAATAAAGCTCCGCTCGGTCGAAAAAGTTGATACTGTCATTTTATGGAGAGCAAGAAGTTGTTCCAAAATGCCACCATTTTGAATCATTTAGCGATTCAGTGAAGAAGAAAATTATGTGATGATTATGGGACGATTATGGGATGATTATGGGATGATTATGGGATAATTATGGGATGATTATGGGACGATTGTGGGATGATTATGGAATGATTATGGGACGATTATGGGACGATTATGGGACGATTATGGGATGATTATGGGATGTTTCCGGTGAAATCCTCCTCTGGACAATCGGCTTCAGGATTGTGTCCTCGACTATATGGTATAGTCGAGGTATATAATAATCATCATGGGACTTTTTGGGTGTTTCAAATCCTTCGTATTGACCCTCCTACTGTGTAATTAGGCCTAATTTGTTTCGGCTTTTTTTTTAAATCAAAACCCGATACTTAGCGATCTCGAAAGGTTCTTTTCTAGGTGATAACTCGGTGTTACGAGTGCTCTACGAAGACAGAGGTCACCTGGCTCCAGACAAATAGGTATTGTTGTAAACTTATATGTAAAGGAGTATAGTCAGCTATCCGTGTTGCATGTAGGTACTTAAAAGAGGAGCATCTTAAAACGCATTGTATGAATATTAATACCTGACTTTGGTTTTCATTTCATAATGACAATGATGATAGTCCTGCCGAAGCTCTCCTTTGTTTTTTTTTAATCCGGGTTTCAATTAACGAGACTGTAATCAGATGGTAACCATTTACAGAAATTGTGCAGTGATGTCATAACATGTGACTTTCCTGTGTACCACTGCACGACAAAAGTATACATAGCACATCCTTAGGATGTTGTTGCTTTGGATTTGTCCACTTTCTCCCCAAGCTTCAATTCTTCTCTCTCAGACTGCCTTTACCTCTCATTGATGATATTCACACCAGTGATGATGACTGGCAACCTGACAATTTAACAAATTAAGAAAAATATCTCTCAGTTTAGACTAAGATAAAGTGCCGATAATGCGATAATCATTGTGGGATTGTGTGTCAATGTTTATGTGAACTTTGTTGACCTGACACATTCAGCACAATTATCACTTGGTAGGGGAAAAATGTCCTGTCCAAGAGCTTTATGTAAATAATTATCTATTTCTGCTCATTATTTTTTTTGTGTGTATACGTCTTACTTTGACGACATAATTATGTGCTGTTCTACGAATCATAGGTCTACCTATTCCTCATTAATCTGACCAAGCATATAGTGTTGAATGCTCAGAGAGCATGAAAGAGGGGAATCTCCCGCACATAGTGAATGGAACTCACACAAACAGCTATGTACGCGGAAATAAAGAACATGAGGAACATTCATTAAAAAGAGAGAAACATTCACTAAGGGTCTGTTAGTTGCTAATATAATGCTTCAATATAGATAAATATAAATTGTACAGATTCTGAACTTAATCAGGAGGGGCGTCCACTTACGTCCCACCAGGGCCACATATATATGGCGAAGGTTGACTCATTGTTAGGAGAAAAGCATTGGAAAGAGGAAACACCTGCTTGTTTTGGATTAATTGATCCGTACCCAGCAAACAGTAGTTTGTGTATAATGTGCGTAATTAATGTTCTTAATGACGTAATAATCTAACGTGCTCTATATCAGCCACAGCAATGGTATCAACCAATGAATAACGCTAACGGTTTCCCTACTTATGGAACGCCAAATGGGAAAAACGAATCGATAGCAGTGTGATATTAAGTGGTAGCAGCGTACAATGAAGTAGTGATATGGCACAGTAGCCATGTGAAACGACGTAGTAGCCATGTAAAATGAAATAGTAGCTTTGGGGAACGCTCTTTTGGCGTTCCATACTTACTTACCTCCAAACACAGCCTCTCAGTGAACTTCACTGAATGAGACACATTACTACACAATCTTTGCATAAAGAGCTTCGCACTGTGGCAACTAGCATGTGGGGTCATCACGTAATCACTGAAAACATCAGACAGTGTAGTGTATAAACCTTTTAATGCTCTTAAGTACACTAAGAACCAAATTTACGTCGATTGAACAGTAAAATATTACTATTAAACTCTTTCCTTTTGTCGCAATAAGCAAACCAGTTCTTGAGTTAATTTATCCACCACATCAAAGCTACGTGGTTCATCATGGGAAGGACAATGAAAAGGCATATACTCAATGGTAAAGTCGTGAGGAAATTGTCTTACAACACAAACCCACTTTAAGCTTCGCGTAGCTTGATATCCCATAGGGAGAGTATTCGTGAGGGTTGGCATCCGATATAACATCTCATGCAATCATCTAGAGTATATTAGATTAATATCAAGTGTTGATAACTTCATTACCGCACAGTTTGTTATTCACCGGGTACCTCTGTTATAGTTTCAATAAAATACCTTGAAAAGCTATTAAAGAAACTGTTCGAGGAAGAACATATCAAGATGAGCCACGACTAAAGGAAGCACGGACGGCTAAACACAATTTTGTCTAATCAATCCCCTTCCTCAATAGATGTCATCAAATTGGCTGATTAATCGATAAAACTCTTTCGCAAGGGTAGATCACAGCTCAAATGACCATTTCCTTGTACTTCTCTCACCTCTGATGGGCGGGGCATGCGTCGATGACGTCATTAATCGGCTCCTGGTGTAAACAGATTGGCGGCTGTTCGAATTCTTAATTAGTACTGACACATATACACGTACGTGTGACTAAACCTATGATAAAAAGGTTATGATACAGTGACATCCTGCAACGAACGAAGTATTAAAATACATTGGCGACACGTCATGCCGGCTATATTTATTACACGTGAGTCCTATATGGTGAACTGAGATATTATACTAGCTTGCAACTTTTCAGGTAACTGAAGCTCCCCCAAAAGAAGGTAAATAGATTTTCTGTGTTTATCTGCAAGTCAGCTGCTAAACCGACGCTCATTATCATTTTCAGTGACATCGGGAAGGATTCAAATGATTCTGCAACAAACTGCATAAATGATTTGATGTCAACAGATGACATTAACCTAGCTGTCAAATAATTCGGTTAAACTTCGTAAGACTTCAAACTGAATGGTAATTAGTTTTCCGGCATGTGTTAAGTTCGCATCTGTCGTCACAATGACGTCATGTAGGTCTACCATTAACACCTAAAGAGCTGCTGTGTTGGCTCAAGTATATTTTATAATAGTTTATTCAGCTAAATGTTGAAAAATGAAGTTCTGAAGGAAAATAAGCACAAAGGTCTCTGTCACTTATGATAAGGTGTAATTGTTCGTTAAATACTTTACTGAGCTTTATGCTTTACTTCACTTTAAAAACTAAATCGTTTATTGCAATTCAGCAATGTTATGTTTACGTTGATTCTTGGACAGTTTTCTAGATTTGGTACAATGGAAGACGTGGGAGATATATTAAGGCCATTACAATTAAGGCCTAATAATTATTAGATATGGTTCAGATATGTATAGCTGCAGCATAGGTGTTATTGCTGACGGTCAAACTGTCACACTTTTCATTAGCTGCGGCATTGCTCATATAGGTGACGATTTCTTAAATTTACATGCGTTAAGTATTGAACAATATATCGACAATACCGACACTAGCGGAAGTAGTTTTAGCCATCAATAGCTCACCGTTTATACACATATGGGTACAATATATACAACTGAGCGTGGGGAAACTTCGAAATTGGGTATAAGTGAATAACATTTCGAAATTTTTGAAAAGAGTTTGCGTCTTCCTCTTGATACTTTTCTCACGATCATCAAACTTTATACGATGACGTCATTAATAATAGAATATTAATAGATAGTTAGATTAGATAGTTAGCGGTGCGAAAGATTTACGTAGATTTTTGTCTGCGTTTTTCCTCCCAGGCGCAGTCACCATGAACATTCATCTTGGATTTTTCATCGCATGGACTACCGAGGAAAAAAGCCTGTGCATGTTGACATAAGAATTTTAGATAATTTAAGATTTTATGTCAAATTGCATTCAACTGTAGTACTCACAAAATTCAGAGTTTCATTCTTTGTATTTCCCGTGTTTGCTTATTTGTTTTTTACCTATCAATTGTTGTTGTTGTTGTTGTTTTTTCATCATTTTTTCTTAAAGTTCCGCCGTCACGGCGGTATAAATTGCTGTTTATTCTCTGTAGGATGAATTTTTTATCGCTTATTTCGAGACATTAAGTGAAGCATATTGAAAATACTGAGGGGCCTTTAAAGAGAAATAAGGAGAAATTAAATAAATTAAATTAGATAAATTAAATAAAGAGAAATTGTTTTTCAGAAAAAGAAAAAAAATAGCATTTATGTACCCAGAATAATATCTTATTGGAAATATAGTAGGACGATGGTCTCCTTCATAAACAATGAGTTTCTCACAGATAGAAATTAAGTGATTTGTTGCTCAATAATAATTTGTTCACCAAAACTTTCAAAAATCCAAATGATGCATCTTCTGTAACTCATTATATGCGTGGTGTTTTTTTTTTGGGGTGGGGCGGAGGGGAGGGGGTTGAAGCATTCGCAGACGTTTATTGGTTAGACTGAATGGCTTAACAACGTGACTAAACCTCTCTTGTCTGTATGCAATGGTGATGCATTTGAAACTCTCCGTTTCGCTTTGAAATAAGTTCCCAGTGGAAAATTTACATTTACTGTATTTTACTTTACATTCTCTTTTAATTTTTTTCTCATACTTTGTCTTCTGTTTTTTCTTTCTTTATATTTTGTCTACGTCATCTTGCGTCCCCTTTGCCAGCATAGGGAGGGGCGACTGCTTCCCCCTTGATGTGGTACTCCTTTGCCTTGTTGGTCTCAGAAAGGTAACAAACAATAATACAAACAAAAAGGAAACACAGCAACCTTCCTATCGTACATCAAAAGGGCGACTAATACATTGTAACATTACCCTATAGACTCACGATTATGTTACTTAAATATTCCAACAATTTTTAACATGAAAGTAATATTAAAGAACTTGTAAAGATAAAAACAGAGGACAGAATTACTATACGAGTGAGAAAATTCATCAAATCTCGTTTCTTGAAGGTATTTCTGAGAACTTGCAATGCGGAACTAGGTCATGGGGTTGTTGACACGAGCATGAGCCCATGGCAGTGGAGTACCGAAGGGGGTCTAAAACGGAGTCCAAGAGAGTCCCAAACGAGGTACCACTGAATGTTGCTTTCGGCAACTTTTGGTCCCCCGTTTTAGAGTCCCCCCCCCCCCTTCGCCCCCGCCGACAGATGTCACCGTACGCTTCCTGTTCCTGAGAATATTGCTGGCGCTTGGTGTGTGCGAGTGCACGATGGGAGACGACATCTAAAATAAATGAGATTTACAACATTCAATATTGCAGGCTGATTGACATCATCTACAAAGAACCGCCAACTGGTCCCATCACCCCGAAAAAAAATCCTTAAGTTTTTCGAATGCTATTAACAGTGTTTATTTGATAAAACTGATCTCTCAGGTGAGAAATGAAACTCACTCGAATTACACCAGAGGCAATTTATAAATTCTACTAAAAGAACTAAAGAGAACAAAAACAGCTTTCATCTCCACTAGCGTCGGTAATATAACGCACGCGAATGTTATGCTACCCACGTTACGCCAGGCTTGACTGCTGTTCTTTAGTGTAAACCTTCTTTATCTACCCTCACCCTACACCATATCTTTCATTTACGTTTCCAACTCCATGTATTGACTTGTTACATGGACACACTTTACGTTTCATGTTACCAGAATATCTGTAGTGTCCGACCACGAAGTTGGCAGCGACGGGGTCATCCTCAAATTGATGTTGTTGTGCAAAAGATGTGAGGGACATTACAGTGAAGATGATGGTCTCGGGGGGGGGGGTCATAAATGATGCATTGTGTTCACATAGTAAGTAGAAGTGAAGAATAGTGAGGAGGAAAAAGATTTTAGGGGGTGTATGTGTGTGAACACATCAATAACAAGAGGGCAATCCACGGAGTTGCGTATCTCATCGCCAACATGCACATTGATTTCAATGCAGGGCCTGCACATGGGAATTTGTAATAGTTTATTGCTAAGTACTTACAAAACTTTAAGTTAATTGGTTTAATAGTTTGCAAGACATGCTGGAAATACAAATTTTTGGGCAAAATTGGCCTGTTTTCTCAAAAATCAGCAAATTTCACTCTCTTTAAGTACAAAAGTGATATACCTTGAATATTTCATTCTCATGTAAGTTTTTGCAAAATTTTGCATTAAATGCTCAAATACTTCTCAAGATATGCTGGAAATAGCAATTTTGGGGCAAAATTGGCTTTTTTTGTCTAAAAAATCAGCAAATTTGAATCGATTTACCATTACAGTAATATTATGTTGAACAATGTGTTCTCAGGTAAGTACTTACAAAACCGTAAGTTAATTGATCTAATAGTTCTCAAGATATGCTGGAAATACAAATTTGGGGGCAAAGTTGGCTTTTTTTTCTCAAAAATCAGCAAATTTCACTCTCTTTACCATAAAAGTGATATACCTTGAAATTTTTCATTCTCATGTAACTTTTTGCAAAATTTTGCATTAAATGCTCAAATACTTCTCAAGATATGCTGGAAATAGCAATTTGGGGGCAAACTAGACGTTTTTTCTCAAAAATCAGCAAATTTGACTCCATTTACCATACAACTAATACATCTTGCACATAAGTTGGCATCATGCACAACCTTACCAAGTTTCAACTTAATCGCTCATATGTTTTTCAAACTCTTCTGGAAAAACCACAATTTGGACAGGTCCGGACGCACACGCGCGCACGCACCCACACACACACATTGGCACGGACACGTTTTCATTTATATCACCCAACAGGACCCTCCTGTACCCATGGTCACTCTACCATGGGGTATCCCTGGGGTGTCGCTACTCATCCACTCCAAGCGTTTCCTTGGCAACCATTCTCCCATGGGTGCACAGTACAATATATAGCTCCACTAGCTAAGTGACTACAATATCTCATCTAGCCCCTGTAGGGCGATGAGATAAAAATGGGCAGTGCGGTACAGCATTAACAACGAAAGCCAACATAATTATGCACGTTATCAAATTTTGGCAGAAAAATATTATTGAACTTATACAAGTCTCTTGTAAGACCACACCTTCACTGCTGTGTACAGGTTTGGAAGCCTTGCTTGAAGAGGGATATGAATTTCTTGGAAGGAGTGCAACGAAAAACGACTAAATTAATACCAGACATGGAAAACATATCTTAAGAAGAAATAATGAAGTCACACAGGCTGAGATAAATGGCAATGAAACCGCGTCACATACCCCAGGACCTCGTTACATTTTACAGTATCACCCAAGAAAAAAATGGATATAAAATTGAGAACTTTGTAGAGATCATATACAGAAATAATAAAACTAGAGGAAATTCTTAAAAGAAAAAAAAAAATAGACTAGCAACAGTATCGTTAGAAGTGATGGAACTCATAATTTATTACAGGAATTTGGAAAACCTGGGATGAATTACCGGGTGATATTATAACAGTTCCAACACTGAATATTTTCAAGAGCAGGTTGAAGGAATGGTAGGATGTCTAAGGGCGATTAGACGAATACCTAGATGAAGAAAAGTGGATTGCCGTTGAGGTACTCAATCTGCAGTAGAAAGTAAACGGTTGCTGTTAGTTCATTGGACCTGTGGCCTATACACTAACACATGAATGGTCTATCTTCGCGAGACAATTTTTTTCAATGTATTTGACAAACTAAGCCATACATAAACATACGGAAGACATCCAAAATGATATGTATCACACTTTCGTATTTCACGAACGACACTACCAAAGAGTGAAGCGCATGCGCTATAGTAATGGCCAGTAATCCTGTTTTGTCCTAGCCTGGCACACAAAAGTCACGGTATAGTTTTAGGCGATCAAAAAGCTATATAATAAGACTCCTGGGAAGTTGTTGATTTTTATAGGGAGACAAGAGACCATAATTGTATCAAGGATTACATTGGAACAGGTGTTAACTATGGCAGGAAACTTTCTTATTGTATACAGTGACCATTATCGCCGCTTTCCCATCAACCAGTATTATTGTTATAGCTGCATTCTACAAACAGAATATAGGAAGTTCTTCATCATGTCGTGGAAACATCTACCATAAGTTGGAAATCATTCTCTTACTTATTGTTTTCGGTCAGCGATCATGATGATCCTTTGTAAATATGGAAAGATCATTATCTGATAAATTCGGATGTCACTTAATCGCATTATTAACAAGAATTCATCCAACTATTCGAAGGATAAAGAAATATATATTGCACTGAATAAGTCGAAGAACAACAAAAATCTAACAGAAATTATTTAGGAGAAAGGCGGACACTCGAGAGTACAAAATAGGCATAAAGAGAGGGAGAGAGAGAGAGAGAGAGAGAGAGAGAGAGAGAGAGAGAGAGAGAGAGAGAGAGAGAGAGAGAGAGAGAGAGAGAGAGAGAGAGAGAGAGAGAGAGAGAGAGAGAGAGAGAGAGAGAGAGAGAGAGAGAGAGAGAGAGAGAGAGAGAGAGAGAGAGAGAGAGAAGTGGAGAGTAGGCGCCAGAAAGTGTAGCACGGCAGTTTCTTCAATCGTATCGCGTACAGGTTACATCGTGTAAAGACTACGGTACAGTTATTTGCGTCCCTCAAAATGATCCAACGTGATATAACGTTTGTCAGTTGCAGTAGCATCATAGTTCTTACACAATGTAACATTTTTTTTTTTACTGTTTCGAGCCACTGAATTGAAATACCAAATTCAATCGTATTAGGTATGATAATAGGCGCAACTTTTTTCTCATCAGGGAAGAGTATAAGTTACAAAGAAAAAGGTTCTATATATCAGATTAAACACATAAATCCTTTACTTTGAAACAAAAATATAAGGTAAAGGAAATAAGAACTTCATGAGTCATTTACTCGTCACTGAACTTTCGCAAAACCAGTACACATTTGTCCAATATTGGTTACAATATGCAACAAAACTTACTTAGTCTTCTGTGTTCATTGTTTGCAATGACTATTATCAGGCTTTTTTTTTTCGTTTCAAATTAAATATTTTTAACACATTGTCACTCTCAGTGGCAACGTGGTTGGGAGGGGGAAAGCAGGGATTTTTTCGGGAAAAGTCCCAAGAGTAAAAGCGCACATCGGACAATGGGAAGGCGATTTTTGCGGATCTAGGGATTATTTCTATCCAAAAATCTTCTGCTACGCTCCTTGCCGACTGATAGTGGTGCTCCGCTGGGTTACTTTTTTTTTTTCACAAAAATGTAGCTATAACGCCAGTGATGACGGGCACTACGTGAGCTTCGCCCGCTTCCAAAGGAAGAATACACCACTGGACACTCTATGCATTCATTGTTATGCATTTACCAGACAAATTAAGCAGAATGCACATATGCATTGAGATTTCGATGATACAATTATGAGCATTTTTTTCTGAATCTGACATTATAGCATTAAGATGTGCCACAGAATACCACGAACTATCAAGACTTCATGCGAAATAGGAGCTGTGTATAAGCTTCATTTTTTGAGATTCATCATGTTTAATTGGCTTCCACAATTTGACCTTTGTTTACCTCAAATGACCTCTGAATTCCACTAGAAAAAATAGTGTCCGTGTACTCAGTGAGATACACGTTGATACTAAATATGAGATCAGTCCAAGTTTTCCTTTTAGAGATATCGTGTTGAGCCCTGTTGACCTCAGATGACCTTTGACCTACTTCAAAGACAATAGAATATTTGTACTCAATGAGATACACCTACATACTAAATATGACATCTGTCCGAGGTTTTCCTTCTTCAGATATCGTGTTTGCAATGTTTTCCCATTTTGACCTCTTTTGACCACAAATGATCTTTGACCTCCACTAAAATCAATAGATACCTTGTACTCAATGTGGTGCACCTACATACTAAATATGAAATTTATCCAAGCTTCCCTTCTTGAGATATCTTGTTTGCAAGTCTTTTACAATTTGACCCCTGTTGCTCCAAATGATCTTTGACCTCCACCAAAACAACATGGTTCTTGCACTCGATGTGGTTCACCTATGTACCAAATGTCAGATCACTTCAAGCTTTTCTTTTTGAGATATCGTTTTCACAAGTGAGGCGGGGCCTTGATTACAAAGATTACGATAATCATCGAAACCAAAAAACCGGTTTGTGTTTGATCAGACCTGACGAACGGTAAGATTTAGGCCCACATTTAGTCAGGTACGCTATAGGCTACTCCAAGGACACAACATTATTCGACGGTGTTTAAAAGAGAGGTGCTCAAGAGGGGACATAAAAAAAAACAAAAAACTTGAAGGCTTATCTGTGTAAAAAATCTCTCATTGACTGTGGCATGTTGTAAAACAGTGACGTTCAAAGTGGTCCCTACAACCATCGGAAGGGGAGGGGGTGGGGCTTGGGTAGTCTCAGGTGGGAACTAAATCTCATAAGGGGAATTGGGGTGGACGTATGTAGAAATATGAAACAAGTGAACAGCAAACATTAGCAAAGTTGAGGATAGTCAGACCCACCTCGTCAGAAACATTGACGTAATGCTGGACTGCATTTAGGTGTGTGGGTGTGTGTGTGGGGGGGGGGGGGAGATGATGTGGAAATGCACTGTTTGGAGCAATTGAGGGTGATATTGTTCCAAGTGCAAACTTTTTTTGGGCAATGTGCTTGTGCGTGTGTGTGTGTGTGTGTGTGTGTGGGGGGGGGGGGGGGATATATCGAGTAATGCCTAATGTCGAGGGATCCTTATATCGGTCTTTACATATGTCGTTCACTTGTTGTGTGAACGAGTCGAATATTTGAAGGGAGAGCAAAAAGGTAGTTTTTATCCTTTTGCGAGGGGTGTTAGTTATATATCACTCTAATTAGACCAGTTCTTTGCCATTCAGGAGTTACATTCATTTGCAATAAGGGGGTGTTTCTGTTGTTGCTGCTGTTGCTGTTGGTTTTTTTTTTTTAAGCAAGGGTAGAAACTTTCGTAGTTGTGCGTCGTATAGCAATTGTATACATCCCTTATACGCTACGCCTGAAAAGTGCGACCAAAAATGTACATTCATGTTTTAGGGTTATTTAGTGCTACAACCTGTGTTACCTTACGGTGAATAAAAGAGACCAATAAAAAATCGCAGAGATTATCTCAAAATCGTGAGATACGAAGTCTTGACTAAAATATCTTGACTTCTTGTCTCAGAATTTTGACTTATTTATCGCAATAGTTTGATTAATTATCTTAAAAGTTGTGACTTAATTATCTCAGACGTTTGAGATATTATCTCAAATTTCGATTTGTTATCTCAAAATTTTAACTCATTATCTCAAAATTCTTACTTATCACCTCAAAATTTTGCGATAATCTCTGGAATTTTTTATTTCATTATTGCAATTTGTCGGATATCGTAATACCTCCTTTCTCCAAGACATTAAAGTGATTAGGTACGTATGCAAAAAGTAAAACATTGAAATTTTATGTCCAAAAATTTGGTAAGGCGTCTAATTGCACCACTCACACAATTTGGGAAAATAAAAAGGTTTCAGGTGGTTAATTCTACAAAATAATTCAAATTCTTCTTAACATATAACGACAAAAAGTTTATATTACGATATTGTACCGTAGTGGTTGACAGTTATTCAAATCAACTGTGTGCTTCTTGAACAAGCCAATTAGAAGTGCACTAGTATTGAATATTCAGTTAGTCAAAGCAACTCCGTATCACGGACCCCGCAATGATGCGATCAGTTTGTAGGTTATTTGGAAATACAGTGATTTCTTTCACCAAATACTATTTCCGGATACCGACCACGCGTAGTGACACGATAAGTATTATGTTTTTCATATGGCCAGTGAGACCTATGTTGTTGAATATTCATTATCTAGGACATTTATACAGCCAATCCTCACATGATATCAGGCATGTTTTTGCCTTCTCGAGAGGAAATGATTTGTAGGAAGAACCGTTAATTTTCGAATATGATTTCTTTCTTCTTTTTTTCACCATGCCGATCCCGTTGCTTTTCAAAGTATAGTAACTGTCATTTTTGTTCATTGAAAAAGACGTAGTTCGTCTTTGTACAACCTCCGCCTACGTCAAAAAAAAAAAAAATCAACAAAAACGTAAGATAAAACTCAGTCTTATCCTTCTGCTGTATACACACGCGTAATCACTTTAGGTCGGTGATTGTTAGATGTATATTATGTTGTAACTCGAGGATGCCGAAAAGACTAGCTTACAAAAGCCCCGCGCAAAGCTGCTGTTGAGCCAATGTTTTGCGATATCAGGATGTGAAATAATTCAATCACCGCATCAACCTCTTGAAGCCGTGGTACTTGGTAGATTTAATGATTAAACAAAACCCCAAAATAACTTCCCACAGGTTGTTAGCCTATACCACAAAATTTACCACGGTATGACCACGTGGGGAGAACATCCACTGAGTTCGTATGTTAGGATAGCGCTTTGCCGGAACTTAACGGCTACAGGATGCATGTCCACGAATTTAGAGGTATAGGATGAGGATATAGATTTCTGTCCACAAAGTAGTCTAAAAATTGTACCAGTTATCGCCACTGAGCGAGTTGTTCTCATTGGTTGGAACGACACCTACATAGCTGCATACCATGAATATGCACAGCTAACGCCACCCTCTCATGTTTCCCGTAATCAGTGTGGAGATATGTTAATGACGATGGTAATGATGATGATGATAATATTAATGGAGGTGAATTGATGATGGTGATCAAAAAGGTTGGTGGTGAAAATGATGATGATGCATGATAGTGATCATAACAATAATGATGATGATGCAAGAGCAATGGTGATGATGATGATGATGATGGATACAGTGCTATTAATAATGATGATAATGAAGTTAATGTTCATTAATAAATATGCAGATCAGTATTAACAGCCAACTGAAAAAAAAAAACATAGTACAGCTTTGTGATTATTTTCAGAATCAGTTTCACAGCGAACGTGCTGTTTACTTTACAATCTCACATTCTTCGCATGAGGTTAATAATTGGCCAGTAAGACACGCAACGTTGAATGATGAGACTTGTTTTTTTTTTTACTGATAGTGCTCGGATAATCCATAACTTCCTGTGATCCAACAGTGTGAATTACATTGTCACTCTAAATGAAGATCGTTCAATTATCAGACTTGACGTAGAGGAAACTCTGGTACATTATAAACAATTTAGAGCGGGTGAAGGTGAACCCACTTTGTAAATTGATGGGTAACTTGGCACGTCTCCTGAACACTGTTAATTACGGCTACCCGGATGTCATTCATTTCTCTTGATCAAAACCTCAAGGTGCAGGCGTTCACCTTCTTGTTTGCGAACTTTGTTATTGACTCAGAAATTTTCAAGCAAGTAAATTATACTAATGTCATCGGTTTCGAGCTCAAGAGATGTCTTCCACAAACGCTTTGTGCCATCTCTTACTCTTTCCATGGAGCTACTGTACCCAATAGGAATTTCAGAATGAAAAACATCCCATCATTCCTTAAATTATCATAAATACTACGGCTACGCCTTTCGACGAACTCACAAAGAGTGACCCAGTGGATACCTGTTAACGTAAGATCGGAGTCCGCCACTTAAGTTGAAAAAAAAAACAAACAAAACAAAAAACAAACATAAACATGATCGAAATCATTGGCGTGCTGGATAGCTGGCATGTCATGACGTCACTCTTGTGATTAACTATACACACTGGTGCAGAGTCTGCTTGGAAGAAAGTTTCTATTCCCAGCTGCTTAATTCCACTCTCTCTGCAGTAACATATGTACTAATTGCTGCTCTCCTAGAAAAGAGGTTACTCCTCTCATTGATCACTGAACCAGTAGACTCATTTCATCTCGTTTTTAGACCAGTAGACCGTTTTAATAATGCACACAACATTAAAGTGAAACCTTTGTTTTTCACTAGCCCCCCCCCCCAAAAAAAAAAAAAATCGGTGTAAGTCAATCACAGCCAGTGGGACCACCTAATATCATGCGAGGACTGGCTGGTGTGACAAAAGTAGATGTGAATATTCATTAAACATCATTATTTTTTTAACTCGCGTTGCTGAAAGTTACAGGGAATGCTTAGTAATGTCGTCGTTGATTTGGATGTGGACAAGGGAAACTTGACAGATGAACAAGAAGAAGACGCAGTGTCTGTTTTTGAAGGAAAAGATACTTTGGTTAAATTTCAAACTGGATTTAAAGAGATTTTACATCCAACATTGTCCACGGTCAATGCAGGTGAATTCTTTGAGCCCACCTTATCAGACTACAGGCAGGGGGCAGAGTGCACCCCCCTCCCACTGAAATTTTGGGGATCCGATGGATGATGTAGAAAAATAAAGGACAGCGAAAAAAAAAAAAAACGAGCAGGGAGG
The DNA here is from genome assembly GCA_021234535.1 of Stichopus chloronotus. Taxonomy (NCBI): domain Eukaryota; kingdom Metazoa; phylum Echinodermata; class Holothuroidea; order Aspidochirotida; family Stichopodidae; genus Stichopus; species Stichopus chloronotus. The sequence goes on from CM037836.1 coordinate 26,263,434, forward strand.
GATGATAAGTTGACGGAGTTGGGGAGGGGGAGACTGGGAAGCTGCCGGGATCACAGATGTGAACTTTTTATGAAAGTCACAACTAAAATGAAACAGATTGACAACAGAATTGAAACAAGGTGTTCATAAAGGTGTGAAATTGTTGATTCGAGGTATCGATTGGCCAAACACAGGCATGTTCAGTGCTTACACGCAGTACACGAGTGTGCGGCTAGCGGGATGGAATGCCGCAAATGAACGGTCGGCATATTTATTTCATGCAGGACGCATTCGCAATATGCCTTTTCGAACAGTCAATTAAAAACCTTGTATATTAATAATCTGATGGATTCTAGAAACAATGTTCCTTTATTTTTCCAATCCTTACCCTGAATTAAAAAAAAATCCCCGAAAGGATTGGTTGTCAATGCCAAGTAAAAGTATTGCCAATACAACCAGTATTCTGTCATATTACTATTTAGAAGCACATTAATTCTACTACTGTACTTAAAAGTATGTCAATATACTTGATGGTACGTCATTTTCAAAAAGTTGGAAATGTTTCACCACGGATGCATGCAACAAGCTCATGTTTTGTCCGGGCAAAAAGTCAAAAATTCTCTTGGACGCCCCACGCCAACTGATAGTGGCTCTCCGTTCAGATAGTCCTCAGGGCACTCGATCCCCTTCAATACTTTGAAACCTTTATTTTAGGTTCCTGGGTGCAGGTGTCGCAGAAAGGCAATTTTGCAATATAATTGGGCAACTAACAGTGTTATGCAAGGGAGAGGGTACCCCACCACCTTAAACTTCTCCTCATGCCACGTTGGCCTATCTGTGGACTGAATGATTTGAAATCCTGGCTTAAGCCGTAGTAGGGAAACACCCCTCCAATTATACCCCTCCCCCAGGGCTGCTGTCAAAATTAATCACGATAAGTCGATTTTGCCCCATAACAAAAAGTCTGACTACGCCCCTGCACTTATTTACCCACTAGTACAATTAATCGAGCACATAATGCTACAAGGGAATAGCAGATGTTACCTCGGAACCAGTTCCAAGAATGTTAGCGTAAGCGGCAGAGACAGTACTGAAGGCAGATACCAGCCAGTCATTTTCGACCCGTGTCAGGCCTGTCTCAGCGAAATCCTGTTTCTACCAAAGGTACATGTCGCAGAAAAGGGTGAAAGATAGTCTACAGTACTGTTACGGTGCTTCGAAACATTTTGTTTCCATCGAAGGAAAATAGAACAGACTATAACATCCATTTCTGTAACATTACGCAAACGAAAATTCTTTTAGGATGCTGCATAGAGGGCGCTATCTCTCTATCGTATAAGATCATAAGATAGATCTGGCCGCAGATGGTGCCTTCGACCGTCACAGTGTATATTTCTCTTCGTCACTTATCATCGACTCAAACTTGCCGCCGAAGCATTTGAGTGTCATTAATTTAATCGTCGGGCAGCTACATACAGCAACATCGAGGCCTTGAATGACCGAATATGACCATACGATCCCAGGTGCACCGACCATAGTCATTCGTAAGAGAGTTGAGGAACTAATCATATCGAACAGTGTAGCACTCTTTAAGGCCTCTTTAATACCCTCAAGATATGTCTTCCCGATAGATGCAGCATATCCTGTAGTGATGATTAAAAGTAACATTTCTCACGCAATGCCGGTAATCTGAATGACAGTATGGGGTCACTGGCATAAATATATACGTAGATATATGTTTATATTTTTGGACCATCGTATACGGTTATTTAGACGTTGAGAGGCAGGTTCCAGTTTTGGAACAATCTCTCTCTTTCAGGTACATCACATTCTTCTTATCTCATCTACCCAACACCAGGACCAGCGAAGCTGGGAGTGGAGAGAAGGTATTAACCGCCCAAAGGAAGTCTAGATACGTGCCCTTTTTGACAAAAAAGTGCCTTTACTACACGCAATGATATTATTTTCAGAATGCTGTTTAATCCCCCTTTAGCTGTACTTTCAGAGTGCCTGTTTAGACATGTTAAGACCTGTTTAGACCCTCCAACTGTGAGAGGGCTGAGCCTCCCCTGCGGTGAATCAAAGGTTGATCAAAACGATGCACGTTTGAATGTGTTCAGCGACAAATGCTTCGAATGTAGCAGTAAAAAATGTTTTGTTTTATTTTTTTTCGTTTAGCCCAATATGTATTGTAAATGCTTTTTGGTTCACCGCTTCAGTTTATTTTATATGCCAAATCAAAGACAAATCGAAGAAAAGCATGACTTTAACTAACAAGTAGTATGAACAGTGGCGGCGCCAGAATGTCAGACTTGGGGTGGCAAACTGGGGGCAGAGGAAAATGTTGGGGGGGGCAAAGACTTTCGCGCGCAGCACGAAACCGAGCGCAAAGCGCGATGCCTAGCGGGTGGGGTCCAGGGGCCCGCCTTAGGACCCCTGGTGAGGTCCAGGGGCAAAGCCCCGGTGGGGGTCCAGGGGGCGAAGTCCCCGGAAGTTCTGAGGTTTTAGCATATCTCTGGGTGGTAAATTAATCCCCAAGAGAGGTATATTATTTATTTTTATAGTATTTATTTTTTTGGTTGACCGTACGCCAAGGTTCCCAACTTTTTGCTTTGGGAGTACCATTTCACATTTACGCGGTACCACCGAGTACACACACACACACATAGGCTACATACACTTCCATTCCATTCCTATATTTAGGAAAACAACGACATTCCTATATTTAGGAAAACAACCACCTACCCGCCCTTCCCATTCCAGAGAAAATTGGTCTGACCATGCTGGCCTACTGTTGCAATGGCTACGGGCATGATATGAAAACTGGCAGCCTGTGTAACATAAGTTAGGCATTTATCAATCATGGTTCCCCGGAAGCTGTTCTTATTCTGTCCAATGCCAATACATAGTTTTGTGATTAAATTAATTTTGGATGAGTACAAGATCTGATTGGGAAGGGTGAGAGCAACTGGGGGGGGGGGGCAAGGAAACAATCTGGAGGGGCAAATGCCCCCTCATGACCCCCCCCCCCCCCCCCCGTAGCGCCGCCACTGAGTATAAATATATCCCAGTAAGGTTTGTATTCTGTAATTGAACTTTTGACAGGACTACTTGGCACTGTGACTCACCAAGCAAAAAAAAACTTCATGGATTCACTCGTAGGTGTACAAAATGTAACTCACCGACAAACTCTTGTTATGCGTTACAACTTCAAATGATTGTGTCAGATTTTTTTTTTTTGCTAGTGTTAATCCTTTGTAGAAGATTGCCGTTTTATTAAGACGTCAAACGAGTTATTATTGTATTTCTCCTCTTCAGTCTTTTCTGTTAATTTCTTTTGATTGCTTGTTCTAAATTTGTAACGGCTTGATGTGAGAAACAAACTTAGCTATTCGAGAGATTATTCCGTGAAGGAATGCCCATTTTTCCATGTGCATGGACGTCAATCCTTAAGTAGGGGACAGGGCACAGGTCCCCCACTTTATGGAGAGGTGCCAAATCACGTCACCGACGTACTCATGCACATTTAATTTCCTCCGGGTTCTAGTTATTGCCCCTTTTCAATCAGTATGCCCCTTTAAAAGCAGAGGGGGCAGCCACGGTGGCGTGCGCTCAATCATATTTTGAACCAACCAAAATAAATTTACTTCAAAATCTATGTAGTTATTTGTAGGGGCGGGTGGGGCGTTAAATAAACAGAAATCAGAATGCACACATGCATTCTGGTTTCGGTGATTTTATTATGAGGATTTTTTTCTGAATCTGACGTATTTTATAGTTTAAACCATGTTGATCCCAAATAACCTTTGACCGCCACCAAAACAACAGGGTCCTTGTACTCAACATGGTACATCTACATACTAAATATGACCTTTTTAAAAGATTCCCTTCTCGAGATATCGTGTTTAAAAGGTTACAAGGTTCTCACAATTTAACCCCTGTTGACAATTGACCTCCATTTAAATCAATAAGGTTATTGGACTTAATGTGGTACACCTACATACCAAATATGACATTTGTCAAGCTTCCCTTCTTGAGATATTATGTTACCAAAGTTTTTACAATATGACTCCTGTTGACTCCAAATGACCTTTAAACTACTCAAAAATCAGTGGCGTATTTGTACTTACTGTAGTAAACCTACATACTAAATGACATTTGTCCAAGCTTTCCCTCTTGAGATATCGTGTTTACAAGTTTCTTTTACAATTTGACCTCAAAGAGACCTTCATAGATTATTTGCTGACAGTAAGCTAAAAAGCGGATGGGTTCAGGCTGGGGTGGGGATGAATCACAAATCAGTTTACATTCGCTCATTTTGAATCAAGTGCTCAAGCGACAACGATAGCAGTGGTCGTTTCAAGCGAAAATTTGCCTGTTAGGTAACTTTTCATTGGTCTAGTTTTTCATGTTTTGAGTAACTGCATTGTTATTTGCCATGTAGCACTTACATGTGAGAGGCTAGAGCACCGTACGGTTTATCTGACTGTACAAAGTTTGCAGACTAAAGCAGCCAGTTGTGATCACTTCTTAAAAAGCTGAGAAAAGTTCCGTTCAAAAGGATGTGTTTGAAACAATGACATCTTCAAGAATAGTTTTGAAAGGAAACAAACTATACCATTATGGTGAATGGTAGTTTTATGGAAAATCAGGGCCTTTGCGTCCTGTGGGGGGGGGGGGGGAAGGTTTTTTCAAACCTCTTCCAAAAAGGTTGCTAGACCGACGATAATCGGAAAATTTGAAATACCATTTGGAATTTTTCATATCTCAATAAAGCTCAATTTTACGAGATAACAGATGCTAAGTACCAGATGGTGTTACCTGGTTCCTATGGTTACCTGGTAATTGAAAATATTTTTCAATAAATCTGAATACTATTCGAATTTCTCATATTAAAGTCTAGGAACGAAGATAGACTGAGAATCTGAAATACCATTCGGAATTGTTTATATTTCAGTCTAGTACATGTAATGACTTCAAAAGACGCCAAATAGTGCATTCACGGTTACCTGGTAGGTGGGAAATTTCTAAAAAAGTGAATGGGGACACCTCCTCCTTACAACCCTCAAAAAGATTTCTCAAAAAGGTAAATAACCGCTACTGTTAGAAAGTAGAAGCTATTGTTATTAACTTTCCTGTAATTTAAGCGCAGCTGTGATAGGCTAGTGGTACATTTGTTAAGTAGGTTTACAGTTCAGATGTTGTCTGCAGTTTAACATTGACCTTTTGTGGTGGTAGACAACATGTACACATATTGGAAAATAGTTCATGGCAGCAGTAAGGCCTATCCCTGCAATTTTATTTGAAAATTTCCCTTTTCTTGTTTTTAATCTTGTGAGGTATGTGTGAAACAGACCATCTGGCTTTTTATTTACCCCTTATAACTAATGTTTCTTACAAGCATGAAATGCTGCAATGGTGATAGTCAGGTTTAGTCTGATATTTGAAAACCTCACAAAGTATTCCTCAGATTTTTAACAATCAGAAGATGACAGAGAATCTTGCAGTCTAGTAGTTCAACTGAAAAGCAAACCCTTCAAAGTTTTAAAGACCAATATGAAAAACTTACTGATTTTTTCAAAGGGAATACAGGTGGTTTGTACAAACTTACAGTTACTTCACAAACCTCCACATTAACCATACCGTGAGGAGTTAGAAACCACCTTTAAGCAAAAGTGTGGATAAACACAGACAATTCATGAATGAGCCAAGTGAGTTTGGTAGTGTTTCCGACAGGTCCAAAATTTGGATCCAGGTACCCGAAGTCAACAGTCGGTCGGTTAACAGGGTAACCGAAAATATGATTTCTGTCAGCCTACGAGTTTGTTGTGAAGTCATAATACATTTTGCTTTACACATTAATATGACACCATGGTTCTAAGTATCACATGACAAGGACATATTCTTAATTTAGCACACATGCTTAATTTTGTCAACCATATTGACATACATGAAACTTTGGATCCAGGCAGGAAATTTCAGACTTGGGTCAGGACACAGTCGGCCAGGTACCTGATGCAAACTGGAGTTTGAAGTCAAATGTTATTAAGTAATGGGTAATGGCCAAAGTAATGGGGAAAATTCAATTTGAGCTGTATTTTCGGTCCTTTGTAGAGAATGTCTTGGCAAAACTTTGACTGTCAAGCCAGATTCCACACATAACTTTTGGTGGGTCTTGTTTTTCTTGGGGCATTGTGATTATGGTGTAATAAGTGTAATAAGGGTCTATGGGTAATAAGGGTCTATGTTGTTCTAGGGGGGTGGGGATTTTGTGCACTTAAGCTCAGAAGAGCTTTTGCAATCAATCCTCTTCCTAATTTGTAGTTGTTAATATGTACTGAATTATTGTGTGCCAGAAGTTACAACTGTCTTGGTGTAAATAAAACATCTTTATATATTATAGCCTACTTGCCAATAGGCTATGGAATGATACTAATCAAAACTGCTTCCAAAGAATGTACATAAGTGTCACATTTTTTTTTTGTCAAGTTGGGGAAGAATCAAATAAATCAAATGAAAAAAAGGAAACAATGTATGTACATAGCTTAATTGGAGGAAGACAGCAGACTTACTGTTCACTATCTCTAATCTAACTCACTGCTAACTATTCTCCTTTATTTGACGACGTCAATCCAAATTTTAGAAACTTGTTGTAAACCCCTTAAATATTCCCCGAGCAAGTGAGCTCTACAAAACTTCTGTTTTACAGAAAAAAGCTTACAGTATCACAGACTAGATAACATCCCAAAACTAACCCACTCGATGGAATATTTTTAAGTAAAGATGTTGTAAGGCAGCAAATAGAGAAGACATATTTTGGAAAAATACACAAAACACATTGGGATGTATTACCCTAATTTGAGAATGTATTTCTCTTCATCCTCTGCAGAAACAAAATACAATGATTGAGTCAAAACTGAGACAGATGTTCCTCTCAAGTTACAACGATGGTTGTGATTTAGTTCATTTGCTGGGCCCTCTGTTGTAGCCGGTGTTCATGCTGGGTTCCACCACTTGGAGGTTTTCGATCTTGTCAAAATCCTGGAGGGGAGAAATGTACAGATGAAATGACTGAAGACCGGGAACATGAAGAAGTAAACAGCATTGACTGAAGATTAGCTTCCTTTTCTTAGCAGCTGTGCAAGTTCCTACACCAATGTTAAGTCTGAATGGTATTCCATCTGAACACAATCCATCTGGGAACGATTTCCCACACACTACCAAAATGACTGGAGAGCTGCCTCATGATAACCTCAAATTAATCTGGGTTAATAATTTCACTTATACATGCTATGAAACAATCTGATTAACCAAAGTTGCTGGAATAACTTGACAAACACAAGATTCAGAAGGGCTACAAGTCTACAACAAGTGGAATTTAGGTGCTTTCGGTTTGGAAATGATGAAGTTGTATTTCATTGCACCCATGTAATGTGATGTTTAGAAGTGCCATTTCAAGGCGGTGGAGTACCTAACAATTGCTACCAAAAATATGTGAACTTCCAACCTAACAAATCATGATAACAAGGTCAGGCCTGGTGTCACCGAGTAAGATGATACTGTACTCTGCAGTGTCCAAGAGCAAAGAGATATGGCAGGGATAATGCACAGTAATTCAGTAAAAGGGGTGTTCAACTGATAAACTCAAGTTTTCGCTCAAAAAAATGAAGTTTATCAAAAGTCCTGTTTACTGACAGACTCTGTCTCTCCCTCAATTTAGATCTGTTTACCAAAATACAGAACTTTGCAGAAAACCTTGTTCTACCTTAAAAAAACTGGGTTTATCAAAGGCCCCAAGACCATTGATGAACCCTGTGTTCTCACTCTATACACTCTGCTCATTGAACCAGAAAGTCAAGGGACATTGTGATTCCTTGCCAATATCTCATGTTTTTCCAAACACATGTATACAAGCACTTTAAACAAAAGCGGCCATGGTAGAGCGAAAGCCACCATAGCAAAATGAAAAACATTACACAAGAAAATGTAAACCACAAATGTAAGCCTCATATGAAAATTGTGCTACATGAAAATGATAGATGTCATCTACCTACAGTGGACTACCAACACAACACCTTTGAAGTTCAAGGACCTTTCCCTTCTTGAGATACTATGTTTACATGGTTTGAAAACTATGCCTTCTATGGACCTCATGTGACCTTTGACCTTCCTAAAAATGACAGCCATTATCTACTTATTAAGTGCTACCCATGATAACACTTTGAAGTTCCAGCAACATTCCATTACTGGGATATTTCCCTTTGACTGGTTTTCATACTTTAAGCTCTGGCAACTTGAAATAACCTTTAAGCCCCATGAAAAACATGTGTTTTTGTGTTTACCAGCCAGAGTGACACACACATACATGCCATCACATAGATTCCTCACCAAGGAATCAAAAACCATGTGTTTTGGTTTAAACCAGAGTTTGTTGAAAAACTGTGTTTATCGATTTATTGCAAACACTGTTGCATACACAGGCATCTTGATTTGTTCTCCTTCAAATCCCACCTGGAGACCAACATGACTGTGGCATGCTTCCTTTCTTCTCCATTCCAGTAATTACAAGGTAAGTATCCAAATATTACAATGCCTATTACTTGAAACCCCCATATCAATCAACAGTGATGTAAGAACAAAATTGTTCAGCATTCTCCGTGCACAAAAAATGAGGTCTTCTCCAAATGACAATTTTAAGTGAATGGACTGACAAAATTCCTTCAGAATCTGTGATATTTGTGCTATTTAGGGAGGATGACCTTAGGTCCAATTTTGTCTACCTCTTTACAGGGTTTCCTCTGGGTTTTTCAGAGTATGAGGCGGTGAGGGCGAATTACTTGACGCCGCCATGAATTTTGGGTTCAAATCCATACTTAGTAGGTTCTCGAAGAATGGGTGATTCTAGGATTTTGACCATGATATAAACAGCGCTAGAAAGAGTGTAAATCTCCAGGAGGGTAGTCACAATATAGTTGGATTTTCCGCCACTTAATGGCGCCGTAGGCGTCATTTGACAGCGAAGCAATTGTCATACCAGCGTGGGGTCAATGGGCCTGCCATAGGGCCCCTTGAGGGGTCCATGGACCATCCCGGTAGGAGTTCAGGGTGCACAGCACCCGGAAACTCAGCGATTTTAGCGTTTTTAGACGTGTACGAATCATTTGAAATACATGCTAAATTTCAACTCTTTAAGTTGTAACGGGTGAAAACACGATAGTCCTATCAGAAAAAAATCATTGATATTGCTTCAAAATCAAAACGTTCTATGAAATGTTGCACATGTCATGTAGAATAAACTGTATTACATACATTTTTGAAGTTGAAATGTCCCTAAAAGTTTCGTGAAAAGAATCACGTAAGATTGTGTGCAGCCTTCCGAAAATTTTAAGTAATCATATCCTAACACAGTGGGTGTATACTGAATAGCCTAACCACCCTGGCAATTCATATTTCCATATTACAGGGAACAAACCGACATTTTGTAAGTTGCAGGTCTCAGAGTTTTATTGTTTTGTTCATTGATCATAGTCACTTTAAAATGTTTAGACTAAAGAGGTTTGAAGACGCAGACTATTGGTTTCGTGAAGGGTTTTGGACATAGAAATATACGTTCATTTTTGTATTTCTATGGGTTGCGATATGTCCGCTAGCTGTCATTCTGCAGATAATTTGCATATGCAGGCAGGCCTAAGGCAGGCCTAAGCTTATGCTTTTAAATTGACATTGAATGTAGTAAATGAGGTATACGTAGAATCCTCTGGAAACATTTGCCAACATTGTTTTTTTCACATATGTAACTTGAAAAATATTGACCATGAGTAAAAAATAAGTGCATTTTATTACAGGAATAGCAATTTACTTCAATTTTTGTTGAAGATTGAACGTGGATGGGGCATTTCGGATACACATTTGAATGGATTTATTTACTAGTTATTTTCGGACGTAACTATTTAGGAAACCACATGTGTGATCTCTACCATTCTGTGATCGAATGTTCAAAACAAGTTATGCATGGTATGTCCAAGATAAACATGGCCAGAAGTACAAAAACGGATTTCCCGCGAGACACAAAATTTCCCGGGAAGGAGCCTAGTGCTTCCCGACTTTTTCCAGCCCTGTGAAACACGCGAGGCGGTAATAACGGTATTTTTTGGTGAGGCAGTCTTAAAAAGTTGCGAGGCGGCCGCCTCCGGAATTAAGTACCAGGGGAAACCCTGTCTTTATATGTATGAAGGTCGTAAAACAACTATTTCAACTCAAAGTGTGACTTTAAATTTGGCAGAGGAATAACCATGAACATTCCATGGTGTTTTAGTCTCATACAAACAACAAAGGCGGAATACTTTTGAAAAAAATCTTTAACAAAACATTCTCCCTTATAAATATAAAAAAATAAATCATACATGGCAAATACATTGCCAATGATCACTTCAGTCCATCATGGGAGGGGGAGGGAGAATAAACCACCAAGCAAAGGAAAACTAAGGTCTAAAATCACTAACCAACATCTTCAACATGTCTTTAGTGTCTGGGTCAACTTCAATGAGATCACATTCCAACGATGACACATCTGGGACGTAGTTATCCCTCCTCTCTCTCTCTTCCTCTTGCAGTTTGATGGAGATACCACGGACAGGTCCCTTCTGGATCCTCTTCATGAGGTGGGTTACAAACCTATGACAAAAAGGGGGAAAAATATCAACGTAAATTATGAGCTAGCCTGTACAGTAAGTGGCAAACACCTGATAGACACCAAACCAGCAACATGTTCAACATGATGACGATCTGAGGATACTTGGGACACAACACTTTCTGCATAATATAGTGACAAGACCCTGTATTAGTCACCAGGATTTCAGATGAAATGGCAATGAATCTTAAGGTACCGGGCTGTCAAAGGATAGAGGTTAGAACCAAACATAATCTGCACTGAGATTGCACAGGTTGAGAACCAAAACAATTTCTGGGGCACCGTTCACATGGTTAATACGCACAATAAAATATAAAACTTTGTAACACTCTGTGCTGATGTACCAAAACACAACACCTGCTGCTGTGTTGTCCAAATCACTCCTCCTTCCCAACTCCTCAACCTCCCTTCCACTCCATGGAAGGTGAGCTGCAGAGGAAGTCATTTATCACACAATGCTATCACATAGAGGCCAGCCCAAATTTTCATGATGATGCTGCCATACTGTACTGAACATGATACCAGCCCAATTAACAATAGTTCCATGACTTACACAAAACTACCTCAGTCAAATGTCAAAGTCAAAGGTAGAATTACTGAGGTATCTGATCTGGCTTCAATTCACCAAAGCGCTTTTCACTCACAAATGAATGTGAACAAGAAGGAAAGGCTGAATGTCTTATTTACAATACCAGCGAAAGTTTCAGTGAGAATGTTTTAACTTTTAAACTACCAGCAAAAATGTCAACCATGACAACAGTTCTCTCCAATGTTCTGCACCATAAGGTGCAAACACTGACTTTGTTGTATCCTTTGACCCTATTCTTGGTTCAGCAAACCTTTGACAAACTCTTGTTTACTAAAGTCTGGCAAACGTTACACCCAACATCCTGCAATAGGGGATCGATAAGTTGAGTCTACTTTGCGGCTGTGCGGTTTCCAGATGGTCTGGTTACGGTAACAGATCCCTGCATTGAGATGGCAGGATAACAGTAATGCAGGAAGACTACCATTCACTCCTCCCACTTTGGTTACAACTCTAAATTACATGAAGAAACTATGTAAGTCCATGCTGCAATTCAGGACAATACCACACAAAATCTCTAATGGTAGTGCTTTGTATGTTGCACACTTCTGAATAACTGTACAATTCCGGTATCTTCATTGATTTGGACTATTTGATTACAACAAATAAGGTTTTGAACTCCCCATGTTATACCTTTAAACCTACATATAATATAAAGTAACATTATTTAAAGCAGGTTGTGTCGTTTGATGAAAAAGAAGTAGCCCTTATCGTTTAAGGGAAAAAAGGCGTTTGTTTCACGAAAAACAAACAGACTTTCAAAACCAATGTTTGTGGACATAGAATGATAGGTTATTCAAAATAAGGAAGGACAGTAGTCTTTTTTTCAAAAACTAAGTTTCCCACAGATAGAGATTCAGTTGTTTGTTGCCCAACAATAATTTGTTCACCCAAACTTTTCAAAATTCAAATGATGCATCTTCCCTTACTCAACACATGCATAATGTTTTGAGGAGATGAAGCTTTTGCAGATGTTTATTGATGAGACTGAATGGTTTGACAATGATTAAGGCTATTTCTTTGTATGCCATGTTGGTATATTCTAAACGCCCTATTTCCCTTTAATATTCTATCTTTCTCTCTCATTTGATACCAATCTGGAATACACCATCTATGCACTGTTTCTTGCGGAAGAAATTTCACTACTAAGAATTTCAATTACAGTGGAAAGGAGGGTGATTCAACGTTTCTCAGCTAAAAATTTAGCAGCACAGGGTTAGATCTGACAATATATCGATATATCCGGTATTGCACTCCATATCGATAATATCGATGTTGATTTTTGCTTCTACCAATATAGATAATATTGATACATAGCAGCAACAACTATTGTGTACCACACACTGATATAAATTTTTTTACAAGTCCTGAATTATTCTGGACTAGGGCCTCAATTTTGGAAGGAAGATTTTCTACATATGTCTAGCATCTGGCAATTGTGTGTGTGTGTGCATCCGGTCTGCCTTTTGGTCTTGTAGCCAAGTTTTGTGCACTAGAATTAACTAATTAACATAGCACTAGAGAGGTGTGTTTTGGATGTAAAATAACTGTTTTCTTCCAAGAGGGTAAGTATTGTGAAAAAAAAGAGAAAAAATCTACTACCAATAGTAGTATGAATAAGAATTCTAACAATCTTTTGATTGTGTTAAACTGCTAGGCCCTACACTAATCTAAGGCTAATAATTAACTAGGCTAATATTACTAACTGAGCTACCACACAACCTAGTCCGCTAGACCTGAAAGTAAGGACCATCACTAAAGCCATAGGCCTAATTTGAGGACTGCAATATCATATGACAAATATGTGTTTATTAAGGGGCATTAATTGGAGTAAAAGGGTACTTGCTGTTTATTAAAGGCACTCTTTGACAATGTCTACTGGTCCATAAAAGGTGATTTCTCTCATATGCACCTATTTTGCAGAAAAACCTATATTACTGATATTTTGCTATCGATATGTAGATGCTGACTTTTGTCAAAACCGACGGACCTTCGGACAGGGTCCTCTGACAAATATACTGCACTTCTGTGTGAACTGACCACAACAAAACTCTTCTGCAAATGTGTTTTTTTTTATTGGGGGGGGGGGGGATTCGGCAATATTTAGACAAAGAGACCACAGTATGCTACTTTTCATAGCCTTTGCGACTATAGGAAGTAGAACCATTTTTTTGGTACACTTGTTGCAGGAATAACTGTTGCAGGAATAACAACACGACCAATAACTGTTGCAGGAATAACAACACATCCTAATTAAAACAAATTGTAAAATTAGTTTTTCCACACCATAAGTAGATTTTCACTTCACTAAATGCTTAATGAAATGCTTTCTACACATTCAAATGATGTAATCTACCCATTTTATCAGTGGAAAATCACCTTCCAATGAAGATTTCACAGTCTACTGCCATGTGTATCATTATGCTGATGTTATCCTATTCTCAGCTATACCATGCTATCCCTCAATACACCTAAGAATGTAAGCTGAGCGCCTTTGCTTTCTTGTTGTGTATCCCAAAGATTACAGACGAAACATGAGGTCACCTTACTAGCGCAATACTCTTACTCTTTCAATTCATTCTCATTCCTTTGCAGAAAATAGTTGCATTTTTTGTGCACTACAAGTCAGAAGGATATGTCTCGGTACAAATAAAGAGCTGAATACCAAGACGACGAAAATCTTAATGGTCAAAAGTTATTGAACACCTCCAGCCAAAATCTAGATAAACAAATGCACAAACCACACCCACTAAAATTGATCTAAAGATCTGAAAAGTTACAACTTAAAAAACTCGACCAATCTCTCCACCACCCATTGTGTATACCAAGAGGCACCAAATGCACAATAAGCAAATTAATACAGCTGCAATACATAAATGGCTTTACAATAAAGTGGGAAAAACAAGAAAACCCAAGGAAAAAAAAGTTACTTCTCTGCACCACTGAGCCAAAGTAATCTTGTTCTTTCCCTAAAAAAAAACTCACCCAGCAATTTGATTCCTCAGTCTCTTACTGGGAATGATTGCAATTTCTTCACATACTCTCTTGTTGGTATGAAAATCCAGCGTCAACTGGGTGTAATACTTCTCAATGATGACCCTTGCGGCCTTCTTGACCGTCTTAGTTCTGACGCGTCCCTGGAAGACATAAAAAGAATTATTCAAGTAAGTATGCCCACAGAAACAAATCTATATAAAACTTCCATCATGCGTTTGAATATACATAAATGGTTTATAAAGTTACAAAGTCTTTTCTGTCATGCTTCCTTTCATTGTTCATTCAACATTTATTTCTTTCCAGGCCTAAGCTAAGCATATTCACCATGCAAAATGATACCATATTCAGTTGATATTACATTGTTCAATCTGTGCAAATGTTGAAGGCAGAACTGTTTTGATTTACCACATAAGATGCCGCCTTTTATTCTTCGGTATCATTTGTTCAGTGTATGAGTAGCTTCAGTTAGGTCATTCTACTTATCTATTTGTGTGCCCATACTATAACTAGACCTAGCCTGTTAAGGCCGCTTCACACTCCATATCACGAGCACTACTCAGCTGTTGGTTGCAATAAACAATCCACATATGGTAAAAATATATTCATCTCATGGGATAATTTCAGCTTAAATATAGCACAGCAACAGAATTGAATTTCATTCAACCTTTATGTCTCTGATTAGAAGTCACACAACTGTTATGGACCTGAACAAAAAGAGCGGTTTAACGCTTGCGTATGATGAAAACATGAGTAACCTATTAATCACAAGTGTGCATAATTTTATGGCATTGAACTAGTACCATGGCAGACAAGACTACACAGTATCATAAAAAGGCGAATACTTGGACAGTTGTGGTGTCTCAAAGAGCATGCTACAGTAAATAGATATGCACTACGATGGTTAATCATGTGATTAAAAATTACCACGAAAATATTTCTTGTGGTCTTTACAGCTACACACAGTCTACACTGTAGCTGCCATTGTATTTGTGCACACTGTAACTGTCTATATATGTACTTATATGCTATACACTGTGCGGTGTTCGTTTTCACAGAAGGAATGTTGCTTGGCAACATTCTAGGCTATAGCCTTGGACGCTATGATGTTCATTCTACCGACAATTAAAGGCTGTATTGCATCACCCTCAGCTATATTTTTACCTCCCTGAAAGGAAAATTCTCAACTGGTTCTAAGTTACAGTACTCTTAGATTGCCAGCAAATTTGAAAGACGCACAGGGATCCATTGTTTTGATTACACGTGGAGGAATGTAAGACAGGCTGAGGGAGGGACTAGAGGTAGGTGGTTGGGAGAATTGAAACTGTCTGGGGTGATGCATTACAGCCTTTAAGAAGACCCTAGCAACAATTAGATCTTAAACTGTGATTTCATCTTGCTATATAGCATCAAGTCTGAATCAATAGTAACGCAGTAACATACAAGATTGCTATATTCTTCTCATCTAGCTATAGCCTTGCTAGCTCACTATCAAGTATCATGGCTACTGGAGACTTGGAGTATGACTCTATGCACCAGCCAGTTTGTGATCTACCATTTTATATTAGGTTTAGGCTTAACTTAGTTTCTGCAGCGTTACCATTAACAACCAACGGGAAGGCCATTGAATTATGCAGATTATCGAACTACGGCAAGAAATCATGCGCTGCTATGATGAACCCAATGACCAGCGGGACCAGCCTAAGTTGAATAACTGCAATTGCAAACTGTTTTGCTACAGCCTATGCCTAACGTTACAGTACGCAAAGACAATCCTGATTGGGGTTTGATATTTTAAGATCATAACACCACTTCTACAGTCGTCTACTGGGCGACTAAAAGGCATGGAGGTTATGTTAATTACGTTAAGAGCGATAAATTGGACTTGGTCATTCTGATGACAACTTGATTTTTAAGATATTTAACGATTGTAATTTCGCATATCTAGCAGTCATACCATTTTTGGTAGTGGCACAGGGAAAAGGAAGATGGTGGTACTGTGTATAGTCTAGCTTGATCAGCCGTTTGCACTGTAAGGTAAGGAAACAGTGAGTGTTGTTATGATCGATAACACATGTACATTTATGCCTTGCTCCCTAGCCCTCGTTCGATTCGTTGTTCACACCAAACTACCACTAGACTTGTAGCAGTGAATCATGTGCCATGATACAGCCACAGCCTTCCCCGAGTAATCAAGTAGTGCAATTAGTATTAGCAATAAGCCGATATGGAGACGGGTAAAAGTCGAGAAAAGTCTCAAGTCGAACGTCTTCAACATACTCGCAAAGTTTACAGGTTGGTCAAATTGATTCTCGCACAATTAAATAGTTCAAGTTAATGATCTCCCACATTGGCACACTCTTAAGTTTATCTGTTTATAGGCCTTACTAACCCTTACTCCTTGGCCTACTCCTTAGGCTTTCCTTGTTAGTCTGAGTGCAGCTGTAATGGCTAATCCCTTGCTATGTTACTGTCAACCGGTGTTGTTGTGATATTATTTTTTTTTTGTAATTGGTATTGTGAGCACCTTTCCTTGAATTGCCTCACTAACGTAATATCATCGGTGTAAGTTGAAACAAAACACAGCTGAAGTTCCTGAACAATGTGTAATTCTGTAAAACATGGAAATCTTGGAACATGGAATCATGGATTGTGTACCATACAGTATAGTTACATTGTACAGCCTAAGTCTAACATTTTGGCATGACACTTTACTGCCATCGTGATTAAGCTAGTCAACTCAAGTTAGATGCAACAAAGTCTCATAATTCCCGATGTTGTAATGTCACAAAGAATACCAAAGTCAACCCAACCAATTAAGTGTAAAAATATTTCCATATTTGACAAAAATGATGGGGCCATTGCAGGTGCCAAGGGTCCAATGTAGGCTTCTTGCCTTAATTGGAAATGTCAGGTCATCAAAGTAGCTCAAACTAGTCTAACTCTCCAAATAAAACCACATTCTCACTGTTATTACAAGGGACAAAATAAACATATTTACATTGCAATTTGTGATCCATGAAAGCCCAGTTTGCAAACAAATTTCAGACCTGCCAACCTGTACATTAGAAAATATGGAGATCTACAGATACAAAATGTTCAGAGATTAATAAAAATTTAGGGAGAATGGTAAGTTTTGACAGAAAACAACTTGCCACAGAGAGATTGAATCATCATCACACACATGCATAGCACAAGTTGCCCATGTAAGCCTTTTTCCACATACATTGCAGCTTTCTTACAAAGCAACCCAGCTGCTACTGGTGCAATTAGCACTGATCTACCGTATTATATGACAGTTAAAAATTGTGTAAACAATGTGATTTTCAATGCACTATACACTCATTTTCGTTTATTTATGGCCAATTTCTCAAATGCAAGTCTTGTGCTAACTGTTAAGGTTATTTTCAGAAATATAACCTGAAAAAAAAAAAAAACTGGGATATTAGATTAAGTTTGGGTGGAAGATCTCTGAACACAAACCAGGAATCTCCCGGTAGAAGCAGGAGGGTCGACAGGTCTGAAATTTTGTGTAGGTTTTGCGGTAGTTGCCAATCGCTATTTTCTCTGGTCCTACACCTACAGTAGGCATGCCTGAGTTTCTATCATACTCACAAGCTGTGTGGACAATGGATGGAGAAAAGTTATGAAAATTTTGGCCAAATTTAGATTTTACGAAAGAGCCAAGTGGCAGAGTCTGGACCATCGTTTTTAAAGTACTTGTACATTCCATTGTTAAAAATTGCATGTTCGAGCAGTTAAATAAAATAAAGTAAAATGAAACAGTTCAGTAATGTTTTGTGTTTATGTTTTTTTATTTAATATTTTGTGTCATATCAGGTCATCACTATAAAATGCATATTCAACCATGTAGACTCTGCGGAGGGTGGCGCTCTGTATATAGTAGCGCTGTTGCCACACACAATATGGCTGCTTTGTTGCATCATTTTTTAGATGTAGCACTGAGCATCTAGGTATATTATGTCTATGATTGAAACGCGTCCAACACGCTGTGTTTTGAAGTTAACCATAGTTTGTGGCCACCATGCTAATAGGCATTAGTATATATCCTCTGCAATGTTCAAAGTAATAGACTAGTTTAGACCAAGCCGAAGTATCAATAACACTAATACTGAAAACCAAAATGCCCAAACACATTGTGATTTTGATGATGTAGCTATGAGTATTTTTATGAATCTGACATATTGCATAAGCTGAGCATGTAAAATGACTTAGTTTCAACAGTACCGTATTGTGTCACACATTGAGGTGTAGCAACTAGCAACTGCTATACAAAATGACTCGTGCTGACCCCGGGTGATGACTGATAGGCATCATGTACTTAGCAGGCTCAATTTGCTTACTACATAAAGAAATAAATTCATGCTTCCTGCCGTGAAAGATTGAGATTCAGTGACACATGGACCATTGTGACCCAAATGTCCTTTACCAAATATGATAGAATTTGCACTCAATATACACCACTACACCTACACAACAAATGTGATGTCAGTGCAAGCTTCCCTCCCTGGAGATATCATTTTACACAAGGCTTTCACATTTTGGACAACTGTTCATCCCTAATGACTTTTTTTTATCTCCCCCAAAATAAATGGGATAGCACACTTATTATCAGATTTGTCCAAGCATTCCTTCTTAAGATCATGTTTGCAAGGTTGATCCCTCTGTTGATCCCAAGTGACCAGTCTGGTCCTTGTACTCAGTTAGGTATGCATATGAGGTCTGCCCAACCTCTTATTTGTGAGAAACCATGTTAAATGCTTTTGTTGTTTGAGCCATGAATCACCCAAATGACCTTTGACCTTCACCATATCGATAGGGTTCTTCTCTTTGATGTAGCATACACAAGTATCCAAAGATACTATAATTCCTATGTTGAGATATCATACCAACAAAGTTTTCAGTGTTTGACCTCTGGTGACCTGAGATGACCCTCCCCCCTCCCCTCCTCCCTGAATCCAGCACTGTGCATTGCTACAGTGTGTGAATTACGTTAATCCATGTGTACACACAGATGTTATTAGAGTTAAATACTTAGGACGTACCAGCTTGGTGGTGTGTGTTCATCTTGCAGTCTGCAGGTTATTTCCATTGCTTATGTGGAGCCTCTGTTCAAATCCTGTCGGAGCCACGTAAAAATTTTTCTGGGACTTGAATTTGCCAGTTCAGCAAAGCTATTCACAGTGGACTCACTGGGTTATAAATCCAGGAACCTGAGCTGGGCAAGTTCTCCACCCCTCTCAGCCTTGTAGAAAGTGGCTAAAATCTAGAGGATACACTGTCATCCGTCAAATGCAGATTTTGAATGGTAGTCCAAAGAGCAGATAAATGAGTTTTCATTGGGATTGGTCGGTTCACCACTGCTTTGTTGATCTCTCAACACTTGTGGAAAAGAAGAGGTGAATCTTGGCAGTGTTCATCCATGATCAACATGGTAGGTGGGTCTTTGAGGTGGCCCAAGAGGCTTCCGGATTTTGAAAATCTTTAAACTAATTTACTGTTACTCAGACTCTTATCGCATAGTTTTGTTCAAGTTTTGGCTTCAATAGACGGGATATGCTATGTATACTATGCTAAAAAGCGGCAAAGTTTCTCAGGCTGAGATTGTCAAACATAGATGGGACCTATGTGATGGCACTGATCTCATGCTCACACCTTCCAAAGAGAAATGTGGTGAGATAAAATCAATTCATTCTCAATAAAGACTATTAAAAATTTCCTGTATTATTGTAATCATTGTACTGGCTTCATCTTTGACATGCTCTCCCAAAGCATGTTTTCTGTAAAATGGTCTCTGGCTCTCTGCATGAGCATCTTCTAAAAATAACGTAGCAAGATCAGTGTGTGTCTTTTGAATATAGGTCATGTTATATATACCCTCAACCACAGTGTGTGGTACAATGATTAGCAAGGAGCATGTCATTTTAGAAAATCTTTGAGAGAAATTCAGAGCAATTATGTATTTGATGAATAAAATTTGAACTGTGTGTTTTCTTTGTATTTGCAAATTAATTCAGAGTTTTTTTCTCATCATCTCACAGGGCAGCACAAGACTTGAACACTAAATTTGAGAATGTGATGCGACAGAAACAATCGCACAAAGTTGTCTTTGACAAAGATGTCATTGAGATGCGTAACAAGTAAGTTTCAAGGGATCTTCCATTGTGATTGATAGTTTGTTTTCTGATGGCTTGGTTAGGCTATTTTATTTTCCAACAAGTAAACATAAAATCTTTCCCTTTAGGTTCCCATTGTTTGGTTTACATTTCTCCAGTGATGGGTGATGGCAGAAAGTTGGGGTGCAGAAGGCAGTGGGATGGACAGGGAAAAATCTAGTGTTCAAAATTTGCACAGCTGTTTTAGAGTTTCTTTGGTATTTTGTCACAAAATCAGAGAAAACTCTTAATGTTGCATGTACAAAAGCTGCTACACAATATTCCATTTTTGCAGCAATTTATCATTTTGTGTAGTAAAATGAGATGTGATACCAGATAAATCATTCACTGACGGAGGGTATGAAAAGTGAGGTAGCATATTTTGTGAATCATGACTAGTAATTACTAGTCCTTAGCATTATTCCACTGAAAGAATTACTGGAATCATATGTGTGCAAATGTTGGTAGCCTTGCAGTTGTTGAAAGTTTTCATTTACACCACATGTTTGCTATTTCAGGTTAAAAGAGTACAGTGAGAAACTGATCTTTCTCAACCCTGTTGACTTTGGAAGAAAGGCGGAGGAACTTCTCTGGTGGAAAGTATTTTACAGTGTTATCAGTGCTGTGAAAAAGAGCAAAAAGGTACAAATGTTTCATTCAACATACAACGCAACCCAGTTAGCAAACAACTTTGATATTTTACATGCCTGTTGTCTCAACCATAAATCTGAACCATATGTAACTCTTTTTTCCATCAGCTGATGTAGCAAAAGATAACATGAATTGAAGTCAGCTAATTCATCCTATGCCTAGGTCACATACTGTTGTTCAGCATTACTGAAAGTATTTCTCATACGTAGTTAAAGGTCGGGTGACATGCTTCCAGAAAAGAGCTCCCTTCATGCAAACGTTACAAAGTAAAACCCTGAGTGAAAATCCGTTGGAATTTTGTTTGTATCTATTACCGTTTTTGAGATATGACTTTTCAAAGTTTGAAGCAAATGCAAAACAGATGATGTGGAGTGTTGCACAGTGTCAGTTTTTCTTTTGTTAACTCTACATATTTTGCCTCTTAATTACTTAATTACTGAGTTTCACATTGGTAAGTGATATCGATATTTTTGAAGGAGAAAATACATGTTTCCAAAATAAAACCCTCTGGGCATATAGAATTATCAAATGACCTTGAAATAAAGGTTACATAAACAAAGGATTAACATAAGACAAATCCTAGGAGTCCCTCCCGTGACATCACAAATTTGCATATTTAGCTAATGTTTATTCATGACACAGCTGTGAGACACTAATTTGCCTGTAAATTTGTCAATTTTTGACGGATTTTGACGCAATTTGAGGCTATTTTCAACATTTTGAATGCCTAATGCACCCAGTACCTCAAAGTGTCATTTTCATGTCACCAGACCTTTAAACATCCACTACTACTCTGTACTCTGTCATCAAGATTTTCAACTTAAAAAATGTAGTTTCCTCCTCTGAGCATGCAAAAGAAAAACCACTGTACAAAAATTAATTACAATGTACAAGCTCAGCTCTGTATGTTGTCAACAAATGTAATATGCAATTAGCATAATCACAAATTGCATATATTTGCTAATTTCTCAACCATTGTTACATCCGTCCTCTCTCCAGCATCTGCGATCCGGTAGCAACTTCGAATGTGCCTATCGTACTCACCTGATGGCAGCGCAAGGGTTTTACCATCACTTGTTGCTGAGAATCCAGAAGGAGTTTAATCTACACCTGAGCTGTGCTGTCGACTTTGTGTATTCACCAACTAGAGATTGGGGTGTTGGTCAGTATGATGTTATACAGTGGTCATTTGTGAGCCACCCCTTGCATTGTGTCAGTCGGGCATGTTTATGCTTAATGGATACGGCAAAGCCTAGTCTTGGTAACTTGACAGTAAATAGAAACCAATGAACTACACTATAGGCTACAATGTTCTAACTGCATGATGATTACTTAAAGATTCAGTATTCTCGTTAGTTGGTTTACACACTGACGCACAAACAAGGAGGAAGCGGCTTCATCTGGTTTGTGCAGCCAGAGGATGTTGTATGACTTTGGTAGGTCGACGGTAAACACGATGAGTACATTATTTGAACTATCGTTAGCCATAACTTGGCTCAAAGAGCGTATTTTTCAATTGATTGATTGCTGTCTCTTATCTGAATTCTTCCCCTGTAGAGGAAGATTTACATCCAGAGAGCAACAATCCAAGAGCTATAGCTTGGGCAGAGAAAGCTTGTCATAGATGTCTAATTTACCTTGGAGACTTGGGTTAGTAAATCTGTATCAACTGTGAGCATTACCGGCAACCTGCGATGTTTGTAGCCCGTCATATTTGTACTTTTCTCTTTGAGGCCAGCTTATAAAATATAGGTCGATATAAGTATCATGAAATTTTGCAAAGTTTACTTAACAGCATCTCTTCCAGTGGGATAACAATATTGGATGTATGTGTATCGCATTCGTTCTTCTTATCATAATTGTGCCTTTCATGACATCAAATATTGGAACGGAAACGTGGTGGCCTATCGGTAACCCTTGCATCCACTGTGTGCATGTCCTGTACCATTGAGCCAAATATTGTATCACAGAACACTGTGTTAGATGGATATCAGCTACCCAGCTCAGTGGTGGATGTGAAGATTGAGATTTTCCGTTCACTGATTTAAAGGTTAAGGCAATACCAGATATCCCAGAAATGTTAGTCTCATTGACTTCAAATAATAGTCATTATTTTTACACCTCATTCTAAGATATCTTATCCAGTGTTTCATAGTGTCCTGAAAACTATTTTTGGTTCCTTGCTGTAGTAAAGGAACCTGTGCAGTCACTGTGGCGTATGTAAGTATGTATGTATGTGACGGATGAGGATGCGAGATGTGTTACGCAATAACTCAATAGCTAAGTGGTGAATGTTTTTCAAAGTTGGTGTGTATGTGTATTATATTTAGTAGATGTGCCCTATTGTTGTTCGTGGTGGTCAAAGGTCATTTTGGATCACCAGAGGCAAAAAAGTGAATTTCTTTGAGTTGTTGTAATTTGTGTCCATTGTTCAAATGGTGACATAATTTTAGGATAAGATATATTGGTAGGTGGAGAAAATACAGTAAGAGTAATCTCATTAGTATGATAGGGTCAAAAGGTTGGAAAGTGATGTTTTATTGATATCTCTCCAACAAAATATTTTAAGGGGATGGTGTAATGGAAAATTTTGTTTGTCTATTTGAAGTTCTTATGATAACCTCATTTGACCCCACTTGACCTCATTTTACCTTTGTGACCTTTCTGTGATGCGTGGATAGGTCTGGTTAAGACGAATCAAAAATCCAAGTATACTACCCTACTGCTATGATGCTCCTGCGCCAAGTTATTGATATTTTAGTGAAAACTTGATGTGCATGATATTAACTGCAGCAGCACTCAGGTTGTGCTGGATACAGGCTTAGTGTATACATGTATGCACAGGAATGCATGTTGTTGTGCAATTGCTTCTGCATCTATAAGGTACACACACAAAACTACTGTATTGTACTTTTTGCAAATGGGAATGGAGTAATTTTTCCATCCACATCATCAGGACCTGGTTGATCTCAATTGATCATTGCCCCCTTCCTAAAAAAAACTATGGTCATTGCCCCTGCCCAAAAAAAACTCTATGGTATCAGCAAACTTTGATATAGGATAGAAAGGCTGCTAAATGACCTTGATTTTTACCACTGCTCTGCAATATCAGACCTCCTTATTTGAGATTGGGTTTAAAGTTAAAACATCTTCATCCGAGGAACCAAAGTTCCCTTTGGCTGTTGTCAGTGGCAATGATTTCAAATATCACAGACATTTTCTGCCTTTTCTTATTTTTAGCCCGTTACCAGAAAGATCTCGATGGCCTTCACGTCCATTTCATAGCAGAGCGGTACTACTACCAGGCTCTGGCATTGAATCCAGAGTTAGGAATGCCCCATAACCAGCTGGGGACATTGGCAGGGAACAGCCATGAAGGAGTAGATGCAGCATATCACTACATGAGGTGGTAAGGCATAAGAATAATACTTGGCATGCATGCATCTTGGTGGTGTGGACCTGCTCTATAGGCCAGGCAGTTGTAATGTAACATGAAAGTGGAGATGGCAGACTACTGAAAAATCACCCATCTTTATAGATTAGGGTTGAAAAAACACAAAGGGACATTTCCATGAAGAATTCAGTTAGGTGTGTGTTATTAAAGGGATTAGCCACTGAAGGAAAAATTAGGAATACTTTTCTCCTTTTGTTTTTTTTTTTGGTGAAACCATACCTCAATAGCATGTTCTGTCAGGGAGTTATGAATTTTTAAAGAAATAATTTCTTCACAATGGTACATTCCTCAATGGTGAACTTTTGATCTCACCCAGGCACAACTACATGAGTATCCTTTGTATTTCTTCATGATCTTGACTGTCTTAAAAGAAACATTACAATAGTTTAAGAGATGTGACCTTAATTCCTACAATATTTTAAGGTAGGTCTACATACATTTTCACTGGTGTCAAATTTCAAGGTTAAATGAGGGTTTCAACTTCAAAGACAAACAAAGACTTCTTGCAATAATATGCTACTGTTATATGGCATTTTCATAACCTTGAGGCAACTTAAAATTCTTCCTTTGCCACAGAACTCTTACTTCAAACAGCAATATTTGTGTCAGGAACAAGATATTGGCATAGAGTTTGAAATGCCTGTGTTGGACAAATTATTCTCTTTCATTTAAGAACTGCTTCAATTGTCTGTGAAGTATGCCGTCAACCCAATCAAAAATCTTTGAAACATGACAAATACTTACAAGTTTGTGTGCAGACTTTGTTAGTTAATATCTACTTAGAGGCATGACTCACTGGGATTTGCACATTTAAATAATTAAGTGTTGAAAAAGGTGAAAGTGATCATCCAGTTGGAATGATAATGTTAAGATGCAAATCTTTATTCCTTTTCACCTCAGCCCCAATATCTTTTCTGCCACTTTACCAAAAGTTTCCTTGCTGTGTGTGATACAAATTTAGTTTGTATCCTTTTCTCGAAATGATTATCGTACAGATAGCAAAAATAAAAAACAATACACCGGAAGGAGTAAGTTCATATATTAAAATTAAAAATGAACAATTTCACGATAGAAAGATTTTGTTTTATATGTATAATTTAGAATTGTTTAGTATGTCATGCAGTCAGAGGAAATTCCCCCCCCCCCCCCACACACACACACTGGTTGAGTAAGTCATCCCAGTAGTTACTTGACTTACTTATGTATCTACTTTACGTTATTATCTGTTGTATCTACCACTTTTTGTGAGAAGAGTGTGATGACATTCAGTCATATGTAGATTTATGGAAATTTGAATAGTTTACATGGGCATTGCATAAATTTGAGGACCAGGAGAACCAGAGATCTTCCATTTGTTCCATCTGGCCACCTTCCTTTCCTCTCATAGAGACACCAAAGCTTATGTATAAGTATCTAAAATTAATGACATTCATCAATCCTGTCATATTTCTTCATCAGTTGGTTGTATGATGTTCCATTCGAGGGGGCAATAGCAAATCTCGAGAAGTCTTTGGAAAAGAATTCCAAGAGGTTTAAAGAGCTTCCATCGTCCACAAATGCAGACTTGCCTCATGAACTCCTCAGGTATCTATCGTCGAGTTGATGAAATTGGTGAAAACTACAATTATATGTATGTCATGATTTGTAGATTGGGTGTTAGTTTTTCCATTTCTCGATTAGAGACCACACTCTCCAAAAATATGTTGCTGCTTTGAATATTGATAGATCAGACACAGAGAAAGTGTTTATACTTTACTAACTATGAAAATGAAATTATTGTGTTGAACAAATTTAGTTGCTTTGGTGAGAGAAACATTATATGGTATCACTTAATATTAGTAAGATGGATGTCAAGGAGAGCTCGATATTTCACTTAACGTTCTTTCCCAGACCGAGGGACATCAAACACTTCTTAATTCGTTTCTTGTATCTGGTTGAGAAGCTGCAACCCAGCATGGACATCGGCCAGCAGGAGCTGGGTAAACTCTGCCAGTCGACTCTGCAAGAATTTGACAAGTGCATGTTGCTGGCCCAAGAGAAATCTCCACCGGGTCAGGGAGTAGGTCTGATGAGAAACGGAGAGGAGACCAGACTCCAGAATCTTTCAGGCGACATCGTGTTCAAGATATTCAGTCTCCTGCTGATGACGATAACCAGATTGCGGAAAAAAGGTGACACCGAAGAGAGTTACTTGAGTCGCTGTTTGTCTTGTGAATGAAATTTGGACTAAATGTATTATTTTACTTCCCACAAGATCCAGTCTGAGTTGGTAACAAAGGAGTAACCTTTGAAAGAACCCAGACTTTATTGTATCTTACACAGGAAAAAATTCCTAGGGAAAATTCTAGGATGATTTCTATTGCACAGTTTCAAAGAGAAATTTTCAAGTTGGAGCTCTTCTTAAAGTTACCAAAGCATCCATTTTGTGTATACAATTATGGTTATGAATCATTTTACATAATTTTTTTATTTACTGTATTCATTTTTTGATAACTCTTAGGTTCCAAGAAGACCACCATGGCAGTAGTGTGTACTCTTGCTCTGTTTTCTCAACTCCTCGGTCACATCATAGCAAGACTGCAAGCAGAAATTGATGAAATCTTACACCCAAACCAGGCAAAGGATATTGAAATATGTCAGACAGGTATGCCCAGAGTTTACTTCATTTTTTGCATGTCAGATGTCAGAAATTCACTCATGTCTTTGCTATAAAATTTTGTGTCGGGTGCTACAGGTAAGGGAAAGAAAGTAAGAAGAGGATAAATTATATTTTCTATGATCATAAGATTATATCTAGACATAGTAATCCGTCAACTTCACCCCTAATACAATCCATTCAATCGTCTATTTCTTCTTCAATTTTTAAACTCCTCCAATAATCAGAGGAAGATGACATTCCCTCCACCAAAGCCGCTTTGGATTACGCCAGCCCCGCAGATACCCTCACACCTTCCTTGAGTCAAGATGTGGATAGCGATGGGACGGTGAGGCTCGCCCAACAAACCAGCAGCAAGGGAACCAGGTCCAGGAGAAGGAGAAGAAAAGTATGTAATGGTTTAATATTACTTGATTCGTCCAATAACTATGATTTGGTCTTGCATATACTGAGACTGCTATGTGTGCATCTGTCTGATTTAACAGTCTTGCATAGCGTAGCAACAAGTTTTACTTTGTCTTTGCACTGCAGACAACTCCTGCTGTCTTCTAGTCACAGAGTTTTTAGGTTGTTTCAGTTATCACTGACAAATAAATAGTTTTGGTATCAGGTCAAAATTTTGGCCAAAAATAGCCTACTGTCTTGATTTCGATATATACACACAATTTCCTAGTCTCAAAATCTGTGTAAATTTGGGAGACACATTGTGCAGTCAGCTACTTCAACTGAATTTCAATTGAGGTGTTCTCATAGTACAATATATTCATACAGTATGTTCTTAACATTTTAATCAACTATAGTATGTCATCACTTGGCAATCATAAGTCATATAATCCGACTGCAAAGGTATGTTGCTGTAAATATTTGTCATGTAACCAGTTACATCTGAGTTGTTTAACTCTTATTCTGGCATTTCAGGGCTGTAAAAAAGTATCAGAGCAAGTGAATTTTGGAAACTTCCCCCACTGGGCAAGTTTTTTAGAAGTTCATGTTCAGCACTATCATTATCATTCTTCATCCTATGGTACAAGTTTTATGTTACATTGTTCAAATAATTCAACTTCATGCCACGTAGCAGAAACTTTGTCTTCTGTTGTAGAATTGAAGTATTGGATGTCCAGTTGATGCAACCCAAGAATCAGTGATTTTTTTCTGCCAGAGACAGGAAAAGTGCAGATGGCTCTACCACTTGTTGTTTAAGGTTGTATCAGCTATCACTGACAAATTAATACTTTTTCTATCAGGTCAAAATATCTTTAGAGACCCCCTCAGTGATATCTCTGATCATTTCAAAATAAGCCCCTTAGTTATGATGCTGTGCTGAAAAGGATGCTGTCCATCTGTTCAAAAGTATAAAATCTTTGTATCATGAAACTGTTCAGATTTAAAGCAACCAGTTCTTCAACCAATCTTCCCTAAAGAGTCGTTGTTGTTTGTCTGCAAGAAAGTTATGTCAAGAAAAAATACAGATGGCTCTACCACTAGTTGATGGATTTTTAAAAGATTGTCTCCTCACTCCTGTTAATTTATTGTCATTCTGTGATTACCTGTGACAACCTCAGACCAAGATATGATTGCTGAAAATTGCTGCAACAATATGGCAGGAATGCATAGATGTTGCAGAAAAGTGCAGATTGAAGAGAAACCGACTGAATGGGAATGCAAGAGACTTTTGCATTATCAAGTTGCATTGCATTATGGGAAGGATAAGCTTACTTTGATCATAACTGCAGAAGAATCAATAGTAACATCATATGAAGTAAACGCAGACTATTTGCACTTCAATTGGGGAGTTTGACATTAATTGCAGGGTAAAGTGATTGATTGCGATGAAGATCTTGTGTCTGAACAAAATCCTTGACATGTGAAAAAAATGTTTTGAAAATTTCAATCTCATAAAAGTAAAATTGTCCCTCAATTTTAGTGTGAAAAAGGTACAGCAAAACTCTCAAAATTCAATGTAATGAATTCTTTTTTGTGCAGGCCAAAAGTCAGGAGAAAGAACACAGTGATGAATCTGATTTGAGTGAAGGAAACGATAGCATGGCCAGCAGCCAGTCAGATTTTACCTCTTCAGATGACGAGGCAGATCCCTTCGCCATCGACTCTGACAGCGATTACTTTATGGAACCAAACGATGGAGATGAAAAGGACTCCAAGAGAAGCGAAAAGTTACGCTCCAAGACTCCGGAGACTGTCACCACGACAAGAGAGGACGATAACTCGGAGGGCAATTTACAGGACATCACGTCACAGCTCATGGCCGAGGGGGCGTCCTTGCCTCTCGGCAGGAGGAGTGTCAAACTGGCTCCAAGTTTTGATGCTTTCACAAAATCTAGCTCAGAAAGTGATCCAGAGGGAGGATTGGTGGAAGATAATTTGGACGAGAGTAATGAAAAACTTGTAGGTGAGGATGTATGCTGGATATGTACCATAATGTAAAGGTAGCAGACCGTAGTGAAGATAAGTTCACTATCTACCATAACGTAAAGTACTAGAAGATGCAAAGTAGAAGGTCACAGACCATGGGGAAGATTAGTGCACTATCTACCATAATGTTGATGGCTAGTAGATACAATGTCGAAGGTTAAAAACCACGGTGACGATGAGTTCACTGTCTACCAGTGTGTAAACTGCTAGCAGATACAATGTAGTAGTTCGCACACCATTTGTTCACAAAAGACTACCAGGATAGCTTGCACATAGCATGTCATGAAGAGTCATGAACAGTGGTTTGAGAAAACTGCAGCCACATTCTCAAAGACCATTGCAAGGATAAGCCAGAATTGCAGAAGCCAGAATTGTAAAGCATTGTGATTCATGGACTGAAGGTCTGCGGTAAAGTGGCATGGGACTTTGCATGGGACTGCCATTTAAAGAGTGTTTCAGACCATTTCATTTCAGGTGGGACAACCTCTCTTGTCAGCTATTCTTTGTTCAGCAAAAAGGTGGCCCTCTGTGGTGATCCTATTCGCCCGTGGTATCAAACAATAACATCTGATCCTTCTCTATCATTTTTCGGAAAATATCTTCGTCAGTTGGCCTAATGGACGCTCGATGAAAGCAGTAATTCATTATTTGGTGCACTGGAATGTGTCACAAAATTTCACTTAAAATTTACCAGACATCTTGTAAATTTTTCTGTGATAAACCTACAAAAGTTACCCGACTGACTCGTTCATTGGAAAATTGACCTAATCAGTCATGATTGACAGTAGTGAAGGGACTTTTATTGCAATGAGTTTGATAACTCTTCTTGTATGCAACCGTAATTTGACATCGGCATTGGCATCAGCAAGTGGATAAAAAGTAAAAGAACGGTGTCTTTATGTTTGAAGAGTAATTCTATTATTAATTTATGCAACTATCTGGCAGCTTTCCTCATCTGACTTATCTAACTTTGCAATAACTTTTCCATTGGAAGCTGTGAATTATTTGTTGAATTTTGCATTCTGATGGCTCAACTTAAGTAAAACAACTAAACTAAAAGATCAACTTAAAAAATGAAGTGACCTTAAATGATCTGAGGTGTGTCTGCATACCTTAAACAGAGACAAACTGCCTTAACCGATTTGGCAGGAAGATGACAATCTTCTTTGCAAATAACTTTTTTCCCTTTAGATGGACCAGTTTTACCGCTAGATCAACTTCTCGAGATCTTATCAAATGAGGGCCTCATATCAATCGTTAAGGTCCTCACTGACTGGTTGAGAGGGGAATTGGATACTGTCAAGTCCACAGCAGAGGTTGGTGTTGAATGCACTCTGAGAGTGGTCCGTGGGGCTTTACCCTAAGCTTTCCCTTTCTCCAGCAAATTAGGAAATAGCTTTAATCAGTGGTTCTCTTGAAGTAGCACTCTGTTGAATTTCTTGACTTGGTATTGTTCCCCGTAGTCATACTTGTGAAGATTAAGATCATGCTCTCGTTTGAAAAGTCAGCAGATCTAAAGAAGTTTGATTGCGCATCAAAACAACATTGAGAAGAATATGTCATTTTGTCTATCATTAGCCTCAACCAAGAGATGGAATTAAGGAGGAGATACAAAAGAAACTCATTCCTTTGAAGTAACGTACTTTAAGCTAAGGTTCCCTGTTTTGTCCACCACTTGAAGATTCACTGGGATTAAAAAGTATTAGGAACTCAAAATGAAATTTCCATGTCACCTGCTCTGTCGTAAATTAGATCTGAAAATTTAATCCTACAGATAGATATAACATTGTGAGTCTCATTCTTGAAAGTTACTTTTCAACTTACAACCCTCACATCAAAGCTTTCTATGTAATCCTTTCATAGGTTATAAGGTGAATAACGATTGCTTGGATACCTCTAGAAATATGATACATCCCACAAAAGTAAAATTAAGCCATACCCATCCTTTTATGAATTGAAACGCTGCCTGCTGGTGCAAATCTAATGGGATTAGAATAAATCAACCTTGCCATTGTATCGCCTTCTCAATGACACCTCCCTGGTTTAAAGACAAAGGATAGAGATCATTTCGACTAGAACAAAACATCCCACCGTTCCTGAATTTTCAGTCCCCCAAGTGAATGGCAGTCTTTATATGTACTGAGATCCATTCTGAAAAGTGCAAAGACAGTTGAACGCCACAATGAGATTGACACCAACAATTATAACATTACTTGTTGTCATTGATTCAAATCCCTTATTATAGTGCTTTTTCTTTCCACACATTTTCAACTTCCATGAAACCCCCCCCCTGTTATCTTCCTCTTTTTAAACCTTCATGCACTCGTATAGGTTCTTTTCCTCCCATCTCCTAGTGTTTGATATTCTCCTCTAAGGTATCAGGCAAGGGTACTGTCAGGACTCTGGCCAGTACTTGTTTTGTAAGAAGTGGGTAGTTACGGATTGCTGCCCTCAGAGGGCTCATAGCTCAGTTATGAAGTTCAGGACTCGAGGTCAAAAGGTGGAATCCTCCTGATGTAGCCTTCAATGTCTTCGCATCGATCTCATTTTATTAAATTTTTTTGACACTTTGTCACATCTTTTGTGACTTTATCTCTGAAAGACATCTGGAACCTTAGAATGCAAATATTTTGTTTTAATGATTGAAATACTTTTAATATCTCAAGAAATTTTAAGTAATATGTGCAAGCAAAAGTATTTATTTATGTTTAGAACCTCTTCTCAACAACCCATCCCTATTTGTGACAACAGAACGCAAAACTTTGCGTTACATCAGTAATGAGCTTTGAAGCAATAAATAGAACTTTGGGCATCTGGACTGCTCTTATTTTACAAAAAAAAAATACATCGTAGCATATGTTTGTCTTGTTAAATATAATTTACAACCTGGATAAATTTCCCATAATATAATTAGTGATAATCTGAATATCTTCGCTAAACTTTTTTACAGAATTTGTACTCTTATAAAACAATGGCAGACAGATTTATTTCATCACTCTCCAAGAGTATCAGTAACTTTCTTGTCAAAGAATAAATTTGTCATAGGTTATTGCATGACATTATATTGCTTTGCTCTGCTGTCAAAACTTTTATAAATATTCCACTGATTTCCAACTTAAACTGGCCCTCAGTAATTATATTTAACCTTGTTCTGTCTTGTTGTTTTCCTTCTGTTGACAGAATTCACAGACACTGTGGTCAAGGTATGCTGGACTTCTAAACTTTCTACCACATGATCTGGAAGCAAGATGTGTGGGTGAGAATGTATTTGTGACATGATTGTGTAATGGCCCTTGAGAGAATTTATCTCAATTTCCAAATCTGTGAAAGTAACATTCACATGTTGATAAGAGGATTGAAAAATGTGGTAATGTGTGCATAATAAGATAAAACATCAAATAGATTTCAAGAAGCATGAAGTTTTTAAAAATATTAGTTAAAATGAATGTTCATCCTGATATTTACCTTGTGTACGTTACAGATTATTATTATTATGTCTCCCATTTATGCAAATGTTCTGTGATTACAGTTCTGTTGTTTTTAATTTAGTCTGTTAATTAGATAGGTTTTATAGGTGATGTATATCCAACCTTTGCCAAGAAAAGAAGAAGAAAAAAAAACAGAAGTGTGCTTGGTTCCTGCTTGTGTGATAAAATGTGGCCTTGTTAACTTTATATCTTCCACACCAATGAAACTTAAAATGTACATTTATTTTCCTCTTCACCATACTGTAGATGAATTCTTTTATGAACTTGACTCTGAATGTAACATAATTTTTGAAGTTTGTCAAGCTATTGCTATTCTAATGTATCACTTGGAAGTCAGGGAACTGATAAGTCATTGCTACTTATAATCTTTACTGATTAATATCACATACATAGTTCATGATGTAGGTAAAAATTCAAGGCATGCAGTACTCCAGATTACAAACAGGAATCTCTCTTTTCTGAATGAAATGACATTAACTGTAGGATTCATTCTAAAGTTCAATGCAGTGTAGTTAGGTTGGTGTTCGTTTGGAAGTTTTTTGTACGTTAGGACAAAAGCAGATGTTTTTTGTTATGTTAATGATTTGAAGTGATGTTTCTTCTCCTTTTTCATATTTTACCCCAAATGCAAGCATCTAGGTTCTATGTTGTTAAAACTTGCTTATTTCTATTGTTTTGTTGTTTGCTTTAGACTTGCTGGAGTCCAATCACCTCCAGGCAATAGTTAAAGATGCATTACAGGAGCCTTGGTTACAACCCATCCCGCTCACAGACGACATGGCTGCTCGAAAAATACCTGTCTTGGCTAACACCCATAAGCTATTAGATTTCAGACAGGAGTGTATGGTTGATCTTAGTGAAAAGGATGAGGTTTGTAGATCATGCTGAGAGGTAGAGAAAAATTGATTGGGTATCAAAAGGTCCAAGAATGATCCAACTGGCCCAGATTGATTTTAAATCACTGACTGGAAAACTTACCTGATTACCATTGCAAGACCCTCAGAACCATTGAAATTGCAAATGGAGACATTTTTGAAGCCCAAGTTTTATTGATGCAATCCTTCAATCACTGTCATAGGTTAACCTGCAGTGCTGGTTGTGTTTTCTTTTTCCAAAAAGATTATTCCCCCCCCTCCTGTATTGCAAACATAGAGTTACCCTTGTTGGTATGTTTTGGCTGAGATAAACTGACTTTCAAGCCCTTGTTGAATATCTTACATTGCTTGCGGTATTAGTCATGGGTTTGCAACGTGTGACTCATGGGCCAAATCGTGTGGCCCATGGGCCAAGTACAACCCAGTTGTCAGTATGGTTCATTAGTTTGTTGATTGTCAGCTAAATTTGAAAGATGTTTTAATAAACCTTTCTTTTGTATCATTTCAAGAAATATGAAGGGAAAACTGTTTTCATCTAAATTGGCATGTGGACAAACTCTAGGGGGATGGTGGTTAAATGGGGGTGAAGGTTAGGCCTTTCTCATATTCTTCTTTCTGCTCAACTGTGATTATTACAGCATCATCATGTTGCCTGATTTTCAAAAGTATTTGCTCACCCCTGCAGTAAGTAAAGGAAGTGTTTGGAATAAATATTTTCAACATATCTTCCAGCTTACAAAAAATGTGATGAAAATTGAAGTGCAAGTCCTCTCACCATTGGCATTAGCAGTGCAATGGCACTGCTCAGTCAAATTGTTAGTGTTGGTCAGTCGCTTCTGTGATTGGCACCATCTACCCTCCTTCAGACTTGCTTTAATAACTTAAGGGCAGTAACTGCCAGCTACCAGAGCTAGGGTGGTGGTATTACCAGAGTGAAAACCATGCTAAAGACCATACCACTAGTTTACACCAGCCCACGAGTTACACCCTATACAAAAAGCAATCAAATGATGATGATTTTGCCCATGGTGGGGAAGGGGGTAGGAAAGATTGGCAGAAGGCTTCTGTGACATCATCTTATACATTTTGATGAAAGGGAGCCTTAAGCTGAGAACAAGACTTTTTCTTATACTTTTACCAACAATGTCCAATTCAAAGAATCTTTGGACCCACTTTCCTTTGTTGTTTCTTCAGACTCTGATGTTTTAAGAAAAGTGTTTAACGTTAGACTTTTATTCCCATGCTATCTTACAGAAGTTTTTATAACTGGCTAAAAAATATTTTATCCCTTGGTTTTGACAAAGATATTTACGTAGTATATATTAATTACATGATTGGCAAAGCCTTGATTAGCTGACTGGTGAAAGTTTTCAAGATGTTGAAGTGCATGTAGTTCCATCACTACATTTCTTTAATATCTTGAATTGATTTTTCTCTTTTGATTTTTGTAGAGTATCATAAGAATACTTTGTCTTAAGAAGTTTGGTGAAGTGTTAGCTGGTCTTGACGAAGTTGCCTTTCACTGGGACTCAGCCAAGAAACATTTTGTGTGTGAAGCATTGGATGTATCTGGTATTGATGACCTCCTTGAGAAGCAAGAAGCTGAGGAGAAGGCACAAAAAGTGAGACTGTTTTTTGCTTCATCCATTCAACTTATAAATTCAATGATGGAAAATTTTTTTAAATCCATAAAACAAGTGAAAATAGTGCTGTGTGATATTAATATATGTCAAATGATTTGTAGTTGTCTTTTCAGTTTTTGTTGTTGGCTTGTTAACTTTTTTTCCATAGCTGTCAGTGATTATAAAAGTTTAAAGTTGGAATGAGACATTGGGAGATTTTTAAGTGATGAGAGAATTAAATGTGATCCTGTGTTAGATTACATTTTGGACAGTTACAGGGTAGTTTTTTTTTTATTGAGTGATGTTTTGTGTCACCTGATGCATTGGTCACATTGCTTGTTCGTCTGTTTTTTTATTACCTTTTCCCTCAATTAAAATGCAGTACATTTCATGTCATGAGACTGTTATCCTTGAAAATCTGAAACTTTGTGGAGAGGAAGAACAAAAGTAAATTCATTCTAATTGGTTTGTGTGTAAGGAGACATACCAGAGTCCCCTGTACTTAAGCATAAACACAAACAGAAAAACCCTGTGTATAAAGTAATCATGAAAATTTATTTCAGTTACCTCAGTTTTGTTTAGCAATCCTTCCTACCTGTGTGTCTAATATAGGGAATCTAATTCAAACTATTAATTATTGATATCATAAATTGTCATGTAGATGTATGAATAGCACTGATGTGTAATATCTTTAACTTTTGCCCTGATGTGGAAGAGTAATATTTTTATCTTTCTTCATCATGTGTCCAATTTCACAGGAGTAACAACCTCATTTACTGAATAATGAGTGAATTATTTGTTTCTGTTTGTGTCTTTGTCTTAGGCATTGGAAGAAGAAAAGAAACAGAAACTGATGAAGAATATGGCACAATTAAGATTGCAAGTGAGTAATCAATACGAGCAAATTATGATGATCAATCAGGGTGAAATGACCCTCTGACAAGTAATAAAATTAGTTACCGTGGAAACTAAGCTGCTTCCCGGATATGTCGAGAGAAACAGCAAGTAATCAATATTGCAGTAATTCTCATGACCATACTGCCTCTGTTAGACTACTAGTATACGATTGAGTGTAGTCTCTGTATTTGTCGTAATAGGTTCATCTTTGAGTAAACTTTGCCTATCAGGCAGCTGAATCGGCCTGCCTTAGTTGTTTTTCAAGTCATGTCTGCATTGTCCATGAATATTTATGTCCAAATATGGTCACCTTTTGTCTTAATTATTCACACTCTTCCTGCTCCTTGGAAATATCTTACTCATTAAGCCATTCAATTGTATAATACCACCCCTGCCACATGTCAGGAAAAGATAACATAACAAGAACCTCTGGGAAACAGCCATTGAATGCATCAAACTAATTACAGCACACTTCGATTTTGGTCTCATACCAAGTAACTTTTAAGTTTTTGGTTACTTTAAGGAACGTATCTGTTATCTTCATGGTGTGTGTCTTGTATTTTTTCCTCGGTTTGTAGTCAGTGGTAAGAAAGTTAGAGGGCAGCATCCTGAATCCTGAAGACGAGAGTCTCCCACCATACGTGATACCAATCGCTGACGTCATGTGCAGCCAGCTGAATATCATAAGACAGTTGAGTGAATGTGGCCGCTTTGTCGTAGTCATACCGCAAGAAGGTAAGTCACGGTAGACTTACTGCAAACAAAAAGACTGAAATTGTGTTAGTAAATGTGTTCCAGTTTGCAGTGTTAACTAACCGTGGATCTGAGCATTGCACATAACCATGCACAGATTCACAGCTTCATAATCTGAGTAGATGCACATCTTGTATGTGATTTGACTGAATGACTTTTTTAGTTTCATGGTTTGCCACAAATGATGATGTCATAGCTCAAAAATCTTGCTCAATGGCTTTTCTGTGCCAATGTGTTTAAGTACCTTTAGAGCAGCAACATCTCAATGTAGCATCCTGATTAATGCACCTGATGTAGTGATGCTACAGCCTCAAAACAAAGGACCTTTGCAAGTCTTGATTAAGAATTGCCAGTGCAGTATAACAACTTAATGCAACACCAAGGATTAGTTTTTATTAAGCCAATGAGAGTGAAAAGGCTCAAGCCAACATTGTGTGGTGAATGTGACTGGTCCTACCCTCTGTTTAAAGTTGAGAACCTGAAGTAAAAAAATCACAAAACTGTATGTCATGAAGCTCAAAAAGTGAATTGAAATGTTCCAACTCCCGTTTTCACAGGACGTTCCTGAGTTAAGGTATTAAGATATTGAAGTTTAATCATTTAATTGAAAATTGTAGATTGTGTAATTATTTATGATTTTAGTCTTGTATTACTCTAATTACTTTCTTTATTTTTATTTTTTTATTTATTTATTTTTTTGAATGCCACTGCACCTTATCACAAAATTGACTGTTTCAAATTAGAGTAAAATAAGGCATTTAAGATGCACCAACGTGGCATATAAGGGCCATTTTCCCACAAAGTAACACCCTTTTGATCCATAAAGGTATTGCAAATAGTAACAGATTTTACAATAAATAACGTTTGAGACACCCTCATGAATAATTCATAATCATGGCATGATGACATAAAAATCACATGACAGTTTTGTTGTCCCTTTTCTCTGTACGACTTTTGCGTTTTAGGCTCCGTCGACCTAATAAAAATTTTGGCAGTTTCAAATGACCGGTATCTTTACATGAAGACTCTAAGCAGATTGAAAGTTGTCGACAGGTAGTTTCGTGTTGTTATGGGCTTTACAAGAATATTTTGAATATTGACTGGCCTATTCTTTGGGAGCATTCAGAATCATCTATAAACATCGATGAAAACTTCATCTCCTCAAAACATAAATAAGATGAATTAAGGAAAATGCATCATTTGAAGTTTTGGAAGTCTCTGTGGATGCATTATTCTTCAGCAACAACTGACTGAATTTCTGTCTGTGAGAACCTTATTCACTGAAAAGAAAGCAACAGTCCTTCCTTATTTTGAATAGTCTATCATTCTGTGTTCACAAGTATTGGTTTTTAAAGTAAGATTTTGAATTAATGTCTTATTTCTGTTTAAGTGAATATCTTTTAACATTTTTCTCATCTCATCAATGTAACAAGCTATGAATATGGTATTTCTTGTACTTTTAGACAAAAAGGTACACTTGAACAAACGGAAATTGTGTATCTGCAGCATTTCGTAGCACAAACTGAGAAAGTTGTATTTACTTTGGAGCTTTCTGAGATCCACGTAAGGCACAAGAATGTGTCTGCCCCCACAAAGTGTGTCTCCTTGTAGAGGCCAAGTGTGTGTGTGTGCCACATGATGCCAAAGGTGAGAGAAGGTGGTGGTATGTATGTAAAATATATTTTGCATGGTTTTACTTGTTTGAGGTCTGTTCAGAGTTACTCTTCTTGTTAACTTTGTAATTATTGGTCTAGTTTCATTGGTTGTCAGGTATAATGCAAGAGAAAGAGATGGAGACAGCTCAAAGATTTAATTAATTGTGGAGCAATTATCTTACATGTAGATGTTTGTACCAGCATTGCAGATAAATGGTGGGAATGCACCTTGTCATTTGTCTTTGTATCTTGCCAAGCGTAGTACTTCGCACAGGCTGTATACCTGATGAGAAATTTCACACATTTGTTGCCTTTGCCAGGGTAAACTTGTAAGTCACTCCATTCTGTCAGGATTTATTTATTCATGAATTAATTTGTTTCAACTTTTCGAAACTGTTTGCACACAGCACTCAGCAGTGGGGATATTCTAAGATATGAAATCAATGACATGCTGCTATTCAAATGATATATGTATACCTTACATTGTGTTAACTGTAAACATGTTGATGCTGTTTTTTCAATGCCAGCAGTGGGAGGATCATGTTTACTGCAAACAGCAGTTGTTCAAATACAACACAAGTGATAGCATGTTCTACTGTTTTAACAAATGCAGTACGTCACATACTTAGCCCAAATTTCTATGTCAACATAGTATGAATAAATCGTTCCATTGTGAGTTCCCGTATTACTCGCATGAGTTGTAAATCACATGTCATTGAAAAAATAATGACATGAATTTTTTATAAACCCCTTTCCAATAAAGTCTCAAAGTGCTGTACAACATTTACACTAAAAGTAATGACCACAAAAGACAGTGAAACATACAATATGCACACATCCAGAGTAACTTTTACCACCGGAAAACTATATGCCAAGGAACTTACAGGGAGGCTTGTCCTTACACATTTCATGCATAAGGACATTAAATACCTCCTTCTGGGTAAACAGCAAGAAAAGTGCAGACAAATTAACACTTTTCTTCTTACATTTCACATATCCAGCATCATGCCGTGGCCGACGATGCTGAGAAATTGTGGTGTGATGTTACTCTTAATACATATGGACTTGGAGACCAGAGATTGGTATCAGTCCAAAAGCTCGTGTGGATGTTACCCATGGCAGCAGGGCACGATTCTTCAGAAGCTAAAAATTAAAAAAAAGTCATCCAAAATGATTCAGTACTGAAGCATTTAAGATCAAAGTTTTTTTAGCCGTTTGTTATGGACTACATGCCACATGTCTTTAACAGGAGTAGTTTTCCACTTGAACACAGGAACAACATTTTACCTGCATTAAAGTATATTCACATAAGGAGCAATGCTCTCCAGTGGTAACATCAACTTACATTGGTCTACAGTAAAGTGGCAAGTTTTCCTGGGAAAAACAGAAAAGAACACAAAATGTTACAAAAAAATAAAAAGCACAGAGATTCACAGAAAACATGTTTTCCTTGACAAAAAAACTTGTAAAAAAGATAAAGTGTGAGCAAACAATAAAATCTGGTTTGAAAAAAAATGTACCAACCGAACTTTAAAATAACCTTAAGTGTATGCAAGAAACTGATTACCATGGCTAGGCTGGCAATCAAGGAATGTGGAAACGGAATGGAAATTGTGTGCATCACAGAAAATCACAGAATTTTGCTTTGGCATTCACCTACAGAAAATTGCAGATTTGCATTTAAAAACACTGACAACTTTACCCTTTTAGTTTAAAGTCTGGTTCCTTCTGTGTTGTAATTATCAGTACAATAATGACATATGAGAATGGTTTGAATTCTGTACTTTGTGTCTTAAACAAGTATTCATTCATTTCATTTATTTACTTTGTCTCCACAAATACAAATCAGAGGTACAGTGTAAAATGAAGACAGGATACTAGAACAAACAAAAAGTCAGTGGGACAATTGACTATGAAGGGAGAAAAGAAGACAAAGTTATTGCATAAAACAAGTATTGCATTAATTCAGCTACAAAAAACAGTGCAATCACATGTCAGGTCTTCTGCAGTGCCTTAATACATGAGTATCTTTTGAAATGAACTTAGTTATCTTTATTTGAGACGTGCTATGTTTATTAAATGAATTGGAATTCTGAGCTGTTGAAAGCTCATTGCACTAACTTTCGTCTGCTTTTTCGTTTGTAAGACTCGTTTCCATTGACACAGGATTCTGGTATGCAAACAGTGTGTTCATCTTATGTAAAAGCAGTCCCATTAGCAGAAACATAGAAAATTTACAGTTGTCTCAGTTTTGTCTTGTTTGAGGAATTTGAATATTCTGAATGAAGCCCAGCCATCGATCTGTGGATCACTTTGTTTCCCTGGCAGTGTTGATGTCGTATTACTAAAACCGTAAATATGACATAATTTAAGCTGAGTGGCTAGCTCATTTAGGTTTTATTTATTTATGTTCTTCTCATGAATGTTTCAAAAGGATGAAACGTGCAGCTGGTGTGGATCTCATAGTGAAGTAAGTGTAGTAGCATTTGACTGTTGCACTGTGTGATATGCTATTCACATCAGAGCTAATAAATGTAGCAGGGCTATTTTCTTTGTATTTTTACTGATGGGTGCTGATACCCCTTCTGCAATGCCTGCATAGTCTTAAACTGAACATGAAAAGCATCAGGTTTCAAACATGTCGTTAAGCCATGTCAGGTCATATTCTGTGTCGATTTTATTCATGTTTTATTAAACGAGTGAGCATGAGACGCCCGTCGTTATCCGATCCGCTGGTGGAGTAAATGGGGGTAGGAAGCACTCGACTGTGCATACATTCTTTACACAATAGTCTGAATTTTTTGTGTAATCAAATGACTATCCTTTCACAAATATTACCATTCCCTCTCTCTGGAACGTGGCGAGATATTTCATCAAGTAAATGTGTGATTCTGAATGGAACGTGAACAGCTAGCTGGTGAAGTGTTTGTGAAGCGAACAATGAGACAAGCTTCTTCATCTGTGAACACTAGTGTATGTGGTATTGTTTTGTGTTCCAGTGTTTGAGGAATTCATGATGGGTTCTGATCTGGTCAGCTGCTTTGGCATTTCTGTTTGTAGGCATATTAATTTTTTCAACCAAGGATGGATGGTTGTGACAATCACTCTTTCAAAATTTTTTACTCAGTTAAGTTCCAACTTAAATATTCGTATTCATCTTACTGATACACTTTATATTAGCGTCTGTCCCATGTATGAATTGTCCACAGGATGCATCCCATATTAATAGTAAATATTGTTCCATTTCCCCAAAGTTTGCACAATTTGGTAATGTAAATTTATTCAGTGGTTGTGCATACAGAAATTTTTGTTCTCTTTCAAATGATAGTCTTCCTTTCACAAGTTTCCATAACTTATCATGCATGCAAACAGTGGGCATAAAGAAAGTATGCCGATACAATAGAGCCTAAAAGCTAGTGAGAATAATGTCGAGAGTGATGTGAACCACTTCTTTCATATTTTGCCCTGTTGGCACTAATTTTGGTTTGCTGCAATTCTCTTTGAGTTACTGGTTTTGCAAACGCCATGTCAACTGATGTTGGACACCCACAAACTTGATACAAAATAGAAACCTCCATACTAATTGATGTTGCACACCTACTCAGTTACAAAGATTGTAAACTTTATGTTAATGAATGTTGCACACCTACAAACTTAAATACTCCAAGTGCTAACTCCATGTTAACTGATTTTACACAACTCAATTACCCAAAATGCAACTGATGTCGCACACCTTGCGGAGGTACCATGCGCAAAGCTCAAACTCCATGTTAAGTGATGTTGCACACCTACTCATTTGCACTAAGTACAACGTCAATGATATCTGATGTCCAAGAATGCACGCATGCTCTGATTAAAGTGCAAACTCCATTTGAACTTATTTTCCTTCTCAATTACTCAGAGTGCAAACTTGATGTAGACTGATTTTGCACATCTCAGTTAAAGTGCAAAACTCTCATTAACTGATATTACACCACTACTCTATTACACTAAGTGCAAATGCCATTTTTACTGATGCTGTACACACAGCATATGTTCATGCATGACAGAAGTTTAATAGGGCTATTTTGCAGAGTATAAGGTCAGCAGCAGACCATTCCATGTTGACGTTGATTATGTATTCAGGACAATATTCCTAGCTACAGCATGGTTTGAATTCTTTTTTCAATTTGGAGTCAATACAACAGTTTATTTTAGCATCTTTCTTGTAGCTTTTCTTCATTCTCTTCAGTTTAGAGAACAAAAAAGTACAATCAATGTGCCTCAAAATATTGTGTTGCTGACAGTTGTTACATTTTGTTTGTGTTGATTTGTAAACCCATAAAATTGAAGCAGCTGTTAAAAATTTTCCATTTACTTTGAACACACTCTTATCTGATAGTAGAACTATATGATGTATTCCTTACAATGTGTATCCTATCAGAGGCAAGGGCTCTATCTGCATGTGGCGCTACCTCACCTACACCCATTGTTCAAAAGTTACCTGGACTACCCCACCCACCTTCCCAAAAAAAAAATGGAAAGGTTACAAATCCAACTACAGTTTTGTCAGCATGTAGACTGATATTGGGCTCTGTCATGACAATAAAACAAGAAGAAGTTACCTTTTCAGAGCCTTGTTTTTAGCTTCCCAGAGCTTGCGATGTCATCGCGACATCTTCATTCAGTGGTGTGTCTATCTTCCTCGAAACACCTGACCGTGAAACACCCTGTTTAGTGATGGTTTTTGGGATTTAATATCGATGGCCTCCCTGATTTTATGGTTCCAGAAATGTTCTTCAGTATTGTCATATTTTGTCACATATGCATAATTTTCTGTGTTACCTGAAGGTTACTATTTTTATTCACTAATCTATATTATCGCCTGTTACGTCTTTGGACAATATCCGGTAAGAGCATCAAGGGAGGAAATGTCCCTGAAGTGAGCTTTTCAGTTCCTTTAACAAATTCTTCAATTTGGGTGTGGACACAGTTGACCTTTCACTGACTTCTTCACTTAAATTACTTACCTAGCTAAAGGATATGGGTTCCAATCTCCTTCGTATAAGCCCGCTCTGGTTGTTGTTTTGCTTTGTTTTTGAGAGCCTTCCAGGTGTGGTTTATCACTAGTCCAACAAGTAAATACGATAGCTTGTCCCATGTTTACTTTTGTTGAAACAAAAAGACGTACCTTGTACAGTTCCACCTGACTGTGTGTTTACTTTTCCATTACACCAGCTGTAACATGACCTCAAACAGAATTTTAAATCTAGTCTGCATGACTGCCTAATGATCTTCATTCCATAATTTCCACATTGACTTATGTTTCTTGTGCCTGTCATGATGATGATCTAAATGATGCAAACGGTGATAACATATACTTAGAAAGCAGAAACTGGATAGCAACAGTGCTGCCTGAAAGAATGGTCAGATCTTGGAAGATTTAGGGATGAGTGCCGAAAAATATGAAACAGAAGTAAATATTTCGCAAAGTTCTCAAGCCCAGGAGTGACAGGGAGATCAGTGATTTTGGAGGTATTTAAAGAGTGTGCAAATAGGTTCATTAAGGCTCCCGTAGAAA
Source organism: Stichopus chloronotus (assembly GCA_021234535.1). Taxonomy (NCBI): domain Eukaryota; kingdom Metazoa; phylum Echinodermata; class Holothuroidea; order Aspidochirotida; family Stichopodidae; genus Stichopus; species Stichopus chloronotus. Next base: position 26,307,900 of record CM037836.1, read on the forward strand.
GTGGTTTTGGTGAAGTTTGGTTTTCAGTTAAAAAAATATAGCGGATTACAAGGTGTGTAATCTTCAAGGACATTCCACTTTCAGTTGTTGGTGTGAAAGGTCATTTCTCACAATCTGCCCAAATGGTACTGATTTCTTCAGATTTATTTCTCAAAATTTCCTTTGGCTTTTCTGGAATTATCCGTCCAGTCACTGTTTCGGTAAATGGCATCGATCCGGAGACCTTTGATTGAGTGATGCAGTAACCTGAAATGGAATGATTGGCAACCTGTTGATCAAACTATACCCTGCTTTCAATGCTGGTCTGAGCTGTGTCATACTCAATCTAATGGTGTGTTTGATTTCTGTGACATGCTGGAATCTACAGAGATGACAGTAAATGAGATGAAGGATATTTTTTTGAGAGAGACAATCAACGGATTGTCTAATTTGGAATAGGGTGTTTGATTCCTCCAAAAATATGTATTAGAGACTAGCCAAGGGTACATGTTTTGTAATTGGAGGGATGTAATTTGCACCCATTTGTTTTGTCACTGTCTGCTGTGGTACGTTTCATCTGGAAATTTTTGTATCTTTATTTTATCATATTTCGATCAGTTTGCTCAGATATTTGCACAGAGAAAATGTGAACTTCAATTACCTTTTATACATCATTGAACATTTCATTCATCACTTTTGATGTTTTCCAGTTACGTCTTCCCTGGATGTTGCAAAGAGACAACAGGTCAAGGCTAGAGAAGCCATTAAGTTCTTGGAGAAGGAGTTTCAGAGAGGGAATAAGTGAGTTAATAGCATAATGCCACCACATGTAATTTACTATAACTGATGACAAAACTTGATATCTCGTAGCTCCTGTGGGACCATTGCAGTGTTGTTGACATCGTTGTTCCTTTGTTAGTTATAGCCTCCATATCAGGTATTATCAAGGTAATGATCGGAGGTCTATAGTTATGGCACTTAAGGTTTGGCCCATGTTGAACTACCTGAGGGTGACCAGTTCATCACTGAAGTCATTGAAGTCTGAAGGTGTGAGTGTGTGGGTGTCCTTGTGCATGTCCCAGTTTTGCTTCTTTAATTTGCGCCTAGTAATGGTTGATCTTACTTAGTAAATATGCATGGTTAAGTACAGCTTCAGCTAGACCATTGGATCCCAGCGGGGGTTGTGCCACTACGGGGGGTTAGTAACCCAGGGTGACATTAAATGTTAGGAGCAAGGGGGAATTTGAAAAAAAAATGAGATCCATACTTTATTTAACAGAGCTATTTTGGTGGAGGTCAAAGGTCATTTGGGGTCACCAGAGGTCAAAATGTGAAAACCTTGTAAACACGATATCTCAAGAATAGTAACTGTGACTGATGTCATACTTAGTGTGTGGGTTGTTCATATTGAGTAGATGATCCCTATTGTTTTTAGTGGAGGTCAAAGGTCATTTGAGGTCACCAGAGGTCAAAATGTGAAAACCTTGTAAACACGATATCTCAAGAACGGTAACTGCGTCTGATGTCATACCTGGTGTGTGGGTTAGTCATATTGAGTAGATGATCCCTATTGTTTTTAGTGGCGGTCAAAGGTCATTTGAGGTTAACGGAGGTGAAAGTGGAAAAACCTTGTAGACATACTATCTCCAGAAGGGTAACTGTGACTGATGTCATACTTACTGTGTGGGTTGGTCATATTGAGTAGATGATCCCTATTGTTTTTACTGGAGGTCAAAGGTCATTTGAGGTCACCAGAGGTCAAAATGTGAAAACCTTGCAAACACGATATCTCAAGAACGGTAACTGTGTCTGATGTCATACGTGGTGTGTGGGTTGGTCATATTGAGTAGATGATCCCTATTGTTTTTGGTGGCGGTCAAAGGTCATTTGAGGTCGATGGAGGTCAAACTGGAAAAACCTTGTAAACACAATATCTCCAGAAGGGTAACTGTGACTGATGTCATACATACTGTGTGGGTTGATCATATTAAGTAGATGATCCCTATTGCTTTTGGTGGAGGTCAAAGGTCATTTGAGGTCACCAGAAGTCAAAATGTGAAAACCTTGTAAACATGATATCTCAAGAACGGTAACTGCGACTGATGCCATACTTGGTGTGTTTGTTGGTCATATTGAGTAGATGATCCCTATTGTTTTTGGTGGAGGTAAAGGTCACTTGAGGTCACCCTGAGTCAAACTGTAAACACATTGTAAACACAGTATCTCTAGAAGGGTAAGTGTGACTGATGTCATACTTGGTTTGTGGGTTAGTCATATTGAGTAGATGACTCCTATTGTTTTTGTGGAGGTCAAAGGTCGTTTGAGGTCCCCCGAGGTGAAAATTTTCTAGCACATTATCTCCAGAAGAGTAATGTTGACTAATGTCATACTTGATGTGTAGGTTCCCCATACTGGGTAGGTGATCCCTATTGCTTTTAGTGGACGTCAAATGTCATTTGAGGTCACCAAAATAAAGATTATTTGGGTTAAAGGCTTATTAATGTGGTGTTTCAAGACCAGTAACTGCAGCTGGTCTCATACTTGTCATGTGAATAATTCATGCTTATTATAATATAACCATGTGGCAAGGAATCACAAAGCCTTTTGGCTTTCTGGTTTTGTATTCTTCACTTTAATTATAAGGGGGGGGGGAGTAATCACGAGCACCCAACCAATCCCCTTGGCAGCGGCTACATACATGATTACCCAAGGGCTTTGAAATTCATCCAAGTGGTACTACATTCTCTCATAAGTACGTTTCTACATATATAGGCCAGCTGACATGTTATCATGTGATACTGTTAAAATAGATGGAACAACAGAGCTCTGTGCAGTAATTGTCAGAACAATCAGACAATTTACGTATTTTGATTGGTATTTTGTCAACATGTTTGGAGTTGTGGGGGGCAGTTTTGGAATGCCATTCTATGAACCCAGGCATTGAGCTGAAAAAAGGTGGGAACCACTGAGCTTGATAATATCTGATCTTTTATGCAATAGTTGACTACTTTATTCATTACACATAGTTATTCTTTTTTCTCCTCACTCACCCTTCCTCCTCACCCTCTTTGCTTTCCGTGCCATATTGTATTGCCTAGTTTTTGCATTTGTCCCAAAATGCCATAATTTGATAGCTCTCGCTCTGACATAGTTTTGCCTTTTTATGAAGAGATACGTTTACCAGCGGTTTGAGTTTCAGGAAGCTGCGCTCGAATATGTTTACACAATACAAGGATGTTGTCTTCCAGATGTGAATTAATATCTTGGAATATCTCACAAATTCTTAGACTTGTTGTACTAAGTGTTCTGATGTAAGAAAACTGATAGTGTGACCTGCCATTAACTAGTTGGAAAACTTTTTTGTTTTTGTAATATTCAATTGTTCCTCATCAATGGAGAAGCAATGTATGCCCTCAATTGACTGACATATGTGAGTACGTGCATCCAGAAATGGTGGATGTAAACACAATATACACTGAACTGATATATTACGTGATATCGGCATGTAGATTTTGACTAGTTGAAGATTCTGATTTTTTCTTGAAGGTCAAAGGTCATTTAAGGACAACAGAGGTCACAATCTGAAAATTGTAGATGCAAAAATTGAAAGTTGTTCAGGTTACAAACTATTCAAGATGGTAACCCTTATTGACGAGATTATCGCTTTTATCGTTCTTTGAAGTGAAAGATTATTGACGTCAATGAAGGTCAGAATCTTAAAATACCTTCCTTCTGTCTGTCTGTACAGTTGCCTGTCTTCACTTTGTCTTCTTTTCTGGTTTTTTTTTTCTTTCGTGTCTGGCACAGTTTAAAGACATATAAAATGCATAGAAGAGCTAGGGGAAGACGTTTAGTAACAGTTTACATGTAGAAATAACTGGTAACATTAAGGTGGATTCTGATTCGGTAATAGTTCATGAAAATGGCATTCAAAAGACAATACTTGGTGAAGGTAGATGACTTCAAACAAAGCTTTGAAGCTATAAAATGATTACAGTTACGTGCCTATGTCATGTAATTGTATCATGTGATGTGGCTCTGTGATTTGTATAATATTGAAGTTTGCAAGTCGCTTGAAATTGATTATTTTTTCATTTCGAGGAAATATTGGACTTGACTGATGTAAACCACCTTTAAAGGAAATGTTTGACCGTCTTGTGCTTACCCTCTGGACCCCCCTACCTTCTCTGTGCTATTTTATTCCCTGAATATGCTTCCCTCCAACTGCAAGTGTTTCTGAAAGTGTAACCTGCTATATGAATCTGCACTAGTAACTTTATTCCTGGAAGTGATCATTCATTTATGCAAAGACTGGCAGTCTCATCACAGAAGTTCCATTATTACTCTATTAAATTTCTCAAGAGCATTGGTTATCACCCCCTTCTTACACTTTTCACAGATTAGAATACTTGTTTATCCAATTCCTCAGGCTATCTCATTTCCATCCTCACTTCAATCCATTAAACTTTGTGAATTGCTTCAAATTGACAGGTTATGTCAGCCACTTGAAATTGCTTCACCCTCCTTTTTTTTCTGTTTTCTGAACACTTTGAAAATAATTTTGAGCTAAGTTAAATTTGGAGACATCTTTTAAGTGACTCATTCTCTGTTACTATTTCTTTCTAGTCTTTTCTATTTTGAAATTTTCCAGGTACATCAAAGCACAGAAAGAAATTGAAATGGTCAACCTCGATGAGAAGAAAAAGGGCAAAGAAGACAAATTGGTTAAGTGAGTATATCATTGTCGTGCAAACAGTGAAATAATGTATGGAATGATCAGGGTGGGGGCGGTGGTTTTTTATCACTTACAGTTGCTCACAGTGTAACTTTTCCTGAAGGTGTCTAGTAAAGTGGCATAAAACAGAAAGTTTAAAACATATGACCTAAGCATTTTCAGTGTTCCAGGAAATTAGAGATTAGATGGCTGTTGAAAGAGTGAAAGGGCAAGACAGTTTGTAGACAGTAAGTATTGAAAGTAGTCTGAATAATAGCTGGTAAGGCAGTTAAAATTGGAAATTGTCACAAGATTTGCACTGTAGGGTGAAATCTTGAATTTGGTGTGATTACTGCATGCTAAACCATTTTTTTTTTTTACACAATTTAAAATTTAGTTACTGTAACTCAGTTTCATATTTCATAGAAATGTTGCTGTTAGATAGAATTTTCTCTTTGCTTGGATGGTGCTTTTAAAATTTTGTTTGCAAATTCCAAGAATCGTTTTACAATGGGATTTACCATTTACTCATTCTTTCACTTTTTTAAGTGTGAAATTAGTGAAATTCCCAACAACCTCTATGAGGGCTGACTCATATCTTTATCTGCAAATGTTTGCATCATCAGCCATGCAAAAGGAAACATGTGTGCCATCTTGCTGAGTTTGTTTTCAGCCTGCAAGATCTTACTAAGGTCATAAATATTCAGTTGTTAAATATCACATTGAATGTCAATCACATGTTTGGAGATACTGATTTCACATAGCTGATGCTGTATTGTGTGCGACAGTCTGTTGCATACCATAAGCAGTAAGAGAGCCACAGTATTTCTTTGCAGCATTTAAATGTGACTCCGATTCAGCATGAGTGCAAAACGTTCGAGGCTTAAGAGTCTGATTTTGAAGTGAAGGGTTGCGCTGTAAATGATACTCTTATCTGGTGACCGACCTGATGTACCTACGTCTCTGAGAAATCAGCAGGGATGTGCTACAGGAGAGAAATGTGCAAATGCTGGTCATGCTGGTGTGAGCAAAAAATGGAATGCATCCAGTCACATGGAGAGTAAGGGCCTTACCTAGGACTGTCAATGTCCTGAGTAGTTACCGACCTATACCTATGACCACCAGTGTTATCTTGATATTCTGAATGTACTATTCAAACTATGATCCGACTCTGAACATCCTTAAGAAATGTTGGCCCTAATAGTTGTGGAGTTCTCTTCCAGAAATTTGACAAGGGTCATGATTATGTTACCTGAAATTTTCTCCCCCAAAAATCTATCCCTCCTCCAACCCTTCCTCGCTATTTTGTATTTTGTATATGCATGTGTGTCTGTTTGTGACACTTAGACTGTTATTATGATATCTTGAGAAAGGTTTTTCTGAGAGTTCCCATACTTGCTAGCCTAGATGCCCCATATCAAATAGAAGAACCCTACTGTTTCTGGTGTAGGTCAAAGGTCATTTGAGGTTACCAAAGGTGACAAACATTGAATTAAAACATTATAATTTGGTACTTAAAGTCAAGAATCAGAGTTGGCTGATGTTCCAAGTCCCACAAAGCTGATATGCATGTTGAAGGCATAGCTGACAAGGCGGTCTATAAAAAATGTTTGGTTGCTCTGTAGGAAAGGATGTAAAAGCAGTGATAGCCAAAATAGTGGATGGGAACGGATATCGGCTGATGTCATGATGAAAACATCAGCCATCTCATCTGCGAGGCAAAGCCACGTCAGTTAACTCATAGTTTTGACAATCCATCTCACCCTGGCTTAAAATTGCGGAAATTTTGGAGAGTTGCCAGATTTTATTGTTATGCTACTTACAAATCCTGTATTTTCTTTTTTATTGCAAAGGATTGACTCAACCCTGCTTTTTCCAAAATTGTTTCAGTTTTGTTGTCTTTGTAAAACAGGAAGTCTATTAGCTGAGGTCACTGAATAAATCTTAACACTAAATAGAGAAACTACTTTTATTTCATATGTCATTTTTACAGGTCCTTCTATAGTCTTGTTGAATGTGGGGCATACTTCGCTGAACAGGAACCTTCCGTAACGCCTGCCAAGTCATCCTCTGGTTTAGTGGTGATTCTCACGGACACTGCATTCGCCAAATACCAAAACCCGGCCTTGCAGTATGCCATCAAAATGGCTAAAGAGTATGGAGTTGAAACCTGCCATGTCCTTGACTTCCACAAGAAGTGGAAAGAAATAAACTAAATGAAAGAGGAAGCAATTAAGCAGTTTGGGAATGTTGGACCAATTTGGACTTTTCCCCTGCAAGGGAAGACTAAAAAGATCAGTAAACATATGCAAACAACAGAAGCAACAAGAATGGGGAAAAAAATTGAAAATGTGAAGTGAAGTTACTGCACTTGTGAGTTTGCCAAAGGGATACTGGGGCTATTAAGGCATATATTTTAGTTCTTTGAGAAATATTTTTATCAGAACTCTGTTTGTAATATGACTAGCAAGGCAAATAACTCTGATTTGATCACTAATAGAAATTATGAGGAATTTGGTTTACAGAATTGTAAGTGGTATGAATTATGCAACGACGTGAACAATTTTTACAGTAGGAAATCTTTTGTTCAGCTAAGCTGTCTATTGGAGAATCATATGCTTCGTGATGATGCTATAGTTCAATACTTAAGCACTAGGCTTGGGTGACTTACTTGACCCCAATTCAGAGTGAGGATTCTTGATTGGGGAGGGAGGGTGTGATCCAACTCCATTTCCCTCAGAGTTGCGACCCTTGTGAAATTTTGAAATTACAAAAAACATTCATGGAGTTCATTTTCTGTGTGCCTAATGGCAAATTGATGTTATCTTGCAAGTTAACTGAATTACAATGTTAAACTTTTCAGTTGTCACTAGTGCTACTTCAAAATTTTTTGCCTGACAACTATTAGGGAGAAGGCCAATACTTACCCACCTGTTTGGGTCCCCTAACATTGTTTGTACCATAATTGCTGCTCATGTTATAACTGTGGGCAACAGCTATGACATCCTCAATTGATGCTATCGTTCTTTTCCTGAATACCACGTTGCCAGTGTGCATTATGTGCATGTACATCACACAAGTAATTTTAATGAGTTTTTCAGATAATGCTACATTCCTACTGTTTTATTGTAAAAATGACCCCCAGTTTGGAAAATGGTATCTTCCACCCCTCTCTTCTGTGTGTTACAATAGATATAACTATTCTGCCACTCTCCAGAACAAATATTTCGTACTGTCTAAGCCTACCATACTATGTAATAGTAAATATGTGGTTAGTCTCAGTTTATGTGTTCTAAGCTTGTTAAGTTTGCCAAGTTGCTGACTCAGAACAATAATCCTATGCATGCTTCCATAAAAGTGGTATGAAGAAGTTGAAAGTAGCTGTCTGCTTTTCATTTTTGGTATTTTAGTGCCACATGAAACTGTAGCAATGCATAAAGATAGCAAATTTGCTCAATGGAACCTACACAAGCAATTCAGTAAAACTGGAACAATCCACAAATTTTTGGTCGTCAATGAATTTTGCACTTGAGTGCATTGGCGCAAACAATGTGAGTGGAGCCAGCAAACGACAAAATTTTATTCATATGGAATATGGTGTTTAGTCAACCCGCTGGTTAACATTCAGATAAAATTTTTAGCTTGCGTAATGTTACAGCATTTTGAATAAGTTCCTGCTGGTTGGGTGAAGCATATTTGGCAACAAAGGCAGAAAGCCACTTTGAATGAATAGTGTGTAATCAATAGTGGTTTCAGTTTAAATTTGGGACAGAGGAAACTACTTTGTTTAGGGAGTGCAATGAGTAACCTTTGTCATGTAAGCAAACGATTGAGTCAACTGAAGAATGAAAAAGTCTTGCAGACTCAGGAGTTTAGATACCAGACAACATAAGTGGTTCAAAATATGCTAGTCACTGGTAAAAGTTTTCAAATGTTTTTACCAAAAAAAATGCTGTTCTGTGTTCTGTTGTTAAAATCACATGGCAGTTGTCTTTTCACATTTTTGATAAATCATTTTGCATTCATGTTGAGTAATGTACAGGAGTTGAGAAAATATGTAAGACTGGAATAGATTTCTTTGGTGAACCATCATTTATTACATGTCCTCTTTCATTTGTCACTGACAACATAAAGTTTGATGGTATGTTGTTTAGCTCAGTCATTTTCTGATGATGATATAAATCATTTATTAATTAACTTTAACATTCATTGATCAGCTGAATCAGGATATTGATGATATTTCTTATGCACAGGTTAAGTTGTGTCTCACACACATACCGCAGTTATGATATGACTGACAGACTTGCTTTCATTGCATTCAAGCTGTAATGAGATGCAAAGGGGTGGGGCAAAGAAAGATTAAGTAGACGTGAAATGTAGTAAATGTAATGTTCTGTGCTGATTTATTCCAAATTTGTCCATGTGTCCTGTTAAAAATATCCTGTTTGAGCACAAACTACCAGTTTCGGAAATTCATAACGAATGCCTAGTATGGACAGAAGCATCAAAATTTCAGCCAATTTTCCTTGAAGTAAGTCACTCATCACCCAAGCTATATTTTTGGCTGGTAGAAAGCAAAATTCTCAGTTGGTTAGATCTGCTCTTTGATTGACAGCAAATTTGAAAGTTGCAGAGGAGAATTGCCACTGTCTGAGGCAATGAGTCTCTGTCTTTAAAGCTGCTATCAACATTATGTCTAACAGCGCTCAACACACATAGGTGCGAGTATTCAAAAAGAGATGCTGATTGGTCAAGCACTAGGCCACATCAAGCAAGCAAAGGAAGCAAACAAGCAAAAAATATGCAACAATAATTGATCATTTGGAAAATAACAGCTATGATTTCAAATGGCTCTAATTGTCTACTTAATTCAAACCTTAGCAAGGACGTGCATCCAACTTCAAAGGCGGTGGGGGACTTTTCACCGTTTGCAAATCATCATACGGCGGAGGCCGGGTATGAGAGGAGAGGGTGTTCCCCTTCCCATAAGGGAAAAAGCCTTCCCCTTAAACTGGAAGTGTCTGTATGGGAAATGCTGCTATATTTGGGTACAATCTGAGTTCAGCTCTTTGAAAGAGCCAGTTCGTGACCTATGTTAGTCTTCGTAGTTACATCTTTTACGTAAAAAAGTGGCGTAGGCAGTTTCACTAGACTGCGCGCTGGGCCAATATACCATGACAGCAGAATATGTATTTTCTCTTGCAAGGAACGCGGTAAACGCCAAATAGGGTCCATCCTTCGGTCCATTCCAGAAAACATATGATCACTGCGTGGCCTACAACCTTTGATTACGATACAGTTAAACTGACGATTATGTCGACGTATGAAGTGTGCTATATTTTAATCTTTCGTCTTTCTTTTTGGTTTCATCATTTTTAACAGTGTATGGAGAGACTTATTGGAGATGTTCCCTATCAAAAAAGGGGGGTCCCCCACATCTACGCCCATGATTATTAATGACACATCCAAGATGTTTTTCCACTTTTTCAGCTTCTTATATTCGTTCTGTTCCAGTTTTGTCGCCACCACCTTCCCGTCTCTTGGCTTGTAATCCTTCTCTTGCTTCACCAATGCTCCTTGTCTCCCTCTCCACTCTAAACGCCTCTAAAATGTGATGACTCTTGTTGATGATTACAACACTCGAGTGACAAGATGTATCAAGAGTTCACATCAAAGTGGGACAAAACCTGTTTATGTCTTTAACTTGATGTAAAGTGCCCCAAAGCCGAGAATTCGATGATATCTTGCATTCACTTATTGCCTGTCAACTCTCGAATGGAGCAACAAAAGAAGTAAAATAAAAAAAAAGTAATAACCATTACAGAAAATTAAAAAACTGAAGTTGATCTTTTTAAAACGCTATTTACCGATATGCCGAAGTAGTTTGCAAGACGCACTAATAGAAGGGGAAAAAAAGAAGATAATGGAAGTACCAATACAAGCTTGGAGAATAGTTTTGACAGCTGAAGTTGTTGAAATTAAGATTATTCCTCTGCACATACGGAAATGAATGTATCGATTGATAATAAAAAAAACAAAAAACAAAGAGATTGTACACAATCAATGAAACAGTGATAGTTCAAATTCTTTTGTTTTCCCACATAAAATAACCCTTTTAATCTATCGAGGCTTTTCAAATTTCCAGCAGGGACTTAAGTGAGGACTTCACTTTTACCAACCAACACATTGTATTCCAGACTGATGACTTTCGACAAAATCTGATGATCACGATATCAGATAACGATCATGATATCTGTGTCACCATTTAGTATGGACAAAAATGTAGGTGATGTAGCTGATTCAACTGTACAATGTCAGTGTCACATCCAGTTACACAGCTTCCTTCCCACTACATCGGTGAGGCTCTCGGAGCGAAACTAGTGGTGGCCAGAGTTCTCTAAGAAAGGGGTTTTAACGAAATGGCTGCCCAATAGAAATGACCTCCGTCCTGAAATAGTAACCCTGTAAAATGAGTACCAGACTTCAAAGCTCCGCTCGGTTGAAAAAAAGGAAAATAGGCCACTGCCATTTCAAATGGAGTAAAAAAAAAACAGTCTCTAAGTTGCAAAATCTCATCAATTAAAATTTCCATCATAAAAAATTTCTAAGGATGCTGAGGTTGGACCCCAACCAACCAAATCCCTCCTCGACGATCGCGAAGTTGCATGCGGCGCCCCTCATCCTCTCTCTTGAATATCTGCAGAACCTAACTAGGGTCTATACACTGGTACCAAAAGTGAAAACCATCTGTTCAATGGTTCCTCTACCCCCCTCCACCCGGGAGGAGCGGGTAGGGGGAGATATTCTGCCATAAATGTTCTTTCGACCACAGAAATGTCCAAGCTTGCTTTTTTGTTCTCGCTTTACTGGGTGCGCGTCCAGTGACTGAGGCTATAAGGGCATGGTTTACATAATCACCATCGCAGTGCCAGTGTGTAGTCAGGTAGTCCTGAAACAAACTACGTATGTTGAGAATGAAGAGAAGACCAATAGGTGGTTGTTAATTGAATGTATTTCTCAAAGGTTAAGTAGGGAAAGATGCATTCAGATCTACTTTCGATAATTTAAGTTAGTCTCGGCCGTTTTATGGGGGCACAATATTTCATAGTCTCTGAGAAACTGAAAGGCAAATCAGCAGACAGGCCTTACACATGGTACATCCATATCCATACTAGTTTATCCGTGTTTTATCGATATCCATAGATTAAACATGCTATGAACTGGGTGGTGTATATTGTAACTCGAGGAGATATGGAAGTCAAAGACAGGAGAAAGCGCAAGATATGAGTACCGTTGCTGGAAACACGAGTAAAAAAGTGCTCCCATTCACAGACCGAGTCCACTTTTAAGACTAAAAGACGGTTTGACTTGCTGATCTTGTACAGGGCTACACGTAGGTCTACTTTCCTTGCTATTTTATCAAAGAAGTGTTCGTTATATTAATTACGTAGGTGGACCTAAATATTTCCCCTGTGAGGATGTTTTCTCCTAGTTTCCGTTTTCGAAAAAATAAAAAAAAATGTGAATCTCATTTACCGTGCCCTCTTTACCGACGGATTTAGTTCCATCTCTTTCCGCTGTTGTGGAAACCAGATGACATCCGGACTGCAATAAATCTGGCATTTGCCGCCATGCCTGTCATTCATTTTTTACGTCACCGTGATAGCGGTTGCGCCATACTGACGTCATAAGACTCATAACAGAATTCCTTCTGTAGATAGTTGGACCGTGACAGGGTAGTGTATACACACACGCAGGCTTGCATATGACTATACTCTCTGAATAGTGTTGTGATTTTCACGGTTCACTTCCATTACTCGCCTGATCTGAGGTAACTGTTCTGGATGATATTTACTACGAAATACTGAGCAAATAATAACACTCTTGACCAAAGATATTTCACCAGTTTTGGGCGCATATTTTTAGGCTTCTTTAAAAAAAAATAGTAAGATCGCTACAGCATGAATGCGGCTGGTTCATGAACTTTCTTGTAGTCCGGAAGAAGAGAGTATAATTTTAACAAAATCGTCAAGTTTAATGCAAGGGAGCCAACGTTCAAAATAAAAAAAAAATTGAGAATGTGGTAATGTTAAATGCTGAAATGCAATTAAGGAGGCAAGGCGATATGGCGACCGAGCGAAACGGGGAAAGGGATTTAGGTGTGGGAGGAGCATGCATATATATGTATATCTGCTCCGAGGTGGGTGGCCAGTGACTCCATGAGAAGTGGGTGCTCCCCTTCAGATCAAAGCGCTCTTCCAGTGCAGTGCCGCAGCCAGTGGAGGGGCGGGGGGGGGGGGGGGAACGGCGGGGCAAGTTTCCCTCTGGAAAATCTTCTTGGAGAAATTTGGGGAAATAATCTCTCCTTTCACATTTCTCAAAACTTTTACCAGGGTAAGAAATGTGAGACATTTACATTCATCATTCCTACTTTAACAACATATTTCCCCAAGATTTCGGGTGTCACTGACCGTCATGTGTGAAGCATGCCAGAGTCGCGTGCCACAGAAATACTCGTCGCTACAGCAGACCGAAAGTGAATGTGAATGTGTTGGTGCTCAGTGCAGTGCAGTGTGGGACAACCATGCAACATGGCAACTAACACTGGCAGGCACTTCTTCGTGGCCTAAACTAAAAAGCAAAGTAACCCCCAAAACTACATGTACCGGTAGGTCATGGAAAATGTATTCGATAAAGGCCTGAGCGTCAACAGGAATACTAGTTCAACATCATTTAGTTTACTCCGAAGTTATCTACAGGCATGAAGAAATTAGAATCTGAATTAGGCATACTCAGATATAAGGTCTAGAAATGAATATTTCACCTGAAGTGTAAGGCAACATGACAAAAAAAAAAAAAAAAAACGTAAAAGGGAGATATAGGGAGATAAAGCACCATTTTGCATCTAGTTCACCGCCCTACAAAATAATTTTTTTTCCAAAGGGACATTCCCCAGAATGGCAATCAGTCATCAGAGCCATATCATATCACAATTTTACGCTTACATCTTGCTCAGACATTGGCGTTCGCCGGAGGGAGATGGTGGGGGCATTGCTCAACTCACATTGCCCAGCCTAATCAAAAACTGAATAATTGCCCTCCAACCGATGGTCACAGGCACTTCGCCTAGATATAGTCTCTCGGAAAAATCTCACCTCTGGTACACACCCAACTTTATCCGCCCTGAGATTGCCCCCCCCCCCCCTTTTGACATGCAGTGCTGTTGACCCAAAATTCGGGGAAAATAAAAAGAAAAAATAAATGGTAGGAAGCTTTTGCCGTTTATTTTCAGTTGTACAATGAACAAGTAAGAGCTCATTTTCAAATGATTAACTTCAGTAGAACTTTATAGGCCTACATTACCAGACGTAGTACATTTTATCTGGTTATTTCCTGATCATTTGGCATTTGCTCACTTTTTATTGAGGTGAACATTTTTTTCTCGCAAACAAAAGTACAAAGTAATTACTGCTTAGATTCTATTTACAAGCCTAGGAAATCTGGGAGGTCCCGTGAATTTTCAAAATTTTCTGTTCGCTCCGCGCCAAACCGATGGTACGTGTCGCTTGACGTAGGTAGTCTCCTGGATGAATATCACTCCACTTACTCACAGTTTACCAACGCTGTAATTGCCCCCTCAACCTTCCATTAAATCATGCGCACACCACTGGGCTCATGCACGGTCCAGCTTATTCCCCCATCCATTCCACACTCACCTTCCAGATCAAGCAATACCCATGTTACCCTGAAAACACTGAGGGAAATTTCACATCTTTGCCCCCCTCCCTTGGAAAACAACCCCATTTACGCCACTGCCCCGTCGTTCCCCAAAATGAAAATACGTGGCCTTGCCATTGTTGAAATGATTATGTAAAACAGCAACAGAGCACAATTGTAGTGATTGATGAAACACGGAAATAATATCAGTCCATAGAGGAGTCGGGTCTTGCTGCTGCTCATTCAACTTTTAATTACCGACACCAAATGCCATTAATTTGTACATGATTGTTAGAATTTCACGACACGTTTTTCCTGAGCACTCCCTCAGCAAACTTGTGTGTTAACCAATTTAGACATCGTCGACAATCGGGACGGGGTCGAGCCTCATGCAGGTTATAGAGAACGCTTTACCAATTGCAATTTGTAGTAGACTTCGGAAGCCTACCACATACACCAATTCATATCGGTATGCAAAACATGCGTGATGTAAAACAAGGACAGATTTGTGACAATATCGCCTGCAGATTAACCCATGAATACAGAATCTTCTGACCCTACTACCTACTAGCGAATTGCGGATTTGAGCTTTTATATCAGCTCGCAACACATTTTCCCTTACGTAGATCCATACACAAATGCAAGATAAGACTATTTTCCCGGAAACTTAAGCTCCGCCCCTGCTGACGCAGTATATGTACTGGGTAACAGCACTTAGACAAAGATAGGTGATGAATATTCAAATATGACTATTCATATTGTTGTTTCTTCCGCCTGGCCTTCGCCTGCTGAACTAACACATTTACATATTGGAGTATTTTAGTCAGTCTGAGTACTTGCACGTACTTACGAACACAGAAGGAAAGTAAATGACGATGGGTAGTTAGGGAAAATGGCTTCCCGGCTGGAGAACAGGGCGCAATATGGCCTTCTGAGTAGCGGATATTCTGGTGCCGACAAAACCGTTGTACAGTTTAAGCTTACCGACTCTTCTCTGAAGAGCATAGAAGAATATTTAAAAGCAAAGGTAAGTGTTTCATTATTAAATGTCACAGCTGACATCGAGCGTAAGTTACACATTCAATGTATACAATGCCAGTAGATCATGATGTACGGTAGGAAATATACCGTACAGGTTAGTGTAGGATAGCTTCTCCATATGGTATATGTTGCGCTCATGATACAGGGTAGTAAAAAGTCTTAATTCTTTAAACGTTGGTAAAAGAAGCAAAATTATAGGTGTCTATAAACATTCTACTGCTTACACTCATGACGATATCTTTGTGTTGTTTTGTTGTAACTGAGTGAAGGTACAGGAATCGGAACCTTTTTTTTCCCTGGCAGAATGGCACATTCCTTCAAATTGATGTTCAGGGGTGTGTATTTTACTTGATGTTTTACCCTATCATTGCACAATTTGATTGAAAACGAATTATCAAGTTTTATGTTTTTCTTTGAGAACTGCCATTCTTAGTAGAAGGGTTCCATTTGTCAATGCATTGACAGTGTGGAATTTCACAGTTTGTGACATAATTACAATATGTGAAGGCTATGTAGTAGTCAGAAGTGTCCAGATGTTTTCCACTTAAACTTAAATTGCATAATTGCGTGTATGAATTATGAAATGCTCAACTTAACCATATGATACTTTCTAATCCATTTTTTTCAACATTAAAGCAGAGTACTTAATGAAGTTGAACACAATAGTTTGTTCAACAAACATAAATCATGTTTGATTAAATAACAGATTTCCCTCATGACATATATGCAGAGGTACAGTACATACCCTAAATGGACTTACAAACAGAAATTATGTATATTTATAATTTCATGCTTTGCAGACTGTAAATATCATTAAGCAGATTTGTTCCTGGTAATAGTGTGTTTCTTGCATTGCAAAAAGGAATGAGTTTGTATCACTGGTTCATGGTCGAGATTGTCCTACATTGCAAAAACATTGTATGATTAGGTTGCAAACTTTTACAATCGACCTCCAAGCTATAATGTGTGACATGTCTTACATCAGTGCAAGGACATAAGTGCTCAGGCCCCTCTTTCCAGACTTTGTGAAAAGGACTACTGTATCAGTAACGCACCTTATCAGTAGATTACAGTTTCTAAAGCCAACATTGACAGATCTACAGTAGTAAGGAAGGTTGCTTAAATTGCAAATCCTCTCTCAGGGTTCTTAATCATACACGGTGCTGCTGTGCTCTTTTGGTTGATGGTTGAATAATTCTGCCTTGTGAGTGTTATACAATTAGAACGAAAGTGGTTGAATTGGTTTTAGAGTGCTAAGCTGGTCAGTTGAAGGTTACATGTTCAGAACATCGATAAGAAAGTCTTCATGTTGAGGTTGTGCGCAATCTTTGAAAATCAGATCTGTACGGTAGAATCCATGCCACTTTCTATTCACTTTTCTACTGATTCTTAAAATGTAGGTGGAGGTATATTTTGTATTATTATGCAATGTTTTACAGTGTATGGAAATTTTTGGAAAGTAAATCCTCCTGAGTGATATGTGTGTTGGTAAATATAGACCAAACTGAAGAAAAGAATTGTGGCAGAACTTGGAGACCTATAGGCCTGCCATCTGCAAGGTGTGTTTTAAAAATTCATATGGTAGACATGCACTTACCCCATAGAGGCATTTTTCAACCTTGCATAGTGCACAGGAGCAGAATTAAGTTCTATCACTGAGCTCTCTCTGTCAAGATTTGACTTAGTTTGGCTTTCACTTCATTGAAAGATGCAACTTCTATTTTAGAAATTAATTGGTGTGAAACGTGTGTCAAACCACTGTAAAATATACCTATTACAAAAACTGTAGTTATGAGCACAGAGCAAGAGCAAATTGTAATTTGGATTTGGAAATTGGCCTACCATTAGTTCAGTAGTACTGACTACTGTACAGTATTTTGATCTACTGTACAACTATTTATTACATGTATCTTTCCAGTAAATTGGAAGAGCTTCTCTGTGGATCTCAGAGTCACAAGTCTGTAAAGTGTTACTGTGTGATAGTTGATTGATACCTCAAGACATGTAATGAAATCATGTTCTATTGTAACAATGACAAGTGCAGTATAAAGCCCTGTTTCATGCTCAGTGTCCTTCAGCCCTTTTGTCTTTCCTGTAAAGTGTGATTATCAAAGTACAGAGGGCTTGTCATAATTAAATTTGCCTTTGACAAACTCTTCTGTTCCATTAACCCCCCCCCCCCCCCCCCTGCTGATCAGTGCTATAGCTTTACAATACTTGCTTGCTTCAAGTGCAGGCCTAGAACATGTGTGTAGGCAATATAGTGGGGCTGCATATCACTGAGCAAGATTTGTTGATCAAACCTGTCCAGTCAGGGAGCCTCAGATAATTAACTGTTACACTTTTAATGTGGTTTTATAAATCAAACAAGTTTATCACATTTGCAAAGTTTGCAAACTGGTAAGGAGGTCAAAAATAATTTGATCCTGAACTTTTATCTTGCATTATCCTTGTCCTTGTTACTCTAATCTGATGCATTTGACAGTGAGTAATTGGAATTTTATCACAGTTGCCCCCATCAGGTATACATGTACTTTGAACCAAGCCAGCTCTGTTTTGATATTTTGAAATTTGAATACATTTGATACAGTATGATGTTACCAAACAGTAAACACATGGGCATCAGTTTCGTGAATTTTTATTTGAGCTAGCAATTTAGCAAATTTGAGATCATGTAATACTGTATGTAGATAACATGTACACATACATACAGTATCAATGAATATTCTCTTATTATTATTTATGTCGCAGGCAAACCATGGCATCAACATAGGGTACTTACTTAGTAGACACGGTTGGTCAAAAACAAATTCTAAGGGGAATGGTGTTTTGGTTTGTTGGCATCTTGTCCATAACTGTTTGCATCTGTAGACCTGTGTAGTAAACTTTTACCTTAGTTGACAGGACAATTTGTATCCTAGTTTTTGAGGCTTAGTGGTAGCTTTACTTATTTTTTATTGATTATGGTAAACAACTCTGTTTATTTTTCCCATGTAAGAGACAGTATTTGTAATATATGCCTATTGGAAACACAGCCAAACATGGAAACAACCAGCATGCATGGTAGTCAAAGACAATAGAGCATATCTGTACAATTCACATACATGATCAAGGCTTCTGCAAAACTGCCAAAGACAAATTTGCTGAAAATGAGGGTTGCTGTTTTTTGTAATATGAGTGAAAGTCTAATGCCTTCCCCTTTCTTCACAGACAGTGAGGTTAAGTCATCTTCACCCAATTTCATCACTGACTATAAGTTGTGGTTCAGTAAAGACAAATTGCAACACAGTGCAGTAGGTTGTTTTTTCTGACAATGTGTACCACATAGAGTGCTTTCATTGATCTCACTTAGGAGATGAATGTCATTATCATGAGGTAGTTTGATTTGGCTAATGATTCTTTCCTCTTCATAGGGTAGGATGTGGATAGTGGGGCAGCAGAAACCTCCTTCATTGCCTCCTCTTCTACTCTTTTTATTAGTTATGACTTATGACACAAACCATAAAGTTTGATAAATTGTTGGTCTGTCCGGCCTGCCTACATAGTCCCTTCTGTGGTATTGAACAAGTGGTTGTAAGCTCTGCTCCTCTCTCCCCTCCTGAAAAATAATGTAAAAGTTTAAATGTAATAATCACATTGCATCAAATAACCCCACATAATCCAACAATATCTGAAGGGGGGGGGGGGGGATGGGGCACACACAGCACTGTATTGTTTACCTGTAACTTAAGTTTGGTTTGCCCAAAGAAACCTGAATCAGCAAAGATAGCATGAAAGGTAGAACTTACCATGCCTGTCAATGGAAAATTCTACTTATTGACTGTACATACTGGACAGGAGAAAGGCTGATGGGAGTTTTTGTTACCCTGTAGGTGTACTTGATGAAAGCAGCATTACTGTACATTTCTACCCGTCTCTCGTTTCATCTTCGTCGTTTCTCAGGTGCCATTAATGGTTTCTAATCTCGATGTTCCTCTTTATTCCACACAATGATTCATTCTTCCAGTTACGTACATTCGATAGCAGAATACAGAGCTAGTGGACGTTGATGACATGCAATGAAAACATACTTTTCATTTCACACCACCACAACAACTGCACTCTTGTACAGATGATGCTTAAAATTCTAATAACAGGTTGGTGTCAACCTAAATTGGCATTTGTTGTATGGTCACTGGAAGTATCTTCATTGACCCTGAGTTTTGCCACAAATTATAACACCATGATGATGACACGTACGTTACAAATTCACCCGTAGCCTAATTTGCAAAAGCATCAGAAACTTTCAACTTCCAAGTCTCATACATTATTTTGTCAATGATCTGTATAACACATGATATGTCTGATGCTGAATATTTTCAAAGAACATGAGTTACCTATTTATTCCAATACCATTAATACGTACAAGCACACTAATCAGACAGTTTGGTCTACCACACAGTGCAACATGGTGCTCTGACTGTGGTTTTGTTACTTTTATCCATGTCCTATGTTCGTGGCATGTAGTTCTGATGTCAGATGTCGGTCACAGGCTATTTCGAAGACAAAGGTAAAACTCTGTCCATGAACGAAATGAGTTTTATGAACTTGTTAGACAGCTGCCCTTTCTCGGTTTGTTAGAAAAATAAAATTTAATGACATAAATACACACACCTACACATGGAGACAATAATGTCCTTCCAGCCCCGTAGGCGAGCTGTGAATGAAGTGGGGTATTTGTAAACACTGAACGCCAGTTGTCTGGTGGAGTGATCCCTGCAGGCTGGAGATATGGATACATAATGTTAGGTAAACAACAAAATTCTGCCAAGAGCATAATCTGCCTGCATCCTCCAAAGCACCAGGTGTACAGCCTGGTAGAGATGGGGGGTCATGATGCAGGAGAACCTGGAACCTTTTGTTTCTGGTTTTTGACTGAACCAAGACTACAGAAGATATATTGTACAGCAGTGTATGTTTGGACACAAATACAGTGACACAAACTGTGATGGTAAGTTGGTTCCAGTCATTTTGCGCAAGTGTAAATGGACTGTTTTCGAGAGAAAAAAGAAAAGGCAAGAAGGTACGCTAGGCAGTGTTTTTACAGAAAGAACTGAACTTGAATTGAAAGTCTAATTCTGTTTTGACTATATTGTATCATCATACTACCCACTTTTTTTTTCAAAAGTGTTTTTGTTTATATGCTCAGTGACAGAAGGTTAATAGTAAATCATTGATAAGACAGAGCTATTGCTCCACAACTGATTATCAAATTGTTGGGGAATCATTGATTTGTAGAAGAGAACCACTGTATCTATAAAGTTGAGAACTTGAGAGCATGTACCGTAGCACTGATCTTTCAGGTCTTGCACTTCAGCAGTACTGTAAAATGCTAGTAGTCCAGTTTGTAAACTCAATAACCAATTGTAATCATACCTGAAATGTAATGACAGTTTCCTTTCTCTTGGCTGATAAAGATGGAGCAGTAATTAATAGAATTCACAGAGGTGCTATATGTTACTGTAGATCTATAGAATTTTCAGGCTTATTCATGTTTTTTAGTTTCTATTTTCATGAAAGACAAAAAATGTACAAGAATATATTTGGAAATTTAAGTACTTGAATTTATTTTCCAGAAATTTTGTGTTTCAAATCCCTAAGTAAAATTAAATGTGACATTGATGAGGTGCTGTTTTAATCATAGTACTGTATCAGCTTTGGATGTAAAGAACTGCTAAAAATACTAGTACCTTATCTACTGCCATGTTTAGTGCATTGTAGGTGCATTGTAGTGCTATATATGCAAACACATTCTGCAGGAATTGTAGGTAGTAATTATAATTAAATTGCACCTTGACAGGAACCTGAAAGGCAGTATTGATGCCCATGTCCTTGACAAAAAGGTTGAAATCCAAGTCAGAGTGGTACATTGAGTGCGTATTTTTAAATTTGTGACAAATTTGAAGGGCAGAACCACATGAAAATTGGCTTGTAATTAGCATAATTAGCCAAGTTATACATCCAACAGGTTTGATACCTGTCAACATTCTTAAATTTTGATCCTGGCTATTATTGGATGTGTGTGCTGGACTAATGACGTAGTACTAATGTTCAGAAGTGACTGGTCACAAATTTTCAAAAGACGAATGGAATGATCATGAATCCGTACTCAGCACTGTTGATTTGTATACCTGGATCTTCTTAGTTTGAACATATAGTACCATAAGTATGTAAAGGAAACATGACAGGTTTGGAATTAGTCTAGGGACTGGTTTATGGAATTTCATGGAACAACGGAGTGTGCCCATTTATCTATTTGTGACAGATTGAAACTAGTATAAGAACTGTCTTTTTTATCAACAGTTTACTAAAATGTAGCAAACTAGTCTGGGAAAATCCTTTGTTCACATGGCTCATGTATGTTGTCAAAAATTCCTTGTTGCATTGCTCCAGTTTCTTTTGGTACATACACCTTCATGATTAAAGGAAAACCATTGTACAGCCTTTCAGATAGTCCTGATACTTAAAATATACTTTTTCAAACAATAGGACACCATTCGTTACTGCAGTAAATTTACATCCTAGAAAATATGAAGTTTCTATGAATATACATTTTATTCACTTGCAAGTTGCCATCTTGTTGCAAAATTACATGATTTGTGAGGTCACACATGCACCTGTACATGTCATGTAGTATTGCCGGTGCATGTGATGCTCCATACATTTGCAAAATGGGGATACGCTGTACAACAACTGCGGGAAGTGTGAAGTTATATTTGGAAAGAGGTAAATTTTACGAAAATAAAACTTCTACTGTCGTGACTGTTTGTAAATAGATGTACACTACAGGTGTTGATTGAAATTGAAACACCCACTACGGTTCCTCTTTAAGACATGACTTTACAGCTGAGGAGGTAAACCCCCCTGTGTGTTCTGTTAATGAGAAACATACAGTAGCTGTACATTCTAAGTTTTGTATAGTAACACCGCAGAGGAACTTGGAAGCATACCTTAACCTTACTTCACAGGAAGCATGACATTCAGTACCACACACAGCATTCATGGAAAGATATGTTATGATAAGAAACATAAGACTTTAATTGCTGGTGGTAGAAACATCTTTTTGGACATTTGTTAAGTTCTGCTGGCTGCTTTCAAGCGGATCCAGTTGCAACAATTGGACAAAAGTTAAGTGTAAAATATGCTTCTCTGAAGTAAGCTGTATCTGTATTCTGCTTAATTTGATGTATCCAAGTCTTGCTGTGATAATGACAGGCGTAGATACAGTATATATGCTGAAAATTTCAAATTTACAATGCCTATGCTAACACTTTTCACAGGTAGGAAATGTAATCACATGCCACCACCTTTTGCCCTGAAAGAAAAAGAAGAAAAGTCTAGTTTAAGTCTCACCAGACTGTATTGTTTGATGTATACATGTGTATTTTTACTCGTCTAGAGCTAACTCTTTCTACACTTATCAATGTCAAGAAGCATTCTTTCAAGTCATATTGCACTGTACCATCTATCTTTAGCTCATGTGATACTGACCACATCCGTCCTAGAAACCTGAATAGACTTCGCCTCCTTACCTTACCCTATCCTTCTCCCTGGAATGCTGAATCTTGTCTTCTTGTGATGTACATTACCGTATGTACTGGCTTACATGCAGTTAGCAATTGAATGTCATTTGAGTATTTCAGTCAGTAATATTAGTCTGTGTATCCGGTCTTTGAAATCCAATTAAGATGCACAGAATAGAGGTTTAAATGAACCAAGAGGTGCTGTGGATGATTCATGCGTTCTTGAAGTCGGAACACTTTCGACTTGACCACAGATGGCTACAGTATGTCATAAGATCTCATCATTCTGTCCCTTCAGTCCCCATGAAGTGGTGAAGGTAGAAAAGATGATGTGTTGCTTTTGAGTTCACTACTCTCTGACACAGTTACAGTAAGAGGTTAAGATAACAATTTTTGCAAAACCACAGACTCCAAAGAAGTCATGAAAGGTGCAGAGAGTTAATATCCAAACAGGTGAAGAAGCTATGTACTGTATACAGTCTTCATGACCAATGTAGGAAGCTGAAATTGCAAAAATATTTTTTCCCTATCTTCCTCATACAATAGTTAATGCTGGAATATGGTAGCACACAGGGTGAGTCTCAAAGATATTCTAGCATCCTGACCTACATGGTGGCGACTTTGTGTGGGCACTTTGTGTCTAAGTTGTTCTGTACATGTTGTGTATTTGACAGCCACATAGGCCAATTTTCATGCTATCCTTCAAACACTGTTATTAAAAGAAGCAACAACACAAACAGATAGAAACATGAATGTTATTCATACTGCTCATTGTAGTGACAACACAAGTTCTCCAAAGAGGGACATGGAAGCACAGTGTAGGAAACATTGTCCTAACTTCAGTGTGTGTACTGTAGGCTGCCAACTATAGTCATGCGTCTCTGTAGTCAATAATTAATTACTTCCACTAAGTTTGGTAACACTATTTTTTAAGCACTGTATTTGTCTTCAGGAGCAAATATCAAATGCACTGTGGAAATTTGTTGCTGGTTGTTGTTTTCTACATTGGTTTGTACTAAAGTTGAAGAGTCATTTGTGTCATTGTGCAATTTAAGATGCTCATATATGGTATCATCACCAACATTATGTACTGTGCACCAACATACATTGTTCAGTATTTACATTGTGTTGTCTATTCAAGTCCTCAAAGGATGTACACCTACTGTACTGTAGTGAACATCCTCTCCAATGTAGACTTTGAAAAGAGAAAAGGTATTCATTTACTTGGTTTACATCATGGGCATTTTCCTGAAAGCATCTCTTAAACTAAACAAGGTGAAAACATTACAGTAGTTACCTTTTTTGTGCCCGATCAACTCAATGACTTATTTGCTAAAATGCTGTCTGAAGTACCAAAAAGAAAACTGACGAGTGTAATACGCCAGGCTGGAGGTATAAACTTGATAATTGCTTGCTCTATTTGTGTGAAATATTTCTTTCATTTGATTTGCTTTGCTTCCTCACTTACTTGTTTCTCAGAATTCATTTTCTTCCACTCTACTTCTATATGTTGGCCCATCAAATGACCAGCTCTCCTTTGTTATTAATATTGGTTCCTCTCAGAATGTGTTATTTAAAGTGAACTTGTGTTAGCCAACCTCAAACTGATCAGACACCTGCTGATCCTATTCAGTAAAGGCTATTCAGTAAAGGCTATTCAGTGTATCTTAGACATCAATGTCTATTCATCTGAGCTTGAGGTAGGCTGACATGAAGTATGTTCAGGAACTTTGCTCATGAAAATAACTCCTTTCATAAAAAAATTAACTTAGTACTGGGGCAAGATTTGAAAAACTAAGTCTGCATGGCTATCGTGTTTGGTTTGGTTAACACAGTGGGCACAACAATAAAGTCCTTCATAATTGTATTTAAAATTTGACTTAAAATGTTTGACCTTACTGTAAATCCTGACTGTTGTAAGTTAAGTACAATAAGTTATCCATGTACAGTATCCAAATAGTGTAGTTTGTGTATCTACCCTATGAGACAATAAATGGGATTTCTTACAGCGATACTGCAAACAGATGTATGACAGGAAGTCTCGTCTTGAAGATTTTGGCATTGAAATGACAAGTGACATGAAGCAAGTCCCCTCTGTACTTGTCTGTAATACTACACTTCCATATGACCTGGATATGCGTCACTGAAATGGTTATTTGCCTTTGAATTGATGTTTTCGCAATAATCACCAAATCATCTCTGACTTTTTGGATGTCGTCTCATTGAACTTTTGTCCGCCAGCTGTTCATAGATTTTGAAGATTCACCATGAATTGTTGTGGTGGTGATGTCATTAGGTCAAAAACAGCTCTGTGATTGGCTTGTTAAACTACCCCTACAGTACCGGAGTTGTTCATGTTCCACACAGCTGTGCAAAGATAGGGCAAATTGTCACTGAAAGGGATTTTCCCTTGTTAAATGTTCCACTCAGTCACTGATATTCTGTTCAGGATTTTGCAGTACATGCATTTAAAAGAACTTGCAGGTAGAAAATGAAACACTGTACCATTATGTGATGGATGCTGCACTAGTGACCAATTTTCGGTGTAAATGACATCTAGTGACTTGAGTAGTAGTTTCTATAGCAAGGGATAACATACTGGTGACTGTGTGTGCAACTTGGTCAGCATGTTTTCTTATTCATGGTTTGAGACAGTAAACAGTCAACTCTTTGTGCTAAATGATAAATGAACATTGTGATGTGAATAAGTTGGAAACTTAACTCACTCAGATATGTGCCGTAGGCAAAGTTGTGGCCTCGACTTGCAGCAGTTTTAGAGAAATTAGAACTTGTCAGGTAGGACCAGGGAAGAATATATATAGTCACACCTATCGTGAAGCATACATGAAACTGAAATACAAGTGGACTTTTTTGGGTCGCAAATTGTAATGCGAACCCAGTTATTTCGTCCCTAGTGCAGTCTATGTTTTGACATGTAGAGACTGAATTCCACTTGGACTTGGAACTCACTGAATGACCAAACTTTTCTTCACTTTGTAACCCTTAGTTGCGCTGATCAGTCAGCTTCTGTAACTGACAGGAACTGGCTTGTTTCTAATTTAAGTGGAGTAGGCATGCCAACAAAAATATTCTGGACTTCCTGAAATGAGGGTCATTCTCCCCGTCAAAATGGCAAAATGTTAAGTGTAAAGTATCAGAGTAGAAAAGAAAAGCATGGGCGGCAATGTCAAATTTTTAACTCACAATGTGCACACCACTCCCCACGTGCAGGTACTAGGTAGTTTAAACCATGCCCTTGTGTGCAACTTCAGTACCATACATACATGTGTACCACTCAACACTCAAAGACATGCACGTCATTGGCGTAAAGCCTACACACATGCACAGCTTACAGGCACAACTCAGTGTTCACATACAGTCAGTGCTTGCACCAGCGATACTACCAAATTCATCGCTGGGGTCTGAGGCCTGGAAGACCCCCGGTTGAGCCGTCAAGAAATTCCCTTTAGAAGAGTTTGCAGTTTTTAAGCCCTACAGTAATAATGCTGATTCTGAAACAAAATCATGCTCTTCTTGTTACATAAAAACAAGCTAGAAGAATATACCGATATCGAGAACAGCCAGCCTGTTAACTGAAATAGTCCAAAATACAGTATATCAACACAGCTACTTGCCTATACAAGACAACTTCCCTGCACATGCACACTTACACTTGAAATCAGAGAAACTTGTGAGACTTAACAAATCCTCTCCTGTGATACCGTGAGTGATCCGTCAAATTCTGCTCTCTGATTAGTTAAAAATGACGGTAGACAAGTTTGCAGAATGTCTCCTTCATATTTAGTGGAAGAGAATGAAAGCAAGTACATGACGAATGTATTTTACTTATCATTATAGTAGGTTAGGTGAGATACCATAGTACAGACTACTATTTAACTTATACCATCGGTCTGTGGTTATAAGAACAGATTGCGAGGGGCTTGTTGCTGACAAATGCAGTTTTGCTGGACAAAGGAATTTCTGATCCCAAGTATTAAATCCCATCTTGGAAAAATTAAATACCCCAAGAAAGAGTGCTGGAAAACTTTCTCAACATGTAAATGACGTTGTCTTTTTTACTTTTTATTTTCATAAGATATTTCAATTCATCATTCCAACACGTGATTGACGACTTTGCCAGCACTGGGGCAACCATTACCTATGGTATGCACTGCTCATGTATCTGTGGCTCATACATGATTCACCACATACCCTTTATATAATCACCATTTACCCATTCACCCCTCTCATATATGTGAGCACTGCTCACATGTGCCGCACTCACATTGCCGTACCCTCATCATGATATGCACCATTCACATTTGCATAGCTCATTGCTCACAGGTATATGCACTGCTTACATGCATTGTAACCAGTCGCACAAGGACATGGATCCTTGGTCCAAGTCTGTATTTTGACAGTAAAAATTAAACTAAACAGCAAAACTTAAATGAACCAAAAACAAAATATGTGCAGCAGTGGTAAGACAATATAAAAGTTAACTTTGCAATTTCTTCATCAAGCCATTACAACACATCTTACTACATACACCTATTAGGCAATGTTACTCACTATCTGAAATACCTCACAAATGGTATTTCATATCAACCTACAAACAGAATTTATCGCAAAAGTGTGAGCCAACTGACAATTGTGTTTCTGTTTTGTGTACACTTGTTGCAAAACCACTTATATGGGATTTTCATGTATTGTACATCTTGCAATTTGTTAAACAGACTTTCCCCCGAGTAGGATCCAAACTTGACTGCAAATTGTCATGGGGGAAAACCCAACCTGATCAGCTGTAATTTTTTTTTGGTCATAGCATAATGGGGATTCCCCTATGTCAACTTTTACACCGATATTACAGTTACAGTATGCAGCTGTAGCAATTTTGGAACCCCAACATGTTTTGCTACCCATGTCTTACTCACATAGTGTGACAAGGTTGATCTCTTTTGTAATATATTGTTTGTTTACGACAACGAGGTGCAATATATTTGTCAGGTCAAAGTTCATCATTAGCAGAACAGATGGTCTTTAACTCTTTTCCAGAAAGTACATTCTACATACACTGTAACAACTCAAAATGTGTTTACTGTGTAGAATACACTAACAGTGTGTCATTACTCATTAGTGTGTGGTGCTTTTATGCCCCCATCCTGACTTACTGGAACTAAAATGTCTGGTTCCTTGGAATGTCTACAAAAGTGCAAGGAACCACGAATCAAGCACAATTACCATGTGGAATATTTTTGTCCATAAACCATTGTGGAAGGAAACATCCAATTGGCATTAGTTAACAGGTTTTACCAGTTTCAACAGGCATTTATAGTTTATATGACATAATCTAGATAAGCCTCTCTAGGAGAAATTAAAAGCATGTAACAACATGAAGGCCAGCAAAAGCAGTGAAATCTGTACTTCATACTCGTAAATTCAATTGGTTTTCTTTTATTGACTTTTGGTATTTAATTGATTACAAAGTTGTGGAATTTAACAGACTGCCACAATAGCCACAAGTGAAATAATTCAAGTGATGTAACTTTTGGTAAGTTTTTCTGCTCATTGTGTCCTTGAACATACAGTAGTAACTTATAGCTAAAAGTTCAACTTAATTTTAGCCTTGCACACTATCAACAAAAGATTAGTTGATCAATGTGTTTAACCATATCCTTCTCAGTCCCGAAGAGGGGTTTTGTACTGACACGATACCAGTTTTTGAGGCAAGACCCTATTGTATAAAATGTCACATCTGTACTGTAGGTTACGCCTCTGCCAACCTGATCTGTGTAAACAACAGCAGAGGTTTAGGGTATCATGATGAAACTCTTGCACCTTTTATGGTGTAATGCAGTTGGTGTATTCGTCCCAAGGTTTTCAGCGATGTAAAACAAATTTTTCCTCCCCTCCCTGTAGATCTTTGCACTTCAAGGGAGGTTCATCTTGAAGTCAGAAAGTTGAACTTCCTGTATGACAGAAACATTTTTGTCCATTTCAGGTGCTGGAACATCTTAAAGTCTACTGTATATATATGTAGTTATTAACTAGAAAAATGTGTGATAAGTATATTGCTGTATAGTGTTATCTTACATACTGTCCTAAGATCTGTGATATCTGTGACATGTAGGTGACAACTAATATTGACACAGCTAATTTGAATTTGTGACTCCTTCTGTGACAGATACGTTAGTGCAGCACAAAGCAGAGTGAGACTGTATTTTGTAAACAGTGCATCATCTCATTGTTCTATTTCCTTCCTTTCAATGTTGTTAAGTTATTTTGTTATGAATAAGTCTTAATGAGGTTTTAGTCTCATTCTGTAATATTACTGAGTTGTTGCATCATGGTTTCTCCTATTCTTGTTCTCCTTTCCAGGCACATTGCAATAAAAGACCAACCATACACTTTGAGGGCAACTGTGGTGTAAGTATTCATTTACCTAGCTTTTCCAACCTAGCACAAAAGAAGCAATTTCCAATCCTACACCATGAAAGGAGAGTAAACTCTTTGAAGCACTTAAAGAGGTATTCCATGGTCCAACAATGGTGTTAGAGAAAAGTAAGCCAAAGCAGGTAGCCTTGTACAGTGGCTGTTTGAAACCTTAATGTAGAGCTTAAATAAAAGGTCTGCAGTTAAATAAAAGGTATGCAGAGGATTGAAATTCATGATATTTGTCACACTGCTGTAACAGAATAAGGAGTTAGAAAGAGATGGAAAAGAAAGGAAAAGGGAACTTAAAGGGAAATAGGGCGTTTGTCTTAGAGCAGATATCCATATTTTTGAAATCAATGTTTGTGGATGCAGAATGATAGATTATTGAAACAAGGAAGGACAGTAGCTTTCTCTTCAAGAAATAAGCTCCTCACAGAGAGAAATTCAGTTATTTGTTGCTCAACACTAATTTGTTCACCCAAACTTTTCAAAATTCAAATGATGCATCTTCCGATACTCATCACTTGCATAATGTTTTTAGGAGATGAAGCTTTGGTAGATGTTTATTGATGAGACTGAATGGTATAACAATGATTACTGCTATTTTCTTTTGTATGTCATGTTGTGTATTCTAAATGCCCTATTTCCCTTTAAGTCATGAACTTATCAACCTACAATCTGTTAATTGGTGTCTCCCATGTTCCGGCTAATGTACAAGTTTTTCGGTCATTAATGTCAACATGTCTGTTTTGGACATTGAGACAGAAATAAGGAAGTACTCACATATTGAACTGAAAAAATTTTCTGACATTATATGGAACATTTCCTCCAAAAATTTTGAGCAATTGAGGTTTTGTTTTTTTTTCAAGCAGTTTGTAGGGTGCATGTGACAAAATAGGAGTGATCTCTGCTTGCCAACAACCATCTTCTTTTTATATGTCCCATCTAATGCAGGCGATTACCATTCCCTGGTACGATGAGAAGACCAAACGAACTAAGAGACATGAGTACAAGTTCAAAGTTCAGCCGATTCCGGCACCGGAAAAAAGCAGCCTAGAATGTATCCAGCAGTTTAGAAACAAGTAAGTGTCTTTGTAGGGATGGCTGGAGCAATGACAATGTTGGCTTAAAGTTTAAGAAGAAATAGGTAGCATTGGCTTATCTATCAGTCTAATTGATATTTTACAATGTGACACTGTATCGCTGGACACCTGGTCTCACTGTTTGTGTAGATAAACATCTTGTTGACTGCCTTCGGTTACATTTTCGTGGATTGTCTGCATTCCAGTCATTACTGAGCCCAAGATAACACAAACAAGTTTCAACATACCCATGTAGCACCATGTATTTTACGCATGGAGATGCCATTGACATTGTTCTTAGTTAGATATATTGTATTTTGTCAAACCTTGGAACAATTTCAGAAACAGTTCCCAACATCATCAGTACCTAGGTAACTTGGGTGACAGATGCGAACACCTTTGACATTGCCTCTAAACCTTACCTCTTTTGTTTTACTCCTGTTCAAGGACAGACTGTCCTATATCTAGATCAGTTACAGTAAGTCTTTGGATGGGAAAAACAATGAAAGTCCTGGTCAAAAATGTTTTTTGTAACATGTGTCACTTCAGGTCGTGACCTGTTGCTGTGGTCTTTTGTGCAATAGTGTATCTGATATCTGCAATAGTGTATCTGATAGACCGATTGTAAAATTTCTTTCATGTTTCACCTGCATTTTATTTCCGTGTGGAAAAAAATTTTCATTTGGCATTCTTGTTATATTATCATACTTCCTTGTTCAGTGGTCATCTTCAGTTGTAAGATTTAAACACAGGATTTTTTTGGAGTCAAGGTTCTTACTAGTGTGCACTGTGGATGATGCAGACCATCCAGTTTCTTAGACAAGTACTGTAGTCAGTTGTAGTAACACACAGTAATCCAGGACTTTTCTCTCCGTCACAGTGGAACAAAAAAGCAGTATGGATTTGTGAGACTACCTTTAGTGATTCATATCTGCCTACCATTTATTGATGTGGTGAAGTTCAGGTGTCTATGTACTTCAATGAGAGAGATTACTTTGCAAACTTTAATATGGAAGAGCAATTATTTACTGTACATAAATTCCTTACTGACCTACTATCCTGTTAGGCCATCAATAAATTTACACCCACCGAACTCTCCCGTGGTGCCATATGGAATCAACATTCTTCAGTCTGGAGGATCCTGTTGCAGACACATTTGACACATTTCATAGACCACAGGTCTGCCTGTGTCGATGCTCGCAAGATGTTCATACATTTAGGTTAAAGGTTTATTGCTAGTCAACATTGCCACAAAACTCTGTCACAGATGTACTGTATGATATGTTTTGATACACACAGGATCCTTAAAGGTAGACAGATGTAAGGTTTCTGTTTGTGGTTGTATTGACTTAGTTTCTGAATGTTTTCCAACGATTCCTATTTTTACAATTGGCCTGTTGCCATGTAGAATTGTTTTGCAGTTCATACACTTTTTTTTTTTTGATTGAAGCCAACAACAATTGTAACAGACAAAGAGAAGATTTGGCTTGGAGTTGGATGTCATCATCATTATAGAACTGTGCAGTTGCCAAGATCTGCTTGTGCTACCTAAAGTATATATACAACAGGGGCCCGTTCCACAAAGAGTAGCGCTCAGTCTTAATTTTGACTTATTGTGTAGCAGGCCTGTAGAAATCAAACTTAAGATCAACCTTAACTCTTTGTGGAACGGGGCCCAGGTCTAATAGTGTAGTTGGGTGGCGTAAATCATGGGCATAGAGCTTCTTTTGTGGATAGATAAGGGGGGGGGGGGCAGATGGGAAGGAGTAGGTAATAATGGGGACTTCAGAATCTTTTGTTTCACCATCCTTTACAAGTGTGAGGATCCTTAGATGCAGTTGCCAGGTACAATATTGATGAAGTTTAGATTTCAGAAGGTTTAGGATCATTGTCCCTTTTTTCATTTCCAAATCCAAGGGGAGGGGGGGGGGAGGGTGGAGGTTTAGAAGTTGAAAACATGTCTGTGACGTGAATGACTTGACTCAAATGTTGTTCTTACGTTATTGCAATGTTTGCATGTCACATGAAAGGAAAAGTAGCAAATGATGGAAAACAAAACCACTTCTCATCTTTCTCTTGTAAATCCAAAATGATTATATGTAATAGAAGTGAATGAAAAGCAAGACCTTGTGTACTCTCAGGAGTAGAAGTCAACGTTTTTCTAAGACAACAAAAGAGAGCAGTTGGAATATGTTGAAGATGTAGCAGAAGTTCTGTAAACTTTAAACAATCTCAAACACAGAAAAAGACATATCAGTCATTCTCAATTGTTGTCGTAAGATTTCATTTGAAGTGCCAGTGATATGTTCCTTTTTGTTGCAGTTTATTTGATCCATCGCTGCAAGACTCAGTACTGTGAAAATTATCTGCCAGTTACAAACGGAATTGATTGGATTAATAGAGCTTTGTAGGTTCCCGATATTTGTGGTCGTGTTCCACATGCACGTGTTTTATGGAGTCCATGGGTTATTTACAAGTCACACTGAAATAGATTCACGGCTGAATGGACTAAGTGACGTCAGTATGCCCTCTTTCAATTATGACATCCCTAGAAATTGATGCCTTTCAAGTAATCTAAACAAGGGGTGGCAGGAACAGCTGATACGTCTTTCACAGACAAGAATAGGGTTTTAGTGTACTCTGTTTTTGGATTTTACAAGATCGTAGTCGTAAAGAAGATATTTATAGCCTCCAAACTTGAAATGAATAGCTGGTATTATGAGTGTTCAAAGATCACTTGCAAGCTGCTTTTGTACGCGTTTGGATGCCTTCACCAATGTTCTAGATACAAATTGTCAGATTTACAGAAATTGTTCAGCCGTTCACACTGTTAACTGAAAGAGTTGTAATCATCTGGTTCCATGACATTCCATTTTGATATTGTGATTTGCTTAGAATGCTCTCGATTAATCTAGTTTCATTTGGTCGAGAGTGAAGTTTTCAGTCTCTCTCCTCCTGTAAGATAAATGATGTCTATAACATAGTCAATATACATTACAACTTTGTTGAAACTGTTCCAGACATTGTTAAATATTTGCTCGACAAAAGGAGTACCAATTAAAAAAGTAATAATCAGGGGCGGGGAGAG
Organism: Stichopus chloronotus; assembly: GCA_021234535.1. Lineage (NCBI taxonomy): Eukaryota > Metazoa > Echinodermata > Holothuroidea > Aspidochirotida > Stichopodidae > Stichopus > Stichopus chloronotus. The sequence goes on from CM037836.1 coordinate 26,341,518, forward strand.
ACAAACATAGGAAACGTCAGCTGGTTTGATAGATTTCTAATGAGGAATTAGGTCAAATGATGTAAAAACATGTACTGTATTTTGTGTTAGGAACTTTGAACCTTCTACGTTGATTTTTTTGTCCTCCCTCTCTCTTTGTTAAATCTCCTCGAAGAGGAGGATTCTGTGGTCACCAATCATCAGTTAACACTATGGAGACCCCTGGTTTGAGAACATTTTAACCTCTAATAACAACACTATGAATTTACAGGAAACTGAATCCTTTAAAGCTGGAATACGAGTGGAAAATTTGTCAGTGAAAGTCAAGTACCACACGATATGTCATAGCCACTAAAAAATGACATTGTTTAAGCCCTATTTTTGCTTAGATGTGTATTCATATCCATTCTCAATTTGCCTGTTTGATTACAAGTAATGGTGATTGACTGCTATGCTTTCTTGAGTAATTTGAATTTTTAGGGCCAAGAAAAAGTGTTGAGACAATTTTCATATTCAAATATCTGGAAGCTGAGTTCACAGTTCTCTTTCAGGTTTTGTTTCATGTGATCTTTTCCTAGAGATACTTTCTTTTTCCTGAAATACAGACAAAGGAAAAAGGTAGACAACAAGGCGATTACCAGCACAACTCATATTCCAGTTTATAATGAGCTGCTCCAACATATTGTGCCTCAGTGTAGAGAGAATGTGGATGCAACCCTGTTGTACCATCTAGTCTCATGATCTAAATTCTCAGGAATGATGTAACTCCCTTGCGCTCCACCTCCTTCCCGACATCCCCCCCTCTCACTTTTCCCTTTCATCACACTTCTCTTTAACTTATGTCCCTTTTTGGATTGCTTCACGAATCCCATGCATGGTTTAGATCCGCGTAATGCGTGAGCATTGCTTGCGTGTCCAAGTCAATTGTCAGTGAACAATGCAGAACAATGCGGAAGTGACATTATGAATTCTGAGGTGCTTGGTTCATAAGACAATCTGTTGTCTTTTCTGTTCATTCTTTAATCTTCCCTTTGTACTTACCATTCCTGCCATTCCAACTCTTGAAAAATTACCCATGATGATCAAAATGTCAAGCCAACTTACTTCAACAGTTCACACATCCAGATGTCTTTCTTTTCTTTGTTTTTTTTTTTCCAGTGGCTTTGAATATGATAAACCAATGACACCTGTAAAATAGTACCTTTGTGGTCTCTGTCAACATATTTTTAGCATCATGTAGACCTCTCGAAAGCTGCAATACTAGAGTACATCTCTCGCACTTGCTTGTGCCATTGCCAAAATTAAGGCGCAGTATAAAACAACAGAAGCAGTGGTTGTCATTGTTGTCAGGATGACTCATTCATACTTAAAGCAGCCAAACGTGTAGTTGAAGAAGTGCATCGTTCATCGGGCAGGCCACGTAGTGTTATAACTCCTGATCTGTCAGAACTGAGAAGAGATCAGTTTGTTTCTTCCCACATTTTGTGGTGAGTGTATTCAAAATACCCTGGCCTCAGTTTACACCGATATTAATGCTATTGTCCGGTGTGTTTCCTTTTGGGAATATTACCTGTGTAACTGACAGTTTTGGAGGTAACCCTGCTGGAATGGATATTAGAGCACAGATTTAGAACTTTTTCCCCAATTACCACTCTAACCGGATCCACAGGATGTATTATGTTTCTTTACATCCTTATATAAGTGCCCTCTTCACCTAAACACAATAATTCGCTATTTCCTGTGTAAAAATTCCATAAATAAGCAACGTACACATTCATTTGCAAGCTGAGTCAGGCATTGCGCATGTTTTTCCCCCCTGATAGGTCGTTCTGTTTTTCCAAGTAAATATATACGTTCAGTGCTCACTTTTGCCATGTCATAACACAACATGTTTTATCAGCCTTCAGAGCTAAACACTTAAAATAACACTTCCCTTCCAGTTTTGTCAATATTGATGTAAAAATTTTTGTGCCCACGATATGATAAGTATCGTACAGTTACACTACCATCCCCTGACTTTCTTTGGTGAGCTTTTGATGTGAAGAATAACTATGAAGTGAGCAACAAGACTGTTGCCATTCAGAAATATATCCAATGGTGGTAGAATTCTGGTTTATGATGTGGCATTTTGTGTGTTGTTGCCAAATTATTGACTTCCCTAGCTGCAGTAGCTTCAAAATATAGTCCACCTTGATCAGATTAAGGTTTTCCCCAATTGTCCTTTAGTATTTACAGACAATGGATCGTCTCACGAATCGTGTGAACGCCTCAGAGTGTGCACTGTGTAGTTCCACGTACTGTGTGTACGATACCTGCATGCAAAGGTCAGCTGTCAGTGACAAGTGCATGGATTCGCAGTGAACGCTTCTTTAAACTCCGGAAGTGATGTACCAAATTCTGAGGCGCTCAATTCATGAGAGATAATGAGACGATCCATTGCCTTTGATGTTGATTGGCAAATATTTACAAGAACCAAATAGATTCATTGATGTTTCATTCTCTGATGAACCTACTAATTTGGTAAAGTATGAATCATGTGCACAATCACAATTATCACAAAGACGATATTTAAAGTACTTTCGTCCCTCACTTACCTGTCTCCACATTACTGTTGCACGTCCCACTACCATGGCCAAAACTAGTGACAAAATTCATCGCTGCTGTCCTAACCCAAGGAGGAGTAGCACCTCCTTGCTAAGTGATCACAAAAATTTTAGTTGGTGGAGATTCCTCCATTAGGTGTTTCACATCTGTTTTGAAAAAATGCAGAATATTGTGGGTTTCTCAAGTGTCAAATAGAGATGTATTCTGTTATAAGATTTAAAGATTATTATAAACTCTTATATATGGAATGTGATTTTAAAAGGCCAGAGAAGTCTAGAGTACCATAAAACCCAAAATGCCAGTTTCAGCTGTGGTACAGTAGTTACCTTACTGCTGGCCGTGCAGTGTTGAACATTTATAAACCTTTAGATTGCGTTTAATAGTTTGCTTCATAATTTTGTGTTAAGTAAGGATTCATGTTTTTTTAACATAAAACAAGAAAGTAAAACATGGCAAAATGCTCTAAATGTTCTGCAGTCTGTTTTTTTTTTATTTTGTTAACTGATAGTGTGGTTAAGATGGAAATTAAATTTACTGACATGATAGTGTGACTTGTTTTGTTACCTAGAGTTATTATGGAATGTCTTTCATTAGCGCTACTGCTTGTGCTGTGTTCATGGTTCTCCCAGAAAAACTTTTACTTTCTTTCGTTTCTCTTGGATCTCCATTTCTAAGTCACTGTTCAGTATTGTACTACTACCATGCTTGTTTCTAGTGCATTCTCAAACAAAGAAATCTAAGCCAAATCAGAGATGCTTTGTTGTTATGCTGACATTTCAGTTCGAAAACAATAGTTTGATTTATGCGTCGATAATCACTTCCGTGAAGAAAACAAAGGACAAGAAACAATGGGAGGCGGTTGTACCTGTCAAAGAGTGATCAGTGTTTTCCTGTAAATATGCATGAATGTAGTGAGTGTTCGTTAAACCATGGAGATGTTTTCATACACAGTGAAACAAAACATTTTCAAAGGATTGTGGTAGAACTAGTGCATATTGAAGTGTCTGGATTCTGGAGTGATCTACCAATCATGATACTGTTTGTTTTTGTCTTTGTCATTGTGTTGGCTTGTACGTTAACCTTTTTAAGATAAAATTTGGTTCGTTGATTGAAGCAGCTTTTGTAGCAGTGATATCAGATATGAAAGCTTAGTACAATAAAGAATATGAAATTCTGAGAACTAGTACTAGTTATTTTTAGGGTCCTGAAAGCAGAGGGAGCAATGCTGGATGAACGTCTGACCTACTGTAGAACACATGTCGAGGAATGAAAAAAAAAAAAAAAACTTGTAAATGACTTCTCTTTTATATGAAAATTCTTAAGACATCATATCAAAATTGTGAGTTCAATTAGTGCTCTCTGTTAGCACTATTGCTTCAGACACAGAAGTGTGCCCCCGTAAGTGCTAATTCGGGGGGTAGTTCCCATGTGCAACCATTCATACCATTCAGAGTATGTTCATACTTACAGTTGAGAACATATCTAGCTAAAAGGTTTGTTAAAAATGGCCCACATGGACATCGAAATCACTTTGAAGAAGTTGGTGAGGGACGGTATCATGGTTGGGAGAGCATAAGCCACCGATACTGCTTTGTGTCTCCTACACATGTTTGGATCATGCACCAAAAAGGATTTGACAATGTTTGTTCTCGATTCTTTTCTTGCAATCTTGAAGAAGAGGCTTAGAGCAGCTAGATTCTATTGGTGCTATACAAACCAGGATCAGCGTACATGCAACGGATGAAGTGTACAAGACAACTCAAGAACGTATGAAGCTAGCTGATGAGAACATGAAGAAAGTCAGGTAGGAGCCAGGAGGAGCATCTTTGAAGAAATTTTGGTTGGTGAAAGGGGAGGAAGCTAGGGTGGAGGGGGGGGGAGAATAAATTAGTTCCCTGAAATTGCCTGTCAGTCCGTGTCTGGGTAATCTAAATTTGTACCCAGGGATCTGTGGATTGTTTGGTTACTTGCCAGATCTGAGTCATGACCATACAAATGCTCCTGCCCAGGCTAATACCCCCAGACAGAGATTAATCCCTAAAATAGCCCTCAATGGGTGTTATTCCCCCTGGAAATAGCCTCCCAAGGGTGTTATTTCACCTGGTGGTAAAAGACCAGGGGGTGTATATTCAGGGGTTTCTTATCCATGGGGTACAGTAATTGTCCAGCAACTGTCTGAATATTGCAGTACAAGAATTTTTCTTACTTGTTTTGCAAAGTGTACATGTTGATGTTTAAGAACAGTTATTTGACATTCCAGGGATCATTTGACACTGTATATGTCCTTTAGAGAATTTGCTATAATGTTTTTGTTTCATTTTTGATGCATGGTTAATATAGGAAAAGAAACAAACATAAGTGACTTATTTGGTGACATTGCAATATACATTCATGTTCATAATATAAAATGAGGTCCCCTACATAAAAATAAAGTTATGATTTCAGAATGTGGTTTTCATCTTATGGTGCACGCAAATCGTGACTGCATATTATCAACACAATCACCTTTGGCTTGAATGTTTGGACCTCAGAGTAACTGTAGCATTGTATTGTAAAATATTGCTTTATGTACCATCTTCAGGTCCTACCATCTTTACACAGTGTATTGTAAATATGGCTGGTAGGTTTGTCAATGAACCCTTTACCTCCGCTCTTCTTACACCAGTACTCAAGAGGTCAGCCAGGTCAACTTGAAACCTGGACGGAAGGTCAAGATAAACTCACGGACGTCGTATGCAAAGAAAGTCATATCAGCTCCACCGTCGTCAACATCATCTTCATCGGGACCGCCACCCTCATCTCTGCCCTCTGCCCCTCCACGGACCACTTCTACCCTCACAACCTCCAGTTCTTCCCAAGTGACTAAACCACGTGCAATACCTTCCAAGACTAGTGCCAAACCACCCTCAACCTTTTCCAATAACTCCAAGACCACACAAAGCAACAAACCCAGTGGACCTCCTCCGCCTCCTCGGAAGTCTGCAGTGTACAATAAGTCCTGCAGGTAAGTCTCACCTGTGTGGTTATCTGATAGAGATGATAAAGCAACAAATGTTACATATTAAAAAATAAAAAGTATTTAAATGAATCCTCTTTTTCTTCCATATGCCCTTTCCTGATCGAACTGACCCCTGTGTATCATTTTTATTGGCTACACCTCTCAAGACCCAACCTTCATGTCACTGGCCATTTTATGTGTCCGTCACACAGCGGATTATCCTGACAGTATCTGCAAAATTTTTTATATGACATTCATTTTGTATAACAAGCAGTTGTGATGCCCTCTTTAGTGGTTACCAGCAAGTCATAGTGAAGGACACTAGTAGGGATTACCACGGGTGCTCAGATAGGGACCCTTACTTTAAAACAACCTTCAGGGGGTAGGTCCTGAACGGTCGTCATCTTAAAAATATTGAATGTAAACGACGCAAACAGTCATATTTGACCCAGATGGTTTGATTTACTCTGTCTGTTTCAGTATAAGTATCAAATATTTTTACCGTAAATATTTGGAATCATTCTTGTGAGCTTTCCCTATAAACGCAGATTTTGTTGCAGTATTTGGTCTGTCTTCGTGTAAAATCATGCTGAATTGTTACATTGAAAACAGTGACTCTATGCTTATTGGGTAAATTGTGACTGGAGGTATTTGACGCTCCCCCCTCATTTTCTCTCTTTTTTTTTTTTTCGACAGAGAGAGAATCATCCACCTTCTTGCCTTGAAACCCTACAAGAAACCTGAAATTATATTTCGCCTTAGATCCGATGGAATCAGTGAAAAGGAAAAGCAGAGCATAGCTGTGGTATTACAGGAGGTAACTATATCATATTCGTTTGTCGGTTTTAGGAGACGGTTGCACATATGATATGCTGCCAGTACTCCACCTGTTAGAGATTCCTGGAAAGATCTGTTGGCTTCTTTGAATGGTCTACTGCTTTTGTGGCTTTGGATCTCACTGAACCATGTAACACATGTGAGCATCAGTAGAATATGCCTTTTGTGAAAGTAAAGTAGCATTTTATGGTCAGCAATGGATTGACCAAATCAAGCTTACAGACAATTTGTAAATAATTCATCAGGCCTACATATGAATGTATCTTTGAGAGGGGGTGCGCTGATATTATAACACTGAAGGCAAGGGAATGCATATTGCAAAGTCAATGCATATGCAAGGTCAATGCATAGGCAAGGTCAATGCATATGCAAGGTCAATGCATATGCAAGGTCAAAGCATATGCAGCGAAGCTGTTGTTGCTGTTCATTGGCTTGTTTCCTCTCTAAAGCTTTAATTCCATTTAATTGGACTTTAACATGTCCTCGAATGGTAAACGTAAATTTTGGCAACCCGTAACAATCTAGCTGACAATTTCCACCAATTTGGAGGTACCTTTCTGCATATTTTCATCCATATGTCAAGTACCATCATGTACAGACACATCTGTACGGCATATACAATCAGTTAAATAGAGCTTAAATTTCTTGTCACACAGGTGTTATAAATAGACCTACTTAGGTTTATATGTCAATTAAAATTAGACAGAAAAAAAAACAGTATGTATGTAATGAATCAAGAAAGATAACGAAAGGCAATAACGACTGAAGACCTCCGTCTGTTGCGATTCATTTCCTGATCGTCAAGATATGAAAGTGTTCAACATGATACTGTCTTTGCTCAAAAGGACTTAACAAGTGGCAATGATTTGCAAACACTTCAAAGGACTTATGGAAATGTCACCAAAGAGAATGTTCGTGGCTAATAAATAACTTGACATCTGTTGCACACCAGTTGTGGTCTAAGTGAAATAAACATGCAAAGACATGTTCTTAGTTGGTAACACAGATGAAAGTTTGCAGTGACAAGAGGATTGAAAGAAAAGTTAATTTGCTCTGATCCAGTATTACAAAATGTTTTTAAACAGTTGTTCTATGTTAGTTTGAGCTTATTTGACGTAAGTTTGAGCCTATTTCCCAGTTTATTCAATGAAATATATGTAATTTTCACATTAAAGAAATAGGAATAAATGGTAGAGTCAAGAAGGCTGTGTGAAATTTCAAACTTTCTTTTGTTGAAAATTTTTTTTTGTCTGCGTGAATGGTTTGTTGTGAAAGCTGGCCACCATGTAGATTTGTTCGGTACATACTGTGCAGGATGTTACCTTTTCCTCATTCTCAGGTCGGCACAATGATGAAAGATAACTCGTACGTCTTGAACAGAAACCTCTACACACAAGTTCAAGAGGACTGGCCCCTGTATTCTGAAGATGACAGAAGGACTTTGAAAAAGTAAGCCTCGCTTGTGGCCAAAGCAATATGGAGGCCTCTGGTCTAAGATGGCTGATGTCATCTTTTTTCAGTGACAGGCAGTCACAGTTCCTCTGCCTTTGTCATATTTTAATTAGTATGGTTGATGTAGCATGCAAGCCGATGCTGTCATAAGAATGAACAGGATGCTCCTGTGTGGGAGTGACATCTGTCAGGGTTAAATGGTAACTGTTTATAACGAGCCTTCCGTTATATCTGCATATATACAGATAACAACCAGCTTTACCGGTCGATAACCAGCTTTATCATTCATAGGGTTTCGTTATTATGTGTATGTACAGTATATGTATGAGATTGAGCACAGTAAATTTGTAACAGATAAGACTTAAGAAATATTTTTGTTGCGGAGGATGTACCATCCTTGAAGTGCTTGCTTTGCGATACTGAAAGTGTACTCAAATATGTCGTATCTAAACTGAAACATAACACACAAAATCAGACTGCTAACGAAACCTTTCAGACTGCAAGCATTAAGTCGATTCTGTGCGTATGTTATGAAAATCATGATTTACATCTTTGAGTACAAGTGACTGTTTGAAATGGAGAAGGTGGTATGAAATTGTATGAGGCATACATTTCATCCATGAACAATTTGATCTTATTTGCATGTAGTTTAGAAAAGTACTTAAAGGGAAACAGGGCGTTTAGAATACACCAAAATGACATACAAAAGAAATAGCTTTAGTCATTGTTAAACCCTTCAGTCTCATCAAAAAACATCTGCCGAAGCTTCATCTCCCCAAAACATTATGCATGTGTGAGTAACGGAAGATGCATTATTTGAATTTTGAAAAGTTTGGGTGAACAAATTAGTATTGAGCAACAAATAACTGGGTTTGTATCCGAGAGAAACGTATTTCTTGAAAAGAAGACTACTGTCCTTCCTTATTTTGAATAATCTATCATTCTGCACCGACAAACATTGGTTTTAAGAGTATGGATGTTTTCTGAAAAACAAACGCCCTATTTCCCTTTAATTGAAAGTAACCAGGTTGTTATTTTTCTTTGGAGCCACACTCTCAGTAGGATTGTATATTTACTGTAACCTATGCTTATACTTATACTAACACTGAGCTTAGGATAGGTTTGGTTGTGCCAAGTCAAATGTTAGGTGCTCTTTGTTGTTTCTTAGAAAAATCTTACAGGTAGATGGGCAAAACATAGTGTGCAACTTAATATGTACGAATTTGGGGCATTCATTGTCTCAAGTCCCAAATTTACTTTTGAAGACATTTGTCACTAGCTTTGTGACAAATTTTCCCCATGTATATGACTTACCAACTACATATTTTCCTGGTTATTGATACTAGTCATTCAGATGTGGTGTGGTCAAAATGATACAACCTGTGCATCAACATTAACATACTTCTACTGTGGTCTGTCAGTGTAATTCTTCATTTCCCCCATCTTTTCTTTTGGATAAATTTGGTTTAACCCCTACTGTTTAGATCTGATCAGAAACAAAGATTTTGCTGTTATTTTTGTTACAGGAGGTTAGAGCAGCTGAGAACAAAAGAATCCCCAATTCGGTCACAATCTTCCCCTTCCCCTGTTAAAGGTGACATCGATGCCAGTACAGTTAAAAGGGTGAGTGGTATCAGAGCAGTCTGATTTCATGTCACTGACGTATTTTTATGTCATCTGTTTTTGATTCCTTGCTGTAGGCAGGGGAATCTATGCAGTCATGATGTCGTGTGTGGGTATGTATGTATGTGTGTGTGTATGTGTGTGTGTGTGACGGTTGCTGGTAAACACTCTATCTCAAGAAGGGTAACTCTGAGTATTTTCATTTTTGGCATGTAGGTTGCCCATTTTGAGTAGATGATCCCTATTGTTTTTGGTGTCCAAATCTTGCATATTAATGAGGTTATGGGGTAAAACATAAAAAATTTTAAAACTGCCATAGTTCCTTATCCATGGGTCAGATTTGTTTTAAACTTGATAAGGTTGTCTGTTATTAACAAGTTCACAACCCTGTGAAATTTGATGCTTATCAATAGAGAGGAAGGGATAAAACAATAATAATAGCCTAAACACCATTATTGTCGTTATTATAAACTACCATACAAATATGTATTGATCTACATTGTGCAATAGCAGGTGTTTATTCTCTCGCACACAGTTAACTCAATGGGATTGCTCCCTACACTACTGCATTTGTAACTTAGTGAGTAACTTCTAGTGTGGGGGGCTAATAAGTTGTCCAGAGAGAGAGTCTTGGTGTGGGAGGTCATGGGGTCATATAGAAAAGCATGTTATGGAATGTTAATGGGTTTATGAAAAAAATGAAGAAAATAAAAAAAACATCTGTTCTGTCATTTATTTGGATAATATCAATATCCAGAGGAACAACTGGTAGCAGAACAAGGTTTCTTAACAATCAAATTGGAGTGCTTTCAATCATATTTCACAATGTCGGAAAAGATGGAGGAAGCAAAAATATTGCGGAGGAGTCATTACTTAGGGTCAACTTACCAGGACTTTGAGTGTTTTAAAAGCTACTTGTAACAAGGAAGAAATTATCCTGGTGGTTTACGAAGAATTTTGAGGTAAATATGGTAGACAAGCTGAGTTCAGATGAGGTAAGGTTGAGTTATTTGATTCAACTAACAACAGGCAAGACTAGAAGCAGCATTGATTACTTGTGTGTTTCTTGGAGCTCAGAGATAATGTTGACTGATTTCAAACCGTACTCATACTGTACTTGATGTGTGGGTTGTATGGCCTGGGTAGGTGATCCCTATTGCTTTTGGTGGACATCAAATGTCGTAGTCATTTTAGGTCACCAAAATAAAGGTCATTTTGGGTTAAAGGCTTGTGGTGTATCAAGAAAAGTAACTGCAGTTGATCTTATACTTGTGATTTGAATAATTCATGTTTGTTGTAATATAACCATGTAGCAAGGAATCACAAAGCCTTTTGGCTTTCTGGTTTTTTTATGTTTTATTTTCTGTGAAGACAGCTGTCAGCAAAGGGCTTGTGAAAAATTCTTGTCAGTTGTGGTAGTGCTCTGATTGTTGTTAGTGAGCCATGATGATTTGTCGAAGATCAAAGAATGGAATGTTGTTACCTGTGGTCAGTGGTAACAGCACTCTTAAAAGGAATCACTCCTTGTTCATTGACGTGTACTGCTTCAATGTTTCTGCACGTAGGTGCTGCAAATGAGATCATTTAGTTGATGTGTAATGATGAGGTTGGACTGAGTCTCATATTTACAAATTGAATGGACATTCCACGATCATCACATTTCTTACATTTTTCTATTTGTTTTGTTTGCTGTTAATTTATTTTTTCCTTTTTCTTTCCCTTTTTTCATGTTCACCTGTAAATCACAGAAAAGAATAATCTTGCCAGAAGTGATCGATTACACAGCACCGAAGAAAGCCCGTATTGCTCACAACAGAGCCCATCAACCATCCGAAGGGAAGATCAGCCCTGCCCAGTCAAATTCCTCTCAACCTCCCACCCCTCAGAGTGGCTCATACCAGCCCTCTGTGTCATCCCCCTCCATCAGTACTACTAAGTATTCTCCAGACAGTAGTAATTCCAGTGATCTTGCCCCCTCAACCAAAACCATTCCAAAGAGTGCTGGGGATGCAACATACGAAAATCCTTACTCTGCTCCTGCCGACAAGAAAGACCATCAGGGGACTCCATCGCCTGCTGGTCAGGTGTCCAGTAGTGCCCCGGAATATATCACGTGAGTGGCTGTCGTATAATAATAAAATATTACATGAGTCTCTTTAACAGTAAAATTTCAAAGTCCATCCATCTCCTAGGTTGATCCCTTCACTTTTAAGAACGTATGCTGTCCAAATTAAATATGGATGTTGTCTACAACCTGTGGCGCTATTGATCAGCTGTACAGTTGTGGCTTGTCACTGACTGGTACAGATATTCCTACAGACTCACAACAAATAACAACAGAAAGCCAGGAACCATCATGAAGTGTTATCAATGGAACGTAAACATGATTTTCTTTCTATGCATCTCTTTTTTAAACAGAGAATTTCCACCAATAACATCAAAAGGTCAACGAATAGAATACAAAAAGCATTTTTACAAGGAATATCCAGAGTATGAGAGAATCAGCAAAGACATCATGAGAGTAACGCAGGTCTTCACCGACCTGAAGAACAGACTCGCTAACGCCAAGGTCGGAAGTTTAGAACATGAAGAGATTGAAGAAAAAATCTTAGCTGAAAATAAAAAAGTACAAGAAGTAAGTACAAATTGGTGACATAGAATGTGCTTAATTTTTCATACAGTGGGTTTTCAGTGAAAGTAATGTTTATCCCCATGCCCTTTGAGGAATCTTCTGTACCCTGAGGCATTGATGAGACCTTGCCAGAGAGACAGAAGAATAACTGTAAGTTGCTTCTTAACTTGTTTACATGCACTGACAATGACCATGTAGCAGTTGGGCGACGTCATTGTATGGTGGTTCGAGCCCTCGCCGTGTGCAGCAAGTTTGGTGTTTGTCTAGTTTACCAGCAGACGTAACAGAAGTTGGTTGTAAAGGGACAATTTGTAATGCTGTTAGTAGCAATGCCCCAGAAAAGCTGGATGAGAAATAGTTTTAATTGTAATATGTCAATGACAATGTAAGGGCATCTTAAATGAAAGGTGAGATTTGGTTTCAACATTCACTTTAAACCCTATTTCAATATCTTGTTCATAATTCAGGATATTGTTGAATTACTTCACTCGTCACTTACTTGTCTCAACACAACAAATGCACTCCCATCTAATGTGCCAAGAGTACCAGTATCCTTCTCCCTCTGGTGCTGTCTGATCTAATACCTCACTAGCACCTCCTTCCCTTTCTGCCATCTCCTTCTGCCATCCTGGCAAATCGGTGCGTGCATCAAGGTGCATCTACCTTGCCAGTCCTTCTGGCATGGTAGATGGGAGTGCACTTGTTGTGTTGAGACAGGAAATGAGGAGTGAAGAAAATAACCCAACCAGGTGAGTTTTCGAATTTTGAAGAAAGACTGCTCTGGTCAAGACAGATTTCCATGGTCCTCAGATGTTGTGTAACACTAGGCCTGCAAATTGGCTGTAAAAAATCTTTCTTGACCTTTGAAATTAAAGTGCGTATTTCAACTTAAAACTGGTCACCAGTGAAAAAGTAAATTGAGTTTATCACAGAGGGAACCTAAAATGTTTTTGAAGTAATGCTCACAACTTTTAAAATATTGCAATGGGTTTTCTGACAATTGACGTGATCCTTAATTGACAGAGAATTTTTCACTGCATGCAGACCAAACCCGTGTCATTATCTCGTCCCCGACTGACAATATTACAGTTTGAGGAAAGATTTCTCTGGTCAAGAAAGAATTCCGTTTATTTCAAGGTTGCCAAAACCCTCTCTGTAACAGTGGCAAATTATTGCAAGAAGTCTTTTCTTTGAAATTAAAACTCTCATTTAAACTTGAAATTTGACACTTGTGAAACTGTAGATAGAGTGTATTGTAGGATTACCTTAGAATATTATAGAAATTAAGGTTGTGTCTCAAACTATTGTAGTGTTTCTAACTGGACAGTCAAGATTGTAAAGACATACAATGTGCCTGTGTGGCATCACAGATTTTCAAAGTGCAATTAACTAATTTACAAATTGATATTTCTTCAAAATTCCATAACTTTCAAACAGAAGATTTGCTATTGGGATATGTTTTTCACCAATAAAGAGAGAAAAGATTCCAGATTTTTATGGAATATGAATTGTCTTCAGTGGCCAATACCTGTAAGGTAGTAGAGCTTATAAAGAGCACAGGATGGTTAGTTAGTGTAACTGGTATGATATCACAGATTTTCCCATAGTGAAATGCAAGACTTTGAAAATGAACTTTGTGTAAAAATCTGTAACTTCCAAACAGAACATGTTATTGAGATAATTACATTTCACCAATAAAGAAAGAAAAGCTTTCCTAATTTTGTGAGATTTTCAATCAATTTTACCAGGAGTGAATCTCTTTGAGTCATCATCAGATTAATTTTTAAGGTGCCATGCACTTTCACCACGTTAGTGGTGTACTTTCACAGAAAGCCTGATTGTATCTTTTATGGTGGTTACTACCAATGGCCAGAAACTTTCATTCATTTAATCAAGATTTAAAGTAATTCTGTTTCTGTCACATTATTGTAGAAAGTGGGATAGTACACTCAAAATTGGTTTATTTTTATTCCTCCTCTTTGTCTATTGTCTCTTGCAGCAAAAGGATTACAAGACCATGAGTGCACGATACAAATATTTGCATGAAAAACTTTCACATGTGAAAAAAATGATAGCAGACTATGACAAGGAGAATTGCCACTGAAGGGAGAGACCGGAGTTAAAGATGAAGATGTTTAATTTTTCCTGTGATCCACCCTGTCCATTTCCTTCGCTCGCCATCTACCACCTTGTTCCCAGACATTGCGTTCAGAAAATTGCCTGAGCTGGAGTTTTACATTTATCATAGCGTGTAAGAGAAACAGATCATAATTGATTCATATGACTGGATCTTCAATGTAATCTCTGTTTATTTTTTTTTTTTTTTACATCCAGAGCTATATTCCCTTTACTTAATGCAGGTTGTCCTGACTTCCAGTACAATTTCTAGTTTTCTTCAATGACAAGGGTTACTTCTTTTTCAAAAACAGTTCTACGTCTGACAACGACGAGTAGTGTGTATTTGCAACAGTTTTTATGTGTCCCCTTTTTTCCTCTCACTTTCATGTTTTTTTTTTTTTTTTTGGGACAAGGGTTTTGGCTGAAGTTGGGGGTCCTTTTCATTTTTTGATGCTTAATTTAAGATACATCATGGTATGTTGTCACAGGTACAGAGACATGTTGTTATCAATGAGCCATGTGTCAAGTTATGACCAGCTCTGAAGAGAAAAAGTGATTTAAAATGCAGTTGACACACCCAGCATGTGTGCTCACCAACCCCAAAGCTTTTGAAACATATGAGTCTCATCTTGAGTTGGTGCATGGAAGGGTGGGGTTGGTTTTCACAGTGATTGGCAAAGAGACTTTCTGAGCAATATGGGACATAAAATGAACAGATATGTTTCTTATTTCCCCTCAGGTTTGGATTGACAAAAGCACATTCCAAAGTGGTATAATTTCCTGCTTAGAGTTGAAAATTAACCCTCTTGCAATCATTTCATTCTGCAAGAGAATTTTCTCTAAAAGCCTAAACGTACTTGAAATGTGGGGACAGCAAAGATGGAGGCATCAGTTGTGGTCAAGGAATTCAGTACTTAAGATGAGTTTTGTCATTCCACATTGCCTGCCTTGAAGGTAGGGAAGCTTCTTTGATATAATCCAGTGTCTCTGCTTGATTTATGAGATTTCTCTGTAGGGGTGGTATAGATGCTGTGAGTGTTGGGGAAGGAAGTGGGGGGGGGGAACAGATCTGAAGTCATTGATAGTTGGTTCCTTTGCATCATGGTATTGTTATTTACCTTGGAGAATATGGAGCAAATACTTCAAGATTTATATTTCTAAACCTGTAGCCAGATAAGATGGAATGATGCTTTAAGAACAACCAAACAATACGGTAACTTCAAGGAATGGCTATTTCTTAAGCTTTGCATCAAAGAAAAATGTGTAACAGCATCAGAGCAATGATTGAAAAAACTTTCACTTTATTTTGTTTTACTGAGGTACTTTGTGGGTAAATAATTGATGTACGTCTGACCACATACTCCTTGTCGTCCATCACGCTATCAGTACTGAAGTAACTTCTGCCCTCTTGTTTTCTAAGTTTTTCTGCATCAAAAATCCCTACGATGACAGGCGTATTCATTTTGAAATACAGGAACAAATTCGTGATTTCCAAGGAAAATACTGAACTATTCAGTCACATAGGAAAGTCAGTTTTGTAAAGAGATGTAACGTTGGGAAACTTATTAATTTAATCCAGGTTTGAAATGTCCAGACTAAACAGATATTTGCTAAAACAAAAGTGGTCTTAAAATGTTGAACCCTCTTTTGTCCTTAAAGCACTTAGAAAAGTGTTTCCTTTAAGTTTTTGTGAATAGTGCCTTTCTGGAGAGAGTTAAAAAAATATGCTAAGAGGAAAGGAGAAAAGCAAAATCTTCAACTCATTGAAAGAGATAATAAAACACATGTATATGTATGTGTGTTATAAACATTGCCTTGGTAACATGGAGTGCTTGTTTCATGTTTACATTATGCATGTTATTTTTTTTTTTAAAAAACAATTACTTGTGGTCCTGCAAGTGACATGCCTCTTTGCTTTTCATTTTGTTTTTTTTTATATTTGGATCTCATGGCTGAAGTAATGCAGTTACTTGGTGCTTTACCTCCAGTAAGGAGAAGTAGGTCATTTCAGAAGATGTTTTTGAAATTCCTTCTCCTCTTTGATTGTAAGCATCGAGAATGTTTCTTTCCTCGAATTGAAGAAAAAAGGAATACTGATTACTCCTTCGAACATGGCGGTAGATTCGATGGAAAGTTGAGAAAATTCGTTAGCTGATGTAATGGAGGTGCGTGATGTCTCTCTGTGTGTCTTATTTTGACATCAGGCGGTACGGAAGTCTAGTCCTTTTTGTCTACCGGGTGATTCCATCATCTTTCTGTGATATTACACAATACCAATATTCTGCTGCTCCTTTTACTTTTTCCTGTTGAAATTGCTGCATTATTGTGACTTTTTTTTTTTTTTTTTATAAAAGAGCACATGCTGTGAATTATCGCCTTTAGGCAGGAAGGTATCAATATTTTACAGAAGGCTTCTTGTAAGTTTGTTGAATGACCAAGCTGTAGATGGGACATGTGTTAAGCTTAAGAGAAATTATCTCAAGCTTTTGACTCGTTTGTGGAAGGGTCGTTATCAGATTTCACCAGTTGGAGAGGCTGTCTGCTGAGGATGATCCTGTCTTGTACTTTTACCACCATATTACTTCAAAGCAATCGTTCTGGATTACACAGGTCATCCCTTTTCTCTGTCACCTGTCCTAATCCAAAAGTGGTAATGTGTGGATCACGTAGCCTGTCAAACTTTTTTGTGCCTTTGCGAGTCCTTAGAGCTCTGTAAAATATCTTATTCTTTAGGACAGCCTGTCTTTATAAATCTTCAGAGCATGTATTGTTGTCACTAATGTCGAATGCATGTTTACTACAGACAGCTCTCTTGAAATTTTGAACCACTCTGTGCCAACCTTTATAATGTGGGTGTTGAGAGTATATTGTGTGTTTCTCATTTGGTATTTCACGGTTACCAGTGATGTGTTGTTAAAACTTATCCTGAAATTCTGCCAGGAAAGAACAACTAATCATTGACCTTTTTTGAAGAGAGAGAAACTTGCCTTTTTACATTTCCCTTATGGAGTCTTTTAGGATGACAGTTGTATTGCGGTGCATTTTGGGTGACACTCTGTATTACTTATGTGTGTGAAAAGAAGTATTAAATTGTTACAACTTTCATTTATTTTCAGAGAAACCCTGCTGTCTATCCATCATCGTCATTTGTGTTTACTTCTTGTTTTATTTGTGGTATCGGTCAAGTTGGTCACTTTAACAGTGGGTGGGTTTGGAAGTATCATCAAATTATTCCAGGTTGGATAGCATTATTAAAATGAGCACATATTTGCTGAACAGAGCAAAATTGGAAGACCAAGAACAAAGTAGGTAAAAAATGTGATAGGACTCTCTTTTTTTTAATTTATTTAAGCGATCAATCATAGTTTCAAGATTAAGGTGGCAACTTTTAAGTGCTTTGATGTCAAAGGTTCAGCCTGTTTGAAGTAGTTACAAAATAAGATGATAAATAAGTGTTTTGCTTGCAAAGATTAATTGATATTGTGAATGTGATTATTTATACTTTCGTAAAAGGCCTTGTAATGATACAAGCAATGAAGCAATAGTTATTTATTCATTTTAGGATGCTTCCTAAAAGGGACATGTCATTATCCCAGATATTTTGTGATGCAATCCATTGTCGTTGTTTTTTCTGTTGTCAATTTTCGACTCTCGTTTTCGTAAACATTTCTTTTTTCTTGTAAGTGGCTTTGTAAATGTTGTTTCTTTATCAAATTGTTTGAAGGTGCTTAAGTTTCAAAGGAGGTTGCGTGGTGTAAGATTGAAGAATAGACATTCCTGCATTAAAAAGTAAGTGGAGTCTTCAGGTCAATTTATTGAGGGTAGTCAAGATATGAATACCAGTAACATGTTATGCACGAATGTCATAGTTGTCTAAATTATGAAGAATACTCTGAAAAATTGAATTGGTTTCTGGTATGCTTTGGCTGCATTTAATTTAAATGGATTTTCTGTAGCATCTGCATACAGTATGTTTTTCTCTGCTATTTGGGTGTCACTTGGTGAATAGAAAAGAAAAACAGATAGTTCATTCTTTTGGTGAAAATATGAACAGAATACTCAGTTCTTGATAATTTGCCATTATCTGCATTGCTTATGTATTTGGAAATAAGATGATTGCCTTTTGTTTTATAACACTGAAATTAATGTTGCTGTATGATTTTAGTGGTTGCAATGAAATTTTAACAGTTGGATGCATTGGAGAGGGTGTTAATAGGTGCTGTTCAGTTAAACTGCTTTCTGCATTAGATGGTTTTGTTGGGGGCATGGAGGTTAAGCTGTTTTAAGAGACAATACAGCGTTGGTTGGTGCAAGGCTGGGTTATTCTTTAAAGGGGTCGGTATAGGTGCATGTAGCGTAACTGCTTTATTCATTAGATGGTTCGGTGGATGCAAGATTTAGCTGCTTATTCATTTAGGGTAGTAGGTGCATTATTCATGTAGGTGTAGGTGTTTGTGTTTATTCTTTACTGCACGGTGTTAGTGGGTGCAGTGCTGTTTAGGTACTTTAGGTAGCACAGGGTGTTGCAGGGTGAAGTGAGTGTTTTGCTTTGATTATGAAAAGGTGTTGGTGAGACAAAGCTTTAGCTGCATGTTTCATGCAAGGCTGTGGAGTAGGTACATGTAGATTTACTTGCTTCATGCATTAAAGTTTGTTTATGGACTTTGGAGGATTAGTCTTTTTAATGCCATTGTGCAAGTGTGTGTGTTTTTTTTAAGGGGGGAGGGGGGGGAGGGCAGTGCAGTTATGTTAAGTTGTTCATGCATTAGCTTGTGTTGGTGGGTACAAGGAGGTTTAGCTGTTTTACTGCTTTTTGCAAGTTGGTGTGGGTGGGTGGAATGATGTTAAATGGTGTTATACATTAGAGGACAGTGTGTGGTGGAGGGATGTTTAGCTGCTTTATTCATTGGACTTTGGTGGTTGGTGTAAATGAGTTTTAGCAGCAGTTAATGGTGTGTATAGGTGCAGGTAGGTGCGACTGTTTCTTTGTTTTAGTGGCTGTTGCGTTTTGTCGGAACATTCAGCTGCTTTCACACATGAGGTCACGGTTTCCCAAACTTGGGTTCACGACACCAGTTGGAGTTGCATAGCAATTACTGATGGGGTTGCATGGTAGGTTTGAAAAGTTTTTAGAAAATTACTACCTTGATACACTCTTAAGACTCATAATTGGGTCTTTTCAATATCGACTGGTCTTGATGCACTCCGAAGACTCATAATTGAGGTCGTGCTCTGATAGTGCTACAACGAAAAGTTTGGGAACTCCTCAAGTAGAGGGGTGGGGTGTCTGTGAGTGCTGGGAGGTGAAATTGCTTTTGCTTTCATCCTCTAGGCTGTCTCCTCTATGTTGAGCTCAGTGTTATAACAGAAATTTATTTGGGGGGAGGGGGAGGGATAGAAGAATCTTTAGGTGAAAGGTGATAAAACAACAGTTTGGATTGGTCATTAACTTTGACATAACGTTCTGATGACCTGAGGCTCTTGTGACATTTGAAGAGTGGTGAGAAGAACATGGGTTCAAGGTTCCTTGGATATAATTATATAAATATATATATATGCATACATCTATATATACAGTGGCTGTAAAGGTTTGTTCTGTAATGGCTGTATATTATAAGGTCAAAGGCTTTAATTTATGTTCTACTTTACTGCTAGTGAGGGGAATGCATGGAACTTTGAATTGTATGATGAAAAATTAGTCACCTTTACTCAAGAGTATTATTCACAAACAGGTTGCCTTGATTTACAGAGAGAGAAAAAGAGAGAGAGAAAAAGATTTATCCTAACATTACCTCTTACTTAGCTCACAAGAAGGCAGTCATAGTATTGCAGAAGAATGTATATTTATTTAGTGAAGAATTTGAAACTTAAATAGGGTCAATAAAGATACATATTGATGACTTCAAAAAATGTGATGGAACATGAATGTAATCAAAATATCAAATCAGTTTGACTAAAGAGTTCATTGTTTTATCAAATTTAGCAGAAAAATTATGGTACAGTGTATTTGTTAATCCAGCTCTGAACTTTTTTTCGTGAAGGCTCTTCCTTTTTTTTTTTCAAAACAGTGCTCAACTAAGTGGGACAGGCTTTTTATTTTGAAAATGATGTCTGTTCACAAATTTGGTTAATTTGTCTATCGAACAAATGGCACAGCCTCTTACCTTAAATAAGACTTAAATGTTGTAGGTTAAACGGAATCATGTTATTGAATGCATGTTGAAGAGTTTTTCCCATTGCCTTTGTTTTTCAGTAAAACATATTAAATGAAGTGATAACTGTTTAAATTGTGAGTAGCATTGTCCATGATTGACTTTTTCTTACCATATTCAAAGCATCGGATCACCAGAAAGTCAAACATGGTCTCAATGCTGTTGGGTACAATTCAGATGACTTTCTCTGCTAAACTGATGTTTGAGTTCTTGTACTGACATTTCTACAAAGTAGATCCCAAAGTGACTGCTATTGGTTAACAGATGGGCAAAAATAGTCCTTGGCTCATATGTTTGTAGGTGCTCATCATTTTTTGTCACAATCCTGACTTTTCAGAATTATGTTTGGTTTACCTTCATCATGAGCAATAAAATGCTTGCCTTATAATTTTTGGAGGAAAAAAAAAGAGAAGATGCTGCCTAATGATCGATTTTCGTCATTATCCAGTAGACTTGCTCCTTTCCATCACATTATTTGCAGGGAAATACAAAGTTTTGGCTGATGTTGGGAGGCTTGGATAAGTTGAGGAAATAGTCAACCTGGCACAATTGAATATTGACTGCCACTTTTACACCTAGAAGCCACCTTCTTTATTTCTGTGGCCCTGAGCTATGTTGTGATATCTTGTTGACAGCGGCTTATTGGTGAGTCCAGTGGTTCTAAGTTTCTGTTTCACATATATACTACACTGAATCTATAACAGGAGCCTGATCTTTTAATGTATTTTAGTATCTTGTAGTCCTGGTTGATGATTGTAGATAAATGTCAGTTTCAAAGGATTACAACTAAAAAGTTGTAGTGTGAATTGTTCTTTGTTAGATAAATGATGTAAAAAAATTTTAAGAACTGCCGATACACCATCATGCAAGTATGCATCTTACAAGAACAATGTTACTGAGCTCATCAAAAACCTTCTGAAGATGGTTCGTCATTTGCAACGAGAATTTTGTAATCCATCCGCTCTTCGACAAATATCCCAGCCATGTTTTGTGTTTATTGTCAGCAGCACACAGGTGGTACTTTCCCTAAACTCCTACAAAGCAGGTGAATATGCATTTCTACATTTTGCATCTAAGAGAATGCCTTAAAGTGCAAATTTAGTGGATAGGTATCAACCATATTGGCACTCAGTGTTTTGTGATACACTTTGAGTATCTGAATATTCATTGATATTAATATTCTGTTATTTTTGTTTTTCTCGCCATGCAAGAAAGACGCTATGACCGACAGGTTTGCCTCTAGGGTGACTTGCCCATCGAATCAGTTTATTTTGAATGTGCTGAACCATTGTAATAGCCAACTCTTCCATTTATAGAGACATCTTTCTTATATATAGTAAAGTGTCATAATTTATATCTTGTCACCATTCTTTTGGGTGATGAGAAATAGTGAGTCCATGCTAATACTATTCAAATACCCCCTGTGCTTCATAATTTGAACCTTGGGATGAACTTTTCTTTTGTTTTGCTGTTTCCGAAAATATGATGTTTGTTCTCCTTCAGTGGTCATAATTTTGTTGATATTCAACCATTTATTACCCTATTTTCCCCATTGGTGTGTGTTTTTGTTGAAGTACTTGTTTCCCTAATGTCTATCATTCCATTAATTTATTTAGACTTGTAACAATTAACACAGCTGCATGGGGGATGGGTTTTGAGTACTGCCTTAAAGTGATGGATTTATGCAGTTCTTTTGAAATTTCACTTTAAAGAAAGTGAATTTTTTTTTAGAAAAGATCAGTTTCAAATGGAGTAATAATACCTTGCATTGTATCATCTCAATGAAAGCAAGTATTTTTTTTCCCTTCAGTGACCACACGCTTCTTGATGTTATTTTGCTTAAATTGCGTTTAAATTTAAATGAAAAATTTATGTTATTTTGTGTATTTAACTTATTTTTCTCTGTGCTGATTGCAATCATAATTAGATAAAACGGTTCAGAGAAAAGTACCGGGTAATCTTGCCCATGGTTACAGCAATGGAGGACAGGTCTGTGTAATGTCATGAATATTCAAAGTTATGTTTATTAAGTGATAATTAATTTACTGTTATCCTGATTGGTTATAACCAGAGATTCCATGGCATTTTGCACAATTCCAGATCTCTTCCAATGTGTCTTCTTAAAAGAATGTATGAAGGTCTATGGACCCCAAGTTCCTTTCATCCTTTTTTTTTCTTTTTGATAAATTGTCAGAAAGGTTTCATAATTTCCTTGCTTGCAAAATATGTAAGAAGTGAGTTGGTATTGAAATGAATAAATAAAGAGAGAAAGACATGTCCCATCTTTTTTCACAGCTACTTATTAAGAATGGTCACAGGGACAGTACCATGGGAGAATAGGGGCTTCAGTCCCCCCAAAAATTGGCTAATCCCAAGCTTCCAAACTTGGACAAATGGTGAACAGAAACTAATCTACTATTCACCTTTATCTTTTGGAAGAACGAGCATTTAAACACAAGATCTCAAACTAAAGAATGTCTGGATACCAAATTTAATGAGCTTTGAGAATTGCCATTTCCTACAACCTTGGAGGCTTCCTGGTGGAAAATTTCTTGGTACACTATGTGCCTACTAATGATGGCACTCAGCCTAGATGGTAGGTAAAACGTGAATAAACACCCAACTCTCACACCCCCCCCCCCCTACATCAATGTCCCACTCAGAATGGTTCATTTGTAGTCTCTGTAGTAAAAGCACCGGTTTGCAATTTTTTACACTTCACCACTAAAATATCTGATTGGATATTGATGGGGGATATTCATAGGTCTAATTATTCAAGACACTTTGAGCAATTTAAAAGACAACTGAGAAGTCCAGCAAACTCATCTTACAGTGTAAATGTGTGTGAAAATTGGTTTCTGTGTGGTTGGTTACCATGTGGTCCTAGTGAATTAACTGCATAATGTTAGTGCACGTACCAACCTCAGCTAATTTGCTACCCGTGACCACTTGGTGGGGATGACTGTCTAGCTGACTGACTTAAGAGTAAATGTTTATTTTATTCAGTTTTCGTATAGTCATGGAACTAGTGAACACATGGCTCAGTTCTGACAGAGTATATCTAGTACTAGAGTATAAAGGAACCCACGCTTTTAAGGAACCCTATCTCGTGCTAACCAATTAAGTCGTCATAGTTTCCAGGTGATTACAAGTAAACCACTTTGGGACGCGGATCTGTTTGAATTTTGCAGTTTATACCGAAGTTCTACTTTCACTTCAGTGTGACAGTCACATACATTTCAAAGCAACAAACTCGCAGGATTACTAGGCACAAAACGGAAGCTGAATGGCAGCTTTAACCATGACAACGACTGGACAAAAGATAAAATGATCAAGCCCATTGTATCTGTTCAGTAAAATCTCAGAAGGTGCAAAACAGTTTAAAGTAAGAAAATCGCGCATAATTTGTCCAACTCCTGTACGTTGACTTCCGCCGGTCTTACGCGATATCCTCAAACTCATTGTAAATATGGTAATGACTCATGAATATGGAATTTACCTACAATCTCAGATGTAACACCAGACTTTATTTTCCTTATATTTCCTCTCATGCCAGCTTTGAAATGACACAGCCTCTTCACAAGAAATGCTCAGCGCTACTGCAGGCCTGTCCTTTTTCAACGTGAACTTGATTAAAATTTTTGGATCGCAAGAAAGTTTACCTAAACCCCTCCCACCGACGTTGGATAAATTAACTTTAGGTGAACATATGGGCACACACGCATTGTTCCTTACTTTGAAGTACTGTACTAAGTTTTGTGTGAACTGTTTATGTTGTATGCATGCTACACAGCTAGCTGCGAGCGCGGCGATAGTCAACACGAGAGCGGCGATCCGAGAATGTACAACTTAGAAAGGTGTGTTACTTTCCCACAGAAACCGAAATAAGGGCAACATAGCTGAAGACTGTTTGCATGTCTGTCTAAAATGATGCACTGGGTATCACTACTACCGGTGAAATATGTTGAGAATGATATTTTCAAAACGAAGTCTTCTTCTGAGCCTTCTGTGTATCGTGTTTGTGAGAAAATCTAGCGGAGGTAAGTTGACAAAGTTTGGACGCGAAGTTCGGACTGTGTTAGTGTGTGTTGTCCGTCCCAGACCCTGTGTACACGTTCATACTAACGATTCAGTGAATGGGTTAGTTAACAACCACCGTATTAGGGCCGAAATACTCTAGAGGCTGATATTTTATCATAATCCATTCATTTGTAGCGTGTCTATTGTGAGATTAATGTTTTTTCAATATTCGTTAAGGCTGTTAATACAAACACTACAGTTCTGACACTGAAGTGTAGGTTACCAAGGCTGGGGTGTAAATGTGTAACTTTAACTTTAAGGGCTGTATTGCATCACCCTAAGCTATATATTTTTACCTCCCTGAAAGGAAAATTCTCAACTGGTTGTAAGTAACAGTACTCTTAAATTGCCAGCAAGTTCGAAAGATGCAGAGCAGCTCCTATTACACAGCGTACACAGGGATCCATTGTTTTGATTACCCTTGTGGAGGAATGTAAGACAGGCTGAGGGAGGGACTAGAGGTAGGTGGTTGGGGGAATTGGAACTGTCTGGGGTGATGCATTACAGCCTTTAAACTTAAACAAACTGCAAGAAAGCAAATTGAGTTGTTAAATTGTATGCATCCTTAAACCCATGCCTGCTTTGAATCATATGTAATCAGAAGGTGATTATTTTTCTTGTTAACGTACATCACAACATGTTGAACTTCATGGTTTGCGATTTGGTATAGAAAGTGGGGGGGGGGGGGGGGAACATCTGGCCTTTTTTTTTTACAAGTGGTAGAAGCCATTGTGTTTGTCGGTGGAACGAAAAACAATTTGGGGGAGGGTGAGTGCTGCCACTGCTATCTAAGCAGAGCGTCACCATTGGTTGGTGTGGAGTGTACAAGAAAATGTGGGGCTTTGCAACCCCCCCTCCCCAATCGCAGAAAACAGCACTTCCTGTGTGGTCTAAGATGCATGTATCCAGCCTTTAAATAAGGATCTTATGTCTGCAATTCCTCAATCTTGAGGAAGTTCCATCTAGGCCTATAAAGAAAAGAAAAAGAGATGACTTGAGATAGGCCTAATATGTCATATAAAAAGTCATTGAATTATGCAACCTGTTTTATGCAACAGTGTTGGAAAACCTTGTTCAATTTCCCACAGACACCATTGAAAATCTTTTCGTTTCCTGCTAGCATTTGTTTACGGTATAACAGGCATGGGAAGGCATTCGAGCAAGTCTATGTGGTATTGTGGTGTTCCGGGGTAAGGCGGACACTGGATGGGGCCAGCTGCGGAACCCTTTACAGGGGCCCAGGGGGTGAAGCCCCTTGAAGATTTGCTGTTCCTTGCATATCAGAATGGTAAAACAGGTGCAGCTGAAGAGGTACAATAAGACTAACCTTAGCATTTGTCCTCCATTTACATTTGTCACGAAAATGGAAAATATTTTAAAGTTGTGCATATTAGTTATATCCACAGCTCATAGCCACAAATCACCTCCTCTATTTTCCTGATTAGCCATAACTGAGGCTATATTGTAGTTTTATAAAAAAGAGAGCAGTGTTATATAAGCTACAGCAGTAGACCTGAGGTTCTGTGTTCCCTTGCAACTACACATAGACTTAAAGCCAAGGATTGAAATGTTGAAAGTTATGACTTCATTAAGGTTGTATACAGTACTCTCAAAAAATGAAATGATAGAACTATCTCTCAGATTGCAGAAAATGGCACTTCTCAGTCTCTCTGGCCTGGTAATTTCAATTTCTGCTAAATTTTGTTTATTTCGTAGAACGTATGTTAAAAAATGTACTTTCATTAAGAATAATGTGTATTTTTTATTTGGGTTACAAAAAGTGGGGGAGAGGAACAGATGTTTGAGTGTCCTTTCCCCTCAAAAAAATTGGAAGGCACATGTCCCCCCCCAAAAATTGATGCCCATGTTGAACTTGAAACATCCAGGAAGGAAAAATTGCGAGTTACTGGACTGAAGATGAAAGAGTAAGCAGTTGTCCCTAGTCCTGCACTATTTTGAAAAATCAAAATCTCGCAATTGCCTGTGCATTTCTCTTACCTATAGCCTAAGTCTTCCTTTATTATTATGCTGGATATCAGTACTTGGTAAGGAAGCTGTTATGCTGCAAATTTAAGCAATTGAACAACAAAAGTGTTATCACTTTGAGCCATTCATGAATTAGCATGGAGGGTACACAAACTCAGTTTGGGATGACTGCACTTTCCCTTGGAAGTGAAGAGGTAACCTACAGTGAACATTTTCTATGCTGGTAAATGGTAATCAGACGCGAACATAACAAACTGAACTTGCATGCTCAGGTTTTTTCTAAAAATAGAGCACATATTAGTCTATTTTGGATTTGAGATACTGTACATGTATGCTTATTGTTAACATTTGCTGCATGTGCATTATGTTAATAGAAAGTGTCTGTTCACCCAAACGTGTTCATAAGAATTATTGGCACAAGCAAGATATTAGCCATGCAGTCAGATTCTGAATAAACGTTTTGGTTTTGCATAAGTGGGTGTATCCAGCTGTCCCATTTCTTCGGTATTGGTGTTAATGTGTCAAGTGCCACAAGACCATTGTCTCGTCAATAAACATCTACCAAAGCTTCATCTCTTCAAAACATTATGCATATGTTGAGTAACAGAAAATGCATCATTTAAATTTTGGAAAGCTCAGGTGAACAAATTATTTTTTAGCAACAAGTAACTTAATTTCTGTCTGTTAGAAACTCATTTCTTTAAAAAAAAAAAAGGCCACCGTCCTTCCTTATTTTGATTAATGTATCATTCTGTGTTCACAAACATTGGTAGTTAGTAGATATGATTCTTTTCAGTGAAACAAATGCCTTATTTCCCATTAAGGTGTAGACTAACCATGTTGGCATGTATACTTGTCAGTGCCTGGAGGTATGCTTGTTAGTTTGCATGGGTGCCCAAACATGCATTGAATGATGGCAACTCTCAGCTTGAAGTTACCTGCTGTGTTTACTTTGATTTGATAATAAACATATGTTTGAAACAGGAAATGACATATCAAATGATGAAACCACATATTGCTGACTGTGTGAGACTGCTATAGCATTCTTTCAAATCATCATCAGTAATTGTCAGCCACATTAGTTCTAGCAATATCCTAAAATTGCACTAACACTGTATACATCCCAACTTCTCAACTGCAAGTATATGTTCAAGTGTGGGCAACTACCCCTATGGAAAGTGTTAACAGCTTGCTACTAGGTGACAAGGTGTTAATTAAATTGTGAAGTTGCAATTTCTTCTGTGTATATCTCTTCAGGGATGTAAGTACCCACCACTTGAAATGCACAAGTTACAAATTTTGCTAAATTTTGTCTGCAATCATACATTTGCAGATTATGAAACTTGTCTGCTCTGCTTTATTGAAATTGTTTGGTTTTGGGCGGTTGTTTAGTCATTGCACCATTGAAGAAATACTTGCCAATCAAAAGATTTAATTCCTTGAATTATGTCCTTTTTAAGTTTATATTTCTTTATAATCTTGACTGTCTTACAGTGAAAAAGAAAACAACCAAAGTTTAAGAACTGAAACCTTGATTTGCATTTTTAGATCAAGCTACAGAAAAACCAGTCTTAGTTTTTCACTTTATCAAATTTCAAGGTCAAAGAATCACTTAACTTGCAAAAAGACAACAAGTAAGCAATGGACAGAGTTACAAATCTTATCCGTATGGTTTTGCATGGTTATTCAAACCCCTGCTATCCTTTCATGTACAGTACTCCCAACGTGCGCTGAACTGTATATTTCATCAGTGATTCAGATTGCTTGTTGTGAATAGAAGTGCTGGATATTCAAGTCACTTAGCTTAGTGATCTAGTACTGCAGTTTAATGCATATGCATTGAACGGCACAAATACCTGCATGTGCATACACACGTGCCTAGAAATCGAGTGTATATCAAAAGAATTCCCAGAAATACTGTACGTGCACATCATCAAGTACAGTAGTCCCCAGATCCGCACGCCTTGTCACTCTGAATGTTTTGCACTACCTGAAAAGCATGTTGTGTGGTTCAGTACTTTCTTCACAGTGCTAAAATATCTCCTGCTCTTGTACAATTTTGTAGTAGGCCTGCTGTGTAAAAGTTTACTGAGTGAAGGTCCTACAAATGTATGGAAAATGACCTCGCTACCAGACATCACTCAGTTCAAAAGATGGTTGCATAGGTTGTAAGAATGTGTCACATTCATGGAAAGGCATTATGTAAAAGTCATGCTGACACCTTCTGCTGCCAGCACCTAAGACACTGTATTATGCAATATTGCAAGTGTGACCTTTGACCTTGAACCATGACATCATAGGACAAGTGGACACACATTTCATACCTAAGCAACCTACCCACCAATTTTTGGTTCCTTGCATCAGCAAAGGAACCTATGCAGTCAGGTTGGCATGTGTGTGGGTGTGTGTGTGTATGTGTTTGTGTGTGTGCATCTGTGACACTTGCTTAGGTACGCTCTAACTCAGATGAAAGTCAAACTTGGTACGTAGGTTTGCCATATTGAGTAGGTGTGCCCTATTGTTTTTGGTGGAGGTCAAAGGTCATCTGAGGGAACTGGAGACAAAAGTCTGTTTTGCTGGGGTACGCTGTAACTCAATAGGGGAATGTCAGATGAAAGTCAAACTTGATACCTGTATGTAGGTTCGCCATATTGAGAAGGTGTGCCCTGTTGTTGTTGGTGGAGGTCAAAAATCATCTGAGGAACGGGGGGGGGGGGGCAAAATTCTGGAAACCTTGTTATGCTATGGATGCTCATATGTTCCATCAGTCTCCCTCCAGTGCATCATGGAAGTACTGCTTGAGTTAGCAGTTTCTTGATCAAAAGTTAAAGCAGCAGTGCTGTTTGCAGTACTGTAGGTGGTCACACCAGACAAGTTTTGGCTGGATCAGTTTACCTCCTCGTGCCTGAGTGCTAATGTGTGCATTCATGTAAGTGTCTTTTCAATTAGTGAGGTTGGCAGGTAACAGTGAAAGAAAATAAGTCAGTTGGTGTTCTTACCAGTTAAACTAGACCCCATGAGTCCCTCCAGCGCATGCTATCAGTTTGGAGGACTTTAAAGTGATTGCGTGTGTACTGAAAAACCAAAAAGATAAGATTATGTTTAATATTAACTTTTTCTTTATTATTAAATGTACATGCGAGGTTGTACATGAACGGACTATGTCTTTCAATGAAGAAAAATGACAGTAACTACTCCGAAAAGCGATGGGATCGGCGTAAAAACAGTAAAAAACAGTAAAAAACAGAAATCATATTTGAAAATTAATGGATCTTTCTATAACCACCTACATGATGAATATGCAACAGAACAGGTCCCACTAGTGTATCAAAAACATACTACTCAAGTCGTCACTCCTTGGTAGGTATTGGGAATTGTAGTATTCGGTGAAAGGAAACACTGTATTTACAAATAACCTACGAACTGAACGCAGTCTTGCCCGCGGCATCAGTGATCGTGAGTTGTTAACTGAATATTCAATACTAATATACTTCCCATTGGTTTGCTTAAAGAAACACACCGTTGATTTGAATGAAAACTGTCAACCACTACATTATCGTATTCTACACTTTTTGTCATTATGTTAGAAGAATTTGAAATCATATGGCAAAATTAACCAACTGAAACCTCTTTATTCTCCCCGATTGTCTGAATGGTGTAATTAAAAGCCTTACCAAACTTTTGGAGATGAAATTTCAATGTGTTTACTTTTTGCCTACATGGGTAATCACTTTAAAGGGGCATAGATGTGATAAGCCTTATTGCAATTTGCAGAGCCCCTTCTTGAAATGACAGATTCACAGCTGTTTGTGTTTTGTAAAATGAATGGGATATTGCTGCATATTGCAGAAATCAACATCTTCAATTCATTGCATTAATTGACATGGCCTTTTTTTGATATTTTTTAACTCAGGCATATCATTTTACAGTATGTATATTTCAAGTACAAGGAACCAAAGTGCCCATAGGCTGTTGTGAAATCATGCAAAATACTGTACTTCTTCTCTTACAGATTGTATGTAACACTGTTGATGGTTGGTCACTTTAGTGCTATGAAAGTGGTTCCATGTTGGTGCATGTTTGTCATGTTTGGGGTCCAATGTCTGAAATGGGCCATTTTATAAAAGCATGCCATAGGCAGGGGAATCTATGCAGTCCTGATGTCGTGTGTGGGTATGTGTGTGTGTGTGTGTGACAGTTGCTCGTAAACACTCTATCTCAAGAAGGGTAACTCTGAGTAATTTCAGTTTTGGCATGTTGGTTGCCCATATTGAGTAGATGATCCCTATTGTTTTTGGTGTCCAAATCTTGCATATTAATGAGGTTATGGGGTAAAACAAAAAAAATTTTAAAACTGCCATAGTTCCTTATCCATGGGTCAGATTTGTTTTAAACTTGATAAGGTTGTCTGTTATTAACAGGTTCACAGCCCTGTGAAATTTAATGGTTATCAATAGAGAGGAAGGGATAATTTTTCACTATAAAACAATAATAATAGCCTAAACACCATTATTGTGGTTATTAAAAACTACCGTACAAATATATATTGATCTACATTGTGCAATAGCAGGTGTTTATTCTCTCGCACACAGTTAACTCAATGGGATTGCTCCCTACAGTACTGCATTTGTAACTTAGTGAGTAACTTCTAGTGTGGGGGGCTAATAAGTTGTCCAGAGAGAGAGTCTTGGTATGGGGGAGGTCATGGGGTCAGATAGAAAAGCATGCAATGGAATGTTAATGGGTTTATGAAAAAAATGAAGAAAATAAAAAAAACATCTGTTCTGTCATTTATTTGGATAATATCAATATCCAGAGGAACAGCTGGTAGCAGAACAAGGTTTCTTAACAATCAAATTGGAGTGCTTTCAATCATATTTCACAATGTCGGAAAAGATGGAGGAAGCAAAAATATTGGGGAGGAATCATAACTTAGGGTCAACTTACCAGGACTTTGAGTGTGTTAAAAGCTACTTGTAACAAGGAAGAAATTATCCTGGTGGTTTACGAAGAATTTTGAGGTAAATATGGCAGACAAGCTGAGTTCAGATGAGGTAAGGTTGAGTTATTTGATTCAACTAACAACAGGCGAGACTAGAAGCAGCATTGATTACTTGTGTGTTTCTTGGAGCTCAGAGATAATGTTGACTGATTTCATACCGTACTCATAGCTGTACTTGATGTGTGGGTTGTATGGCCTGGGAAGGTGATCCCTATTGCTTTTGGTGGACATTAAATGTCGCAGTCATTTTAGGTCACCAAAATAAAGGTCATTTTGGGTTAAAGGCTTGTGGTGTATCAAGAAAAATAACTGCAGTTGATCTTATACTTGTGATTTGAATAATTCATGTTTGTTGTAATATAACCATGTAGCAAGGAATCACAAAGCCTTTTGGCTTTCTGGTTAAAGTTTCATTTTTGGTGACTTGGCCCTCTCAACGGAGTACATTATCTCCTCCCTGTACACTATGTAAAGGGACGAGATGAAAAAAAAAAAAAGTTACTGCAGCACTGTATGGCTACTTTGTAGCCTTGAGGCACCTGGAAATCTTTCTTGACCAGAGAAATCTTTTTTTAAAACATCAATGTCTTGACACATCATAAGATACTGGTGCACATGGGATATGAAATGTCTGCCATGAAAAAAAAAAAAAAAAAAGAAGAAAGAAAAGTGCCCTTTCATGGAAGAACTTCATTTGTCGATGAAATATTTCTTCACAGGTGTAAATATCACCAACAGTAACTGAAGAAATTAATAACACTGTAAGTTATCTCCGCACAGTCACAGTATACTGTAGTATGTTTCCCCATAGTCTATAGATTAAATCATTAAACCAGTGCCAAAATATAAAGTTCATGGTGTCTTTTTTGTCCAAGTTACCAATTACCTGCAAACTTGTGTGATCTCGATGTGCCCGTACTGTAGTTACAAGTCAGTGATGACTGATGACTGCATTTTTGTCAGAAAGGCACTGGAGCTAGTATTTTCTCAGTTTGTCCAAATTGGATTGAGGCACGTACACATTCTCGATCACTGGTTTGAAAGTACACTTGATGTTTCCATGGAAATGAGGATAGTACTGTACATATCTTATTTGTAGCCTAGCAACCATGTTTCTGCAAGTGATGAATTGACAAGGGAGATAATCCAGAGTTTTCAATAACATTGTCATTACACAAAGATTGCCGAAAAAATTTACTGAGAATAGGTATGATTGCATCTGCGTATCGTGTATTTTTCATGTAGTACCATCATGTGTAAACTACAGTATTTTTAACACACTGAAGAAAAGCTTTGGTAGTACCACTGTTGTAATGTCTTTATGCAGTAGCTGGTCAGGTTTTAGCAGATCTGAAAGTGGAATCAGGCTACATGGAAACCATGGTACAGTATTAAGGCAACACGGTATTTCTATTAGGTATGAGTGGT
The DNA here is from genome assembly GCA_021234535.1 of Stichopus chloronotus. Taxonomy (NCBI): domain Eukaryota; kingdom Metazoa; phylum Echinodermata; class Holothuroidea; order Aspidochirotida; family Stichopodidae; genus Stichopus; species Stichopus chloronotus. Next base: position 26,374,469 of record CM037836.1, read on the forward strand.
TGAAATTGCAGGATTGACCAACTTGGGATTGTGAAGATCACATAAATGTAACATTCTGCCAGGCTAAGTACATTTTCACCTGAAGTGATATACTGTACATTCTAAAAGGTTACAGGTAGCATGTAGGCCCTCCATGTGATTCAAGGAGCAGTATCATTTTGCATTGACAGAGCTTCAAAGTAAACTTCTATATTTGACACCATTTGACTCATACCCAGACTCTGTACAGTGCAGTAGTCAGAAGCCGAACACCGCAAGGTTTCAATTTATGATAAAGGTCTTTTAACACTGACGTCCTGACTGCTGGTGTTATTCTCCCATGAACAAGTTGAGCCTGGTCCATCAGGGAAATTGTGTTTACATATGACTTAAAAGCTGTGGAAAGTGTTGCAGTGTAATGTTTTGAACATGGAAGCAGTCCTACTTCCATGGTTTGAACATGGAGACCTACAGTATAGGGCTATATGTGTGAGTGGCTGTGTGTAAGTTTTTCAAAGATTGTCACCTTCGATCAAAATCTTTGTTGTATTGCTACACTTGTAGCAATCAATATCTGTAATAGCCAGTCAGGTATTTCTGTTTACAAGTTATTGTAATGCCGTAGTTAGGACATGTTTAAAGTGTTGGCCTGTTATGGTACTGAGACCTTAAAAAATCAGAAAGTAGACATTGTAAATACATTAAAAATTTTAATTTAAGACCTTTTTTCATTTATTAAATTCGAGTATAAATATAAAAATATTTATGGGAGTGAAACAAAAGAAATACAATAAAATGGGAGACAATATCATGAATTATAACTAGCACAGCATAAAAAAAAAGACACTCCTTTGCTGTAAGCAAATTGCATTTTATCACTAGACATGTTCACATAATCCATTAGAAGAGGAAGCATTATCCTTTGAAGACTATCAAAAGCTATACTAGGAAGATCAATTGGTCTGAGTCATTGGCACTATTAGCGTGATTTACTTTTGGAACAGCTGATGTCAGGGCAGATTTCCATAAACTTGAAATTTCATTTTCTAAAATACTTTGCCGAAAAATATATGTATAAACAGATGCTAATTCATTGGGGGAAATACTTAAAAATCCAGCATGGAATACCATCAGAACCACACAAAAATTGAATTTTTGTTTTAAATTCTTTTGAAATTCAAATTTTTTTGGGGGAAATTCTAATTTATGATCATAGAGTCCTCTTCCATTTTTCAGGCTTCTCCTTGGCCATCAGTTTTACTACAGTTTGGCATGATCCATTGGTATAGTAGTGTAGCCTGTGTGTCTCTTAATGAAACCAATAACTGATGCTCCTTCCTCCTTTTCATCACTTATGCAGCCCCACAGTTGCTATACCTGTTTAATATTCATTTCTTGAAAAGTTTTTTTCTCTGACTGACTGGTAGATGGACAGACCAGTGAAGGGGCTAGTTGGCTGACTGATGGACTGACTGGTCCAGTGCACCTGACTGAGCCATTCCATCTATATTTCATTCCTAAATACAGTGTAGGCAGTGCGAAAGAAGTCACTGTACATCCAGATGGTACACTTTACCAGACTTGCTGCCATTATTTCGTCCACCACCAAAACTAAGTAAAGGAAACCCCTCATTGGGTCCTGTGAAGATTGAAAACCACACACCAACATGATGGCAGCTCTATCTTTGATTGGCGAATAGGTCAAGTTGATCTCCACAGTAGGAGGTATTCACACTCAAGGGAAAATTCACACTCCAAGGGGAGAGTAGAAAAATTCCTTCAGACCTGAGGTCTGTCTGTAAGTTACCCTCCAGATATACACAGTGTGCATGCTTGGGTCAGCTGGTAAAAGCTGAGATGCAGTGGTAGTGGCTGAAATAACATATCCTTCAATATACTCTTAAAAGGATACACAGGGGTATCTAATGCAACGTGACAGAGTTTCTGTGAAGTGCAATATTTCACAATTCACATTGTAGACAAATGTATGCATTAGTGAAGCAAGGGGTAATTATAGTCACTCTTGAATACCAACACCAATGAGTTGTGGGAAACTGATAGACTGCAGTCTTATATGAGAAATTCACTCATTGGAATAATTGATTTCAACAACATGGTTCCTTTCAGACTTGTCAACTTTCCTTTTTCACCGGGAGACTCCCAGTTTTTGTCCAGCCTCCTGGTGTCTATCCTGACTTTCTCTCTGTTTTTGATTCCTTACCGAAGGCAGGCAAGGAATCTACTCTAGGCGTTGGTGGTGGTGTGTATGTGTTTCTGAAGCCTTGGCTTGTAAACACGATATCTCAAGAAGGGAAAGTTGCTGGAACTTCAAAAATGGTGTGTAGGTAGTCCAAAGAGAGTTGATGGCCGCTATTCTTTTTCAGGTAGCTGAAAGGTCATATGAGGTCACTGGAGCTGAAAGTATGAAAACCTATCAATGGAGATATATCTCAGCAACTGAATGTTACTGGAACTTCAAACTGTTATCATTGTTAGCACTTAATTAAAATAGATGATGTGTGTCATTTTTATTGAGATCAAAGGTCATTTGAGGTCAATAGAGGACATAGTTTGCAAACCTTGTAAACACGGTATCTTAAGAAGGGAAGGGTGCTTGAACTTCAAAGTTGTTGTGTTGTAAGTCCATTATATGTCGATGATCCCTATTGTTTTTCATTGAGATCAAAGGTCATTAGATGTTAATGTATGAAAACCAACTAAGGGGAGATATTGCAGCAACTGAATGTTGCTGGGACTTCACACTCTTTAGAGTTAGATGATGTCTGTCATTTGCTATGGAGGTCAAAGGTCATTTGAGGAAATAGTTTGCAAATTTTGTAAACATGGTATCTCAAGAAGAGAAGGGTGCTTTAACTCCAAAGCTGTTGTGTTGGTAGTTCATTGTGAGTAGATGATTCCTATTTTTTTTCATGGAGATCAAAGGTCATTTAATGTCACCAGCGGTTAATGTATAAAAACCTTCTAATTTGAGATATCTTAGCAACTAAATGTTGCTGGAACTTCACACTCTTATCACTGGTAGATGATGTCTGTCATTTGCTATGGAGGTCAACGGTCATTTGAGGTCATGGTTTTGAAGACTTCTAAACACAATTATCTCACAGAAAACGTACAATTACCCAAAAGGCCAGTTTTTTGGCCTCAATATCAGGTGACTTGAATCACATGACTTTTGTTCTGTCACTTGTATGGCCTAGGGAACAATGTTGAGCACCCTCATTTCACAGAAACACATTTTCAGAATATTTTTCCTTCACTTTGGGACCTTTTTTTGAGCAAATGTTGACAACAGATACAGCGTGGAAGACGCTCTTGCATTGGTTTTGGATGATGCATCACAAGAGGACATTGGCGACTGTGATATGTGACATAAGAGTAACTTTGAAGGTGAATCCGAGTCAGAGTTTGATAGCTAAGAGAATGAATCTAAAAGCGAAAGTGTAGCAGGTACTGATGTTAGTAAAGGGTTTGATTCTGCAAGTGTAAATAGCAAAGTGGATTACAAAATAGAGCAAGCCCCAGTGGTCAAGTTGGTAAAGTGAAGGTGGACATGGTGATGGAGCAGCTAGGGGAGGTGGACACAGGGACAGCGGTGAAGCAGTCAGTCGACAGGTGAACATTGAGATGGTCCATGTAGGGGGGGAGAGTTGTCGTTGAAGAGGCCAACAAAGGGGTGTGGCATGAGGAAGGGGAGTGAATTATTTAAAGAATTCATGGTGAGTGTCACAAAACCTGGTTAAGCTTTGGGGTTCGTAGGGTTATAAGGTCTACAGTGTTTGAAATGCTTTTACATTTCTCGCACCAATTACAGCTGTAGAAAATTACAGTAACTCCATATCTCTTGTAAGCATATGGCTTCATTCCATTCCAACAAAGTTACTTGGGAACGATTTTATATTTTAATACCAAACTAGTTGATGACTACTGTTAATTCAGGTACTGTAGAGATTGCCAGTCATGACAGGTGGATTCAATTTGTTTCTTAAGCAAGAATCCCAAGATTTGAATTGTTACCATTGTGGGTTTATTGGGTTATACACTAAAGCCTAAACTTAAAATGAAGTGCTGAACACGTCCTACAAATTTTGAGGAATTGACTTCTTTGTATCTTTTTTTTTGTTTCCTTTGTTTGTAAGAATACTGTATGCTTTTCATTTTGTAGCCATATCTGAACATACAATTACCGTACACAATTTCACAAAGTATTTTTAAATTTTAATTTCCTTTCCCTGTTTCACTTTTCACAGTCAGTAACCACACGAGGTTTTACCTTCTGTTTCAGTTGAGCTTCGTAATTTCTTTGTTTAAATAATAGAAACTGTGTGGACATCCAGGCATGTTGTTGGGAAAAAAAAAACTGATTTGTTATTTGAAACATGCAGCCCATTAATTCAGCTGAGACTTTCATCTGCAAACCATTTTAAGTGGTGAAATAACTTCAGTGTAACAGAATACTGTGCTATGGAATCAAATGTACACCGCAAAACATAGTTTAGGGAATTTCATTTCCGGATCTTTTGATTCATTTCACTTTGAGTATATTCTCTCATCTAAAGATCTATAGTACATTTCGAACTGAGTTGAGGCTGTACAAATTTTCTTTCTTATCCATCGGTAAATGTTTAAATTTTGTCATGGTATGGTATGTCGAAGAGCGTGGCGTCGCCGACAGGTCTGTGTCTGTAGTACTTTGTGCAGTCTTGAGGGAAATAATTGAACCCACTGCATGGACTCAATTGATACTGAACTAGTCTACTGCTTGGATAAAACCATGACCAACACATGTAGAAGGCTGCACTTTGCCTTTGTAAATTATCATTTCATGTTTAACTGGATGTGTCTCTTACAGACTGCATTATTACTTAGTGATCGTGACTAACGTGATGCCTCGTCAAATTTTTAGCTATCTGACAGATTTATCCAATTCCTATACATCTCTCTGCTGTACTGTATGAGTCAGAATTCAGCATTGGTGCATGTAGCGTGCAAAGCAAGTAAATAATTGAAGGGCCAAGAGCTTAAATACTGCCTGTTGATGATTTAATGCATCAAACATCCCTGACAAATTCTGTACATGATCTATTGTACCTGCACTAATTTTGTATTCTTGTAACTGGAATGAGATTGTAATGGGGGGGGGGGGGGGAGGAGGGAGGGGCATATTGTAGATAAGGTATATATTTAAAGTGCTGCAAAGAGCTGCATAGAGCTTGGTGCAGTATTTTTTGCAACATACTGTAGCACTCATCAAGACTGTGACGACAGCATGCAAAAACAGCTTTTTGTGTTGCTGAAGGGCCTTTGGAGTTCCTTCCAAAAAAAAAAAGAAAAAGAGAGAAAAGACTTGCCTATTCATATTTCGTAAAAAGTTAGGATCAGAAACTATATACAGAGCCTTATACACATTCCTTTTAAGAGCCAAAACATTTGTGGCGACTTGGGTCATGAATGCATTCTCTGTGGCCTGCCATGCTATTCATCACTGGTGTTTGTGCTGATTTACTTTATTATTCTGAAAGCATCATTTTCCACATGGTGTCATGTCCTCTTATTTCATCTTGTCTGTATAATTCCAAGATTGCAGGATTTATCAGATATGCTCCTCTTTGCTTTCAACAGAAATCAGAATAATTTAAGCAGCAGCCTGAAAGGATTGGCCATTGAAAGAAATTGATATTTCAGACAAAGTAGGAAAATTTCTCTTTAATTGGAAAAACAATATATTTCAATAGCATGTTTGGTTCAGAAGTTTTGAATTTTTAAGGAAATGTTAATTTCAAAGTGGGTTCTGTATATTGCACAAGCAAGAACTTGTTATGTCACTCAGGTGCAGTTGCGTGAAAAACTTTTGGATTCAAATAATCTTGACTGTCATAAAAGAGACTTACAATAGTTTGAGAGATGTGAGCTTATTGTCCACAATATTGTAAGGTAAATCTACAATACACCCAATCTCTATTCTTAATAGCATCAAATTTCAACTTAGGTTAACTAGAATTGAAATTGCAGACAAGTACATCAAAGCCCATTGGGACTGTGGACATGTATGCTGCACCTCTGAATCTCTGATTGCAGATCCGCCCAGTAACGTACATGTACGGTTTAAAGCTACAAGATCTGTGCATCTAAAGTGAGATTGATAAACTATAACACAAAGTAGGCCTGGCCTAGAGGGTATAATGGCACGCACATAGATAGCTCCGGTAACGAACTCGTAACACTGCCACAGTGGAAGAAAACTCACTCATGCTAAGTAATGCCTGCATTTAAATGAGCCTACAAACTCGATTAAAATGTAGTAGGAATAACGCTAGGCCTAAAATACTCCATCAGCAAAGATTCTGGCGGTTGAAGATACTTCAAGTAGCGATGTGAAAAGAAGGAACACCGTAAAAGCACTAATATGTCGTTGGTCGTTGTACGGTAGTGTACATACGCGATATCAGTGCAGTAGGTACAACACCAGGCAACTTGTGCATTAGCGGCATATGTTACTGTCACTACCAGTTTGAAGCAACCATGCATAGAGTGCTAATGGGTAGGTGGAAATGACTTGAAGCAATCAATCAAATTCCCTACTTTCCCTGAGTAAAAGTCAGTAATATTTTGAAAGGGCACTCGGTGTTACACAGTATGATAAAATTCACAGGGTTTTGCAAGCAGGCTAAAATGGCGATTAGCACTTAATAAAACAATAGAAATGTCTTCATCACTGTTCACCCTCTCTGTGAATCTGCACTTTATGTGTGTGCACAAGAACGTGTGACGCAACAATTCGTGTGCACCATTGCAGATGAAAATGAGAAAAAAAAAAACACGACAAGCGGAGTAAATCCAAGAGTCAAAGCCATGGGCTTTGATTAATAGGGGCTTCAATTTTGAAGAAAAATAAAGACTTCTTGCAATAATTTGCCATTGTTACATAACACTTTGGTACCCTTGAGGAAACTGGAAATCGTTATTGACCAGAGGTAGCCTTTCTAACAGGAATATCTTGATGCATGAACAAGATATGAACATGGGGTTAGAAATGGCTGCAGTAGAATATTATTCTCTTTCATTTTGCACCCTTTCCATTCACACATAAAATGTGCCTTTATCATCCTTCAATGTTCAGGCATACAGGTTGCATGGCTATTTCCAAATTTAACACATGTGAGCAGTGAGCTGTTTAATTTTTGCTCTCAGTGTTAGTTGATTGTATGGAATACTTTGGTTCATTACTTTAATTGGCACTCCTCTTTTTTTAGTCGATGGTATGTATCATCAACATATCGGTCTCCATCCAGGTTGGAATCAAATCCGTCCTGCAGTGAAAGCCAGTGAACTTGAAGCAACTACATAAGATATGGCCATTAATTTTTCAGTTCTTGGTTCACAGGCGTTGTAAACAAAGGCATTATTTATGTCCTCTAGATTTGGCTGCTGTACCATGTAAGGCCTTCCTTTGCTTTTGTTCTTGAAATATTTACACAAAACCAATCCTACTTTAAAACTTGCTAATAAATCAAATGGAATTTTCTCTTGGAACTTTCTCACTTGACAGATTTCATCACTAGAGAAGATCATTATCCTTGCTGTACAGTTTCTTTGACAGCGATGGTAACAAATAATGCTTTCTTTGTTCAAATGGAATGGAGCTTAGAAGGAAAGATATGCACTATTTTGAAAGGACTTTCTCCCAAATGGTTGAGTATTGATCTGGAAAGAGTGTTTGTGTTGCTGAGTGAGAGATCTGGGTTCAAGTAAACAAAATCTCTAATCTTTTCTGTCCAAAACAAGTTTGTTTAACTTGTGAATTATCTTGTGACATAATGACAAGCTCAAGTAGCTGTTGAAGAGTCAGCTAGCATGGGACAAGCCTACTGTGTATGTGCTTCATTTTCCTTTGTACAGATCTGTCTTAGTGTAAACAATGAACTCTAGTAATTTACATTTTCGTGGTTGTCCATCAGGGACTAGTGGATTTATTATTCCGTACTGTGTAATTTTGTATGTATATATATACTGGGTGCATAACCTAGTGCTGGAGGCTGTTAGGGTATTGCACAGTAACTAGATGGTGCACATGATACTATGGCTATGTATCCATTAGATAAATCAATCACAAGTTGCTAGTTGTTCATTTACTACAGTAGTTGTAATTACAGTATATTACTACATTGATTTGCGATTCCTTGCCAAAGGCAGGGAAGGAATCTATGGAGTCATGATTGTGTGTGTGGGTGTGTGTGTGTGATGCCATGGCCAGCTTGGAAAAATGATATATCTCAAGAAGAGAAAGATGATTGAACCTCAAGTTGGTGTGTAAGTAGTCCATTGTAAGATAGATGTTCCATGTCATTTTCGTAGAGGTCAAAGGTCATTTGAAAGCTACCAGAGCTTAAAGTGATTGCATGTGTACTGAAAAACCAAAAAGATAAGATTATGTTTGATCTTAACTTTTTCTTTATTTTTAAACGTACACCCGAGGTTGTACATGAACGGACTATGTCTTTCAATGAAGGAAAATGACAGTAATTACTTCGAAAAGCAACGGGCAAGCAACGGGCTTGGCATAAAAACAGTAAAAAACAGAAATCATATTTGAAAAATAACGGTTCTTACTATAACCACCTACACAATGATTATACAACAGTACAGGTCTCACTAGTGTATCAAAAACATTCTACTCAAGTCGTCGCTCCTTGGTTGGGTACCGGGAATTGTAGTATTTGGTGAAAGGAAACACTGTACAAATAACCTACGAACTGAACACAACCTTGCCCGCGGCGTCAGTCATCCTGAGTGGTAACTAAATATTCAATACTAGTATACTTCCCACTGGCTTGTTCAAAGAAGCACACCATTGATTTGAATGAAAACTCTCAACCACTACATTATCGTATTCTACACTTTTTGTCGTTATGTTAGAAGAATTTGAAATCATATGGCAAAATTACGAAAAAATTATGAAACCTATTTATTTCCCAGATTGTCTGAATGGTGTAATTAGAAGCCTTACCAAAATTTTGGAGATGAATTTTCAATTTTTTTACTTTTTGCCTACGCTCGCAATCACTTTAAAGTATGAAAACATAAAGGAAGATACCTCAGCAACTGAATGCTGCTGGAACTTTAAACTGTTAGCATCAAATTGAGTGTCCTTGATGAGTATTTACTTTTTGGAAGGTTAAAGGTCATGTGAGATAGCTAGAGGTAGTAGTTTGCAAATCTTGTAAACACAATATCTCAAGAAGGGAAAGTTACTTGGTGTGTTGTAGCGATGTTGCAGTATCGGCTAATGATGTCATTATGGTCTTGACTTTCCTCCTGATGTCGTTTGTGAAATGACCCAAATACTATCATCTGTACGCTTTTGGAAAAAAAAGCGTTTCTTAAAGGAGCATAGTGCATTGTAAATTACATGATTCACATTGTAGACATATACTTACCCCTTGCCACACTACTGCATCAGTTTGACCTATGCTCTACAAACCTCGAAGTCAATTCTGACACCGCGCCCTCTAAGACCTAGCTCGCCCTCGTTTGCCTTTCGCTCGAGGGGTAAGTATAGTCACTCGTGAATACCCACACCAGTGAGTTGTGGGGATTACATAACTTTTTCCCCTTTCTTTTTCGAAATCGAGTTGAAGCATACCTATTTAACAGATTTGTGGTAAAAAAATGATCAGCCAATGACAATTTTTGTTAACGAGTGCCCCAGTAGAGAGAAAAAAAACATCAGTATATGAATTTTCTTATGTTATGGCCTGCAAGATAATATTCATGAGTATGTCTTTTGTGCCTCCCCCTAGCTTGCACATGGATTGTTGTTTGGTCAAAGGGCTATCAACGTTTACCTGGACTCTGCAGGTAAACATTGATGCCCTTCAGCCAACAACATTCCTGCTTCAAAGTTAAAGGGAAAAAAAAAATTGCATTATTGATTGTGAATGGTACTGTTGTAATGAGGTGGGAGAATATCCATCAATGATGGTAACACACATTGGTGATATAGGAACCATTGCATTGAATCATTGTGTTACTTTGCTGAAATCTGCAGAGATCTGGGGATCTCAGAGATCAGAATAAACATAAATATCCTTGAAGGTATGAGATAGTAGTAATAAATCTTTGTAACTTATCATGGATGATGCTTTTGCTGGTTTGTAGAAAGTATACACTAAAGACCTTTCAGCAGAGATTCTGGCCTAATAGGAAAGCCAACCATCATGTTATCTCCTTCTTTGTTACCTTTCGTATGCTTTGAGATTTATTGTTGAAAGGGATGGATCTTTAGCCAAGGTTGCCGTAGCCATGGTCACTTTATGTGATATAGCCCTATCAATTGATAGCATCAATCATTTCCAACTTTGTAATTATTTTGACTCTCAGATTCAATAAGAATCGTTTTGAAAGGTCACTACTCACTAGTGTAATTACTCAAGCTTCAATATTTACTGTGTTCTGTTGATACATACCTTAAAACACAAACATGGACTCATGATCTTGCAGTGTGCCCAATTCACCACCATGTCCATGACTAATAAGAGTGATGTCATACTGAGATGAAAAAGACATCTGGTCATGTCATGGACTGAGGATGTTCTCCTAATAAAAATACAAAAACCTTGTTCCAGAAACTGCACATTGTGATAGGTCATGGTGCATTTCACTGGTTGATAGTGTAAGTTTAACGTTGGGTAATTGTTGTGTTTAATTTGAGTAGGACTTTATGGACGTTCCAGTTTGGTGATGTATGGCAAACAAACTTACCCTTTACGGTTCATTGCTTCCATGTGAGAGTAACACATGCAGTCACAGTCTTGAAATATGGGAAATTAATCTGGCAATTCATAACGCTATGTATAATTTCAGTGTAAAATTTCTCTTTGCAATCTAATTAATATTTCATAATTGTTGTGAACTATAGTTCTCCAGACTTCGCAAAAATGGAGTCTCACAAGATTAATGCACTGCTGGCACTCTGCAGCAATTGGCTGCCAAAGGAGACATGAAATTTTCAAAGGTACAGGATGCTCTACAGAATGAGCGTCTTGCTTGTTTTATGTTTTCCAAGTGCAATTTGTTTTAGCCGGTGTGGCTACTAAGGCTAAGGTTTTGATTTGAAAACCGGTTGAAACTGGTTTTGTTTGATTTGGTTTTTTTTTAATTTTCGAGAAACTGAAAAACCGGTTACTAGGAAAAAACCGGTTAGTGACCAATCGTGATTTTTTTTCCATTTCAAATTTTACTTCAATAAGGCATTCCACACTTTTTAATGGAAAGTTTCTACTTATTGCTGGTGTGTTGAAGGATTTGTCGAAAACTTTGAATTTTCGTTTAACTTTTGACCAACAGTTGTGCCAATTCTTAACTCTGTGTGCATACGTAAGTGCTTTATGCATATGGTCAGAGCAGGTTTTGAAAAAAACGGTTTTAATTTAAAAACTGGTTTTCACGGCCACCAAAACCGGTTTCAATTTTTTTTACTAACTATCACAGCCTTAGTGACTACGTCATGCAATGTACACAGTTTGCACTATGTAGTTCCTTTATGTGTAAAGCTAAAAATGTTACAGGAGGAGAAGAACCAGGAAAGATAGACAACCTTAGTCAAGGACTCTGCTGACTAAAAGAAAGAAAACAAAAACAAACAAAAGGAGAACTGAACCTTTGGTTGGCTGTGACGCATGCTTGCAATGCATTCATAGACCTGTCCACACTTGTGGCTAGGAAAATAAGCGGGAAGATCCATACTTTCATGGATAATCCTTTGAGAGAAAAGTTCCAGATTCTGACCTCTATGGTAGTGTTTAATGCTGCTGCGCATTCTGTTATTTCAGCTTACATCTGCCCAAGTGTCCCTGGTGAGTTACAAACCTGAGAATGTCATTATCAAGCAAATAGTGAGCACTACTTGAGCTCTGTAAGCACTGCTGACTTCTTTGATTTGAACAAGTAGAATACAAGTAAGATGCAAGAATGTCCAGCCAGTTCAGAGTTTCAGTAAAGAAGTTAATTCACAAAGCAAAACAAAGTAATTAAACAAACAAATGAACAGTGTAACCATTGAGAATGAGTGCAGTGCAGTTTTCTACTGCAAGGTACATGCTTGATATCATTACTGCGACTCACTCATTCCGTCATTCATACTGAAGCTCTGCCAGATAAACAGTTTGAAATCTTTGATACAATACCCATATGAAGTACTACTCCTCCAGCATCTTGTTTTCTCACTGTCCAATCCATATTTTAGTATCATGGGAATACCTTGTCTATTCTTTTTTGCTCCTTTGGGATATCTTTGAAAGAAATCTTACTTCTCACCCCCAAATGGACATGAAATTATGAACACCTTTTCAAGAGTGTCTCTTTTATGTGCATGTTGAAGAGCCTCAGGGGCATATTACTCACTGCCGATATTTTCCTGCCACTCAGAGCTTGAATAATGTTCCTTGCCCAGGAATGGTGTGTAAATGATTCAAGCACATTACTTTCGGATGTTGGCTCCTTTGTCCAGTGTGTATGTATCTGCGATGTTGGCAAGCACTGTGAAAACGAAGCAGAGGCCCCGTGATAGGAGGAAATCATACAGGTTGGAACTGAAACAACTGTAGCAGGCTAGTGAAGGAGAATCAATTGCTTACTGCGATGATCACAGACTTGTTTTTGTATACCGTTACATTGAAAGATCTACTCTCCCAGCAAATTTTGCAGCGATATTTGGAAAGCACGAAATCATTTAAAAGCAGGCAATGGTATGCACGTTTTATTCATCAGTGAGTCAAATGACTTTGACTGGTTCATGAAAAAACGTGCTGCCTATTTTGCCTAGATACATATTGCGGGGGGGGGGGGGGGAAGTTCTGCACCTTTGAGAATTCAAAGAGACAACAGTTTAGAGCATCAGGTAGCATTAAGAAGTTGGAAGGTATTGTTGTGTTGACAGTTGCACAAAGAATTGTTCAAAGTGAGCAGCATTTGCAATTGAAAGCAGTTGGTGTAATGTGAATAGGCCTGTGCTTTAAAATGTTTAAAAGGTGAGGTATTAAGGATACTTTAATTTGGAAAGAATATATTGCCAGAAATGATCATACACTGCATGGCTTTAAAAATTTTGTGATTATCCTGTCGATTTGTTTCTTCTTAGCAAGAACCCTGTTTGGATAGAAATAACAAAGGCTGGAATGTTTAGAGTTATTTTGTACAAAGCTTGACTCTTCTATTTTAACCTTCAAGTGGTCATAATTGCAGTATTTTCAGACACTCAAATCTAGTCCCATTATTGACTCTACTATGGCATCGAGAGATATCCCTTTTAAACGGAACTGTTTTTACAGGTAGTTGTGTGGGGACACGTGAGATCATTGCTCACAAAGACCCAAATTAGATTGACAGATCTGATCTTACTTCATGTTGAAATTACCTGTCCCTGCACAACTAATAAAGATCCATCTACCATGCCAAAAATTCTGGTAACCTCAGTCCTAGCTCTACCTTTGCCCTCATCAGTCACCCGGTTGCTATGCCCATTTTGCACCGTTGCTAACATCAAGATAATTGGATTACGTAACACTGCAACACACATAGCGGATCGTTCTTGGGACTAACCAAGAAAGAGCAAAATTTAACATTTTTAAATCATCCAAATCTCACAATTTATAGCAAATTATCTCTTAAAACTCACTCAGAACATTGGGAACACATTATCCAAGAGGTATGGCCCGATATAATTGTTCCAAAAGAGATAAATCGCACAAATATTTGGTCCAAACGAAGGTTGCACATCTCAACACAGTCGCAAAAATTTTCCCTCGTGATCGTCACAGAAAATGTCGAAAATATCCGCAATGGGAATCCCGAACGGTTTCATACTTCACTTTCACAAAGTTAATTGAGTTTTTCACATGAAAATGACAAAAATGATAACAGAGGTGCGGTGATGCACTTCCGTGACAAGTTTTAAAATCTTTTTCTTGTTGCTAGGGCTACACTGTTTCTTTTCTACTCCATATACGTACTGTTTACGTACTACTGATACGTAGGCGCACACGCAAGACATACGCTACCCACAATGCAATACTGTAAACTAGTTTGGACTTGTTCGGATTTCGACATCGTGTCACGTCATTACACGTTATTATCATATGACGAAACAAGAGTTGGCGTGGTTTGTATATAGAGCAACCAACTGCGAAGGCAAGTGAAAGTGATGGGAGTTATTTAGTATGTAAATATCACTAGAATGTCTTCGAACAAGGGGAGATTATAACCGTATGTCGAAACAAGTGTCATGATTGACGTGGAGTAGCTTTGGAGATTGACGGAGTGGTGATGCTGTTCCCTGACATGTTTTACTGAAGGTTGTTTGAAGGCGTGGTCAAAAGCTAAAATCATCGATATCTCTGCCGGATGATCGTGTATAGTTGCAAAATTTGGAAGGGGAGTTGGGGAGTGTACAGAGTATGTGCTGTGAAAATATTAGTGTGATCGAATGCACAGGGGCGAAGATATCATCGTTTGAAAATTTGACTGCGCAATTGCGTAAGCTGGGCAACCGTAGCATTTTCAAGGTCACTTTTCAAATAGAACTGTGTGAAGCGTCGTAGTTAATTGCATAGCAACCAGGTGACTGTCATTGCCAAAAGTGGACAAACACCTTCCCAAACTACTACCTAAAGGTGCTAATTACCGGATTGACTAGGTATGGGATACATGTGCCTTTTGAGATACATGTCCTATGTAGTGGTGATCCTTGAATATTGTGGAATGAGCAAATTAATATGTAGTGGATTGTTTTTGTAGTTTAACATGATGTTGTTATAGATGATTTATCAGCCTCAGGTGTTGTAATGACTGTTTGTGTGACTGCAAAAGTGCTGGATTTGTTAAAATGCTGTTACCATATAGCATGCCTGTTCAATGTTAGAGTGAAGCGCAAGTCACCCTGCTCTTTCCTGGATGCCCGCAATTTCTGCAGTAAAACCAAAGTTTTGTGCAAAGTTGTCCTTCAGACAACCAAACTAGTTATTGCTTGAACCAAAACAGCACAACTGAAACAATGTTCATAGTTCAACCAAGAAACATGTTAAAGGGTGTAATTTTTGCAAGGCAACTCTGTAAATCACCAGATTTGCATGTTAGGTGGTCCCTGGAAAACCAGATAAAATTTGCCCAACTTTCGGTATCTTTTTCTCTCGGTTAAGTACTATAATTCTTCGTAAAGCGCTTCTTGTTGTGCAAGCATAGGATCAAGTGAGAACCATGTCTGCCATCGTACTGAAGTACAAGCCAATAGTCCTAAAGTATCAGTGATTTCTAAATCACTGTTATTACCTGTTGACATAGTAATCCATCAGGACCTATTAGTATGTATGGTACTTGAATAGTCTTGTCCTTCATGCTCCGGCATGTAGCTACTCACATCTATTTCCAACTAATTATGTAGACATGTGTCATAGGGTGATAATCATCAGCCGGCCATTACAAGTGTGTCTCTGCGAGCTGCATATTAGGCACAGTGGGATTCCAGCAGAATAAATTGATCCTTTCCTATTGGCATTCTTTGATCTAATCATACAGTTAATGCAGTGTCACTGCACATAGTTACTTGATGGGTGGTGATAGAAGAAGTGTTAAGAATTTAATCAGTCGGTGGATAACGCTAGGATATAGTCAACTATCACGCTCTTTGTATTGTTGCTAGTTACTTAGGGGATTTTTTTTGGGGGGGCATGAGGAATGGGAGGGGGTGGTTGTGGAGAGTTATGTGAGGAACCCTTGGCATGGAATGTAGACATATTACTATCACCTACTCTTCATTGGGAACATTGCAGCTCCCTGTTGGGAATCATTGACTCTTCTTGGACATCACACCCAGGAGGGAGAAAAACTGTGCAAGAAGGGATTTAAGACAATTGGTTTGACTATTTTAGCATGGAAGGATACACAGTATGTTAAACCAGGGAGCTGGCAGCTCCCTGGAGAAACTGCACAACATGAGAGGCGAATACTGGGAAGTATAGTATATATCCAATTCTGCTAGACTGGAATCAGAGACTATCAGACATTTTGCATGGCTAGTGTGAAAAATACGAGGGTGGACATGGTTTCACTTATTGAGTTAGGGAATAAACATTAACAACATTATTACTGGTGGCCTGTAATGCTCTGATATTAAGTGGCTGTCATTGGTACTGTAGGTAGGTACGTAGGTAAGATGGAAGGGAGGTAGGGAATGAGTTAACTATTTAAAGAGAAAGGGAGGGAGCGAGGTAGAGAGGGATATAGATAGGTGAGTTGGTAGGTTAGGAGGTAAGGAGAAAGGTAGGTTGGGAGTTAAGTAGGAAGAAAGGTACTAGGGAGGTAGGTAGATAGGCATGTAGGTAGGAAAGGAAGATAGGTAAAATAGAGAGGAGAAAGTTGAAGTGTATGAGAAGGTAGGAAGGGATAGAAGAGATAGGGAGGTAGGTAGGTATGAAGCAGGGATGGTGTTGAATTGTGAGGGATAGAACTTCCATTACCATACACGTAAATTGAAATTCTTACAATTTTTGTGTCCACTTGAATCATTTCTTCATTCTGACAAGTCTCAGCTTTTAGCTATAGTCATCAAAGTCAAGTTTAATAGGTATCCTGCTAACCTCCATCCCTGGGATTTACACAGCTTTGGTGCTGTAGATGTTTTCTTAATGCTCTTGAAAAGGAGAACCAGTTTTGGTTTCATATCCTCTCTCATTGTGCTCCCTGGCTTGATCAAATTCAAGTGAAGGTGTTAAAGACTTGAAAGTGTCTAGAGCTGTCAAAATATCAAGACAAGAGTAGTAATTACTGAGAAGAAAGTATAGATACTTCAAGTTGTGGTTTCCCTGTGAAAGCATTGACCTTCCCTGTTGGGTCTTTGTTCAGAGTTTTCCATACATATATGACATTACAGTATGTTTCACCTCACCACAAGATGTAATCAATCAACCAGGAGGAGTAATTAAAGGGCATGTCAAATTTGACATGAAAAACGAATGTCCTTGAGGAAGTTGGAAGGATTTTTATCCTTCACTACTCACCTGTACGGAAGGTATAGACTGAGGTTTTAGTGTGAAATATGACTCACCTGCCTCACTTGGCTTTTGTCTCACAAAGTTCATGTACCATGAGGTAATTACTTTTGGTAATAAAGCTGAAAGTTCTCAATTCATAAATTTAAAACTTTTTTTTTTTATGTTAATGACATTTGCAATTGTTACTCATTAGCTCATCCTTTCAATCTACATTGACATACATATTACTGATTGTACCCATATAATTCTAGTAATTAAAGGGAAGTAATGTGTTTGCTGTTCCGAAAATGATCACATTTTTAAAACCAATTTTTGTTGACACAGAATGATAGATCATTTAATTAAGGCAGATGGTGGCCTTCTTTTCAAGAAATAAGATTCTCAGACATAACTTCAGTAGTTTACTGCTCAAGAATAGTTTGTGCACCCAAACTGTCAAACGTCCATAACTCATTCAAAATGTTTTGAAGAGATAAAGCTTTTCTAGAGGGTTGTTGATAACCCCGAATGGTACGACAATGATTGAACCTACTTTTTCTGTTATGTTGGTGCATTGTAGACACCTTGTTTCCCTTTAAATTTGTTAAAGATAACATAGAAACATTTTTCCCATCTTAGTGTATAAAGTGTGCTGATTGGGGACTTCGACTGCTGTAGGTCCGCAAATATGGACTTGATGCTGATGTTTGGATCAAGGTCCTGTGTGCTCTACAGTGTGTGCTCTACAGTATGTGGACAAGTTGGCCTACAGTATAGCAGATTAGCAGGTCCATTTGGTAATTCTAGCATGCCTTTAATGAACGTGATTAATAAAGGAGGATAGATTAAAATACAGATATTGTAAAATTACTCTACTTGCTCCTTTAACCAAACAATAACCTGTGAGCTGAACCTTGACAAGATTGGAAGAAGTGGGAGAAGTGGGAGAAGAAAGGGAGGGGAGGAGAGAGATTAACATTGCTTTATCCTTATCTCGCTTCGAATGCATCTTCACTTCAACCACAGTCTGATAACATTTCACCATGCCCTCAAACCACATCGATAACCTGTAATCTCAAGTAGTGAGATGGTGCTAAAAGTGGACCTGATTTGGACCAAGCATACTAATGTTACAAAAGTATTCAAACCTTCATTTTAAATTCTTAGCAGATTTTTTAGGTACAGTTTAGCGTCCAGTGATGAAATACTAAACTCAGCTCACCTCATCGGCATGATTTATGAAGCTAGAAATAGATTTGTAATCTACACTTGGAATGTCCACTTTGCCATGAGTGGAACAAACAAAGATACTTGCATCAGATTTCTATGTTGGCCTAAAATTTACTTGAGATTCAAATATGGGCTACCAGTGGTGATTGCTGTCACCACTGTGTTGTTGATTTTACTGTCTGCGACTTTCAATTTTGCAGTGTGGATTAGATATTTTTCATAGAACTACGTATTTCTATATTGTACCGTATTTTGGCATTCATGTCATAAAGTATCAGAGGGTAGGCATCACAAGGAAAGTACATGAGAGGCTGAGAAAACATAATACTGGCAAATTTTACTCAGAAGAAATGAAACTTTATCGTAAGGTTAGAGACTGCTGAAATGAAAATGTCATAAAACTACGACAGGGAAGATGGAAAAGGCGATGACCTGGATAATTCTGTCACATTCATTCATTGAGAATACAGTACTTGAGCTATTGAGTGTCATGTAGGATTTGCCACAACACTAATAGGGCAGAGTGTGGTTGGTTTTTAATAGCAGTCTCTTATGTGTTTGTACACTTTAAGGAATGAGAATTGATTATTCCTGTTCTATGGTTCAAATGTTTCAATTGGCAAACAGCCCACCAACCAGCTGCCATATGGTTAGTAATTAATCTTGGTGATCAGCATTAATCACGGCTAGTTGGTTCATAGTCCAAGCTCTTTAAGATGCGCTGACCTTCAAAGTTATCTCTCGTTGTGACATATGCAGTATGAGACTACAGTGCAGTGCCATTTGTCACAAGACCTATTAATTCCTTTTAAATGTGTCTTTAAACTGGCTGCAATATCTGTGCAAATAATTACATTTTCAACAGCTTTAGAGTTAAAATATCACATTTTAAAATGGAACCAGTACTAACAGGATTTAACAAAAGAATCACAAGTACAGACAGCCCTTAATACATACAGAAATCAACTCATGTGGATTTGTCCAAACTTCAGCATCTGACAGAATGAAAGCAGACTGGTTGTTAAATACAGATAGCCACTGTAAGGAAGAGCTGGTCAAAAGCAGAATATCTTTGTCTCTATGGAAACGTTCGCCATTCAGCGTAAATCAAAACAATCGACTACCCAGCATCTGAGTGCTGTGAAGCAAGAACGATTATTCTACTCGGAAAGCTTGACGTAAGTAAACATGCAGGGATCGTCTTTGAAAGTCTGTTTCAGATTAAAACCTAATTTATGAATCAATAACTTCTCAGTGCTAAAGAGATACAGAGAGAGGAAGAAAGTGACCAGAGGCTTTCATTTTGTGTAGAAGATGCTTGTTTGTAATTAGTTTTTATTTTTCCAAGTTTTTTATGCGTAGGATTTGCTCTGATCAGTCAAGAAGCAACTACTGTATCCAGCTGATTGCAGCTACTGTAGCTTTGAAGGAACATCATCATAGTCATAGGCTGAGTTCTACGAAACTGGATTCTAAGGAGCTGAGTTCTATGTTCTGTAAAGTGATTGCCTGTGTATGGAAAAGCTAGAAGGATGAGATCATGTTAATCCTACAATTTTTGAATATTCACATTGTAGACATATACTTAACCCTTGCTTACACTAATGCATAGTCAGACAAACTAGCTCAGACACACGCTGGAGAATAATCTTGCACTGTGTCCTCTGTGCCCTAGCTCTGCCTCGTTAGATTTTCCACTGATGTTCACAGGTGGTTTTTCCAAAGTCACAAATGTGCACGTGATCATTCAATGATTGAAAATGATAGTGTTCAGATTGTAGACAGAACATCTAAATACGAGCCAAAAATGGCATGAAAGGATAGAAAAACACGCAAGTGAAGACGTACAATTCATTGCTTAACTGTAAACAAAGATACAAAAATAACAAGGAGGAGGCCCGTTAACGAAATTGAGAAATAAAATATAAGGAATATTAATTGTAGATTGCAAAAATATTATGCAATACGTGAACAAAATGACATAGCACAGGGGCTGAAGTCTTTCAGCTTTCTGGTTACTTTTTTCTCATGCATGCAATCATTTTTAACAATTGAATGTGTTGTTGATCATGTTGTTTGGCAAAGACATGTATTACCGTGTTAATGTTACACCATCATACCTTATGTTCAAAAGAACCTATTGTTTTTGCAGTGTAGCAGTGTGCATCATTAACATTCAAGACATAAATGTGCTCCTCGCTTACAGTTATGCATTCTTAAACCCAGCATGAAAAGTACATGTGACATGAAAAACACTTTTTTGAGTATTGGCTAAGTTAGTCATAAAAAATTGAAAATAGGCACACTTTTCACTAAAATCCATCAAACATTGTCAATTTTTCAAAAGAATTTCTGTTTTACAATTGCATCAGGAATAAACATAAGCCAGATTTGTAAATTTGTGATGTCAAGGGAGGGACTCTAATGAAATACCGTATGTTATCCTTTGTTTCCTTAACCTTTTTTTCAACGACTACTGACAATTGTTTATATGCTCCTAAGGTTTTTGTTCGGAAGCATGTATTGTTGTCTTTAAAAATGCTGATATCACTTACCAATTCGAGACCCAGTAGTGAAGAAATTAAGAGGCAAGATAAGAATGGTAAACAAAAGGAATACTGACACTGTGCAACCATTTACGTCATCAATTTTGCATTTTCATCCCCAATGAAAAGCCATTTCTTTATACATAAACATAAGTCCAATGGATTGTCATCCAGGGTTTCTCTCTGCACAACTGCTGAATGAAGCCAGCTCCTTTTTCTTTTTCACTTGGTCTTTAACCCAATGTTCTAGACGTGTCTCCCGTACAGCTCATCTTTATCATGTTACCTTTTGGGTGAAAATTTTTATCAGTTTGTGTACATGTAGTAGTTTATACTGTGTATGTTGTGACTCCAGACACTGTTGTAGACTTGTAGTTTCCAGATATCTACTGTAGATGGGTTTTATATTGGAATATTCGTGCATAGAGCTGATACTGTAGTTATCCATCCATATTTCATAACTGAGAGCTTGAAGAGGTTGTTTTGAGGATTATTTGGTGATGGTTGAAATTTTTCTATCACTCATAATCAGGCGCTTTTAAGAAGCTTCATCCAAACATTTTCATTTCATAATCTGTTGCAGTCACCTCGCCAGTAATTGATAATTTTTTTTTGTGATGTATACCTTAAAAATTTACTATGTTGTAGCTGAGTGACATCGTCTGTACTCTTCAGGTTGGGATATTCTTCATGATTTACCTCGCAATTTACAGGCAATTAATAAACAAAAGATGCTGTAAAGGCCATGAACAATGGCAAATAACTAATCGTACTGTTCCATAAATTGTTCACCAAAAGATGCCATTACCTGTTTAACATATTTCAATAATTCAAAGCCACAGTAGATCTATGTGAAGTTATGAAGTAGGAAAACATCTGTAACCACTGACAGTGTTTCTAATATTAGATATAATAGCATTCCAATGGAAAGGGCAGGCTGTCCCAGACTGTCCCAGTCCAACAGAGAGAAAGTGCCAGCTCTGTCGTTTGTGCAGAATTGCTCATAATGTACGCTGAGCATCAAAAAATAACCTTGCTGCATTTGTTTATGTTACATTGAAGTCTAACGTCTTGGCCAGAAAAATAAGGGCAGAATTTTTGCAAGTTTACTTTTTCTTAAATGATAAGGTTGCTCTCTTTGAAGTGGATCATAATTTACATCCCGCTCAGTGGGTAATGGATGTGCAAAAGGCATTCTCTTTATGTGACATCCCCGCATGTGTTACTTCTCTCACTTTTTCTTTGCTTTGCTCTGAGTAGTTGCAGACTGACAATTCGTAATTGGATTTGCAACATCTTCTGTCTCTTGTACATGTCACACAGGGTGTTAGATATTTTATCTTTCGTCTGAAGTATCACTTGGAACTGAAGAAGACAAACTGATGGTTACCATGGTTATTTTTTAAACAACTTTGAACATTCTCAAGGGAGAGCATCAAAGAGCTGGCCACCACTGCTCATTTTACATTTTCCCTTCGGTGGATTACTTACAGTGTTGCAAGAGATTCATCAGCAGTGAAAATTCCAGATAATGTTGTACTTATTCTTGCATTTTTAGGGTCCTGGTAGTAAGTCCCATGTGTTCATCACATGTAGCCATGCATCCTACCTTCAGGTAACATAGAGAAATGATTAAACCCACTCCTCACTTACATGTTCCAACACAACAGCTGCACTCTTGTGTATTGTACCTAGAGTGCTAGTTACCATTTTGTTCTACCTGAAATGTCATTTTGCACAAATCAGAGGAGCATCACCTTCTCACACTTCCATCTGTTGGTACTGAAAAGTATAAAATTTCGGAACTGATTCTCATCCAAAATTGCTCAGTTTCCTGTATCTACCTGGTCATTCCTTGTAGCTTGAGCTATCGTAGCAGTTTTTTTCTCAAGTAAATTTTGAAGTGTACTTTCACATGTGTGTCTCTACCCTGGTCAGGTGTGTCATTTCACCCTTTGCTGTAATGTGAAACTGTTGAAAACAAATTTTACAGACATGCTATGATATGAAATGTGCCCATGTCCAAAAAGGCCCCCCAACTTCACCTCTTTACATACACCAACAGAAAATATTTCAACCGCTGAGCCTTAACCAGACTTCCAAAGTCCACCCAGATGCTCTGTGGGAATGTCTAGTGATAAATTCAAACAGGTCAAATGCTGATCTTTTTTAACTTCAGACCTTCACTGAAATGCAAAATATGTTTTATTTATTCCTTCCATGAATGATGCCAAATATTCTTTCTATGAATACACAACTTGAGATGATAGATTTTCAAAAAATTGCAAGATCATGGCTTGGTATTAAAATATTTTAAAATGAAGGAAAATATTGGCAGAGGAAATGGCAGGATGAAGAAGCTATTAAAATTTGTTTTCTATTCACAAACAAGCATCTACAGCTGCCATCAAATTTTGATCCCTGCGTTATTGCTCAAACTTTTGAACTGTTTTCCTTGAAATACAAACCAATGCATTGTCCAGAGGCTGTTTGTACCGTTGTTCAGTTGGCATGTGCTCATATCCTACCAATATCTTACCCTTTTGTGTTTATTCAGACACAACCTTTGACCAGATTTGCTTTTCAAATAGTGAAACTACTTTTCAGTTCAGATTGTTTTGACAGTGGCTGTGGCCTTCAACATCAAATTTACTCTGAAATATTGCAAAACACATCTAAGGCAGTCTTGGGCAGTGAAAGGGGTTCGATTACAAAGCTGGTCTTTGTGGCCTGTGTAGTGTTGTGAGATTGCTGTTGCATGGCAAATTGTTTTAAAATTTTAAAACTTCTAAATTCAGGACTAAAAAGGCTCACATGTCATACTTTGATGGGTTTATTCTTTTCCTCTTTGACAAAGTTCTTCCTCTGAATATGTGCTTTTGTTTTATTGCTTTTATTGATTCCTTGCTGAATGCAGGCAAGGAATCTATGCGGTCATGATAGCAGTGTATGTAAGCGTGTGTATGTGTGTGTGTGTGATGCCTTGGCTTGTAAACACAATATCTCAAGAAGGGAAAAGTGCCTGAATTTCAAAGTTGGTGTGTAGGTAGTCCAATGTGAGTAGATAATCCCTATTGTTTTTCAAGGAAATCAAAAGGTCATTTGAGGTCACAAGAGCTTGAAGTATGGAAACCTACTAAGGAAGATATCTCAGTAGCTGAATGTTGCTGGACCTTATAGTCGCATTTTTAGCCACTGATGAGTAGATAATTTCTATTGTTTTTATGAAGTCAAAGGTCATGTGTGGTCAGTAGAGGTCATAGTTTATAAACCTTGTAAACACAGTATCTCAATAAGGGAAAGTTGCTGTTGAATGTTGCTGGGTCTTCAAGCTGTTGACTTCGGTACACCTTGATGAGCAGATGAGCTCTGTCATTTTTTATGGAGTTAAAAGGTCATGTGAAATCAGTAGAGATCATAATTTGTTCACTTGTAGACATGTTATCCAGCAACAAGTAATTTGTTTGAAGAACTTCAAAATTGGTAAGTATTGTCCTTTGCTTTACATGAATATTGGCAAGGAATCTCAAAGTCACTCGACTTCTGGTTTTTGGATGCTCTAGAAGATTCATTAGGATTACAATTGCTGTAGGCTCAAGTAGGACAGTGAACTGAGGAAGGCTAGCACAGCATGCTATGAAAATACATTCTGGCAGATTGGCCCTTGATGAAGATATGTTCACAAATGGACTGGTAAATTATCTTTCACATGCAAATGCTTCCGTTTCACTTTTATAATGCACTTGATAAAAACAGGTAAAATTGCTGCATTATTGTTGACAGTGTATTACAGCTTGACAGCTAGTGCAGTGAGCTTTAGGCTGAAAAGAGTGAATTTCAGTGAATTAAATTATTCCATACCTGAATACTGCACTGACACAAATTGGTGTCAACGTTTGACTTATTTTGGCAAAAATGAAAGGAATGTGATGGAGATTGGACTGATGTGTAGATATGATATAAGGGTGGAATGTTGTCTTGAACACTTGCAAGTTTATAATCATGATACTTTTCAAAAGAGTGAGTGTGCTTAAATTTCAAATTATTGCAGGTAAATCAACCATTGAGCAGAATATACAGTATGTTTATCATGTTGGAGAGTCCACAATGTCGGTGGAGGATAGGAAAGGTCTACAGCTTTGTAAGCATGTTACAGTGAAAAGTTCATCTGGTATCGTGTCTCATTTTGCAACACGAAATGATAAAATTGCTACACCAGTGGAGTACTGTGTAGCAATTTTTATCAGTGTTCCAAAACTGCGTTTTCTGATTTTGTACGTAAATATTAAAGAAACTGGCATAACTGCTAAAGATGTACATGCATAATCATACAAATTTTGAACTCAATAAAATTTTGAATGCAATATTCCCTGCAGTGACTCTGAGAGGGAAATTGCTTAAGTTCAAGCATACTCAACGTAGTGTGTGAATAATCCCTGTGTGTAATGAACTCCCATGTTGTTTGCTGATATCAAAGGTCATTTTTGATTCAAAGATGTGAAAATGGAAATTCACACTTGTGATGAAAATCAGTAAGGATCAGTTTGTTGAAAATCGTGCATCTAGTGTATAACTTGTAATGGCAATGAATACAATTGGTTTCCATTCTTTCTTGTGCATTATGTAGTTTGTACCTCACTGGGAAAATAAAAATGTGGTTGGATGACCTCTGATAACATGATTTTTAGGTTACTCACTGACACCAACCTGCTATACTTGTTGGTAGTAAGTAAGTAATAAGGTTTACCACTTCTTCGGTTTAATGTGAAATCCTTTTAGAAAACCACAAGTTTTCCATTCAAGAAAACTGCTAGGTATGTTGGCACATATATATGTCCAAGATTATATAGCAAAATACATTGTGATGCAAGACACTCTTAAATACTTCCCTTTGTTGCAACACATCCTTTGATTCTATTGAACTGATATATGACTCAACGGTGTGCCAAAAGTTTGCACAGGACTTCATGATGATATTGTTCATCTGGTCTGTCTGAGACACTTATCACTGTAATGGTCTTATTCCTCACTATAGTATCAAAGAAGACTTAATCAGTTAACTTGGTATGGCAATTACGTTCGTCATGCCCTAACCTTCACTCACTGTGTGAGGCTAGTATACATGTTTTGTAATATACCTGTATGCATCAAACTGGGGTCGCATAACATCCTGTCAATCAACGATACATGCTGGTTAGATTGTTTGCTATGTACAGCAAATGTTCTGGCCCTATTATGTGTTCTCTAATTCGCCACGACATGTCTTTGTATTGAGATGTTGATCAAGTATGTGGAACCTGGAATTGTTCTAGAATGTACTGCACTACATAACAATTTATTGCTGCACGAAACGTGCATATATTTTCCTTCAAATTTCGATATTGCAATGGCCCCCTCTCTTTCAAAGAAGCACAACTGTCAATAAAAGAAGCTTTGCAGAGTGTATTTGATTCGAATTTGGAGTCATATAATGACTCAGAAAGTGAGGAAGAGGAAGGGTGCTTGAGTGGGAATTGTGATTGAGAAAGAACCCCTACAAATAAGATCCAGACATTTCATTTTGCTTGTATGTGCATCATATAGACAAAAAAAAAAGGTTGGTGATGACCTATTTTTGAGTTAAATATTTACAGTTTATCATATACCAATGTTAAGTTGAAATTTATGAAAAATGGCATTTATGCAAACATTAACTCCATAGTGGGATGCAAGTTATGATATTTTAATCCTGCAGTTAACTGGTGAAATGTTGTTTTTTCTATATATGCTAATGTAAATCCTTTTTTTCTTTCTTTGACAGTCTCCTTCTACGGCAGCAGCTACTTGAAGCTCCCACTGAGGGGTACCAGTCTTACCAGGCGTCTTTCAGAAGTCCAGGTGGAGTTTAAGACCAGTAGAACGAAAGGACTTCTTCTTGTTGCCATAGGAACAGAGGATCACCTGCTACTTCGACTGAAGCGTGGCCAGATTCAAGCAGAACTACGTCAAGGAACGGAGAATCCTCTCGTGATCACTTCAAAACCAAGACCAAAGTTCAGTGACTTGCAATGGCACTCTGTCAGACTCACACTATCAGAGAGTGTTGCTCGGTTAGTCATTGATGAAGTACTTCACAGGGAGGTGTCTTTACCATCCCGATTTGTCTCATTGTCAACAGATTTGGCACTCTTCATTGGTGGTAAGGGCACTCACGATGAGTTGGAATTCTTAACACCTTTTGATGTGTCTTACCGAGGTTGTATTCAAAATGTCAACATCAATAACAAGCGAGTATTCAACATAATTCAAAGAAACGATGATGCCGTCATATATGAGGTCACATGGGACTGCAGTCCTGAGTTTGGGGCGGACAGGGATGACCCATTCAGCTTTGTGAAGGAAACATCCTTTATTTCCTTCCAAAAATGGTTAATGAGAACACAGGGTAGCATCCAGTTTTGGTTAAGAACTTCTTCACAAAGTGGCCTTTTGCTCTTCAACCCAGGCAAGTCGGGTAGTTTTTTTGCCGCAGAACTGTGGAAAGGGAGGTTACGGGTCCTTTTCAATGGGGGCGGTGAAACTGAGGGTATCTTGTCATCCGTTAACCTTGACGATGGGACTTGGCATTTCGTGAAGTTGTCAGTTTCAAGAACAGAATTTGAAATCAGCATTGATCTGGAGCCAGAGACATTTGATCTCCAAGAAAACTTACGTTTCAGCCTTACGGGTTATTTATACATCGGCGGTGTCGTTCACCGTGCCAGGCAGCAGGCAGTCTCCGTGGGTTTGCACTCGGTCGTTCATCCGACATCTGGGGGATCTCTCCAAGGCTGCCTTCGTGATATCGAATTGGATAGTGAACAGTTAACACTAGGTGACACTCAGGTTACCCATGGAATACAAGTGGGTTGTGTGTACCAGTTTCCTTGCTCAGACCGTCCATGTGGTAATGGAAATGATGTGTGTCATAACATTGGCACCTCTGATTATGAATGCTTGTGTGCATCGTGCCAACTACCGCCTGAGCCTCCCAGTGTCAATTTATCTCTGCCAGTCATATCTTCAACCCCCTCCGCCGATGGGACCAACCAAGATGCACGGCCACTGTACATGGTGACAGCGCTGTCAGTAAATGAGGGCAGTGGGGCCCTCCTCACCACGGTAAATATCCGATTGAACTTCAATGTAGGTGACATGGGATTGAGAGAGTCGCAAGTTGTCTTCCAAACCGTTCAAGGAGCCAGACATGGCAGGCTTGAGATTGACATACCTGGGAGGCAGGACTCTGAGAGTTTCACCCTACTTGATCTGATTGGGAAGAAGGTAAGCTACATTCATGATGGCTCTGAAAATTTCAGTGACTTGTTAGCCTTTGAGATGTCAGTGCTAGGCAGAAGAAGTGGTGTGCCGTCCAGATTGAGAAGTGGTATCAATGTTCAAATTCCTGTGGAAATAGTTCCCATCAATGACCCCCCTTTTCTTGTTATCGCAGAAGACAATTCTCTGAGAGTTATATACGGGACAAGGAGACGTATCGGTCCCAATTTCCTGCTTGCTGAAGATCCGGATACTGCTCCTGAAGATCTCCTGTTCACAGTTATTAGTCAGCCAAGTGGAGTTGGTCAGTTTGAAATTGACAGCGTTGTGACGACATTCACTCAAGCGGATATAAACAGTGGTCGACTATTTTACGTCCACACTGGTCCAGAGCAAAAGTCAAGAATTGTCCTTCGAGTCTCAGATGGCATAGAAAGAAGTGACATACAGTCCCTTCGAATAGAAGCTACCCCTTTGACATTAAGGCTTCAGAATTCATCTCAACTGTTGCTCAATCCTCAAGGGTCCCAGAGCATTTCACCCAAACATTTGCTTGTGGTAACCAACGACCCTGACGATGCTTTCAATGTCACTTTCACCATCGTTTCTCCTCCGCGGTTTGGTGAGATTCAAAAGCTGGATGCTGAAAGTGGCATCTGGTTCAGTGTGACATCTTTTCTCCAGCAAGATATTAATCGAGGGTTGGTACGTTACATCGCTTCGAGTGCAGATGGTCTGATATCGGTCGTTGGTGATGAGGTTGTCCTGTCCGTGAGCAGTGCAGATGCATCCATTGAAGCAGTACTTCTACAAATTCAGATCGTGGTCACAAAACTTCTCATCAGTCGTAACACTGGACTGGTGCTGGACAGTGTCAGGCAGTCCAGCATATCCACTTCTAATTTGACTGCTACTGTAGAGAATCCTTTGTTTGATTTACCAGTTGCCATAAAAGTCTTGAGAGCTCCTATGAACGGTGATCTGTTCTTGCACCCTGACACAAGACTGACAAGTGGGAACAACTTTTCACTGGATGCGGTGGGTGATAATTTGGTAAGCTACCATGTGCATTCACAGCACCAAGAAGGCTTCAATGATTCCTTTCTTTTTCAAGCTGTCTTGCCAAATGCAGAGAGTGAAATGCTTTTGTTTAACATCACATTCATTCCAGACCTTCAACAGCTGACAGTCGTAAACGAAGGTGCCACAGTTTCTGAGGGCAGCAATGTCGTCATTGACCAGGGGGCCTTGTACATTTCGTCGAAAGCCACGGAGGAGTTTGTGTTCACCGTTACAAAGTTCCCGGCTCATGGTAACTTGCAATTGTATGATGGATCCACATCCTTGCGGAGAGACAGAAATGCCACCTCATTTCTCAGTTTTGATTTAAGATCTGGATTGCTTAAGTACCAGCATGATGATTCCGAATCACTGTGGGATGAGTTTTCATTCCACGCTACTTCCTTCTACATCAATAGATTTGGCGAGCGTAAGAGCCTGCAGTACAATGCGACATTCAACATCAGTATCTACTTGCAAAATGATAATATCCCACAGAGAGTGGTTGACAAAGTGTTTAAAGTAGTTAAGCATGGTAAGACACCTCTCACGGACATGGATCTCAGTTACCATGACGATGACTCCGACTTCGACGACGCTGACATATACTACCAACGGCTGACTATTCGCAACGGTGATCTCGTGAGAGCCGATGATGAAAGTCAAAGAGTGTTGAGGTTCACTCAGAGAGATCTCATGGAGGGCAGTCTCATCTTCAAGCATCAGGGAGATATCCTCAGCACAAGGATGACCTTTTTTGTCTTTGATAATGACAGGAGCAACCTTCAGAGTGCTTACTTACAAATTGAAGCCTATCAAACTTACCTGGAGGTTGTCAACAACACGGGTATTGTAGTGCAGAAAGGTAGCCAGCGTGTGATCAATTCTACTGCACTGAGTGCGGAGAGCAATCTGAAAATTCGTAGGCACAGCATAGTGTACTTGGTGACGTCAGCCCCTCGACATGGACAAATCCTACGAAATGATGAGCCAGTGCTTCAGTTTACTCAGGAAGACATCCAATCAGGGATTATTTGTTATCTCAGTTCCAACGACACTTCGTCGAGTATTCACGATTCCTTCAACTTCACTGTCCAGGGGAGGGATCTTTCAAGCAATGGCACATTTGAAATCAGAATTTACCTGTCCAGTACTCAGTCACCGCCAACACTAATACAGAATCAGACATTGTATGTGGAGGAAGGAAAGATGGTCCTCATTCCAAAATCCTCCCTCAAAGTGACTCACCCCAATCATCCAGTGTCTGAAATAATCTATATTGTAAGTGAACCTGCTCGGTATGGCTTCATTGAAGTGAACCCCTCAGCTTTGATAGACATTTTGAATCAGAACAGTAATGAAGCACCAGTTAATGGGAGCATTGCAACCAAGTTTAGTCAGCTGGACATCAACAGAAATAGATTGGTCTATGTTAACACTGTGCCAGGTAATTCATTGGATATGGTTGTTTTCAATGTGACCAATGGTTACACCACCCTCTCTAATGTGACACTTCAGATAGATATCATTCCCAGTACCATTCCCCTGATGGTCAAAAACATGACAGTGGAAGAAGGAAGGTCCAAAGCAATTCGCTCTCAGTATTTGAACGTGTCCCATCCATTTTACAAAGATCAGGTATTTAATGTCTTTATTGTGACTCCTCCGATGTATGGGATCATAGAGATGGTGACTGCAAAGGGCACACCTGTGACTTCCTTCACGACGAGAGACATCATGAATGAGTTTGTGTATTATGCCCACAATGGGAGTGAAAGTTTGCACGACAGCTTTGAATTCATGTTAAACTCGACAAGCCTCAAGAAACAAAGTTCTGTCACTTTGATGCACGTTAATGTTACCCCTGTTAATGACATCCCACCAGTTGTAGTGACCAACAAAAAGCTGACAGCTATCACTGGTGCAAAGACACCTCTTACCACATCGTCACTTAGTGCAGAAGATGGCGATTCGTCATCCGAAGAAATCATCTTTCTCATCACCGTACCAACCAATGGGAAGGTCGTCCTTGGTTTCCAACCATCCAGGGCAGTGTCAAGGTTCACCCAAGCAGATTTAGAAAATTCAAAGGTCTTTTTCATCCACTCGGGTGAGTTGACTTACGGTATTACTTATTGCTTCTGTGAAGGTTTTGTGGCCTCTCTTCCAATCATTGGTTATGGCAAAGTAATGAATTAAAGTTTTGTGCAGATTTTAGCGACTTCACCTTTCTTCCACCTTACCATTAGTTTAAATAAAATGCTTTTGCTTTTCATACGTCACAATATTGTTTTACATTTGATTTTGTGTCTGGTTTCAGTCAGTAACACATTTACTGTAGTGAGAATATAAAGGCAAAATGCTGGAGAGTGTTTACATATGGACTGTGTCTCTAAACTGGGTCTGTCCATCTGTCAAAATGTGTCAGTGAGTGCTCTTCTCATACAAACTTTCTTGGAATTTAATGAACATGGACACAGTTATCCCTTGGTAGTTGACCATTTGGCCATAAAGTAGCTATTGTTTGTCATTATTTGGAGATGTGCAACTTGGCTCTTTCACAGACATTGTTAGCTGTCTCAAGTAATTGATAAATAGGTAATCAGTTTTGTCCTGTTAGTCAGTCTTTAGCAGTATTCTGGAAGTTGAGGTCACCCACTTTAGTGAATGCCATTCTTCATTAATTTTCAACTTGCTTCGGCTGTAGATGAAGGGCAATTAATTTTTATTCTATAAATAATCCCCCTCCCTTCATTCCTCGAGGAAACGGTGTTATCAGTCTTTCATAACTGTTGAAAAACATTAACACCATGTATGCACAAGGCCAAAAGAGAAAGAACAGATATACACACATTGTGTAGATTGAAGAAAAGGTAGACAAGGGGGGGGGGGGCTAGACCTTAATGGGTACAGTGCTAGAACAAATTTTAAGGACATTTAGAGCAAAGCTATATGCATTAGTGAAGCAAAGGGTAAGTATAGTCACTTGTGAATACCCACACCAATGAGTTGTGGGGAATCAATAACTATTGAAAAACATGAACACCACATACGTACAAGTGATTCTTGAGTAGGGAGCAGCAGAGATCGTCTGAGTTTGCAATCAAAAGACCAGGTTGGAGTCATGTAGTGTCATTGTATTAAAATTACTTTCAGTTCCTTATTATGCGGTGGAGAAAGTGAATCATTCAGCATTCAGTAGCTTTTCTATCAGATGTTAAGAACTCTGGACCCTATTGTGGTGGAGAAGTAACTATGTGGCCAAACAGGTTGCACTGTCTCTCCAGTTTTTTCAAGGCGAATGGTTGTCAGTGATTGGATTCCTGTAACTGCTTTCATTGTATGGTGATAGAGGAAACCGGTGATAACTTATTCATTATTTGACTGTATTTTGACTGTTTTCTCTTGTTTTGTTTGTCCCATCAGGTGCCAGGTCCGGCGGATTCCGCGTTGAAGTCTCAGACGGTGTACACAATACTCTTCAGCAGATCTTCACCATCACTGCCCAACCTTTGTTATTGTCCATTGTAAACAACACTGAACTAGTGGTAAGACCGGAGATGGAACTCATTGCAATCACTTCACAGCATCTGAAGATTATAACAAATGAGGACCCAGTCACTCACCTTAGCAGACCTATAACTTACGTGACCACTTTGGCTCCATCCCATGGTAAACTTGTGAAAATTCTCTCCAGAGAAGAGATTACTAACACTGTCAGTTTTAGAGAAGTTACGACATTTACTCAATCTGACATCGATGATGGAATAATTGCATATAAACCTAAAAATGTCAGCGATTCTAAATCCTTACAGAAGGACTTTGTTTCATTTGACGTTTTTCTCCCGCTCACTCAAAATTTAACCAACGTTACATTTGACATATTCATTGGTGACAAAGCCCAAGCCACTCCTCCACCTACATCTACGGTCTTGTTCACAACTTCGCCCCTTATTTTGTCTCGCATGGGAGAAGCTTCGACAGAGACAAAACTGTTGGCAAACATCGATGTAGAGGAAGGAGGATCGGTGTCTATTACCATTGAAGACCTCAATGCTGCAGCGGGCATACAAATGCCAGAGAGCGCAAGAATTATTTACAACATCACCAGCATGCCACTCCATGGATCGCTGGCGGTCGGCGAGCGTGACATGAACAAGTATTCCACCTTCAGAGCAATGGAAGTCATGGAGGAGGGAATACGTTACAGTCACGATGACTCGGAGGAGAGGCAGGACTCTTTTAATTTTACTGTGAAAGTATCATCTCACATGGGTGGATCAATCTCCGGCGGAGTTTTTCCGACTTCAGCCACATTCGTGATCAATGTCATTCCTGTTAATGATCAGAATTTTCGTTTTTTAACTCCTTATCTAAGAATGAATGTGATCCAAGGAGCTGAAGTTTTGCTCACTGCTGATGTCTTAAACATTGAGGATCTCGACAATACTCCATCAGAACTAGTTTATCAACTGTTCAGCCAACCTTCAAATGGTAAGCTGGTCTCTTCAGAGAATCAGAGTGCTCTGCTCCAGTCATTTTCTCAGGAGGACATTAACCAGGGCAGGATTTTGTTTAAACATAATGGAGGATGGAGCACTGGTGCTTTCCTTTTTAGAGTCACTGATGGTTTCCATCTGCAAATGAGACAATTTTACATCACAGTCACAAAAAGAGAAATATATGCCACCCTCTTGGATGACATATCTCTCAACCAGGGTACATCGACAGTAACCATAAAAAGTGACCTCTTCAATGTGACGTCCAACAGCGAGTTCGCAGGAAACCTTTACTACAATATTACATCACCCCCATTCTTTGGGAGCATTTTTTTGGATGGTTTGGAGGTAACAAGATTTTCTCATGATGATGTTGATCAAGAGAGAATATCTTACACCCAGACTGACTTTGGGTCTTCTCAAGATCAGTTTACCATGGTAGCATATGATAATTACACTGTCTCCGAACAATTTAATGTGACAGTTGTAGTACGTCCTCAGGTGTTTATCGAGCAGATATCTGTCCACAGCCAATCTCAAATCTATCTCACCACATCAGTACTCAATGCAACGTTGTTGTCTGCTCTTGTGTCAGGTGAAATATCTGTAGAAGTTCTTTCTCAAGGATTATATGCCAAATTAGTCAGCAATGACACAATGGAAATGCTGACAAACTTTTCTTATTCTAGGGTAGACCAAAATAAAATTGTAATCATTGTAGACCCCATTGAAATGGCAGATAATGAGACTGTCTTAGACTTGATAACCCTGAAAGTTTCAGCTGTCAATGTTCAGCCCATCATCTTTGATTTTCCGATAAATGTATCTGCTGCAGCGATATTTACCACTACTGTGCATCCTCTCTCCTCAACTGACTCGAATATTATACCCCCGTTGCCACCAGCTGTTAGGACTAACAGGACCAATTGGATTAACCCTTTTGGTTTTGCTACCACAAAGAAGAAACTAACAAGCCCAGGTACTACACCAATTGGTGTTGGAGCTCAAAGAAAACCTGTTGGTGGAGTGAACATTATCCTAATTTTAGTCCCTTTGATTGTATTTTTCATAATTATTATTTTAGTAATTCTGTTCATAGTATTTAGAAGAAAAAGTGCCGGCAAAGATGCCGAAGAAAAGCCCAAAGTGTTCAGTAGTGCCACCAAACAGGAAGAAAAGTCACCAGTCGTGGCAAGACCTGTGGTCACATCCTACCTGCCACATGTTAGTGTCATCGCAAACCCAAATGCAGGAACTGACCAGAATCACTTGGCAACACAGCCAATTATCAACCGTTCTGTGCAGAGTCCCCTGGTGCCAGAGGTCAAAGTCACCCCGTTAGGGAGACCACCATCGCCAAAGAATTCCTATGCCAGCCTGACATCCAATGGCTCCATCAATGCAGGATCATTGGGTTACAACTGGCAGACTTGTGATCCAGACCTTATGGATCACCTGAAGAAATCAAACCCCTCCCTGCAGAGAAGCCAGTACTGGGTATGAAGCTATCTTTTCTGTCTTTATGGAAATCTGTGGATCTCTTCGTAGAACAGCCAAACCTCTTACCAAATCTGGGTCGTGTTTTGATTGAAATTTTGTACTACAGCAGTCAAACCTGTTATTAGTCAGTACTAGTTGTGATGGTCACATTCGTGTTACATTTGAAACTTGTGCCAATTTAATTGTGAAAGTTCCCGTTGCTACAGTGATATCAGTATCCGGCTGTGACTGTAGCGTTCCTGTATTTATCGAAACCTATGGATCACTTAAAAATGGCTGAATATCTCACTGCATAGTGATTTGTGTTGATTGAACGCAAAGACTGATTTCATAAAAAGAAACGGCAACCCTTCCTACCATGATTAGATATTGTGTTTACATTCCAGATTTTCACATTGAAGGGTTTGGGTATTCAGCAGTTACTTAACAGTGAATATGTATGAGATGCTGGTATCAGTCATCATTGTATATGAGGTTAGATGGCTTGAAAGTAGGATCAGAAATTCTTAGAAATGATTGAACAACGAACAGTATTACCAAAGCAACCAGTAATGTTGCAAAGAATAGCTTCTCTGGTAAAGTGGTCATATTGGGAAGTTTTATATCACTCTGTGGCATTAATAGGAATACAAGAGAAACTAATGCCTGCTAATGGGTCTGCTGTAGGCTGGGGCTGTTTGTTGTATCTATAGGGTGACATGTTTTGACAGCACTGTGGGTACAAAATGGCAACTTTGCCTGTATTGGGGGGTTTTTGTGAATTTTTCATAAGCATATGTTAAGTTGAAGTGAATTTTTATCGACTTCATAATGGTTTGAATATTCACAGAAATTATTTGGCACAAGATTGAGTCTCTTCCACTACTGATTATTACTTTCAAGGAATTGATATTTTGTTTCTCTATGGCAATGAAACTTGCTTTTTCAAGTTTTAATTTTTTACCACCCTTGCTCCTTTGAAAGCTGCAAACATTGAAAAAGTCTTTGAGAATGTAGCACTGATTTCAACCAAAGATGCTTTTTGATTCCTTGCCGTAGGCAGGGGAATCTATGCAGTCCTGATGTCGTGTGTGGGTATGTATGTGTGTGTGTGACGGTTGCTCGTAAACACTCTATCTCTAGAAGGGTATCTCTGAGTAATTTCATTTTTGGCATGTTGGTTGCCCATATTGAGTAGATGATCCCTATTGTTTTTGGTGTCCAAATCTTGCATATTAATGAGGTTATGGGGTAAAACATAAAAAATTTTAAAACTGCCATAGTTCCTTATCCATGGGTCAGATTTGTTTTAAACATGATAAGGTTGTCTGTTATTAACAGGTTCACGACCCTGTGAAATTGAATGCTTATCAATAGAGAGGAAGGGATAATTTTTCACTATAAAACAATAATAATAGCCTAAACACCATTATTGTGGTTATTATAAACTACCGTACAAATATATATTGATCTACATTGTGCAATAGCAGGTGTTTATTCTCTCGCACACAGTTAACTCAATGGGATTGCTCCCTACAGTACTGCATTTGTAACTTAGTGAGTAACTTCTAGTGTGGGGGGCTAATAAGTTGTCCAGAGAGAGAGTCTTGGTATGGGAGGTCATGGGGTCAGATAGAAAAGCATGCAATGGAATGTTAATGGGTTTATGAAAAAAATGAAGAAAATAAAAAAAAAAAACATCTGTTCTGTCATTTATTTGGATAATATCAATATCCAGAGGAACAGCTGGTAGCAGAACAAGGTTTCTTAACTATCAAATTGGAGTGCTTTCAATCATATTTCACAATGTCGGAAAAGATGGAGGAAGCAAAAATATTGGGGAGGAATCATAACTTAGGGTCAACTTACCAGGACTTTGAGTGTGTTAAAAGCTACTTGTAACAAGGAAGAAATTATCCTGGTGGTTTACGAAGAATTTTGAGGTAAATATGGCAGACAAGCTGAGTTCAGATGAGGTAAGGTTGAGTTATTTGATTCAACTAACAACAGGCAAGACTAGAAGCAGCATTGATTACTTGTGTGTTTCTTGGAGCTCAGAGATAATGTTGACTGATTTCATACCGTACTCATACTGTACTTGATGTGTGGGTTGTATGACCTGGGTAGGTGATCCCTGTTGCTTTTGGTGGACATCAAATGTCGCAGTCATTTTAGGTCACCAAAATAAAGGTTATTTTGGGTTAAAGGCTTGTGGTGTATCAAGAAAAATAACTGCAGTTGATCTTATACTTGTGATTTGAATAATTCATGTTTGTTGTAATATAACCATGTAGCAAGGAATCACAAAGCCTTTTGGCTTTCTGGTTGAATTTACCACCCTCGCTTTAAAGGTGCTTTCACACCAAGTGTATTTCAAGCATTTGCATGTGGAGCATCTAATGCTCGAGTGTTTGGACATGCGATGGGTTTCATTTTAGCAGCAAATACCAGCAAGTGAATGAAGCATTCCATTTTACTTCTTCAGATTACGACACAGCATCTGTAGATGTGCGTGCTTGCATGAAGCATGTACACCCTGCGTTGCAAGCATACTAAGTGAATCAGCATACCGAGCAAAATGCTAGCAAATAACTGGATCCAATTTGCTTGTGCATGGTGTGAAACCTGTGAGCATAGGACAATCGTTGTCAATAAGGTATTTAAAAAGTGCTTGAGACGCTTTGGTTTGCTTTGCTTGTGTTTTGAAAAGTGTACCCAAATCTGTTGACACGTTGGATACTTTCATGCATTTTTATCTTGAACAAAAATTGCTGAATATTAGAGAGCAAACCAGAGAGCTGAATATTATGAGAGCAAAAGTCAATATTCTTCCATTTATAAGATCTTTTCAAGTGAAAGATGGAGATTAATGTGAAGGTACATTGATATTGATAGCACAGAACAAGGAGAAAAGGAGTACAAATAAAGTTAACTTAGAGAATGATATCAATTTACATAGAAACTGATATTATGGTAGAAGTACATTGATGTCAAAAGACTAACATCATGGTATAATAAGATTGTTGCCATAGTATAACAAGACAGATTTCATGGTATATCAAGACTGAGATCATGGTATAAGGAGACTGATAGCATAGTATAACAGGACTGATATCATGGTAAAGGGAGACTGATGTGGTGGTACCAAGAGGTTTGATGTCATCGTGCAGGGAGAAAGGAGAATGATTCGTTATTATTGGGATATTGATGATGCCTTTACACAAAGATAACGTGGCTCAGGGAGAATGACGTCATGGAACCAGGAGATCACGTATCATGTGGCAGGGGAAATGATGAGATGGTTTTGGGATGTTGATATCATGCTTTAAAGGTGACTGATATATGGTACTAGGAGGTTGGTATCGTATATTTCAGGGAGACTGATGGTGTGGTGCAGGTTGGTACCATGATATATGCAAATTGTTATGACATAGATAGACAGATTATTATCAGTGTTGAGGGAGATTACATCATGGTATTATTTGATTGATACAAGGATGTGAGGAGACTGGTTGTGGTTCAGGAGGCTGATCTAAGATATAGGTACAGGGAGATTGGTATCATGGGTCAGGGAGATGAAATAGCACAGGGCAGACTGATATCATTGTAAGGAGTGTTACAAATGGAATAGTATAGGTACAGACAAACCCCTGCCTGTTTGGAAATGGAACTCCCTTTAGCAACTGCCATATAACTGAACTGCAATCTGGTCTTTATTGTATTACTGTGGCTATACCAACTGTTTTTTGTATTTATATTCTTGTTAAGGAGACCATTGTAGAAATGAGCGTCGTATTCAAAAGAGTTTCGCTCCCATCACCCTTCCTCTCAAGAAGAGTCTATCTACTCTGAAAGTTAACTAGAAGAAACATGAATGAAATTGATTGTTTGTTATTGTTTTCAAGGTGATAGATTTTCTCTCTTGTAGTCTCATCTTCCATCAGTAATTCCAATTCAGTGTGATGCCTTTTAATTCTGTCATTGTAACATATTGAAGTTTTGAAATGTACTCATGAGAGTGAGTGTGCAATATTTACACCTATTTTTAATACTTTTAAGTTTTTCTTCCCTTTTTCCCTTCTGAAGTTTTAGCATGTGTATTCACCATTTGTGTAATGTGATATTGTACTACAACAACTGGAGTGTTTCTAGCCATTAAGCAGTGTCCATAATACTTAAGCAATATTTGTTTTAGAGTATTCCCTTTTTTCAGATTCATAACTTATTACTGGTCTTGATAAGTTGTCAGTTTTCAACTGGGGTCTTTTTTCTCTTTCATTTCACCTTGTGGCATGGTAGAGTTTTTGATGATAACTGACATAGTTATTTGGAGGTTTAGTGATTGAGAAAATATATACGAGATAGATATGGTTTAGGTGATTACCATGCCAATTGATAAGCCCTGCAATCGGCTGATCATGGGTAGCTATGTTGCACTGTCTTTGCTGCGTATGGTTGTCCATTTGTTCACATAATGTAGAGTCAGTATGTTGATTGTGCCATATTTTGTCCAGTATTGCAGCCATGATTCACCTTTTATGCGAACATTGTTCAAGTAACCAAGGTAACAGCTGTGTGGAGCAAGATTTCTTGCTTCAAACTGAGGAGCAGAGGTTTATCAAATTGTGACCTCTGCTGGGAAATTTTCAAAATTTTTTGAAATAGCCAAACATTTGTAGTTGTACAAAATTGCAAATGTGCTGTCTTGTATCTGTTGTTCTCTTGTAAAGGAGATTAGCAGGGGATTTGAAAGCATTGTACAGAGATTTATCACTTGTAATGAGAATGGCAAGAAGCTCCCTGGGATGAGGCGAGGAGATTTGTGCGGTTCGGTTGTATTCAGAATTGTAATGCCTTAAAAAAGTAGTGAGAGAGCTGGACTCCTGACATTGTAAATAGCCAAGATTATTCGTTTTCCGTTTTACGTGTTTTAATGTTTGATGATGTACTTACTGTAACATATTCATGTCATCCCCTCTGGTAGTATGTAACTATTTTGTTGGTATGCGTTTTGTGTATTGTTTAAGTCTGATTTTCATCATGCAGTGGTGAAATGAGTGTGGATCTTGGTGGTTGGATGTTGGAGGGGGGGGGGGGGCAAGTCAAGTGGTTACTATTAAACAAACCATAGATAAGGAAAATGGGTATCCTGGGTAATTTGTTACAAAGTTAGAAA
The DNA here is from genome assembly GCA_021234535.1 of Stichopus chloronotus. Classification (NCBI taxonomy): domain Eukaryota; kingdom Metazoa; phylum Echinodermata; class Holothuroidea; order Aspidochirotida; family Stichopodidae; genus Stichopus; species Stichopus chloronotus. Next base: position 26,414,775 of record CM037836.1, read on the forward strand.
TGTGAAAAGTGTTACAGATCAGAGTTCATACTGGGCCTTGAAAGTACAGTTGAAATCTGTCATGCTCAAGGTCTTAAAAGTGCCTGACTTTTGTTCTTTTGCATCAAAGCTCTGAAAAACGCTTGAATTTTAGTGATTCAAAATATAAGTATCATTTTTGATTCCTTGCCAAAGGCCAAAGGAATCTATGCAATGAGGATGTCATGTGTGTGTGTATGCATGTGTGTGTGCATGTATGTATGTATGTATGTAATGCCTTGGTTGTGAACATGATATCTCAAGAATGGTAACCTTGACTTGTCTCATATTTTGTGTGTGGATTGGTCATATGGAGTAGATGATCCCTATTGTTTTTATGAAGGTCAAAGGTCATTTAAGGTCAACAGAGGTCAAACTGAATACCTTGTAAACACGTTGTCTCAAGAAGTGTAATCTGGAATAATTTCATACTTAGTGAGTGGGTTGGTCATAGTGAGTAGATGATTCCCATTGATTTTGGTGGAGGTCAAATTTCATTTGAGGTCAAATTTTGAAAAGTTATAAAATGTTTTATACACACAGTGGTCAGAAGAGCTTGATGTAGGTATGCTGTGTCTAGAAGGATATGGTATTTGAATTTCAAAATTGGTATGTACATGTCCTGTATTCTTCATGAAATATTGGTAAGGAATCACAAAGTCCTTTGACTCACTTTATTATTATCTGCAACAAATGTTTTTACTAGCACCAGTTTTGTTCCCTGCCAAAGATATTTTCATAGTGTTGTAAAAGTGATTCAGTATCCTTGAAAAAAGAAAGCTACCATGAAAAGTGTTCAATATTTGTATTTAGAAAGTGTTCACACTGTTGATTAGCAAAATGTTTCCCTTAAAGTGCATAGGTGTTGACATCTGGGCTCTGAATGTTACTTTCCTACCTTGTCAAAATTAGGCACCTTCATCCCCATCTAGATAATGTCCAAGTAGTACTACAATTTCAAACCATTTCAAAGTTTTATTACTTTCAAATTTTTAAGTATCTCTTTGTATAAAATTAAGCTGCCTGGTTTTCCCCGCCCTTTGGTACTTGCATTTCTACTTACGTTTAGTACAATTGTTTTGTCTAACCTCTTTGGTACTTACATTGTTAACTCAGTTTTTCACTGTTTTATGTACAAAAACATTTGGTACTTGTATTATTTCAGTTTAGTACTATTTTTGTATCAACCTTGGTATCATCCTTAATTGTTATCATTTGGTGCTGATTTCATTCATGTGCTGTGCCTGTCAACTGCCAGTTTTTTCCCCCTTTGAACTCTTTCTTCCAGAAGGGTGTATTAAATTAAATTCTTCTATTCTCCGGTGTACATTGCATATTTATTTTTAACGGATGCAAGTAAACTATGAATAAATTGCTGAAAGCTTTACACTGCTTCGTTTTTTTTTTTTGTTTTTTTTTTGCACTTTAAACTCCATGTTGAACTAAACATAGAAGGGGAAGAGGGAATATGTAGTTACCCATCTTTAATCAAAGCCACTAAAAATCCTGTTTTGTACATAACAATTAGACCGAAGATTTGGTTTGCGATGGTTACTTGTTCATTCACGTACGGTTCACGTCATTTGCTCCTATAGCCTACTTCTTAACCTATACTGGCCAAATTATGCATGACATTTCATTTCCGGTCACTCACTTTCATAGCATTTAAATTACTAAAGAAAATTTTGTGTCTCATGAACAATGGATCGACGTCCACGTAGGCCTTTTCACATAAAATGTCAGCCCTGAGTCTAACTACAGTAGTTTATTGAACTCTATGTAATTCATTGGAGATCAGACCTGTTAGCTGTAACGTCTTTACATTTACATTATTTCATTCCAATCTTCCTGTCGTATGGTTTTACTGTTTACACGGAAGCGAGAGAGAAAAAAATGTCAGGAAGCCGAAATAGCGCTTCACATGGCAGACATAATTTTCACTGTATCCAAGGAGAGTAATTGTTGAGTTAAACTTGGTTTATTAAAGTGAACTTGAAGACAAAGATTAATTATGACAATGTGTACATTATCTAATTACTCAACATGCTCACGAGCTGAAGTGTTGTTCAGTTTTTGTGTATCTAGGGCTTTTAGGAGAGCACTGCTTATCAACATTGTAGAGAATGGGAAATTCTTGTGTGGTGCAGCAAATTTGAAATAAAGGATGAAGTTGTTAATACAGCTGCTACTTTAAACATGAAGAAGAATAGATAGAACAGTAGAAAATGTTACGTGTGAGAGCATGGCAACGAACACGGAAGTGATCAGAGTTCAAAATCTGCTGGCACATTTCAGCCGGCTGGCTGAAATCAGCATTGAACCGCCTCCAGTCCAATTTTTCACACAAGACCTTGACAGCGTTAGGACACCTCCTGTAGCCTACTAAAAGATGCGTATTACTCCCAGTATGCTTCCAGTAGTCGGGAAAAAATTCCTTTAAGTCGCAGAGATCCAACTCCTCGGCAATTACATAGGCCTACGCCTTGTATTGTCTGCATCATTGTCATAGGCCTGTTTAGATTGGATGCGAACAATATCTTGTTTCTTACTGTCTGATATGGGGGCTTATACTCCATTCACTAGTCACATTGGTGATTTCACTTGAACAATTTTGATCGTGATGTTAGTCTTTTTTTTTTCTCTCTGGTGCTTTTTTCAGTTGAAAGGTAAACCTTGAGAGGTAATCCTCACGTGCCAAATCAGGCTGTCAGACATGCCATTCAAATGAAAAAGCTGTAAGTTAAACCCTACAGGGTAATAGAGGGCGTTTGTCCATTTTGATAATTAGAGCCGTACATAGGGATGGCTCTGTTGTGATATTCCAAATGCGGAAAGCAGTTGGAAAGGGATTGTCTTCCTCTATATTAGCAGCAAGTTGTTTACAAAATAAAATAAGAATTTACTCTTTTAGCGTGAGTATTTGACACAATTCACACTTAAAGAAGTTTCCTCTATCGCCCAACTTTCGCACGTTTGGAGACTCGTCCAGAGAAACATGTGTGGAAAGTTCAAGCCGTTTAATTACGTCTGAAGCCTGCATTGTCGTGGCACATCGTGAGTCTAAGTAGAACAGTTTTGAGCAAATTCTAGGAAAGATGTGGAAATTGAAAGACTTAGAAGAGAAGGGAAACTTTCTTTGATTGGCACCGAGCATCATGTCAAATCAGCCGGTGGTTAAGATTTTATTTTTAGGTATTCTTATTTGTGATAGAATACATGTGCATACATACAGAGCATGAAATAGGTCAAATTAAAATATGCCCAAGCTTATTTTAATAATTTTAACAAACAAACAAAAAAAAACAAGGTAGAATACGATAACGCTCCATTATAAAGTAAAAATCAATCAAAGGAAAGAATGTCCGACCAAAACTTACCATCAATTAATCTTATCTTGAATCTCTGCCTTAAAAATAAATTAAATTGTATACGTCCATCATGATGGTCACTTTGAAGGTTTCCTTTTCCCCCCTTAATGGCAACAGTTAGGGAAAAGTAGGGAAGTAATACATCCTATTTTTCCCCTTTTCTCCAAATTGTTCTCAGGACAAGAAATTGCGAGACATTTTTATGCATAATTCGTATTTTCATGCAAAATGTTGCTCAAGTCGTATTGCGGAGTAACCAAAAAAAAAAAAAAAAATATGAGGGGAGATAATGGAAGATGTGTTTCATTACAATCGAATGGCACTACAAAGGAATGCTTCTCCCAGGACCTTCAGTTTACTCCAAAGTAATCTACAGGGATGCATAGCGTCTAGTTTTCATGGTGTCCGACGGTAACCGGTTATCGGTATACGGTGTCGGCCGATTCTCGTTCTTGTCAAGCCCGGCTGAAAACTACTAAATCACCGCATCTTTTCGCCATTACTTTTTGCTGTAACAGAGTGGAAAGAATAGGGAAAACAGTCTTCAAAACTGTGAACCGTTTTATCACATTGTCATTCTGAATAAGACTTAGATAAGGTTTAAAAAAGAGATATTTCAGCAAACACTAAGGAGAAATCGTTACTTATCAAAATAGGAATTCCTGGAGATGTACGTTCAGTTCAAATCTAAAATGATGCTACACGCATCTGCTACATGCATCTAGTCCAACCTATATGAGAATAAATTTTCAAAAGGGGAGAGGGACTAATCCGTTTCCCTCAGAGATGACGATCAGTCATCAGTTTAATCATATCAGAATGTCACAATCATAAGTAGGGTCAGACAACCTTGCATCCCCCCCCCCCCCCCCCGTGATGTCACACTCACTTTCGGCATCAAGAACAGACCCATCTGATCTGGAAAAGTTGAACGGAAACTTAAATATCTTTGCCCAACACCTCCCCCCCCCCCCGCCCTTAGTGAACCACTTAGGGAAAATAAGTCCTGTGCACATATAGGGTGCACATATGCCAAACACTATGCAGTGATCATGCACAAATTTTCGAAGGTGGTTTTGATTAAGACAAAGACAATTTTTATTTGAAATCAATTTAAACACGAATTTTTGTTTGTCGTTTTTAAAAAGTTTTGCTATTAAAGTTTTAAAACAAAAACAATGTCACGGTAACCATGTTATCTCTGACTTTGAATGAATGTACAAAACTGACATGGACATTTTTTTTCTTTGTCGGTCAACTATTGCATTCTCTGAAAAAGTTCAGGCCAACTGATTTTACATGCTCTCTTATACAAATCTGGTTCTGTTTCTGTTGTTTTGGTCAAGAAATTTGCCATAACAGACTCATTCTGAGCGGCTGCCATTGATGACGCTCCCCTATACCATAACCAGATAAGAAAAACTCACCCAGGAGAAAATTCCTATAAAGAGCTACTTGGATTCCTTTAACAGTCAATTTCTTATGGGAATGATCGAATGGCCGAGAAATTAGAACGTATAGGAATTTCAGTCTCTTTGGGAATTGATGTGACCACTTGAAGGGAATACGTAGCACATGGGAATGTTGATTTCTGTTCCCCATGCAAAGGGTCCCATAAGCGTTCCCAATCAGTGTCTAATATGTTGATTCACAATGAAATTAATGCCATTGTGGATCCCATTAGATTCCATAGTGCAATGTGGGACTATTTTGGAATTTTCTCCCTCCTCTGGAAGGTTTAAAAATATGAGTTCCGTTGTCAAAGCAAAGGGAATCGATAGCGTACCTTCTAATTTTGAACCTCAGTATACACATGTTAACAATTATGCAATTCAGAAATGAGTTTTGGTCACATTTCTGCCTGCTTTCGAGAACAAATGCATTTTCATGTTTATACAGCCGTGAACCTCAAATTCATGTGAATAGACATCAGAAGAGAAATGAATAGATTGAGTAGCCTCTGCTGAATATAGTGTCTATTCAAGTCAGTTTGAGGTTGGCTTACATGAAGTGTATCACGACCCAAATATTTAGCAATTTAGTCCAAATTATATTCATACCTATGGCTACCATGTAACCGAATAATCACCATCTCTTTCTGAATAACCCAGGTAAGGTCTCAGAATACATAATATTTCACCAAGCAAAATGAAAAAAAAAATATAAAATAAATTGAAATCACTTCTCTAGCAAAGAAGAAAGGGAAAAGAAAAAAATTATTCCGAGAGGAAAGTTAAATGCAAATCTAGTATCAAATGTAGTACCATTTTGCATATAGTCCATCCTACGTGAGCAAAAACTTTAAAAGGAAAGGAACACCCAATTGGATCCCTCCAGAAGATCGCAAACAGTCACCAGTTTCAACATAAGTTGTACCTCCACGCTCAAACCAGTCCACATGAATGCTCTTGCCTCTCCTCCCTGTCCACAGACGCCAGCAGGTTACCAACGAGAGCTGGGGCGCCGAGGATTAAAGGGAAAGAGGGCGCTTGTGCAGAAAAAATATTTGCAGAACAATATTTGTGAACTCAGAATGATTCATTCAAAATAACGAAGAATAAAGAAGAACGGTATACTCCTATATTCAAGAAATACGTTTTTCACAGATAGAAATTCAGTTATTATAGCTGCTCAAGGATAATTCTTTCTGGCAAACTTCCAAAATGTATCTTCTATTACTCATCGTATGCAAAACTGGGTCGAAGTTTTATCATCTCCTCCCTATACAAGAGGGAGAGATGTACTCCGTTGAGCGGTTAAAATGACAATTAAAGAGGTCATGACATGTAGACTAAAACGCCGTTTTTTCCTGAATATTTCAACAAATTGATATCCAAAACTGCCTTTGGTGTGTTTGTGATATAATCCAATGCTATGCAATCAAAGTTTCAACCTCGTAAAATCAAAGTATGCAACCTCGTAAGAATCTGTAGGAGCAGAAGCATCCTTGAAATGGGCCACTGGGCCCATGTGAGACATAGGAGCAAAAAACATAATGAAGAAACCGCTTACAACGTATCTTGATGACAAATCATGTAAAGTGTACATAGCAATCTGCAGAAAGAAAGCATTTTATAGAATTTCGTAAAATGGGCCATAGGGCTCACATGGGACGGTGGACAAAAACTTCCTGGACACCCCAAATGGCCCAGACTTCCAAGGAAGGTTGTGTGTAAGCTTCAAGCAAATCCATCGAGGCATGTGCTACTTAGAAGCATTTTGAACTATGGACTGCATTTGCCTACAAATACGCAGAATTGTAGTGCTTCGTAGGCAAGTCATGGTTGTTGGGAGTAAACCAGTCTTTTTTGGGGGAAAGGAGTGCCATTTCCTGTTGGTCCCTTTCCCAATCCAATGTTTTGATATGACAATGCACGAAACAAAAATCCGATTGGATCTCTCTCATAAGTGTGTTAAACTGCTGACGCTTTTCGTTACTATGTCGCACACGACTTGAGTTATTAAGAGTACTGTAGTACTTCTGTATATTTGTCAAAACTGACTTTCTGTTTCACCACTGAAATGTAACATGAGAGCAGTATATGATTCTGTGCAAGGCTTAGGTGCAAGGACGCGGTGCTGTACCTACTACAAGGCAGTGAAGCAGTGCACGATTCTGTGACACCATATTAAACACAATGGCGCTGAATTGCACACGAGTTTGGAAACAACATAGATACTCCAGGTTTATCACCTCATTGGAAAAGGGCCTAACTACATTTCATGGCGTTTTCTGGAAATTTATCCGCACGGCTCTCTCATCACTTTAACTCCATAAATCGTTCTTGCAGTTGCCGCATTTGCTTTTCCTCAGTAGAGTTTGGTTTGAAAACGGCTATAGCTCGTACTTACTGCTATTGTTTAATGGTCGAGCATGCATATTTGTATGAACTAAGTTACGTTACGCGCAGTACAGGCGTTATGAGCCCTACAAGGCTCAAAAAAAAAAAAAAAATGGTATTCGACAAGTGAAATGGTATAGTGACAAGATCGTAGTGCGGCGCACTACAATAATTATTTTGTTTTGATAGCTCCTGCATAAAAGTGTATCCCAATATGACGTCATAAGCTGTCTTGTTGAAAAGAATCAGTTTTTCAAGAAGTAGCTTCCAACTGTGAAACTTAAAACTTTCATTGCATACCATTGCAAGACGACCCAAGGACACCAAAGGCAGTTTTGAACATATATTTGTTCAAATATTTAGAAAAAAAAAAAACAGTGTCCATAGAGTTTTAGTCTACTGTCACCTCACACCCCTTGTGGAATTCAAGCGAAACTTGGTGGGTCAGTAGTCTTTATGTGGGGGTATCTCGTGGTATACAAATTACATAGATCGTGATTTACTATCAGGATGGGGGTGGGCTGAAAAGGGGTGTCCAATTGTGTGTATGTGTGGGTGAGTGTGCCAGTGTGTGTGATTGTGTGTGCAAACAGCAAATATGTCACGATCTCCCCCTAGACAGTAAGTCGGATGAGCTTCAAACTTGGTGGGTAGGTGCCCAGATATGTGGTATGATGTCCTCCCGATCGATGACCCAAAGCTACATGTGTGAATATCCTAGAGCTATAAAACTACCATTCTCGAAAAGGAGACACAAAAGAAATCTTTTCAAAATATTAATAACGTCACGAGGTTAAAGGTCACGTGGTCAAAGGTCAAAGCGGCAAAAATGCTCTGAATAGTGTTTCACAATCAGCTCCTAGACGGTAAATCGGAAAAGTTATGATGATCGGGTAGGTGTCAACATAACCGATAACGTCATAGGTCAAAGGTTACAGGTTATGAAAACGAAAAGGAAAAAAAAAACATTTTTAGCATTTTCTCTGTGTGTGAGTGTCCTAGTGCTATAATACTCCCATATGTGGAAAGTATGCGACACAGGAATATTTGTTTAAATATTAATGACGTCTCGAGGTCAAAGGTTACGAGGTTAAGGGTCAAATCGGTAATTTTTTTTAATTGTGTTTCACGATCTCCCACTAGAAGGCAAGTTGGATAAACTTCGAACTTGGTAGGTAGGTGCCTGGATATAGGATGTAGTGTCCGCTCGAATGATGACGTCATAGGTCAACGGTCACGGTCTCTGTCACGCATATTACAGTGTGTTAGGTGCTGGTAGTGCATGGTGTCAATATGACCTTTACATCTTTGCCTTCCCATGAATATGACACGGTATTTCAACCTATGCAACCATAATTCAGGGCTGAGTTGTTATGTCATGGTAGCAATGCAATTATTCTATGCGTTGGTAGTACCTTCTCCCAGTACAATTGACAACGTACGGTATATGCCTACTACACAATTGTACAAGAATTCGAGTTGTTTATTGAATGTTCATACATACTTGGAAAGAATCCTCAACTCCTATTGGCCCTTTTCAGTCAGGTGACCCTGGGTTAATCGCTGGTAACCCAACTTGTTAAACCACGGTCAATCTCCGGCGGATGAATACAATAAAACTGAAGATCGACAGTGTGTTTTCAGTCTGCTATATCTTGCACAAAACAATGGCTGACATTAACATGTAACACGCTACTACTAGTATCAGGCCTACACTAGTGAAGTAACGTTCGATTAGAAGTTCGTAGTTCTTAGTTCTAACGTTACCTAGGCCGCGCCTAGGGCCTAAGGTCTGCTCAAAAGTAAAATGTAGGTAAATTTAAGGAACAACAGCACAGTATACTGTCAGTGGTAATCCCTCTGACGTAGGGTAGCCTAATCTTACCTTCTCGAAATGTCAATTCAATGAATCTGTCACTGTCTTTATCCAAAATCAGTAATCAGGCCCTGTAGCTGTACCACGCTCTGTACAGCACGCAGTTACGTACACACTACACAGTGAATACTCATACACTGGCCACAGCCGGCCTGCACGTACATATTTTTGTACACTGCAAGTTGCAAACAAACTATACTAAAGCACGCAAACGAACTAAAGCACGCGCGCGTTGTTGCTATGTCAATTGTTATTGTTATTCCTTTGTCTACGGATTACTTTCTGTTTCGCGCACAATTATTGTTGACATGTTGTAAATTTGTTTACCCTTTCTCGGGGTTCCTTTTCAATAAAAATGCGGTTATTTAAGGACAAATTCCTTTCTTTTTTCGTCCTTTTTTATCAAAATCTTGTTGGTATGTATGAACAAGGTTAACCAACTTTGGACCTGTGTATTAACTGTAGTATAACGCACTCTCGGGGGTTAATGCTATCGCTGGATGCACTCGGGATGCGCCCTCGTGCATCACTTGCATTAACCCCGATCGTGCATTATCCTACAGCTAATACATGGTGCAGCGTTGATTAACCTTTAATTGATAACACTGAAGCACGCACAACGCATTTTTCAGGGCATTCGTTTTCGAAACATTCCAAAGTGACGGCGCGTACGCGTGCGCATCTGAGGTATACTTTGACGGGCACGCATTTCTGAGAATAATTTTGACGCACACTGGAGATGACTTGATTTAGTAACAAACATGTGTACACCATAGAAAATGATCTAGTTCTTTGGTATGCACATAGGGTCTACGCAGGTTCATCAGGCACTTCCACGTATCCATAACGCGCGTGTGCGTAATTCTGATCTGAATCATCAAAGCTGCTCAGCCTATAGCCAGTAGCAGCTAGCTAGCTGCGCTCATGATATATCGAGTGATCATGCAAACGTAGGTGGGGTACGACAGGGATGAGATTTGCAGTTCCGATCCTTAGATTGCGTGCTTGTTTATTCCTTTTCACAAAGTACAGTATCTATTTAGGCTAGCCAGACTATGCTCAATACTAAATGACATGGCGAAAAATGGTTAACTCGTCTATCCATTTTCAGTGACCGACAGGCGACAGATACCATTGTTTACATGATCACTCATCGCGGCAAACTTGATAGCACTTGTGATTGAGTGATTCAACCTTTTCGGTCTGCTCCATTTTAAAAACAGGGTCCCAACATAAAACACATGGCACAATAATTATTTTCTTCACACGTTTAAGTGAACTGTTTGATTCCAAGCGATGTTAGTGTGTAACGTCACAACTTTCCAAGGGAGCTTCTAAACTTAAGAGTTTCGGGAGCAAGTATTATTTTATTTTCCACATTATTTGGAATCGACTTACTCCTACACGTTTTGCTTGACTGGTCAACATCAACAAGTTGAATCATAGTGAAGTTGCACAGATGCTCTTCTTAGCTTCCAACACTGTGTGTTTTGTATACGCAGAGGACCCATATTGCACACCCAGCCGAGAACTTCGGTGCTGAGTTGAAACCCAGTTTTAGCACTGTGAGTGTGACAACCACAGATCAAGTGTAATGAAAAAAAAGCGAACATTTTATTTTTAGCTAAAGAAAATGTCAAAGAAAATCCGCGGAGAAACAGATGATTTGGCTACTTTGCCGAATTTAGAGGAGAAAAGCTTGCTCGAGGAACTTAAAGCTCGATATGGAAAGAATAAAATTTATGTAAGTATGACCTAGTATAAGTAATAATCTTATTCATTGGTCTCCGTAACCACGGTGGTAGGTAGTTTTCGCCCGTTCTTTATAAACTCAGGACTAGGCCCCCAATCATTGAATTTCAATGCCCTATCACAGACCGCCAGTGACCCTCAATGTTGTTAGTATGTTACCCCTCCGAACTCAGCACATTTGTTTAAAGATGGGCTAATACTGAGCTACGTATTCACCATCGTCTGCCATTTGGCCTACTTTGTGCATGTCGTAAGTCTTCAAATTCTCCAAAGCAGCATTTAACCGTAACGTTAGATTATTGTTAGAAGTACAAATAAGTTGGCCTGTGCCTACGTTAACGTTAGTCACTGTAAGCTAGTGTAACAGTACAGACTTAAGTTCAAAGATCTGCCCAAAGTTGGGGCCTATTCACAGGGCTGTTCCCTGGCTGTGAACATAATGAGGAGGGTACCACCAGTTTGCAGGACAGTGCCCTGCGAATAAAGCCAACAGCCGTCACTATCAACAGGACAGCTCAGCCTGCAGAATAGAAGGACTGCTGAGATTATTTGTAGGGCTAAGATGGGAACTAGACCTTGATGACCTTGGCTTGATAATTTTGTGATGTGTTGACGTGTGCATGGTCCTTTAGTCAGCCGGAATTAGTAGATGTAATCATCCAGTAAAGGGCTTAAGAGATATGCACTTGAGGTGGTTTTGAGCTCCAGTGGAACTTTGTATGTGGATAAAGGTAATATGTATAACAGTCTTTTTGAGGAGAGGGAATATTATTATTCAAAGCATGATTATAACACGTGCTCTGTGAGAGACTGTCAATTTGGTTGTAAGTGACATTACTGTAAATCCATGGCTTTCCTTAAGAGTGTGATAATTAGATAAGCTTTGATACTAGAAAGTTCTACTGTATCCAAGATAAGGTACTCTAACATACAGCTTTGACCCTGCTGGAGTGACTATATCATTTTTAACAAGTCTGGCTGCTTGTCATTGGACATTTTCAATGGAATCAAAATTAGTTTCAAAGTGATGATCCCAGATATAACTGGCATATTCTAACTTTGGTCTGACAATTAAGGATCTTGTAAGCCACTGCTGGTAGAACTCATTGTGCAAACACAACCCTTCAGTTTAAGTGCACCTTGGAGCAACCTAACGACAAGATTCACTCTTGTAGCGCTGTGGGTATCGATACCTAATTCTTCCAATGCAACTGTCATCTTAATATCCTTGGTTTGAATCCCAGGGCCTCTTTCCTTTGCAAGTTTATCTTCTATCTTCTACAGTTCCTTTCACAGAATGTCTGTAAATTTGTGAAATTAAGGAAGGAAAAAAAAGAAAAAATATAAAAAAATCAAAGATACAAAAGGACACATAGACCGTATAATAACTGTTTTACTTTTCTGATACGTCTGTTGATGTCACTTCCTGACAAAGATTCTAAATTCGTACCTGTAGCTGCAATTAGGGTGATGAGTAACTGCCTTTCAATTTACACCACTTCTTCAAAATTTTGAAGGTCATTGCATGATAATTGTTGTAACCTATTCAATTTCCATTTGACGTTGGCAAAAGGACTGCAGTATTTTTTTTACTTTTGACCTCATTTTTCGCAAAAAGGATGTTCCTTAGAATGACGCCATGTCTGATGTTGGACTTACATGTGTACCACTGATAACTACGCAACCTCAATCCAACCAATTGGACCAGAAAGTTTCGACATCCAACTGAAAATGTTTACAGGGTTGCTGCACTACATGCATAATAGGCCAGTACAGTATGGTATACCACTACATGTTGCTGCAACTTGCATTTTGCATGTGATGCACTCAAATCGTATCATATATATATGTTACAAGTTGTACTGAATTATGCAAGCAGCACTGATTCAGCCTATACTGTAAGTGATCAAGTGGGCTATACATCAGTTTAGTCGAAAATGACTAAACCTCTCAATTTTTCCACCAATCTCTTGATTTTTAGATGGCAAATGTAGATCTCGATCCCTATTTTAGGTCAGACAGGTTGATCTGTTGTCGACTTAGTTGTCACTAGGCAGGCTGAGGTGTTAACTGTTATGGTTTGTGTGTGTGTGTAAATTTGATACTGCATGGGCTCCAGCAGCATGGATGTAAAGTGTAAACTGTATGACTTGACCTGAAATGATTATAAACTGTTCTTCTGAAAGGAATTCAGCCAAAACAGAGAGCTGATCTAGCCTACACAACTTTTATTCCAACTTCACATACTGTAGATCCATTTGGAAATGGTCAGTAGAAATTAGGACACCTGTGACAGCTGCTCAGTTGCCCTGTGCATTATGATCGATAGCTGTCTCATTGTCTGCATGGCACTGCTCTGTGAATAGGCACAACACTTTCCACAATGTCAACTGCAAAAAACAGACATGCCATGCAGAGCAGACAAATGAACCAGTAATATTATGTGAAGTGGAGTTGGACCTTTTCATTTTTGATGACTCGAGAAGTCCACATGCTGTAGTTGCTTGGTGGTGTATCAGTCAGAGGATAATTTACTAGGAATTTGTTAAAAAATGGCACTGCCGATCACCATTTGACAGAAAAGTTCAGAGCAATTCGCTGTCATTGCCGATTGGCTAGCATTCCAGCAGAGTTCAGCTGGTCAATTGACAAGATAATGCACAAAGTATGATAAGGGAATGCCGTGAATCCAGATTTTAGCAACTGATGTTTTTGGAGTCGAGTAATCAAGCTTGGACAATCAGGCAAAAGCTCTGATTTCAGGCAGGGAAGGATCTGAAGGGAATCAAATGAGGCTCATCCTCCAATAGTGTCTTTACTCTTCAGTCTGTCCTCAGTAGTGCCATCTCTTGATCAATCTGATCACCGCCCATTTTCAAACATTAACATCTGTGAATAATTATAAGTCGGTGTAATGACAGCTGTGCAATGTTACTGTAACATCAATGACGTGTAATGACTATAATGTCAACTTTGAATGCTGCACAACGTTGCCAACTTATACTTTTGTTTGACGTTGTTTTATTTCTTAGGATCAGTAGTATTGATAGATAAATGTCATGCAGATCAGGTTTTCACAAAGTTTGCATACTTGAAGCATTATGCTCCCTATTAACTGTTTTCATTTATGTAACATGTTACACTTGCTGTGGTATCCTTCCATATCTGTCACATGTATGAATTAAGCCTCACCAGTATACCTCCATTGTTGGGGCATCCTTCTGACATGGCAATCTAATGAGTATGGATTCCAATTATTCGTGTCAATAGATAATTATGTCATCCACCATTCCCTGCATGGCCTCGATTCCCATCGCTGGTGTGTGCTACCTTTGTCTAGCATTATAAGTTTTTAAATTTTGATCGCATCATTGTATCTATAAATACTTCATATGCTTCATTTTAACAGACATACATCGGTGATATCCTTGTGGCTATCAATCCCTATAAAGACCTTGACCTTTACACCAAACAGGTAATTCATTTTATCTTTGTTGAAATATTAAATTTGTAAATTGAGTACTGTAACACAACTGTAAATTAAGTTGTGTTTTCCTTTCAGTTCTGCCATTTGTCAAAGTGCAACATTTATGGACTAACTTTAAGCCGAAGCAACAAAATGTCTTAAGAGAACCTTTAAGCAGCTTTTATTACTGATATCATGTTGCTAACCTACTGTGTATCGAATGTGTTTGTAATTGGTTTAGTCCAGTTCCTGAATTCAGTTGATTCCAGGAGCAGTTTTCCTACACTGTCTTTCAGTATTTCTAGAAGATGACCATGCAGATATAGTAATAATTGACTATTCTTTTTGTAAATATCATTGCATGTGCTTCGTTCTTTATCATGTACAGTACTACCATGTCTGATAAATCTACCGTTGTAAATTATTGCTTCCTGTGATCTTCACATGAAATAAACAATATTTTCAGTAAGTGCTTCTCATTTCAAGCTATCAGTCTCCCAGTTTAGATCATTCCATAGGTAGAACTCACACTGTATTACCTTCATCATGAATCTATTATTTTTCGGGGGGGGGGGGGGGGGGGTGGGGGAGGGAGAGGGGAACCAAAAATATTGGTTTCTTCATTCTTGTATCAACACCTAGCATTGATTGGATCCCGAATCTGTTAAATTTCTTTTTCATCATTTTTTTGTCCGCAGATAAGCGATAAGTACAAAGGAAAGAGGCAGTCAGACAATCCTCCCCATCTTTTTGCAGTTGCAGACTCTTCCTATCAGTCTCTGACAACTGGTAATGCAGTCAGTGGCAAGAGGAATCAGTGTATTGTTATCAGGTAAAACTGAAAGGCAAACTGTTAATAGTTTGTCAAAGGAACTTTTGATAGCTTTTGACTACTTCAAATGTTGTTTGACTGGCATACAAGTTTAATTTTAAGTTTTCAGAGTACAGTTAACAGCTGCTTGTCAGACTTTCCAAAGTGAAAGGTACAAGTAGTCCATGTCTTTAAAGGTGCTCATCGTGGTCACCTATTGGGAGGGTGACATGCCCTAAGTTCTGACACCCCAAGGTTCTGACACCCCTAGGTTCTGACACCCCTGTTCCGACACCTCTTTGTTCTGACATGTTTATATTCTGTCAGCAGTGGCCTATTAAGACCCTTTGGGTTCCATGGACAAGGAGCAGCGTTTGGCCCCAAAGAAAGGTATATCACAATCCCAATTGAATGAACTCTCTCCATACATTAGGGAACACCTTTACAAATTGACAAATAATTTATTGTACTATATGAAACAATATTTCATGCTGTTTGTTGGCGCTGTTACATTTCAAAACTAAAGTCTTATAAACCATGTGTTGAAACTTTAAGGTAAGCCCTGCATAATGTGATCAATGCATCATAACTAGCCCGAGTATCATGCCGGGCCATTAAATGGTGTCTGACGGAATGGATGTGTAACAACATAGGGGTGTCGGAACATAGGACTGTAACCACTGGGATACCTACAGTACTTTAGGAGCAGTAGAAGAGTAGATTAGTAGACAGGCACATGTCTATTTAAAGTTGTAAATCTACTGCATCCATGTGAGAAACTTTTGTAGGTTGATCACCTCGAGGAGTGTTTTAGTATTTAACAATTTTTTAAACAAGTCATGCATTAGCATTTTACATTGATAGCTCTGTAAATGCAAGTGCTTGGCCAAGTCATTGCCACAGTATGTACATTTTATTTTGCGAGTCTGTAATATCATATAAATTTGAACTTTGAAGCCCATCATAATTATGATTATATGCACAATGTACTTTACCACAGGCAGTTCCACCCATTATACATACACACACAGCAAAGCTGTATACAGCTGTGTAACCGTGTATGTGTAACTTTATTTATCTCACAAGGGTTTTTCCATCACACCTGAAAAGAAAATCAACAACATGAAGACACCTCTGATTCAACTAACAGAACAGCTCCATGTGAGAAACACTTTTTCTGCACTAAAGATACACAGTGTATTGTTCACTGTAGCAAACTGTACAGTGGATTTGATATATTTACACAGTGATGCTTTTTGTGTAGTCTAAATTCATTTTGGATGTAGTACATCACACTGATTCCTGTTTGACTTATGCACTTTTTTTGTGACTTTTAAGGTATTAGAGCCGTAAACATGTATAAACCAGAACATCAGGGAGCCCCAAGTGAAGGACAGGTTCTCATGCTTTACAATGTTTCTTGGCAACATGGAAAAGCAGTTCTTCTGGTTTACCTTTAACATAGAGCAAGAATGCTGCTGAATGTGTTTCGGCTTCAGTGTGTGAATAGTTTGCCTCCGGTTTATATATCTTCTATGTGATGTTGAAATTAGCATAGACATTTGTCATCAATGCTTCTCCTAGGAGCATATATCTGCTATTTCTGTGAATATTGCTAGCCTAACCAAATTAATTCCAGACTGGCACTAAAACAGTTCAGATCAAAAAATATTCGTTGGATGCATACCAGGGATCTTTCTGACTCATGTAATATTACTAGAAACATGTCTTTTGGGTTTGAATAAGCCTGAAGCCCATGTTTTATGGTAATCCAATGCTGTTTACAACGAGTCTTGAGGTTTCACCTACTAAATAGCCTAATGTTAAGGCTTTTTAGCTGATGTATATGTATTAGCTGTCTACAACAAAACAGCAATTTCTTCCAGGATTTTTTACTACTTGTTGGCAGCATCATTTTTGAGACAATTTTGAGGCAGCCTGAGAAGTAGCAATACATTTCAAAGATAATAATTTTGTTTTGTTTTGAAATGTACTGGTCCCATTAAATTAAGCCAGTACCAGATAGATTTGTGAAAGCACTGGTAGTAGCAATGAGCAATCACAGCTGGTACCAAGTAGTTTTGGTACCCCCAAAACCAGTACCAACTTAAGCACCAGGACACTGTCCAACCATCTGTCCGAGATGCACACAGAAGTTAACCAAACAGTTGCAAAGTACAAAATTACAAACTGATTGATTATTTGAGCATGTTGTAACCTCTAATACATTTCTCCCATTACTGAGGTATAGGCAAGTGGGTCAATACGAATATTGCTATGTACTGTAAATGGATGAACAGTTTGTCTGTGTCTGGTGATTATAAAATAATGCAATCTTACATATCTGGACATATGCCTCTGTGGTCTATTTAATTACTTGGAGCCCTCTCAGTAGTGGAATTTTACTTCCAGAAGGCATATATAGTGCATACACCAAACTTTGCGCACTGCCAAACTTCGCGCACCCCTAAAAAATAAGCCATGACCTAATAGCTGGACAAATTTTTAACCACAATACCTTGAAATGACTGAACAGAAAGCTGAGACACTGTTTATTTAATTACCCTTCCCTGTTTAGTCAACTTTACGGTACTGCATTTGCATAGGAGAGGTAGGCTAGGCCTAGAGCATCCTATTCGCAGTTTCTGCCAAATGTTACAAATTTTCGAATCATGATTTTGACTCTTCAATGGAGTTTTTCCTGACCATTGTGCTGCTAACGTGTTCACAGGTTTTTGCTGTAGGTTCAGGCACAGGATTTGTGTAAAATGACACGCTTCATGTAATGATTGTCATGCTATCGTTAGAGAGGTGCGCGTAGTTTGACAGGTTTACATCGTATCGTAAACCCAAGTAAATGTTGGTTGAAATAACAGATTTTGAGGTACAATCTACGGCATATTGGATCAAATTACTAGTAAAATTGAACTTTAGACTTGTGGAAACAAGATAATTAGATTTGCAGGGAGTTTGAATTTCCAGCAGCCAGTAATTCCAAGGTTCTTATGTTAGATGCGCAAAATTTTAATACATCCATGCTACGTAGCATATCAGCTTTGCCAGAGTCTGCATGCTCACTGGTTGTGAATTGTATTCTCTTCTTTGGACACGAAGGAATGTGCAGTATCAGAGTTTCGATTACAGCATCTGTCCTATAGTCGCACACTGCAAAGCGATCCCAGATGTAAAGGAGCTATGTACGGTGTAGGGAGTGCTGGTATGATTTGAAGAAATTTGGCGGTGATGTGATACTTGTTATGGTTGAATGTCCTCAGTGTATTATCATTTACTAAATATTGCCTGATGTAGTAGAATCACCATAAATAGCATTGATATTAAAATCAGTGCCATAATATTATTGTAGAGATCAATCACTGCTAAGCATAGTTTGCATCTGAGACCTACTGATCTACTGACCTGTTGCCAATGTTTGGTTATCAAGCCACCTTCATCTCTCTCTCTACCTTTCAGCAGAAGTAATGAAAGCTGCAGTATTAGAAACAAGCTATAGTTGTGTCACGTAATTTCATCTTTCCTTTTACTTGCTTCAGGAGGAATCATTTTGAGAATGCATTGTTTTACTTGGTGAAATATAAAGTTAGCTAGCATTGAAATCTTGCACATGGACTAATTAAGCCAGGAATATTACATTATTTTCCAAACTCTTTAATCTTTACTTTTTTTCTTGAGTATGGTGTCTCTATTTCTCAGTTTAATATCATCTTTGGGTTTTCATGTAAAAACTCAAGGGTGTGTTACCATTGCTGATTCACTTTTCTTACATCAGGTGCATGCATTACTAAAGTTGTGTGCTGGTGCTGTCATTTGCAACTGCAGTGGGAGGTGACCAACCTTTCTGTGGCTTGAAGACCCTCTAAAGGTTCAGTCAGTACTATGTACATGTGTGAACTAAGTTGCCTTTGAGGGCACTTGATTGGCATACCTCAGGGGAACAATGGAGCAATTCCATTGTCCTTGGTAGTGTAACCAACTAGTGTGACATAATGTCAACTAACATGGCACCAATTTGTGGCTGCTATGCTTCTTTTAGCTGTATGTATTTAACAAGTTTCTCATGCAGCGATGCATTTGCCTTTAGCCAGTTAGACTCTGTATAACATCAGCTCTAAGTAATTTTTGTTTAGTGTTACTGGATTTTTCCGTCATGATTGTATTTTGTGCCTCACAAACTTATTGGTTAAACAAAGCTGTATATTTTACAACTTAAGTTAACGGAACTTGTGTTCACACACCTTGTGTTCACACACCTTGTGTTCACAGTCACAGAGACAAAATATTGTGTTCATAGATTACATTTGATGCTATTTTTATTGCAGGTAGGTTTATGTAGTTCATCACATAAAATGGCACTGTTTATGTGGACTTCCTAAAAATCTTGCATGTGAAATATCCCAGCTGATTCAAAATTTATCCCATGAGAGGTGGAGCGTATTAAATGTCATTCCTGTACTGTCCCAAATCATAGCATGTTGAGACTGTAAGAATTCTGTTTATCATAATGATCACCTGCCATTGTCTTGAAATGACCACAGGCACTACTAAGTAAGCCTCCACTGTTTCTTTTATAAGCTTTGATGATTTCTACGTGCCATTGTCCTCCACAGATTTTCAAGAGAGAGGCATAGAATGAACCCCCCAAAATTTGACAGAAACATTGTATTATTGATTCCTTGCTAAAGGCAAGGAATTTATGCTGTCATGATGGCACATGTGTGTGTGATACCTTGGTTGTAAACGTGATGTCTCAAGGGTAAGGTGCCTTAACTTCAAAGTTGATGTGTAGGTAGTCAATTGTAAGTAGGTGATCTGTGTTGTTCGTCATGAAGGTCAAAGGTCATTTGAGGTCACCAGAGCTTGAAGTATGAAAACCTACTAAATGTAACCAACTAAATGCAACCAAATGTTGCTGGAACTTCATATTGCTTACATTGGTAGCCCTTCTTGAGAGGATAATTCCTGTCATTTTTATGGAGGTCAAAGGTCATATGAGGTCATAGTTTGAAAACATTGTAAACATGGTATCTCAATAAGGAAGAGTTGCTAGACCTTCAAACTTGATCTGTTGGCTGTCCGTTGTACTTAAATGATTCATATTGTTTATCATGAAGGTCAAAGGTCATTTGAGGTCACCAGAGCTGAAAGTATGAAAACCTACAAAGGGAGATTCTCAGCACCTGAATGTTGTTGGAACTTCATACTTGTCATATTGTTATCCCTTGATGAGTAGATAGTTTCTGTCATATTTATGGAGGTCAAAGGCCATGTGAGGTCAACAGAGATCATAGTTTGAACACCTTGTAAACATGGTATCTCAGTAAGGGAAAATTGCGGGAACTTCAAACTTGATGTGTTGGTCGTCCATCGTGAGTAGATCATTCCTATTGTTTTCATGGAGGGCAAAGGTCATTTAAGGCCACTAGTGATTAAAGTCTGAAAATTTTTGAATAAGATATCTCAGCAACTGAATGCTGCTGAAACTTCATACTGGTCACATTGGTGGCCCTAATGAGCAGATAAATTCTGTCATTTTTATGGAGGTCAAGGTCATATGAGGTCATAGTTTGAAAACTTGTAAACATGGCATCTCAATAAGGGAAAGTTGTTGCAACTTCAAACTTGATGTGTTGGTACTCCATTGTAGGTTCTCAATTGTAGATGATCTGTATCTGTTTTAATGGAGGTCTAAGGTCATTTGAGGTCACCAGAGGTTAAAATCTGATAATCTATGAATTAAGATATCTCAGCAACTGAATGTTAGTGAAGTATTAAACAGTTGATATAGGTAACTCTTAATAAGTTATTGATTTCTGCCACTTTTTATGGAGGTCAAAGGTCATGTGATGCCAATGAAGGTAAATAGTTTGAAACCTTGTGGACGTGGTATCTCACTAAGGGAAAGCTGCCAGAAGTGCAGACGTGACTTGTGGGTCGTCCATTGTAATGTGATGATCCCTATTGTATTTCATGGAGGTCAAAAGTCATTGGAGGTCAGCAGAGGTTAAAGTCTGAAAATCCATTAATATAGATATCTTAACCTCCCACAAAGAGGTGTTTGAACTTCAGAATTCAAATGTTTAGTCCTTTGTTTTCTGTGAATATTGGCAAGGAATCTCAGAAGTCATTTGGCTTCTGGTTGATGAATATCATTATATAGAGCTTCTCTTCTTTGTTTTGAAATTGCCCTTTTTGTGCAATTATATTTTGGCCATAGCTTTTGAGACATTTTCATCAAATAGCAGGGCTTACTTCAGTTTGAGGCCTGGGCTTACATTTGAAATAGCAGTAGCCTATTGTTGACTCTTTTCTGCTGAAGCCAAGTGCAACTTGTGTGGAGGGTGGAGCAGGATTTTTTAAGAGGTGCAGTCACTATTTCAATTTTTGCTCTAGGGTGGACTATCCCCCTAAAATCCCTTGTGGAGAGCATTGCATGCTATGGAAGTCATTGCTTGCTTGGATAAGTCTCTACTGCAGGTTCAACACACAGAAAGAAACATTTACTCTAAATGACTGAATTGAAACTCTGGGTACTCAATTTTAACACATGCACCGAGGGGCATAGAGATACCATACTCATTGTGTACATTACAATTTGAATGAGGTAAGTATACAATGTAGACAGTGTGTAAAGTGTGATCAGTTTATACAGATTCAGAGTTCAGTGATTGGACTCTGAAGATATCATGTTGCTACCTCTGTTCCTGAGAGCAGTGAGTTGTGATGGACACTCTGACTTTGCACTGAAAGCTGCAAAAGGATAACTCAAAGGGACAGTGTCGAATATGGGATTTTGCAAGTCAGTTTAGTAGGGACCTACAATCTTGGACAAAATTGTTGGGACACTTTGTCGTACGTTGCAAATATATTACTGAATTTAAGGTGCGAGGATAACATGAAACCCCGCGCCCCTTTCCAGTGTTGAGCTATAGAAGTGAATGTACCAGTTGAACAGCAATCCTATAGTCAACATTGAACGGGGGCGCGGGGTGTCCCAAGGTATTTTGTCCAAGATTGTAGCTGTCGGGACCAACGTGGCAGGTGGAATTTTACAGGTTAGAAGCAATTTGCGATGTGGATAACTACAGTACCTGGGTGCAATGAGTTGGTTAGGAAATGTGCTTAACATAGTAATGTGAAAAAATGTCACATTAAATGTGGGTGTAATGGTTTTCAGAATTATGTACAACCAACCAGAGCAACTAGTGTCAGAACAAGGTATTAGTAGCTGAGAGAGAAGAACGCTTGTCTGTCATTGTGAGATATAACAGTTCATAACACATTACTCTTTGTTCCTGATAGGTAATATTTAACCACAGTGACTTGGTTATTTTCCACCAAAAAAATCACTGGAAAAATTGAAATGACATGCAAACCAAAGTGATGATTCTTGCAATCAGCTATGAGTTAACACAATTGGCTACAGTTGTTGCTTGAGACATATTACTTATACCACCATGGATCAGTTGATTCTATGGCTTTGACCTTTACTGTCATGGTCATCTGTGTTAGCCCAAAACATTCAGCTTGGCATTATTTGCTTCAAAACCTGTTTCATTGCTGGTTCGCTCACCTCGTCTCTACCAGGCATCAGTGGAAATGGCTATGCACTATGCAACGTTATGGTTCAATGAGAAATTTGTTAAACTCTGCAGGCAGCTAGTGTGAAAAAAAAAATACAAGGTGACTATTTTTTTTTTTTCATTTCTAGCATACAAGTGTATGTTCCTTCCTGAAGGGATCATCCACATAGGCTACTGCCAGTCTGCCATACTGTATATGTAACTGTTAACTTGCAATCATGGCAGCTGTCTGTTGCCATGAATAATTCATGTTTGACAAGCTACAACAATGTTGATCAATTTTAAAGGGATTTCCCAAGTGGCTTGAAAAGAGACTTTTTTTCAAGAGCCAGAACAATACCTAGAAGTAATATGTAGGTTCAAGGTTATGGGGGAAGATTCCAGCTGTTATAATGGCCCAGACTGTTGTTCATTGTATCTCTCATATAATTACACATTGGCAGTGTCTGTGCAAAATCTATCTCATCGACCCTGTGAAACCTGGTCATGTGTGTCAGTCTGAAGATATCAAAATTAAACAGCTCTTTGTTTGGGCCACTGGAGTGCCGTAATGGATTATGCAGTGTATAGAATACTTTTAAGCTACACTGATTGATCATTCAAGACTGGGCCATTTACGTAATAATACTATTACTGTGTTTGGCTATTTTGGTTGGAATAAACAGTACAGTGCCTTTACCTTTGTGACATGTATACCTGATGTTTACGTCCATGGTAACCATAGTTGTTTACATAATATTTTTAACATCTTTGTTAAAGTAAAGTATTATGTTAGTTACAAGACACCAACAATATGCAAAAACAAAGTTATGTACAAGTATCTATCTAATACTATGCTGTAATTTCATGTGAATTTGTTTTGGTATTAGAATGAAAAACGGACATAAACCTCTTTCACCAAGGGTGGCAGAAGAGGTAGTTCCAATGGTATATGTAATACATTAATTAAAAAGACACCAAAAGTAGTTCAAAATTGTGTTTGTGTAACTAATATTAAATTTGGCCCTCACATTGTCAGGTATTGCACTATGTGAAGGTCTATAACCTGCAAACTTTAATGTATCATTGCAACTTTACAACAGTCAGAGTTACTACTCCTAATTATGTCCTATTGAATTTGTGACAGTAAGTATATACAGTATTTAGTTTTGGTGGCTTTATTGTCTTTGTAACTAAGATAATGTTTCTAGATAAACTATTGCAGTCAACATCTTCACATCATGTCACAAATATGTTGCTTCACATGTTAGTGTAAATGTTCAAACATATTTTGTAACAAATCAGAGAAATGGATAATAATTATGTTCAAGGTTATGTTTTACACCCTTATGTCGCACTTTTGTGCCCCACTATTGTATCTTTACACAATATACAGATAGCAGGTGTGATATAAATCAAACCAAATAAAATAGTGATTAAAGGAGAATAGGGAGTTGTGAAATACGTCTTACATAACTTTTTGCACTTTCTTTCCCCAAATCGAGTAGAGGCATATCAATTTAATAGATTTGTGGTAAAAAATGATCTGCCAGTCAAAAATTCTGTTATAGAGTGCCCAATTTGAAAGAAAAAATACCTTAAATATTTAACTTTCCTTATGTTGATGCCCACAAGATAATATTCATTAGCATGTGTTATTGTGTTTTATGCCTCTGCCTATTGTAGCTTTGCAAGAGGAATGTTGTTGGTTGAAGGCCATCAATGTCTAACATGCAGAGTCCAGGTAAACATTGATAACCTTCGATCAAGCAACAATACATTACGTTCAAGATAGCGGGAGGCATAAAAGACATACTTATGAATGTCATCTTGTGGGCTTCAACATAAGGTAAATTAAAAAAACAATGTTTTTGATACCTTGCTGAAGGCAAAAGAAACCAATGCAATGGTGATGTCATGTGTGTGCGTGTGTATGTCACACCTTGGCTTGTAAACACAATATATCAAGAAGGGTAACCTTGACTAGTCGCATACTCAGTGTGTGGGTTAATCATATTGAGTAGATGATCCCTATTGTTTTCAGTGGAGGTCAAAGGTCATTTGAGGTCACAGGAGATTAAATTCTGAAACCCTTGTAAACACAATATAAACACTATATCTCAAGAAGCATAACCTTGACTATTGTTATACTTTATGTGTGGATTGGTCAAATTAAGTAGATTGATCCCTACTATTTTTGGTAGCTGTCAAAGGTCATTGAGGTCATTAGAGGTCAAAGTGTTAAAACCTTGCAATCAATATCTCAAGAAGGATAATCTTGACTAATGTTATACTTAGTGCGTTTGTTGGTCATAGGGAGATGTTTCCTATTGTTTTTTTGTGAAGGTCAAAGGTCATTTGAGGTCATCAGCAGTCGAGCTGTGAAAACCATGTAAAACAAGGTATCGTAAGGGTTGTTGTGACTAATTTCGTACTTTGTGTGTGGTGTGGTCATTGTGAGTAGATGATTCCCATTGATTTTGGTGGAGGTCAAATTTCATTTGTGGCCACCAGAGAGTTCACCAGAAAACATATAGAACTGCCTAGTACACACAGTGGTAAAATGAGCTTAGTGTGTAGGCATGGTTTCTCTTGAATGATAAGGTGTTTAAATTTCAAAATTGGAAAGTACATGTTGTATTGTGTCTTCATGAATATTGGCAAGGAATCGCAAAGTACTTTGACTTTCTTGTTTCTCTCTTCTCGGGGTACATTCTGAAAGAATTTATCGTTGGCATATCATTATTTACCACAAGTTTGTTAACTACATATGGTTCTACTCGATTTGGAGAAAGAAAGTGCCAAAAGTCATGCAAGATGTATTTCACAACTATCTATGCTCCTTCAAGTTCATGATTTCAATGACAAAAAATCATGATTCAGATTGATGTATTTGTTTCATTTAAATCACTGACTTAAATCATGATTTCAAAAAGTAAGAAAAATATCACCAACCGTGACTGACAGTTACTCATTCAAATCAGACGGAAAGTTTACATTTCACTGTCGTTGCTCATGGAAGGGACTCATGGTTTAGTTTCTTTTTTATACTATCAGAAGACCATGTGGTCATCTACATTTTGGGGTCATAAAATGTTGGTTCCTAGAGCTTTTTTTTTTTGGTGTGGTGAATCTCATTGCCTACAGGTATGGTAGCAGCTGTAACAATCTGGTGAGCTACTAGAGGTATTGAGATATTCTGACTAGATAATTAGTAGTTTCTATCGTTTGCACTTTAGCAGAGGGTACTATTTCTGTTCTTTTGTTCCAGAACTCAAACATACAAATGGATTCTTTTCACAGGAGTACCTAATCTGAAAAATATGTCACACCCCAGTACTTTTACCTCCTCTAATGTAATTGTTGTCATGTTTCCACAAGTAACTTTATGGAATATCAATTTTAACTGAACGAAAGGATACTCATGAAAAAGGCAATACTGTAAGTCAAATGTTCCAAAATCCCATAGTTGAGTTTAAATAAATGCAGAGATTGGCCACTAATTCATCATGGTCTGTAACTGATGCCCCCTCATGCCTCCCCAAAATCAATGATTCATACATGGAAACCCTTGAACTTCTCAAAGTAACCCTTCCATGGCTCAAATATACTCCACTATTCCCTCTGCTTTGAAAATTTGTGATTAACAGACTACAGATAACTTTCCAATATACCTGTAGCTGTTTGAATTTCTCCTAATTGTTAGGGAGAATCTCAGATCTAGGCAAAAATACCCTTACGTTACGTGGAATGTGCCTACACCCTCTGGTTAGTATTTTGTCTCCTTTGCTTTCTGTTTCGATTTATTTCATTCTCTACTACAGTTTTAATCAAAGATCTTTCTAAAAATTGTACGGTGGGGAATTTCTGTAGTCTTACCCAAGTGCTCATCATTCATGAAAATTATGGAAGCACAATAAATATTCATCATTCATGACACTGTGGTAAATCAGGATCTTTCAAGTACACAATTGTTGCTTGCAGCGATCTTTTGTACATATATGGTGTTAATTGTTCATGGTCTCTATGTGTATTCTTAATGGCATTGCATGAATTTGTTTGTTTGAGCCCTTCCTTCACTATGTAAACAGTTGCAGAGAGAAAAGGTAAGCGATTTCCTGCCTGTTGATAAACCTTGTTCAGATTAGATTTCTTTATGAAAGACAGGAGGACGAAAATGCTGTGCATTGATTCCTGTGTGTTTTGCTTTTTATTTGCAAAGTTTAGCACACTGGAGTTCACATTTTATTTGTAACCTACATTGTTAACCTACTAATGGTCTTGCTTAGTGTTAGTGCAGTATAGTGTGGAAATTTTCTACTTTTACCCAGCATGCACATTGATGCAAGTTTAGAGTGCAATAAACTACATTCATAATGAGGCCTGTGGCAAGGACTATTTCAAATGCACACTGTTGCTTTTACCTCAAGGGTCACAGATTTAAAATAGTGCAATTGAACAATATTACAGTTATTGAAGTTACTATTACTCAGTAATGTTTTTGCTCCCTTAAGTTCATATATGTTTTCACTGTATGTGTGACTGTGATTGACAATGTGCCGGTGAGAACAGAAGAAGGCCTGTAGCACTGGCAGTTACAATCACCTTGACACTCCATGAAAGCGCAATTAATCATGCTTAAAATCTGTGTTGTGATTTCTTGACAACAGTTGTTGCAGAATTATTTTCATATTACATATCTTACATACATATCTAACCAAAGTAATTTGCATGAGAAAAACAGTGGCCTCTGCCCCCCAAAACAGTCACAATTCCCAAGACCATTGGCACACCAAATCCATTGTGGCTATGGAACTGCATTTAAGCTTGCTTTAGTTAAATTGCCTACAGTAGTTGTAACCTTAAGTTTATCGTGGATATTTGTACTTTTAGTTAGCCAATAGGCTTATTACTGTAATCCCTTTATCATAGTGCACTGCGTGTGTGTGAAGTTCAACTTAAGCATTCCAACCTTAAGTATTTTTGTCAGGTTCACTTCTGTTACTTGAAGGTTACTAAAATTTATGGAATATCCACATCTACATGTAAAACCAATGACTTTAATATTGATAAAGCTATGTAAATGATTTCTAGAGTGAGGTCAAAGGTCATGAGCCTTGGGTGCATGAAAAATACAGAAAGCATGAACATCAAACTAGGAATGTGAAGTGGCATGTGTTGGTTGAGTTGAAAGTCATTGCCTCATGAGTTTTAAATCATTGTATCGAAGCTACTGTACAGTATGTTTGCATCAGATATTTACTTATTTTGTTTTAATCCTGTTGAAATTCATAAAGTGTCAACTTTGTTTCTTTTCAGTTAAAGTTGTTGTAACAAACCCATGTCCATCTGCTTTGTGTGTTGATGTTCTGTGTGATGAAATTTGATTGTTCATAACATTGAGACTTAAAAATGTCTAATACTGTACATGAGAGCAGAAACTTGTCAGCCCCCAAAAGTTAAATACTAAGTTCACAGTGACATAAACAACATTATTTATTGCTGCATATCTTGAGCAAAAATGTGTTAGGCCATCCCACTGTACTATACAATATATATAGGATGTTTACATCATACATTGCATGGCCTTCATCCTCCAACTAACTTTCTGCAACATTGGCAATGTTGGGAGCGATAGGTTGGTGGTTGTGTCACACTGTAGATCAGATGCAACATCATCATGACAAAATGTCCCAACTGGCAAGTACCATTATTTAATCCAAGGGCGGTGCCAGGTTTTGAAAAGTGGCAGGGAAGGGAGATAAAATTAGTTGCAGACAGACTTGGCACATGATGAGTCTGTGGGGCATTCATGTAGGGGTGCATATACGCATGCTATGGAGCGCACAAAGCATGCAAAAGTTTTAACTCTTTTTCGTAGAGGTGATACGATTTTCTTGCTACTATACTGTTCAATACCGTTCATTATTGATCAGTTTTAACTTATTTCATCATTTACTCCTCAGTGGAGAGAGTGGTGCAGGGAAGACAGAGAGTACAAAACTGATCATCAAGCAATTGATTGAACTCTGCAAGGGAAAGTCCCAATTAGAGCAGCAAATATTACAGGTAACTGCGAAAATATTTTATTATTGTATCAAATGTATTAATCTGATGATGAGTACTTCCAAGTTCCAAGAAAGAAATTTGGCCAGCTGATCAATATTTCAAATGGACTGAATAAAAAGGAAGTCCTTTGCAATGCTGTTATTGTTTAACTTGGTTAACTTTTTGCTCATTTAAAACATTGTTAGTCAAACACTATCATATGGCTCTGATTCATAACTGTGGGATAATTTGGGAATGGTATGCGCATATTGTTAGAGATGATCAAATGGTACTGACTGTAGGTCTCTAATTGACTAAGTATGTTAATTATTCTGAGCAAACGCTAATGTATTGTTTAATTCCTCCATTGTGGTTTTAATATTAGCTTATTTCGATCATGAGTAACCACCATTGTATGGTTTCTGCAGCAAGCCAATGATCATGACTTAAATGGAACCGCATTTCTCTATGGAGGTGTGACTCACAGTTGCACTCCATTTTTCATATGACAATGTAGTTTTTATAATCTCCATGGTAACTTGAGCCGTAAATTTCTTCCCATAGGTTAATCCGCTTTTGGAAGCATTTGGCAATGCTCAGACTGTCATGAATGACAATTCCAGTCGATTTGGCAAATACATCCAGCTTAAATTTCATGACTCTAAAGGTGAGATGAACATGTTTGTGATGGTCATTACTACTATGATGGTCATTATTATGTGTGACACCAACTCTTTTTGTTGTCTGTGAAATTTAAATTCATTCTGCCAACTGATGGAAAAAAAGTTTTACTCCCGTGAATTTTAAAGGTTATCAAATTATCTTTGACCTCAGGCTTAACTTTTGATGAATGTCACATTTTCTCCATTTGGATGAGATTGTGGTTGTTTTTGTTTAGTAGTTTTAGCATTATGAAGTAAAATTTTGTTATCTTTTTTTTCAGTTATGGCAATTTATGTTATAGATCTGTTTTTCTTTTTTCTATGGGATTCTGGTGATGAAAAAAAAAGTTACTTACTCCAGGAATTCTTTTGCTTCCGAAACCTTGAGCTTTTCCACTTTTGATCATAGCTTGGTGTTTCCTATCAGTCAACCCTCTTTTAACCAGCTACTGTAATGTTTTTGTGCTCATTTGTTTCTAAACATTACATCAAATCAAAAGTTAGCATTATATGATGTAAGCCCCTTGTGTTCAACAACTCTTTCACCAACTTGGCTCCAGATTCACAGACTCATTGCAATAGTCTAAAGATGAAGGGACATTAATGTACAAAACAAAAATAGCAACAACAATAAAATGTTATGCTCAGTGCAGTTGTATGTACATGTTTTATTACAGAAACAGTTTCACTATGAAACATTTAAAACATAATTACAGCTTTGTAAAGATCAGCAGTGTGTTTAATCCTGGGCTGCAAAGAGAATTTTCAATCATTCAGTGATACTTAATAAGAAAGAAACCTGTAACGTTCCATTAAGGATTGGCACATGAATCTTTTGTAAAAAATTGCATGCATTGTCCAATGCAACTGGTTTGGCTCGATGGGGGGATCAGTAGTAGTGATATTGATACATGGACATTTTATAATTAGTGTCATAAGCACTTTTCCTTCAATTACCAAACAATATAGTAGTGTCATAGAGATAAGTTGGAATTAAAATTCATCTGGACAAGCATTTGTGAAACTGGATTGTGTACAGAAGTTTATTGTACAGCCTTAAGTCAAACATTCTGGCGTCATCACTTTGTGATCAAGCTGGTTAGTTTAGTGTTTAAAGCAACAGTGTCAGTGAGGTCTTCTCTCTTGTTTCAGTGTTTGTCGTTTACTAGTAACATGAGATCAGAATCTATTCAGAAATATTTTTTTTCCCCATAAGTGTACAGAGTACAGTACAGACTATATCATTTGGGTCATTGTCATTTTTTGGGGTCAAATTGCTGTATTGATATGATTATCCAGCATAGCAATATCCTAACAACCCTAAGCCTTGGTGATGAGAAAGAGTTTTCATACTTTTTTATGCAGCATAGGTCCAAATGACCCTTAAATTCTCATCCTTGCCCAAATTATGTGTAGAAACTGACATAGCAACCGAGACTGGTTTGCCCCCTTTCTCATCCATGTTCCACTACTCATGCACTTACCTTTGCTGTGTCATTGCTCTGTTAAACATAATTATGACATGCTCCACTGGCTGACCCTTTTAAGTGACAACAAGCTTACAACCAAGGATTGTAAATTTCTGCCTGGTTTAAACCTATGAATATATTTGATAGTAGGGTCATATTAAAGTGTTGCTTTGGTGTTGCTTGTTCACTGCAGTGTTTTCCAAAATAACTTGCATTGTGTGCATTGTTGAATTTTGTTGAATCATCTGTGCAGGATACAAAAACTGCAAAATGAGCTAGTAATTAGTCGAGAAAGACACTATAAAAACAACTAATTCAGCCTTACTTCTTTGTAGAATTGAATCTTGGCACAGCCATGTAAGTCTGCTGTTGATGTTGGTGAACTTAAACTGATCAGTGATTTACTATGCTGGTTCCTCACAATTTTAATAACAGTTATGTTCTTTTCATCAGCAAACATATAGATCTTGATAAACTCAGCTGATTGCTGTAACATTTTCTTCTTTTACTCCTTTAGTGTCAGAAATGACTAATTTATGCATGAATTCTCACACAAACACTGAGTTCTAAATATCTCTCTCTCTGTGCTTTTCCTGCAGTCAAAGGAGCCAAAATTTCAGAGTATCTGTTGGAAAAATCCAGAGTGATTTTTCAAAACCCAAAAGAGGAGAACTTCCACATCTTCTACTACATGTTTGCTGGACTGTCAGATGAAACAAAGAATTCTCTTTATTTGGAAACACCCGAAAAATACAGGTAATAGTTTACCAGTGATCATCAAGGAAGGTAAACTCAAAAACTTATAAACAAGAAAAATGAATTAAACCCTGTCTTCCATTACATTGCCTCTTCAGACCTAATATAAGGGGGGGGGGGGGGACAAGGCAGGGCAGGGGAAAAGCCTGTAGAAAGTTTTGGCTCCCCTAGAATCTTTTTAGTTAAAGAGTGTCAACAGTAGATTACATTTGTCTTGTGAGCCAAGCTCTCCTATTTCTAGTTTAGCCTCTCCCCCCTCCCTAGAAATCTGACCTGTCTATGGGCAGCTTCCCTTACCTATAGTTACCAGAAATCAATAATTACTTTAATGAAAATTATACATGATCTCGTTTTGAAAAAGTTTACTTTCTTTTGTTCTGTTGATGAAGTTGAAGGGTGGAGGGGTGGGTAACGTTGACGAGAGATGTAAGTTTGCATGGTTGATAGAAGATCTACGTATCATTTGGTCTACAGTGCTATTCTCTGATTACATTGACCTAGCCCTTTAAGTTTGAGAAAACTTTATGTGTGGCTGTGAACCCATTTCATGAAACTTGTTGAACTTATTAAGGCTCTAGCTGCCGAAAATCTAGCTACATCAAAAGTGTCCTGTCATGATAAAAATGTTACTTATCATTCTAATTTGTTCGAGACACAAGTAATTATTTTGCCCCAATTGTCCTATATGAATTTCTGCCTGGCCACATCATGTCAGGTCATCTCCCATTTTGCTATCTCAGTGGCTAGAAATACATTTTCCAAGCTCTTGAATTTGTTTTGATTTTGCAGGTAGCTGGTATATGAGTTAGGAACGAGCTTTACTTCCCTGTGTATCTCAAATGCCTCTCAGAACCTCATCTTTTAACTTTACATTAATGTGCTACACATTTTAAACCCTATCAATTGGTTCTAATGGAGTGATTCTAAAACTTTTATAGACTACCACCCCCTCCACCATCTTGTACTGCCCCACTTACCCCCCCCCCCCACCTCGTCTTATCTTTTCGCTCATAAGTGGATGCCCAACTTTTTTTTTCTTTCTCAGTTACCTCTATTGCAATGTATAAAATGTCTAATGCATTTTGGATAATTTTGAGTTACATTATTTATTTTAGGGTAATGTGGAGGGTGGGGTGGAGAAAGCAAAGGTGCAGGAAGAAAAACCAAAGGGGAAGAATAAGCAGAAGGGATCAGACCCCAGGTTAAAACTTATTTTGCCCTTAGTTGCTGTAGCGATGTCTTGTCATTGCCAGGGACTCCCAAATCAGTGTCAAGGCCCCCATATTTTCTGTGTACTTTGCAGCACCCACCTAATACTTCCCAGGGGCAGTAGGGGCAACTTTGAGAACCACTGGTTAAATGCACTGTGTGTCTTCTCTCTGTGGTTGCTACATTTCTAAAGCATAGCATCAACTGCTGCTGAACCTTGTTGGCATTTTAGAGTTGGTTATAATATAAGTGAAAGATCATCAAAGACCATCAACTGCATATGAACCTCTTTATAACCAAATATGTGAACCCCTGGAATGATGTGTGTATTACGGTTCGTTCCACAGGTATCTTGGGAATGGACCTTGTCGAATCAAAACCGACCCCAAGGGTACTGCAGAGTCCTACGATGAACTGGTCAATGCCCTCGATCTGGTTGGCTTTCTGGAAGAGGTAGGTGTACTGTAGAGACCTTAACTTTTGAGTTGATGTGAGTGCATTGAATAGTGGTTTCCTTGCAAGAAAATCTGGTCTGGACTACGATAACGTCACTCTGGTCCAGATGCAGTAACTGCTGTTTGAAATGCAGTTTGAATGCTATGAATTTTTTAATGTAACTTTTCAAAAATATGCAAATTGAAATGTCACATTTGATATATTTCTGTTAAACTATCTGTACCAGCACGTTTCTTACATGTCATAAACCACGTTGATCAAGAGTGAAATCACAATTCTTGTCTGTTTTATGAAAAACAATGCAATGATATCTGCAGCTTTCTATATAATTTTAACTTGAGCAAAAATATGTAAAACATGATAAACGATACTGTGTTAAGTATCTTGCCTTCATTTGTTTGGAAAGTACATCTTCTTGGATTTCATTCTTGAGTTTATCTTCCATTTTAGCCCCTTTTCTCTCAAGAGTAGAGTTTGTTAATTGATGCAATGATGAGGCAGACCTTGAAGCCATAATAAGCCCATCGAGAAGAAAGTTTCAAACTATCTCTTTATTTTGTTTTTCTATGTTTATCGTAATTTATTTGTTTATGGTATTCTTCCCATTTATCCCTCCAGGAACAAGAAGACATGTTTAGAATTCTTGCAGGTGTTCTCACCATGGGACAGATCGAAGTCGACACCAACGAGAAAGATGAAGCATTCGTGAGAGATGTGGACATGCTCAGCAGGGTGGCAGTATGTATACTTTTAAATACACCTAATCAAAGATGTAGCTTATTGTAGGAGGAAAAATTCAAGAACAGGTCTTTGTGTCGAATGATCGATCAGTAGTCACCCATTATCGAATACCTCCTTAAAAAATCTTCGTCACAAAAAGTTATAAAATGTAGCTTTGAAAGGAAGCTTGGTTAAGATTGTTTAATGATATTGGGTAACAATGTAAGCCAGGGTTATGGAAAGTATTGCTTAAGTAATTGATGATACGGTCGTTGCAAAATTTGAATGCTTCCAGTCCCCCAGTCATTAGTTTTCAAATTGTATGATGTACATAATGAAAATTAAATGAAACACTATAATCGTATTGTGATGCAGGAATCTGTTTTCAAAGCTAGTGTTTACTCCAGCAAAGATTGCATTCTGTTGACAAAGAAACGATAACTCCTATACCATACTTTATACTTAATAGTGCTCACAGAGCAGCGAGGCTTTACTTGCCTTTCAAGTTGTCTTCTCCCCTTGATTGAATTATTCTGTAGAATGTCAGGGCAGACTGGCGATTCTGTCACAAAATCGCTCATCACTATACATTGTTTTACTTCCCATGTGCTATGTGATATATCCCATGGCAAGCCCCCACCTCTCAAGTTTGTTATAAATTCAATCTTATTCCACACCCTGTCTATATACCATTACTTTCATTTTCACCTCTTTCCACATTCCTTGCTCCTCTGAAACTACCTCATGCAACTGCAACTCCCCACTCCTTACCTCATTTCAGGGTTGTAGAATTTGTCCTAAGTAATTACAGAAATATTCTTTTATTTCATAGGCTCACTGGCATTTTGTTTTGGATTTTCTTTCTTCTTTTGTAGTTCTTGTAATCTTAGGTTTCCCTAAAGGAAAACCTCTTTATAAATGCTGAAAGGTCCAAAAACACTTTTGTGCTCAATAGAATTTCGTTTGGGTCACTCTCAGTTTTATTGTGTAATCCTTTCTTTTCTCTTATCAATTCAATGCATAAAATGATGGAGAAACAATTCACATCAAGTTTATGGGAAATAACAAAAATATGCATGGTGCTTCGTTGGTGGCATTTGAGACTTCATAGTTTTCAATCTTTTTATCACTTTAGGATATTTTGGGCCTCGAGGAGCATCAGCTGAGCAACATGCTGACCTTTGCTACGAGCAGAGCCAGCGGAGAATTTTTCACTCGAAATTACACGAAAGAACAAGCCCACAGTTAGTATCGCCTTTGAAAGCTATTTTGCATTGGTCCCTCCTCAGTCAGCTATTCAGTGTGCAGCAGTCATTGGTCGATAACACAATGATCTGATGACTGTCTTTATCTACCAGTGAATAATACTCACCGTGTTTCTTAGCCTACCTCCACTGACAGCCTCTGCTCAGTAAACTTCTTGCAAACAACAGCTTAACAGGCTGTAATCATAGAACACTGACAAACCTGGAAATGTCAAAATCTTGTGTTTCCTCCTTTAGGATTCTCTGTGCAGCCTTTCTTTTAAAATGATTCCACTTTTGAGTTGACTTCGGTTAGTTTTCTATTGTGATGATATTTTGCGACACCTCAGCTATAACTTTTATCCTTTGCTTATGATTTTGTGTCAACTGTACATGTTATGCTTACTTTCTGTGAAAATTCATCCTCATCTGTTGGTCTGGTATATCAAATGAGAAGTGTTGTGTGATCCTAGCTGAAATATTAGATAATGTGCTAATGCCTTTGCAGAGAAATGTCTGAAAGGGATTCCTGTTAATCACAGAGTGGTATAGCTCTTTTACTTAACCTAAAGTAACTCTTTTGATGCAGTTCAGGGCATTCAGTCCTGAGCTTGCTACATCTCTTCCCACTGTAACCTTCAGTGTCTTCACCTATTTCATCTTTTCTCTGGTTAGATGTACGTGATGCTCTTTCCAAAGCACTTTATGGCAGACTGTTTAGTTGGATTGTCAACAAAGTCAATCAACTTTTGGCTCCAGAAGAAGACTTGCCGTCTTCATCAATCACTGAGATAGGTGAGTCTATTGAAATTCTGTGACCCAACAAGTAACATTCTTGAAAGACGTGTAACTATTCATAAGGCAGTGTTTTGATGTTCTTTGCACCTTCACAGAGATGTATTTACTTGATTACAATGATGCTTTTACATTAACAGACTAACCATAATTTTGTTTATCTATTTTTAGGTATTCTTGACATCTTTGGCTTTGAAAATCTTGGACTGAACAGCTTTGAGCAAGTCTGCATCAACTTGGCCAATGAACAATTACAAAACTTTTTCAATCAGGTGAGAAAGAAAAACTGGCATCAAACTTCTTTATGATTTTCCAGTGGCAGGAAATAGTCATTATTGTAATGTGTGTTGACTTTTAGATGAAATGGCAGGTACATTAAAAAGAACCAAGTAATTATTGTCATGACAGATTTACTTCAACTACCTTTCGTTGTTATGAAACAAATGTCCAATCTTGTAAATGTTTGGTTATTTACAAAATGCATGGTTTGTACTCAAGGTGCACATCATAGATGATAAGCGCTGTTCTTTGAACTGGGTCTCCATGGCCCTGGAAACCTTGGAAACTCTTAAAAATTCTTAAAAATGTGGAAAATTATTTCAAGGCCTGGGAAAGTTTTGGGAAATCGTGTGAAGTCCCAGAAAAGTCATGGAAATGTTTGCAGAGTGACAATGTACCATTCTTGTAATATAAAAATATATTCTCACTTGCAGTGTAAAAATTTATTATTCTCTTCACCTCATACTGATTGGGCTTTTGCTCTTATAGTTAAAGTTGAAAAATTTATGTCAGGAGGAAGGTCATATTTATTTGGTCCTTGGAAAGTCATGGAAATTGATTTCCCTGGAAGTGCAGGAACCCTGTTCAGAATCAGTGAGACATATCAGTGAAATATGATTTCATGATATGTCATCATGAAATGTCATACCATGGTGGTCGATGGTTGAAGTAGGCATGTAAATGGGGTCCATCAGTTGGAGAATTTTATGCAAAGCAAGGTGGATCCAATTTGTTCACTGACAGGTATATTTTTTTTATCTTTTCATTCAATCTGTGTTTTGCTCCTTCAGCACATATTTACGTTGGAACAAGCAGAGTACCAGCTAGAGGGCGTTGACTGGACTAGAGTACCATTTGTCAATAACCAACCCCTGCTAGTGAGTGATTTGACTTCATGAATATATATAGTGTCTACTACATTGCTTTACAGATGTACCACAGAGTGAATAACCTGTCAGCATGTTTGGAAAAAATTAGCGAAAATTACCAGTATTTTATTGTGTGAGGTGCAATTTGTAACAGATTCATTTAAATATCACCCTCCCACTATGTATGTCTCATGGAAGTGACTCACATGAACTAGTTACAATGTGTTTTTCATGTCAGTCAATCATTTGTGTTATGGCTGCGACTTAATTGGATTACTGTAGTAAGTTTTGATGTATGTCAGGTGATCAATTCATGTATTTTTCTGACTTGCCTGTCTCACAAATTGTGATTTGTATGTACCTCATGAAAGTCATTTATTTGAATGATGTTTCTGCCTCAACTGAATCTAATCTTTTGCAAGTTTTTGTATTTATTTAAAATAAGTCAATCAATTTGTGAGACGTGTCTTATTTTTGGGAGGAGGGTGGCTGGGGGGGGGGGACTTTGTTAGTTACTTTGCTGCACTATGTTTCATCACAGTGAGTAAGTCATGCTAGAGACAAATATTCAATGTATTGTGTGTGTGTGTGTGTTATTGAGTAGATTAAAGGTCTCGTAAAGTTATATATGTCTCATTACTCTGCAGGAACTTTTCATGGCTAGACCGATAAGTGTCCTAGCATTGCTGGATGAGGAGAGTCTCTTTCCAAAGGTAAATTTGAATAATTGAACCCTTGTACCGGTATTCACTCGAATTCAGGCTTGCACAGAAGCTAGAGCCAGAAGCCATTGTTCTGTAAAATCGTGATCTTGTGGACTGTCTAGTCAGAGAAAGACAAAAGATATGAAACTACAAAGAAAGTTAAATATCCGTACCTTCACATTCTTCCCAAGTATTCACATTTTTTTTTTGTTTCCAGGGATCTGATCATTCATATGTTGAGAAGATGAACCACAACTTTAACAAGAATCATCATTACATCAGGGCCAAAGTCTCTACGAGCAACAAATTCAGCATCGACCACTACGCTGGCAGGGTAAGCTTGACAGATGCAGAGATTTCATCAACATGCCACTAACTTTCTTTCCTGCTCTCAAGTTTCCGCCATTGTAGGTCTAAACTATGCAAAATCATTTCATTTGACATTTTCTCTGAAAGTCTATAATGAAGTCAGCCAATATGGGCACTGCACCATGTTTATTTTTTACTCTAAACATTAAGATAATAGAACAGCATTTTTGTGTGTGTGTGTGTGTGTGCAATTCTCCACTGTACAAAACTCAGCAAGTGACAATGTATTTTCATGTGTAATTCTTTTTTTTATAACCCCTAACCTGGCAGACTAGGTGATGAGAGGATCAAGTACATGAATATTCATCAACTGATAGACTTTCAAATTGTGTGGTAGCAGATGTTTTCTTGTATTTGATTTGAAATTGTTTGCCAACTTGTGACCATCGCTGTTTGGCAATTACAAACTAAGGAAATTTTCTACATCTGTCGATAGTTTGTCAGTGTTAAAGGAGGTTACTTGCAGTACACCCAGTCTGTAGCATGCTAGCATGAATTTTAGCATATCTCGAGATGAAAATCCTCTAACCTGTTTTCACGTCTCTGATCCTAACCTTGTGACATAAGTGACATGATTCAAGGTTCTTAAGACAGGAATGTGAAACCTGTGAAATCACCAAGTGAACCTATACAGAAACTTTCACAACCAATTTGACACATTCCCTGCCAGCTGAAGAAGCTACAAGAGTGATGCATGGCTGAGGCTACTAAGCCATTGAAGATCCATTTCCTAGCTCTAATTCCGATGATTCCGTCTTAGGTGATGCATTTCCTCGTGGTTAGTAGTATCAAAAAGGAACTCTTACGTAAGCGTTAACTGCCTTTCACTTCCTTATCCTCCTAGAAATTCTTCTTGAAGCAAATTCATGTCATGGGAAAAGCATTTCCTGAATGAAGCAATATGAAGTGACAATCAGACATTCTGTCAGTATAAGTTTTGTTCTGTCTCAGGAAAGCATCAACTTGTATGTTATCCTGGCAGGATCGATAGACTAACCTTACATCTCGTATCATGACAGGTGGAGTACGATGCTACCGGCTTCTTGGAGAAGAACAGGGATGCCTTACCCCTCGGGGCAACCCAGCTGTTCAAAACTAGCACAGTGGATCTGATCAGCGTCATCTTTACTGGTGAGGATGACAAGTTTAATATTTTCATTATCTTGTGTTTGGTGGGATATTTTGATATTCTCTAAAACTAAGACAGGATTAAAATGGAGGATTTTATTATTTTTACATCTGGCTGAGAGTTGCACCTCATAACCAGCCAGAGACCAAATAGCAAGCTGTTAGCTGGTGGAGACAGGAATGTTCATT
Source organism: Stichopus chloronotus (assembly GCA_021234535.1). Lineage (NCBI taxonomy): Eukaryota > Metazoa > Echinodermata > Holothuroidea > Aspidochirotida > Stichopodidae > Stichopus > Stichopus chloronotus. The sequence continues at coordinate 26,454,382 of CM037836.1, forward strand.
CTGCTAATTTTATTCATCTTTTAAAAGATAACCAGTAACTTTTGCTGCAAGTTATGAATCTGTCTCATATTGCTGCATTTCATTTTTTTTTCGAGGGGGTTGTGCTTTTTTTTTTTATCCATGGCTTGTTTTTACTTCTTTGCTGTACCATTAAAAAATTTTCAAAACCATCCCAAACTACATGTCACGAACAGAGAATATTCAATAACGACCATAAAAGCCATTTTCCCATAAAAGTAACACCTATAACCATCCACAAAGATGTTGAAATAATGACGCATTTTACGAGACATAACGTTCGAGACAGCCTCATCAAAAGTGTGAAGACACAGCGTAATGATGTGAAAGTCACACAGTATAGTTTCGCTCTCCCTCATTTCTGTGCAACTTCTGTAGGCCTATTAAAACATTTAGGCGGTTTTAAATGATTGGTATCTATACATCAAGACTCCTAGCAGATTGAAAGTTGTTGACATGTAGTTTCATATTATCATGGACTTTACTGAGAATATTTTCATTATTGCTTGGTCTATTCTCTTACGTATAACTAAATCATACTTGCTTTTATAAAATCAAACCTAGCAAAATCTGTGACTACAAAAGTAATATTTACATGCAAAATACACTTTGCAGTTCACACTGAAAGGCTCATTGATAATCCATGCAGTTAGTCACTACACTGGTGTATCATGCATTTCGTGGACAAATCGTTATAAGTTAACAGTAATTCCTGCTTTAGTGCGTAACATTCATCATGAGCTGCAGACAGTACCCTTCTCCTGCTGTAGTGCCGTTAACCATGCGTCTGCTCTTCTCCCAATGCTGCAGGAACCATCACCAGGACAGGCACTCTGGCCCTTCAGAATCGAGTCAGTCATAAGAAACGATCAAGGAAGTCAATCAAAAAGGTAAAAAATTGCAGGCGAAATGTGGCCTCGCTGTGAGCAACAACATCACCATGTTAGCTCATGAGTTGCTACTTTGATTTCAAATGTTAAGGCATGTCTACCTAGTGAGAAAATTTGAATTGTTGAAAGTTGAATGGGCCCATCTTGCCTCTCCGCTTCTCCATACCTCCAATCTACCTGTTGCTTTTCATGATGATTACATGAATTAACATAGTGCCTATTGTTATACTCAAGGTATGTGGGTAAAGTTGTTGGTTTTCTCCATAAAGTTGTGCTTCATTTTTCTTTTCAAAGTAACTCCTGGCAAGTTCACACGTGTCTTCATTTTCTGCCGTTCAAAGTTCTTGTAACAAAAAGTACCACAAGAGCATTCGCAGAGTTACATACTTTTCTCACTTAGAGAACATGAAAAAGTTGTTAAGTTTTCCAAAGTGTCATCCACCTTCAATTTCCTAAGTCGTATCTATAATATATATACCCCTTAGCCAGTATATGTTGTTAAACGTATGATGTATCTGTCAAACTCATAGCTGTACATATATGTTGACTGCGATGGGTGGTAAAGCTAAATACCTTTAAATAAGGGTTTCTTTTTTTCAGTAATAAGGAATTAAAAGTAAACAGACCTTTGAAGTTTTCTTTGCAATAAAGATGAATAATTTAATGAAACATACACTCCTGGTCTTTATAAAACTTACACTTATGATCTTTTTCCCCTGTCTGTTTGCTCCTCAGGGTCGCTTAAATCCAAATCAGAACAAGAAGTTGACAGTGGGAGCCCAGTTCAAGGTTATAAGTCAATTATTGTATTTTTGGCCATCAATTTGATGTTTGATTTCATTTCAACCTTTTTCCTCTTCTCTAAGCAGCATTTATGAATCAACACTCTTTGCTCTCCACCCAATTTCCCTGATGGTATGATAATGAGTCGTGTGATTGATGTGATGGTCGTGGCATAACTTTTTGACCCCTTCATCATAACACAAGATTCTTTTCCCCAATTTCTTCGTAAGTTCCGCAAATCATGTTGTTTCATGTGGGCTTTCTCAAATCTGTTTTAACTGGAGTACATAGTCTCAGGTAAAGATTGGGTTGAAAATAGCAAGATTCGTGGTCACCCTGATTTGGGTACATGCTATGATGAAGCACATAAATCTGTGATGAATGAACTTCAGTTGAGTAGTTCCATTCATTGGCACAATACAGTCCCTTAAAAAGTTAAATGAAACAGTGCATTTTTGGTCAGAAAAATGACATATTAATAAATGGATATGGTTTGCTGGACAATTATACCCCAGACAAATACACCCCTCAGACAAATACCCCTTGGTGTTTTACTACCCCAGGGGGCTATTTTCCAGGGTTATCTGTCATGGGGGTATTTTCCAGTGGCTATTTGTCCGGTCACGATTGATACAGGGCTTTCATTTGGGCTGGCCTGATCAAGGACAGTATTATGACACCTCTTTTGGAATGTTAGTGCGACTGATAGTAAACTTACCTGCCTATGAAAATAGTTGTAGGTGCTTAAAGCTGCGACTCTTTCAGTTTACTATTTTAGTCACATCTCCACATGATTTTATGTTCGATGCTTATGCATAACTCCCCAAAATAAAGCCATAAAGTTATTTTTTCACTTTCTGGTCACTTCACTCAGTTCTTGTCGTCCTTTCCATATTCTAAGGGCACGTTAGTGCTGCAGGTTACACACCCAATACATATTATGAGAACTGTCCCATGCAGTCCTTATGTGTTGAATGCATGATCAGCTAAACTGCAGTGGATGCAGGAGATCACTGAAATTTATCTAAGTGTTAATAAATATCTAATAACATTCAAACAGTTTGAGGTTTGGAATTAACAGTAATGGACGTGGAAACAAGAACTAGATTCTCCCGGATCATTCTCACACTTAAACTCATTTGACCTCTCTTGTTCCTTCCAGAATTCCTTGCAAGTTTTGATGGAGCTCCTTAACCAAGCCAATCCTCATTTTGTCCGTTGTGTGAAGCCAAATATGGTGAAGGCACCTGCTTCTTTTGATGAGAAGTTTGTTACAGCCCAGGTATGGTCCAGTTAATTAAAAGTACCACAGATGATGCTCAAGGATCTCATTTTGTTGTCCATCAAACTATGAACACAATTTACAGTTTGATTATGCAAACGTTATCCAGTTTTATCCATCTTCATCTCACATACTGCAATTCAAAGCAATAATTTGTTCCTTTTTGATCTTGTGAAAACTGCAGAGCAGCTTTGAACTATGTTTGAAACAACTCTTAGATGTTCAAAATCTTTGTTCATTCAGAAGTATCGTATAGATCCCTCTGTCATGTGAGATTGTGGACAAATGAATTATTTCAACTGTATCAGAACCTGTTTATCTACTTTGGATCATCTGGCTGTTCGCTGTTCATCTATTTTTATCTCTTCTTCAGCTGAGGTACACGGGTATGTTAGAAACAACAAGGATCAGAAAGATGGGCTATGCCTTTAGACCAAGTTTTGCAGACTTTGTCCAAAGGTACATATTTTTTAAGTTGACATTCAAAGTGTGTTGCTGTATCTGATCCTAATCTTGTCTCATCCAATTTCCATGGTGATACTTGCTTTATTTCTTTCATCTGTCACACTGTAGATCAGATCCTGTCAGGAATATCAGACAGTGCTATTAACAAATTTGATCCAAAATTGTTGAGTTGGTAGTCAGATCCCCCCCACCCAACTCGGTCTAGCATTAATCTACAATATAGACTAATAGTTGGTATTAGAAACAGCTTCCATTTGGTTCCTCTTTCCCTTCAAAGATTTAACTGTTGATAAACACAAAATTGTTTATCTTCCTCATCCTCAATTTCAACTACTATTTGTTTTCCCCTCCCTACAAACTGTTTTGTATCACATTCCTAGTTCACATAGATACATACTCTTTGTAACGCTTTTTTCTCGGAAGGACCACAACTTAGCCATTTACAAATTTATTGAGCTGTTTTCATAATAAATGAAAATGATTTTGTTTTCCTTTCACATCTCTAATACATTTTTAAAATCATCTGTGTCAAAGATCTCGTATTACAACTGACTGCAGTATCATATCATGTTTGATGTGCAATAACTACCATGCATGCTTTCACCCCAAGGTATGGAGTCTTGACTTGTAATCCCAAACTCTCTCCAAACCAGTACGGCTGTAAAGTAGTATTAGAGAGGATCGGATTAACAGAATGGATGATTGGGTAAGTGTCTCTTTTCAATTAAGACACACTCGTTGACTAACTTCCAGGGTATTATTTGCTGGATGTTGTCCCTCTCATCAGTAATATCATATTGTTCTGGTAAGATAACTTAATACAGCATCGAACAACAGATAAGTTTGTAAAATGTGACGGAAAGAAACCCAAAGCTGGAAGAGTAACATCGGGACATCTTGAAACCAAACGGCTCTCTGCATGGCATAGAATTTTGGTTTCAAGTGTGAACGTGATCCGTCAATGTTTGAAAATGATGAATGAGAGTATACATAGTGCAGAAACTTCTCTGAGAACATTATATATATATTTTTTTTTGTTAAACAAGACATTTGTTTGGTTCTCAGTAAAACCAAAGTTTTCCTGAAGTACTATCATCAAGATAAACTTGAAGATGCAATGAAGGCGCTGGGGAGAAAAGTCATCCAAGGACAGAAAGGTAAATCAAATTTTATATGAATTGTTGCCTGAAACTTTTGATGAAGAAGCACCAAACTGGAGGGGCAGATAAATTTTTGAATTTTAAACTTTTTAGTAATTTTGTAAAGTTAAGGAAAGATGACATTCATGCTAAGTATTACAACAGCTAAATTTCAGAGAAGTATGCAGGCATTATTTGTGCATTTCATACCAAAATTTAGCTATTGCAATTTTGTTTCCTTTCGATGAAGCAGAAGTGTTGCTTTCAATTTTTTTTTTCAATTTGTAAGAACATTGATTGAGCTAATCAAATGGTGTATTTACCTTTCATTTCTCATCAATTTCTTTGGTTTTTATGTTTTCATAGTTAAATGTGATAAGTGTCATTTCAAGTTATTAGATGATTTTAATGAATGCTGCAAAATACCAGTTTTTTATGCTTTCAGGAAACAATACTCGTAAATATTTTTGTCTAATGGTGCTTACTTGTTAGTTTTATGTAATATTTGAGCAGGTGATCATATCTGAAGCCTCAAAATTTTACCGCCAGTCATAGAGGAAGTAGTTAAGTAAAATTCAGTATTAATTAAAGGATGATATACTCAAATCTGTTAGACCTCTGGTTGTATATAGCAAAACTACCTGCTGTTAATTGAATTACAAGAAAGATTCAAACTTCGAATTTCTTTCACAGTTATCCGTGGCTTTCTGGCTCGAAGGGCTTTTGCCAAAATGTTTGCAAGGTATAAGAAAGAGCAAGAGCAGTGCCATGCCTTCCTGCTACAGTTAGGCAGACTGAGTCTTCAGCAACAGCAAAAATTGTTGAATATTTACCAAATGGACAAACATCTTCCCGAAAGTAAGTCTTGCAGTGTGATCAATTTTCTAAGTAGAAAATATTTTGCAGATAGTAGATGCACGTAGAGTTTGTTGAGTTTGTGAAGCTGCTAAATGAATCTAGATGCTTTTCCATTCCTTTTTTGCTAATGGAAATGTTTATTGCAGTGTTTAAATTATCTACATTTGGTAACTGTTGGATGTGAATCTGGTGCTGCATTTCGTGTTGAGCTATCAGCGTGATGAAAAAAAACAAAACAACAACATCAAGTGGATAAAGTCTCCCCAGAAATAAATCGTACATTGTGATTAAATATTTAATGTTTATAAGATAGATAATTTCCTATTTGAGTTTCAACAATTTCATTCTTGACAATGGAACTGGAATGTGCTTGAATTGAATATCGACCCTCCCTGCAAGAATGTCTGGTAGTGTGATTATAAATCCAGTTGTTGAATATTCAGCTGAACTAAAACTAAACAATAAAGTAGTTGTCAATTATCAAGTTATTGAATATTCTTTAGAAAAACACACCCCATGGATGGAGATCTCTTAAACAATTATTAATATATAAACTCTGTGCTGGACCAGGAATATTCTGGTATGGTGAGAAAATGTTAAAGGTAGACATCTTCAGGAAGCAGAAAACTTGTAGCCAAACTGTAGACTGTATCAATTTGTTAAGTCCTATAAATTGAAAAATATCTCGATAACTTACTTCATCTTGTGATAATGAGAAAAGCTGCTGTTTTTCAACTGCTTTTCATCATATTGCAAAGGATGTGTACAAAGGTGTATGGTTCACCACAAAACTTCCCATTCTGCTTCCTCTTCAGAATTTTTGAAATGTTTGGAATCAGCAAATGGAGAGGTTGTTTACTTTGATTCCAATAATCCTCCTCTCACCCCTCCACCAACACCTCCACCAGTGGAAGAGAGACCCCCGCCTATATCGCCAACAGCTGCACCACGCTCTGCTCCGTTACTGTTGGCTCCGGAGCCACGAACAGAAGATCCTTCCGCAGAATATCTCGAAGTGAACGGAACTCCATCTGCTGAGGTAGAAACTAACCAAGTGAGATATTGCACGTTTTGCTGTATAATTACATAAACTTTATCAGTGGCATAACAAGAGTTGTTTGCAGAGGGGCTGAAGAGACTTGTGGTACATCCCATGGGTGTAGCTAGAATTTGTTTCCAGGGGAGCCCTGTGAATGAGGGGACCTTCAACGAGTGTGATATGGAAATACAGTGTGCCTCTACTGCAGTGGCACACCCAGAATCTTGGACAATGGGTGAACTGAGAATTGTGGGAAGACTGTCATAGCGGAGCGTCACCATTGGTTGGTGCAGAGTGTACCAGACAATTTTTCACATAAAGTACTCCCTAGATTGCCAGAAATTGCCTTTCCCATGCTCAGCAAGCTTCAAGAAATGGCACTGTCAGTTATTTATTTTTTTTTTCTCATGGACACCCTTCTCCTTATATCCTTGGAAATTTGTTGCTTTCAATGTCTGATACAATTTGTACATTTCCTGATTAAGACTGAAATGCTTGCTTGAATTCTGAAGGCTGAATATGGGCAACACCTTTATCATTCCTTGGATGCAGAGAGTATTAAAAGTACTCAAGCTTGCATTTTCCTTTACCTTCTCTTTCAATTTTTTTTTCCGATTTTTTTGTTCATATTTTGTGTCTCCATTATTGTGCCCCCCGTGTAGCGAGGGGTGACTACTCCTCTGTCCCCCTTTGTTTCAATATCCTGTGATCATAAAATTTATTCTTATATTTATTCTTATACTAAAATTGATTTCTTGGATGGTATTGTCACCCAGTCAAGAACAAAAGTCATTTTGAAACAGTTGTGTGTATTGAGTCATCATGTTCCTAACAGAGCAAATTTTAATTGAATTTATTATTTTGTAGGAGAAAGAGGACGAAAAGGAGGAGGAATCTGATTCAGAGGAAGATGAAGATGGTGAACAAGAGGTTGAGATTCAGGAAGATGTGTTTGTTAAGAAAAAGACTCTCAGAAAAACATTCGGTGGTGGAATGAAAGGTGCAGCTTCCAAGAGATGGTTCCAAGAGACGCAATATAATGGCCTGAAGGAATCCCTGCCCTTCCTGAGCTGGTTTCATGGCATAATAACCAGGAGGTTAGTCTTTTAACAGGAGAGTGTGAAGAATTAGATGAATCAGTGATGGATGGATGAGTGAATGAATTAATGGATGAATGAAATGGTGAATAGACGAATGAATGGAAGAATGAATGGATGAATAAATGAATGGAAGGATTAATGAGTGAATAGATGGGTGGGTGTATAGATGAATGAGTTAGTGATTGGATGAACTGACTCAGTGGACACTGAATGAGCATATGGATAGGTAGAAGAATGAATGAACGGATGGTTAGATAAATGACCAGCTTAACAATGATTCAGCCAATATAATAACAACTGAGTATAAGAAAACAATCATAAAATGAACCAATAATCTGAGGAATTAGCCGGCTGGGCAATACTTCAGACTTTTTTATGTAAGCAAAACCTTGAGAGAAATTTTAAGGGTCATTGGCGAAGGTTATCTGCTGTATGTAAATTTTTGGAACTTTCTGTCTTTTTAATCAACCTCTGCAAAGATGGTTGAATTGCTACAAAGATATTCTTTTTTCTAAAGCACAATCTTACCTAACACTAGTCAGTCAAAAATGACATTTGTTGAAGTGGACTATGAAGTCTGTCATCATTTTTACAAAGTAACAAAAAAGGAAAACATCCCAGAACAAGCAGCTAAAAGGGGAATATTAATCAATATATAAGGCCAGTTTTCTTCCCCCTCCCCTCCAGCATCTTATCCCCTCCCTACCATAATCACAAACAGGTAGCAATAAACATGGTCAGGTATGTAAACTTTGATTTTGAATTTTCTTTTTTTTTTCTCTCAGACAATCAGAGAAGCTGCTAGCTGACAAAGGTCCTGGTGCTTTTCTCATCAGAGTCAGTGAATCTAGATTTGGATACAGTGTGTCCTTAAAGTAAGACCGCCAACCTACTATTCCCAAATTTCAGTAGAGTGTTTCTTTACAGGAAAACCATTGTACAGCCTTCCAAATAGTCCTGATTAGTCAAGTATAGTTTTTCAAATAAGAAGACACCATTGTGTAGTACAATAAATTCATTTCCAAGAAAATATGAAGTTTTTATGAAATACTTTTTATTCCTCTGCAAGTCGCCATGTTGTTGGGAAATTACGTGATTGTGACGTCACACATGCACCTGCCCATATCACGTAGTATTGCTGGTGCATGTGATATGTCATACATTTCCAAAATGTCGATATGTTGTACAGCAACAGCGGAAAGTTTGATGTTATATCTAGAGAGAAGGAATTAGGAAAATTTCACCATTACTGTAGCTATTGTTTGTAAATATATATGTACATTAAATGTAGGTTGAGATTGCAACACCCACTAGGTTTCCTCTTTAATTTTCATTTCTTGTATTCAACATTTTCTTAACAATACAGTACATGGCAGACACAGAACAAGAACACCATCTTGTTCTGTTTATCTTGATCGTTATCATTTTATTGTCTTCTTGTGTTGTTGTCTTGATGTTTTTCATGACTTTTGTCTTGATTTTTTTTTTCACAAGGGCAAGTGACAGATGCAAGCACTTTGCAGTCGATCAACTCAGAAACAAACGCTACGTTGTCGTAGGAGAAGAAAGAGCCTTCCGGAGTTTGATGGAACTTGTGAAATATTACAGAGCTGTGAGAAACATTTTTCTTCTTTCACAATAATTATTTGACAAATTTTTATTTTGTCCTTAACATTTTATCTTGATACCTTTTGCCACCTGTACAGTGGATACAGTGATCTTTAGTTATTCTTAATTTGAGATGTTCTCATCCATATTTGTTGTTTTCCCTTTTCCTTTTCTTTCCTCTTGTTAGAATCCTATCTCTCCATATGGGGATAAATTAATGGAACCTGTCGGACAGGTAAGTCGTACAATCTTTTTTTATTCAAGCTAGGCTTTGGTAAAATTGACATGCAACTTTAACAAATGTAAATCAAAAAGAAAAGTCAATGAAAGTTCTCTCTAGAGCACATTTGAAACTTCAAATAATAGTTCAGACCACCCAAAAATTCCAGTCACAAATGAAAAATATAAGAAAAAATGATCAAAAAGTTTGAGACAGCCTCATGAATAATTCACAACCATGTCATGATAAAATAAAAGGGACATTATGTTATATTTGCCATTGTTTTTTTTTTTTTTTTGGCAACTTCTCTGCCCCAGGCTTGGTCAGCCCGTTCAAAAATTTTGTCGGTTCCCAAAGATCTGTATCTTTACATGAAGACTTGAAGGCGATTGAGAGTTGCTGTTTGTAATTATTATGGGTTTAACAAGGATGCTTTGAATACTGTCTGGACTATTCTTTTAAACCTGTAATGAGGTTTGAACAAATAATGGAGCTGGCTTGTTTTCTAATATTGCAAATTCAATGATACCCTAAGCCGGTCCATACAAGCCAAATGCAGATCTTGATAGGTTACTCAAAAGTTAGAACAACTGTTGTATTACCCTGTATGTCTTAGTTGCATCATAGTCTTTTCTGTGTGTAAATATTTACACTGTGGCAGGTGTGAGCAAATATTTTGACACTTCTGAAAGGCAGGACGTGAGAACAAGAAATCTTTCGTATTGTGTTGAAGTTTTGTTTGTTGACTAAGGAAGCAATGAAGTCTGTTCCTAAGTTGTTGTTTGCGAACACTTTGAGTCAACATGACATACATTGGTACTAACATATTACCTTTATAATCTTAAAACTGAACTTTTTGTAAATTAAGTTTCTCATGATTGTCTTGGTTAAGAGTTTATCCCCACGTTCAGATGCAGTCGGTTAAAATATGATTATTCTTTGTCTGATAGAGTTAAATTTGCAGATGGTTTGAAAATTCCTCTGGTACACCTGTAACATCGTCATGTCATCACTAAAGCTAAAGCAGATGTTGTTAACCAGTTTACTGCGGAATTAAAATATTGTAACGTACATTCCACTGCAGAATTAATTTTCACAAAAAAATTGTCTTTCTTGGTAAATTTCAGTTTCTCACTACGAAAATACACTGTAAATATTTAACACAGAAAGGTGTCATCACATCATTTTTCTCCTCTTTTGAAGCAAATACATGCCACTCAAAAAACTGCTTCTCTTCCTAATTTTCTGAGTTACTATTTTACTCAAAATTATGGTAAAATAAACCCCGAAAAGCTGCTTAAGTCGAAAATCCCAATTTTCGTATGTAGAGGGGGTCATTGCAACATTGAAATCAGTAAGAAAATACACCATTTGATCCTTTGCAACTGCTTAATGAATGGATGTAGAATCATAGCATTTGTTTGTCATATTCTTTAATACATGGATATAGGGTAATAATATTGTTAACAACAGTTAGGCCTTATCCAAATGAAATCTGAGTTATCTCTGATGACTTAAACATCTTCTAGTGATAATAAAAAAGGTCTTCATACCAACTAGACACCCAATAGGAGTGACTCTTTTCACTCAGGAGTGGCTCTTTTCACTCATCCCCTTACAACATTTCTGCTAAAATTTCTTTCTAATTTCCTGACATATTTTTTGCCACCAGGATGGTGATGAATGTGACTATGATGACCTGCTCGAAGGTCTGCCATCTCCGAGCGAATCGCCGAGGAAGTCACTGGCAGTCGACGACGCTGGTGCTCCATCTCAACCTGCAAGTAATGACCAGGTAAGTCTTCTAAATCTAAAATGTCCAGTTTTAACAAAATTTTGGACAATTCGGTTGTATTTTCATCAACAAATGTGAAATTAGTCTAGATTAATTTAAGAAGCAACTTGAGCTTTTTTTAGTAGTTAATATGTAGGGTTTATGTGTATATTTATGTGAATAGGACCAGGTGCTGAAAGTTACATTTGGTAGTTTCCACAGACAGAACCTAAGAGATGCATGAAAGATGGGGAAAGGTGTGGACTTGTGCCAACTATCTATTAACTTACATTAGCAATGAGATACATCAACAGAGGCAACAAGTTACGAAATGAATAAACTTAGGAGATGGTCAATTTACAAAGCCACAACAAAGCTATTTCAGTGACGTAAACAGAAACAGCTGTTATGAAATAAGCATGTCAATGCAACTTAACCACTTAAAGGAATCCTTATTATGATGTCATATAAGAATACCGTGGAAATAACTTGGAAATTATTTACTCTTATGCCAGCTTAGACTTTTGGTAGGTACATGCTAAGAAGTTATATGTGAGTCCCATACCAAGTCAGTGAGTGGATGCATTCATATCATACACATAAATTTACCCCTTGCTTACTCTTGCATTAAGTTTGACCTACCTCAAAGTGCAATCAAAATCTATTCTGGCACTGCACCCCGTAGCATAGGCTCACCCTCGTAGGGCTGAGTGATGGGGGCGTGCATGAGTAAGCAAGGGGTAAGTGCGGTCACTCCTGAATACCCACACCAGTGAGTAGTGGGAAATATAGTTCGTTGAGCTTAACACTTTGGAAAAGAAAATATTGTTTGCTTTGATATTTTAGTCAAGATGAAATACGATACAGTACATGTTGACTTCATGTAATGCAGATCCAATAGATGAGTTAACCTCATGATTTTAACGTTGACATACACATTGTATTACAAACTGAAGATGTTCAACATCGGAATGTTATGCCCTGTGTTAAATTTGATATTTTGAAACTACCAGTCATGGTTCTGACGTTTTTCTCTCTTTTTTTTTTTTTGCTTTTTTGCTTTAATGTAAATTGTCTGATGTATTTAATAATATATTGCATCAGTTGATTGAAATGCTATTTGTTATAAAGTCCATCAGTGCTTGCCACATTGCCACATTTAACCAAAAGAAAAAATGATTGCCACATTTAGCCAAAAGACAAAAAGAAACTAACCCTGCTGCTTGCGATAAATATAAATATATCCATGCCTTAACAAATGCCCCCCCCCTCCCACCCACCATACATTGCAAATAGCTTTCATCTTTGCAAAGTTGCATCATTCACACTAAAGGTAATGTCTACTTTGTTAGTACATTGTCAATTCCAAATTCCACTCTGCTGCAATATCTGAAAAAAATGCTTGTAAAGTATTTTGGACAGCCCCTTTCAAGTTTTCTGTGAGGTGTGTGGTCACCAAGCAAACATTCACTGTTTACTTTGCTTAGAAAATGAAAGAAACTTGTACACATAGGAATGTCGAAAGTCTGTGGAGTCCACCACCTCCGAAAAAAGCTTTGTGTGGTTCTTGGAAAAGGGAGAATGTGTGAAGCCTCTAAATTAGCATTCTGTTGTAAAAACAAAATGGAAGGTGGATGTCATTGAGAACCCTTCTGCTGCTAAAAATTGTTTGCTGTAGATGATTTTCATTTACAGTTTTTGTTTGTTGCTTTTATACAAAATTTTGGTTTGGTGTCTGAGGTGATTTGTATTTAAATGTAAAGAGATTCAAGACAACATCACAATCCGTAATGGTAACAAATTCTTCAAGTAGCTGTGGTTGATTCCAAGTGATGTGTGGATAGATTTCAAGTCTTAGCATTTCCCCAGGTCCCCCAGTTCTCACACCTTGTTTGTCATGATCCATTTCTGACTATCCGCTGTCCCCTGGCGACCGACGACCCTGCTATCATGTCCTACATAGAAACTGAATAGACTAATAATGCAAGAGATATACACAATACGAGGAGGTGAGATGGGAGGTGGTTTGACAGACAGGTTTGCTGTCTTGTGGCATGTGAATAGGAGTCACTCCTTAAGTTATGAAGCATCACCATCATACATTCTCAAACACACATGTTTAGGTAATTCTCATCCCTGGAGAATAATCGAGTATATGATGACTGGACTAGTTTGGAAATTATTTGTTACCCATACGACCGACAGACCTGGTTGTGACCGGACAGAAAACATCTTGCAACTGACATTAGGGTCATGACCCTTCATTGGAGAGATGCTGCTCCAGTCATTCTTGCAGAGTTGGCGTTTCATGTCTCATTCATAGAAACATGCCATCAGCTTGTTTTTTTTCCTCAGACTATTTGCTAAAACATTCATGATGTATATTTGCTTTGCTTTTTTTTTTTTTTCTTATGTCAGATATTACTTATCTACCTACCTGTGTTTCTTTGTCAGACAAATGTGTGGACCTCAACATTGAGTTGTATTCACTATTTTGAGATAGTGTAAATATGCAAAAATGTAACCTTAGCCAATGCTTGCAATACATGCTCCTGCAGCCTAAGTTTCGTTCATCCTAAGTTACTACACCAGAACCAAAAACACTGGACTTTTTTAATCATCTTGTTTGCAAATTTTGTTGTAGTTACTCTTATTCTTTTTAATTTTGTAGACAAGACTCTTTAAGATGAAGGCTAGCTGCTTTTACTTGACAAGCAAAGCAACAATATCCTGTCCTAGCTTCCTCAAAAAAGAAAATGAAAATGTAACAATCTTTGCACTGAAACAGAAAAAAGTGTCCGATTGAATTTATATCAAAGTGAAAAGTTTGTTACTGTGGGTAGTGGCAGGGGACTTTGTTGAGCCATCTCACACAGGGATCACATTCTTATGTTGGCCTTTGAAATTAGGTTACCTTCAAGAAAACGTTTTTCTATTGATTTCACATTGTAGATTCTGTACATAACACATGAACATGTCACCTAGGCCTACTGTGCATATCCCTCATCCATTACTGGTAGGACTGAATGGCCAGAATACATAAGTTTATTTAGACTAGCCTGTGGTGATAACCCTACCCCTAAAATTCACTGAAAATATGATATTCCAGCTAGAGTACATTTTCCATCGGCTCCTTAAGTCAAAGTGGAAATCCCAAAGTACCCTAAGCCACCTTCATTATTGTTTGCTACTTTTACATTTTTGCTCTTTACACTTGTTGGCTTGGACTTACATATAAGACTTGCAGCATTTAAAGGCAGATAGGGAGTTGTAAAATACATCTTACATAACTTTTTGCTCTTTTTTTCTCTAAATTGAGTAGAAGCATCTATTTAACAGATTTGTGGTAAAAAATGATCTGCAATAAGAAATTTTGTTGGAGAGCACCCCAGTAGAGAAAAAAAAAAGGTTAATTTTTACTTATGTTGGGGCCTGCAAGATAATATTCATGAGTATGTGTGTTATGCCTATCCTTAACTTTGCAGCACGAATGCTGTTGGTTGAAGGCCGTCAATGTTTACCTGCAGATCCCAGTCAAACATTGATAACCTTTGACCAAACAACATTCCATGTTCAAGCTAGGGGGAAGCATGAAAGACATAGTCATGAATATTATCTGGCAGGCCACAACATAAGAAAATTCAAATGTCAATTGCTTTTTCTCTCGACTGATGCACTCTCTAACAAAATTTGTCATTTGCAGATCATTTTTGATTCCTTGCCATAGGCAGGGGAATCTATGCAGTCCTGATGTCGTGTGTGTGTATGTGTGCATGTATGTGTGTGTGTGTGACGGTTGCTCGTAAACACTCTATCTCAAGAAGGGTAACTCTGAGTAATTTCATTTTTGCCATGTAGGTTGCCCATATTGAGTAGATGATCCCTATTGTTTTTGGTGTCCAAATCTTGCATATTAATGAGGTTATGGGGTAAAACATAAAAAATGTTAAAACTGCCATAGTTCCTTATCTGTGGGTCAGATTTGTTTTAAACCTGATAAGGTTGTCTGTTATTAACAGGTTCATGACCCTGTGAAATGTAATGCTTATCAATAGAGAGGAAGGGATAATTTTTCACTATAAAACAATAATAATAGCCTAAACACCATTATTGTGGTTATTATAAACTACCATACAAATTAGTTGAAAAGCATATGGGCTACATTTTCTCATATTAAGTAGATGATCTCTTTTGTTTGTAGTGGAGGTCAAAGGTCATTTGAAGTCACCAAAGGCTTTTTGCTCCAGATTTAAGGCTACAGTGCTGCATTTGTAACTTAGTGAGTAACTTCTAGTGTGAGTGGCCTCCGATAAGTTGTCCAGAGAGATAGTCTTGGTATGGGGGGTCATGGGGTCAGATAGACAAGGTGGCATTAATTCATGCATTGGAATGTTAATGGGTTTATAAAAAAATGAAGAAAATAAAAAAACCGTCTGTTCTGTCATTTATTTGGATAATATCAATATCCAGAGGAACAGCTGGTAGCAGAACAAGGTTTCTAAACAATCAAATTGGAGTGCTTTCAATCATATTTCACAATGTCGGAAAGGATGGAGGAAGCAAAAATATTGAGGAGAAATCATAACTTAGGGTCAACTTACGAGGACTTTGAGTGTGTTAAAAGCTACTTGTAACAAGGAAGAAATTATCGCAGAGTCGATTAAGGAAAATTTGCAAAAGGCAGAGCGCCAATTTGAGGCAATGGAAGAGGTTCATGTTGATCTGGCTGGGCTGCTGTCTGATGAAGCATTTGAGCTAGCAGAAAGCTGGATGTTGGAATGCCAAAAGCATTATACTGAGGAGAGGGAGGAAGCATTGGAAAAGTCAAAGGAGGAAATTGAGTTTCAAAGTAGCGTTGGAATTACCTAAGGCAGAAATTCCACCATACGATGGAGACCCAAGAAGATTCTGGTCATTTATGAAGAATTTTGAGGTAAATCTGGCAGACAAGCTGAGTTCAGATGAGGTAAGGTTGAGTTATTTGATTCAACTAACAACAGGCAAGACTAGAAGCAGCATTGATTACTGTGTGTTTCTTGGAGCTCAGAGATAATGTTGACTGATGTCATACTCATACTGTACTTGGTGTGTCGGTTGTATGGCCTGGGTAGGTGATCCCTATTGCTTTTGGTGGACGTCAAATGTCGCGGTCATTTTAGGTCACCAAAATAAAGGTCATTTTGGGTTAAAGGCTTGTGGTGTATCAAGAAAAATAACTGCAGTTGATCTTATACTTGTCATGTGAATAGTTTATGTTTGTTGTAATATAGCCATGTAGCAAGGAATCATAAAGCCTTTTGGCTTTCTGGTTTATCTACTCGATTTGGAGAAAAAAAGAGCAAAAAGCTATTTAAGATGTATTTTACAACTCCCTGTCCTCCTTTAATACAGAAAATTAGTGGAGGAAATGGGAGGTGCTTATGAAACTAGCTGCGTGTTAGAATTAAGAATCCAACTAAGCACTTTTGGGGTTGTCTTCGTGATTTTTGCTGATCATTATCTGCTCACTTTATGAGGTGACTGTAAAAATCCCCGTGTCATATCCAAAAGAACTCTCACTTCACGGCAGGACATGTGCCTTACCTGCATGATCATCGTTGAATACGCCCTTGAGATGAAGAGAAAGGAAAAGGAAGGCATAAGACTTTCCAAGGTCATAGTTTCAACTGTACACAAATAATGTATTTAAAATATCTTAAGTCGTTGTAGTGATATATCAATGGGGTTGTCATTCTAACCAAATTCCGGTAAATTCTTCATTTGAAGGAGGTAGATATATACGTAAACAAAAGACGGAGAGTCTTTTTGTGCTGCAAATCAGTAGAAAAACATTTTCACCCAGCTGAATGACACACAAGTAGTTCAAATGTTTACATTTTACAAACTTACAGGGAACTTTATAAAAGACTGCTTTATTCCTGCCACATTACTTTTGTGATTGGGCAAGATAAAACAAATATTGAAAGTTGATTGATGGCAAGTGACAGATTTTACAACCATGTAACTACATATGCTGAACCGTTATTCATTAGAGGGATTTTGTCAATGTTGTACATTGCTTTGATGCAATTCACAAAATAACATCAAATTGAAAGAAATTTTCTGTTTGAACCCATTTTATGGAAGAAACTATAAGGTGGAAGACTTCTGATAAAATGTAATCAACATGCCATGGTCATAAGAAGAAACTTCAGTAGGTCTGCTAAGCATATGTTCTGTAAACTCCTTTGAACAGCATTACGGGTCAAGTAGCTACAGCTTCATGTGTGCTGCTCATGCCCTCTGTCAGAACTCTTCTGGAATCTCGCTGAGGCACCTAATTCATAATGTGACATCATGCATTGTAACAAGTCTTGATACTTTCAAGTATCCCCTCGCCTTCCCCGTCTCTGACCATAACCTGAACCTCGTCAGGTATATCAGGTACGATGTGCTTGTCTGGAGACATGATGAATGGAAAACCTAACAAACTATGAATTTGGTGCACCAAGGGCAGACATTCATACATATGCTGCCAGCATACTAACAGTGAGGAAGTTCAAATAAAAGTTTGAATTCAAACAACTCCACCGGCACTAAAGGCCCTTTGAACCTCGCTCCATTGATTGAATTGCTGATAGCCATACTGGGCTTCATTGGCTGCTGGCATATTTACCTATGTTTTGATACATAGCTCTGATGTAACACCTTACCCTGCACCCTCACATGACTGGCAGTCATAATGTTACACTTCTCCTGAACTATCATTTCAAATTTGCAGTTGGGAGTGCCAAGTCTTTAAAGTTTGTGAAATGATGGAAGGAAGTCACCTTTGCACCTCAGTAATGGCATGAAAGGGTCATAATATGCAAGCAGAAGTTTACGAGGTTGCTTGAGCAATGTCAATTTTGATAATTAAATCAATCACAGTAGAGATAATATTTACTCACTCTTGGAATTTAGCCTGCACTGTTTGAAGTGTCCAAGCAAAACTGCAAATTAGGCAGTTTCTTAATTCATTTCCAACCACATTCAGTCATACTTATTTATTAGTCTCAAACCAGCTGTGATAGCATTTGTCACAAACTGGAGACAATGATCCTTTTAAACCATTTTGAGAGAAAGATATTTTTTCTAATAAAGTTCAGTTCCCATAAACTTGTTTTCAACATTCTGTTTTGAAGTCCCTTGGAAAGTACTTTAGCCTTTTTTTTAAGGCTCTTTTGTTTGCTTACATTTAGCCTGATATCATGTGAAATTTTATGAACCATAACAAAGGCACCCCACCACATACACCTTTACATAGCTTAATTGGCACAAATGTTTCAAGTGGGGGACAGACTGACACCTGTGCTAAAGTGAATCATTCTTTGTGAATGCATCCAGGTGGCAAGTTTGTACCATTGCTTAGAAACATTCAAAGGTTTGAGCAAGATATTTTTATTGCATTAATTTTTCATGATAACAGTGCCCACAAAAGTTTGGCTTTAGAAAAGATGAAATCATTCTAATAAAAATTGCCTTGGTTGCAAATTAGAAATTTTATATTCTGTTAATCCAACTGAGTTTTGAAAGTTAAGATTACCATGTCATTTGAACTAAGATATCTGCCCCTGCATTTTTTACATGGTCTTACCCAAGTTTACAGTATTTGGTTTCCATGGTAGTACTATTTCTTCGTCACCATAAAACTCTGCCTATTTTTAGACAGAATGTGGATGCATATGACAAAAAAGAAAGAGGAAAAAATCAAGAAAGTTTTAAAGGGAAGGGGCCTGAACCTGTAGAAAGCATGCTGTTAACAGTTAACAAAAAAACTCACCATACTACCATCTAAACGGTTCCCTAACCATGCTATGAAATGGCTCCCTATAAAAATGCACACCCTAAATACTGCATATATCGGCCTTTGGGTTGGTTTTTGAGCTGCAGACAATAAAATGAGGACAGTTGGTCAGAATAGTCAGGAAATATGCAGTACATGCATGGTTTCACAATTTCTGTGGGAATATTTAAATGAAGGGGCATTTTTGGGCATGACTGCTGATCTAGGGAATAGCAGAGTTCGGGTAATGTTGACTATCACTTTGATTCAAAATTCAAATCATACCCCCTCCCCCTTCCCATTCCAACATGCAGCAGCAATAACTGGAAGTGCAAGCTTGGTGACTGAATACAAGTACACTTCCTTTGCTTTTCTGCAAGCCTTTTTTTTTTTTGTTTTTTGCCTTGATTTTCAAGTTGCCCATCTTTTTCTTTCCTTTCCTTTCCTTCATGCTTCCTTATTTTTGCTTTATTTTGCTTCTTTGCTCATCGTCATGTTTCTCATTCTGCCGTTGCTGTCGCTATAGTCACGCTTTCCACCGCCTCCTCCTGCTCTCTTGGATGAAAGCAATTACTTGGATCCTGATGCCACTCTCTCTTGGGAACCTTCGCAGCCTCCTCCTCTACCTCCAAAGATGAAGTATCACAGTAGACAGAGGACTAACAGAGCTTTGAAGAGACCGTAGCTGTAGTTGCTGAGGTATGCCCTGATCAAAAGGTGTATTACTGAGCCATTATATCACCATCGTGTTCACATTGTAACATTCCAAATGCTTTCAGGTCACTGAGCTGGGCTCACTCTACTAAACTTGAGCAGTGATAACATTCTGTTGCACTAATTACCCTCTTAAGGGCCACTCACCTGTGGTAATACTAACATACTAATGAAAGCACTATTGAATGCTAATGTGACCTCATTTCCAGTAATGTTGTCATCACCACATTAATGGTGGCAATTGTAAAGGTACTTACATTTTTACTTTCTTTTAGCACCAGTCTGTGACGACATTGTCCAGGTTGTAAACAAAGGCCTCATTGGTACACCACAATTATGTTACTTTCTGCATCAGTTTGGGCTCAGTCTGATACTGTAGCAGTGCTCTTCGCAGATTTTCAAGAGAAAAGGGTGGCCATGGAGGAAACAGTCACAGGGGATGCATTTGAAAGCCCAATCCCTTCCCCTGAAATTTTGATGATTGAGATGCTAAAGTGATGCACAATGGGGCTACTCAGAGATGATTTTCCTGGTCTATTTAAAATGGCAATATGCTGTTGTCAACTATTTTTTCAGCTGTGTAGAGCTTTTGTTATAAGGCGGTTAGACCCATTTTTAGGTCGTGGTCATTCTTTCAGGGGGCAGGGGACAGAGTAATTTTTACTACGGGCAGGTCATGCCCTAAAACTCCACACTGGAGAACACTGCAGCCATATATTTATTCAAAAGACATACATTTATTGTTTAGTAAACTGATGCCACATGTTTTAATACCATATATACTACATTGCCATCACTTGTCTTGTTTGCACAACCTAGTATATATTACTGAGTATTTGTCTTACTGCCATCATCAATTCCAGGTTGTAAGCAGATGCCACATGTGTATTTAATACTCTATTA
Source organism: Stichopus chloronotus (assembly GCA_021234535.1). Lineage (NCBI taxonomy): Eukaryota > Metazoa > Echinodermata > Holothuroidea > Aspidochirotida > Stichopodidae > Stichopus > Stichopus chloronotus. The sequence continues at coordinate 26,474,979 of CM037836.1, forward strand.
CCATCATTAGTCCATGTTTTCATCTCATACCATACCGCAGGTGTTGCCACATGTGTCTTTAGTCTGTGTTACTTACACATGACTCAACACCCTATTCAACTGAACTAGTATAATTTAAGTTGATCGTAATTAGCTGTTCAGAGACAAATAGCGTCTCATTTTCTTTTTCCAAGTACGGTTGTCTTGAACACGTGAATTGATTTTCAGTTTGATATTTTGCACCCATCAGTGTAGGCAACAATCCTAATTGCGCAATTTTAGTTGAAAGTGGAATCTCGCATATATGTGACCCAACCTTTGCTGTTATCCTTTACCCTAGGTTGTAAACTGATGCTACATATCTTATCACCATGTATGCTCTATAACCACCATTAGCCTAGGTTGTAAACACTTACACTCTATTGCCATCTTAGTCCAGGTTGTAAGCACATACTCCATCATTAGTCCACATTACCATCATTAGTACAGGTTGTAAACTCACGCCATATGCATATTACCACATGTATCTCACTTTCATCATCAACCCATAGGTTATAAACTGATGCCACATGTGTATTAATACGTATACTCTATTGACATCTTTAGTCCAGGTTGTGAACACACATGTATTCTATTGCCATAATTAATACCGTCATGTATTACCACATATTTTTTACTGTAATCAGCCCATGTTGAAACTTGATGCAACATGTGTATCATGTAATTGTATTATTCTACTGCCATCACTAGTCCAGGTTGTAAACTCATACCATGCATGTTACCACATGTATCTTTCTGTTGTAATGAAGCCCTGGTTTAAAGTTGTAGCCATATATTTTAACACCATGTATACCCTATTGCCATTGTCATCTTCTGGTAAAGTTATACCACTTTGTTATATACCACATATGTCCCTTTTTGTCATGGTCAGTCCGGGTTTTAAATGGACTCCACACTTGTATGGTACCAAATATCTTATTGATGTCATTTATATCAAGTTCTGCAGAACCCTCATATGTTACCACATATTTTAATATCTTCAATCCCATAACCATATGTTATCTACCATATGTTTGTCACTGCCATTACCAGACCAGACTACTGTTTGCAATATATATGTTGTAATTTGAGTCCTACATATAAACAAGAAGAATTGAACTTGCAGGCAAGTACATCGAAGCCCATTGGGACTGTGAACGTATATGCTGCCTCCATGATTGCAGATCCACACAGTAACAGGTATGGCTTAGGCTAGGAGATATGTACATCTACAATGAGATTGACAAACTGTGACACAATCAAATAGGCCTGGCCTAGGTAGTATAACGGCACGCACTAAGAGCCACCTATAGGTATGGCTCCGAGAACGCACACGAAACACCACCACAGTGAATTCACAAATACCAAGTAATGCCTGCATATATATTAACCTACAACTCTGTGAAAACTGAAGCGGGAGTAATGCCGGTAATGCTAGGCCTAATAAACTCCGCCAGCAACGGATTCTGGCGGTAAACTGAAGATATTTCTTCAAGTAGCGAAGTGAAAAGAAGGAACACAATGATTGCACTAATATATCGTTGGTCGTAGTATGGTGGTCATCACTACTACCGGACAGCTTGCGTGTTAGCCGCATATGTCACTGTCAGTACCAATTTGAAGCTACAATGAACAGAATGCTGGGTAGGTGGAAACGACTTGAAGCAATCAATCAAATCCCTTCCCTGAGTGAAAGTCGGTAATATTTCGAAAGGGTACAGTGTTACACACTATGATAAAATTCAAAGGGTTTTGCAAGCAGGCTAAAATGGCGATTAGCACTTAATAAAACAATAGAAATGTCTGCGTCACTGTTCACCTTCATGTTGAATCTGCCATTACACTTGTGTGCTCAGGAACGTATAACGCAACTATTCGTAGGCACCAACGCAGGTGAAAATGAGGAAAAAATTCACACGACGAGCTGAGTAAATCCAAGAATCGAAGCTAGGGACTTTGATTAATAATGCTTGAATTTGAGGCCTAGCTAAGCCTTAGACTCCTATAGCAGGGCTCGCACTGATTAAATTACCTGGGGAACAGAGAGCATGGTTGTGATCGTATGATGTACAGTATTGGCAAGTGAACACCAGGGGTGAATAAAATGAAAATATGTTCTCCATCAGTTGCATTTAATCTGTAGAAATACTCCTATGTGGTTGATACAGATACCTATCGATTTTTTGCATTTGTCACTGATGAACCTTATAATAGGTTTTCACAGCCTTGCTTGTCTTGGTGTGTAATTTTGCTCACATTCTCTCATGTCAAAGTAGCCAAGTGTGATTCACTCAGGAGAAACCTTATTGTTTGACAACAGAGTTGACTTCTTTGGATCATTCTGTTGACTATCTTTTGAGAAGACCGTTGTTGAATTTCAGTCCAAATGTCTCTGCAGGACACAAATGACCAGAAAAGTCATTCTTCCCTATTTCATGTGAGAAACATGGCTTTTGTCATCTGACATCTGCATTGCCTAGTGTCTTATCCAGTGGGGGCACTCTTCTTTGGTTTTGATTTGCCGATTGCTGTGACCTTAAAAAAAAAACAGATATCGTACAGCACCCACCATTTTTTCTTGCAATCGGTAATGTTTTGGTGACAGGTTCATCACACCTACTGTGAAAGACAGAAAACGGTTTCCAAGGACACATCACAAAGTGAACAATCGCTAGACTTGTTTTTGTACATGCATGGATGCAGCAAACTATCACAGACCAGAGTCAGTATAAAAACAATTCAGACAAATATTAACCTTAGAAAAAGAGTATTGGAGTCTTTACTGGTTGAGTAATTTTCCTGAAAATAGTTCACCCAGCTGGATAATCAAATAAATGGCTTTCTCACACTTTTGTGTAGCTTAAAGATTAAGGTTAGTCTGCTTCTGTTCATCAGGCTTGTTTGAGTATCTAGCAGTAATGCATTCCAACACACTTGGGGGGGTTCTGCATTTGCAAATGCAAAAGTTATTATCTCAAGTCTTAAAATCACGTGAATGCAAAATTAGTATCCATCACAACTAATGACATTGATAGATAGTAGGACATTACAAGAGGTTTACTGAGTTTCAAAACATATCAGCAAATGATTTCATGCTTAAGTAGAATCTAAACTGTGAATGATGTGATCAGTGGAGGAACCAGGATAAGGGTAAACGTAGTCTGATCCCTTTCAAACAAAGAAGGAAGAAAATGGTTACAACAGGTCGTGACTCCTTCTCATGACTTATCATATGCGGGTACTATACTAGGATTGCATCCATTGGTTGCAGAGTTACTTTCCAAGGGGGGTTACAAACTGTTGAACAAGATATGAGGAGGGTTTGGCTTTCCCCTGTATGGATGAGCTTGGCCACCAAGAAGGAGGTCAAAGTTAACATTAATGTCTGTGAACTTTGTCATTCGAGCCAATGTCTTGTAAACTCTCAAATAGGACTTGACAAACATCAATATGTCCAAAAGAAAATTGTTGGTCACCATGTAATGTCAGATTAGGTTGTTATCGAGTTAGTCAAAGCTAAAACAAATTTTTGAGTTTAGTAAATAGCAAATTTATTGACTCATGCTTGTTGGTTTATCGATATTGTCACTTCAAAATGATGTTCATTACAGCCAAGAAAAATCTGTGCAATGCTTGAAGCAGTACATGAATGTCAGTGTCTCCTATCCCCTTCAGTAATAAGATCACCTGTTGTATACGTCCCTTTGAGCACAGCATCGCTGCAATGTGAAATGGAACTGGTCACCATGAAATCATTAAACTCTGTTTGAAACAAAGGTTCCTCACGACACAATTTGTTACAGAGTACCAAAAAAAAAGAAAGAAAAAAAATGAAGAAAAATATGTTTCACATTTGCTGGCATTACATTGTTGTAAATGAAGCAAAATGTGTTGATGTCTTCGAAGACTTCCATAGTAGATTTATCTTGCTCTCACCCCATTTTAACTGAGATCTTGCTTGGACATGTTTTGTACCATGTGAGGACATGAAATGTCATCTGTGTTTATCACGAGTTGAGTCAAACTCAAAAGTTTTCAAAAATGTTTTCCTATGTGATTTTATTTTTCCCGATTGGTGTCAGATCCACAAAACTTTTAAGTATTTTAATCAACTCAGCTTCATAGTTTGGCACATTTTGCAGTTTATACTACAGCGTTTTTAATGGCATCCCATTTTGAGTGGCTAGGAATGCCATACTTGATTTTTTAAGCACCCACATAGTGCTTTGAGAGGTTAACCTTTAGTTCAAGTGTAGGCACAGAAAACTTTGGCACCAATAAAGGTGTAAATGTTTCATTTTCCAATATACCCAATGATGAGTCATTCAAAGGTAGTATAAATATTACATTGCTTACTTTCGGTTTGATGAAAATCATATTTCTGTGAATGATGGAGGGTTCATTGAACAAGCTGAGTGGTTTCCTGCCATGATCTTTCAAACCTGAGCATGTGATGTTCTCATAGAGAAGCAATGTTGTATACTCTTCTGCAATTCCCCTCGATGGGATGAAGTTTGTCTTAAATTTGTGTATGAGATGCTTTGCCATGTGATTGAGGCAATGATGTAACCATACCAAGACTGTGGACTGTGATCAGAGGTCATGGTAAGATCTGTCACATCTGTAGTAACATATGTGCCACTGATGATACAGACATTTTATATTCGGCATGTTACAGGTTTTTTAGCCGTTCCTGAAAGGAACGCAAGCCCACAGGCCTACTGCAAGCCCACAAGCCTTTGGTATTAGTAAAAAAAAAAAACCTCAAAGGTGATTATGGTTGTACATTTACCTTAAAGGTGCCTCAATATCCCCCAAATTAGCCAACTAACCAGTGGCGAAAGGTTTTCGTTTTCCTAAATCTCATTTGATGTGATTAATGTCACCCAATTACTGTGAATATTCCAACTACGTGCATACACAACGACACATCGCTTGACTCAAATGCAAATTGGCCATATTATGTGGCCTGAATACCCTGTGGTACATTACATTATCAAGGAAAAATTAATTGTTGCATTTTAATAAGTAAGGACTCCTTGCCGGGCTCATGTCGAGGACACATCATTGGGCATACATTATCAAGGATTTATTATTGGATTTCCATTATCAATTACTCGCTGGGCTCACATTGTTACAGTCTGCTGGTCTCACATGATCACGATCTTTCAAAGACATTGTGCTGGTCTCACACAAACACAGTCTTTGAAGGACACATCGCTGGTCTCACACAAACACAGTCTTTGAAGGACATATCGCTGGTCTCACACAAACACAGTCTTTGGAGGACATATCGCTGGTCTCACACAAACACAGTTTTTGAAGGACATATTGCTGGTCTCACACAAACACAGTTTTTGAAGGACATATTGCTGGTCTCACACAAACACAGTCTTTGAAGGACACATTGCTGGTCTCACGCAAATACAGTCTTTGAAGGACATACCGCTGGTCTCACACAAACACAGTCTTTGGAGGACATATTGCTGGTCTCACACAAACACAGTCTTTGGAGGACATATTGCTGGTCTCACACAAACAGTCTTTGAAGGACATATTGCTGGTCTCACATAATCCAGAGAGATTCCTCTGTTGAGGTGTTCGCACTGAGATGCTTGGAGCAAGGACAATTTGGTACATTGCAATTTTTAGCCTGAGTTACTCACAATCACGGCAAAATCACAGTGTCGATCCCCAAAACTGTCAACGGTTTAGCATGGAAAATTTCAGGCCAAAAATGTGTGGTGCACATGCTTATAAGTTACCATATGACGACACAGAAGCAGCCTTAGATACATTAAACATGACATGCATTGTGTACAATAAAAAAAGTTTAATGAAGTTGACTTTTAGGTAGGTAATTGCATCAAAGTTCACTTTTGTTTTGAACCTGTTAGTTTGTTAGGACCATTGAATTTGTACTTGTAGTTTGTCAAAGCAACCAATATCTGTTGAAGAATTTTCAGAGGTCTTTGCAGTGATTTGCTACCTTTAACAGTCCTTTGACAGTTTTGTACTTGTCAAATTCTGCCGAGTCATTTGATAAAGGGTTCCATGGATCTTTTGTGTTTGAATTGGTGTCTTGCCATGTTTTGCAGTTTTTTCTCACACACGGTATAGAGATAACAATCATTTAATTTGTCATGGGGCCCTGGCTCTCAAGTAAATTTGATCATAAATTTTAATGGTTTTGGAAACAATTGTCAGTAAAATGGTGACAAAGTGCTCACCCAAGTTGGGTTTTTGTCCATGCAAACATCATGTATGTTGTCCTCGGGGGTGGATCTATGGAATTCATTTCCGCATCTAACAGGCTGCAAAAACATTCAGAAATTTAAAAAGATATTAAAAGAGCAGCTGTTAACATCCTGCTCATAATATACTTAAAAGACTCACCTACTACAGTGCAGTCATAAATTGTTCCCTATCATTTTGTTGTTATTGTTTTGTTTGTAATAGTATTGTTGTTTTTCCACATATACTATTTTCTTGAGTTAGGTGGAAAAATGATCAATAAGTATTTATACTGCTTTTTTCCTCCTTTTCCATGCAATGATTTCATTTCAATGTTTTAGTACTGTTCTATTGTGTATGTCATTGTACACCCTGTCTTGTTCATTGCTGGAATAAATGAATTGAAAAAAAATTGAATTGAATGTGGAAGAGAGACAAATTATGCAAGTTTCATCTTGAAGCTAACATTTCAAGATTATGAACCTCATCTGCAGTGACAGTTAAGTATGAATGAGAGTGTGTCTCAGAACTAGGTAGTATACTCTGCAGATCGTTCAGCTTTCCTAGTAAAATTGTGACAATCAAACCGGTCGTAAAACTCATTAGGCCTAAGTTTGTTTGCCTAACCAACCAATGTATCTGGTAATTTAGATGATTCACTTGGGGCGTTGATGTAACCACACATCATTCTCATGCCAGCCCAGACTTGTTTGATATTTATTTTTAGTGAAATTTCTTGCTCTGTTTTTCATTTACACAATTCCTTTCCAATTAAAGAGATATTTCCCGCCAACCTTAATGTTGGAGGAACGTCTCACATCATGATGTGAGAGAGCCATAGCAAATTCGTTAATATTTTTCCTGGTTTCCTGCAATCCGATTGGTATAACCAGCTGTATGAACCTAAGTCTTGAATGGCATTCGAACACATCTCACCGTTTACACAGTCACGTTTTAAAAGGATGTGTCAAACTGATGCTGTGTTCGAGATGGCTGTTGAACTACTGTGTAAGTCACGGTGTACAGGTTACCCTCTACAGTGTGAGCCATGGTCAGAACGGTCTGGTTTGCTAAATAGCTTAAGAGAGACCGTTCCATTGATCGACTAGTCTAGTCTTTAGTGAAATATGGTCAATCAAAATTTCCTTAGTTTGACCAAGTTAACTCACCGTTTAAGCCAGAGAAAGAGAAATAGGCGAGTTCAGCTAAACCATAGAAATCAATTGTGTGGCAATGTGTTTCAGTGACCTTATCCATCGTTTCAAGTGTGGAAGGCTGACTGTCAACAGTATAATAACATACAGCTCAGCAATAACTCATTGGCTCCAATGATGAGGGTAACTTACCTCCTTACATGGCATTTCACAAAATCACACAAAATCACTGCATTTGCACAACTGCTGTAGACGAAGTGAAAAGACATAGTTTTTGACAGTCACAAAAATATCTAATGTCAGGCCTACATCAACTGAGCAACAATGCACTGTCATGACGAGTCCTCTGAAGTAAGTGACAAAAAATGAAGCATTCCAGCAACATTTCTGGAAAGTTACTTCCCCATACCACTCCTAACAATACTGCTAACATGTCAAGTTTCTAGTGCTTACATCAGTGACCACTCTTGAACTTGCGATAGAGAGGCCTAACCGTCAGCTTTAATACAGTCACTCCATGATTGTAATGTTATTGGATTACAACCTGACATTACTGTGACACAATTCGCTGTTGATCTTTACTCATCATCTTATATCAGAATAGCTAGAAAAATTCAGTAATTACCCAAATCTAAAGCAGTATGGTATTTAGAGGTCAAAACTTTTTTTGCTATTGGTCCACAACATGTGTATGAGCCTGAGTTCGGCTTCGAATTCAAAATTTCTTGAAAGCTCCACATTTCCAAAACAACTTGTCTGACATGTAGAAATTTTGGCTTGTTTTGCTACTGTGTTGAAACTAAAGCATTCATCACAATCAGAAAAAAGTGTTGTTTAAGTTCTTGAAGGGTATTTATAAATTGACAAAAGAGAGGGATAGTAGGTAACACTGGTTTGAAACTTAAAGTTACACATCAAGGAGGCTGCACATCTTTGCGGGATCAGACAAAGACGTACTTAGCCTTTTCTGTATCCCCTGAATATGCTAGTGAAATCCCAATTTTGGTCACTATGTTCAGACCTCCATTTTGATGCAACCATAGAATTTTACAACTTTTTGTGTATAATGGTTACCCCCATAAGTCCATGACCTGTCATTTTAAAATAGGTTTATGGTTAAAGTAATCGGTGGGGGAAGGTCAAAATGTGTGAAGATTGCCTTCAAGGAATAGGATGATATTAAACATTGTTTAATTTAGCTGGTTGCAAAATTTAACCACATGATTTGTATTGGAATGTGAATATTCTCTCTGTTTACTTTGTATTCTTTGAAAAAAAAATTCCAAGTTAATTGTTACAGAGAATGGCATTCACCTTTTCTCACTGTGGTTTCATTGTGTTGGCAACTATTGTTGACAAAATCACCTAAAAGTTTTGTGGTTTGTGGTCAACAATAGAGAAGCTTTTCATATCACATTCTTTTTATTGTTTGTTCTTGGGTGATTGAGGTACATGTCAACAAAGTTTTATCTGGATTCAATTCTAATAATCGGAAACTGGTCAGGGAAATCCCGGTTTTTTTTTGGGGGGGGGTTACTGGTGTAATTGCTATTCAAGTTTCAATTGGCTAGAATTTATGACCACTTTAAGCAGCCCACAAGGTCACCTTCCATTTTTAGTCAGTCAAGAATTCCACTCTCAAGCACAGCAAACATTGAATGCAATCTCTCAAATGGAGCGTTTAAGAGGACCTGACAAAGTCTTTGTTCATTTCTGCGATTGGTTTGCTGTAGTCGAAAGGATAAGAAAGAGCCTTGACTCATTTTTGTTTGATGATCTTCATACTTTTGACCCTTCTAATGCTGCTTCAACCTTTGTTTCACCTTGCATCTGTTGGTTTGGTTTTGTGGTTCTGGGGTTTCCTACATATTTGTTTGGAAAACTCTCCCTGTCCATGACCAATGTCGTTGTCATCTTTATAGTTGATTCTTGAAATGACGTTATTTGTGATGGTTCCTGGTTGGAAAGTTTTTTTCAGTGTTCAATTTTTGTTAATCCATGATGTTTATGAATCTGATTAGCTCTGTTCAGTTTTCCTCTTATTCCTGTGATCAGGTATTTTCAGGCTAGCTGTATTGCACTCAGTTATGTTGAGGAATGCAAGGACACTGGAGAGAGCATGTGTCACACTATATCTAGCCATTGTTTATGTTTGTCAAGGGTAAGTAAATGCTAAAAGAGAATGGTATGAGTGACATTTTCCTATAAATATAACACTGCCAGTGGTGTCTATAAGCAAAACGCTCTCCATGTTAGGACAGTTTGAAGGTTATGAATAATTCTCATCCATCTGTCATGATTGTCAGATAATGGTGTTGATTTTCACTTCTGACGAATAAGTCCGCATTTTTGCAGGTTTGTGGATATGTCTGTCTGTGTGTATTGTGTGTGTGTAAATGCTCGTGATGCCTACCATATAAACAAGAATGCCTATCGTGTAAACAAGTACAGAAGTCATATTTTATACGCAGATGTACCTCATTAAGTACAAACAGCTTATCGGTTTTGGGTCAAGATCAAAGGTCATTTGGGATCAGCATATGTCAAGTTGTGAAAAACCTAGTAGATGTGATATCTTAAGAAGGGAAGCTTAGACAGATCTCTGATATTTAATGTGTAGGTGTACCACATCAAGTGTAAAAACCCTCTCATTTTTGTTGGAGGTCAGGGCTGGATCTGCAATGGTCACATACTATTGAGCTTTTAAACACTGCACCTCAAGAAGGAAGCTTTGACAGATCTCATATTCTTTGTGTAAGTGCACGAAGTTGAGGACAGGAACGTTTTTGTTTTCTGGTGGAGGTCAAAGGTCATTTTGGGTAAACAGGTCAAATTGCGCAAAGCATGGTAACATGATATCTGTCACAAGAAGGGAATCATGCACTGATAAATTTGTTACATTCTCAGTGCTAAAGCCTATTACATTTAGGTCAACAAAGATCAGTTTGTGAAAGTCATGTATTGGCATGAAATCTCAAGACAAGAAGCTTGGACATTTCTCTTATTTAGTGTGCAGGTGTACATATTGAGTCAAGACACCTGTCGGTCATCTCAGGTTGACAGATGTATTGTGTATGTGACCTGTGATAGTGATTTTTGTATCTCATTTTGTCACTCTATAAATTACTGTAACATTGAAAAATCAAGCATGTTTAGGTTAGTATTTGAGGATCAGAAAGTATGAATACTCATGAAGGGATCCCATTCCATGCTGATCGTGGATGAACTCCGGCGAATTTCACCTGCTCTTTTTAAACAGTGTTCAGAGTGTAACGAGGCAGGGGTGAACCAACAATCCCATACAAACCCAAACTTGCTCTCCGGACCGCCATTCAATGTCCCCATCCGGCGGACAAGAGTGTATCCCCCAGTCTTTAGCCACTTTCCCAAAGGCTGGGAGGGGTGGAGAACCTGCCCAGATCAGCAGCTATTGGCTGTACTGAGCAACATGAAGCTGACAAGACCTGAACTGGAGAACGGGAACCCCAAGTGAAATCACCACTGTAAACAGCTTTACTGAACAAGTAATTTTGAGTCCCCAGAAAACTTCCAAATGGATCAACCGTGATTTGATCCGAGGACCTCGTGATTATAAGATGGACACTCTAACCACCCAGCTATCCCTGGAACCTCTCACATTTTCACCTTCAATATTCAGTGATATGTCATAATGATAAAACTACTCATAAAAATCCTCACAATCGTAATGCATGTGTGCATTATGAGTAAAAAATATTGCTGAGATGTTGTCAGAGATGCTGGGCAGTCAAGGCTGAGGAGAATGGCTGTCTGTCTCTACCTCTTCAGTTTGAACTGAGGTAAATACTCATAATATGGGGTCTTGATTTTGGGTACTTTAGCCGTCAAGGCTACAAAAGTTATTGCGCTCACTAGGGTTATGACACCCCTTGCAATCTAAGCTACACTTATTCAGAGGTTTTTTAGTTGAGACCTAAGATGTGATCCTGTGGAAGAAATCTTGATAGTTACTGATAATGTCCATGATGGTTTGATTGCGCTATTTGAAGTCATTTAGTTTCCAGTTTGACTGTAACCCTGTCATGTGTGACGCTGTCACGTGTGTCTGATGTAATCATTTGATGATATTTTTCAAATGCTGTCACTTTAAGTAAAACCTAATGCTAACAGCAGGAATACTTCCAACTGTTTCAGGAATGAAGGTTCGTTTTAGGTGCAGTCATATTTAGGAAAATGAAAACAAAAATTGTCACGAAAGAACTGTTTGCATAAACTAGTTACAATCAAGCAATTGTTGAACAGTGTGGGTTCTTCTACAGAAAGACCCATTCCCTATAGTTTTTTTTTTACCGTTTTATAACTTTGTTTATTTGTCCCTAAGGTGCATTTCAAGTTATTTTCATTGCGGCATCGAGGCTTTTTGTATTCAGCCCCTTCATTTTAAGTTGTGTCTGAATAACTTTTTGTAGAAACGAATGGAAGGGCTCGTTCCAGTCAGTGACCTTATTACATATTTGTGGAAAACAAATGATGTAACTTTGCCTTTGCCTTCCCAATGTCATTGCTGCAGCAGAACTTGGAGTTATGCTTGGTTAGTTTTTAGAAAACATAGTCAAGCTGTGTTTCACCTTGACAGCATTAAGATCACAACTAATGTTCCAGGATCTTGGGGGCCCATGAATTTGAAACTGCTGTAAAAAGGGTAACAATGAATAAAGTCTGAATTGTCTTCATTCCATTGTCAGTTCTATGGTCTATACACAATAGCTGCCAAGTTATTGTAATTACATGCCTGTCTGTGATTCAAGGGTCCATTTGTCTCCTTGCCTTGTGAATTTTTCAGGGGGGGTTGGAGACTTTTATAATAGTGATTTGGTGACTACAGCAAAGACAAAGAACTATGATGTATTGTACAGCCAGAGGTACTCATTTGCAATCAAAGGTAGACCCTGTGTATTGTCTGTAAGTTTTGTACAGTGTGCACTGAACTGGAAATATTTAGCTGAGCCATGTAAATACATACAATCTGTAGAACCTTAACACGTTGAATTGATGAATACAGGTTACGATGTTGCCGTGTACTTGTTAGCCCAGAACCGCCTACATCCTCGCCCAGAACGAAAACTTCACCAACAAAAATGTTTAACCAATGTCAGTTTATGACACACTGTATTCTGATATGAAACTTCTCCCTTCATTTCAGGAAGAGCCACAGAATCAGAGATTCAACAGGCTCACGTTTCGAGATGGAAGAAACCGGCGAACAGCCATCAGGCCCAAATCCAGGAAGAGTCCATCTCCAAGTCCAAACCGCAAATCTCTCTTTCAACTCAAGCTTTGACTCTTCTTCAGGAGTATTTATTTTCTCAAAGGTCTTAGAGATACAGGAGACCTTAGATGTAGTTTTAGGAGATAGTTCAATTGTATACATTTCCATGTTGTTTTTTTTTTTTCACTTTGTTGTTTCTTTTTTTTGGGGGGGGGGAGGGGAGTGGGTTCTAACTCCACCATTGTATGAGAGATTGTTTTCATAGCTCCACAGTTTTGAGCAGTAAGGTGCCAGTCCATGTTAGAGATGGAACATGTCGCACAATTAGCCTCAGCTCCAGTGTACTTGTTTGTTTTAAAAATTTATTTCCAGTGTCCAGATGTTACAGCCTACTGGCACGGCGCCCTCTTTAGAACAGAGCATGTGACATCTGTAGGGTACATACTGGGAGAAGTGTAATTCATGCTGATGGACTGAAAGTGGGTTGAGGCAACCAATGCAATTGACCTGAGGAAACTGTAGTCAAATGGCCAATAGAAATTGTCATCCTATTACTCGGGTTAATGAAAGCCACATGTAAATGGTTAAGAGCCTAATCCACTGGTCTATGGGTTTATGGTCTTGTTAGTGGGCCAAAACTACCAAATGCAGGTCACTTGGTAGTTACATCATTTCTAAGCAATGTTACACCAGTGTATTGTGAGAAATAATCATAGCTGTTTAGACACCTTCAACCGTTTCTTTCTTGATCATTTTTTTGTTGCTGTTAATGTACCAATGATTGTTCTTGTTTGTTTCGTCTACACTATTTCTGCTGCATTTGATTCCTCTATTTCTTTCTTTTTATCGTTGCATTTTATTCAAGGTAGTAGCAACTTTTTAAACAAATAGAAAAATGTCTAAGTTCTGCCATTTCTTTGTAACAACTGTCAGATACTTTTCGCGTAATTTTTATCTATCACCTTTTCAAATTAAGTCTGTCGTAATTAAAAGTGATCGTTTTCCTGATAGATTTGTGAGTGAGGAATAACACGTTTGCAGTCTGACATATTCTGTACCGTGCACAAACTGAAGTAACGCATTTCTATTGTCAGCACTTTCATTATGAGAAGAACTAATTGTTGCTCTGAGCTTTAAAAAATTAAAACCAAAAATTATATCATCAGAGAAAATTCTGATGCTTCAGGTGAGGCAACTCTGTAAGAAGCCTCAACAGTGGTATCTCCTCAGACTGCTTGTCAAATATTGGATAAATGGTTTACGGTAAATAATTTGACTTATCAAATTGTCTCTGAAGTCACATTAATCTTACTTCCTCTGAATATTTTTTCATTTATAGATTATCATGCAGGTATTGTATTCAAATATAATTTACATCAAGTGTAAAAAGTGTTTATCTTTTTCACATGGGATAAAAAACTATGGATTAATTATTACAAGCTTCCTTTTTTTAGTATTTTGCAGTCAACATTCCCCAGTGTATTCAATGGTATTGTTTGTAACAGTACAAGTATCTGAACATCTCAGAGCAATGACTTCATGGCACCTTGAAGGTAATAGTTTTATATCCTATCCTATGAAAAGAGTTACTCAAGAAGATATAGCTACATGTTTAAATTCACTGTTAGATGGTATCGTGTAGAGTTTTTGTGCTATTTGCAGTGTCAACTCTGGTGTATTGTCATGAAGTAACTGCAACCAAAGATTTAATTTTATCTGATGATAGTAGCTGGCTGACATTTTAGAGATTTTGTGTACCCAAGCTTTCTTTCAGCTGAGTGTCACATTTGAAATTTTAGATATTCGAATATTTTTGTAAAAAAATTTGGTGTTGAGTACGATGGTTGCTATCTGATTCTGTTTCTTCTGTTCTTTGTGTTACATGTTGCTGTATTCGGCTCCCTGTTCTGGAACAGAGAGCAGTGTTCTCGTGCTAGTTGATCACAAAAGAACACGTTCGCAAACTGTTCTTGAACCCAAATCCCACAACGCCGTGGTTGGTGGTGTAGCAAGAATGAACAAACAAAAATGGGGGTGATGTCTTCCTATGGAAGAAGTGCCTAGGATATCTTGTATGCTTATTATAAAAATGAAAAGCAAACAAAGTTACAAGTATGAAAGGGTACACACAGCAACACCAGAGAACCTATTGCCTACGCAATGTTGTTAGTCATGTTACATGAAAAGCAGTGCATTGGCTAGCATAGCCATGCTGTCGGTATGTGTGCAGTCCGTCTATCCAAGGTAACTGCACCTGCACTGTAGGGTACTTGTTCAACACTGTTGAAACCAAGTTCCCATGTTCTCATCATGCTCCGGAACAGTCAAGGACAGGGTGTTGAATACCTCAGCTTGTGTCACAGGAAGAATGTGAATCATGTCTGATTTGATTGTCAACTGAAGCTGTATCACATGACACTGGTGAAACAGTGCCACATATAACTGAAACACTTATCACTTACATTATAAACTGGAGTTGTGTCATACACATCGCCAAAGCAGTGTCACAAACATCATTAGAATATTGTAACATACGTTATGAAACACTATCACTTACTTATCTGAAGAAATGTCACAGGTGATGAGCAGGGATTTTGTAAATTGTGTGAGTGAAATAGATCACTTTGCCATCTTTTGAATGATGACTGGATTTATTAGTAAATCAAGTCTTCCAATTTAGAACCAAATCTCAGTTTTAAATATTTCTGCATGCAAATACACATTTTACATTGAATTTTTAAGTGACAGTGCAAACTTTCTTGACAGTTCAAAGTTGATCATGTATTTTAAGTAAATATAGTGTCTTAGCTTTATGCAGATGCATTTTAGGAAAGAGGAGAAAAGTTAATTGTAATATGTTTTCTCTATTTTGCTCTGAGAGTTATAGCAAATGATTCCCATGCAATATCTCAAAGTAGTTTTTTGAGGGGAATAGAATGCTGTGATGAATATTCAGTGCTTCCATTTCTATTGTGAAATTTTTGTACCAAGGACAGATGTGTTCAGTGAATGTGAACTACACAATTTCTGCTCAGGCCCAAATGAGTTTCTTCGACACGAGAACCAACTTGTCATTCTCGAATGTTCCTTTCCTTCACGTTATCTGTTTTTTAGAATAGTGTTATGCATGGAGCTATGTGTATTTTGTGAGGATTCTATGTGATGATTCGGCCAATGTCATCAGTCCACGTAATCTGCGTAGGTGCAATACCCAGATTGGCATTGATAAACCCCAAATCACAGGGATAGTCTGGTTCATTTGAAAATATTAAGAAGGGAATAGTCATGACTGCAAATTAAACTCCTAGGTGTGACTCTCCAGCCAGTTCTTATGAAGTCACTTATCAAGGGCTGTAGGATATCTAGCAAGTCTCTTTAGGTTCCAGGCTTTCCAATATTACAGCTCTTTCCTTGCTTACTTGTTCTTGCTCAACCTTGTACACTGATAATAATTTAAAGTGCCATTGTCATATATTGGTATTTTTGTATTCAAAGTAGAAATAATTCAGTGTATGATCAATTGCAGATCTTGGTCCTCAGCCTAAGTCTTTCACTCGTAAGGTAAGATACAAAATTTTTGTAGTCAATTCATAAAATCAATTCATGTAAAATAATCAAAGTATTCAGTTCCTATGCAATCGTTGAACAGTAGTTTTATAAGAGATCATCTATCTTGTCGACAAAGTGTAACGGATTTCATGAAAATGTAAGAGTTTATTAAGGTTATCTAGTCTTTCAAATAAACGACCTTTTAATGCTGTCAATCACTTGTTTGTGTCGCGTGTGAATTATTAAAAGTAAACGATACTTAGATCCCTACAAATATTTACGTTGCTCATTACAATGTACATGCAAAAACTGGCAGATCTAAGGACTGCCCTTTGGCCATGCCCGCCCCCCCCCCCATTCTCAGTCTCTTTGATAACTCCAAAACCTTGACCAAAAAAATGGACTGGTTTTGCTTCATATAGCAACAGGTGCGATAAAAAACCAATAATCACATAGATCTCACTCTTCTTGCCTCTCCTCCCACCCACTGCACCATTTCAATGTTGCGGATGCTGATGTAGAATACAGATTAATTCTCTTAGCAACAGCGGTCACCCCTAATTATCGAAGATGCCTGAACATTTAATTAGTGATTAATGTTTTCCCTTTTGCTCAGCCATGAAAAAGTTTGTGGTTTTTTTTTTACAAAGTCTTAGATGGTTGTAATAATGTCACAGATGCAATTATTACAGAATTTTGATTAATATCCACCGTGGCCCACAGCTTTAGCACTTGCTGTTTTGTTCTTAATCATTTTTGGTTTTGATGATAATCGTTACCTTTTTAATTATGTACGTACATACGTATGCATGTGTGCCTTTGTAGTGTAGTACTTTTCGGGGACCTGAACAAAAGACTTGCAGGTCCTCAAAGAGAATTCTATTGAATTCTCAAGTCCTCAGAAAAACAACAATTTGGAGTGTATTGTTAAGGTTAGGGTTCAGGAAGAAACACAAAGGAAAATTCAATGGAGTCCTCACTCTCTATGTAATGTAAAACTGTGTGTGTGTACGTATGTCTGTGATGCCCTACTTTGTAAACATGATATTTCGAGAAGAAAAGCTTGGACAGATCTCATGTTTGGCATGTAGGTGTACCACGTTGAGTAGAAGAACCTTTTTGTTTTTGGTGGTCAAATGTCTTTTGTGGTCAACAGGGGTCAAATTGTGAAAACCTTGTAAACATGATATCTCATGAAGCGTAGCTTAGGCATATCTCATATTTGGTATCTTGGTGTACCACATTAAGTAGAAGGACCCTACTGTTTTTGGTGGAGGTCAAAGGTTATTTAAAGTCAATAGGGTCAAATTGTGAAAATCTTGTAAACATGATAGCTAATGAAGTGAAGCTTGGGCATATCTCATATGTGGTATGTAGGTGTATCACATTGAGTAGAAAATCCCAATCGATTTTGCTGGAAGTTAGAGTCAACAGGGGTCAAGTTGTGAAAACATTGTAAACACGTTATCTCAAGAAGCGAAGCTTGGAAAAATCTCATATTTGGTATGTAGGTGTACCACATTGGATAAAAGATCCATGGTAATTTTGGTGGAGGTCAAAGATCATTTGAAGTTAGCAGGGGTCAAACTGTGAAAACCATTTAAACAATATTTCAAGAAGGAATTTTAGACAAATGTCATATTTGGTGTGAAGTTGTACCACATTGAGTACAACATCCGTATCGATTCTGGTGGAGGTCAAAAGTCATTTGAGGTCAGCAGGGGTCAAATTGTGAAATCCTTGTAAACAATACCTCAAAAGGAAGCTTGAACAGATGTCATATGAAGTATGTCGTTGTATCTTATAGAGTACAAAAACTCTATCGATGGAGGTCAAAGGTTGTTGAGGGTCAACAAGGGTTAAACTGTGAAAACCTCGTAAGTAAGCCGTGTCGATATGCCTGTAAACATGGGCATGGCATTGACACCTATACTGACGGTATTAAAATTAACAGCGAGCAGGTATACCGAAAATACCAGGTATACTCGGAAAAATGGATAATACCTAGTAAAAAGTAAAGCCGGATGAAGAAACCAATGTTGATACCTGCTCGCTTGTTCCGGAGCGGTCGACCAGAGATCACGTAACTGGACTGCAAACGTATTCTTACCCTTCACACAATGGCTTAATTGTGCTTCATTGGTATTCCACCGGTTGCAGTATATACATGCTATATTCAGAATCAAGTATGTAATTGGAATAGTGCGTGATTGGTTGTTACGGAAAATTCCAAGCCACGTGCTTCAAGTTGTGTACACAAAGCTGTGCACCTTGCATTGCACATTAAACACAAATAAGCATCTAGTAAAAAAGGGAAAAAAAGTTGCTGATAATGGAACATTAAAATAATTGTAAGACAATATTTGTAAGACATAAAAACAAAGCGAGAGAATCTACGTTGAAAAACAGTTGAGAGGTCGACTGATGTGGCCGTACTTGCCGGTATACCGATCTGCTTTTGCTTCCTACCGACGCAGCTTACTTGTAAACACCAGATCTCAAGAAAAGGAGTTTGTAGAAATCTCATAATTTGTATGTAAGTGTATCACATCGATTACAAGATCCCCGTTGATTTTGGTGGGGGTAGAGGAATTGCATTTTCTCTGGTGAAGGTCAATGTTCATTTGAGGTCAACAGGGTCACATTATAGCCGAAATTCTTGTAAACATCTGATCTCAAGAAGGTAAGCTTGGACAGATGTCATATTCAGTATGTAGTTGTATCTCATTGAGCACAAGAAGCAGTTGGTCTCTAGTGGAGGTCAAAAGTCATTTGGTGTCAACAAGGGTCAAATTGTGAAAGCCTTGTAAACATGATCTCAAGAAGGGAAGCATGTTTCTCAATTTTGTAACTCAGGAGAAGGATTTAGGGGTTATAATTGACAAGGATTTACATTTCAAGGAACATATCTCATCAGTAGTTAGCAAAGCTAACAATACCCTCGAAATAATAAGGAGAACTTTCAGGTATCTGGATTCTGACACTTTGTTATTACTTTGTAAAGCAATTGTGAGACCTGTTCTTGAGTATGGTCTTCCAGTTTGGACACCTATCTACAAAAAAATAAGCTGATTTAATTGAAGCAGTCCAACGAAGAGCTACTAAACTTATACGCGGATTGAAAAATTTACCTTATAGTGACAGGTTGTCTCATCTCAAGCTTTTTTCACTGGCTCATAGGCGATTAAGAGGAGACATGATTTTTGTGTATAAATTATCTAAAGGGACAATTGAAAACAAACCACTGCCTGTTCACCCTTAGTGAAGAGTCCACAACAAGAGGTCACTCCCTTAAACTAGTCAAGCCAAGAGTTGAAACTTCATTACGCCAAAAGTTCTTCACACAACGGTCTATTGTCTCTTGGAATTCATTGCCAGAGCATGTTGTAAGTGCTCCTTCTATTAACAGTTTTAAAGCTAGAAGTACTGAAAAAAAACAGACCGGGAGTGTTCGATTATACTGACACTCATTAACTTATCGTCGACCCTTGTTTCAAGTGATGGGACAATAACCTTTCATGAGCGATGAAATGGCCAATGGCCAACAACATCGAAACTGATGATGATGATGTGAAACCACAATGCATTTGTGCATTCTGGTTAGTAAGACGGATATGTTGCATATTCATGAATAAATTCAAGAATACCTTCTCATCGATTTGGATTTTGGCCCATTTGAAGTAATTCACTTTACAACATCAACCTCCATTTCATATCACACGACTGCTTGCTGGCTTCATTAAATCGATAATGCCAGATCACCATTTTCGTATTTGACTTTTACTCTAACCGTATATCCACGACTCCTTTCGCTTCAATTCATACCATGGAAATGTGATTTAATATACACTAATATGGCATACAAAGAAAATGTCTATAAGCATTGCTTAATTATTCAGTATCACCAGTAAACACCAGAAATAGTCTCATCTCTCCGAAACATCATGCATATGCATGAGATAACAGAAGGTGCATCATTTCAAAGGTAGGATGAACAAATTGTTTTTCATCAACAAATGACTCAAAGTTCTGTTTGATTAGAAACTTCGTTCTCGAAAAGAAGGCTATTCAGCCCAGCAACTGTTATTTTTATTATTTTGTACCCATGAATAGTGGCTTCTAAAAATATGATTGTTTTCGGTACAACAAATAAACTTCCCTTAAAGTTAGATCCACTGAATAATAAACTCAAACGCAGAAGGTAACAGTCTTTATTTTTCGAAAGAAATGTTACTTTTAGCCGTATGCCGACCTTTGAAGTAGGCCTTTGTCAATAATTATAGGTTTCGACTTGTCTGGGATGGGTTGCAGCCGACATTCTGACTAGAGGTCAACCGAATTCTTTGGAATTCGATCCTTTGTCAATTAGTTATTTCATTTCATTAACAAGTAGCCGATCAATGAATAAATGGCTCGGCTGGCCTATTTGTAAAAAAAAAATGGCAAGACTAAAATATTAAAGTACGGTAATATGGTAGGCTGCAACCGCAGGTCATAGGTTTAAACACAATGTAATAATAGTTAAATATTGTTTAATGCAGTAAAGGAGGATTTATAACACTTTATCAGAAACTGACTAGAATTAAGTTAAAATTGCAAACTCTGTTCAAAATTATGACATATGAAAGAGATCTTATTTTAACATCATAGCACAGACATTTTGGCAGGATATTCATACTTCAAAGTTTCTGTTGCAGGAGTAGGCCTATTTTAAGAATAAGGACGGGGACACCCAACGGGTGATTTTCAATCATTGTTTGAGTTGCTTTTCATTTCCGTCAGGTTTCTTCGCTCACCCCTCCCCCTCCCCGCGCCTCACCCACACATAGCCTAGCCTATTCAAGAATCTCATACAACAGTGTCGGTGTACCAAACTCTTGTTCGGAGTATTTACACGCAGGTATCAACTATGTTGAACTACTATAAGCACCCACCCACCCCTACTCACCCACCAAACTATCAGGACTAAAACCCCACTTCCTTCTTCCTTAGGTCCTAATATGCACATTGGTCCTTACACCTGAGCATTAGCTTCCGACCCCCCCCCCCCCCCCCCTTCACTGTGTCTTTCGTTTGATGTCTGTTTCAGCTTGGATCAGAGAAATCCACCATTCAAATATGTGCCCTTGCGGTACCAAAAAAAAAAATGTTTCGTCCGTGGTTTTATCGGGTTTTCTTCTTCAACTCTGTGATCTGTCCATGTGATGTACTCTTCCAGGACCCAACTTTCCACTTTGTTCCATAGTTATCGTTACTAGAGTCACCCATGACGCTCCTGCATTGCTTCCGACTCATCATTTCCGTTTCACTCCATTACTTCCTATTGATCACCATCTGAAGATTATGCCTATATAAGTGCATATGTAGAGTATCCCAGACCCTATGATTCGTTTATTTATTTACTTTCTCTGGCACGTTTTGTGGGTGTTTCAAAAGTTGGAGTCACGGAATACCGAAGTTAATTTAGATCAAGTATTTAAACATGTACAATCCCTGCACAAAGCAGTTGGACATGTTTATCGTTGTTAATACATAGAGCATAAACCCTTCATCGCCTATTTGCTTATGAACTACACAGCATTTTGTGATAATGTAAGAGAGGACGTTTTAACCATCGGAATTATCCCTTCATATCAAAACGTACATAAGAAATCCTCAAAGTTTAAATAACTTTGTGGAACGTACTTAATCGACCTTTGACTTCTCATAAATCATAATTAACCTATTAGGCTAATTATGATCAAACATTAACTGCGCAGACTAACCCATCATCTTGTGTTTTTAGTGTTTGATATTCAGTCAGTCCCAGTATTTGTTCTTTGCTTCGAAGCAGGGCGAGTTATCTTATACTTTAAATGTTTGATGTTGATTTTGTGATGGAAAATGAAAAGTTCGACGTAGAACACGTTACAAGTCAAAACGGTCGTACGTGGCACCTCTGAAGCCAATTGTATTTGTGGATCCATGTAGTCAAAGGTAAGCAATTTATATATTCTCTCTCAATATCAAATTTGATTAGGCATTTCTGATTATCTTTTTTCTTTCTTTCTTCCTTTCTTTTTTTGAATTGGAAGCTAAATAGATCATTTAAGGTGAGTTTTATTGTAATCAAAAGAACTTTTATATATTCATGGATGTCACTCTTTCCTGTAATGGCTCAAACAATTGAAAGACTCTTAAAATGAAATAGAATTAGATTATCCGTCTGAAGTAAACACGCGATCACCCATCTACTGCAGTCTGTGAAGAAACTGACGGAACTGGAAGTTGTGAGGGAATTTGTAGGCTTTGGCCCATTCACATATTTCAGGAGTCTATTTAGCACTACAGTTCATCTTTACATCAGGAATATTGCAGTCGTTTCAGTAATCATGCAAATAAGAAACCCCAACACATGCAAAAAGCGGTTTCTAACAGGATGGCAGTACCTTAACGCTCTGGAATAATGGTTAAATAGGTAACGCTACAATTTCACCACATGACATGCATGTAGACCTGTCTATATCGAATTGGCCGGGTGTCACTCAATGACAGATTAACCGGTCATTGCGAAGCAAGTGCGAACGTTCCCAGCAGGTGTTGGTATGTATGACCGTTTAACGTAGGGCTATAAGCCTATTACGAATGCGGTCAGAACTGATGCATGAGTAACACGTCCGTTGTGCGAGCTAGGACTCCCTCTGTAAATTAGCAACAAACTGTACCACTACCAGGACTGACTACCTTTTTGTTTGCCAAGATTGTTATTTATTTGGTGGGCAATCTAGTAAATATCATGAATGACACACACACAAAACAGGCATAATCGAAAGTTTGAAACGATTGATTAGCAGTATTAGTGTACATGTCACAATACTTTACACATGGCGCTCCTTCACTCTCAGCCCTGTTACATGACAATGGATTGATGAAATAAATGATTTGTTCACTGCTGATCCCCTTAATCAAGGAGATCGAGGGATTTCGCCCAAGGAGATCATACTGAGCTTGTGATGGGCCCAGAAGCAAACTTCATGTTTTAGTTGAATGGATGGTCTGCAGGTTAGGCCTATGGGACGTCATAACGTGGGCCTCTAAGCAGTTACAAGGCCTCTTTAGCTGTCATAAACTTATTATGATATCGATGACCGCATTTTAATCGACTTTCCACTTTTCCCGCCATACTCGCATACAAATCGTATCGTAAATCGCACATATATATCCAATGCATATTTTCCGTCTGTGTTTGTGTGCCATCACCTGCTTTCTCACAATGCAATGTACCACTGTGAGAAATAGATGTCTCTTAATTAAAGGGGCTCATTGAGTTACTTTACGAACTTCATGATAATTTGTAACACCTGTTGAGTGCTGTGTTGATTGTAAGTCTTCGTATTAAGAGATTCTGAACATCTGACACACACCGGAACCATCAATGAGAGGATTAATTAACAATCAGGTCACTTATAGCAAGTCAGTCATCCGGACGCTTTTTGTAATGAGGTAGGCTACTAAGCACGGCCTATATCCTTATTCATAAAATAAAAAGTACAATTTCTCACATTTTCAGTGAAAGTACCGATGCGTACGATACATGACTAATGAGGTTAATTAAGTTTTGGGATGTAAATGGTTTCCTTCAAACGTGTCACAAAACTAAACGATGTCAACTCAGTGAACCTGAGTCTTTAAAGTATGGTTTACGCCAAAGACAGAAAGAATTCTCTTTTTTTTTTATGAAATCTTGATTTCTTTTTGAAGTAACATCTCTTTAAACCGCATATCCTGATATCCCTGGTTTCGAAACTATCCTGAGTTTCGTTCCAATGTTGTCGAAGAAACGTTGCGACTCAATAAAATCTCTTACACCATGCCCCAAGCCAACTTTTTGATTCTTTGCGGGAGCAAAAGGAATCTATGCGATGATGATGTCGTGTGTGTATGTGTGTATGTGACCCTTCGCTTGTAAACACGATATCTTAAGAAGGGTAACCATTACTGATCTCATACTTGGTGATTAGTAGAATACTCAAAATTATGTCATTTTCATTTTTTAAACAAAGTTGAAAATGCTTCACTACGTGTGCATGCAACAAGCTTATGATTTACCCAGTTGTTTCCTCTAAAAATATTCCAATCGGGAGCTGCGTCGCTTTTTGCGTTAGATTGCGTTCAACCCCCTTCCCCAATTTTCATTCTTATTTTCAAACTTGCAATGGGTCATTATCAACCAATAAGAAGCTGGGGTCTAAGGGTACGTTCAGCTCCCTCTCCTACTATTTGCCAACTGTTTAAAGAATGATTGAAACTACAGGAATTCATTGTGTTTCTTGTGTCATCTAGACCCATCAGATATGTATTGCCATTTTGCGTACATTGGTTTTTACCTCATAATTGAGAATGATTGCAGGCATTAGATCTGCTGTTTCAACGCTGGGTAAATGCAGCTTGGAACAACCTGGAAGTGCCGTTTCCGGCCATCTGGAGGATTTGAAAGCCGAAAATCTTCTTGTATTCTCCGCACCAACTGACGGCTGCGCTTCGCTTAGATAGTCCTGCTGTCACTCACCCCCCCCCCCCCCCATGCCCTCAGGTGTCAAAAAGTCAATTTTGACCCATGATTGATGGCAAAACTAATAGGAGCGAAACTGATCCTTCTTAAAGAAAGGAGAGAAGGATGCCCACCCCTTTAGACCTCTCCTCATACCACATGTCTGTGGACTGACTGATGTGAAGTCTTGGCTTCATCCCTGAGAGGGGGACACCCCTCCCTTTATACCCCCAGACAGCGGACAAGAAGAGGGACAATGAGTCGATTTTGCCCAATCACAGAAAAAACCTGGCTAACCCCCTCCCCCCTTGTAACAGATGCCGCTCTTCTAACAAAGAACACACGGGAACCGCAGCCAGTAGCCTACATGTGTGGACAGTGCGTGGGTTGCTGGGAATGGTCGTGGCTGCCTCCGACGGATGTTTACTTACAATTTTGAATAAGCAAGTGATCTTGCTACTACAATAAACACCCCCCCCCCCCCTGCAATTTTTAGCCTCGTCTCACAGAGATTCCAGAAACTGAGATAAGACCTTCCGCTATCTCGACTGCGCATGAGATCATCATCATCGAGATAAAAACAAGCGCACGTACCTGAAACGTGACAATAGCAGAGTTTATCTGAGATGATTTGTACCATGTTAACTGCAAATATAGGTGGAGGGTTCGCAACTTCCGTTCTGTGGCTTGAGTAGCATCTAAATCGCCCTTTTGACTGAAAAATAAAATGTATTATTACCTATCGAAAAGTGCATCTCCTTTAAAGGTAGTAGTTCTGTAGTAGATGACAAATAGCCATCATGATTGACAAACTTGTGCCTAAAAAAACTCACACTGGTCAGCGCTGTGTGTAGGCTGCCTGTTATATATGTTGCACCAAGGAGGTTCTTGGAACCTCCTTGGTTGCACAAACGTTAGCCTTTACATTGGTTTTATAAAAGGATTACTGTACTTATTTTCGACACGACCATTATCCCACATGATCACCCCATATATTTTTACCCCTCAGCTTTAGTACACACATCTTACACGCACTAAAGAGGACTTCAAATGTGTATAGTTTTCCAGAAGTGCTGCATATCATATGTGCAGCGTTTATAGGCGATGTCAATTTGACAACTGAAAACTTGAACCCTGCTGAAGGTGAAATTCAGTTTATTTATTTATTGAGTAGGCCCACTAGAATCGACAGGATTTAATAACTGGAAGAATACAGATTGCAGTCCCTGCAATAGCAAGTAGTGGTGTCAGTGTTATGACTGTCTGTATCTTGAGAACCGCCACGCTTGGTTGGTTTCGACTAACCCACAGTCCTTTATGAAAAGCTCTACTGAAGAGCTATCTATTGTTCGCGCCCTGACCTTAAAAATCCATATGCCTCTCGTGTGCAAACACCCACACGTACAATACCTGTTAATTGGGGATATGTTACAGTACATACATGTGTGTAGTTGGCCATACTGAATTAACGCTGTGCGTGCAGCTTCAGCTGGACCGGCTATATTTACCAAAGATAAAAACCTGACGAGGGCGGTTGAAAATCTTCCATTTGGCTAAGAAGGGGCTCCCCGGGCTAAGTATGACATTTTCTCATCAGGGACGTCTTTTCTAGGCAGTGGACAAGCGTTGTCGCGATGGCATGAAGCCCACTTGCGCCATCAAGGGCGCAGGACAGTTGCGCCAGAGTGTGATAATTACAAGGGTGCACGTGAAGTCCTGTAGCGCAAGGACAATATACAGGTGAGTATCTGTTATTGTTTTGCATATGTGTTATTGTCTATGTCTTTTATTGTTCATCAATGAACGTCGCAAACCTATGGAGACAAAAAAAAAAAAAACATAACAGTAACTTCTTTTTTTCAGTTTGCCACGTAAGCAAATATATATAACGACCCACCATAATATTTGTAAACTAGCCTCCTTTTGGTCGGAGGACTTGAAAAATTCAAGAAAAAAAAAATCAGGAGAGACAGTTTTCAGGAAGGTCTCATACCTAGGACCCTGTGGAGAGGAAAACAACACGTGAAGGCTCAAACCTGTTGCAAAGATTTACTGTAAGCACTTCTCTAGTGCATGATGTTAGGCCCCCTTCTAAATCCTTGGGCAACCATTTATTCACAACCACCTGAGAAGAGAAGTAACTGTTAAGGTCGATCGGATACCTTGAACCTACTTTATAAGGTTAGATGAAGCCTTTGTAAAGCAGGGACTCGGTTGCTACAGAGTAGGGAGCGGGAAGACGTCTAGCTCACCTGTATAGAAGAGAAACATGAACATTATCCCCAAATGATATTGATGTATGCAACGGGGCAAATGCGTGCATCGAAAGGTACATTGCAAGTCCCCTAAATCATGTTCTTCTAAACATCACTGGTTTTAGAGATGGTTCTTTGTGTTCCATTACAACATAAGGTACAGTAGCTGTAGCACTAACTTAGTTGGAGATAAAACGTGTAAAACACACAAAATGTTTTGTATTGAGATGCAGGTGATGTGACCTATTGTTTTAAGGTATTTTGATGTGTAAGACGTTCAAATCTTGGAGTGATGTTGCTGCAACATTCACAGTTGATAGCGACATTTCATTAAACTAACATTTTATACATCTATATGAGACAATGGAGCAAACCGACCAGTGTCATATGTGACAGGATCTCAATCTCAGAGAGATGGTTGATTTAAAAATCTGAAATATCAAAACTGTTTGTCACAAAGCTTAACGATGAATGCAAATGGTCCCCATCTTTATGAGGTGAGATTTAAAAATGTTGAAGCTTATTCATTCAATTAAAATAGTTGATTGTGCAATAATTTGTGTCATTCTTGTACCACTCGAATCACTTTCTTTGTTTTCCATTTTTTTTTTTCGAAAGCCATTTCACCTTGTCACGAAATGTGATCATTCTGTTACTGTTAAGGGGTAACTTGACGCTACTAGTCCTCTCCTTACAACAAATGCAAGAAAGCAGTTAACTTTTCAATGTTATATATGCATTTTAATTTCAAAAGGACACTAAAAGAGTTTATTTGAGTTGCACAAGAAGAACATCACAGATTATTGCGCAATTGACCATTTTAAATTTAGTGAGAATCTTCCATGTTTTATATCTCAGCAATGGAACAAGCTATGATGATGGGACTTGCGCATCATTAAATGCAAAGATTCCAAACCTTTTAATTCGGCCATTCCTCTCATTGGTCAAGGTGGAAGCTTTCCCTGGGAGCTTTGGCGTTTTAACATATCGTTGAGTGTAAAATCAGGTCTCGGGATAGATATACTTCAAACACGGAAACTTACGTCTCCTTCTGGACTCCAGAGACAGAGCCTGTTGGTGATCCAGGTCCAAAACCTGGATGAGAAATTAAGTCTCATGGACTTGCTAAAACAGGTCAATACAAACATTATGAATGTAAACAGTTAATAGACTCATACATGTTTGTATTTGTCATGTCACTTCAGCTGAGTGGGTAGGGTTGAAACTGGGGGAAAATTCCCCAATTTTTTTCCCTTGTTGGTGCCGCCACTAATTAAGTGACATGAGTTGTTCATCAGCACATAATATTAGAAGGAAAACCTAATTTTATTTTCGGTCTCATGGGCCTTCGGTCTCATGGGCCTTCGGTCTCATGGGCCTTCGGTCTCATGGGCCTTCAGTCTCATGAACCTTCGGTCTCATGGGTCTTTGGTCTTGTAGGCTGTATCAAGGGAAGTATAATGCCAGAAAAGCTGTGCACCGTGCCTGCTGATCTGCATGTTCAAGGAGACCGTTGTTCGCTGTGTGATTCGATTTAAAGATGAACACTTTGAATTGTGTGTTTCAAAAAAAGAAATGTAAGTGTTCTCTCTGATTCTGCCAGAGTGACCGATTGAAGAATTTCTTCGATACGCGACTTCCGGCATGCATGGGTTATCGACGATTTTACGTTAAGTCATACCTATTTATAACATGGACGTACATCAAGGGGTATCGGACTTGTCCCCCTGGAAAATCATAATCTTGAAAAAAAAGAGAAGAAGAACAAACAACATCATCTTTTGCAGTGCAAGTGTCAATTTTCAACCATGTGTCTCAAAAAAACAAAGAATATTAAGTTGAAATACAGACGGACTCAGAGACTAGAAAGTTCCATTTCCTGCAGTCTGAAATGTAGCGTCATACAAATATTTTCTCTGCACGCTACGCGCGAACCGATGGTGGCGGCGTCCGGCTTAGTTTCATTACTGCTTAACCCCCCCCCCCCCCCACACCAGCACCAACCATTCCCCCGTGACAAAATTCAAATTGTGTATCCTGTTGATTAATGGAATTATTGGTGAGAACTTTGAATGGCACGTTGGTTTCCTACTCATAACTCATTGCTAGATGGATGTTTATGGCTTAAATAAATAAAAGCTACATAGAAGAGTAAATAGTCAAAGGTTATTGAACCTTATTATTCAAGTTAAATTAAACAGGTACCATAGTTGAACGACGCGACACAGCTGTTATGCGTCCATCTTTGTGATTTTTTTGTAAACAGGAATGAAGTAACAAATCAGATTCTCCTTATAACAATCCAGAGCACAAAAATTAATTTCTGCTTTCCTTGAAGAACAATTTAAGCTTTGTTGGTTAGGCTTTTCTCGGTTCCTATCTTTGCTGTAGTTGTTGAGTTGCTGAGACCCCTGGTAGACTTTGTGTACCTACAGCACTGAAAACGCATACACATGATAGGTTGGTTTATACAGTAGGCTATATAGCCATATGCACTCAGGAGACAAAATTTTCAAAATGAATGCATATTACACTATGATGCTTAATTATTTACTTTTTTTACGATCAGAAATGAAAGGTATGGAAGAATTTCCCAGAAATCAATCATCTACAATTAATTTTTAAAGCTGTTCAGTAGCTTTACTATTAAGCTGACGGTTACGTGAAGTTTCTTTTAGTTCATTAACCTGGAAAGATGCTCACTTACGGTTGGACAATTTTACGTGTAGCTGTATAATTTATGATCGCATGTACAGGAATCAGTCCGACATCACAAATGGACTGAACTAATGCCGTGGTCTTCCATTAAGGTCTAATTCTCTTTTACGGTATCCAGTCATAAGGAACGGACAGGGATACCGTACGGTATATATAATAAACCCACGTAAGGATATCGTGCTTGTTGACTATTAACGCTGTTTGTAGCCTACATGTGTCCCGGATGTAGTCCCTATCGATTCATTGCACTGCAAGCAATGTTGCTATTATACACCTCAGATGCATTTTCAATCACCCCTCCCAATTCAGTTTTAGCTGCACCCACAATGAACAGTATTTTGGAAACTGGACACCCATCAGTGCTTCACGCTGTGGTAATCCCTAATCAGGTCTTTTATCAGAGATCGTGGAAGCGGTCAGCCTAACAAGTACCACCATGATCAGACTGATGCCTGCAATCGCCAGTAATCACATCAGTGGTGGTGTGGCTAACTGTGGAAGGGGGTGGGGGACGGGGCAATGCGTCCCTCTGAACGATGGTTTGTTTTATTTGGTGGGGAAGGGACGCAGGATTCAGGGCATCGGATGGGGCGAATGTATGGCAACTACCGACAAAAATAGTAAGATATAAAGATGAAGTCACTGTAACTTCAGTGAACCAATTAAAATTTGTTGTATCTTCAGTTAACATTAATATAGACCTGCTCATTACAGACAACATGTGTATTGTCCAAGGTTTTAGTGATCAACTGCGAGAATAGAAATATCTTTTAGATTCGCCACATAATTTTACAAGTTATCGAATTAGGAACTATGGATTATTATTTCATCAATCCCCCACCTCCCCCGCCCTAATGGTCTGAAAAAATGACAGCGGCTCCTGCGAATTAGAGTGCACTTCTCCCTGTTTACTTGCAAGCATGTTTTGTCAAAATAATTGTGAGAGACCATGAAGTCATTGAATAAATATGCTAGATTTGAAACTTGAACAACGGTTTTTCCTTTTTAAACATATGGAGTATGACTAACAAGGTGATCACTTAGGAGCAAAACTTTTGGTTCCAGTACTGTAGACCATGCACAGCACTGTATCGTACTGTTACTATATATCAATGCGGTTTAATAAGTTCCTGCCATAAATGATCAATTTCTGGTCACTGTGCATTTAAGGTCACTGTTGTTCAATGTTCTTTCTCAGTACTAGTGGTGCATTTTTTTCATGACCACAAGGACAACTTTTAAATTCTGCTCTTTCCATGCACGTGGTTCAAGTGAAGCGCTTGTCTGCTTCCATAAGACCTCGTGGATTTTTTACGATGTTCGCTTTCATTGGCAGACAACGTAATCACATCTTCAAGTACACATTCTAGTATTGGAACCTTAATTTAGGCCACACTTCATTGTATCTGAAGGGTCTTAAAATTCGAAAGTGTTTTCTTCTCGAGAATCTACAACTTCTCGAGGGTTGCACAGATAGTAAAAAAAAAATCAATGGCTATTATTTTAAGATGAGAATGTAGGCATTGATAATGATCTCTTCAAATAAAAAGCAAGATATAAAAGGAAAAAAAACAAAAAACAAAGAAAGGGGAGTGATCATCAGAAATTCCAGCAAACTGCAGAATACGTGATTTACTTTTATCTCGGTGGTTTGATCAATTTTTAACATCCCGTCGAGTTTGTTTTGTTTTCAAATATATCAGTCTTTTGTCATCTGTTTTTACGGTCTTAGATAGAATCAAGGACAGCTACAGTTTTTGTTTCGTTCTTTTCCAAAGGTGTAATTACCTCTCTGTGTTTTCAACAGAAAGGTCGTTCTTTCTTTCAAAATTCCTGCTCGTCTGTTTCATGACCCTCGTGACCTATTGTTTAAGTGATGATAATCAGGTTCATAAAGTAGATTAGGGATTAATATCACGACTCATAAACAACATCTTTTACTTTTCTCTTTGCAGTTATTTCTCACCATTATAACATTACCATTCAGATAACAGACAGCCACCGACAATGGTGGCACTGAAGTGTTACACAAGTTGTTACGATTGTCAAAATATGAAGAATTTCATTGATAAAGTTGTGTAAGTAATTACGTCACGGATATTATATCGAAATCGGGAAGAATAATGTACAGCCGGCAGACAGTGTTTCGGAAGTTTGTCCGTATAGCCACCGTTAGTACTACAACTGTGATATAGTCACAAGCTCAAAAAGAAGACTATTTGTAAATCACCGCAAGTGTTTTACTAGTCGTCTGCTCGTGTATACGTGCCGTCTGCCTGTCGTCCTACGTCATTCATATAGGCCTATGTCTTTTGCTGGATTTTACAAAGGCAAAGGAATCACGAATTGTTTCTCATGCTGGCTTACCGGTGTGGCGTCGCCTCCTTTCTCCATGTCGCACCTATAAGGTATGTTCTCTTTTTATCACCTAGCACAACCAGTTAATGTAATTTACAGCCTACAGCAACGGTACATTAAGTTTACATTGTGATCAGTCAGTGTATAGCACAAATGTTACATTAGTTAATCAAGATACCGTTTAAATATTTACAACTCGAACACCTTTTATGCATGAGGCCACCTTTTGGATTCTCTCCTAGAAAAAATTTGTGGCATGTCTTGTTTAGTGATGACTGTTTTACAGAGATTTTACTATGCCTCTCGAGCTCACTCCCCGGTACCTCTCTTTAGGTATTAAGAATGATACCCGACAGAAATTATGACATGAGATGAATACCAGATATCAAAGCAGATTCTCATTACCCGGGAGAAAAGAAAAGTATTGCAGTGAAAGGCATAATGGTGATTTGTGAGCCTTATCGCAGTTCCCAGTCCGTGAAATACCTCCTTGAAATTACAGAGTCGGACTCAACAACGTATATGAACAGTACATTTACTCAGCTGCACCAAAAGAAAGAAACAAAAAAAAAAAAGAACAGCACAACCTTGCGTTCACCGTCAAGAACAAGTGTTTCTTCCAGAGATCTGAAGAAAGTTTTGTAATAGCCTATGTTGATCCCCCCCCCCCCCATCAGGAGGAAGGCAAGACCCTTCTTCATATTTCATGACATGGATCTCTAGAATCGGACTGAAATTCAGGATCCCATACCTCAGCAGTTACTCAATAATTTGTCATATAAACTATACTGGCTTTTGTTTTCAACAGTAGACTAACCTTCATGTAATAACGTAAAGTGCAGTGGCTTTCAATTTCTTTATTGGCTATAAACTTTGCCATGTGGCATAAATTAAAGTTACTGTCGGTGGTGTTTATATTGCACTATATGCTGTGCATGTAGTGTACATCTATGTATGGAGAGGTGCCCAACTACGGTACTATATCAGTTGTGTGTAAGTTGGAATTACATAAGGTAGTTGATACCATGGCTGAATGAACACTGAGGGCTTGTTTTCCCCCTGCATTATTTCCGTTGGTGTTTTGCGGTCTTTAGCGCAATGTCACCATCGTCAGGTGGTTGTTATATATACTGAAAGACGTGCTCGAATGTAACTGTGCACTTAAAGGCTGGACAACCTTAAAGGAAACTCGTTGACCTATGTGGCCAATGAATCCAGTGAGGTTGAAAAAAAAAACTAACCTTATCTAGAAAACTTCACTTCACTTCACTTCTGTTAGGAATATGTAGCATTGATTTACTTCATATATAAACGTCCTGAAGATAAGTTCTTAGCCTTTGTATGTAGATAGGATAGCTGGTCACTTGATATGCAGCAACCAATGGCTGGACAACCGCCTCCCCTGTCTTGACCATAGTGTTGCACGTATTCCCCCATGGGTGTTTGAATAAACCCATCTCATGTTTGCAATAATTGACACTCTTTTGGATCCTTGCGGTAGTAAGGAATGCAGTCACTATGGCATATGCGTGTGTGTTTGTATGTGACGGATAAGGTATGTTACGCGGTAACTCAATAACCGAGTGGTGAATGATTGTCAAAGTTGGTGTGTATGTGTATAATATTGCGTATGATATGCCCTCCTATTTTTTGGTGGAGGTCAAAGGTCATTTGGGATCACCAGAGGCAAAAAAGTGAATTTCTCTGAGTTGCTGTAACTTGGTGACCGTTGTTCAAATGCTGACATAAGTTAAGGATAAGATAGACTGGGAGGAGGAAACAATATAGTAACATTAATTTCATTAATATGAAAGGGTCAAAAGGTCGAAAGTTATGTTTTATTGATATTGCTCCAACAAAACGTTTTAAGGGTGTCATGGAAAATATTGTTCGTCTATGTCAAGTGCATATGATGACCTCATTTGATCTTACTTGGCCTCATTTGACCTTTTCGTGATGTGTGGATAGGTCTTGTTCAGATAACCAAAAATCCAATTATACTACCCTTCTATGATGCTCCTAAGTCATGCAGATTTAGTGGAAACTTTATGTACGTGAAAGTTAAGTGCAGTCGCACAGGTTTTGCTGAAAACAGACTCAGTGTATATGCACAGGTATGGAAATTCCTGTGCCATTGCTTCTGCATAGAAGGTACACACACACACACACACGCACACCCCCCCCCCCCCCCCCCCACGCACACACACACACAAAATACTGCACTGTACGTTTAGTAAATGGGGAAAAAGTACAAAAAGTAAGGCTAGGTGGTGCACTTTCTGACGTTACAATGAGTGGGTGAACTCAGTTTGCACATCGTACGTGATTTCACCCGGAAGATATTTTGGCTTGCCATGTGTAGAATATATTTATTGTTTCTTATGACTAAGCTAGACTGACTTCTGCTCTCCCGCCTTGGTATGGCCAAAGTGCCCTTGGAATCTTATTGTGGATTTGTTTTGAGTTCGACGAACGATAACCAAGATGATGAGCTGTTTGTTGCAATTCTGTGTTTGTTTAGTGCCTGTATTTTCCCTTTCAGTATTCTTTAGTATTCTATCTTTCAACCCTGGAAAAATGTGAAGTATTCTCTCCCTTTTTTGAAGAGCGCAATTTACAGTATGTAAAAGAAAAAAAGCATGTCAAGTAGGTTGGACATTTCAGTTGACACCATGGCGTCTGCATAGTGTACTTCATGAAGGACAACCGATGTAGTTACCACATCGATCCATGTCAGAAGTCAGAGAGTAAAAGTTGTGACTAACCTACGGTACATTTGCAATTAAATGTGTACATTCAGCAGCTTGATAGTCTTGGCTGCATATACCCATTGCCTTGTAATAGTTGCAACATCCTAACATTTCTTGACTTCTCATACGATCATATGAGTGCAAATTGACCAACCAACATGTAGGCCTGTGTTTGCCAACAAGGACATCTACATATCATTGCAACGATAAGTACTGTGCTACAAGCTGGTCCCGAACTTCAACAACCTACATATGAATGAACTGTACAACGTGACTCGTCAAATGTGTGTCATTTTGATCATTGTTTGAATAGTTCCACTTTTCTTTTCTATTAAGTATAGAATATTTACAAGTGCGCAGAATCTATTATGCACAAAGGTTACCTAAGAAGGTGACTTCATCACTTCTTGACATCTTTAAAGTTAAATAGACACCTCGGGGTTAACCTGCGCGACACCTTCATAAAAAATGACCTGTGAAATGAAGTTGGTCCCTTTTTTCACGGCAGGTTCTTTTTCTGTCTTTGTTATTTGACAGGTTCAGTATTTAAACTAATTCCTTGCATGTAGCTAAAACTCTTTCTGTTCTTCGATGTAAGGGTATAAGACGATGCTCTAGTAAAAGGAAAGGTTAATCAACACTGGACCGTGCAGTAAGTGAACTTAAACGATCGAGGGTTAATGCAAGAAATGCACTCGTTCCGCGTACTCTTGCATCCAGCTATAGCATTAGCCCGAGAGAGTTCTATTTGGCCCATTTCAGCCAAGTGACCGTGGTTTATCCGACAGATAAACCACGACGAATACATCAAAACCGTTGATCGATAGTGTTTTTGTAGCCTGCTATCTCACTGTTCTTACACAAACAATGGCTAATAGTAATAGTGAAACAACGTTAGACCTACGGCCTAAGCCAAAGTGAAAGGTAAATGTATGTAAATACAAAGCATAAATAAATATACGTCACAGCCACACAGTGATAATGTCAGTGTAATTCTCCTCACGGTAATATTACCTCATTGAATTTCAGAGTTGTGTCGCGAAAGCTTATGAAGCAGTTTTTGAACAACTTTGATGTAATATAGGAGACCTCTCTATTGTCGATTCTACGGAGAAGTCCACAAACAATTCTGTATACAATAAAATCGTAAATAGGACCAAGGACGGCATTCTATCATAATCGCCATTTGAGAGGGCCCGAACAACTGGCAGATTAATATCTCCAGAAGGGAAACTTGAACAGATCACATATTGGGTACGAAGGTGTACCATACTAAGTAAAAGATCCCTTTTGTTTTTGTTGGAGTTCAAAGGTCATTTGGGGTCAACAGGGGTCAAAATGTGAAAACTTTTTAAATATGATGTATCAAGAAGGGGAGCTTGAACAGATCTCTTATTTGGTATGTAAATATGTCACATTGAGTAAAAGGACCCTATTGTGTTTGGTAATGCAACGTGCCACACGATACATTCTCTTTCCGTTTCTTATTTACATGTTAATATTTGCCAGTTTTGGGAATTTCGGTTCAACCCAATTTTTTGGCCTATCACATAAACTACCTTTTGTCTTTGCCTTTTGATTACTGCACCGGTAATGCAGTACTCTTTTGGACTAAGTTATCAAATATGTGGCGTGATTTCATTGCAATTGCCAGCTCAAATAAGCTAAGCTGAGCTAAGCTGAGCTGAGCTAAGAAATCTCAGTACTTTCCTCATTTTATATGATTCGGTAAATTTAAAGGCTCAATGATTCGGCCAAAAAAAAAAAAAAAGACGAAAAAACAGGATGTATAGTTGTCGTGTACATTTTAAAATTGAATGCTTGTTATTGTGAATTACAAATGAGGTGTTTACACAAACTTACAACTATTATACTTAGGGAAACTTGCATTTGTACGGTTTGTCTCCAAAGTTTACAATGACTTTAAATAAAGTGTGTGTAAGAAGCAGAGAGGACAATTAGAATAAACCGGAAATTGCAGACACCATTCCAAAAAGCTGTGGGGGATTTTCCTGGTGCTTTTCAAGTTGTTCAGAATGGGAGCTCGTCAATAAACCGCTATTGTCTCTTGCAGTATAAAAATAAATCGAGGTCTTCCAAGGCGCGGTCACGAAAAGTAATTCATTCAAGAAAATATGCTAATCTTTTTCACACAATAATAAAATTCTAAAGATTTCTCACTTGAGTCTTTATACATTGTCATGGATTAAAAAAAAAAAACACTCGGTAACTATATTCCAAGAATGATGTCCCTGTTTATATCATAGAGTAGGAATAATTGATTTGTTTGGCAACTTCTTGAACTCGTTGATAATATCACCGGGAAAAATCTA
Source organism: Stichopus chloronotus (assembly GCA_021234535.1). Classification (NCBI taxonomy): domain Eukaryota; kingdom Metazoa; phylum Echinodermata; class Holothuroidea; order Aspidochirotida; family Stichopodidae; genus Stichopus; species Stichopus chloronotus. Next base: position 26,512,126 of record CM037836.1, read on the forward strand.
AAAACGTTGGCAACATGTACGCATTTCTATAATGTCAGACTGAAGATGGGTGTATGAATGGGTGGATGAACAGGGAGCTGAATAAGTGTATGAACTGATTTTTACTCATCCGTCAATTTACCTGCCTCCGTACCTCTTTCCAACGTGCTGCAGACGACCTATCTTCAACACTTGACTGTCATCCGCGTTACTAACGCCCCTTCCAATTTACTGTCTGAATCTATCACTCACGGATAAGAGTCCTTGTATTCCGATCTCCTACAATATCTTCTCATATGGACACTTTTCCCTCAGACGATGCAGCATAACGTCTTGTATCTTCAGCAAATGTTGTCGGCATTGCTTGTGAAGTTAGTGGTGAGCTACGGTATCTTAGAAAATTTGAACTGTAAATTGAAAAATACGCTCGGAGACGCTTATCATCCACCCAGATCCCTATGCTCCCCCTCTAACGTCCGTGCATAAACATTTCAGTCTGATTTGTATGATAAAGTTCATCAGAGAAATTTCTAACATATATAAACTGTCGGCCTCAGATCCAGAACATATTTCATTATACTACTCATTAATGGTACGTAATCCAGCGTACATAATGATCAGGGGACACGATCGCATAGGGTAGATTCTAAACATAATTAGTCGGATTTAACATAATATCTCCACTGACCTTCATTCTGGTAAACTGATGAATTCAGGTGTAGATATGTTATGTAATCAATTAGAGATACAAGAAAGTGTACAATGTAGCAGTCCAGCAAAGGATGTAGATTTTCAGTGGATGATAAAGTTAAGTCACCTTGCTCATGCGTACCCACCCGTCACCACGTACCTAATATGTCCCAACAATTTACAAGTGTCTTTTATTCTCACCGGGATATCTCTCAAGCAATGAACTGTAACCAAGGAGGTTCTACAAGGAATAGGTGTTACTCTGCACAAGGATATGCCAAAGAACGTTTGTGGGTAGGCCTTAAAGTAGTCTTATTGGGAGAGTTTGAATTGTCCGGATAGATGAGTAGCTGCAATTAAGAACCATTACGATATTCATTTTTATCATTCAGCCAGCAATCGATCACCATAAGAGATGCTCTTTGCGCATGTACATACTCTTGCCGATGAGAACATAACGTTGTCTACACGTAATCTTCGAACGCTGATCATATATACTTTGTAAACGTCCGGCAGATGGTCCAATCGGTTTTGTGCCCTGAACAATTTCCGATGATGCTTTGGCCTTTTGTACTTTACCTGTGACGTCGAATCCGTCTATGTATAGACTTCTGTGTCATCCTAGCATGTGTCATAATGGGGTATTCCCTTCAAGGCAACGCACGGCTATGTCATATATAACGCGCTAACATGCAATGAATACACAAAAAAAAAAATCGATAGAGCCTATCGATTCTATAGGTCACGTTGCTAATAGAATCTTGACAAGTTACTTGAACAAACAATTGCAGATTTTATTTAGGTAAGCATTATAAACTTTATCAAGCACTTCAAGGAAAAGCTACACGCAGAGAAAGGTGAGGTACGTGGTTGACTTTCAAACTTTTCGTTTTATTAGCGACAGTGGAATCTGCTTGACAAAAATTTTATTTTGTGTAAGTTACAAAGTTGGATGGTAAAGTCTTAAAAATTCTTTTTATTCTTTGTCTGTTTGCATTTTCAATAGGATGTTTTACCTCCTTTGAGATCGTTAGAAAATTACAAACCAGTCAAGTGGAAAAGGGAATTTGCATCTTAAACTTAATCCTCGTGAGACTTAAGTGTTTGTTTTTTTTTTCCTTTTACAGTTTTTCATTATATTTAGTTTTGAAGAGTATCAGGCTGTTTCATGTCAATATATTTTTTATCATCGCCTGTGTATTACGCCTATTTCCTTCATTTAATCATTTAAATTTATCCACTACGTTGGTATGTAAAGTGAACCAATACACCTGATGAAATCAAATGAAAAAATTAAAGCTAAATTGTTTTGTAATTTGACCGTTGTGAGTTGCCACTCCGGAAAAGACGCATCGTGAGTTAAATTCCGGTGTTTTTATTTTGTAATCAAGGGGTTTGAAAGCAATTTTTACAATGTGAACTGATTCCAGGAAAAGTAAAACCGTGGAGGCATTGCCAAAGTAATAGGTGAAAATTTCCGTACTCCTTCACCATAAAAGGTAACGGTATTATCCCCACATCCCATTAGGTTTGTTGTAGCAGTACGGTACGTGTATAAGTGAAACAAAGATATGAATACCCATATTCAAATTGCATTTGATTTTTAAAAACTGCTTTTTAAGCCCTGTCACAAAAGTTTTACTTTATTTCCACCAAACCTGCATGGATTTGTTCAATATCATAGTAAGCCTTTCTTACGTTTTCCGGTACTTTTACCTTCTTTTCATCTAATGTTTGTTATTGGTGAGTAACTAACCTTATCATTTAGATTGCTAGAATTTCCTCCTTCGACGAATCTGCCTATTTAGTGTTAATCACATTAACACCAACGAATTCACGGTAAAACCGCAAATATTTCAGTTTTCGAAAAATAATTTAAATACTTTGAATCCATTATTTGACATATCCTGCGAGAAAGAGTTATTGTTACGGGTTTTGCTGACAAAGCTATGCAAGAAAAAAAAAAAAAAAAAGCAACACTTTCAAAACATATAGCGAGTCAGAATATTTTAACAAGTATCGTACACTGTTGTTTATCCAACTAATTCCTTTGGATGATATAATTTATTGTAACTGAATCATTTTTGTTGCACGGATCTCCATGCATGTGCTAATTTTAAATAGAAAGGTGAACTTTGTGACGTAACTTTCCATGACATTTAATTCAAATTGAAGTGTGTGAGAATTCCGCTGCACATGGCGGCTAACCGTTGGCGTTATAGAGACATGGAAATAGCTCTTTCCTCCGAAATAGGGCATATCGTGTGTGTGAATAAATATTGTTCAACTCAAGAACATACCGTACGGTATACTGTGCCCACTAGGAATAGTTTGTTTAAAAGTGCGCGTGTCCTACGAAAAGTTCTTTGGGCCGGAAGGGCATTCTTCAGTAGCTAAATAATCATCGCGTTGTGGAGTTAGAGCAATTAAACTCTTCACAATATCACTGGTAGACCTGCAATATGCGTATAGGGAGTTAAAGCCACACAAGTCTTTACAATATTCATAGGACCTACAAAGTAAATTTGTGCTATTACCGTAGTTTTCCGCTTCACTAAAGTCCTGTGAAAGACAAACTTTGATTTCAATTAATTCACTTCAAGTGAAAGAGATCTCTGCACGGTCCGTTAACAACTTGGACTAAAGAGGCAAACTGAAGTTGATGAAAAGATTAAAAGGTAATAACAAAAATTAAATTATTGACACCTTTTTTAGTAAACGACCGTATATTCAATTCTATATAACGAGCAGTTGAAAATAAATGAATACGAGATTAAAAAAAAAAGTTTTTTTTAAAGGGAAAATGCAGTCACTCCAAACTGAATTAGTACACGCTCTATATAGGCTATTTCATGAATGGCTTATTTTCATTTTGTGATATCCTTGTTTGTTGTTAAATTGATTAACTTTGCAGTATAACACCATGTCTATTCAGTACAAATATTCAGCAAAACATCATGAAAAAGTATACTTCAAAGACGAATCAGAAGAAAATTGCAAGATTTTGATGATTTTCATTTAAAGTAGGTACGACTGCTCGTAACAGTGCCGCTGAGGGGAAAGTCAAGGGCATTCATGCAGGCTATCACAAGTGAACGCACTCAAAAAAGTGGATAAGAAGTTGTAGGCAAACCTATACCCGTAATAGGCTACATTCCTTTAATTTTCTTAACGGGTTTTTTCTCCAAAATGAGTAATTAACAATGTTAATGTTAGTTGTGACTAACAACTCGAAGTATTTTTGTTACACTACTTGTCACCTTCTGTATAGTTTTTCTCCAAATAGGTCATAATCAACACTCACTCTGTCAAGATGCTGGGTAAAAACTGACTCAGAGCGTTTTCTTTTTTTCTTTGTTATATTTTGATTTTGCTGGACTGAGAGCACAGTTTCAATTTATTTTTTCCTTAAGGGTGTGTTCAACTTGTAATCAAAACATTTCTGTTAACATCTTGTTTTTCTCTTTGTTTCAATTTCAACTGTGTTTGTTACTTTTTACTCATACTTTTGCATATATCAAAAATACATATTCTCATGTAAGGTGAACACTATGCCGTATAGTTGTTGTACACAGATAACAAATAGTAACTTGTATTGCTGGATAATTCCATGATTTTGATGATAGAAAAAATCAGTAGTTGCTGTTCGGTTTTGATCACTGCAAGACCATTTAAGAGTCTACATTGTGATACTGATGTAATGTCTGCGTATATTGGAGGAATTTGACGTGTTCTGTAGACCTGTTCAAATGATCACACGCCCAGTGTATCCCGAGTGAAGTTTCAAAGACCAACAGCATTCTTCTGTAATGACTGGTATGATGAATACAATAAAATGCGGTGTATGAATGCATTCATATGTTTCTGGAATCACTTTAATTGTCATCAACTGAATGAGAGTACTTGGAAACAATACAAATGGAAGAAAACATAATTACTATCCCATACGTGGGGAAACGATATTCAGTTGATCATTCTATTCCCGAATTCCCATTGTGTTTCAAACGCCTGTGACGTAACGGTACAAGCGGTATGATGTGGCTTAGTTGTGATGATCGCTCGACTACAACTGTAATGCCGATTGCCTTACAAATTTTCCAATAGTAGGATCTATAAGGAAATCCTGAGGTGAAAAAATGTACCACTTACAATGGTAACTATTAACGTCGTCCTACATGAAAAAGTTTCGCTCTTAATTGAGTTTAGGGCCCTCACACTAGACTCTCTATGCCCCCCCCCCCCCCAATCCTCACCGCTCCAAACTAGTGATACATGTTCGAGCTTATTCGGTGCTGGAAAAATATCGTAGTCCTTGATGAGATATTGCCGTACAACTAAATATGACAACATTACTTAGATTAAGTCCAATATGGCAATCCAAATTTAAGGGTCTACTTGGATTACGACATATTTTAAATTGTTATTGTATAGCATTTCGTTTACACGTAACAGTGTGACTGATGCAGTATCTGGAGTGAAGAGTTCATGAGAATTTCACAGTGCTTCCTCCATTCGTCTCTATTTTTTTAGCTTTATAACATTGTTTAGACGTAACCCCCCCCCCCCCCCCACCGCGTATCGTTATCATGGCAAACAATTGATTCATGCCGTCTGCAGACATTCACCATGATTGCGATAATGAATACGCCGCACACTGTGGTTAGAGCTCTTCGAAATCCCGAGTGGAAAGCACTAACCAATATTATTGTGAAATAGATTGACCAGATTTGGTATTCTGAACATTTACAAACTGCATGTTCTATTTTTTTTTTTCTCTCTCTCTCTTCCTTCCATTATAGATCACCAAATTTTCCATAGAAATCCCCCCGGTGGCATTTTTTTTCTTCTTATTTATTTTGAGGATTTGGACTCATCATGTTTCCACGTGAAAGCCAAGTGATTAACGGCACTAGCCTCGGACTGTCTTCCGGTAAATGGTTCAGAGAAACCAAGCAGCTGACCAATGTCACCACAAGTGATGGCCATTTAGAAGTATGGTTTCATGGACTCATCACCAGAACGTGAGTCTCAAAGTTACTGATATACTTTTTGTGATTGCGCTACCTCCAACACACGTCCTCCCGGTTGAAATAAACTCTTCAAACTAGCTTTACTGTTAGCTTGAGCCTTTTGTCATGACGCAAATAAAGTGGGGGGGAGCACTGTATCACTGAATTACATATTAGCTATGCATTTCTGAACTGCACCAATTTTTTTTTTCATCCGTGGCTCATAGAAGAGAAAATTCCTTTACAGCATAGTTTTGTTGTTGTTGTTGTATTTGATTAGCGAATCATGAATTACACAGATTTTGCCAAACGTGTTGCATTTGTGGTTTCGGCACCGAAAGTCTCCTTGAGTTCTCGCCACAACTCAGCATCCTCTCGAATAAGTCGATGATGTATGTTTATGCTAAAGTCTTTTGGGGCTAGTTGACAAATGTATATATGATGTCACCCTCCATCAATTATTCACAGTGTGTGTAATACAGTATTTAACACGCATTGTTTCATATGTGTGACGCATTCCATGTAGTTATCGTATCGATATATTGGCGGGATCATTTTGCTAGTGTGATGTCACCGAAGTCCCTCATGTCTTGTAGTATCATTACTGTATTATTATTTGCATATACTTCCCCTCTCTTAAACGTAATTGAACTTAACCAAATTTTTGTATGTTTTCTCTTCTTTGTCTTCATCCGTATCTGATGATGTTCCAACAGTCAAGCAGAGGAGCTGTTGAAGGGGAAAGTGGTGGGCAGTTTTCTGATGCGCGTCAGTCAAACTAGATTCGGTTATTCGTTATCTTTCAAGTAAGCTAACATTTTGTATATTCTGACTTTATAACCATGCATATAGTGATATGATACTTTCTGGGATATTTGTTAGGCATTGCTTTTTCTTTATTTTGGTCACGTAATTGACCTGAAGTAAAGAATTAGAAACACAATAAGGTTGCTCATTATTGCTTTTTTACGTATACGTTACAAGATAGACCGTATTGTATACAAGGCGGAACACGCAGCATGTTGTCTATGTATAAATAAAAAAATGTAACAAAGTGTAAACGTGAGTTTCATTATCTAGGTGCCTTTAGCAATGATAAGTCCAATGTTCAGTCCTTCCGGTGGAGGGGGGGGGGGGGGGGCGTTGGGCGGTAATACACCGATACCGAATACAGTACAAGTGTTTGCGTCGGGTCCAAACTTCAGACTCGGGTACCTGACGTCCAAAGTCGGTCGGGTACACGGATACCCGGAAACATAACTTTCGTTTGACTTCCACTTATGAAAAAAGTTGCTTCGCTCGTCAACTGATGTAACACCATGTATCATATACATACATACGTGGCAACGAAGTTGTTTGAAGTAGTTGCGCATACATGCTGAATTTAATCACACGTACAGTGTACGTTGATGAAACTTTGCATCCGGGTAGCAATTTCAGATTCGGGTTGGTCGGGTAATTGATGCAAACACTACCCGAATACCTATGACAAAAGGGTAACCGAAATATTCCAGGCACAATTTAAAAGATTCTGAAATGAATGAGTATATTTTTTTTCCACCGATGGCTCTTCAAACCGTATATTAAATATTTCCCTCAGATATTGTTAGGTATTTCTGTTTAAAAAAAAGTACAGGCAAATATATCTGTTGTTCATTGAAATTGAATTGCTTATTTAACCTTGAAATTGTATGCCATTGAAAAATGTACTGACATGGTTTTTACCAGTAATGCGTCGTTTTTATGAAAGTTTAAATCTTCTCTAAGTTTCAAATTCATTTGAAGTCGTTTTTTTACCCCTGGCCAACAGAGGGACATCGCGATGTTACCATATAGCGATAGAGCAGAAAGGGAATCTGTTTGTAGCGATTGGAGACAACAGGGCGTCCTTCAGGACACTTAGGGATTTAGTGATATTTTACAAACGGGTAAGATTGAATATTCTTTGAAAAATTACTGTTTTCATATTCTGATTAATTTAATCCGGCGGTTAAATTAAATTTCCTTCAAATCGTTTTGTTAAAATGATGCTGTGAAATGTTAAGGTTGAAATCCTTGTATTCATTTCCTCGACTTTTAATGGGCGAATTCACATTTATAAACTATGACAATTCTAAGCAAAACGTGGGAATGATCTGGTGTCACTCGCAAAATGTCAAAACCAAGTTCTCGGTATCACTTCCATGCAGTCATCTGAGCACTGCTTTTCAACGTCTGCCAAATATTCCATTTTTTGTGTGAAATCAACAACAGCTTTGCAGCTAAGCCAGTCAAATATAGGCAGTGTTCAGCAACTCCCTGATCACACTGTTAGCGTCTTACTTCAAATTAACTATGGGAGAGATCACCGCGGTTTAGCTCTGAGATGTCCGCCTTGCTCTGAAATTACTATACATTTGCTTATCGCCAATCAGGGTTTGAACAAAGTAAGCTGAAAATATTTACATACGCCTTGATTCGTGTCTCCGTCACGCCCACAGAACACAACCTGTGCCTCAATGCACGTAGGCCTAGGCTATACCGTTATCAACGAGCTTCCCTGTTAACAGTGAAACTAGCTTATGTCAACGTCACATGTTTGGTATATTGGCTATGCATATACACCAGGCTCAATGAATATCCGTTGACCTTTAGCTCTCTCAGCTAATTATCCCTTACGTCATCTCTCGTATGTTTTGTTCTAGTTATTATCTCACTTGAATAATTTGAATTAGAGATACCTAACTTTAAATCTTGTTTCGAATTACTTATCCCTTTGTTTCCAAAGAGGAACACATGTAACTCTCATTTAATAGGTCTTCCAAGTATCAGGTCAACTATTTAATTTTTAAATGCTCTTGTTTCGAGTACTCAGATCTTGATTAATTTTGCATTTCAGCATCCAGTTGTAGCTGAAGGCTATGTACTCACTGAAGCGGTCGGACAGGTGAGTTTCTCAGAGGTTCTCTTTACATTTTCAAAAAGAAAAAAAAATAAGAGCGGGAGGGAGGGGGGAGGGGGGTAAAACAAAATCTACGGGAGTGGAAGGGGACAAAGAAGTGATTTGCTATGATTTCTCCTGGTCACATCTTAAATACACGGGGAGGATAACGTAAAGAGAAACATACCTGTTTATCTACATTATTCATCAATTGAGCAAGATGCAGAGTAGCGAGGGAAAAATTAAACGTGTTCATAAAGATATTAATGCCACAGGATGTGCGTGAAGAAAGCAATCGAAGAGAAGTTTACTGTATTCGTTGTTGATCCTGTTCGGATTTGCAAAAGATCTGACAGTGTCGTAAACGGTAGCAATTGATAAGACGCAGTGACGTCACAAAAACGGAATTGATAAGTACTAACCACTAACCACTTGCCGTTGTTTAAATGCCACCTTCCAATTGTTTAGACATCAGCATGTTGGGTTTTTTGTCGGTTATTGAATGCGATGGTTAGAGCTGTACAGTGTGCGATGATGAATGCCTTCCTCCATGAATGCGGATTTGAAACTGGTTACGCAAGGTAAAGGCATCCGAAACTCCCGATATATTTATTTTTAGAAACTTACGAAAGAAATTCTATGAAGTGACAATTTTGAGCCGAGTACTTAAGTAACTCCAGCTTCAGTACTCAGAGTTAGATAGCCAAAGGTAATCGAGTCTGTCACAACATCTTTATTCTACTTGCTCGTTGATGAGTGGTATCAAATTTTCGTGGTTGTATTTTTGTTTATTAATTTGGTGAGTAAATCATTTAAGTTAACATTGTGTGTAGGTGTGTGTATGTCTCTTTCGTTTTGTATTGTAATCCAGTTTCGTTTTACTTTTAAAACGCCTACTCTTCTCACATGATGTCTGCGTACATCTGTGACTTACCTTTCCATGTGTGTGTTTGTACTGATGTATATATATTATGTTGTGTGTGCGTGTGTGTGCGTGTGTGTGTGCGGGTAACTTTATTTCTCTCGCCAGTTGCCTGTCTCAGCACAACAACTGCACATGTCAAGTACTGATGTGTGTAGTTTTGTATTACAATGTGCATCGACAAAAAATTGCACGTTAAAATACATACCTCCACTTCAATAAAAAATATCATGGGTAGACTGGTATGTTGGCCAATGTGTTTGCCTGTAAAAAGCATTATTCAATAATCGCAAACAAAGAGCAGTTTCGTGGAGTGTCAATAACTATTACAACATTGTATGTATAACGTTGAATATGACGTAACTATAGTCCGCAAAATAAATTCAAGAAAAAGACCAAGCTGTTAAACAGAGGGGGGGGGGGGGGGGGAGTAAAAATTGTATATGGTAGGTAACTTTCAAATGAAAATATCATATCTAAGGAAAGTTAGAATATTTTTTTATTATTAAATGATTATTTTTTACTTTTTGTTAGGATGACGACAGCTGTGACTACATGGATCTGATAGAGCAAAATCAAAACCTTCACGGATTCCATCCCGTTCCTTCCCCTTTTCAAATGCCTCCCCGACATCCTATCCGCCAAGCGCCCACGAACCGCGTCAGCGAACTCCCCACAGATCGTGCCAGAACGCCGCCTGGACAGCCTGCCAGAGCACCAGTACCCCAACAACGTACCAGGGTACCCAAACCACCACAGCCAGTTCAAAGAGATCTCCGTCAGCTTCACCAGGTACCATCACCACCATCATCGTTGTCATCGTCTTCGACACATTCATCTACCTCAGTGGAAGTCAGAGATACAGTTACCATGGATACCATAATTAGAGCGCCAACACCAACGCTACCAAAGAGATGGGAAGAGGTTTGTTTCTATTGTCTTTATTTTATTTTGTCTATGAACGGCGTAGAGCTGCAGAGATCCTTGTTGCAATGTTAAAACTGCCAAAATTTCCCTCAGTTGACAAAATTGGTAGTTAAAGTTTTTACATCATCCTTAAATGTATGTCTCTCACTCCGTGCGACAAATTGATCGTTGAAATGAATTTCTTATGGATTAAGTGATTTATTGACGAGAACGTTGGTTGTGAAGTTCCCTCATTTGCTGTTCCTCTTACACGATGTCATTAGAAGTTATCCCCATCTCATTGTACCTTCACAGCCGAAGCATAAAGCAGTTGAAAGGGCGGACATCATCAAATGGTTCAGGGAAACACAGATGACCCCGTTGATGAAGAAACAAGGAGGATTTTATTCATGGTTTTACGGTCTAGTCGGTAAAAGGTAATTACGAGTTCACTGCAAAAAAAAAAGAAGAAACTAGCGTCCTACACTATGTATAGTCATACTATATAGCCGTAACAACATTAACCACAGCAGCAACGCTGTTTCGGTTGTTCCGTAGGCATTTTAAATATTATTTCCGTACACAAAATGACGTCATTGATATTATGGACAATCACACATGCACCCAGTGTCATAGTAACGTGACCCTCGATCATAATAGCATGTCACCCTCTATCAATCCTGTGTTTTTGACTTAAACATCATAAACGGTACTTATTGGCCTACACCTTAATTCGATTACAGCTCCCATTGAGTGCCTCCCCCTCCACCAATGGGTGGTTTGTTTTGTTACATAACACTAATTGTGCCTTGCCTCACTTCACTCTTTTGTCTGCAATTTTTCACGCGTATAAATTTCAACATATAAGATTAAACGGTCACCTGTTTATGATATACATTGTATTAGCAGTACAATATAGCGATATTTCCACTAGTTCAAACACTCATAAACGTATTAAAGTCTTGTCATATTAATCATATTAACCATTAGAACTTTAGATTCCTTGTACAGAATCTACCTCCTTAACTCATTGTCTTAATTCCAAAGAGTGAAATTGGGGATCACCCCAAAATTAAGATTGAATATTCGCTCTATAAAAGAGTGAAAATGACTTTTTTTCGATCGAAATATTTCACTTTATCATGTTTTCACTTTATCTTCTTCAAACAGCAAAGCAGAGCTGATGTTGCAGGACAAAGATGCAGGTTGTTTCTTCGTCCGAGTCTGTGAGGATCAATGCATGCTTTGTCTGTCTATGAAGTAAGTTCCATTCATGTGAAAAAAAAAAAAAACTTTATATCGCTAAAATAATACACACTCAACAGATCGAAATGTTTTTTTAGGCATTTCAGGTTGCTTCTCAGGCAAATCACGTCCGACAGAAGATGTCACGTGTCCCAGTTCTACTTGATGCATTTCTTGTTTGTCTATCCTCAATATATATATATGAAGATAAAAATGTACGATTCCTATTCACCTATTCCTCATGAGTGAGGAATAGGTGTAAGGAAACCTTATAATCCTGGCGTGTAGATCCCCCTCTTCCAATAGACAACAAAAATAGAAAAGGTTGTTACATGGAAATGCTGTATTTATGCGGCAGATGCTGAAGTACTGAATTATGATTTATCAACGACATAGGCCTACGTGGGACATCTATAAACTGCGATTAAATTCCATAGTCTCTGTACTATGTGTTTAAATTTTTTCCATCGACCAAAATAATTTGACCTCGTGAATTGTCGGTTACAGGTGATTACCCCACAAGCGGCATATGTGTAGGGGTGATTCAAGCCATGCGTGATCGTTAGAAACGACATGTGCCTATATCTCAATACTTTTGACACTAACGCGTGACTATATACCAAATGTGTCTTTTGTATCTTTAGTAAGTAGTCCTATACATTGCTGATCCTCCCGTTGATCCTCATCCTCCCGTTGATCCTACTTGTAACGATTTCCTCCCATTGATCCTACTTGTAACCATTTGTAATTAAAAGCTGTTACGTTTCTGAAGGACTTATTTTTGTTGCAAGTGGTTCCTATTTAGGATAAATGAAAACACAAACACTTCTGTTAATCGACAATGTGGGACATAGATATTAAAGCTTTGTTAAAAATGGTAATTTTTGTGCATGACATTCATTCAACCTCTTTCATTTCCAGAGGCAGCAACCGAAAGGTTAAACACTTTGACATAGATTATCTACCAAATAAGAAATACCAAGTGGTGGGAGAAGAGCGGGATTTCAAATCCATGAATAATCTTATTCAATACTATAAAATGGTAAGTGAACTTTTCTCTTTAAAAAAAAAAATGAATTAAAAGACAAAACAGAATTGACACGCGGTAGAGTTAATCCGTTATTTTCGTAGTCCACTGTGCCTCTTTCGCTAGGTTTATTTTGATCGTGTCGCTAAAATGTGTCTTTTGTTTTGCACTAGTCGCTGGTGAATGAGAAATAGTAATTTACACCTACAACTATCCTCCCTTTTGTCCGTTAGGTGACTGTGTGTTCATGTGACAACTTATTTTTTTATCTCCGCAGTATCCAATTTCAGCATTTGGAGACAAACTGAAAGAAGTTGGGTGCAGGGTAAGTATTAAAATTACTTGATATGGCCTCGTAGTCTGTGGCATTTGAGTCAATAACGGTCACCAGTGGCGGCGCTACGGGGGGGGGGGGGGGAGACGAGCGGGCATTTGCCCCTCCAGACTGTTTCCTTGCCCCCCAGTTGCCCCCCACCAGTTGCTCTCACCCTTCCCAATTAGATCTTGTACTAATCCAAAATGAATTTAATTACAAAACTATGTATTGGCATTGGACTGAATAAGAACAACTTCCGGGGAATCATGATTGATAAATACCTAATTTATGTTACACAGGCTGCCAGTTTTCATATCATGCCGGTAGCCACTTCAACAGTAGGCCGGCCTGGATTTTCTCTGGAATGTTTACTGTCCAGCATAAGGGAAGGGCGGGTAGGTGGTTGTTTTCCTAAATATAGGAATGTCGTTGTTTTCCTAAATATAGGAATGGAATGGAAGTGTATGTAGCCTGTTTGTGTATGTGTGTACTCGATGGTACCGCGTAAATGTGAAATGGTACTTCCAAAGATAAAAGTTGGGAACCTTGGAGTACGGTCAACCGAAAAAATAAATAATCTAAAAATAAATAATATACCTCTCTTGGGGCTTAACCTCAGAGCTTCCGGGGGCTTCGCCCCCTGGACCCTCACCGGGACCCCCACCGGGACTTTGCCCCTGGACCCCACCAGGGGCCCTATAGTGAGCCCATGGACCCCACCCGCAAGGCCTCCCGCTTCGCGTTCGGTTTAGCGCTGGGCGCGAAAATCTTTGCCGACAACATTTTCCTCTGCCCTCAGTTTGTCCCCCCAAGTCTGACATTCTGGCGCCGCCACTGAGGGTCACAGTAAGATGTGTTTTCGTACAAAAGTAATCGAAACATCTGAAGTGACCTTACGAGAAAAAAAAAGGATACAAAATAATTCGATATAAATTGTTGAGTTGGTTGTCACCGGACGAAACATGAAACATGAGCCATAGGTTTCCTAAACACTTGTATGGTTGCTTAATGTTCTAAAACAAGGTGGCCTGAATTATATCAATAATCTAAAATACCTACCTGAAATTTACCAACTCCCACCTGAAACTAGTACACACCAGAAGGACCCTATCATTTCCTTTCTTGGCAGATGCAAACTCTTAGGATGAACCCAAAGTCTAGAATTACAAGAAAACATATCTCAACTGAAGAATAAGCTTTCTAAAAGTTTAGGTAAAATTGTTAATCTGTCATGTGTTGTTACTTTTGTCCTTCAGGAAGGTCACGTGATCGACTTCAAGGAACTACTGGAGGGAGATGATGTGTAGTAAAAGGTTGATCAGAAAAAAAAAAATGGGTGCATGAAAAGAGGGATTACCATGACGACGACACAGAACACAAAGGTTGTGATGACGTAACTACGTATGTCGTCTGTGTCAGGATATGCGTGCACATTTCAACGGCGCCCTTCGTCGTTCCTTGGTATCACCTTTAAGAGACATTCGGGGATTACGTGAAATTTTAACGACGATGCTTTTAATGTGCAATGCTTTATGCCCAAGATGAGGGGACTGCAAAGTATTCTTCCCTTTTTAACATGGGCATATTTCAGTTTTATCGGATGCGCGGGAAAATGCTACCAGAGAACAAAGGAGAACGAGAAAACAGAAACTTTTGTGGTAACCGTACCCACGGACACGAGATATAATTATTAAGGAATGTTGTGACAGTACCTGTTGTGAAATGGAATATTGTAAAAGATGCTAACGAGAAAACGTGTTGTTGATATCAGTAACTCTCATAGGTTGATACGATGTCTTACCAGCACGCTCCTCGTAATTACCGCTGATCTTGTGGATGACCTATTTGGTAATCATGTCAGTAAGGATGACGCTCTGTAACTACTATATCAATCGCAGGAGAGTTACAGCAAAGAAGAACATAAAAATGCGGATTCATGCCAAACTGGTTAATATATTTATTTGTAAAAAAGGAATTAATGTTTAAACCACAATAAAAGAAAAAAAAATGCCGAAAATATTGTGTTTGATTAACGTTTGTTTTTATCTCGTGTGTGACAAAGAAGGGGCTCTCACTCCGATTCCACCATAGTATTGTCAATACAAAATTGCGATTTTTCCCCCCACTCCATAATCCCCCTCCCATCTTCTTCATTCTGTCACTTTGAAGGTGTGCGTAGACCATTAGTGTGAGGGCGTGCTAACATTACTAAAAGAAGATTACATAGCCTGCATATTGACGTCAGGGTACGCGAGGAACGTGCCTTTTTAATGTGTGATTGGGGCAAAGGTTTTGATCCGCGTGTAACTGAGGTGTATATATGAAGGTGAATAAACATATTATAGTGAAACTACGATTTGTAGGGTGGTTTAATAGCACATGGTGAAAAAAACATCAGAAAACATAAATTTCAACTTAGAAAAAAAAATCAACATTCGACTTAGATTTAAAAAAAGTCTAGGATCTATGATGATTACAGTCCTTGGCTTTGTAAAACAAGGCTCCCTGGCTCACTAGGTAGACGTCTCTTACGAGAAAGCGCAACAAGAGAGATTCCAACGATAGTGAGAACTGCAAAAACATTTAAAACTATCAAAGAAAACTTTCCCGGCTGAGAGACATCACTTCTTGATTCTGTAAAGAGTAATGACAAAAATAGAAAGAAACATAAATCATAATTATTCCTATTTTTACAGACGTCACCATTGTTGCACATTTTCATAGCAATGTCGAGGAAACTTGAATGCACTGGACTGTTTTCCATACTATGTGATTCATGGGTAAACCTCACGGATGCAAACTTAGTATAGACAGGTTCATCTGTTTTGATAATTGTAAATACTGTAGATGATACCTTTTTTGGCCTGAACAATCGGTCCCTGGCTGACGCGGTATGATGTCTTCAGTCTACTTGCTCGCTTTTCCCTGCGATTATTATCACAAGATGGCAGACAAGCCCAGGGTGATGTCTTCTCACAGATAATGGTGTTACAATGAATGTAAGCCTACAAGGAAAAAAACGAACAAACAAATAAACAACGAGTACGCGTATGCGACGAAACCATTTTGTAACAGCAAGCTTCAATTATTTGCTTAATGTTGAAACGTCGATTTTAACTTCTGACATCCAACAACTTCATTCTAATGAAGCAAAAAAAAAAAAAGTTATGAGAAAAACAAAAACATATACGAAAAACGTCATAAACGTAAAGAAAAGTAACAAGAAGAAAAACATTAAGTTGACAGTATTTGCAACCGTGATCCAAAAACTACTCACTAATCACGTAATTTCCCCATCCATTGTTAGAATATCGTTAGAATAATCTGGCAACCGGCCGAGTGGGCACCTTAACCTTATCGGTCCAAGAGAAGTCATTTAAAGGACCCTAACTGTTATGGCCCGTGCAACAAAATTCTTCAGGAAGGTTGTCATAGGCCCATATGCCATAAAATTATCCACCAGGTATGAAAAGGGGAAAAAAGGCACATTCCCAGTAAATGGCCTTCATGAGGAAACGTAGCATCGCGTTACCGGATAAAATTGATAGAAATCAACATTATCTCTACCAACATTGCTCTCTCCATGTCTTTACCCAATGTCCAAAATTTTAAGTCTGCAGTAAAATCATTTTCAAAGACAACACACTTAAGTATACCAGTATGAGTTATATAACCGTGCTTTCACCACGTTTTAGAGCGACGCAACAGCTTGATAGAGAATGGAAGTTTACATCAAAGAGTCACAAATTAGACTACCGCTGTTGGCAGAAACTCAAATGACCCAACGCCGAGGTTCTTCCCAATCAGTCCCCTTCAACGTCCTAAGCGAAGTTTTTAGAGGTATGATTGTTTGATGAACTTGTTGAAAAGGAGAGGGGGAAGGGTGGAGCAGGGGCATGGGGACATCGTCATAATGCCAAAATATATCACTAAATCTGACCTTATCCTCTCCTCTGAACTGGAGGACCTTTGCCGAAAAAGCGATGAAAGGTTTTCCACCTGGCATGAGATTGTATCTTACAACGACATCGTTTGGTCTGCTCGCACATCTGTAAATAAAGGAATTGTGGGAATTATTGATGTTATGGGGGGGGGGGGGGATTAAGACTTTGCCCTATTTTGATACAAATATGAAGAACATAAGGATTGAAATTATTAATTAGATATTACTTGGTGTTACTACTGCGGGGCAATTGCCATGGTGATTTTCGTGGTGTAATTACTGAGGTGGCAATTTCTGTGGTCTTGTACCTCTTTGAGATATTCTACACTGACATATACCGTACGCATACAACGGACCAAGTGATTGATTACAATTAAACGGTATGGTTTAAGATGCAATGAGGTACACATCAAACTATTACATAAACATTTTTTTGAAATCGACTGAAAGTCGTTTAGTATCTTTCCAGTGTCCTTCCACCTAAATGTATATCGTAAATATATACATTTTGGTGATAGCCTTATCTCAACTCGTCAACCCACCCAACCCCAGTCTCTTCATTTCGACACTGGCGGATCCAGGACCATTGTTTGGAAGGAGCCAAGTTGGTGTCACAATGATATGAGGAAAGGGTCATAGGAGAATTACCTCCGTCCCCCTCCCCCCTCTCCCTTGGGAAATTTTTCCTTGAACTGAATGATCTCAAGTGGATGGCTGGATGGAGTCTCAAGTGGAGGCAACTTCATCACTGACATGCTAGCTAAAATTGTGGGAAGACTAAACAAGCAGATCGCCACTATCAGTTGTAAAAGATGTTGGTGGGGGGGGGGGGGGGGCAATGCAGTTTATTTATGAACAAACAATCCGTGATGATGAATGACTAGTAAATGCCGTCAAATAAGGTCGTTGTTATTCTCTGAACAAAAGCAACTTGCGTTTGCATAACAAAGTAGAATAATTACCCTAACATTACGCAGCAGTTGACATCTTGAATAACCGCGCAAAAATTACGCCACACGTTGAATAGTCGTATACCATTGGGTTGGTTCAGTCAATTCTCACATGATACTATACATGTTTATGCCTTCTAGAGAGGACACATCCAAATCATTATGACATGTCTAGATATCACGTCATGTTGTATCAATGTCTTCTCGAGACATGATTTTAACACATTACAAAAATTCCGCGAGGTACTAGGTTGGATACAGCATACTCACCCATCGACAATAAGGTCCATGAACGTTTCGTTATCCGGGTTTTCCGTGGGAGTGGCCCAACAGCGGGACCCCGTCAGTGACAGACCAGTGACGTCAGTTTCAAGCTGAGCCTTCACGTATATCTCACTGTTGGGTTGCACGTAGACGGGGGTTTCCCTGACCTCGGAGAACGTTTCGTCCGTGTACATCAGAAACGTAAAGTTGTACCTCCCCTCCCCCGACACGGGCTGATTGAGTGGATTCGCCAGTCGGTAATGGGTCGACATGAAGTTGGTTCGATCGAACACACACTCGGCTTCGATGTTAACGGATGACGATCTAGAATCAGAATATCCGTCTGTGGGTCTATCTGTGACCAGATTCCTGTAAATGACCTGGTCATTGGGTTCATCGATCTTTGTAGACAAAATAAAGAACGATACAACATGTGGTTAAACTTTGACAATAACAATTTAACAACATTAAGTCGATTTCAACAAATGGATTTATATCCTACCAAGACTGGAGGCGTATTTATGGTGGTGGCGGGGAGGGCAGGGGTGCGGTATCAGCAAATGTTTGTTCAATCAATCATCACTCCAAAGGATTCACAGCACCAAACAGGTCCTTACGCCCGTTCTTTAGGATTCAGGCTAACATGGGTAAACCAACTTGACCTCCGAGACAATCATTTCCATCTCTATCCTTTCATATCTTCTCCCTCCCCTCCTGCACACTCTCCTCCACCCCACTACCACAGCAAATAAAAACAATGGTACCTCTTTAGACAAATGAGTCACCTCTATAGCGCTGTTTGCTAATGCAACGATGGCAAACGACGGTTTTACTCCCTAGCAGCTTCAATCCCTGAATTTTTACAGCACCATAATTCTAAACCCTTAGTTAAATAATTCTTAATTCCTTTCACCTATTTTATATTTCTCATTCTTCATTATCGCTACCTGCCAAAACAAATGAAGATCAGTTTTACTTATAACATGTAGAAGTACAACACATATGATCTTGCATGTTTACCTCTTGCGTTGTTCCGCATCTATCGTAGTGACTTTCGATGATAAAGTGTCCATTATCGTCAAATTTACCAACGCAACTCTCATCTCTTAGATGAAGGGTGGTTACGTCTTGATCGATTAAAAGATTGCCGGGGATTACGACGCGAAATGTATTCTCTCGACAATGTAGTGAGACTTTCTGATCTGGAGTAGCTTCAATATAAAGGAATATAAAATGGCTGAACATGACGGTGACTTTTCTGTAAAGGGGGCATCTTGTAACGAGAGACATTAATTATATGTAAAATTTATCGAGTTCTTATTTTACATAATTTAGGTAAACAGTAAATGTAAATTCTACATAATTTTGGTAAATTTTACTACATTTTAGTAAAATTGTTATATACACAATGTAAGACTTACATTAACTGTGTGTAAAATTTTACCTAAAAGTTATGGAGTTCTTATTTTACCGTTACGTTTTGTGAGTGTAGAACCCTTGGCATTGCCCATTTATTCTATTGAGGTTGATCAATCAATCAATCAATCAATCAATCAATCAATCAATCAATCAACAAGGCTGAATAAAAGAATACTGAATGCTGAGTAAGTATCGTGTGTTTATCTAGTGAAGCCAAGAGAAACAGCGGACCAGCAGGGGCACGTTGTGAGGTACTCATGAATTCTGTGTATCTACATTACAAAAGCGTAATTTCATTCGTCATTGAAATAACGCTTCGTCACTCTCCAGTGCCTGTACCGATACTTAGCTGTGTGTGATCCGCGCTGCACACCACATGATGGTCTGGTGTACCTGCATGGTGTAGCTCTCAGGTAGCGTGACGAGGAGTCGAATGTGTGCTGCCCATGCATGGTTATCACAAATAAATTGGAAATGACGTAGGAGGTTGATATTGTATCAAGATCATGCACGCAAATTGTGGGAAGGGTATAAGCACCTGGTACACAAGATGGGATGATGATTGGTATCCAAATTCCATTGAAGCAAGTAGACGAAGAAGACCCTTTAAGGTCGTAACCGTCATAACATGAATATTCAGCGACGCTTCCATGCCTGAAATTCATAGACACGCGACCATTGTCAGGCGACATGCGAGGCATGCAATTCACTAAATAGGAAAAGGGAAAATAACAGAACTGATTTTCAAATTTCATTTGTTTATGAGATACATCAACTTCTACTCATACGCGTCTTTACGGCGGAGCGTAGCAAGTGACGTACAAATACACCTTTTCCTAGCATTACCTCGATATAAAGTCAGTATATGAAATTTGGAAAATATATGGAGGTAAATAAATATCTCACTGTATTTTAATTTGTCCTTTTTCACGTCAGTCGCCTCCTATTTTCAATATTAAACCAGATAGTAATGTTGGATTCAGTTGCAGATATATCAACAGATATGTTCAGGGTTGTTGCTAAAAAATGATTTGTTGACTGTGACTGTGCATTGTGTACTTACAGTGGCAGGTCTCAGGTATGACTGTAGTGGGGAGAAGTTCACCCTGGTCACATGACACTCGAAATCTAGCCATTTGGTCGTAAGAGAAGCCAATGTTACATCTCACAAGTACACTTTCACCATCCTCCAAAGTGCCACCCTCTGCGAAGTTTGAATTTGGGATTTTAGGAACTTCGCATACAGCTAAAAAGGGAAGATCACACAAGAAAATTGTTGAAAATGATAAAATAAGATAAATTGTAATCCAACCCAAGACCCTTCCACTCATCCACATGCACATCGGAAGGGACACAAGCTCAAATGGGTTAAAAATAAGGGCGCTATTCGATTTCTTCTACCAGAGCCGTATACGGCTCAGATCTGGCCACTACAAAGGTAATGTGCTAACCTTTTCTGAGGCGGATCTATAATTTAAAGTCTTAGCGTGAAAGACTAAAGAAAATGACACATAAATTTCATGAGGGTACGCTACTTCATCATGAAAATTTCTGAACAGTCTTCTACGTTTAATGTAAGATGAAAGATGCCCAGTGTGTACCTTGGATTCACACATGCACGAAGACATTTACAAAAGCTTTTCTATTCCTGGAAGATCAACGCTTGAAACTGCCGACACAGAGAGAAATGATCTATATGTCGTTTCAGTCCATGCAGTCAACATTAAGCGATGTCTCATCAAAGAGAGTGTAATGTTCTCATTTTGATTGGTTTGATTACTTCAGCAGTAGAACTCATTCAAAGGAAAATTTGGAATCTAGTAAATTTAAGGAAGTTCGTAATGTTTTCTTTAAATGCCACCTGTCAACTGACGATTCATTTCTTTTTAAACTCTCGATTAATTAGAAGAAGCAACTTGATCACCATTTGGGGTACATCTTGGTACTCGATCCCAGGTGCCATTACTGAGGCACATCGGTGGCGAGTTGAGATCATCCTTAAGGGAGTACCCTTCATCGCACGAAACGTCAATTTGATCTCCCTCAGTGAAAGTGGTATCGACCGGGCTTACCTCTCCATTTTCAATCACTGGCCTAGGGCACACCGCTGTAAACGTAAAACAAAACTCATTAAATAGGAGGACACAAGGTTATACAGTATAGGTATATGTAATCGTAATGCAAAAAGAAAATGACAAAAGAAAATAGAAAACAAAAGAAAACACATCAATAGTTTGATCTTGGTGCTACAATATCATCAATCAGCCTATATCTACATTACAGGAGGCAGGTAGGGCCACTGGCCTAGCGATATACTTCTTACATAATTTTCTGTCATTTTAGTAGCTAGAAATCATGAGCGAATTACACAATAATTGAAAAGTGGGAGAAGGGGCTGAAATTTCGACCTAAGAAAATGTTCGACATCTCTATTGATCAAAGCAATGGTGTGTCTTGAGCAAATTCGTTGCTCAACACCTTGGCCCACCGATGCTCTGCATACCATCACCCTAATATGGAGCTTTGAACCAAGATCTTACGATACTGGAGTCAATAACTCGGCGGTACTCACCGATGCAATAAGCAGAGTGGTCCCAGTGTCCATCATCAAGACACAGAAGGGTCGGGTGTGACCCATCAGCAATGATAAAACCCTCATCACATTGTAACGTGGCCATGTCCCCATCGGTGAAAGTCACGTTTGTGGGGATAATTTTCCCATTTTCGATGTTCGGGGTGGAGCATATAACTGTTGATTAAGCATTACCGTATCACGGGAATTTATATATTCGTTCTACCAGGAATGGCTAATATTGGAAAAGAGACGACGCACTACGTACAGTAACGTAACTATCTGCCACCAAGTTGAATTTCAGAAGGTTTATCGTTTAGTAGCAAACATACTTCAACGAATCTCAGGATATAAACCAGAGCTATTTGTCACCGAGTGGGTCTTGTTTGCAGTGTTCAAAAACGTGAAATTGATGCAACGTTCCACTACGTAACATCTTACCCGAGAGACATGAATGTGGTGTCATTATGGCTTACTATCAGATGAAAGACAATCATGATGACTTGGTAACTGGGTCGTATACAGTTTGGAAGATTACAAATAGGAACATCAAAACAAAACACTATTAAAACATGACTGTATCGGACTGAAGGACGTGTGAGCTTTCTGCTCTTCACAAATCACTTGTCAGACTATA
Source organism: Stichopus chloronotus (assembly GCA_021234535.1). Taxonomy (NCBI): domain Eukaryota; kingdom Metazoa; phylum Echinodermata; class Holothuroidea; order Aspidochirotida; family Stichopodidae; genus Stichopus; species Stichopus chloronotus. The sequence continues at coordinate 26,534,925 of CM037836.1, forward strand.
TCAGTAGTCATATACTATGGCTTATTCGGCAATTAGTTTTACATGACCGTATCAACCTATTGCATACTTGAAGCTAAGCTTATCCCACGAAATGAGCATTGCACATACCTAAGCAAGTAGGTAGACGAAATGGACTCCAGCGACCATCAATACAGGTAGTTGTGGGCGGTCCATCGAGGAGATAGCCAGGATTACATGAATATTCAAGAGTAACACCATGACGATTTCCCTCTGATACGTCACCATTTGGTGGTCCTATCAGACGTACCGAACAGTCTTCTACAATAAAGAGTAGTACAGGGAGAAGGGTTAAGCAGATTGTGTTTTTTTGCTGTTGCACGTGAATGCATTAAATTAGCTAACGGTATGACCACATGCAAAGGCCTGACATAAGATGGTGTTGGTAAAGATAGGGACACAGTGAAACAAAATACCAAAGCAACTGTTACAATATTACACATTGAATTATTTGAAGGAGCAAATCGCCTGAGTCCGTTTGAACGTTATTCAAGGATGATCAGTTTATCGCCCCAGATTCTCCCAACCACATATTTCTAGCCCCTCCCACAGCCCTTTAAAAGCTCCTTGTGGCAAACACAATCCTAACTTTAGTAAGGCATATCCTGGTGTGCGTACAAGGACCACGTGAGTAGTCAAAACAATCCGCCCCTGTGCATGCGGTGTAATATGAGCTATTCTGCATCTTTTGAACTTCCTTTCAATCAAAGAGCAGAACAAATTGAGAATTTTGTTCACCCCTTACGCCAAATGTAGCTTGAGATGATGAGTCTCTGTCTTTTAGCCTGTGTGTTAGTGTAATAAGGGTTTCAACTGATAGCGTTGTATGGATGGAAGGCAAACAGAATTTCTGTAAATTCCACAAATTTCTAGAGGAAAGATACCTTTCACACGAGAAAAGTACTATTGAGACTTTAAAATTCTGTAACTGTCTGTGATGTTTCTCTTATTGATACTTTACAGTGCGAAGGATTAAAAGTCCGTCAAATAATGTGCAAGAAAGAACCGTTGTTACTGAAATACGAGAACGAATGAAGCATTACACACTTTCTGGTTGAAGTTGAAACACCTACTGTAGCAGGCATCAGGGAAGGTGGTCACATGTAGGCGGCCATCGACACATACAACGTTAAATGATACAGATTGGTTGAAAGAAAATCCCTCGTCACACACTAGAGTGAGATCATCGGTCACATTTGCGCCATGTGGATAGTTTGAATTGTCGACAGGAGGGACTGTGCAAAATGCTGGAAAAAAAAACAAAAAAAAACAGGGAACTCATTCTTTATTACTCATCATGTTCACAGATATATGTACCTGATTAAAATACATTTTAAATATAGGGTATGAATGAAAGTAATACCCTACAAACTGATTCTCAAATGTCATCCTTTCTACCGGATATGCTCCATATGAAAGTTTTGATCTTTAGAAATTGAGAGACCGCTAAGAGGAGACTTTCCTGATTCAATTACAAATAAAACACTACCTTAAATTTAACAGAAGCATTTGTTAAAGCCACTCGGATACCTTTGCAAGAGGGCGGTCTCCCTGGTTCCCATCGACCATCGTTGCAAGTAGACGACGGGGGACCTTCCAGAACAAATCCCGCGTCACATGAATATTCAACAGTTTGGCCATGAAGTCTGCCTGAGGTTACGTCACCATTTGAAGGAGGCAATCTCGTTGGGCAATTACCTGGGTTTGAAAAAGCAGAGTGACATATCAGTGTGTAACATGCAGTGATTTTGTCCTTTTTGGGGTGGGGTGGGGTGTACGATTTTCTAGGTGACGGAGGAATGGAAATACAGAAATATAGCCATGAGGTGGAGGGTATGCTCTGTTGTCACGGTAGCCTGGTACACAATATAAGCTGCTTTGCAATTTCCGTGTAACGGGCAATCGGTTTTGTTTCTACAGTTGCACGGGTTAGTATCAAGTTCGGGCATTTGGTTCGTCAGGATTTTCTTATTATAGCCATCGAAGATGGATTTCACGTTTGGCATGCAGCTGTAGGACAGTCGGAGAGTATTCCTATTGAAAATCTTCTGTAATGCGTTCCCCCTTAGAAAAGCTTTCTGCCACGATTTTCAAGAATTGCCGCCCGACGTTGTTTTTTACCCTCAAACCAAATGGCGGGTTAAACCTTGTGATGTTTCTTTGCCTGACTCGGCATCTGCGTTTGGTTCTTCTTTTGATTTGTATTAGAGGATAAAGTCGTGCCCACTTTATTTCAATGCGTCCTGGTATTGCTGGATGGTGTCCCTGAAATTCATGCTCATGAAGTACTGGACAGTCTGTGACTGATGCCTTTTGGGATCGTCACTCGGTGGGGGTGGGGGGTGGGTATTGCTCTTGGCATTCACATACAGAGGGGTGTTGCCTGGCTTAAGGTATGGTTTGTATGTACCGCGTGAAAGATTGAGTGTGTCGTCAAGGAAGTTGAAAATTTTTTTTATTGGCTTCAATTGTGATGCGAAGGTCATTTTTCTTGAATTATTCGCATATCTTCTTAATTTGTTCAATTGTTCTGGGTGTTTCATTGAAGTCTGCCAGGCCATCGTCTTGGTATAGTCCGAGTAAATTTCCATAGAGGGGTTTAGTTGAGACAGTAGATACGTAACGACTACAGTTCACAATATTCTGCTCCGTCGTATGAACCCATGATAACATCAAATAGTTCGTTGTCTTTCTTTATCCATGGTTCATTCTGATTGAACAGCAGGTTTGTACAATAATTCTTCGGTCCAATGGGGTGATGAGTCTGCATTGCAATGCGAAGTCTAGTGCGTCATTTAGTAGTTTCTGGGGGGGGGGGGGATTTTAAGGGTATATATATATATGCGAAAGACAAGACTCTCAACTGGTTCTGAGACAGCAAATTCAAAACACATACGGATTTCTCTTAGATTTGAAACTGAAGGGATCGAGTCTTAACATGGACTACTTACGGAAACATGCTTCTGGAAGAGTTGCACCGTCAGGGCCAAGATCTCCATATATGCAGTAGACCTGAAATGTAATCCGTTGATCGTAGGAGTAACCATAGTTGCAGGTGATGGTGTAATTTTCTCCATGGTTAACAGTCACTCCACGAAAAGTGTTGGAATTTTCAACTGGTGGCACATTACACGTCATCGCTGAGGAAAGTAAAGATTAATAAAAAGAAGGTATTTCTTTTTTCTTTCACCTTAGTTCTAGTCTTTTCACCGTACCGATCTAGAGGTGAAATAAATAAAAAGCAAAGAAAGGGTGTCGGGGTGCAGAAAAAAAAACTAATCCTTACGGTAACATTTTGGAACTTTTGTAAAGTTTCCATTATCCTGACACGTTACTTTTGGTGACATGTCGTCCTTTATGGTGTACCCTGCATCGCAAGTGACGAGAGCCTCATCCCCCTCCTTAAAGGTGGCGTTGGTTGGTATGAGATGACCATTATCTATCACAGGAGCTGGACAGAGGGCTATCGACAGACAAAAAAAAAACATTGTTTTATTGATCTGATGTGTTTATAATGAGACCGCACGCAGTTACAATTGGTTAGAATGTCGACTCAACGCACCAATATTTGTGGCCGTGTTTGATTAGCCGTACGGAAAAATATGTGCTCATTTAATGTCGGCAGTTACTTAGTTTTATATCGGTATTAAATTAAATTAATACCGGAATCAATTCACAGCCAGTGACCGTCCAGTTTCATACGTCGATATGTACAGGCAGTAAGTGGGAAACGTCCGGCAGTAACAGAGATATGTACCGACAGTAAGTGTAACATATATTGATATGAAATCTTTTTTATGCTCATCATTTTATGCTGAAAATATTTATGTCCGCTGTATTGCACAGATTTAATACTACCGTCAAATAAATGCAGGTGTTAAATCTATTTAAAACAGTTCTTGAATCAATTTAAAAACAACGAACATGAAATGATAGGATTAGGATAGGATTACCACGACTTAATACCGGTACATGTCGTATTTACCACCGGCATATGAAACTGGAAAGTCTTTAGCTGTGAATCAAGGACGGTTTCAATTTGAATTAATACCGGTATGGAATAAAATTATTGTCAACATTTAAAGGAGCATTTATTTCCAGTGTGGCCTTCCATAGCCGTGCAACTTTACTTCATCATCGGTTGCTTTGATCCACTAATCGGCAAGGGTTTATTTAGCGTTTTGTCAGTAACATGTCGTTTTGTTAAGACATTTAAATAACACTAGGTCCAGGTCTAGGACATAATATTAATAATATTATTTAAGAACAAAATATTCCTGATATGAAGGAACGTTTAAATCTGTGAACCAGGACAGAAATCGAGAGATGCAACATAAAAGTTACTTCCCCTCTCAAAAGGTAAAAAAGACATATGAATAATGAATTTGAATCGTGATGAACACACTCCAGAGACAACGTAAAATGAATATTTTCACAGAAGAGGACACAAATCATAGCGAAAAAAAAAATCGGATAGGATATCGGTCGATGTTGTGATAAAAACATCGGCCATCGAATCGGCAGAGAAGACAACACATCGTTAAACCTCAAATCAACGTCATATTTAAAAAATTACACCTTCTTAATTTATACGTGACAAAAATATATTTTGAGGTTTATGCAGATGAAAGGCGATGGTACAAACAAAAAATGAACACGTTCCACTTAGGCCCACAAAGTCAGGAATTGAATTTTGACCCATATCTTGATTGTGAGAAGTCAGATCTTACCGATACATCTCGGGATTCTAGTCCAACTACCATTACGTTGACAGGAGATAGTTGGAGATGCTTCCAGCGTATATCCAGCACCACAGGTGACAATAGCCTCATCCCCTTCCTTGAATGTAACGTTGGCTGGTGTCAGGTGTCCATTAGGTATCTCAGGGACTGGACAGATTTCTTATAAAAAGAAGTATTTAAAGAATCCGTAGGTTTACAATTTGACTAAAGAGTACTTGATATTAACTCAATTGTCTGTTACTTCCCTTCTTTCTGAAAATGTTAGAAATTTTAACACAGAGAGAGGAAGTTAAGCTTGTAAGTACTAAGAGAGGTGTCTTCTTGGGATGTTCACCTGTTTTACTTTACATGTCACTGAGCTATTCATCCATGTGCATAGGTTGCTAGGGAAAGGTCACCTGATACCTGACTCTTGCCAGTATTAGCAAATTCAACCCTAAATTCCACCATTCCGCTTTTCTTTATTTATAAAAGTAAACATACCAACACAATTTGGAGGTTGGTCCCAGCTGCCGTCTTCTTGGCATGCAATAATTGACGATGACGCCGGATGAGGGCTGTAACCTTCATCACAATAAATGAAAGCCAAAGCGCCCTCAGTTAATGTGCCGTTTGATGACGTAATCATTCCGTTCGATACCGTTGGAAGAGGATCACAAACCACTGTTAAAGCAATACATGTAAACGACATTACTATAAAAGATAAACTTCTGATTTCAATGTATTCTGTGTTACGGAAGGAGATCTTTTTTGTATTATCTGTTTGCGTTGTGGTGAGAGGGTTTTATTGAATCAGTTCCAGAGAACCTAAATGTTAGTTCTTACCAAGACATTCTGGAGATAGTCTGGATCTTAACAGCTTTAACACCGTGTTTTTAAAACAGTGCTAAAAAAATAAGTTTGATACTTATTTTTGACTTGAAGATGTCAGATCTCACCGATGCATCTTGGAATTCTGGTCCAAGTACCATTACTTTGGCAGGAGATAACATCTGAAGATTCCGCCAACTTGTATCCAACACCACAGGTGACTAAGGCCTCATCCCCTTCCATGAAAGTGACATTGGCAGGAGTTAGAAGACCATTTGGTATCCCAGGGAGTGGACAGTACGCTTATCGAATGAAATTGGAATAAAAAGTCATTAAAAAAAATAGACAGAGAAGGTTTATATTTAACTAGAAAGTACTTGATTTATTGAGAACATCTTTGACAGTGATATCACTTACTTTTCGAGCTTCCAAATTTTAAGCGACAAAGGCTTGAGTTTTTGCTAGGTTGGAATAAAATCCTGCATACCGTACTCGTACTACACAAATTGAAACCGTTCACCCATTAGTGATGGCCAATCACTGCAAGGTTTCTAGGGTATCATCTGACTCCCGTCAGAATCAAAACAGACCAGACAATTTTCATCGAGTCCAGTAAATTTAGTTAATTTCATGTTGATAATAAACCCACAATACACGACATGGAATTACTGTGCGTCCCAGCTTCCGTTTATTGAACACTGTGACTATGACACCCTGTTAAACACTGCGACCCTCATTGGCTGCAACACGGGAGGGAATGAGGGGTGGACTAGTCAAAATTCTTAAATTCAGTACAAAATGATATTTACCGATGTCTGTTAAATCTGAGTCGATTATGTGACATGATATATCGGCCAAAAAAAAATGTTATATTTACCATAACATGCATCCGGGACCTCTCCTACAGATGATTCCAATGTACCATCAGAGCAGGTTATCACAATGACTGTATTCTGGTTAAACGAATAACCGCTTAAGCAACTGACGGTAACCGTCGCTGCGTGGTTAATCGTCACCCCGTCATCCTGATAGTCGGAGTTGGGGACAGCAGACATGGTACAAGATTCTGAAACAAGGAGAAAAATGAGAGGAAAAAGAAGAGGAAACCAGATGAACGACATAAGAATATATTAGAATATCGTTATACTCCAAAAAGAAGGGGTGAATTCCAAGAGTATTTCGGGAAAAATATAAGCCTGCAATAGCCCTATTGATTTTTTAACTTCGCACTTACAAGAATTCATAAGTTAGCGATTGGTAATGCGCAGTGATGATACAATTGTCCGTCCTGATAAATGCCGCGTGTGAGACGAAATTTATAACACACAGTATTTCTAAGCCTTGAAAGTTGAGAGTGCAAGTATAAGTAAACGTTTGCCAAACGGCACTTACGCTTATAAATACCTCTTGAGATATCCAGCGTGATGTCATTTAACTTTGGTTTAACTAGAAAGCCAAAAGGCTTAGTGATTCCTTGCCTCATGATATATATTGAAACAAACATGAATCGCCCACATGACAAGCATGAGATCCCACACAGTTATCCTCCTTGAGATACCATCTTAGTAAGGTCAAAACCTTTTGAAATCTCGTGACCCAAAATGACCTTTCACCTACACTTAAAACAATAGGGATCACCTACCCTATATGGCCATCAACATGCTAAATATGAACAATTCACAAACTAAGTATAAGATCCCTCTTATTTATCACCCTTAAAATATCATGCATACAAGGTTTTGACCTTTTGTCACCCCAAATAACCTTTGACCTACACAAACATGAGAAAACTCCCAAACGGATATGATGCTGCAGGGGAACAAATTATATTTTGTCGTGTCTAATAACTTGATAAAAAGGTAAACATGTTTATTTAATCAAAATTATAGCACTTTATTTTGTCGAGTTACAGCTATTGGTGGCAGCTCTTTCATATTTGATTTTTTGGCATGATGCCCTTCCCAATGGCTATGAGGTCCTTGAAAATTAGCAAAAACTGATATTCCTATTAAACAAGAATCTAGCGTGACTTGCAATTTTGCCTTTAGTCTACTTAAAGACACAACACACAGTACAAGTTTCCCTGGTTTGATACACAGTAGTCATTTGTTTAAAGCTTACCTGAACTACTGTCAAGTGAAATAGGGCGTTTAGAATACATCAACATGGCATACAAAGAAATTCGCCTTAACCATTGTTAAACCATTCAGTCTCATCAATAAATATCTGTCAAAGCTTCATCTCCTCAAAACATTATGCATGTGATGAGTAACGGATGCATCATTTGAATTTTAAAAAGTTTGGGTGAACAAATTATTGTTGAGCAACAAATAGCTAAATTTCTGATCTGTGAGAATCTTCTTCCTTGAAAATAAGGCTACTGTAATTCGTTATTTTGAATAATCTATCATTCTATATCCACAAATAATGGTTTTAAAAATATGGTTGTTTTCTGTAAGACAAACGCCCTATTTACCTTTAGGGGCTAAACAGAGACACTGTTTATACAGTAAATGGTTAAGTCCATTGAGCACCTGGCTCAACAGACTGTATGATTTATTCTGGACATTGTGGTTTCTACTGGCAGTCAACTGTGATAAATTATGTCAGATAACAGTGACCAATTTGAACAGAGGGGGGTCAGTTACAATTTGATTCATTCAATTAAGCAATCACAGTTCATGCACGCTCAAGGGTATTTGATCCAAATGATCAGTAATTTAGTTCTTTTTATAAAGCTAATAACCCATGGTATATTTAATCAATTCCAATTTACAATTCATGCATGCTCACATGTCCTTATGAGGATAGTAGCATAAGGTTTGCAAAATAGTAATCTTTGATACCAAATTTGATGTTGTCTTCATCTTTTCTTTATGGTTATCGAAGAGACTATGTTGGTATGTCCTAAAAGAAGTTCTCAAATCAACAAGAGGATTCTACATTACAAGTATAAAACTCACTAGAAATATTGTAGATTCAAGTTTTTCACAATTTGAACTCCCATGACCCCAAATGACCTTTCACCTCTGCCAAAAAAAATAAGGATCATCTACTCGATGTGGGCAATCCACACACTAACTATGAGATCTCCCACATATACCGTTCTGGAGATATCGTGTTTACAAGCAATTTTCAAGGTATTTACCTTTTGACCTCTGGTGACCCTTGTACTAAATAAGATACACCTACCCACTTCATATGACATCTGCTCAAGCTTCTCTTCTTGAGATATCGTGTTTACATGGTTTTCACAATTTGACCCCTGTTGACCCCAAATGACCTTTGACCTCCACTGAAAACGATAGGGTTCCTTTACTCAACATGGTGCAACTACATACTAAACATGAGATTTCTACAAGCTTCCTTTCTTGAGATATCGTGTTTACAAGGTTTTCACAATTTGACCCCTGTTGACCCCAAATGACCTTTGACCTCCACCAAAAATAATAGGGATCATCTGCTCAATAAGGGCAACCTTCATGCCAAGTATGAGATCACTCAGAGTTACTCTTCTGGAGATATCGTGTTTACAAGCAATTTTCAAGGTATTTACCTTTTGACCTCTAGTGACCCCAAATGACCTTTGACCTCCACCAAAAACAATAGGGATCATCTACTCAATATGGGCAATCTACATGCCAAGTATGAGATCACTCAGAGTTACGCTTCTTGAGATATCGTGTTTACAAGCAGGCGTCACACACGCACATACATACATACACACACACACACACACGACATCACCATCGCATAGATTCCTCTGCCTTCGGCAAGGAATAAAAAATGCTGTACTCCGGTATTATTGTTACGTAATAGACAAGATTCTATCGTTTCGTGCATGTGGTCTTCTCTCTGTGGAAGGTATCTTGATAGCAACGACTAATTGACAATATAACAGGTCGGGTCAAATAAGTTTAAAAATCTTCAAACTCAGTTTGCAATACTTACGCCAATCACTCTTGTTGGCAATGTCCGAAGAAAGAGATAAACAAAGACTACTTACAATTGTGTGTAACAAAGGAGACGTTTTATTTAATCATTTCATGTATTGAAAACATTTGAGACTCTATGGACCATGTTGGTGCAGACCGAGCAGTTCAAAATTGACACCAACACCACCCACCGTCAAATCATTCTCACCAATTTCACACCACACACTTCTCACGGAAACATAACCGATACCACTTGCGCACCAAACTTACATTATCAATATCACCCCCAAACCGACATCGCCAGAACTTTTTAGCCAACATAGTCATCATCACCATACAATAAACATCACCAGCATCACATTCCACGACAGTAACACCAACATAACCATACTTCCTCCACACCAATGCCCCATGTCTCCAACACTTATTCCATACATCCATGTGCATTAACTTTAACAATACCGAGATAACAACATATTCCATAACACCACTCACCGTAACATTGAGGAATTTGATTCCAGGTTCCATTCGCAAGGCAAACGATAACCGGAGAACTTCCGGGGGATATCGAGTAACCGGTGTCACAAGTAACCTTTGACGAGTCGCCTTCTCTAACAGCACTGCTGACAGGAGCGACTTGTCCGTTCTCTATCTCGGGGTTCATGCAAACGGCTGTTATTTGAGGCAACGAAAAATAAACTATGATAGTACAGAGCAGTTACTTGTAATATCAGCGGCATTAATGCAACGTTCATAAAAACCTGCACTGGTTCATAATTGGTATAAATATCGTATTCCATTCTGACTATATTATATGGCAGTGTATAGGGACGGTACACGGGGGATTGAAAGCAATATTTTGTATACTTCTAAAAACAAGTAAAACGACACCCTTGATTTGTTTATTTCCATGACCTATGAATTTTGTTTATCCATAACTTCTGGTGAGACTTTGTGGTACGGCATTCCTGAATACACATGCTAATTTTAAACCAACATTTCAGGTACAAACTCAAAATTGATCAGGCATCATCGGCTGAAAAGTGTTTTGGTTCGTACCAAGTCCCCATTAACATTCAGTTTATACGTGTAGGAGGTCATAAGCTTAGCTTTTGAACGGGGAAAATGATAAATATGAATTTAATTCAAATACGTTCACAACGGAAGTCCCGCTCAATCCCCCACACCTCCCCCCATTTGCGAATCTTTGCGAACTAACCGAACTTAATCTTACTACGCATCAGTGACATAGAACACTGCAAGGCTTACAGACACATAGCGGCACTGTCGATGGCGTCCATGTGTTTTGGGAGTCACACGTGGCTGTTGTTGATCCAATGAGTTCCGACCCATCCTCGCAAGAGTAAGTAATAGTCTCTCTGGCGGCATAGGTCTCGTTGAAGGGCTCTATATTGACATTGTCATCAACAGCCGGTCTGTTGCAGGTGAAAACTATAATCAGAATGATAACAAGATTCCAAAGGGCACTATCGTTCCTTGCATGAAGATTATTACAACTGTAACCCTTTAGTCTTAACCAAGACACTAGTAAAAGGTCAATCGATAGACAACCTAATAAGCTACCCAAGAGACTGATAGACACTGAGATAGACAGATGGACACTGAGATAGGCAGATGGATGGACAGATGGATGGACAGATAGACACAGAGATAGACACAGAGATAGACAGATGGATGGACAGATGGACAGATTACATGTTTTTATAAAAATGGTCAATGTGGTCCCATTCAGACCTTGGACCTCAAAATATTGAAGGAGTTTCAGACAAAAGTGTATGGTAGCAGAAGCTTGCCATAACATTACTGTTTAGGAGTGAAATAAGCAACTTAAGAACAGATAAACTACCTAAATTGACAGACTCCCCAAGAAGCTACTTAAGAGATAGACAAAAGACACTGAGATAGGCAGATAGACACTGACATAGACAGACGGATGGACAGATGGACAGGTAGATAGACAGATGGACACTGAGATAGACATATAGAAACTGAGATAGACAGATGGACACTGAGATAGGCAGATGGATGGGCAGATGGATGGACAGATGGATGGACAGATAGACACAGAGATAGACACAGAGATAGACAGATGGATGGACAGATGGACAGATTACATGATTTTATAAAAATGGTCAATGTGGTCCCATTCAGACCTCGGACCTCAAAATATTGAGGGAGTTTCAGGCAAAAGTGTATGGTAGCAGAAGTTTGCCATGACATTACTGTTTGGGAGTGAAATAAGCAACTTAAAAACAGATAGACTACCTAAATTGACAGACTCCAAAAGAAGCTACTTAAGAGATAGACAAAAGACACTGAGATAGGCAGATAGACACTGACATAGACAGACGGATGGACAGATGGACAGGTAGATAGACAGATGGACACTGAGATAGACATATAGAAACTGAGATAGACAGATGGACACTGAGATAGGCAGATGGATGGACAGATGGATGGACAGATAGACACAGAGATAGACACAGAGATAGACAGATGGATGGACAGATGGACAGATTACATGATTTTATAAAAATGGTCAATGTGGTCCCATTCAGACCTCGGACCTCAAAATATTGAGGGAGTTTCAGGCAAAAGTGTATGGTAGCAGAAGTTTGCCATGACATTACTGTTTGGGAGTGAAATAAGCAACTTAAAAACAGATAGACTACCTAAATTGACAGACTCCCCAAGAAGCTACTTAAGAGATAGACAAAAGACACTGAGATAGGCAGATAGACACTGACATAGACAGACGGATGGACAGATGGACAGGTAGATAGACAGATGGACACTGAGATAGACATATAGAAACTGAGATAGACAGATGGACACTGAGATAGGCAGATGGATGGACAGATGGATGGACAGATAGACACAGAGATAGACACAGAGATAGACAGATGGATGGACAGATGGACAGATTACATGATTTTATAAAAATGGTCAATGTGGTCCCATTCAGACCTCGGACCTCAAAATATTGAGGGAGTTTCAGGCAAAAGTGTATGGTAGCAGAAGTTCGCCATGACATTACTGTTTGGGAGTGAAATAAGCAACTTAAAAACAGATAGACTACCTAAGTCGACAGACTCCCCAAGAAGCTACTTAAGAGAGAGGCACATAGACATTGAGATAGAGAGATAGACACTGACATAGGCAGAAGGATGAACAGATAGACAGATAGACAGGAAGATAGACAGATAGACAATGAAATAGGAAGATAGACACTGAGATAGATAGATGGACACTGAGATAGACAGATGGACACTGAGATAGTCAGACGGGCGGACAGATGGACAAATAGACAGGTAAATAGACACAGAGATAGACAGATGGATGGACATATGAACAGATTACATGATTTCATAAAAATGGTCAATGTGGTCCATTCAGACCTTGGACCTCAAAACACTGAGGGAGTTTCAGGCAAAAGTGTATGGTAGCAGAAGCCTGCCAAAATATTACTGTTTAGGAGTGAAATAAGCTATACCTTTATATTGACAGATAGGTGGTAGTCGATCGACTCCCTAAGAAGCTACTTAAGAGATAGACAGATAGACACTGAGAGAGGCAGACAGACAGATAGACAGATGTTTCGAGAACATGTTGATAAAACTGTCTCACAGATTGCAGGCAATTGCACTTTGCATTTTCTTTTTTTCGCCTTGTAAATATCAATTTACTTTTTAGAGAACAGGATTGGAAATTCTCATGTCCACTAGGAATTGTATAGGTTTGTCCCTCTAATTTCAGGTTACAAACAGTGTTTGTGTGTGTTTATGTGAGGAGGGGGGGGGGGCAATGCATTGGTGTTCCCGCCTCTCAAAAAGTGGGACGTTCCCCAGCCCCGTCCTTCCCTTATTGACATGACGCCCATGATGCTTTCCGCTGGTAATCCTCTTTATGAGAGTATGCATGCATGTTTGTGAAAGACTATTATGTGTGTAGATAGGCCTATACAGGCCTACATTTACAATAGCTTGTGTCGGTTGTTTCCACTTTAAATCGAATATTCCCTCAATTCGTCAAAATATTGAAAATGGCTCAATGACGCTCCCAGCATTTTTTTTTAAATCAAATACCCTCTGGAAATTTGAAGAAATAATTTGTGCCTTTGAATTACCACAAAGCTGTATGCCATACAGGATAATATCTATTTTTCTTGAACACAAAAGTCAATACTTGTACTAATCTGATTAAATTTTATTTGAATCAGTGTGCAGTAAGATCATTGTAGGAAACCAAGATAGGACAAATGGAAGTAATACCCCCTCCTCCTTTCCCATCTTTCGACCACCGGACAGCGATTTGTTTCTTTAGGACAGCCCATGGAAATCCTATCAACTGGGTGTCTCTGAAGAAACCCGTCAAGAAGAATGCCAGATCATTATTTGAACACTGCGAAAGGAAATAAGTTATACAAACACTTCGCGTTTTATACAACACCTACATGCTCAAGGCGGTCACCGAAGACAAAAATCATGACGTCATGAGATAACAAGTGGAGAATCGTTGACCGTCTGATTTGGAAGTGACTTTTGACTTTGCAAACAAACGTGTTAAGGTTTAGAACTTGTGCGAGTGATCATCACGATGTAAAAGATGGACTGATACGAAAAACAAAAGGTATTAATGACTTGACTTGAGTACCTAAAGGGTAATTGGTACAAGTAAGGAAAATTTACTCTTTTTTTCTGCAGTACAAGTCGATTTTTTTAATACTCGCTACGAAAGGAGCTAGACATTATTTTACTTATTTGGAACTCTTAGATACCAAGTCCGTTTCAAATCCAAAAATTATGGCTGCAAAACAATCATGATTCACAGGCGGCAATCTGGAGTTACGGTCTACCGTGCTTTGACTAAAAGTCCGTTAGTTTGTCTAATTTATTCCCTGTTACCACGTCATGAATTAGATATCAACGTCATAGAAATGCGAATGTCTGAGGATCTTCGTGAGTTGGCCAAACAGAATTTCATACTCTGTAATAGTGCCTTGGTTTCGTCTACGTACCTTCACAAGTTGGTGGCGGTAGACCCCAAATACCTGAAGCGCACAGATTGTAGGGTGGCCCACCCAAATCACCAGAGCATAGGTAGTCAACACGGTCTCCGTTGGTATAGCAGGTCTTGAGAGGCATGTAGGTGGTATTGTTATTCAAAGGAGGCGATCCACATTCTGACATAATTAAAACAGATTAAATGAATGACATATTTTTCATACTGATTTTCATCATCTGAAATTACTTACAACTTTGCGCTGAAATCATTAGCAGTTAATATTAAGTAATGTATTATCTCCATAAATTACACATATCTACTATTCAACGTAAACAACACACTCGTCTTCGATACAATATACACTTAATCGGAGAAGGTTAATTGGTCTTCTATCATATGACGTCAGTTCTTTCTTGATTATGCAATGCAAACGTTGGTTCCGGTTGTACTCTTTGCACCTAAAATACTAGTGGGACAAAGTTAATCCATGGAGGTGTTATTACATGGAGATCCACTGAAAACTTTAATTTATGCTAATCCAATTACATCAGAGTAGAGACTTAATCCTTTAATTAGGGATTATTGAACTAAAGGGCATTGAAAAACCTTTGCCTAATATTTAGGCAACCTCATCTACTCATCCATACCTACAGCGACCCCAACAAAAAGGATTATTAAAGGAATGTTTAATGTCTAACTAGTTGCCGACAGTCAAGTAGGAAACACTGTTCTGAAATTCCAAACGACTGTTTATTGCCAAGAAACCTAATGATGCTGGCTATAAACCAATGTTCATGATCTATGCAAATGAGCAAAAGCAGTATAAGACTAAACTTTGCCGTCGGTTTTTTACTTACTTTCGTATTCGCTCGCATGATCTAAAGACACCCTCATTGTGAGCAAGTTGTAGGGCCTTAGACAAGTTGTTGTAAGTAGCGTCGAATCCCTCAAATTAATTTACAGCTTAAGCGACTGGCAATGTTATGGCAAGGGGCAAATTTCACAAGCTGCTCATAGAGATGTAGCAGACAACATCTCCCACTAGTACTTACTTCTTGACACCTCCGTCTTAAGCCTATTGAATCACCAAGAACAACACACAAGAGAGATTACTGTCAGCAACTGGAAGGCTTCAAAGAAAGAGTTTTCGATAGATCTCCATCTAATAACACCTCCCTGGGTAATCATACCTTTATCATAGCAAAGCGGTATACAAAAACAGGGCCTACCAATGTTCCATTGTTACTTGCAAAGAGTAACAGTTAAGTAGAGACATTTGCAGGGAGGCATCAAGAAAAGACTGACGGCACAAACGACATTGAGACAATAAATCACCTTTGAACGAGGAAACGGTCATAAAAAGAATGCCTCAGAGGAGGGAAGACTGAGCAGGTTTGGTGAGGATTTGAGTGGTCACAATGGGGTAAAAAATAAAAACAAAAAACTGACAAGAAAAATTGGTCTTAAAAAAAAAAGACAATCGGCTGATATGGTGAGATGTGACAGTGATTCTAGTTTCTGCAAATTCAATTATGGCTATATGACGGTTGTTTGACGGTTGTTGAGACCCAAAAGCATTTAAGTCTTCTCAAAATGCTGGAAGAGTAACCAATAAATCATCTTTATCGAGGTTTAAAGCAATATTAACATCAGACCATTTGTGTGAGCAGTGATATAGACGAAAATAATTTTATTCAGTATAAAAAAAAACCGTAACATGAAAAGTGATTGATCAATATTACAGTAGCTCCGCTGAAGTGTTAAGACGAGTGCATAATCTATGTTGACTAATAGACATAATTTGACATTTATTGCGACAATACATTACTACTACCTGCTAATGATTACATATGCAAAGTTGTAAAAATTTATGGAAAAACGACAAATGGCGAACTTAAATGCAGGCTATAGAATGAACAATTTTTTATGGATTTTTCTGTATCCTGATGAAAATGGCACTGTAATATTGAACCTATATACTTTGTCTTGCATTCCATGATGAATAAAATGTATTTAGTGGCATATGCCTAACTCACATGGTTTCTTCTAAATTTTACAAAATGCATGTGTCAATAAAAGTTGTGCAACGCTGATCAAATATTACACGACGACCTCTCTAATTTTGACCGCTGAACGGTTTTTGTTCTAATTTTGTCCATGAATGCTCTATATGGGAAAGTCATTACGGGTTATTATCTCACCTGTTGGAGAACACGTTTGTGCGGCCACGTGATCTGCAAGTTAATCGACAGGAATATGATTTAATGGAAGCCAGAAAAAAATATGAACAAATAAAATATTGTGAATGAAATAGGAATAATTCATAGTTTGACTGGACATTCAGCCTACACTTGTTGATATCGTCATGACTAAATTCCCAACTTTCTGGTGTCCACCTGGATAGCCTAACGAAGACCTATACATTTAAGTGGACAATAAAGTTAATTATATACATAGATATATAACGTATCTTGTCAGGTGATACAAAAAGATACTTACAACCATAAATAGCCACTATGAGAGGAATTCTGAAGGAAAGAAATACGTTTTTAGTTGAAGTATCCATATTTCTGTACTCTTCTAATTATCACTGATGGGGTGATCTGTAGTCCTAATTAGACAAGGTATCTCTATTGACTGGTGTCCTCTTTTGAAGATTCTCTAAGTAGCCTAGACTCATCACCACCCATTTGTTTCTGTTTCCATCATCGGTCTTACGTGACCGGAAAAGTCAATATTTGTTGTTTAAAGATGATGGGTGTGGAACGTTTTCACACTTAATCACACGACAAAATCTCTGTCAAGTTTGTGTCATCTTAGTATCGTGTTATAATATAAGAGCTGGTAGGTGACTCTTTTACGTGACACGATCGATGTTTGTGGTGCATTTGTAGGCGTGTCAGATGAAAACGAATCTCATTTTCAGTATTTGTACAAAAGCATCCAATTTTTTTGTGTCGAAGTTAAGTAATTGGTGACACAGTGTTGAATTGTTCAACTTAAAAATGAAATTTCGAAAGATTTTGTTCGTCCGGCCGTGATACATGTAAAATTGTTTTCAAAATTTGGAGGATTTCATCGATGTTTGTCTTACGGGTTGAAATTTGCACAAGACACAATAAAATATAATTATTAAGTTGATATTGACGTTCGTCATCTCTCTATTCAAGAGCTGACCCTCGAGATACCGACTTACAGGTTGCGAAATAAGGTTGAGTTGGCCCAAAGTAGGTACTCATTGATTTCATTTGAACCCTGCTGCAGTATCCACAGGATCTTAACTCTCAATACTGGCACCCTTTGTGTTCACCAGAAGATTAGCCTATGGGTTTTCATGTGGCATGATTGAAAACGTGGTACATGAAAGCCCCACCCCCTCTCGAGTGACTTATGAATCGGCAACTTGCATCAGTGTTAGATTGGTGACGTAGCATCATTGGACAAATTAAATGCGACGCTGATTTATCAAATTGTTTTACATCACATCAAATGATTATGCAGATCCACTCTGAGCTCCCTCCCATCTTCCTTACACAGCAGGGGTTTACTGCCCCCTTCCTTATCTCCGGTCGGAATGATGTCAAGGACTTTGCTACAATATATCAGTCACGGTTATAATGAATGGGACGGTAGTCCTTTTAGCTTTATTTTCTCTGGTAGGGTGAGGAAATGAACGATAAAGATAGGGGGAAACTTTGAGAGTATTAACTGAACGCGATATATAATTAGAAATTAGAGAGGTGATGAGGACAATGAGGCTTTCATTCAGTAAAAAGAGCCCTAAGTGCCATCGCGGTGTGGATATGGATTTAGTTTGAGGAACTATGGCCACGGTTTTATGTGAATGCGTTAAGATTACATTAGCCTGAGAGATAAGCATACGCACGTCTATGCTGGATAAGAGGGTAATGTCTTCTTCCAGTCACTAATGAGCTAGCTGACGAAATGGCTAGCTTCCTATACCCATTCAAAGGTTAGTATTTTGGAGTTAGGGTCTTACGTTAACTCAAGTTAGAGATGGCCCGGTGCGAATGTTAGATTAGTACAGATACAGGACACTAGCATATGGGCATCAAGCGAGTGCAGCTGTAAAAAGTGTTAGCTATTCCAGCCACAGTACGCATCACCACGCACAAACATTAGAATTACAACTTAGTTCAAACCATACCTCTAGTGTATTTTTTATCTTGCCATCATATTGAGAATTCTCCTCTTTCGCATCAGTTTAAGGTGACATTTTTCCACCAATAGAGCGAACATTTTACTAAATGAAAATGTTGATAACATTACTTCACCGTGGGGGACCGTCCTTTAAGTGACTTCGTGTTCCACAGTCGGAAATCATAGACTAACACATAAAGTCAGTAGAAAATCAGTGGAATCATGACTTTACCCCTGGTGTTCACCGATATGACCTCATACTTCCAATCATTCTAAGTACATAACCTGGTTTCCTTCGATACATGCTGGAGGGAGGGGCAGCGATCTCCAAGGTGACTTATTTGATAACATTGTAGGTCCACCATCGTCGACAACTCCATGAGCGCGAATTCCCATTGTCGTAGCTGACCACAACGAGCATGTCATAATCTTTATCCGGCGTTTGTTCTGTATATGCTGGTAACTGTTTGGCATATCACAATTGACCAACAACGGCCCATGAAACACTCAACAATGTCTTCACGAAAGCAAAATAAAAGAACAAAGAGCTCACAAAGATCTTCGGTTATGTAACCGTGGAACGTCAAATGCTATGCAGTGGTTAAAGTAGCGATGTACCAGCATGAAACCTTTATAAAATGTAAACATTATGAGGTAATGCTGACTTAAGATTTTTTTTTCCACAAACAAAAAGGAACATTTCCTTAAACAATTCAATATTAATGACACTTCTGCTCAACTGTACATTAAATCAGTAAACAAACGAACATGATCTACTATTTGAAAGACAATATCAAGAATATCAAAATTATAATATTGGCATTTTTTATCTCATCCATGTACAAAGTATGCAGGAAGAAGAGATTGTATTCCAGTCTATCAAGCTGTTCTAACCGCCAGAAGTTGACACTTCAATGGTAGCCCACCTTTTAATCAATTGAAACTGGGTTAGTAGGTCTTATCACTCAGAGGGTCCTCTACAGTACACAACTGAGGTGGTTGGTACTAACTGGGGTGGTGGAAGGGAGTATTAACGTGTATGAAAATGTCATATATGTAAAGCTGACAATACAAAGAGAACATCTCGAAAAATCATTAAATCAAAAGGTTACAAAGTCAAATCGGCAAAATGTGGAAAAGGGTGTCACTTTTTCCTCCTTGAGAGTAAGTTGGAATAATAGTCAAACTTGGTGAGTAGACAGGTGCCAGGGCATAAGATGGATGGTATCATAGGTCAAAGGTCTAGGCTCAAAGGTCATGCAAAAAAAAAAAAACGACCATCACCATTATCTGCATATTTGAAAGTCCTAAAGATTTGTAAAAGCAACCCGCCTCCAAAAAAAAAAAAATTTAAAGGGATCTCATGAGTAAAATGGTGCGAATGTAAGTGTATCACAATCTCCTTCTAGATGGTATGTCACACATAGCTCAACGTTTGGTGGTGGGTGTCTGATTATAATGTGGTGACTGGCTTGAGCGGTGATGTCATGGGTCACAAATATTATGGCGTATAATACAGTATAATATTCTGCGTGTATTTGTGAGTAGTGCATGATATCAATAACTCTTATTTCATGTCTGTTTTTCCAAGCAATCTGTGATGGTATTTCAACCTATGGAAAGATAAATTTTGGTGACTGGTTATGTCTGGAACGACGCCATTCTTCATGCTTTGGTAATAGTCCCACTCAGTGTGTGTCCGAGCCGTGTATATGAAAATAAACAAATATCTGAGATATTATCATATATGTTTAAAGAACAAATAAAAAGACTGAATCATGCACATGGCACACTCCTATGAGTGCAATAAAACATGCCCAGACTGACGGCACCTGTTAATCTGAGGGATAATTTAACAAATACGCTACTTCTGCAAAACAGCTTAACATGGGTGTGATTTCTACACACACCTGCAACAATTACTTTGTGGAAAGTGCTTCATCCCACTCAAAAAGTTCAGTAATTCTGGGAACATCGATCTGTATCACCGATATAAAACTCACTTGTCTTGAGGTATTACAGGGGAGGTGGGGGAACATGCATGAAACATGCCTGGAATGAATGTTACTGAGGGCACATAAACCCCATGGGCCAAATCAGCTATTGTTCTGATAGTCTAATACTCTATGCCATTGGTAATGGTGGTGCACTTCCACATAACCAGAGTGCAACGGAAATAAGTGCGTAAAAAACGAATGACTATGGAAGTGATATGGATGAAATTTGCAACTCTGTTGATTGCCCGCTCACTGTGATCACACTTTTCATTAAAAAGTATAAAACGAAGATACATATACATGTATCCATATATCCAGATAAAAGCCTACTTGAATGAGTTTTAGGACCTGATCTGCGTTAACCACCAACTTCTACCAAGTCACCTCACCTTGGGTCTGTTTACTATGCACCTGCAGTATAATCGTTAAAACTGATTCGTAAAATTCTGATGAAGGCAAGGACCGCATATCCAAATAGCATTGTCTCAGGATTTATGTGTACTGATAAATGTACGTACTAATTTATTTTCAAATGTTAACATTGGTGTGGATCTAATGACGTATATATTGTGCAAATTTTCACCTTTCAAATTTAAGAGGCTTTACGTAAATTCCTTTTATCCCACTTTGATAATGATTTTTTAATTCAGTTTTCACTACATTTACTATCATAGTTAACATCTCATAGAATACAAGAAATGCTTGTTTTGGAGTTGTAACTCTTCATCAGAGATTGAAAGTTAAGTCCCCATTCTGAGTCCTACATCTCCCCCCTGTCTTTGACCATCAACGTATTGATGTGTTTCATCTCTTCTTCTTGGATCCAGCAGGATTGTTTCCCGCTGGGGTAGGTGCAGCCATGCCAGCAAATGGATCTGAGAGAAAAAAAGAAAAGGAAAGGATTGCACAGAATAAGTGGAAAACAAATTAAGAAAGGCAACGAATTGGTTTTATAGTGATTACTTGCCGGTGTGAAAGCAGCGACATTTTAATGTACACTTGCAATGTAGACTGTGCAAACCACAATTTGTAATTTTGACCGTAAGATCTTTCTTGCAAACAGTGATGTTTGTGATTCGTTGATCAAGAGCAATTCTAAAAACTTGGTATTCAATATTATACCTCTATTTCTAGTGGTCATGCGTTGTGGACAATAACTGTAGATATTATGATTGTCATTCTGCTTGATGTATTAAGGAAAAGAACATCTCACTGTAACAATCTACACATTGTAAGTTTGAAACACCTTGTCTTTCTGAAGATACTATGTTTACAATTTCATTAGAGATTGACCCCTGACTGAATTTACATAGCCTGTGACAAGCAAGGGAAAAAGCTGGGATAATTTTCTGAGCAACAAAGAGCTGGATACCAAGGTTGAAATTCTACATCAACATTTAGTTCTGGAGATATTATGCTTACATTTGTAGACTCTTCTTGACCTGACATGAACTTTGAAATCCGAGACATTGATAAGGTTCTAGTCTTCATTATATGTACTCTACAGGCTGACTCTGAAGTCTATTCTGGGGATATCCTGCTTACATCTTTTCGGAAAAAGTAACAAGGAACTTTGCTGATATCAAATGAAACTTGATCTCTGTGACAATAATAAGGTCATGAACATAATAAATACAGTTCATCTTCAAATTTTACTCCAAATCATTCACAGACTACAGGATATTACTTTTATAACTTGCAGTCAACTTACATACATTCCCTCACTCTCCTTGCACCATTTCCCTGATTTTTGACGTATCAATATGCTTGTCAAACCAGAAAGGCCGAGGCCATTGTAGTTTTGATGATTCAATTATTTATGAGTATATTGAATCTGGCATATCACAAGGTGAGGATACCTTGACTGCAAATGATTTTTGACCTCTAACATAATCTATAGGCTTCTTGCACTCAATAAGGTGCATTTGCAAATCAAATTTCAGATCTTGCCAAGCTTCTCTTCCTGAGATATCCAATTTTCACAACTTCACCACAGCTGGTTTCTGCAGCTACATGACCATATCAGATCTGTCCGTGCTTCCTTCTTGAGAAATCATGTTCAACAATTTCAACAATATGACACCCTTCTACCCCAAGTGACCTTTTGGCGTCGAGCAAAAACACGCTTTTGCACTTAATAGGGTACACCTACATGCCAAATAGGAAATCTGTGCAAGCTTCCCTTCTTAAGATATCATATTTATGTGGTTTTTACACTATGACCCCTCTTTATCCCAAATGACCTTACACCTACACTGAAAACAGTAGGCCTCTTCTACTTATAACACATTCACATACTGAGTATGAAAAGTTCCCATCATTCTCATCCCTTATCTTGAGATATTGCAATAAGAATTTTTCAGTGCTAAACCTGTTGTGACCTTAGATGACCTTTAACCTGACAAAAACAATAGGGTTTTTCTACATGACATAATGCATTATCATGCTGCATATCAAACTTTACTATGATTCCTAGATTGAGATGTTGTTTTAACAATGTTTCCAATTTTTTACTTCTGCTGACCTTTTGACCACCCCAATAAAAGAGGGTTTTCATATCCCTATCTTGAGATATTGTGTTAACAAGATTTCAGTGTTTGACCTCTGATGAACTTTGATCTCCACCAAAAAATAAGGTTCTTTTACACATCCACATGCTGAATATCAAAAGTCTCAATGACTCCCATCTTGAGATATCATGTTAACAAGATTTCCAGTGTTTGTAATCTGGTGACCTCAGATGACCTTTGAGCCCCACCAAAAACAATAGGGTTCTTCCTGTCAATATGCGGCATCTATGTACCAAGTTTGAGAACTGTCAAAGTTTCCCTTTTTGAGATATTGTGATAGCAGGCTAAGTGTCACAAACACACACATGGACACACACACACACATACACACACATGCAATCATGACTGCATAGGTTTCTCTTTTCATCGAAACCAAAAAGGTATACGAAAAAAGATGACATTTTGTTGTGAGCCTCCTCTTAATCTGCATTCCTTAAGATTTAAAAAAAATTCTGAACTTTCCTACAAAGTTATCTTGAATAAAATTGAGAAGTTAGTCACCTGATTGTACTTCCTTTGGCGTCTCCAGCATTAAATCCCGTTGTTGTTTTAGGAGGTCAGTGTAAAACTTGGTTGCAGCATATCCAAGGTAGGCACAGGCACCAAAGACAATACCTTTCATGATAACACCCTTCAAATGAAAAAGAAAGTTTGGGGCCTAAGGCAGTGGTGGTGAAGGGTGAGGGGAAGGGGCCAAACAGCAGTTTACAGGGCCCCACAAAAGAGGCACCTGCAGAGCCTTGGAAGGTGATTTTTGGTTATCTAGAGGGTATTTATACCCCAAAATTTTCTAGGGGAATGATGGGCACTATTTGAGACTCAGCCCAACAGAAAGGATGCACTCAAACCATCACTGACCTTAACTACAAGCATGGAAAGGCTTACTGTGCTTTAGACCAACCTGGGAAAATGTTCAAAAGAGCTGAAGAAGTGTCAATTCTTAAGTAACTTAACATTAAGAGGAGGGTCGTTGACTAAAGCATTTTTCGATGGATGAATCTTGCCCAATTTTTTTTCTTGAAATACCGTCTTTGCAAGTCTTTCACAATTCCTGTAGACCTCACATGACTCAACCATTATTACTGTACTTTACATTGAATGACATATTAAAAAAGCATGTATGGGACCATCCAAACTTCTGTTTGGTTGAGATCCCAAGTTTAAATCTTCTCTGTATCCCTGGGGGCCTACAAAATCTCTGATATTTGTCAACAAGAGCATTGCTCTTGATGGATTTATTTTGCATTGAGTATGTAAGCAATTAATCACTAGTTAATTACTATCTCTGTCTTAAGGCATACCATTTACAATCAATGTGTTGCACACTAGCAATTCTGGAGACAAATGCTTAGAAGTGTTTGGTCTCTCCACAACCACTCAAAAAAAGCTTCGTTCTCTTTCATTTTATGCATGATGTTTTGTGGTGTCATGGGGGTTTGAATGCTAATGAACCAAAAGAGGTGATTTTTCAAGCATAGTATCTCAACATTTAGAAACTAGCTTAAAATCATGAAAACTATTTGCTTAAACACAAAAAATACTGTTGATGGCCACTTCGGCAAGCAAGCATGAATTTGACACTTTTCATGAAAAGTCTGCATATGTGTTCCAACGTCTCGAAAAATTATCCATTGTTACATCCAGAGGTTGTAAAACCACTTGGTTATTATCAAAATAGAAGGAAAATGTTATTTGCTATCAACTGATATCAGGTTTGTACCATTAAAGTTCGTAAGTGAGTCAGGTACTTAGAAAATATAAGATGAATCAGTTCCGTTCCCATGTACACGTGCATGTCAGGACTATTGACGCGACATGCACAATGGTAAGTCGACGACTTCTCGTATGTGTATAGGGTAAATGCAGTACATACATAATGTACAGTTAAATAGCTTTATCCTAAATTGTTGATTATCGGTGACTGTGTCAACTTAACTTCGTAATTTTTGTGTTACGGAGAGTTTCTGTTGTCATCTGCATATATTGTTTGAAAAATATTGTATTGACTCATTAAATGAGTCAGGTACTCACACAGTTTTAAGACACTGTTTGAGACATGGGAAATAACAGTCTCTCTTCAATTGCATTTGTTTTTATTAAAATATGTACATAAAACCTAAAAAATCTTTCATTTCCAAAGGAATGGAAGACCAAAGTGTCCACCTCCCTTGCTATAATGGAAAATAGAAAGTCTCATCTAGCATTACTCAACAAACAGTTGGCTGTCACTTGTCAGAATAGTTCTGCAACAACTTCCTTTCCAGTGTAGGCAACAATGTAAGAGAATGGGTCGTATGACCTAATTATCTCAGTGGTTGCGTGCAGACTGTGTTTCAGAATATATGCAAGAAAGCTGTTGTCAAAACGAGTGCAGTACACTAACATTTCACTTCATAAATTCCAGTGGAAAAATATGACCCACCTGTATGACCTGAGGATTGAGTACAATTTCATTGATCAGCAGGAATATGATCCCGACAAATGATCCTACACCGGTGCCTTGCATGTGAAGACGTTTCTCATCTAAAAATGAAAGAAGCAAACGACTAATGACACTACTGTAAGGTGAGTTTGATGAGTGAAGTGATGCATGTTACACATAATGTCCAGATATATCTTGATATATGAAGTACCTACTTAGACTTTTATCAATTCCTCGGTGTTAATCTGATTTCAAATCAATAGAAATTTAGTTTGTTTTTATTCCTTGAATTCACCAAATGTAATTTTTCTGACTGCTGGAAAGACATCATCAATGCACGTATTCAATTCATTCTTCTGTCATTACTTGGCCAAATAGGAGTTAGTTTGTTTGAAATGTTGCCAGCAGCTGAAATTTACAGAGCCAAAGGTACACCAACTATGACCGAACAAACTAAAACTTACTTACTGCACTCATCGATCAAAGGATTTAAATAAAAAGAGAACTCACAAAACATCTGTCCCCTTTCTGATTTATTTGTCTGATGCAAGGCTGCCAGGAGTTCTTCATTGTTAGAATCAACATCAAGGGCTTTCTATGAGATTTGAAGAATTATTCATGAAACACTTTCAACTCATAAAGAGATAACCTCTGCAAATCTCCACTTTCAAAAACATACATTACCAACACTAAAATTACTTTCACTCTCAAAAACGTGTCACCAACAACAAATGATCTTCACTCTTAAAAAAACAAACATTACCAACAGTAAATCGTCCTCACTCTTAAAACAAACATTACTAATAGTAAATCCACTATACTTCACTCTCAAAAACAAATGATACCAACACTTAAATCGTTGTCACTCGCAAGAAGTAAACATTACCAACAGGAATCACCTTCAAGAAGAACAGGTAGTTGTGACACACATATTACATAACTTTTTATTCTTATTTTCTCCAAGTAAGGTAGAAGGACACTGTATATCCCCAAAGAAGTTGCGTTAGAAAATGACCAACACGTGGCAAACATTATCAGAAAGTGCCACAGTACAGGGGAAAAAAAAAAAATTTTTGCAGTTTGCTTATCTTGATGTCCCCCACATAATATTCATGAGTATGTGTTTTATGCTTCTCTGCAGCTTCGCAGAAGGAATGTTGGTACTTGAAGGTTATCACTGTCTACCTGCAAAGTTTAAGGTAAACTTTCCCCGCTCTACTGCTGACCTGCGGGTTCAAGTTGCTGGCTTAATACTTTCGAAAATGAGACCAACGGTGACTAGTCAGGACTTACGATTAGACACTTGATGTGTAATAAACACTGGCATACATGCTGCATAAACTGGACCAATATTTGCTTGCTTACCTCATAGGTTTCCCTGGCATCCTTGTAAGCTTCAGCAGCAAATTCAACCTTTCCCTTTTTTAGGTAACCCTAAATAGACAGATAACAAAGGGAACTTCACAGCATGGCATATACAGAGTGAAACATCTACAAATTAAAAACACAATGATGCTAATGTCTCACAGATACAAAATATCCAGATTTAATAAGTTAATATGCTTGAAATGTCTGCTGCACAAGAATTTTTTTTTTCTAAATTTCAATTCCTTGATTACATGTTTTACAAAGTGTATGTATAGACTTAAGTTGAGCAGTCATAGGCTGAGCCAAACAAGAAAAAGTTGGCAGCTCAATTTACACAGCCAATCATAATAATTTGGGAATTTAATTTCTTTCATCATAACATTGAACACACTAAGAGTCATAGCATGTAACTGTACCACTGGAACTGAAATAGCAGCAAAATCAACAGCACAGTACTAAGGAAGTATGTACTAAGTGCCACAAATATAAATCTGATACAGTAGTACACTGAGTATGAATTTTGTATAGTTTAAAATATTGCT
Organism: Stichopus chloronotus; assembly: GCA_021234535.1. Taxonomy (NCBI): domain Eukaryota; kingdom Metazoa; phylum Echinodermata; class Holothuroidea; order Aspidochirotida; family Stichopodidae; genus Stichopus; species Stichopus chloronotus. The sequence goes on from CM037836.1 coordinate 26,562,515, forward strand.
CATTTGGTGTTTCATTGCATGAAGAATTCTGAATTCAATTACAAATTCATCTACACACTACAAACTGACAAACAATTATTTTGTTACAAATTTGCACTCTTACAACAATGAAATACACATGAAATAATATACACGTGGAATCCTTACTACTACATTAGCTTGTTCATACATTATATGGGCAACCTGTACCTCCATACCAAGCATGGGTATCATCACTGTTACCCTTCTTGAGATCCATTGGTTATGACAATGATTTCAGTGTTTGACCTCAGATATGGTTCATCTACTCAAACAGACAATCTACATGCAACATATGACAATTGTCGTTCTCACTTTCTTAAAAATATGCTGGTTACAAGGTTTTCAGAATTTAACCCCCTGGTGACCTCAGATGACTTTAACTCAACCAAAAACGATAGGGTTCTTACAGTCAACAAAGCAAAGATACATAAGAGTAAGTATAAACAGTATAGATCATTCCTGACTTGAGATATTATGAGCACAAGGTCTTCAGCATATAATGTCCACTGATTCTGACCTTTGACCTCCACCCGAAACAATAGGGTTCTTCCTCTCATGACTAAGCCACATATTTAGTAAGAAAAATGATTTATCATTCCTCACTTGAGATATTGTGAGCACAAGGTTTTTAGTGTTTCACCTCTGGTGACCCAAGATGATAGACTTCAACCAAAAACAATAGGGTTTTCCTGTCTGTATGGCCAAACCACATATTAACTACGAAAAATACCACTCCTACCTTGAGAAATCATGTGCTCACCCACCCACACACACATACATGCACACACAATTCATACTCACACCATAATGACTACACTGATTTTTCATTTCATCAAAACTACACTCTTACACTAAATACAAGAAATAAATGTCATTTCTTGAAACGTCAGCATGTAAATTATGTCTGAAGGATCAAGGTTCCTTGTTTTTTTTTTTGGTTGAATTGCAGAATAAGACATTCAATAATACCTCTATAGAATTTGGTCTGAGGTCAATGCACTTTTGAGCATCATCTCTAGCCATGTAGTGATATTCTAGTTGAAGAAAAGCATCAGCTCTACCCAAATAACTTTCATAGTGTTCTTCATCACATTTGATAGCTTCAGTAAAAGCTAGCATTGCCTGCAAGGGTCTTCCCTTGTCAAGGTCCCGTTTGCCTCTAGTACAGGCTTTGTTTGCTCTTTCCTGTAAAAAAAAAAAACATGAAAAAATACATTATGAACTCTTGGAGGTACAAAAAGATAGAACTCTGAGGAGGACTGACAATATAAGAAATAAGAACTTGATAAATTTCTACGTATTCCACGTATTTCTATGTTACATCCAACAACCACATGTCTGTGATGGGCTATATGAAACACTAGACTAAGGAAGGGCTCACTATCTGCTTCAAAGTTAAATAAATATTCAGATGTCTAGGCCTATACTCACATTTTTAAAATACTACAGGCTCAGAAAAGTGACAGCATTGCACAGATAATGTTGCAATTAATCTCAATCCGAATGCATCTGGGAAAACTCAAATCAGTATCAGACAATTTTAAATTCCAACATGTAGTATGCAGACCTAGACTAGCCCTATACTGCACCGTTGCCTAATTTTTCACCACTGAAGTGGACCAATGTTATTATGTTCCAAAACTTCACACACACACAACATCACACACACACACACCATGATCTAGCCTAGCTTCATACTATTGATCAACATAGGCCTAGGCTTAAGTATAATTTCTGCTATCAGCAAAGTTACGACCACAAATAAATCTAAAATTAAATAGGCTCAAGGTAGGGTACTGCCTATGTCTACCAATGTGTACCTTATCAGCCATAAATAAAAGACTGGTTAGCTGGCACAACGCAGATCTCTGTTCAACTCGTGCCGGTGGTCCCGGGGTATACTTAATTTCAGTGCACCTGTAGCATATAGTACTAGTAGATTCCTTTCAGAAATTTTAAGCTCCTATGGCATGATTAAAATTTGAATACGACAAAACTAAAAAAACAAACAAGCTTGAAAGTTGTTAACGAGTGCAACGTAACACGAACAACCAATAATACTAGGTCTGAGACTTGAAAGATACAGGCTTAATGTGTTCAAGTAAGCCGAACGTTCAGCTGCACATCCATACCGCAAAGTAAACACATTATGTGTTGAAGATAGCAAACAGCTATGACCGAATGGACTATTACGGAGGCCTTTAACGGCCGTTATCAGAAAGAAAAGTAATGAACGTTCTTCCAAAACGAATGTGCGGCAAAGTCCAACATACTTTTTGCTTCCTACGATTTCTCTGACATTTTGACAGTATGTAGCAATATTTATTATCTCTCTCTTACAGAAAAGCCTAAGTGGTCCTGGCCCTGCAAAGAAGGTGATGACGTCATGAACGTACTAGTTTTTTTTACAATTCTGTGTTCAAATAATCTACATATGTAACAAGCAAATGTGCCGCTAAGTCTATAACTCTTTTTTGCCTCATGCAATTTCTTTGAAATTTGAACAGTATATAGCAATATTTATTTACTATCTCTTACAGGAAAAACTAAGTGGTCCGGGCCCTGCACAGAAAGTTGTGACGTCATGAACATATTAGTTATACTCTTCTGTGTGCAAATAATCGACGTATCGACATATATACATATATATACCATCTACAAACTCACAAAAGAACTTAGTGTTCCCATATTCACTGGGAAAAATATGACGTAGCAGTTTTAATACTATTCTGTGTACAAATAATCGACGTATACATATATATCAGAACGAATGTGCTGCTAAGCCCATAACTCTTTTTTGCCTCATACGATTTCTTTGAAACTTTCACAGAAAAAAAGCCATACCTACCATCTACAAATTCCCAAAAGAACTAAGTGGTCCCATATTTACAGAGAAAAATATGACGTAGCAAAGAGACCACACCCATGAGCCATGCTTCTTCAGTACATATATGTACGTGCAAAGTAAGTACAAGTAATGCACGTAATAAATAAAACGAATGTGCGGCTACGTTTATAACTCCTTTCTGCCTCATACGATTTATTTCAAATTTTTATATAATAAAGCGATACCTAACATCTACAACCACACAACTCATTTTTGCTTCATACGATTTGTTTGCAATTCTGACAGTATCTTGCAATATTTATAGTCTATCTCTTACCAAAAAAAGCTAAATGGTCTTGGCTCTGCAAAGAAAGTTGTGACGTAATGAACATGTTAGTTTTACTATACTTCCCTGTGCACAAATAATCTAAGTCCATAACTCCTATTTGCCTTATGCGATTTCTTTAAAATTTCAATATCATAAAGCCATACCTACTATTTACAACCGTGCAAAAGAACTAAGTGGCCCCGTACTTACAAAAACAAAATTGGCCTAAACAAAGAGACCACACCCATGTTACAACCTCAGCACATATACATGTACGCACAATACAAGTAGTGCACGTAATAAAACGAATGTACGTTTATAACTCCTTTTTCCTTACACGATTTTAATTTTAATAAAATAGAGCGATACCTACCATCTACAACCATACAAAAGCACTTATAGTGGTCCCATGCTTACAGACAAAAATATCACCTACCGAAGAGACACTTTGAGAATATATATATATATGGCTGAGTTAGTAACTCCTTTTCTGCCTCATACGATTTCTATAAAAAAATTTTATATCATAAAACCATACCTACTATATACAACCTTGCAAAGGAGTTAAGTGGGCCTGTACTTACAAAGAGAAATATGACGTAACAAAGAGACCACACCCATGTGACAACCTCAGTACAGATACATATACGTACAATACAAGTAATGCACGTAATGAATAAAACAACTGTGCGGCTACGTTTATAACTCCTTTTTGCCTCATACGATTTATTTCAAATTGTAATATAATACGGCGATAACCACCATCTACAACTTCACAAAAGAACTTAGTGGTCCCATGCTTACAGACAAAAATATTACGTACCGAAGGGACCTCACCCATGAGACAACTTATACCTATGTATGTGCGAAGTATGTACGAGGTAATGAATATGCGGCTAAGTCCATAACTCGTTTTTGCCTCATGCAATTCTTTGAAACTTTTACAAAAAAAAACAAAAAAACATACCTATCATCTACAAACTCACAAAAGAACTAAGTGGTCCCATATTTACAGAGAAAAATATTTTGTAGGCCTACCAAATGGAGCTCACCCATGAGACAACTTCAGTACCTATATGTTTGTGCGAAGTATGTACAAATAAAGAAGGTACTTAACTCCTTTGTGCGTCATGCGATATCTTTGAAATTCTGACAGTACCTATAGTAATATTCATTATCTATCTCTTACAAGAAAAGCTAAGTGGTCCTGACTCTGGAAAGAAAGTTTTGGCGTCATGAACATACTAGTTTTACTACTATTCTGTGTACAAATCATCGACATATATATAGGCCTATATCAAAACGAATGTACGGCTAAGTCTTTTTGTTTTCTAACTCTTTGTTTTTGCCTGTTACGATTTCTTTGTAATTTCACATAGAAGCCATACCTATTATCTACAAATTCACAAAAGAACTAAGTGGTCCCATATTTACAGAGAAAAATATGACGTAACATAGAGACCACCCCCGTGAGACAACCTCAGTACACATACGTACAAAGTATGTGGAAGTATCGCACGTAATAAATAAAACGATTGTGCGGCTAAGTTTGTAACTCCTTTTTGCTTCATACGATTTAATTGAAATTCTAATATAATAAAGCCATATCTATTTTCTACAAAGACTTAAAAGAACTAAGTGGTTCCATGCTTAGAGAAAAAAAATATGACGCAACAAAAAGACCATACCAATGATACTAACTTCAGCATCTATATAAGTGAAAAGTATGTACAAATAGCGCACATACTCAATAAAACGAATGCTGAGTTCCTAATTCCGTAGTGCCTCATACGATTTCTTTGAAGTTTTACAGTGTATAGCAATGTTTATTTTCTATCTCTTGCAGAAAAAAAAGCTTATTGGTCTTGGCTCTGGAAAGAAAGTTGCGACGTCGTGAACACACTAGTCACATGGCTACTATCCTGTGTACAAATAATTAACTGTACCAACGAAACGAATGTGTGGCTAAGTCCAAAAACTCTTTTTTCACCTCATACGATTTCTTTGATATTTTAACATAAAAAAGCCATAACTACCATATAACACCTCACAAAAGAAGTAAGTGGTCCCTTACTTATAAAGAAAAAAGTGACGTAACAAAGGGACCACACCGGTGAAACAACTACAGCCGATGAAGTAACTATATATTTTGCAACTTTAGTACCTATATATTTTGCAGGGTAGTCACAAATTACGTTGTTAAAAGGAATATGAGTCTGAGTTTATAACTCCGTTTTGCCTCATACGATTTCTTTGAAATTCTGACAGTATCTAGCAATATTTATTATCTATCTTTTACAGGAAATGCTAAGTGGTCCTCCCCCTGGAAAGAAAGTTGTGACGTCATGAAGATACTAGTTTTTTCCCATGACTATATAGCATAATTTTTGTATAAATGATCCATAAGTACTTTTGGCCTCAAAGAATGTCTTTGATTTTAGAATACAAAGAATTTTGTGCTATTAGCTGCAACTTTATGAAACAATTCATTGGTCAAATACTTAACTAGAAAAATATGACATAATAAACAGACCACCCGTTAAAGACAATTATTTATAAGCAGAAATTGTGTACAAATAATACATGTACTGAATACAATGAATGTGCGGCTGAGTTCATGACTCGTTTTGCCTCAAACCATTTCTTTGAAATTTGATGGTGTATAAAAACATTTGCTATCTATATCCTATATGAAAATGTAAGCATTCCCCACTCTACGAGCTAAACTGAGTGGTCCCCGTCATATGAAAAAGATGATGACGCCCTGAACATCCAGGATTTATAATATGATTATATTATATGTTTTACAAATGATCCATCTTTCAATCATAACGAATGAGCGACTGAGTTAATAACTCCTCTTTGCGTGCCTCACACAATTTCTTTGAAATTTTCAATATAATAAAGTCTTGATTATTAGCTACATTCTTATTAAACCAGAAGATCGAATGACACTCTGATCCCTTGCCAAAATTTTAATTTTCCATTTACACACGTATATCTTTAAATAAAAGAAACAAAAGCCAGTGGAGAAGGGAAGAGACCAATATCAAAATGAAAAACAAAACATAATGTAAACCAAATTTGGTGTAATGCCAAATGCTGATATGAATGAATAACGAACGAATCCAAACCACATACAACTTCATTGACCCAACCTTACCGAAAATTGTGGTGACAAAGGGTGGCATATATCTATTAGCAAGGTAATTTACAAGTTGACCCGGAAAGTTCCTTACACCACTTATGGTTAGAAACGTAAAATTAGTGGCAAATCAACAGAGATACTCCTGGAAATATCGTCCAAAGGTGTCCCAATGGAGTACTTTGCAAAGACATGGAGTTGATGGAAACGGGGCCATTGACTGATTACTTAGAAACAGCTATAAATCTAACGAGATATGCTAAGTTATTGCTTGAAGGGAGTGCACAAACAATGCTTCTGATAGTTTCATAGGAAAAGCAAATGAGATCAAAGGCAGTAACTCATCACCCCAAGCTGGCTTAATTCTCAACTGGTTCTACTCTTTGATTGACAGCAAATTCAATAGATGCAGAGTAGCTCATATCACACAGCGTACACAGTGATCCATTGTTTTGATTACACATGTGGAGGAATTTTAGACAGGGACTAGAGGTGAGTGGTTGGGAGAATTGAAACTCTCTAAGGTGATGAGTATTTGTCTTTAAATTCCATTTAGTAACAATATACAGACCTATGCTCTCACATCTGCTTTTTGGTAAGTTTTGAATGTGAAAAAAGGGTGCATTATTTTCCTGATGGGCATTATCTCTTCATATGTTCACATTCAGGACATGTAAAAAATTCAGAGTAACACGTTTGGCTTTTGAATCCAGGACAGATCTTCGGAATAATAGAACTTATTCATATTATGTCATCCCATCTTCGATTGGACATTTCAAGTGATACAGCTCATCTACTCATCAATCTTGAAAGTTTGATGTTAACGCAAAATTCAGTTGCTGAGATAACTTCCCTAATAGATGTCATACTTTCAGCTCTGGTGACCTCAAATGGCCTTAAACCTCCTTGAAAACCAGTAGGAACCATCTTCTCTCAATGGACTCCCTTTACACCAACTTACAAGTCCAAGCATCTTTCCCTTTTGAGATATAGTGTTTACAAGCCAAAACGACCCCTACACACACACACACACGCACACGCACACGCACACGCACACACACACAAGCACACACGCCGGCATCATCGCGTAGATTCCTTGCCTGCCTTTGGTAAGGGATCAAAAGTGTTCACTTGCATACAGATAAAACTATGACGTATAAATAGCAGGCCCGTAGCCACATTAACCATTTTTGAGGGGGTAGGGCAATATGGGCAATGTTGGAGTTTCTCGGCCTGGTGAGGGGTTAAGGGGAAGATTTGTCACCTTCCGCTTGATTTTTTTTTTTTTTTGCCCTTTTCAAGGGTTTTATATGCAAAACGGATTACCATCTCTTCCTCCTGTATTTTTATTTAACAAAACCATGACTTTTTATTGAAACAGATTGTATTTAAAACACTTTTTATTTTTTATGGAGCAATGTGCCCTCCGTGCTCCCCTCGTAGGGGGGGGGGGGAGGACTGTGCTGCTGACATAATCCCTTGTTGCCGTTGAAAATTTAATGGTATGTCACAACATATTATCTACCTTCTACAGGGAAAAAAAGGTCGCGACCCTACGACAAAACAAAAAAAAACAAAAAAAAACTATGAAATCATGGACATACCGTTTTACAATTGCACCAATGTTTCACTTTTACAATAAAACGATCACCACCCCCCCCCCCCCTTAACTCCCTTTTGTTTAACAGAATTTTTCTTACAATTTTAATATAATACAGCTTGAACCATTATTACACCAAGTGGTACCGTACTTATATGACGTAATAAGTAGACCATTACCGTGAGACAATTATTTATGTGGAAATTTTCGCATACTTTTCAAGTTTTTGCGGAGAAGTGATCTACGTTAACTTCCTGTCGCACAGAAATGATCTCTCATTGTTTTGTGTTCGTGTGTTCTAGGTTTTAATCTTTCTTACGTAATTTATTTCACACCATTACATCAGTGCCTTCGATACAACAATCTACTAACCACTTCCTTCTTAAAAAGAAGATATTTGGAATGGACTAAATCTGATGTTTATTCAAAAAGACGTCCCTACGATCGTGAATACCTTTAAGTGACTGCATGCGTGTATACATAGTAAAAACAACAACTTTCAATTGTGCAAAACTTTTGTATATCACCATTCTGACAAATTGTTTGGGACGATAAATAGGTTTAATGGGATACATTCTGCCACATGATTTCGAATTCTGGTAACATAACGACAAAAGGTTTAAAATACGATAATGTAGTGGTTGACAGTTTTTCTTTTATTAAACTTAACTATACGCGCTGCTTTCAGAACATGTCCATGACAAGTATACAGATAGAGATAAATATTCAGTTAGTCAAAATAGCTGATCACTAATGCCACAGTAAGACCATCAGTTGGTATATTTGTGAATGCATGTGCTTCGTTTCTCTAAATATTACAACTGTCGATGCCGATTAAAGAGGATGACTTATGTGGTATGATTTTGATACACCAGCATGTGCTGTCGCATAGGCGCTTATACGAAGAACCCCTAATTTTTAAATATGATTTCTGTTTTTACTGTTTTATGCAGTTTCCGTTGCTCTTCAAAGTGTTTATTGTCATTTTCGTTCATCCATACCCAGTCCATGAGCAACCTCTCGTGTACATTATAACTAAAGAAAAACTTACACTCAAACAAAATCTAATCCTTCAGGTTTTTCTGTACACACGCAACCGCCTTAACCCTAGTGTGATATACGGTATAATCGGTAAATGCGGTTTTGAAAGAAAAAAAGAGAGTCTGAAGATGTTTGGAAAAATGTACACTATATGGCCCACTTCAGTTAGAACAAGTGCAACGATGAATACAATTGTCAATTTAACATATATGCAGCATCGGAAGAACTGATTTTCTCGCAACTGTTTGGCCCGTGTCTTCAAGGATAAACACATTCGCTTGAAAAGATTGAAATTGAAAAATTATTTCTTCGTGCGCCGTCACTCAGTTAACGACAAAATACCGGGCAAAAATTGAGGAGCCTTAAACCTCAAACCAAAGTAACATGGAACTATTTGAAATTTAAGACAATAATTTTATTAAATTGGCATCTATATCGTTATTTGTTTTCATGACATGACATCATTATGGCACTTGTCTTTCGTCATGGATTCCATTAATATGTAGTTGCATTCACTCTATGACCATCGAACGTTGTTTAGAACAAATACGAATCCTTTGAAAAGAGAGAGAGAGAGAGAGAGAGGTGGAGGTTGGTAGGCACTTCGCTAATCCCTTAGTAGTTAGGCCGATACAGTATAACGTTGCCGTAGGTGTTCCGGCCCAGTTTGTTACTGCTCAGTGTACATAATGCAGCAGGCGTATCATTTCAAGGTAATTAATTATACGGTAACAAAGTGTGAGGACCTAAATTGGCTTGACGGAGTATTTATTTAATTTAGACAAGTCGACCTTGGTACAACATGATCCTCTTTTCTCAACTCGATAATTAGACCTAAGATAGACCTCACTTGTTACGATAGGCATTGTATTCCAACCTCCGGAATGACGTTCATGAATTTTTAATCTATGACGTCGAAGTCTGTTCCTGAGCTTATGAATAATGAATAGAGTGATGTGTAAGTGACTGTGAACTGAACTGGCGGCGCCAAAAAATTGTTTTAGTAATGGTATCCTCAAGGTTACAGGAGATAACGGGAATGTAGTATATTAACATGGTGGCTACGAAATTCTGTTGATGATTCATTTTTCAAGTATAGGCCATGCGTCTTAGTGGATAAAAGAGTTTAGAGACTCACTGCTGAAGCCTGCACGCTCAGACTGTTTTTGTATTCGGGCATGATTGCGTGTGACGGCCGTTGAATCGAGCAGGATTGCTTTCCCTTAAATGAACTCTCATACCCTGCTGTAGGCCTACGCACGGTGTAAGCATGTTGCCGTGTTTTTACTCTTGGAAAATATTGGTTAATGGCTACAAATTCGTTGTAAATGGGAGTGGCTACCAATTCGATGTAAAGGGAAATCGGGGGAAGAGCGGGGTGCAGATAACTGTTTATGTTCATTTTCCACCCTTTGAGTCTGACCGCCGGATCCCCACTGAGTTGCAACCTCAATCGGGCAGCCCTTGTCTGAGCGCAAAAGTTTCTGTCCTGCATGTACGATTGTAAACGAATAAATCGACATAGACTATAGTTTGATGGACCATCATCGGATGTTGTAGCTCCATGGTTGGACCATAGAGCTACCACGGCCTCAAGGAAGACAAGTTTTGCACTGCATATCACATGGCACACTCATACCAACATGACAGAAGATGGATTTCGGGAGTTCCCGTGACGTCGCACACGTCATTTATTAAATATTCATGAACGTCATTCCTGCGGTTGGAATACAATGCCTACCTTGTTTCAGTAGGCCTAATGAGGCTATGTGTTTGCGTATAGGCCCTAGTATAGCCTATAGACTAACTTGGGCCGTATAATAACATAACATAAAAAGTTTAAGGGCAAAGGAGGGCAAAAGCCCCATAACATGCCCTCTAATCCAGAACCCCCCCCCCCCAAAAAAAAAAAACCCTAACCAAACTAATATAGTACTAGTATCATGTAGGCCTAGAGCCTTATAGCTCGGCGTTTCTTTTTCGTTTATAGGCCTATGCCATCCTTGCCAGGATGCTTAGATCTAACTGTTAGCTTATCATTTCTTTTGTCATCTATGACTTCTTAGCATACTACATAGCCTAATCTCATTTGTAGTAGGCCCTACAGCATTTACAGTACATTTTCTGTATGATTGCATAATAGTAAGATTTTTCAGGCCTTGCCTTTTAAAATTGGCAGGAGCTCTGTCAACTGCTCTCCCGAGGAGAGCTTATTGCTCGCCTAAATGTTTGGGGTCACCTCAGTTAAAACAGGGACTTGCTATTTGTAACTCCCTTGTTAAGAAGAAATTGTATCCTGCATTTATGCTCATTGCTGACTTGCAGTTTTCATTTTCTTCAGGCACAATAAGTGTAAGTCAACATACGTGGCATATCCCATGAGAATTCTACTACTTCACCATGAGGCGTGAACTGCCACCTGGCACCTGCACCAGTGAATGCATGCTATAGAATTTTGTCACACCAGTATTCATTTAATTGTGCATTTTTTTTTTATTTTATGACTGTCCTTGTCCAGTCTTCGTTGAAAACAGACCTGGTGGACTATGACATTTTTGGTTCCTTGCATTCAATTTGGCGTGTGTGTGTGCGTGGGTGTGTGTGTCTGTGACGCAGCTTGGGTACGCTCTAACTTAATATGGGCAAGCTGGAAAAAACTTATATTTGGTGTACAGGTCCTTCATAGTGCGTAGAAGTGCCCTATTGTTTTGGTGTCGAAATCTTACATATTAATGAGGTTATGGGGCCAAACATAAAAATCTTAAAACTGCCATATTTCCGTAACCGTTGGTCAGAGTTGTTTTAAACTTGATAAGGTTGTCTGTTACTGACAGGTTCACGACCCTGTGAAATTTAATGCTTATCAATAGAGAGGAAGGGATAATTTTTCACTCTAAAACAATAATAATAGCCTTAACACCATTGTTGTGGTTATTATAAGCTACCGTAAAAATTAGTTGAAAGGCTTATGGGCTACAGTGTGTAAAATTCCCATTGGCAGTTTGTGGTTTTAGTGACACGGTTAATTCAATGGAATTTTGGTCATTGGAAACGTTTGGCGCTGTCTTAAGGCTATGGTAGCCTAGGAGAACCATAAGTGAATGTATGCCATGTTTGAAATAGCATTTTCTTCATAGGCTCTCTTAAGTTGGTGTACTGATCCATCATAGTGGGTGTAAGTGCGCTATTGTATATGGTGTCCATATCTTGCATCTTAATGGGGTTATGGGGTCAAACATAAAAATCTGAAAACTGCCATATTTCCATAATTGTGGGTCACATTTGTTTAAAACTTGATGTGGTTGTCTTTTATTGACAGATTAACGTCCCTGTGAAGTTTATTGATAGAAGGGAGGGGGAGGGGAATTTTGTGGTTTTATTTTTTGATTCCTTGGCGAAGGCTGGAAAGGATTCTTTGCGTTGGTGATTAGGTGTATGTGCGTGCGTATGGGTGTGTGTATGTGTGTGAGACAAAATCTTGTGAACGCTCTAGCTTTTAAAGGGAAAGTGTTAGGTTGGTCAAAGTTGGGGTGCAGATAGAACGTATAAAGATCTCGGCTGGGATTGTTTTCGGTGAAGGTCAAAGGTCATCTGAGGTCACCATCAGGCAAAATGTGTACAGACTATGTTTGCAGTATCTCAGAAACAACAAGTTGCATCATTTTCAAACTTGGGTGGTATGTACTACCCTTTAAGAAAGTGAGATTGTGAGGGTATTCTTGTAGGTCAAAGGTCATCTGGGGTGATAAGAAGTTATAATGTAAAAAGCTTTTGAACACACTATCTTTTGAAGGGAATGTGCAAGACAGACCAAAGTCAGTGTGTGGGTAGGACATTTAAAGATCTTGACTGGGATTAATTTTGGTGGATGCCAAAGGTCACCAGAGGTCATCTGCAGGCAGACTATAGACAAAACATGTTTGCAGTACCTCATGAACTGCACATTGCACAAAGTTTAAACTTCCAGGGTATGTAAGACTTTCTAAGTAAATAATATGGGGGTGTTTCTAGAGGTCAGAGTTCATGTGGGGTCATCAGAGGTCACGGACTATAGACAAACCATGTTTGCAATATCTAATGAACCACACATTGCACAAACTGGAACATTCGAGGGTATGTAGTACTATCTAAGTAAATAAGATGAGGGTGTTTCTAGAGATCAGAGGTCATGGGGTCATCAGAGGTCATAACATGAAAAAAAACTTGAAAGCACACTATTTACCAAGGGGAGATAATCTCACTCTTTACAAAGGGGAGACAATTTCACACTTTAAAGTTGTTCTTTTTAGATGGAGTTTATAAATATCATTATCGGTTTTGGTTTTGATGTGGGCCAAAGGTCATCTAAGGTCTTTGAATACAAAATGTTAAGACCTTTCACTTTTCTGTCTTTTTCTGTGGGTAGAAGGTATTTGAGCTCCTTTCCAAGCAAAGACTGGCAATGCTTGCACATTTAGGAAGTTCCAATTTGAAAACTTTTACCTGTCAGTTAGTGTAGTTGCTATACTAATTTCACAAGTCTTTGACTTATAATGATGAAACTGGCATTATGCTGGTTTCTGATAAAATATGTCTGAAAGCATCTGTAAAGTATCTAAGAGCCCAATTTGGTTGAGTAAGTTCAGCAGGTACAATACACCTTTGAGTTTCTATTTAGTCCCCAATTTAGCAGTACAGTATTTGGTATCGTGCTTCTTTTATTTATTACTCTTGTTTTGACAGTTCAAAGTGCTCACTTAGTTTTCAAAGCCAAAACTGGCTTTTAATTCCATCTGAGACATTTTATTGTCCGAAAATGGTGATTGAACAATGACCTCTTTTGAAAATGGTGAGAAAAGGTTGACCTGCCTATCTTTCCCAGAGGAATCATTATCTGAGCTACGGCTCTCCTTCTGTCGTCAAACAATGTGGAATAGATTTGTTTTCTGAAGTGGAGATAGTTGTACATCGAAGATTTCTTTTAGGAAAAAGTCTTATTGTACAATAGAGATAAATAAGTTATTACTTGGTCATATGATGGGGTAGATGGAGGGGGTATGTACAGTATATAATTGGCAATCATTTCAACTGCCATATGAGTACATCCCTTGTCCCTGGAAAATTCGTACTGTATCTAGGCTACCACTGTGCAGGCTGGAGAATTCTTGGCCTCCTGTGTTATCTTACATTACATGCGTTCAGTAGGTATTGGAAAATGATGTAAAGTATTAATGGCTTCATCTGGTAACCTGTGGTTAGTAAAGTAAATTCCAACTGCAAAAAAAAAAATAATGGAGGTGCATGTATGAGTGGCAAGGAATCACTAAGCCTCTTGGCTTTCTTGTTGGTCTTTGGAAAATTGTTGCTGTTTTAGTGCTATGGTAGCTTAGACCATCAGCTGATGTATGTATTGTTTGAATTTGCATTATCTTTATAGATTAAAATGGGTTGGGGAACAGTTTCAGACACTGTGTTTGAACATGGTATAGTGAGTTGTTAGTTTAGCAGTTGGTACACAACTACAGTATGGTAACCAGTATAGTCAATGTGTGTACCAATTGAATTTGCATTATCCTTTAATTTGAAAAAATGGGAAACTGTTTAATTCATTATATTTTAACATGTTTAGTTGTTTGTTAACTTAGGGGTTATACATGGGCCCAAAATGTTTTGGACCCACCTTGGGCTCAATTTTTGGGTCCCAGTTTTTTTAATTCATTATCTAAACATGTGGTATATTTCTTAATTCAAAGGGAACACTGCACAGATAGGCCTTCATTTTTGGACCTGATTTGGACTCCATTTTGGGGCCCCATCTTTGATAGCCCCAATGTTTGGGTCCCCAGCTTTGAGGAACCAACTTTTCACTTGCCCTAACTTCTTTGCAAGGAACCACATTGCCCATTGGGCTCTTGTTTTCAATCATGCAGTGAAATGGTTTTCTAAGTAGGCTTGGCTGATGGCCTAACAACTTACTGTAGTCATGTATTGAAGGTGTCTATATGTGGCCTCTGAGCCTCCTGGTGGAAAGTTTGGTCCACCTTGCAAAGTTATTAAGAACTCCAGGTGAAAGCTATTGTCATATACAGCATGCTATAGAACCAGTGTTTTCACGAGTAACCAGGGTATCCGGGTACCCTGCACAGTATTTTACTAATCGGATCCAAAGTTACTATCCATCAGTTCCTTCATAAAGTGAAAAACGACACAACTGCTTTATGAAAAGACAGATTGCCAAATTTTGCCTACTAGACACAGCAAATAGTTCAAAATGGAATTTTCCTCTTTTTCTCTTGGAAAATTGCTGGCCCTATTAATGAGTAGGTGTAGAACTGTAGATGGATGTTTGCAGTACATTAGTGAGATCCCTCCACACCCATGCAATGTACTTTACTACTGTGGAAATGCCAATGTTAACGATATAGCGGACGTTTGGTTTGGCACCTGATGGTTATGAGAAAAAAAAAATACCTGATTTCTATATTTAGGAATCTGTGAAAACACTATATAAAACAGACAGCACCAAGGTGCACTTGTATCCTGTAAGGTGTACTTTATAATTGTTGCTAGCCTGTTGGCTAGCAAAGTGGAACAGAAGAGCAACAGGATGAACCCAACTTGCAGTATATATAAAGTCCAAATGAGATTACAGCGTATTCTCATAGCATAAAATAATATGGAATTACCCACCTTTCCATTTCCAGCTAAAGAAAATATTCTAACGTATGGGAGCATCTTTGTTGCAATGGTACACCCTGATCGTGCTGCAGATTTGATGGACACTTAACAGATATAACAGATGATGAATGTCATAATCAGTGCCAGACGTGAAGGTAATTGTGAGTATATTTTCAATTACTACATTGTAGACATCAATTGTACTTTCTCAACGGACGTGCAGTCAGAATGCATGCGCCGTTAAACATACTGTTTCCAATGTGCTTCATTACATCAAATTTTCGTGAAGCATCATTCACTTTTGATTCCTTGCCGAAGGCAGGCAAGGAATCTATGCGAAGATGATGGCGTGTGTAAATGTGACGCCCTAGCTTGTAAACACGATGTCTCAAGAAGGGAATGGTGCTCGAATTTCAAAGTTGGTGTGTTGGTAGTCCATTGTGAGTAAATGATCCCTATATTGTTTTTCATGGAGGTCAAATGTCATTTGAGGTCATCAGAGCTTAATGGATAAAAACCTATCAAGGGAGACATCTCAGCAAGCCAATTATTGCTGGAACTCTTATCATAGACAGCACTTGATGAGTAGATGGTCCCCAGCATTTTTTATGGAGGTCAAAGGCTGTGTGAGGTCAATTGAGGACATAGTTTGAAAACATGGTATCTCAAGAAGCGAAAAGTGCTCGAACTTCAAAGTTAGTGTGTTGGTTTTCCATTGTGAGTAGATGATCCCTATTGTTTTTCATGGAGGTCAAAGGTCATTTGAGATCACCTGAGCCTTAAGTATGAAAACCTGTCAAGGGAGGTAGCACAGCAACGGAATGTTGCTGGAACTTCAAACTATTATCGTTGATACTGTAGCAGCTAAAGAGTAGATGATGTCTGTCATTTTTTATGGAGGTCAAAGCTCATGTGAGATCAATAGAGGACACAGTTTGAAAACCTTGTAAACAAGGTATCTCAAGAGGGGAAAGGTGCTTGAACTACAAAGTTGGTGTGTTGCTTGTCCATTGTAAGTAGATGATTCCTATTGTTTTTCACGGAGATTGAAGGTCATTTGAGGTCAGTACGAATGGACTAATTATATGTAATCTACTGTACGGGTACACATGAAAGAATATATGTAATAAGTTCTGTCATTCCAAAAATCTGTCATGGATTCAAAAGCCCAACATGTAATACTTTGGAAGATTTACATGTCCTAAATGTGTACATATGAAGAGGTACAGTAAGTGTCACACATATTAAGAAAATAATACATATTTTTTCATATTCAAGACTTGCTAAAAGTTAGATCTTCAATAACAGATATTGTTGCTAAATTAGAATTTGTTCTCATTTTCTTTCAACTTACAGTATGGAGCTATTACAGCCCACTTAGCTCTTTAAATTTATCACCTTCTCTAACCTTCTCTATCTTAGTTGCCAGTCAAGATTTAGAAAGTACTTTGTTTTAGTCACCATAAGGACTCCCAAGGGAGAAATTTAACTTTTGGATGATATTTTGCCCATTGCAATTCCAGATCATTAACCACAATTTGGTGTCAGGAACTTTCAATACACTTGTGAATTATCTCGGAGGTTAAGAGGTCATCCTTCATTACCACAATTTCCATCAGCTGAGTCAATGAATTTGTAACATTGCCAAACCCTTAAATAATATGGCTGATTTTGTGTAAAGTGCTTTTGTTTGTATCGAACAATGAGATATTGGCAAGGAATCACAAAGTCATCTGACTTCTTGACTTTTTGGTTATCTTTCAAGTAATGCTACATAAAGGTCACCCTTAAATTCAGCTATAGGGGCATTCCACATGAATTTGGACATGAATGTGTAAATTTCAAATGCAAAGTATCCACCTGTGATTAGTCAATTATCCAAGTGCACAAGTCATAGTTACTAGTGGTAAACATTTTTTTCTGGAAAAAAATCACTCTTATGGTAATTAATTAATAAACAGAGTAAACGAACCCGGGAACAGCGTCGCGGAAGGGACATTACCCTTCCTGGTAATACAGAATGGGACAGAAGAGGAATGGTATAGAAGTAGTCAGGACATATTTAGCATGTTATAGGTTACATCATGAATCAATTTCAAAGTTTCTGCTGTACTGCTAATTAATACTAATTAATTAGTAAAAATTGAATTGTCTCATCCGCGACAATTTCAACACGATTTTTAACAATTACACAGCAATAATTGGTTCAATTTCTTCTTTTTTGAGAATTCTCTTACTGGCCTCAATACAATACCCCCTTTGTCTTCCTTTTGTCCACTGCATTCATTTAACCGGAGTAATTAATTAAAGAAACACTGTCGCGGATGGGACATTTTGTCGCGGACGGGGCGTTTTTCCGTGACATTGTACACATTGCAGTACCTTCATCTACTTCCTACTTCCACATATCATTCCTTAATCAAGGTGAGATTTGACAGTTTATTCTGAAAGTCTCATGGGGTCCACACTGCAATTTGTTACATAATGGCACCTGGACCTGCCTTTGTGACAGTTTATTTTTTGCAAAGCAACTTGAGATTAATAGGAGCAAGTCATGGTCAATGTGGTTTATCACAAGGTCCACTAGTTCTATTGTGTAGAATCACAATCATGATGGCGTGTAGAAGTTTACTGGATATATGTGTGCTAGTATTAGAGTAAGATGCATGAGATTTGTAGGCCTCGGCTAGTTTACTGTGGATCTAGGTTATTCATTGTATAGATCTAGGTTATTCATTGTATAGACGATAAATTGTTTGTGCGCATGAATCAAGGTCTAGGCCCCATGCTCTGTATAATTCACACTTAGCATGCATGCTTAAACAGGGTTCTCAGGGGGTGCAGATTGGTTGGGGTTGTCTTGAACATATAATCTCTTGAAAGTAAAGGCCTGGACCTTACAACTCCTAACTACTGGTTTGGCTTTTAATTTTGCCATTGAGACATGGTACCAGTATGCCAATTGCTAGCGGTCGCAACAGGGGGAGGGGTTGGGAGGGGGCAGGGGAGGTGGTTGAACATATATTCTTTTACATTATTTGCTTAGACCCCATGAGTCCACACTGTTGTTCATTGTTCATGTTAATTCGATCAAGGGAGACATGCACAATTTGTGTAAATCAATGCTGTCCCGTCCGCGACATTGAGAAATGTCCCGTCCGCGACGCTGAATTTTTTTTTAAACATCAGTTTCACAGTTTAAAGAGTAGTCCCAACAAATTTTCAAGACAATTTGTAATAGGAAACTGGTTCCTAATTATAACTTGCTAACCAAATCCACCTTACCCAACCCAAATTCAGAGCAATTCTAGTTTACCTTTAACCCTTGAAAATCCATGTCCATTTTCTGTCCCATCCGCGACGCACACTAACGAGGCTATAATTACATGATCTTTTGTGTTATTACTAAAATGGAGACAGATTAAGACTATTTCAGGTAGGCCTGTTCTGAATAAAGATATTACACAACCATGCGAACCACCTATTTTGAGTTATTAATGTTTTAATTGTGCAAAATGTCCCGTCCGCGACATAGAAATACCATGGAATGCCCCCTATATCGTCTTTCCTGTAGTGACTGTGCACGATGGTCGTTGAACCTTTGAGCTAGAGGGACTTTTCATGAAGCCTACTGTGGATGTCTTTTCTTTTACTTCATTCAACACCTAGAATTATTACTCGGATACATGAAGTTTAGAGAACAGTATTTGTAGATTGCTTTCATTTCAGTTCATAGTTCACAGAAAAGGCCACCTTTACTGTGTGCTACTGTTGTTCGCCAGCGTCCATTCATTCAGCCACCCTTTAACAATCAGTTCACCATGAAACGAGGACAATAGCCACATATTGTTAGTGCCTTGTGACTCCTCCCCCCCCCCCCTTTAGAAAGATTAAGTTGTACGGTCATTTAAAAAAAAACCTTCTAAAGAAAAACAACTTATGAATAATCATTAATAGTTGCTTCTCCTCTCCAAACAAATGTTTCATTTTAAAGACAGATGAATTCGGTCTCAATAAAAACAGAAGCCTCGGAGACTTACGTCTCCGAGGCTTCTGTTTTTATTGAGACCTTTCCTATCAAATGATGATAACTTGAAATATAGAAACGGTCTCATCGTATAATGGGAAACTTTATATTTTAAAAACACAACCTGGAGTCATGAAAAAATTCCTTCGTTTAAGGGGGTGGGGTTTAGTCGTCTTGATCATGTCAACTAAGAAAACGATTGAGAAAACGTGTCAAGTTGCGATATTCACGTTGTAAAATATTTTGGGTCAGCACTTGCCTGCAATAACGTCTTTTGCCCTGATTTGGGAATTTATAGAAGGACATTATTACAAAAAGAAATGGTAAATAAAGGAACAAAATATTGACCTTTTCCAACTAAAGTGAAGACTTCATGGTCAGAGTATGGTAACTTGGAAGTGACATAAAAGTCACCTCAATTCAGCTATATCGTGAGTTTTGGTGATTGCAATTGATACCAGTGGTTAAATTTAAATGTGGATTTATAAATCACTTCTTTTAGAGATAGATGTGTTTGAATATGTTAAAAATTTGGCAACAGTTAAGGGACTGCGTGGTTGAATTACGCGACCTGTACAACACACCATATGTATTGGTAAGCTAACAGGTATAACTCTAACGTCTTTTCTGTAGTGACTGTGCACGATGGTCGGTGAATCTTTGAGCTATAGGGACTTTTCATGAAACCTATTGTGGATGTCTTTTCTTTTACTTCATTCAACACCTAGAATTATTACTCGGATACATGAAGTTTAGAGAACAGTATTTGTAGATTGCTGTCATTTCAGTTCATAGTTCACAGAAAAGGCCACCTTTACTGTGTGCTACTATTGTTCGCCAGCGTCCATTCATTCAGCCACCCTTTAACAATCAGTTCACCATGAAACGAGGACAATAGCCACATATTGTTAGTGCCTTGTGACTCCTCCCCCCCCCCCCCTTTACAAAGATTTAGTTGTACGGTCATTTAAAAAAAAACCTTCTAAAGAAAAACAACTTATGAATAATCATTAATAGTTGCTTCTCTTCTCCAAACAAATGTTTCATTTTAGATATAGATGAATTTGTTTTTACTGAGACCTTTCCTATGAAATGACGATAACTTGAAATATAGAAACGGTCTCATCGTATAATGGGAAACAGGGACAAGTTACAGATAAATGTATTAAAGATGAAACCTTTTGGTTTCCATTTTTAGGTTTTAAATGAAGGTATTTTACTATATTCAAAAGAATCGGAAGCTAACATCTTTGAATTTCAGACCTCCTCCTCCCTTTGACATAATACTATATATTACATTTCTGACATTTACCCCCCCCCCCCCCGGTCTTCTCATATTGTTTCTTTTTAATGAACTTCATAGATAGGTTATTTTTAAAACGCCCTTTCAGGAATCCTACCAAAATGATATTAATCCAAATGAGTAAGTCAGTGAAGATCGTACTAAACAAAACAACTTCCCACAGTCTACCCCACCTCTAGTAAAAATCGCATAACAACCCACTTGGAACAAAACATCTACTTTTTTGCCAAGGTAAATCCAACATAAATCAGACATTTTAGCTCTCCGGAATTCACTTTGGGCTTATCAAATATTTTCTGGTTTTTTCCTACTGGTTTGTTCCTACATGTCGGAAAAAAAGCTTTTAATAAAGCGTTGCACACCGGTATCAGATACACAATGCCCAGATCCAAACCACGATTTAACTCTAGAGACTCTTTTCTCTCTTTCTCCCCAAAAGCGAAGTTCAAATTCACTGCAAATCTTATCCGAGTGATACCATTAACCCAGGCATCCCTTTACGTAACCTAAATATTCTCCAGGCCACAAACTGCAAATTCAGTCAGTATGCCGATTATAATTGTATACAACGCACACAAAAAAAAACACTAACCAAAATTTACAATTTCTTACCTTGAAAACTGGTGCTTCATGAAACTGACATCTCGAAATAGATTTTTCTTAATATACTGTCTTTTTATAAATAAGATACTCTTTTTTACATACCCTTTCTCTTCTAAAGGTTTTAAAATAACACCATGCATTTGTCTTCAAAATATCATCTATAATGCTTTTATTAAAGCCTCTCCCAGTGCAGCTTTCCTTGGTGTCAATTTCGGAAACAAACTGTTAACTTTTAACGTCAAAGCAATAAACCTACCATTCCGTTGCTGGATTGGCACAACTGCAGTATCTCCATTGCCTATGTTCCGTCCGATATCCTCGTCAAGATTGCCAAAGAGAAAAATCCGTCCAGTCCTTTACTGTAGAATTTCTCTTACCACTATAGCTGACGCCAATGAGTAAGTTCTAAATAGAATTTGTGGAAGTTGCAACCCCATATCTGCTCGCTCTTAAAATCCCTGGTTACATTGGTAGGTCTTATACCCACAATCCTGATAACGCAATGTACGATTTTTTCATTTCTTCAGAGACTTTAAGACTTGAAACTTTACAAGGATAACAACTCGGTTGTTGGTAGTTGATCTGAACGCCAGTTACGAAAAGACCAAGCCACTACAATGCATTTCCCAAAGCATCCTAATTATGCAGAAACTCCTCTTGCTTTAATCCGCATTCCTTTCTGGCTCACTTCCATTACCTTGCAAGTAAATTGTTACAGCTTTTTTTAAGAATGCAGTGTGATTGTAGACATCCTCATTGTTGTCAATGGAGAGTTGTGCCTTTAAAAGAAAAGAAAGAAAAAAATGTCACCGTAGCTCATCCACACTCCCTTACAGGACCTTTCGTGAGGGTGATCAGAGGTGAACTTTATCATTATACATATGTATCTACCTATTTGTCCCCTGTTTCTAAAGTTCATCTGATATGCAACTAGAAAAGAGCTCGCTTTTTTCAAAATTTGCAGAGTGAAACTCGGAACAAAAATCCTTTGAAATTGTGCTAATATCTGTTACCGTTTTTGACATAGGCTATCCTTTTTCAAAGTGTGATAATAAAAAAATTTGATGATAACGTGGGGTAGTTCTCAGCATCTGTATTTCTTTATACATTTTCATATGTTGCAAAGGTTACATACTTTGCAAGTGATATCACCAGGCCCATATCCACGGGGGTCAGGGGTTCGGACGAACACCCCTACAAGATCTGGAGTTCCGCTCAGCCTATGATAGTGGGCCTACATTGGCAACATTTATAATGAGTTTTAATTTGTTGATCATAATTGTCAGATAAAATGTTCCACTTTTGTAAAATAGAACCCCCCTCTGAAAAAAAAAAAAAAAACTGCATACGGGCTTGATCACTATCACATAAAGACGAAAACACATGCTACCATGACAAAACAAAAGACACATAAAGAATATCCTTGAAATAAGACATAACATTAAACGATATAATGCAAGTCCCTCTCTTGTCATATATTTGCATACTTAGCGAATGCTCATTTACGAAGCAGTTTATGCTCATTTACGAAGACAGGAATTCTGTGTCTGTAAATCGTCCAATATTCTATAGATTTTACATTTTGACATTTTTGGCCATACAGACAAAACATTGTGTCCTTTTCTTTAATGAGAACCGAGCACTTACAGCAACTAGTTCAGTCGGTTCAAATAGATTAGCAGCTCAAATTTAACACCAGCCTCATCCCAGGCTGTCTGATATTGGAATCAATGCAACTGTTACTTTGACCATTCACAGTTAAAAAGGAAACTCAGGAGAAAATTGTACTGACTGACATAG
This sequence comes from Stichopus chloronotus, assembly GCA_021234535.1. Taxonomy (NCBI): domain Eukaryota; kingdom Metazoa; phylum Echinodermata; class Holothuroidea; order Aspidochirotida; family Stichopodidae; genus Stichopus; species Stichopus chloronotus. Next base: position 26,585,867 of record CM037836.1, read on the forward strand.
GTTCTTGCCTTTATTTCTTCTTTTTATCAAGCCATGCCATAAGTTACTGTAAAGAACAAACAGAAACTCAACGGTCAATGTAGTACTAGTAAAGCTTTCTGGCTGGTTAAATGTGATTCTAGCATAGCGGCACCATAACAATAGATACACGGAAATGGAGTCTACATATATATGACACTTCATTATAGGTCGATGGTCATCAACACACATGTGCAGTGCTATGATTCGTTCTTCAACTCACTGTGATAGCTACGGTACGTTGATTACAATGTGACAATTTCACTGTAGTAACGTACACGCTACAACTGATATACGACACGAATGAAGCATAATCTACAATATGAAATAACAAACTAATAATATTCAGTCAAAATGGTAATGTAGACCTACCCATTTTAGTACGCCACAAACTGAACATCGAAAACTCCGTGACAAGTGCCAGAAACAACTTCATAAGGGTAGGTTACTAACGTTAGGTCAGTGATAAAGTTAATGCATGGCGCTTTTCAGAAACCACACAGAGATCACAGGATCAAGCGAAAGATATGCTAAAAACAACAGTAAAGAAACGTCCCAATGACAGGCCGAGTCCATCTTAAAGCCTGCCAGAGATAAATGTATATATATATAGGTTAAAAGGTGGTGCCTATTGACCCGGATGCCTGCTCCAATATATTTTTTTAGAAAAGAATCATACAATTTCACCAGTTTACTATGTATAAGAGTGATATACTGTATCTCCATTACTGTGTTTATAGGAACGTCCTTGCAAATTTTGCGTACAATCCCTTCAAGATCTGGTGGAAATTCAAATTTTGAGGCAAAATTAGCTTTCTCAAATATCAGCACTGAGAGTTCACTGGATTTACCATTACAATAATATTACGTTGAACAGTGTGTTCTTAGGTAAGTCCTTACAAAGCTTTAAGTTAATTGGTCTAATAGTTCTCAAGATATGCTGGAAATACACATTTTGGGGCAAAATTTTTTTGCCCCAAAAATCAGCAAATTTCACTCTCTCTAATACAAAAGTGATATACCTTGAATATTACATTCTTAGGTAAGCTCTTGCAAAAATTTGCATTAATTGCTCAACTACATCTCAAGATATGCTGGAAATACCAATTTTGGGGCAAAATTGGCTTTTTTTTTCAAAATCCGGAAATATCACTCAATTTACCATACAACCTATACATCTTTGACATTTTGGCATCACGAACAACTTTACCAAGTTTAAACTTAAAGGCTCATGTTTTTTCACGGTATTCTGGAAAAACCGTAATTTAGACTGGTGCAGACGCACACACACACACACACGAAGATACAAACACACACGCCAAGTCAAATGCATTGGTTCCTCTTGCTAGCGCAAGGAACCAAAAAATCACACAAAATTATTTAAAAAAAAATAATTACAAATCGGACGATGTCAAACAAAATGGTGCCGTGTATAGCCAAGTGCGGTCGTTGCACTATGCCACATGTGATTACGTAATCAACATATGACATGGACTAAATTTTATCGTTTTTAGATCGATTTCTATCAACTCGGAGCCTATCAAATACAAATGATTACCAAATCGAGAGTTTAAATTAGACCGGCACCCAATCTCATCAGCGATAGAATGAAAAAGAAGGAATAACAGATTTGTAACGTATGCCCACGTCGGGTTCTAGGGAAACGTTTGTTTAGTTTAGTCTGGGGAGAGGGGAGACTCCTAACTTATGCTGTACTAAAGGTGGAGACAAAGAAAACCAGAAATCACAGAAGGAGAAAATTCTACAAGTAAGAGGTATTTGTTGAACGAAAGTAATATGGACAAACTGGTCGTAAAACTTAAGGTTAATTGATTGCTGTAAACATATTACGAATTTGGTCCCGTTTGGTGCCAGCGTCTATCTGCTTGATTGCTTCCTCGGCAGATCAACCCAGTGCACAGAAATCTCCCTTGGTCTCGGCCCCTCCAGTACGCTGAAGTCCAGTACACTGAGTCGGCTCGGCTTAGGTGATTTCAGTAGACTGAACCACCGTCGGATGACTTCGATAGTCTCGGTTTCAGATGACTTCAGTACGCTGAATCCCAGTTGGCTGACTCCAGTACGCTGAACCCCGGTCGACTGATCCTCAGTCGGCTGAACTCCAGTAGGTCAAGTCTCAGTAGGCTGAGCCTCAGTAGGCTGAGTCTCAGTAGGCTGAACTTCAGTAGGCTGAATCTTAGCAGGCTGAATCTCAGTACGCTGAATCTCGGTGGGCTGAATTTCAGTCGTCTGAATTTCAGTGGGCTGAACTTGAGGAGAATGACTTCAATCAGCGAACCATCGACTGCAGTACGCTACCTCCCAGCAGGCTGAATCTCAGTCGGCTGACCCTGCATTACTCTTGTCTCTAACAGGCTGAATTTCCACCAACTGAACTCATGAATCCAGTAGGATGATAGGATCAGCTTCAGTGCAATATAGTTCACCACAGCTACCGGTACTGCATGCACTATTCTGTTTTAACTTATCGTTATTCAGTAAATCTCCTCAAAGGCATATGAAATAAGGAAAGGGGGGGGGGGGGGGAGCGAAGAATCGTGGGCCAACTCTTCCCGTTTATCACACCCTGATTTATCGGCTGTTTACAATAACTTAAATGCTACCGTTAGTCGGAATTAATTCCACTCAATGCATGCGACACATTTTTATCTTACTTAGGGGCTCCTAGCCTATACATGTATATAATATAACCCTTACGGTAAGTCTCTGGTAAACTTCAGGGTAGTGAGAGTACCAGGATATCAGTAAACTAACGAGAATCCCCTACCCAATTTGAAGGATCCTTTCCCCTCCCGTAAATCATTTACCCAGATTAAAGCATTTTCATGTATTCCTGACCTACAACGCTTACCGCTGTAACTTCCCGACTCGTCGGCTTTATTGTACAGTAGATGTCCTGTTCACGTTCACTTTGGTCGATGGCTACAATCTTGGACAAAATTGTTGGGACACTTTGTCGTACGTTGCAAATATAATACTGAATTTTAGGTGAGAGGACAACATGAAACCCCGCACCCCTTCCCAATGTTGCACTATAGAAGTGAAGGTACCCTTTGAACAGCAATCCTATAGCCAACATTGAACGGGGGGAGGGGGCGGGGTGTCTCAAGGTATTTTGCCCAAGATTGTCTGAGTTTTTTGGGAGCAATTTTGGAGGGAAATTTTGAAAGAAAATTTAACATTTTTGGACAAGGTGCATCATAAAAAATTAGTTATCGGGGCCCATGGGTCTGGGGGTTTTCAGATGAAAGTATTCTGAATTTCGACTATAAACATAGCAAGTTTAAAGGGAAATAAGGCGTTTGTTATACAGCAAACAACCATATTTTTGAAACCAATGTCTGTGGACATAGAATGATAGATTATTCAAAATAAGGAAGGACCATAGTCCTCTTTTCAAGAAATAAGTTTGACACAGACAGAAATTCAGTTATTTGTTGCTAAACTATAATTTGTTCACCCAAACTTTTCAAATTCAAATGATGCATCTTCCGTTACTCATTCCATGCATAATGTTTCGAGGAGATGAAGCTTTTACAGATGTTTGTTGATGAGACTAAATGGCTTCACAACGATTAAAGCTATTTTATTTGTATGCCATGTTTGTACATTCTAAACGCCCTCTTTCCCTTTAATTTTAATTTGGGTGTTTATTTGTATATGTTTTGTTGAAAAGAAGTGATCATGAATGAGTAGATTGTTTCATGGTTTTGTATGCGGACAGAAATAGTTGCATTTAGAAATAACATTGATGGGCAGCTGTTGCATTGCGTTGCAACAGGAGTGTTACTGCAATTGTAGAATGCTGTTAGGAATCCCAGTTATACTATATTCTGAAGTAGCTCCACGTTCTACCAAAATGCGTTAAAGTCAGAACTGTAGATTCAGCTTAATATTAAAATAATGATAGAACGTTAGTAAAGGCTGGTTTTTTTTACATTTTTGGCCGCTAAATCAAGATTTGTGACTGTAATTTTTACATTGCATGAAGCTGGTAACATAGGTAATCTCCAGTCTTGTAATCTACGCAATGTTCCCTCGGGTTGCTTAAATTTTCCCGTCAAAACATTTGGTAGAACGTGGGTTTCATTAACCTATACTGTCGGTCAGCTTGCAAGTCAGCTTGCATGGGGAGGCCGGGGTTCGATTCACGGTATGACCATAGTGTTTTTCACTGCTCAATTATCCATTTATAAACTCAAAATATCGGTCAGCTTCTCATTTATCACTCATTCATATATGACATAAGGTAATATATATACGTATATTAATATAATGATGTAATTCTAACAACAAATATGTACTCTGACGTCCGTTGAATCTGCTTAAAATGACTGACATATTACAGTGCACCATGTACGGTACAATAGAATGGGTGCCACAATGTCACTGTTATGTCAATATGAGCAAACGTCACATTTATTAAATTTGCATTTTATATAATTAATATATTTTAAAAACACAACCTGGAGCCATGAAAAATTCCTTCGTTTAAGGGGTGGGGTTTAGTCGTCTTGATCATGTCAACTAAGAAAACGTTTAAGAAAACGTATCAAGTTGCGATATTCACGTTGTAAAATCGTTTGTGTCAGCACTTGCCTGCAATAACGTCTTTTGCCCTGATTTGGGAATTTATAGAAGGACATTATTACAAAAAGAAATGGTAAATAAAGGAACAAAATATTGACCTTTTCCAACTAAAGTGAAGACTTCATGGTCAGAGTATGGTAACTTGGAAGTGACATAAAAGTCACCTCAATTCAGCTATATGGTGAGATCTGGTGATTGCAATTGATACCAGTGGTTAAAACTTAAATGTGGATTTACAAATCACTTAGAAGCTGGGATTTGATATGTTGGGGATATCAGTTTGAAGACTAGAGTTGGTTCCCATTATTTGTGTTTGGTGGTGAGATATTGCCTCTAACGGCCTAACCGATTCTTTATCATCCGAACAGATATAAAAGGGCTCAAAAGTTACAAGATTTGTTTTGTTAAATCAAGGTTCCAAAGTAAGGAAGAATCATTTGACAGTCAGGGCTCGCACGAGGATCTGTTAAATGCGCTAGGAACTGCACTCTGAGCTTATACTCGTTAACGTGGGCCACAGAACACGCATTTTCTAAGAAGAAAAATAGCACGATATATACGTCAAATACACAAAATATTAAAATGTTCTACTACTGATGACTTTGCTCCACCATTTAATATGAAAGCAAAAACTGGTCTAGTTGGTCATAAAACCGATACTTTGTCATATTATCATTAAAAAGTACGTTAATTCCATAATTTAAAAGTACGTCTTCATTCATAAAAAGTTTAAAATCTTTCACCACGGTTACAGGCAGCAAGCTCATGTTTCACCTCGTCGTTTCCGATAAAAAATTCTCAGTCGAGTTCTGCGTCGTCTTGTTGTGTGAGAGAGTGTCCAACGGCATACCCCCAATTTTCGTTTTCGAGTTTCATCGATGCACACAATATTTAATTCAGACGTACCACAGAAATATGAAGCTAAAATTCAAACCCCATGTGCATAAGTGAGGAACATTGGTTGTGCTGAAAGCGAGAGTTCAACATTAGGTGACATGCGTTGTATATTCAGACATTAAAGTCGATCGCACGGTCGACCTTGCAATGACGTGCGCACACTCGCATGGAATTGTTTAATTTCAATTTCGGTGGAACGATAGCAAAAGTTAGATTACGTAAATAAATTATGATATGGGTTGTTTGTGACTGCAGAAAAGGTTAGTGTATGCTTCAATGGGGATTGCGAAATAGTTTGTAGTCTACATTTAAATATTCCTGTGAAATGTGGAAAAGAACACCGCCATGTTTGGGACCTCTTAAGTACATTTTGCACTTATCTAGACACTTAAGAAATGCTGATCTGTTACTATGGGCACACAAGCAATTTAACCGTGAAGGTTCATGGATGTTCTCAACAGGCCTACATGCTTTCAATGTGAAAAAACAGCACCCTTTATAGGAAGCTCTGATGTGCCTTTTGCACCAATTTGAACTCTTAAGAATTGTTGATCTGTTCCCAGGGGCATGCAAAGAATGTACTTGCAACGTGCCATCGATGTACGCAATAGGCTATGTGCTTTAAATGTGCCCAAAACAGCGTCCTCTTTGGATTGTTCTGAAGTGCATTTTGCACCAATTTGAGCAAAGTTTCATCCATGTCCGCAATATGTGCTTTAAATGTATCCAAAACAGCGCCCTCCTTTGGTTGTTCTTATGCGTCTTTTGCAGCAATTTGGACACTAAAGAATTGTTGATCTGTTATCAGGGGCATGCAAAGAAAATACTTGCAAAGTTTTATCAATGTACTCGATATGTGATTTAAATACGAAAACCACGCCTATTGAGGGCGTGCTTAAGTGCCTTTTGCACCCTTTTGTGCCGTTTAGAACATCAGATTAAATTTGCAATCAGGACCATGAAATTGACCAGACTGCGCTATTTTCGTGAATGTACTCAAAGATGTAATTTGAACGTATTTCGGGGGTCATTCAACCCTCTTTCACCCAGACGCACCATTTTCAAAACTGAAGCATGTCCATTCCTATGTTCACACACCACCTCCTTTCCATTTAAGCAATCACACTTAGGGGCCATCTGTTAGGACCTGTGCAGCAGATAATTTGTCTGACATGGATATTTCTGAACTATGCAGGATACACTTAAAAGTGATAGTTGGTTCCAAGTGGTATTTTCAATATTTTAAGTCAAGTTATCTGTGCTAGAATGAGCCCATGGGTTATACTTATATACGCTGTTTGGCAGGCCATTTAATTTGCAGCAGTAAATATTTCTTTCATGGGCCATTCTGTACACTGTGAGATGTCAATAATCATTTGCAATTTGTTCCGTGTGGTACCTCCAATGTTTGATCAAGTCCTCCATTTTGTGGCCTTTCTAGGATATCTGCCGCGCCCTGTGCCACAGACAATCTGTCTGGCAGGGGCCATTTTATACTCTGCAAGATGTACTTATTTACCTTAAATTGTCTCCAGCGGTATCGTTTGATTTCTAATGTATTTTTTGGCGTCTTTTGAGGCATACAGGGCCACATGCAGCATAGGGACCTACCAGGCTCGGGGTAATTGTAAAAAGTAATCATAATCAATTAGTATCGATTATATCTTTCAAAGTTATCATAATCGTAATCGATTACTTTTGCAAAATTGAAAAGTAATTGTAATTGTTATGGATTACAATGGCAAAGTGATCGTAATTATGGTTTACTTATGATTACATTCAAGTTAAATTTATAAAAGAAGTGCAAAAGAAGTAGAAGCTATCAAACAATATTTTTCAGTGCTTGTTTCTGCTTGAGTGACTACGGTTTGCTTTCCTGTTTTGTTGGATACCCCAGGAGGGCATCCTGAGTATTAACTGAAGGAGATTCAAGGTTTCCACTTTGGTAAACTTCCTTTGCATTTGAAGTTACCCGTACAGTTTGTTCACTCAGGCACACTACGCAATTGGTTGACTTTATATTAATCACATGTTTAGTAAAACAACTGTCAAACTTGATCAAATGCACAGACGTTATACCAGCCCTACAATTCCTATATCTCCCTATATGTTTTTGTTCCCCCTGTAAATTCGATTAGGCCCTACTTTTTTGTTTTTTCTTTTCTTTTTTTTTCTGGTATTTTCAGGAATGCTGTGATCAATTTTGTTGGCAAGTTATAATGTGCAGTCAATTGGTTAGGACAAGTTTCCCCTATGGTAACTAGTTTAATGTCTAGTAGGCACATGCCATGATGCTGATAATGTCACCAAGCCATGTAGTGGACATGATGGATGATGTAGTCCAAAGTTGACCTCATGGAAATGCCAGTATGTCAAAGGTGAAAGTATGGATTCAATTAGAAGAGGTGGGGGGGGGGGGGAATTTCTAGGTTCAGAACTCCTCACCTGTTCGTCAACGTCAACACCATGAATATGCAAAAATTAACATACTGTTTTCTGGAGATGTACCAACCGATGGTTTCTCACAATTCTCAGCACACCCACCTACCCATCCAGTATCCTGATTGCGCCACTTTAGTAGAGGCATACTGTATTTCCATATCACTTTAAAATTTCGTTTTAAATAATCTGCCATGACTCGTCATTGAAGAACCTCGTTCTTGTGCCATGTCCATAGAAACAGGAGGATAGCTATGTCTCTGGGTGCATTTCAAATATCTTATTCCCCCACCATGCAAACAACGCTTGTAATGCCACTGATTTTGAGTGAAAACTGCAAAAAGACTTTCAATAATGTTAAGAAGACCGTTTTCCAGCAAACAAAATACTTCCAGGACCTTACTTGTAGAGAATGAGAAACTCTAATGCTAGCACTTTATGGAGTATTTTTATCCAAAATATTTCTCAATGCCATCACATGCAACACATCAAGTAAAATAAATTTAATCAACAGTAAAACAGATCACTGATCTATATTTAGCTTCCGCGAGTATTGAGCCTGAAAGGTTTTGGACATTTGGTGCTTTATTGATATTTATACTGTTTTTCATTTGTATGTTTGCATGTTATAACATAAGAAAGTTTTCAACAGAATTTCAAGAGAGCGATGCAGTCACACATGTACTGCATTCGAGATTTCATAGCGATTGCCAGGAACACCACCTCCAGAGATTTCAATAATTGAGATGCAAAGTAGTGTCACAATTAGAGACTGTTTTTGCTCTATTTCAAATGTCAGTAGCCTATTGTCAACTTTTTTCGGCGGAACGTTTTTCAAGAGGGAGGTCAGTATTTTGTATGGGGGGGGGGGGGTGTTAGGGAATGCGTCATTTGGTTGGCAGACCCACCTTAAAACTGCACTTGGAAAATAGTGCTGTAACATACATCTGCTGACTCATCACCATGCTGGCTTATTACGAATTAGGAGAAGAGATTACTGCGCTGTATCCCAGAGTAGTCGTATTGTCGTGTCAGATGGGGGTTTTAGGGGTTTTCACTGTATTGGTATGACTGCCTGCAGCGACGGACGTTTTACGTTGTTGACAACACAGAGCGAGAGAGAGAGAGAGAGGTGGACAGAGGGTGGAGAGAGGGTAGAGAGAGGTGGAGAAAGGCACGTCGCATGGTCCTCTTCACTCTGTACGCGTGTAGTGGTGAATATGTAACAAGTGACGAATTGACATACAACACGCAATATCAACTTTACAATTAATTACTTGTGTGAAAGATTTCCGCACTGGAAGACTTAGTTTCCTGATAACGTTTTTGGACAGGATCTTTTACGATGAACAATTTTGCTTAATACAAGACATAGGCCACGATCGGAAACTGTTTCGTTGTTGGTGTGAAGTCACTCAGTTACTGACTGAATTAAGATAATAGTCTTTAACATCTTTAACATCAAACCAAAGTGACATGAAATTATTTTGAACAACGGGTAATCATTTTATCAAACTGACACCTATCGCTATTCATTTTTTTTGACGTCACGTAATCATGAAACTTGCCTCATGGATTACATTCAAATATAGTTGGATATACATTAAGATCAGTGAACGTGGTTTATACCAAATTCGGGGGCTTTGAAGAGAAACTGGAACAAAAGTTACTTGCATGTTCTATTTCATTTGGTACAGGTGCAATGGTGAATATGTAACAAGTGACGAATTAATACACGATATGCAATATGACTTGATTAATACATTACTTTTCTGAAAGATTTGGCACTGGAATAGTTAGCGTTCTTGAAACTTTTATTAGCGTATAACTTTTATTATTCTTCTACTTTAAAACAAGACAAACGATCGAAAAAATTTCGTCCTTGATGCGCCGTCACTCATGTTAATAACTGACCACAGTTTTTAGTCATTTGCTTTAATTTATTGTTGTGACATCCATGGTGATATCACGCCGTTTTTGAAGCGTCCCAATTTTCCTGAAGAAGAGGTACTGCGTTGTATTAAAAAAGGTAAGAGTGATGATGAAATGCATTTTGCGATAAAGCTTACAATGCTTACTATACCACCCCCTCCCCACTACGCAACTGACCCACTCGGAATCTCAAAACTGTAGATGCGGATGCGATCACATATAACAAAACCTGAAAGAATATCTTCCAGATAAGAAAATATCTTCCAGATATTTTCACATCCAAAAATAAAATTTTTAGAAACTCGTTTTGTGTATCATTTATGTATTGATTGACACAACAAGGGCACAATCCATACACGACTGGCCCACGATTTTTGCAAATGTCAGCAACTAGTGACACTGCTGAAGGTTGAACCCGCCTCTGAAAATGTGTGATGTTCTATTCTATAGCTCCAGGGGCACATTGACTTGTTTCATGAAATTCACTAACTTTTTCCAAACCTGTCGCGTTTCCTTCACATGGAATAATATATAATAATAATGATAATAATAATGATAATAATAATAATATTATTAATAATAATATTAAAATAATAATAATGATGATGATGATAATAATAATGTTAAAAATAATAGTAATAATAATATTTAAAAATAATAATAATAATAATAACAACAACAACAATAATAATAATAATAAATGGTCAAACTCGGAGGATCCCCATACAGTGTCACATACAAATGAACATTGGTGAGTGGTTAATAAACGATTCAATTTGGTTTTTGAGAATTCATGACCAGAAACTAGTCCAGATTAGTAATGGTGAACTCACATCAACACACCTCGGCATAAGTCAGGGTAAAAAATTCGAAACGTTTGTCACTTTTCATAACAATTGCATTTGAAACTTGACTAATTATGCTAATTACAAGCATTGCCTTGTGGATGTACCCTTCAAAATCCTCACAAATGTATTGATCATTGACAAATGCCTAATAGTCATTGTTATCAAGTAAAAACTGCATTGCTGATACATACATAATTTGCAGTGAAACATGCTTTCCTTTGTTCACTCATGTTGTGGAAACTACTTTCTTTTATATGCCACAGGAAAGTAGAGGTGGAAAGTTTCAAATATATTTACTCTTGTAATTGTGATGTGTAGGTAACACAGGACTAGTCATAATTTAGGTAAAGTAATAAATTTGTTCCAAAAAATCACAGACAGTATCGGAGTGGAGGGGTGGTGACGTGGAAGGGCAGCCGCAACTCCCACTTACAGTGGGCACAAACGACGGTATAGACGAATAAGAAAAATAGAGAAAGTGATAGGGAAAGAAAGACAAATAAAATGGACATAGAACTAGTAAGGAAGGAAAATAACTTTTTTATCGTCAATTAAATCAAAGAAATGCAAGAAAAATATGTTCATTCGTCATAAGAAAATGACACCAGCTTGAGTCTTGATGAGTTCTTGCAGGGGACAAACAGCTAGTGCGGGTCTCGGGCAGCTCTTGGGGTAGGGGGTGGGGCAGGGCGATTCACTTGAACACCGCTGCAAACAACCCATGTGACGCCATTGATCTAGCACACATACACGTACACACACACAGTGCTCTATACTGTACGACAATGCTGTTTACACATAGCCTACTGTAATAGTTGTTTCGAGGTCTGAGGTAGCTCATTTGGCCCTCCTGTTTATGATTTATATTGTTACGATATATCCCAGATGGATAAGATTTAATGAGCATATGGCATACACAAATTATTGTATGAAGTGTGTTGACAAGTTCCCTACTGTTGCGTTGATACGTTTTTGTATTCTTTGCTTTTCTAAAGAGAAACTTCCCAAGAGTAAGTCTCTTCCTGTTACATATAGTACGTATATAAAGTAGGCACATATCGTAGTAAACATATTGATAATGTTACGATAACAAATTATAATTACAGCAACGAACTTATGTAGATGGAGATTTACGTTCTTGTTGCAATAATTTTGCTTTCAGTTGATTTCTATCATGCCATTCTCTTGCATAATATTTGTTGTAATGACAAATGCTGATCAGTTTGTGATTCCTTGCCGACGGCTGGCAGGGAATCCATGTGATAATGATGGCGTGTGTGTGTGAGGGTGTGTGTATTTGTGTGTGATTCCGTATACACGATATCTCAAGACGTGAAAGTTGATTGAACTTCAAAGTTGTTGTGTAGGTAGTCCATAGACAGTAGATGATCCATATTCTTTTCAGGTAGGTCAAAGGTCATTTGAGATTACCAGAAGGGTCTAAAATCCTATTAAGGAGGATACGGCAAACTGGAAATGAACTTCAAACTTAAACCATTGGCAGCACTTGATAGGTAAGGATGGTCTTTGTCAAACGTCGTGGACATAAAGAACGGTACTGAAGTAATAGTTCAAACGGAAATTGTTTCAATACGTTTCCATATTGCTTCTTATTTCCGTATCTTTCAGTTTGCAGTGACACAATATCAAAGGCACAGACAGCGAATTCTTACCGTCGTCTTGACAGCTTATGGAACAAAGCAGCACTGAGTCTCTTCGGTACCGGTGAGTATAAATCAAAAACAGTGCTGAAACTCAGTCAACGCATTTATGATAAGTGTAAAAACGATTTCAGAATTGGAAAGTGGAGTAACATTCAGGAGCCCCAAGACGTTCAATTCGCGGACTCACTACCCCTGAGGGAGGAGGTGGTCGATTGGTTATTGGATGGTCCCAACGAATTCGTGAACAAGGCCGATGACGGGATTTCACCGTCGATGCAAGCAGAACGCGAAATTAACAAGAATATCCAGCTGTCTGACAGATTATGCATATGCAATGAAATCAACGATGGTAGCCCCTATGTTCAGTGTGATATTTGCCAGAAGTGGTATCATTTTGAATGTGTAGGTTTGTCTTTGTCTCCCCAGAAAACAGACATCGTAAATAAAAATCCATTTAGATGTAAGAAGTGTATGCCCACGGTATTCCGTGGGATTAATAATATCGGTAATCCTTGCTGGTTTTCGTCGACGGTTCAAGCAGTAAACTGGGCACACCTTGGTCAGATTCTCAGAAACAGACTAACGTCAAGAGCTGGAGGTGCTGTTGGGAACATGTTAGGACGTTTTCTGACGAATCTGGACGAAGACAACGGCCGCTCTATTGGCAACAGCACGGTGAGAAAAGCTCTCAAGATCATTGCCGAGGATGTAGCTGGTCCATTTAGTAATTGTCGCAATCAGCATTATGCCCATGAATTTTTTTCTACTTGCATTAGTGACAATCTACATGAAGAATATGTTCAAAATTCGATCGCCCCAGTTACGATAACTTTTATGACCGAGATATCAGCCTGTCTGAATTGCGGATATGAGGAAAGACGTGAGCAGTCACAATCAATGTTAACCATCACTCCTAGAAGTCCAGAGGTTGTACAGAATATCACTGCAATATTCGGAGATGAAGTTCGCGATGGAGTTCATTGCTCACAAAGTCACGAAGAACAACTCAAAGGATACACTCACGAGATATCCAAGTTACCTCCTTGCCTAGTAATACACATAAACCGCACGAAACCGGACGGCAGTAAAAACAATGCTGCAATACATGATATACACAGAATGAAGATTTCAGCCACTGATATTCATTTCGCAGACAAAACGTACTCTGTCCGTTTCTACGACCTTACATCTGCCGTGTTTCACCAAGGAACGGATGGAGGCGGCCATTATTATACATACATACTTAGAGACAGCGAAGCTATTCACATAAATGACGATAAAGTGGCAAGTTGTAGTATTGTAGTATCGATGAAACTGACTACTCCGGGAGAAAGACCACAGAGGCAAGTTCAGAAACTTCTGTTACCAACGCAACACTGGCTGATCTCAGTTCCTCTACAATATTTAATACGTACTTTGAGACTGTAATTCCAATATCTGCATCATTTCAGATAGACGAAGGCGTTTGGAAAAAAAATGAGAAATGAACAAAAAGGTACGGCATTACCTCTACAATGGGTAAATGTGTTTTACGAAGGCCTTCGCAAATCAAATCCTTTCTGTACCTTAATGTTCAAAAGACACAGAATTTCCAAAGTTTTTAGCAGAAAAACCCCTGGTTTCATATTTTCTGCCAGTGCATACTGCTGTAGACGTCCGACATGCAAAGTGTCTTCTACACTGTCAATGGACGAAACCTTGACATGCAATGTGAAGTACCATGGCAGGATCAAACACAAAACCGATGAAATGGCGCATCGCCCCCTCCGATAAGAGGAACGAGAAAAGTGGCGCAATGAGTTATGGAGCAACCGCTGTTCATCCCGAAAGCATGTTGAGCGTCTAAAAGAAATGGATTTTGGCCAGTGGAAACTTGACTGGAATAGGCTCAGAGAGTACCATCTTTAAGCAGATATGCTATGACGGCCGACGCCAACTACAGTCTGACCGAGACATCATTACCAGTCTCGTCATGAAGGAAAAGTTGGGGTTAAAGAATTACATCAGACAAATATCCGTCGTTCCCAGCTATGTAATTGCATTCACAGAGGCTGGAATCCGGCTATTTCATGAGATGGCATCAAGAGTACCATTGCACTGGGACGCAACGGGATGAGTAGCTTGGAAGGACGGCACTAAACAATATCTTTATTATACTATAGTAATGCCGAACCAAAGACGACAGGAAGATCATCTGAAGAGTACACCATGCCCATTGACTGAACTTGTTACAACAAACCAGTCAGAGCGAACGATATCGAACTGGCTTCAGATATTGCGACATAAAGAGAAGAGTGTGTTTGGCTTCGATGCAATCGTCACTCCTTGTCTAATCTCAAGTGATCACAGCCTCCCATTACTCATATCATCCCTTAAAGTTTTCGCAGGAGAAACTATCCAACAATACCCGCAAAGATTTTGAAAACTTATTAATGGTGAGGCATCTGCAAGAGACCTAAATGGGATGATAATACACACTGGCTACAGTCATTTCATGAAAGACGGGAAGGAGTACTGTCGGAAATATTATACGAAAGATCTCTTATGGTTTGCACTCCATATATTTCGTTCACTTGCTGGAGTGCGCCTTCTAGCAGATTACAAACGTTTACTATTTTCCATTTGTATAGTTCTTCTGAGTATGCACAATACTCCATTATGCCAATTGTATACTAAGACCATCCTCAGCGCTGCGTTAAATCGAGAGTCAAGACAAAAGGAAGATGCGAATATAGATGATGACAAAGAAAGCCCCGATGAAGGAGAAACATAGCTTACAGGTGACAAGTCCAGTGAACAGGAAATATCAAGGTATACTGAAGAGGAAGCACTGATGCAAGAAATGTCCAATTTTAAATCCTTAAATGTAGACGTGGATGATAAGACTAGAAAAGCATTGCAGTCTGAATCAAATGAATCAAGTGAATCGTTATGTATCCACCGGAAGCCAACAAATTTAGAGGGATTCAACTACTAGATAAAATGTTGAAGTATCTACTTCCTACTGTACCAATTTGGTCAACGCTCATGCTTGGAGACCTTACGCGACATTCAACAGGATACGATAATTTAAACTAGAGTCATGGAACAAAATTTTCAAGACAACGACGTTGGCCAACTAGAGACTCCGACTTGATGAATTGTTAGAAAATATGTACATGGGAGTAAAAGCCCACCAAAGAAAATTCGTGTTGCAACATCAGGTAAAGAAAAGACGGAAGGCAGGAAAAAGAGCCACTACATTAGAAGAGGAGGAGTGGAAAAGAAGTGATGGAGAAACAAAACATGAAATGAAGTCAAGATCGGAGACTGGTATCATCAAAAAAATTGAAATAAATATCGAAAAGAAGCAGGAACAGAGCTCAAACCACACTAACCACAAGTCGAAGGAACGAAGTATACGCAAGAATAGAGAGAAATCTTCAGCGAAACAAAGGCGTAAAACACAAGTACACAGAAAGGTGCAGTCAAAAAAGCGTCGCCACGAACAACATGAGACATGCCACTCAAAGCGAAAAAAGAAAAAGTGTTCGGTCAAGAAGTGTCTGAAACCCAAAGAAGGATTTGCAAAAAAAAAAAGGCAAGGAACATCAGTCGGCAAAGTAATCTGGGAGAAACACACAGTATTACACATGAAATAATATCCAATGAACATGACCACTCTTCAGTAACAGACGGCCACGGCCGGTACGAAACACTGCCACGAGATTCATGGTTGAATGATGTGGTAATTAACGATTATTTTGAATTCCTGCAAACGCAGGTGACGGGCTTTAATGTATTTTTATGTAATACATTTCACATGAGCTCCAAAAGTTCTGAAGATCTTCAAGTTCGAAAATGGTATAAAAACCAGAGATTAGTTGATTGCAGATGGATTCTGATAGCCATAAACCAGAATGGTTTTCATTGGATTCTCTTACAGGCAAATTTAAAAACCAAAACCTTATACTCCCTAGATCCACTCAAGGATTACACTTCCAGTGACGACATAAAACGTTTTACTATAGAAAATAGATCTCTATTAGAAGGAAGTCCCCTCAGATGCCATAAATGGACAGTTAAGGCGACCTCGGAAATCAACTTTCCATTTCAACAAACGGGCAACGACTGTGGGTTGTATGTACTTCTTTATGCAAATTCTTTAATATTTGGAGAAAGGATAGAATCCTTCGTTGATTTTTTCAGCAAAACGGACCATCATTTACAACACTTTACATGGCTTCGATATATGCAGAACATAGAAGCACTACAAACAGAAAACTACATCAATTATGAGGCAAATTTGACGGAGGTTATAGCCTATACAGAAAATAAGTAAATCGAGTCAAACAGGAGTCAAATGGAAAAAAAAAATACTTAGCAATAGGTGCATTTTATATCAACACGAATATATTTTAATCAGTTCCTTTTTGGGGGTTGAACTTCAGTATGTATCGGCTGGGAGAGAATGACCAACAATATTCTTTTACCAAAGATGATCAACGAGATTGATTGTGTCACTGGACGTTTACACTCTGAATTCGTGAAATGTCATTTTTTTTTTTTTACTTTCCATCTTACTTCACACTTGAGCTTGACAAATTGAGCAGTATTCACAGACTTAAGATATACTTGCTTGTTATAATGCATCAACATTGAAGTTGCAACTGCGTTGAAACTGTGACTTGACCGTGCATCTATGAAATGCTTATACTTTATTTGAGACACGAACATTAAAGAAAATATAGAATCACATTTCATTCATGATCCATCACAAAGTTTTTATGATATTGGAATCAAAGAGGACGCAGAAATGTCTTTTTTTTTCTGTAGGATTTACCCCGAAACAAGATGGAAATATTCAACGATAGAATGACACGATTCAGCGTATTTCTCCTTATGTGACCCGACCATGAATGAGAATCGTACTGATTATCCTTTTTTATGGATTTTACGTCATATCAAAAAATAACTTTTACGCAGCTAGGCTACCTCATATATTCATACACGAATCCTCAGAATCATTAACCTGATGATATTGTTCTTCACTTTTTCATGATATCATTTTTCAAACGGACCTGGTAATTCTACCTGGATTTCACGAGAAAAAGTGACTGCAAGGTTAATTGCACCAGGCGTGGTTAACCTCTAAGACGTCAAATTTCCATGAAGGCTTATTTGCACTTCACTGCATATGCAATGGTACGATCAAACAACTATATCATAAGATGCGTCGCTATCTCGGTGAGATGTTCAAAATCTATATTCGAATTGCGCAAGTATAGAGTTATCATGGTGGTCCGATAGCAGAGACAGTATGCAGTCTTGCGTTGTATACTTGGTCTGATTTTCAAACATACGTCATTGCAACTTATGTAGACCAAACTCGCATGGAGACCCGAACTGATGTAGCAACTTAATGCAGAAGCATTACAGGGAAGTAAAATATTTATAATCAACATTTCTTCAACACCAAAGCAAAGGCATACTAATATCACTTGTATAAGCACGGACTGCTCCCATATTCGTACTATACTGACGGATTTTGGAAGAATCAATCCAGCGGATGTTATCTCCGACCATAATTGGGAGATAATATGGACTGTGAACAGAAATATACGGTGAGTATAGGGTGGGAGAAATATTACTTCAGCGTAAACATTTGGCTGTCATTCTCACTATGGTTGGACAAGACTGCAACATCTGCTATGTACAGATGCACACCTACGAAATTTAGAGTGAAAACATGTTGTACAGAACTGAAATGATATTCAAACAAATAAAAACGTGATGACATGATTAGCATATCTGGAGTCCTGAAACAAAAGACATGACAAGACTGCGCTTATGACTCAGTACGGAAGATACCGTAAAGTGAACACGTTGTACAGATCTGTAAAAATAGAATATTAACTTCTTTCAACATAATTAATGGCTGACATATAATTTGAGTCGCATAAAACATTTTTGTTACATGGGAAATTATAATACAAGGGTTTTTTTTCTTCAAAATTTAAAAACTAGCTGTATGCAGTCCCTTCTTCGATTATGTTAACATATCACTAACAATTCAACAGGCTAATATATCGACAATGGACTTGATCCAGTGTGTAAAGTGAAGTGTATTCCTGATCATATATCGTTTCAACTGGGGGCACACTCAAGTTTGGTTGCAGTAGATCTAAATGTACAATTTGCATTTTGAGTCTCAAAATCACAGTAAAAGCACACATCACGAACAGTGTGCCTTTTTCCTTTCATTCTTGTAGTTTGATTATGTATTATCTAAGTTATTTAGAAACTTCAGGCTTACGATCATCTACATTCTTAACCGTTTCATGCATTTTCCTGAAGTTCATTGACCTTCCTTCACACTGCAACTAATAAACATATTAATAAACACTTTTGGTCAGTGTACATAAATATTTTGTACACAGGGACCTATATATCAATTGCAAGGTGAGAGTGAGTGAAAGAAAGGGATTAAGTTCCCGTAATACCAAGTTTGACTGATATTTTCCTTGTTCGATTGCTTCCATTACAATAAGCATGTATACAATTCTGTGGGGACATTTTCAGCGACCCTCTCCCATTCTGTTACATGGTAACATTCAAAGAAGAAATTACGTTGTTTATGTTTATCGTTTACCTTCTCTTTTCACAGCTTTTCTATTTATTCATTGACGTCTGTTACAAATCAGATATCATCACAATGCCGTACATAGAAGGTAAGCTGAAGCCGGTTCTTTGAGCTTCATTGTTAAGTATTGATGACAAAATTTGCAAACTATGAACTCAACTCATTAGTCCACGCGACATCATGGGAGTCATCCGTGGGAGGTGTGGGAGGGGAGGTATTAGGGGACATGTGCACTACATTTCGACAGGTGGGGGACAATCAAATGCTCCCTCTCATTTCGTAGAGAAATATGGTAGCTTTTTTGGAACGGGGAGGGGCGCATTGCAACAAATTCCGCCCCACATTTTGAACGACTCATGTAGCAGCTAGGCTATGAACGTTCATATGGAATCTCTGTGACAAATTTAGGTGTTCATATTTCTAACGTTAGACTCCCAGTATTTGGTATACCATATTATCTTAATGTACAATACAAGGTAATGTTTTGACTGATTTACCTTGCCAATCCAGACCATTACCAAGTTACGAGCGATACATCCATTGATTGTGAACTTGTTCCTTTCGAAACAGCTCGAAATAAAGTGAAAGTTGCCCCTGTCCCCCCCCCCCCTCCCCGGCACGCATACCTTACATGGAGTAACGGTGATGTTGCTCGAGATTAATTATCAAGTTAACGAATTTTGAGTTTGTAGGATTTAGTCTTATTTTTCTACAAACCGTTATGATCAGCCTGCTTTTATTCTTGACAATTGCTAAGAGTTACTTTGTATAACATTACATTTCATAATAAAGAAATTCTAACGGAGAAGGAATTCACTCAAAAAGTGGGAACCGAACTGTTGCGGGAAACGTTCTGGCTCATGACGAACAAGTAGATTGTGGCACGCGTTCCCTCACCATCGATACACCAACAAAATTAGAAATTCGAAAATGTAGAAGTGCGGTCAAAATTCTTTTGGTGGTCTTATATTTGGTGGTCGTATATTTGGTGGTTGTATAATTGTTGATATACACTTATGCTTACTTGGTTTTTGTTACATATCTCCTAAAAGTAAGTAAGTTTACTCTCCATGACTTATTCGTCGTTAATTGCAAAACCGTTTTCTAGATGGAGTTACGCATGAACAGAATACGCAACTATGATGAAACAGTGATGAAATTTAAGAAAACACATTCCCAACACTACCTGAACCACAAAGGTCAGTTTTTACCTAGTACTGTTGAAGATACGACCTCAACATTTTTGAAATAAGGCCTCAAACTGGCAAATTATGGGCTCATGATTTTCAGGGTACTCTGCGCTCTACGTGCCTCTCCTCTTCTTTCATACTTACAGTAGGTTTCAATAGACATGCCAAACACGGGGCAAGGAGGCATCCCTCCCCGTTTCCAAATTTAAGGCGAAGAACTTTAGAAGTGTACGACGCAGATTAGAGAGACGGGGAAGTTGGGACGTTGCCGTTTCAAGCACAAAAAATGCTTTTACAGCCACGTTGTGAAACTACAATTATCCTCATTCGTATAGTACGCACACCTCATTTAGATTTTAGTATTGCTATCATGATTCTCGGAAGCTTTAATATCCAAATTGCGTAGAATTATTATTCATAGGCCACCATCCGTCTCAATACCGCCAACTTCCTGCCGTCACCGAGGGTGGGGGTGTGGATGGAATGGGTGTGCATGGGATATTGCGCGTTCCCCCCCCCCCCCCCCACATCATTTTTCTATCCCAAGTTAAATTTACCTGACGGATTTAAGCTATATTTATTTGTATGGGCGGAATGAGGAGTCAACAGGAAAAAAAAAAGAAAAACATGGATTTAGAAATGCCACTTCAGGTTCAACTTGGAAGGCACTTTTTGCTGAAGCTTTTTGGGTGCCCTCCGCGGCAAATGATAGTGAGGCTGCCATTAGACAGTAGATGCATGTTACTAAGATGTTTTTTGCTCGAGATGACCGTAAGCGAGCGGTCGCGAACGCGATCAAATGCTAAGTGGAAACATTGTAGATAAAAGCAATCCAATTTTTATAAACTATTTTTCGTATATTTATGTTTTCCTTTTTAATTGGGAAATTGCAGGTATGAGATCCCCTTTTCCAGCCGTCTGGGTATATGTAGCTTAGGACCGCCGGTAAATACAATTATCGTCCATCAGTGGGAGGTTAGTACCCCAACAATTTTCTTGTGCGCCCTATGCCAACAGAGGGGGCGCTCCGCTTAGATAGTCCTGCCGAACGTGCCCTCAGGAAAACTCCCCAGTTGAAAACCATGACCCGTCCTTTCATATACCTTTGACAATGTGCTCCCTAAATCACTATACCCTGTCGGCTCCCCTGGTAATAATTAATTTGATGGTTACTCTCAAAATAAATGAACGGTGAAATGTCTGAACAGTATTGCACGTTTAATACCATTCAAAGATACATAAATGCTACCTTCCAAAGCTCAATGACAATTCTGCAAGCAACCCCAGAACTTTCAGGTTTTCTCTTCTGATTATACAGACAGGAGGGGGAAACCTAAGGAGGCCCCTGTCCAATTTGCCTAATGCAATCAAATGCATCCCCCTGTAATATGATTATCACTTTAGGTATTTTATTTTATTTGTAGTTGTTAAGGAGTACCTTGGTAAGCAATGTTATTTTGGATTATTGTCGATATCATAAAATGTGTATGGTTACGGTTTAAAGTTCTACGTACTCCCCCCGCCCCCCCCCCCCCATCTTTTAGGGCTTATTCCCTATCCTGTTATCCACATGCTTGCAACTGCATGGATACACTTGGATGTGAATGCAACATCGTGTCAATTTGCTTTTAATGACTGGCGATGTTTTCTGAGACCTAATTGATAATACAATGAAAATTTACCCGTTAATTCTTTAATTCAAAACAGTTGTATGTTTGGAGCAATTTTCATCACTTTCTATTTTCCGTTAATTACTAGTTTGTCGTCACATTAAACCAGAGAGTCAAATGACTTTGTGATTCTTTGCCAGTATCTTGTTTTTCCATACACACAAAAGCACTTTAAACAAAAGCAACCAATTGAGAAGGGAAGAGATTTACCTAGCCTTGATGAAAATTGTGATCATGAAGGATGGCATACCATATATCTCTACATCAAGGTAGTTCACAAGTTGATAGAAAGTTCCTGACACCAAATTGTGGTTGAAATATCTGACATTGTGCAAGACAACAAAGGCAACCAGATTCCCAAGGGAGTGTTTATCGTGACTAAAATAAAGTACTTGTAAATCTTGGCAGGAAATTTCTGGCAACTGAAAAATTCACTGATTATTTGATAAATCCAAAGAGCTATGTTAAGTGATTGTTTGGAAAGGGTGCTATTTAGCAGCAATTTATGCTATTAAACATCTCCTTTTTTGGCAAGTTTTTAATATGAAAACATATGCATTATTTTCTTAAGATGAGTGACATTTACCTATTCATATGTTCACACATACATTCAGGACATATAGAACTTTCAAAGTGTCACACGTTGGGCTTATGAATCCAGGACAGATCTTTCGAATTATAGAACTAATTCGTTTCATATCACATTACAGTGATGAAAAGTCTCTCATTGGGCAATACGGATAGATGTCATGTAATCATCAAGTGATAGCAGTGTTGGAAGTTCCAGCTATATTGCTGAGATATCTTACTTAATTAACCTCTGGTGACCTCAAATGACCTTTAACCTCCATGAGACCGAATAGGGATCATCTACTCTTAGTGGGCTACCAACACACCAACTTTGAAGTTCAAGCACCTTTACCTCCTTGAGATACTGCGTTAAAAAGGTTTTCAAACTATGTCCTCTATTAACCTCACATGACCTTTAACCTCCATAAAAAATTAAAGACATCATCTATTTATTGGCATCTACCAGTGATAAGAGTTTAAAGTTCTACTTAACTTGATGAAGTTCACCGACTTAATCCACTTCAAAGAAAGAGTCTTTGCTCACCGCATCATACTTAATCTTGCCCCACCGTACTTTCAACAAATATTCTCATTTAACTATGACACAAATGACTACAATACAAGGCAGTCCGGATATCTCCGATTACCACGTTTTAATTCAAATTTTCTGAAGCAAAGTTTACACGTAAGAGCATCCTCCATCTGGAATACCCTCCCTAATGAAGTCCAACTCTGCAAAACAATTTCTAGTTTTAAAAGTAAGTATTGCAAGCAATGTATAGAAAATTATTGATTAATGAATTATTTCATGCAGCATTCACCACTCTTATGTTCACTGTATATCGTTTAGGTTAATGTTCATCTTTTCCTTTTTGTACTTCTTACATGGAGTGCTCTGTCCCATAAGCTTACCAAGGTTTTTAGAGTACTTCCTTTCGTAACTTTCAAAAATGTAGTTTGTTACAATACTGTACATATGTAAATATTGTTATTATTGGTCGTTACGATAAAACAAATAAATGAAATGAAATGAAAGTTCCAGTAATATTCAGTTGTTGATATATATTCCTGAATAGGTTTTCATACTTTAAGTGCTGGTCACCTCAAATGACCTTTGACCTCCATCAAAAACAATAGGGATCATCTACTCACAGTGAACAACCAACACACTAACTTTGAAGTTCGAGCACCTTTCCTTTCTTGAGATACCGTGTGTAGAAAATTTTCAAACCATGTCCTCTATTGACCACACTTGACCTTTGACTCCATAAAAAATTGCTTCACATCGTCTAGGCTATTAATCAAGGGCCACCAATGATAAGAGTTTGAAGTTCCAGCAACATCTGGTTGCTGAGATATCTCCCTTAACAATTTTTCATACTTTAAGCTCTAGTAACCTCAAATGACCTTGGACCTCCGTGAAAATTAATAGGAATCATCTACCCAAAACGGACTACCGACACACCAACGTTGAAGTTCAAGCACCATTCCCTTCTTGTAATATCGTGTTTACAAGCTAGGGCGTCATGTACACACACACATACCTTAGACACATACATGCACATACGTCATCACTATCGCATAGATTCCTTCGGCAAGAAATCAAAAACCACTTAACCTGAAACAACTTTCAGGCGAAGTGGGAAGAATTGTCACAATTGATCACAAACACCTCACGTGACGATCAAGATTGCACACCGTTTATAGGCCTCCGTACTTGTTGCTAAATAAACGCACGTTTACGATAAACAAATTTTGTGACCGCTAACTTCAGCATGCTATTTTACAACAGTTCTTTTCCAAATGTGGGACTGAAAGCGCGGCTCACTTGACTCTGGTTAATGTGTTATACATCGTGTTCAGGACAGCATGACGACTTATATATATCACTTATACAATAACAATTGACAAGATCGGTGTATACTACAGTTGTAGGGGTCCGTGTTTACACGTGTAAGCGCTCACCTTTCACCCACTGTCTTCTGCTGATTCTTTTGGTTAAAAGAAACCGCTAGCTAATAATTAACATGAACCTGGGTGTCAATGTGATGAGTCTTTCCTTTTAAAGATTTTCCAATGCCCTTTAGCATGTACATTAAATCGAGTCTTGAATTATCTATCAGATATATAATTTAGCGGAACACGTACTATCAGTAAGTAAAGGCTACTGAAGTAACTATTTTTTACTTTTGGCTGAGTTAACGGCTGAGCCATGTTACAACAAACTTACAGTGGTCATTTTTCCAAGTAGTCTGTCTCAGTATAGACATCTAAGTCTTTTCGGATGTGTTACACTGGTCGTATTTCTGACTTTTGCAGTGATGACACACAGCCATGGCCGAAGAGAAGGAAGAAAAGCAAAATCTCATGTCATGCTTTGAATTTTTGTCCAGTGAAGCCAGAGGTATACGATAACACCATAGGCACAATCAAATTAATGTAGCAATGGCTACCTTGATCCAGGGAGCTGCTTGAACCACCGTTTATTGCATAAACTGACACACTTCGAGCTGCTACATTAGCATAATGACATCAGCCAAACTAAGTATAATTTATTATTGTAAGCAGAGTGATACAGTTCATTGAAAATGAAATAACCCATTGACTTTGCATACTGCAGCTTTTCAAATTCTGCTTCTCTCAACTAAGCCTAGCTGACCTACAGAAGTTGAATAGTAACGATAGGCCTAGGCTATGCTTGTACACCCGTTCCTATATATGTACTGGCGTTAATGAGAAATGTCACAACATGAAAGAATCCATCCTGCATTCGAAAATTACACCACCTAGTGATTCACCTTCTATTGGTACTGGTGGTAGATGTGAGTGTGGGTCTAGGCCTCTGCAAACCTTGGCGCACTCTAGCATGCATGCTTTGCGCTATGACCCACCCTCTTCTAGGAATAATTGCTATAAATTAAAATAAATTTCAGTCAATATGGTTTTAAGTTTATTTTATTCGCAAAAGTTAGAGCACATTCTCCATCTCGGTCTTCATACTGTTAAAGGGAATACCGTCATCCAAGCAGTTTCGTAGACTCAGATAAAGTTTTTTAAAGCGATTCGTCACACCAGGGATCCGTCGTCAAGGGGTACCACCAACCACGAAGTGTCTAGAGAATCGGCCACCATCCAAGACTATATCAGATACCAATATCAGAGTTCCGTTTCCAGGTTCTATATCTTATACTTGGGCGTAAAACTGTGTCAGATCCTTGCTGTAGTGCACTACTGTATGTCTTCGCACTAGGATAGTAATGTTAAAACAGTACGTAGGCCAAGTTTCCGAACGAAGAAAAATTTAAGTAAGTACTGTTCCAAATTCCACGTGGTCTCCGGTACAACCTCCTTTATTTAGAAGGATATGCAAGACGTTATTACGAAGTTTATTTGAATTCACTGCAAACTTACTATATAGGAATATTTCGAAGTGTTCCCCAGACATAAGCGGGCGTTGTCCGTCTCCTCTTCCAAATATACATATATGGGATAGGTAATATATATTAGTCTGTAAAAGTTCAACAAAGTAAACTTTGAAACTTCTCTCTCACAGAGATATATGAAATAATACAATAATATTAAAGACGACGCTGGGATCGTGAAAGTATAGTTTAAAAACACTGCTGCCACCAAATGTAAAGGGCGCCGAGCTGGTTTCGGGAAATGAGAAGACAGAATAAATGCGACAACATATAACTATATGTTCAGAAGGAATACATTTATTTGACGTGTCTCTCCAGTCGCCGACCAAACCCAAACTCAATGAAATACAACGAAGTGCAGCTTACCACTTAACCAAGACAGCATAACTCATTAACATAACAAATACAAACTTAAACACAACAAGACACAAGCATGCCCCAACACAGGTGGAACAGAAATCAACACAAATCAACAGCTGACAACATAGCTCAAGATAATACAAATAAATTCAATCAACAATACACATAAATACCTTCTTTACAATAGTAACGATAAGCCTAGCTGACCTACAGTAGTTGAATAGTAACGATAGGTCTAGGCTATGCTTGTACACCCGTTCCTATATATGTACTGGCGTTAATGAGAAAATGTCACAACATGAAAGAATCCATCCTGCATTCAAAAATTACACCACCTAGTGATTCACCTTCTATTGGTACTGGTGGTAGATGTGAGTGTGGGCCTAGGCCTCTGCAAACCTTGGCGCACTCTAGCATGCATGCTTTGCACTATGACCCACCCTCTTCTAGGAATAATTGCTATAAATGCAATGTTTTGTTCCCAATACTATATGGGAATGGAGTAACCTCCTTAAGTGTCTTATTGAGGAGTTCTTAATGGTGGTGTGACCAGAAAATGACCTTTTGGAGTATTTGGGTGAAATTAAACATTAAAAATAGTAAAAATAGCCATTTTAGCCATATTAAAAAAATTCCATCAAAGATTGACCAATTCACTGGGAAATTAGTGTCTTGCAACTGTAACATGAATAAACATTGGCTATAAGTATGCAAATTTTGTGACATCAAGAAATGTATTCCTATGATATGTCTTATGTTAATCCTTTAATTGTTTATGTACGGTAACCTTTATTTCAAGGACGTTTGAAAATTTATATGCCCGGAGGGTTTTGTTTTGGAAGCATGCATTTCCTGTACTTCAAAAATATTGATATTGCTTATCAATTGTGAAACTCAGTAATTAGTTCAGAGACAAAATATATAGGCCTAGCAAAAGAAATACTGACACTGTGCAACACTCCACATCATCTGTTTTGCATTTTGCTCAAACTTTGAAAAGTCATATCTCAAAAAGTATAAAACATGTAAACAAAATTCCAACAGATTTTCACTCAGGGTTTTACTTTGCAACTTATGAATGAAGGATGTTCTTTTCTAGAAGCATGTCACCCAACCTTTAAGTCATCCCAAGCTGGTTAACTTTATTTTTAATACCTCGAGTGTTTGACTGACCAAACGGCATATGTGTGGTGAGTAAACATCCTCTGATGTATGATCATCTCTCAAAAGAAGACAAAGATAATGTAATATATCTTTATGATGACTTTTCCGTCAGAGTCTGCTTACAGTCCACGCAAGTTCCAATGCCTGTGTTAGCTGCTTATGAAAAAGTTAGCTGTGGCTAACTTAGCAGACATATTTGAATGGTATACAGCCCATAAATACTTTCAAACTACTGTAAGTAACTATTTTTCATTGAAAGATGTGACCCTTTCAGCCATATTTATCCCAGCTATGATGTCTGTGAACTGTAAAAGAGGTTGTATGTGACAAAAGTGGTTTTCTTTTAAAGCGGTTTGTCAGGTTTTTCTTGAAAATCTCAGAGGCATGTCCTATGAAAGGAATTTATATGGTTCTACAACTATGTAATGTTTTATGCAAGTGGTTGCCATCATATAAGGGGGTCATGGGGACTCTGAAAATATCAATATTGTGTACCACAACTCCCAGTATTTTTTTCATATTTTTCGAGGTTTGTATTGTCCATTTATCCAAATTCAAATATCCAGTGTCTAAACGTAGGCCAACAGTCCACTTTCAAGTTCTGAGTGTCTAATAGCAAGTCACGAGTGTCAGTTATGAAGTTCTGACTGGGCAATTTTGACTAACTTCTATTTTGTGAGTCTTTGAATGTCCATTTTATAGTATTTGTTTATGTTGTACTTCCAGTCCAGCTGTCACTCAGGCTCACTTTCGGTCGCACGTATTTTCAGTCTCGAGAGACTTCAGTCTCGTGGATCTTTGATCTGGTTGGAATTAATTCGGTTTCACAAGAATTCCCCATTTCGACAAATTTCAGTTCTACATTATGTGCAAGAGAGCTGACCAATAAATCATTTGCTTTCTTTTCCTTTCATTACATGTCTGAAGTCTCACTCCATGTATTCAAGTGAATGTTTTGATTTTCCCATGTATTTAGATGTTGTTAGGTAAACCCTTATAAAAAAGGATATGTGGTTTTTGCATACATGTTACATAAGGTTTTGTAATTTCTTGGTTTCTTCTTTAAAATCAGGTTTCTCCTCAAGTTCAACAGATTTGGGGTGAAAAATGACCTGCCAATGGCAAACTCTGTCAGGAAGTGCCTCAGGAGAGAGAAAAGGCTATTAATTTTTTAGTTTTTCTTATGTTGATGTCCCATGGATAATATTCACAAGCATTAAGCTTTGCAGAAGGAATGTTGTTGGTTGGAGGCCTTCAAGGTATATCTGCAGAGTTAAGATAGACACTGATGACCCTGAACGAACAACTTTTCATAACAAGTTAGGTACGAGGCATAAAACACACTCTCATGGATATGTTTTTTCTTACATATTATTTTGCAGATCTCTATTTGTCCTCAAATGTGCCCGTCATTGAGAGAGTACCATCTGCTCTTAACTTTCATCGCCAGTGGGTGGCACCAAACAGGCCTGTCATCATAAAAAATGCTGTAGCAAATTGGCCGGCATCACAAAAATGGAGCTTGGATTACCTCAGGTACTATATATAAGTGTTTGCACTTTGTGATGAATTTGGACCTGGGTAACTGCCATCCTCAGGCATTTGAAAGCCCAGTCATCCAAAAGTATAACTTCCATTAGGCTCCAAGTTTGTTGTAAAGTCATACTATGGCATTTTGATGTGCATGTTTTTGTAACAGAATGTCTCCTATGTACGGGAAAGTCAATGAAGTTTATGCTGAATTTTGTCACATGTGCAATGTATGTCAGTGAAACTTTGGATCTGTTTAGCAATTTCAGAACTGTGTCCAGCTGACATTGTTGCATATGGGTACCCGCGTACCCCTGTGCCAGGTACCCATGTGCAAGTACTGTATGTGTTTACGTTCTGTAACTGATAATTAGCAGATTACATGCTTTTGACATCTGTGTTCTTTAGATTCATTTATCTGAAGAATATTGTATTTACAGTAGACCTAGAATACAAAAAGTTACATAACATCTTTTATGTTAACTCAAATTTAGAGTTTTCTGAAAACAAATCAACCAGCTGGTCAAAGAAAGGAGGGCTTTGCACATTAATTCAAAGGAAATTGAGCATGCACCACTGTATGTACCTCAACAAGTTGCTCTTTACACACTGTTACTTAAATTTTACATACATGTGCAGTGTTTTCTGTTTTCAAGCTTAACATTGGGTGTAGAATTGCACTGTATCAAAAATGCAGTACTATTGAATTTGAAATGCTAGAAATTACTACAAACAGTCCACTCAGATCTGCTTAGTTGAAAGTTCCATGTGGTTTCATTTCCTTCATTTTCATTGAGGGCTTATACAATACAGCAAGAATAGAGACTTCAAGGAGTGTATGGTCTGTGATGTGAATATATATTAATGCCATTCTTCAACTTAGCTCTTACTTTGCTGTAACCATGATAACATTAAATTAATTGTCCTTTGTGATCAAATGAGATCATTCAGCCTTATTGAATCCCTCAATGAACTATGAATTACATATCTGGCAAATGGGATTCATCAATATGCATAACAGGTCTGCACAATGAACAAAATTGTCAAAGGTAATCTGTCGTGCCTGCTATTGGGATTCACTTCGATGTAAAGAGATCAAGGCAAGGCTTGTTTGCTACAACAGTAAATTTTTCATACTGTAGAATATCCCGTCAAAATTTGCTAAGAGAGGTAAGTGACTTCTTGCAACTAACTTCTTGAAACTGTTGTTCTTTTATTATAGGGACAGACTTCAAGAGAAAATAATATCTGTAGCTGTGACACCAAATGGACTGGCAGATGCTGTTGTTGGGAATCAATTTGTCTTGCCAGAGGAGAGACAGATGACATTTGGTGACTTTGTTGAACGTTTAAAAAGTCAAGATGTAAATGGAGGAATCTATTACATTCAAAAGCAGAATTCAAACCTTACTCTAGAATTCCCAGAGTTACTAGATGATGTGGATGCAGAGATATCTTGGGCATCAGAAGCATTCGGTGGGTACTTTTAACCAAAGATTTCAGAAGAAGAAAGAATGCAAAATCTGAGGAACTGCCCTGTTCTCCAGAAAGTTATGCACACTATGTAAACACAATATATGAAATAGAAACAATGGAGTGACAAAGTGCTTTGGGTTTGGTAATGCACAAGCTGCAGGCCTGTATTGTTGTCCTAAAAAGTGACATTAAAGGAATTCTCCACCAACAAGAAAACTTAACTCAATATATGAGATTCTTTAATGTTCTATCAGTTAAATATAACAATTTTAACAGAGGAAGCTACCTTAGATGGGAAGTGACACTTTGAAAGTTGGGCTTCAGCATGAACCTGAAAATGTGTGCTGTGAAAGACAAATACTGTTTTCCCTTTTTTGCACTCTTCGTGTTTCTGGCAAGGTCTTGCTACGCAAAAACTCTTTAGTTTTAGGATTATGAAAACCGCACATATGTCCACATTCAGTTAGATACTTTTCATGCATGAAACCATTGGAAGTGTTATTGTGATGGACCCACCAAATCGAGTGAAGGTAAGCTGTGTAATTAGCTCAAAGGTATTCCTACCCTTTATTTGTCAGTACCAGTTCAGTATCATTTTCAGAGCAATGTCATTTAAGCCAACTAATCCTTAAACAATTAGATAGCTGTGAACAATGCTTTGAAAGGTAGATCTGAACAGATGGTGAAACTAAGGTTTTATCACGAAATAAGAGATCAGAACAGTATTGCCATTTACAGCCTGAGATAAAAATCAAGGGCAATGTTCAATCTAGATTAGATTTGTCGGTACTGCGTCACAACCGATTGATTTCTAGCACCAGGCTTGTACCTTAAATATTTACTAAAATAATTCATTTTCAGAATTCTTTGAGATATTTCCTGAAAATGAGGATGATGACTTGTCTACAATAATGTTTGCATCTTTTCAAGAGATATGAGAAACAATGGTGGAGAATTCTTTTAAAAATTGTACAGTATGGTTCAAATGTATGGTGTAAAGTACCGATGTAACCCACAGTGGCATATGATATGTAATCCATAATTTTATTTGCAACTAATTATATAATACTACATTAATTGTACATCAATAAGGTCTTTTGTTACCAACTATTACATTTAATCCTCTGGACTAATACAGTATGGGATTGAAAGATGTGTTTTCCATGTTCTTGATCTCTATTTGTAAGTGAAGCATTTTTTGCATACATATGTTAAATTCTTATAAAGCATTGCGTCATCAAGATTGTAGTGCTGCCCAAAAAAAAAAACCCAAAAAAGGAAGCAAACAGTACTAAAAGTAAAGACAGGAAAGGTAACAGAAAAATTAGCTAAACCAGTTTGAAAAGTTTTGAAATTTTTTCTTGCAAACTGAGTAACAACACTGAATCTCTAATAGTAGCTGGTAACACATTACAAATGCGTTGTGCAGAGTAGCTGAAAGACCAAGAGGCAGCAGATTTCATTTGTTTATGACAGTTTACGTTAACAGTATTCTACACGTTCTTCTTTCTGTTGATGAAACTGCCAACTGCATTGCCTTACTCATCTGAATCTATTTGTTAAGTATGGTCACTTGAAAAAAGATTTTTCTGAGTTGAAAATCGTGGTTTTTGTCTCCATTGCATGCTTCTATTTCTTATTGTAAAAAAAGATACAAGGAACAAATATCCTTCAAAGCAGCACCGAGTTTCCAAAGATTTATTTTCATCAGGGGACCTTATTGTTTGTCTCTTTCACCCTATTACAGATAAAACCCCTGATGCTGTTAACTTGTGGATTGGAAGCAAGGAATCAATATCATCAAGTGAGTGGTAGAATCTCGTGCTTGTGTGTCTCTTAAATGAGCGGGTTGGGAGACATCTTTGAGATTAATGCTTCCTGATAGGTGACTGATGTGCTGATGTATGTAAAGGGAAAAAAAATGTAGTTGTGAGAATGACTTCAATTTTGCCGCTTAATCATCAAGTTTTACATCCTAAACGTGAATCCTGTGAAGACTGCAGTATTAGTAAGGACTCATTTTACTGTGGAGATTTTGAGCAAAGGTCAGCATAGTTTACCATAAAACCAGATCTGCTCTTGTGTAGGGACCCACCCTTTAATGGAATATTTAACATTTGAACTGGGTTGTCTGTTGATTAATGGGGTTTATCAAACTATTCTTCGCCAAGCCTGTTTCTCCTGGTAATCCACAGCAAAATCTTCAGTGATGTTGGACAAGATGATGTTTCCTATAAAAATTATGAGGCAGAAATATGTATAAGATTGTAGAAACAATTTACAGACTCAAAATATATGTCATAGTATTTACAATTTGTAACCAGTCCCACATATTAGTAATTCAAATATCCTTTCTTTCTCCTTTTTTTTCAGTGCACAAAGACCACTTTGAGAACCTTTATGTGGTAATAGCTGGAGTGAAACATTTTATTCTCCATCCTCCCACAGACCAACCTTTCATACCTTATGGTAAGTAGCCTATCTGTGCCACAAAAGATAGAGGTTTTTTCTGCTTCCTTCCATCAAATGTACACCATAACATCATACCATCACATCTTATGGTTTGTGATGGATTTTTTACTTTAATATGATGACTGAATCTTTGTGACTTGAGTAAGTTCAGTTGTGTCCTTTCATTCCTGTCACATGACAGCTTGTCCAAAATTATCACAGTTGTCACTACAGTGCTCTTAACTGTGTGTCTCATCACACCTGATCTCCCCTCTGCAAATCTCATCACAACATATCCCATCTCATCATCGCTAATCGTAAGTCATTTTGTCAGCTCACATGTACCTCATCACCTCTTATCACAGCTCGTTCATGTCACAGTTCATGGCAATTTTTCAAACAAACAAAAGTAAATCATGGGTTCCACTGGACTGAAGTTTGTATGTTGTTTATTTGATTGCTGAAAACCTTGGTAGAGGCAGTTTGTGATGGAGTTTTTGTTTTAATAAGATGACTGTATCTTTGTTGCCTGATGAAGTTCAGTTGTGTCCTTTCATTGGAGTCACTTTGTCATACATGTTAAGTGATCATAATTATTTGAGTCCTGTAAAGT
This sequence comes from Stichopus chloronotus, assembly GCA_021234535.1. Lineage (NCBI taxonomy): Eukaryota > Metazoa > Echinodermata > Holothuroidea > Aspidochirotida > Stichopodidae > Stichopus > Stichopus chloronotus. The sequence continues at coordinate 26,619,344 of CM037836.1, forward strand.
AGTTGATTTTTCTTTGTCTGTTGGAGTCATGAGTTTTGTTGTATGTTAAACAAATAGATATTCTTGTAATCGATCACACCAGTGCAGTGAAATTTAAATGACGTAACTGATCTTTGTTAGTGAACACTTTACAACAAGTTCTTCCACTTTCTCCTGACTATAAGTAATCAGAACACTGATACTATTAAACAGGGTATCTGGAGTCATTTTTCTGTAATTTTTATGATAATGATGCACAATTTTTATGTAATTAGCATATCCAGCTGTATCTTTCATATCCAGCTTTAGCATGCATATCTAGGTAATAGATGATCAAGGGGCTGAACATAACCCCTCTTCATTTTAACCAAATATGGCTGCTGTTATAGTGCCTGTGGTATCCAAGTACCTCACTGGTTCCCAACCAGCACCTGGGCAAAGAGAAGCATGTTTAGATAAACTCCTTCTACACTGGACATGGGTACATTTAGCAGATTCAGCTTTGACCACAAGGCTAGTATTAAAACTATCATGCCTCTTTACATTAACTTTTGTATCTTCCTATGATCATTGACAGAGACATATCCTGTAGCATCTTACAAGGAATCATCACCGGGGGATTTTATAGTAGAACCCAGCCAAAATGGTGACAAAGTCAAATGGATTCCCATTGATCCCGTAAATCCAGATCTGAGCAGATGGCCACTTTATGGAAAATCCCAGCCTATCCACTGCTCTGTGCACCCTGGGGAGATGTTATATCTGCCGTCAATGTGGTACCACCACGTACGCCAGGGTGAAGGTACCATTGCAGGTCAGTCTTACCATGAAATAGTGATCACCGCATGTTTATTGTTAGGGTAAGAACTCTATTTATGCAGGCCTATTGAGGTAATTAAAAACTTTACAGTACAAAGGCACATATATCTCCTTTGAAAAGAAATGTAAAAGTTGTAAAGCTTTGTGAGAAGACAAAAAGGAAAATAAAAAAATAATGAATTTTGTGACACACAATACAATGACAGGAATGTTTAAGAATTATTGCAGTTCAGAAGGGTTTTGAAGAGTTTGAAGGATGCATTAAAAGATAGATTACTTTGCCACTTGTTTAACATTTATCATGGAAGTTGATAGTCTTCTGCATTTCCCTCAAAGTCCTCATCCACTAACAGAAAAATAATTTATGCTCAATCAGAGACAGGTGTCTGCCATGGTTCTCATCAACCAACAGATGACACTTCCTTGTTTTCTACCGTGACACATCACCACCACTGTATTTCTTTTGTTTCCATGGCAACAGATCAATTATATATATATATAGTATAGTCCATAATGAAGAAACCTTGCTAGTTACAGTCTGCTATAGTTGGGGCAATACAGCCATTTCTTAGTTTGACTATGGACAGTATTAATTGTGTGAAGTTACATGAACATCTATCAGTTTTGTCATATCCCTGTTTAAGCTTTGGTTACAATACAATATCTCTTGATTTTTACGATACAGTATCTCTTGATTTGAAAGGATTTTTTAAAAACAATTTTCGTTTTGATAATTTTTTTTTTGTTCTATCCTTTCAAGTGAACTATTGGTATGACATGGAGTTTGACATCAAGTTTAACTACTTCCAGTTTGTGGAGAAGATTTTATCTACCATGAGTGACGATGGCAGGTAGCACAAGGTCATAAAATTATAAACAGATTTGTCTTTCATTTTAAAACTGTAATTTTCTGTATGCTGAAAGTAAATTTGACCATAGCTAGCGACATTTTCTCATATGATGTGACTTGTGATATTATGAGTCATTTACATGGCGAGATTCTCTGAGCAGAATAAATGTGTAATGTGCTGTGAGTCAAACAGAATATCTTGCTTTTTTGTCCCTAGGCCCACATAGAATTTTTTTTTATTGTTATTGGTGGTTGTGATGATAATGTATTGAAGATTGCAGGAACTGAACTGGTTGTTCATGTCTCAACATTCTTTATTTACACATCTTAATATACTTATTGATGACTCTGTTTTTAAGATTGACCCCTTGATTGTACCATACTGCTCTGATAAAATTGTTGTCAAAGTCGGCATATGATGAAGGCCATTTCTTACTACATCTCAGGTAGTTACGCAACAGAGGTTATGCTGGTTTCAAAGATTCTTAAATCCATGAAGAAGGTTACTTTTCATACCTCAATCATGTTTGCCATGCCTCACATACAGTGTGATTATCTGTTCCTTTGGTAATCCAAAGTAGAATGATGTAACCTTCCACACTGAACTGTGCAAATAAGTAACATTATTTCTGGATGTACTTTATGATGATATCTTAAAAAGGACAGTGTGATGTATTTTAAATTTGTGGAAGGGGTGGGGCACACTGGAGGGCCACGTTGTTTGTTATTTTCAAAATATTGCCAATAGGAATGTCTAATTGCTACACAGGGTTCATACCAGCTTTTTCCTTGAATTAGGCAGATCGTCTTTATCAATACTGAAGTAGTGTTCACATTTTAAAGAAGAACAAAACTTGCTGTAAGTACGATGATTATGATTTTTTATTTAAGCCAGAGTGTAAATTGTGGTTGGAAGTTTTGAAGTTTCAAGTGTAAATTAAAAGAACTGAAGTTAGGATAATAGTTGTTCTGCTCTAATCCCATGCCAGGCGTGAAATGATTTTGTCAAAATTTATTACAGATTTCCAAATCTGTAAATAACAAATAAATAGAGGAATGTACTGTCATACCTCCATCGAATTTATTGGGATACAGACACATACCAGTAAGGTATGAAAGAGATCTATTCTTTCGTAAAATGCAAACGTTGTACTGAAGGTATCATTGTGACTGTGAAGCATTCCTCATCTCGGCATGGGGTCAAGAAGCCTGCTGCAGGGCCAATTGTGGAGTCAAGGGGCAATGCTACAGCAGGGGTCCATGGGGCAAAGTCCCCTAAAGCTCTGTGATTTTAGAGCTTTTAGGAGCTTCAAAAACGACTTTAAATTTGCCCAAATTCACTGCAACAAGCTCTCACAAATAAGAGATGAGTTTTCAGCCCTCTAGCTCATGTTAAATTTTGCATGCACATTGTCAGCTGCTTCTGTTACTCAAAACAGGCAGCATAATTTGATACCTACAATGTACTGCAGTGTCTTACATGGTTGCATGCAGGGTTTACTTGCCTTTTGTGCTGAAGCCAAAATCACTGTTTGTTTCAGCCAATTTTGTGGTTTCTATCAACAACAGGGACTACCGCAAAATTTAACGATGACAAAGAAGATCATTATGAGATTAATTGGGAATGGGTTGAGGTAGTTAAAGCCAGTGGATGGGCCTATATGCACTAGTATGACTGATGATGTCAATGTTTACCTTGCATGATTCAATCCACACCATTGAATTTTATTCCATTGTGTAGATTATTCATTACATAAGTTAAAACTAGGTAGTTTTATTTTATTTTGTTCGATACCGGTTCTGTTCCTAAACTGGACATCCTATTTTTCAAACTGGGCACTCAGTTTTCAAGACTGGTGGGTGCAAATGAGGTGAACATGAAATTCAAATAGGGCACACCACTGGATTAAAAACACCTTGGCGAGAACCTTGTAGAAGGTGGCACTTGTGGTGGTTTTGAGTTTCTGCATAAAATATATGCAAAGGTTTATGCCCACAGAAAATTTGTTGCCAAACTGAGTACTGTAAGATTCTCTCAATGTAAAATATTTGTTAAACAGTGATGAAATACTGATTGTCTTTATATAAGGTAAGAAACAAATAATCCAAATAAGATGTGATGTCTTTTGCAGAATGTGATTAGCACTATTAAATTGTGGGGGATAGTTTTGAAAATGTTTGAAGACTATATATGGATGCAGTCAAAATTAGGTATGTCAATTGTGAGTGTCAGCATTTCTTTATGGTTGGAGAGAGGAGTGGGACGGGGGGGGGGGGGGAATAGGTGACAGACCTGAATTTTGTTAATAGGTGTGTGCGAACTGGTTCCCATTGTGCCCAGCCAACATTACCTTCCTTTATTTTTGGCATCAGTAACTCGGTGACATCCAGTGGAATTACTTTGTATTTTTATTTTTCTTCTAAAGGTGCACTGTATACTTTGCATAAGTATGTTACAAGGGCATTTTCAAATCTCTGGAAGAGTGATGACTTTGGCTACATCATCTTTTAATATGTTGAGATGTGAGATGCTTCGCAGATGTGAGTTCTCAAGCATTTAATAAGTTTTCGTACGATCACTCTATTGCAGGCTGTTGACTTTTCTCATTTTTTTTTTTTGTCGCTTCTCATTTTTTTTTAATCGCAGCCTGTAATAAAGATGTCTGATTCACAGAGTTTCCTTCCGAGTGTGGTGCTTGGAAATGAAGTGATGATTGAGAGAGGTGAAGGAGAAGCTTAAAGGTCGATTATTGATCTGGAGTTGAACATTTTCATATTTCAATCATTATTTGCGGCAATCTACGTGATAACAGTGGCATCCTTCGACCTCAGTTGACCCACTCTTGAAAATATAAACTCGAGGAAGGACATATTTGTGGTCCTATCAGCTTTGTTATTTCCAATGTCTATGTCCAAGGAATCTATTTGATGGCTATGATGTGTGCGTATGTCACACCTTGTAAACATGGGAGAAATCTCGAGAAATACAAGGTGTACGTACTTCAAAGTTAGTGTGTAGGTAGTACATTGTAAGTCCTGAAATGTTTACTATTGTTGACTGTCGTTTTTTAGGGAGGTCAAAGATCATTGAGATCACCAGAAGCGAAAGTCTGAACAACTTTGAATGCACATATCTCAAGAAGTGTATGTTGCTGGAACTTTCGTGAAGAACATTCTTGGTTCTCAGTGTGTGGGTCACCATTTGTCATATTTAATGGGAGTGAAAGATCATTTCAGTGAGGTTAAATTAAAGTGTCACCATCTCGCGGAAGCAAAACCATTCAATTCTCGTTTGAAATTATTTTTTAATTGTTATTTAACTCTTTTATGTAAGTAGCAGTCGGTAAGTAGAATATCCCTGTTAGTTTCTTTGAGTGCAATCGTATGTTACAGTCCAAATGTATCTTATCACTGTGAAAAGTCGGTTTAGATCCGTACTAGGCTGTCAGCTCACCAATACGATATTCTGGAAATTTTGTATGCAGTCTATCTTCTTGAATGTTTGCCAGGAATCATTAGGTCCTTTGACTTTAACCTCCCTGCCTGCTCGTAGTTTTTTTTTTTTTTAACTAATGCTAGAGATTGGTCGTTCATCTATTTTCGCTAGGTCGTAGTCCGTCATATTTCAAGTTAAGGAGACCTTTTTAATATAACGACCATAAAAACAACGACCTAAAATGACGCTGTCTTCATTACAACGACCACAAAATTCATATCATTGAGTTCATCATAATGATAAATAAAACAAAACAGATTGGCAATATGTTTTGGCGACCTTTTTGTACTGAGCTTTGATAATATAAGTTTCTCCTACTTTTTCTCGCTGCATTTATACTCGATTTTTTTGTAAGAGAGTAGAAACTAGCAAGATTTTCCTACCTACTAAATGAGAATCTTTATGACAACGTACAAGTAAATTACGGATGATTTGTGCCGTTCAAAAGGAACTTTCGTGACGAACCAAATGTCAGAGTCATTTGAGAAAAACAATTCATATCCGCCTTGGTTGGCTATGCTCAATATCGCAAAATTGGAAACGGACGTTATGTTGTTTGAATAACAATATGTATTCGAAGACCAGAAACTTTAGAAACATCCATCTGTGGTACCTTGCCGAGTAAACTAAGGGAAATGTAATGTTAGGTCATCTATGATATTACGTTCTCATGAAATTATGGCGTGAAGAGGGTTAAAAAATTGGAACTATTTTTTTATGCGCTTCTGCATATTTCGTGATGACGTCACGTCGACAGTATAATGGAAGGCGTTTGAGGTGACATCATCCGTTTGCATTAAGGTGTGTGTGTTTGTGTATGTCCTACATGCATGGGTGGGTGAGGAAGTGGATATGTGTATATGAAAGTGGGTAAATTTATCTAAGACTTATTGCCTTTGCCAGTTAATGCACTTAACGGTGAGCCATTGAGTTTTATTTCTGAGATTTAAAGAATTACTGTAAATCTTAAACAAATGGTGTAAATTGTATCTTTGTCACACTTTGCAACGCTTTGTGTAAATTAAGTGGTATTACAATATGTATTTAACTGAGCCTGTTTGAAACACAATGAAGTATACAAAGAGTGCATTACACTGGCTCTAATTTGATTAGTTGGAATTTTCTACGTCATTTATCTAAATTTGCTTCGGTGTATTAAGCTTTTAGTCAAATGATGCGACTAGCAATAGCAACATTGAAGTATTTTTTTAAATACTATGACGTCACAGATTTGAACCAATATCCGATCATAATATATAACCACTGTTTTTTTTGTCAAACTAACTTGTCAAATTTGTCAAATTAAAGTTTTTGAAAAGGAACTCGAAATTCGATCTGTCGCCAACTGACCAATTAAAACTTTACATATACCAGACAAATGGTGTACACCGCAGACTTACAAAATTACTAGCTTTGTTTCAACTTGAATCATCATGTGCAATTCCAACCATGGGCGTCAATCGATGTGGGACATGTACCCCACTTATGGAGAGGTGGGAAACAGAGTGTCAAATCCCCCTTCGAATGATCTACTCATGCACATTTGATTTCTTCCGCGTTCGAACTCCGTAGTGTATCGATATATTATGAGGTTTTTATTTGTTATATCGGCTATGTAAACACCAGCCTCCCATATTTGGGCGAAAAGACGATATTTTGTTTGCGATTATTAACGCTTCCATTTGGACTGTCCTTAACATTCTCCTAACTATTCCATGTGGCAGGAATTTCGTGAACTGATCAAAAGTTATCATAGACCCCCTCCTATGTCAACTTTGCATATTCAGGTCCCTTCAATTACTACAGTTGTACGGTATGTTTTTTTCTTGTACGTTTGCCCCAACTGATTTTGGCGCTTGGATTGTAGATAGTCTTTTCCCATGCGGTTCTCTCGCAAAAGGGTTTCCCTTATAAAGACAGCCTGCTTGTGTAAGTTCTGGACGCGTGCCTCCTGTCATAGACGTTAGACAATAGGTACCTTCCATTCATTCGACCCTGGCGGCTCATTCCCCTTTCCTCCTGCTTAATTAAAATCTGCCTTGTTGAAAATGGGTGTGTGAAGTGCAATTTTTTTGTGTTTTTGCAAGTATTGTTCTTCTTGCTGAAAAACTCTGGCGACGTCACCGTTACTATAGCACTCTAAATTTCTAGCAAATCCTGTCCCCCCTCTCCCCTGACCACGCATTAACGCTCAGGGTTCCAACATAGCCACACAAACTTTTGATGTTTCTGATGCAGGTTTGCAAAGTACACTAGAACTATTCCAATCTATAGCCTATTACAGCTTGAGTCACGACTATGTTTACTTCTGGGGCAACGATTGACACAGTCTGTACCCTTTTTAATGTTTTAAAATGAGAAAAAAAAACAGATTTTCAAAATTTGGGGCTAAACATTTGATAATCGCCATAAAGTAATTGATGGCAGTGGTTATTGTTCACTTCCTTCGACCAGTTATTTGGGCCTGCCAGTTTTGTGGTAATGTAAAATTCTAGGAGTGGAATTTCACATTCATACTTGGGCAGAATCCTCAACTTTCATTGGCCCATTGCAATCAGATGAAAGTGCATTATCCTTCACGTAAAACACGGTCAGTTTCAGAGAAATGTCACCGGCGGATAAATACAATAAAAACGGTAAATCGACAGTGTTTTGTCGCCTGCTATCTTAACGAAAACAGTGTTGGTACTAAGTCTATCGCGCAAGAGCATTGTTGACACGTGAATCGTGAATTGCACTACACCCCCTATCATGCATTATCCCCCATTTTATTCATGGTTCAGTGTTTATAAACTTTTCATTAAAACGCGTTCGTTGTTGCTCACTGTTTTGTTTTTGTTGATGTAAGGTGCTTGGCGATTTGTCAAATTTGACTTCAAAAGGATTAATCACATTGAACGTTAATAAACAGGTGGTCAGTGTAATTAAAGACCACCTGTGGAGTGAACTCCGATACCTCCCCCAGAGAAAGCAGTATTACACAAAAGGAAAGGAAAAATAACTGTCGTACGGAGGGGGGGGGGGGTGGAAAACATGAAGTTATCCCAAACCACCGACAATCCCAATCACGTAAACAACGAAAAGCCCAGGAACCCGGATGCGAGCGTGATCCCTTTGATGATGTCTCCTACGTATTGACATACCGGATATGGTAGTCATGTTCAGCCGGAAGTCATGCTTACAGGCAGGTAATTAGGTCAGGTCTAAATCGTCGATGTATGCGAAAAATAAGCAACACCGAACTTTGAACCTTAAGAGTGCATGTGTCACATATTTTCTGTTGTTATTTTTTTTTAATTCATTTCAAAAACATCAAGATGCTTCAACGTGAGTCGCCTTCTTGATTACAGTGAATGTTCTCCCCTCCAGGAAAGTTCTCCCCTCCAGGACCCATACTATAACACTGAACTGACGCAGTCATTTGCTGTGACAACTTAAACTTCGTGCTACAGCAGCCTTCGTCATAGCTGACGGGACCATGGTGTAAACAACCTCCTTGGTGTAACCAACCTCCTTGGTGTAACAAACCTCCTTGGTGTAACCAACCTCCTTGGTGTAACCAACCTCCTTGGTGTAACCAACCTCCTTGGTGTAACCAACCTCCTTGGTGTAACCAACCTCCTTGGTGTAACCAACCTCCTTGGTGTAACCAACCTCCTTGGTGTAACCATAATGTGACCGATGACCGTCAATCCCTATAATTTACAACATTCCTTTGCAATCCCTCAAGCCTCTCCTTAATAAAAACTACTGATCACCGAAACTATCACTGCCAGTGGGTACATAATTCTTTATCTGTTTCATTCATTGAATGGTGACTAAGTATACACTTAGAGAATTCTAGAATTTAGAATTTACATTTTAACCTTCGAACGCTTTCTGTTTGAGATAGAAGTTGGTGTCTAAACCCACGCAGCACTCGAAATCAAGAAATTTCGAATGAAAACAAGTTTTCTTGAACTTATTACCTCGGATGGGATTCTTCAGTCCTTTCTTCCAATCCAATCCGCTAAGGTTTTAATTTCCTTTATGTCACTACAAAAACACGAAGAATTTCGCGTCAACGGATATGAAAAAGGGAAAGAAATCGATGCCACCATGATTAGAGGAATATTTTGTTATGACTGCATATATGGAGAAAGGGAAAATGAGATTGATGCAGAGATAATTTAAAAAGATGGATAGTTCATGCAATAAACACTGTAAAAAGTAAGGGTGTACACTGAACTGAGCCTGCTGAGGAGGGGGTGGGGGATCGTGCGATTTTGATATGGTGGAACT